>CAWUFW010006084.1:0-1215852 GCA_963921515.1 Calotriton arnoldi | reverse complement strand
GGACAACTGCAATACGTTGGCTGGCACACAACTATCACTCACTCATAACGATGCGTCCAATGCCATGTCCAGTAATCACAACAGACAGCAAATATGCAGGCCATGTCAAGCATGCACACACCTCAAACCATGCACTGTCATGCTGCCACAACACATGTCACGTTCGGCACCCATGGCTCACAGCATGTACCCCAAAAGCATATTCCCTCCCAAATGCGAATCTGGGGCATGGCCCCCATGTTGCCATATGCGTTCCTAAGCGTTCCATTTGAACCCCAAAAGCATATTCCCTCCCAAATGCGAATCTGGGGCATGGCCCCCATGTTGCCATATGCGTTCCTAAGCGTTCCATTTGAACCCCAAAAGCATATCCCCTCCCAAATGCGGATCTGGGGCATGGCCCCCATGTTGCCATATGCGTTCCTAAGCGTTCCATTTGAACCCCAAAAGCATATTCCCTCCCAAATGCGAATCTGGGGCATGGCCCCCATGTTGCCATATGCGTTCCTAAGCTGTTCCATTTGAACCCCAAAAGCATATTCCCTCCCAAATGCGAATCTGGGGCATGGCCCCCATGTTGCCATATACGTTCCTAAGCATTCCATTTGAACCCCAAAAGCATATTCCCTCCCAAATGCGAATCTGGGGCATGGCCCCCATGTTGCCATATGCGTTCCTAAGCTGTTCCATTTGAACCCCAAAAGCATATCCCCTCCCAAATGCGAATCTGGGGCATGGCCCCCATGTTGCCATATGCGTTCCTAAGCGTTCCATTTGAACCCCAAAAGCATATCCCCTCCCAAATGCGAATCTGGGGCATGGCCCCCATGTTGCCATATGCGTTCCTAAGCGTCCCATCTGAACACCAAAAGCAAAGTACAAAACAGACCCAGGATGGGCCAGGAGCCCGCATACACCAGAGTCACAATAAGTAGGGGCACAGCAACACACCCATCGGCATGGCCAATCCGTCCCATGCCACATGTGCACAGCACACAGTCCCATTGCCAAGCACACACAACTACAGATGCTACAGCCACACACACGCCTCCGGGAAACCCATGTACGAGATTGCACGAACTGTCAATGTCAGACGACAAATACATACTTCGCCAGGTGCAACACAATAACAAATCTCATTCTCTCCACAGGTGATGAACTGCTGGATGCTGGGGATGGAGCCAGCAGCCAGCACAGCCAGCCTACAAGCCCCCAACGAGGACACACGGATCTGGAGGATCTGTCCTCCTCTTCGGACACGGACCACCAAGCAGGCCCATCTGGTGTGGCAGGGCCCAGCCGCTCCCCAGGACCCCTCCTACCCACCAACCCATCATCCAGGGCTGCTGAACATTCCCAGCCCCTGCTGCCACTGTCGTTGCGGCCACACCCACGGTCATTGTGGCCACTACCACTGCCGCAACCGCCACCATCGCCGCACCGACCACCACCGCCGCCACCACCGCCACGTCTTCGCTGGCACCAGCCCCAGCGCAGGTGGTGGCCCGGCCGACTGGATCCACCCTGGGAGCCACAGCGAGGACCGTGGTGAGCAATGTGGCTAGTGGGCAGGCCGGTGGCAGCAGGACTGGTAGGAGGAGCAGGGTCAGGGAAACGCCAGCCTCCCCTGGGAGCCATGCCCTGCCTCAAATGGCCAGAGTACTTGGGGCCTATGAAGAGGCCCAAGGACAATGGGTCCGGTCTGCTTCAGACACGCGTGAGGTGCTGGGGGTGCTGAGGTCCATGGACGCCCGTATGGGCCAAATCGTGGACCTCATGGGACAGCTGGTGGTGGTGGTGAGGTCACAGCCAGGGACAGCAGCTCCCCTCCGCCACCACCTGCCGGGGCGCAGGGTGGAGCAGCAGTGTCCAGTTCCCCTGCGTCCACAGCCAGTGAGCACACCTCAACCACCAGCATGTCGCAAGCAGGCACCCCCCTCGCAAACGTGGAAGGGGCCGTCCGAAGTGGAAACAGATCTCCCGGGAGGACTTCGCACGCTCCAAACGCAAGTGAGGCAGCCAGCCAGCCTTCCGCCAGCCTTCCTTGACCAGCCACTGCATTGACTTGGACTACGATCCCACTCCACATAGCCATCTGGATGGCATGTGTGTGTTGGACTATGGACATAGAACCAGTGGGTACACCCTGATCATCACGCAGCCATGACCGACAGCTCATTGTCACTGCACGCACCACTTTTGTCATCACCTTACACACAATCACATGTCACAGTTTGTAATAAATGCACCTTTTTCATTAACTGCTGTTTGTGCCCTGTGTTTTATTTGTACGGAATACAACGGCCACCTTGGGCGGAAAGGCACCTGATGCGTGGCATGGCAATTGAATCCGGAGGAGCCTGTAGGGACCTAGGGGTGGGAGACAGAACAGGAGCACATTCAATGAGTGTGTCACACACCCATCACACAGTACATGTCAACAACTACAAGCAATGTACACACATCGCACAGAGCAATAGGGCACAATGCCACAGCCACCAACAGTGGCATACTACCCTGGCCATGGAGCGTTGACACACAGCACGCAGTGAACAAACGGCCACCCTGACACAGCACACACACACCTGCACAGATACAGCCACATCAGCCGTCGTACATGGACACTCACCGTCAAGTGAAGTAGCGGGCGATGAGCTGCTGCCGCACATTACCAGCTTCCTCCTCTCCGCTGTCCTCCTCACTCGAGCTGTCCTGGTCTGCGGGCTGGGGCCCTGGTTGATCTCCGTCATCCACGATGAGGGGGATCTGCTTCCGAATGGCCAGATTGTGCAGCATGCAGCACGCCACCACTATCTGGCACACCTTCTGTGGGGAGTACGCCAGCGCACCCTCGGTGCGGTCCAGGCACCTGAACCTGGACTTGAGGAGGCCAAAGGTACGCTCGACCACACGTCTGGTCCTCCCATGTGCCTCATTGTAGCGATCGTCTGCTGGGGTGCGAGGATTCCTCAATGGACTGAGCAGCCATGCCCCATTCGGGTACGCAGAGTCACCTGGGTGTGAGGGACACAGAGAACCGTTGCAATTCCAACTGGACAGGGGACAGCATCGCACAACCAGCACGCTACACCACTCCACATACTCACCGACAATACAGGCACGATCCTGTTGCATATTGGACATCAGTCGTGGCAAGATGCTGTTGCGCATTATGTGTGCGTCATGGGCCGAGCCTGGGAACTTTGCACACACGTGGGTGATCACCATGTCCGCAAGGCACACCACTTGCACATTCAGGGAGTGCGTGTGCTTCCTGTTGCGGTACAGGTGCTCAGTGGCCTGTGGTGGAACAAGGCCGACATGTGTGCAGTCAATGGCTCCAACGACGTGTGGGATTCTGCCAAGGGCATAGAATGCACCCTTCACTGCCGCCAATTCACGAGCCCTGGGGTAGCGGATGTACCTGTTTCGGTACGGCATCATGGCTGCCAGTACATCCCTCAGCACCTTGCTGAACATGGGCTGGGACATCCCTCCTCCAATGCCCACTGTGTGCTGGAATGACCCAGTGGCGAAGAAATGCATGGCGGCCATCACCTTAGCCGTGGGGGTGACAGCAGTCGGATACACCCTGCGGGGACGGAGATGGGGTTCTAACATGGCACACAGTCGATGCAGGGTTGGCCTGTCCAGCCGAAACTTCCTAATAACCTCTGTATCGTCCATGTCCACCAGCAATTGGTATGGGCGGTCAATGTTCGGTCTCCGCCTAGGGACAATGGCAGAGGACACATGTCAAAGCAACACGACACATAGCAATTTCGCATACACATCACTGACATGACTGAGCAAGCACATGAGCCACAGCCCAGCTGTCAAGCTGGGACGGCACGGCCACAATACACTTACACAGGTCTCCCAACAATGGCAATGGCTAGTGATACAAACCACTGCCATGTGCATGCACATGGGGATCTAGGCCCCAATGACTTGCGGGGCGTGCTGATGGGGACTGACTGCATATCCGTCAAGCGGCAACGCCACGGCAACATGAATGTCTGCTGAGCATGGAACTGCTTCCGCGGCTGGATGAGTATGGCACACGACGACGACGATGTGGGCACAGGCTGAGCGGCCAAAACAAGTGGGACCTGTGGCACGAGGGGATATGAGACAGTAGTAGGTGTCAGCACTGCACCCTATGTACAGCACTGTACGGATCACACCTCCCGAAACATTGACAGGTGTCCACATTGACAGCCCCATGCCAAGACGGCTGTGTGCTTGTAGTCACACGTCACAGGTGAGAGGTTACATTGCACGTGCCAGGTGGCAGACGTACATAGTGGGAGCTGGCATGTGTGTGCATGTGTCTCCTGTTCAGGATCCACCAGATGGGCGCTGACTCTGTACTGACCATTGGACACAGCATGTTCCGTGGAAGGCTTGTGTGTGTGGGATGGTGGCACTGGATGTGCCTCCGTTGGGTGGGGGCCATGCACACGGCGGGTACGTCGATGATTGCGCATTGTTGGTCACGGTGGGTGCACCAACTAAGATGTGTTGCCCTGTGTTCAATTCCTATGTCCGCATGATGATGGACTGTAGATGTGGGCAGACTACACATTGGTCGATGTGCTGTCTATATGCATGTGCCTTCACACCAGGCACAGCTGCCCCTGCACATGTGACCCCTGCTGGACTCGCTGCTGGGTCTGTGGAGCTGATGCACCTTCTGCGCGTGGGCGGACAGCTCTCCTCACTTCCCTCATTGCGCATGTCATGACTTTGCCGCAGGTGACATGGATCATGGAGGGCCCACATGTACGCGTGGGTAGGCTACACATGATTGTACACTGGTCGCCACCCCCAGTCAGTGTTTCGAATGGGAAGGTTGTCGTGCTGGTGGTATGTTCGATGTGGCGGATGGGCGGGCCTAGGTGCGGGCTTACATTCCGGACATGGGGGGTAGTTGGATTGGCGACTAGTTGCAGTACACACGGGACACGTCTCTTCCTTTCCACATCTGGGTCATCCCTTGTACTAACTGACAGTGATACAGTCATCTTCGCCCCAGCCCTCATGTCCTCCCCTCGCTCCCCAATATGCATGCTCACCTGCGAGGCTAGCGCTTGCACAGGCAGCCCCAAGCTCGCACCAGAGAGGGCAAGGAGTGTATGTGTGGGTCCAGTTGCACGAGTGGGCTGTCTCAGGGTATGATGTGTTGCGGGACGCCGTCCACCTGCGTGGTGCCCCAAATGGAGACCCGGCCTGCATGGACTATGCATCACAGTCTTCGCCTACCGGATCCCCCACCTGCGACACCCAGTGGCTGTGGCTGCCCTTGCGGCCAGGCCGCGTCCGTCTGTGGCTGATGGCCCACACATTCACTCTTTGGCCTCTCTGGGGAGGGCTCGGGGTGGTGACGCACGCGCTTGCACTTAGTCGCAATGGCATGTGGCGTGGTTGGTATGATGGGCAATGGATGGGATGGTGCGAGCCACCTCCCGTGACGTCAGTGCTGCTCGTGCTGTGGTGCGTCCCCTACACTTCCATCTGACTTGTGCCATGCTAGACGTTGAGGTTCTATTGCCTGCGTGATATGACCAGGAGGAGCGCGAGGAGACCTCTCACACACCATGCTCCACTGCCATCCCGTGCCCTGTATCGCCTGTGCGGATTGACTATGTTGGGGTTACACCTGGTCGACTGGGGCTGTGTGTGCCTTGTCAAGGGGCATGGCGGGCGCACAACAGGATCCAGCTTGTCCACAGAGGGTGGGCTGAGGTGCGCCTGGTACCGCTTTGTACGTGTGCCCGGCTGCTGTGCACACACGTGTTCACTCCCCCCGACAGGTGTCCTCTCACAATGCCCAGGGAAGCGGTGGTGTACTGTTCATGACCCCTCCCAACACGGCGTGCTCCAACTTGGCATGTGCGCATCTACCCGTCGCACCCACCCACCTGAGCACTGCGTCCATACGACTTCACACGACACATGTGTGTCTTCCACAGTAGTGCTACTCATTTGCGTTGACATCCAATACCAGTGGACTACATGGTCATGTCACGACTGCCGTGTACTTCACATACTCTCATCCTCTCTCATTCGTACTTGTGAAATGAGTCAGCGGAGACAGTTTTGGTTTCAAACATTATATTGAGTCTTCTGTCCTCTGTGATGCAGTATAGTGGACACTACTGGCAGCGGAATACATGTTGAGGATATACTGAGCATGATTGCAAATGGGATAGGGTGTGGGGTTACATGTGATTGGCTGTTGCATGTGGGATGTGGGCTTCAGAGTGACATCTGCTTGGCCAAGGCTGTGCTAATGTACATTTACGTATAGCTGCGGAGCTGCGGACTTTGACACAGACGGTATACATGTAGCCTACCAGACCGCTTGGCATCATGGGCACAGTCCATCTCAGTTCCATGTGACAGGTTTGCTGCGGTTGTTCCTCATGCACGCGTGCATGTGAGATGACATCAGGGCATGTGCTTGCGTGCATGCAGTGGCGTGCCACTTGTTGTTGCACTGTGGTGGTTACTGGACATGTCACAGTCACTGGGGTCGTGTTGTTGTTGTATGCACTTGTCGTCCATGCAAAGGTCCTGGTATGGGATTCCCGGGGCGGGGGTGGGAGGGGTGCAGCACCCACAGACTCCAGGCGACCTATTCATGTCCACTGAGCGGTGTGTGTGTCCATGGGCGCTGGATCCATGTCGTGTCCTGGTTGTTCGTGCAGTTCCGTCCATGTGGGTGCGATACACAGAGCCCATGCCACTGCCTCCCACGATGCATGCGGTGTTCCTGGATGTGATGGGGAACAGTGTGCATGTCCCGGTCATATCCGATGTCATGGCGATGTCGTTGATGGTGTGGTTACAGTTGCCGGTCGTTTGGTATGGCTGTTGTGGTGGTGACTGGCCAGTCCGTGCGGAAGCTAAGCATGGGTGCGGGGTTGGACATCATAGGTCACTCGGGGAACCTGCGTTGTGGTCCGACGAATTGACAGGTTGTCAGGTATGCGATGCCGTCCAGCAGGGCTTCCATGTCATTGATGGTGTACATGTTTGCCAGCCAATGTAGCGGATGGTGGCTGTCAAGGTGTTGTTCGTAAGTTGTCCCTTGGAGGACCATGATGGGGCATGCTGGGTGACATTCGATGTAGCTGTTCTCGATGATCTGTCGTGTGGAGGCACAGTGGTCCCATTTCAGTGCGGGTGCGATGTTGGCCACATACGCCATGCCCCCATAGGCAGAGCAGGCCCTGTCGTGTGCGTCCAGAGGGAGGAGTAGTGGTAGCAGGTCCGCCTTCAGACATGCCGGGTTGGAGAGGCATATCTCGACGGGATGCTGGTATGGACACCTCCGACAGTAGAAGACGGGCATGACGCAGCTGAACAATGTGATGCGGTAAGTCAGTCGGTAACTTACGTTCAGCAGGGACAGGAGATCGCATCCCAATGTATGGAACAGGTTGGTTTTGTACAGCTTGAGCTGTTCGGCGTAGTTGGGTAGGTGTGTTGCGGTTGCCATTTCGCAGCGGTTCGTTGAGGTGGCGTGCTCCGGCTGTGTGTGCAGTCTGCAATGTGCACGCTCCGAGGTTGCTGTGAGCTCTGTGTAGTCGTAGGGAGACAGGACTTGTGTTCTGTTGGCTTGTTTGGAGGACACGGGCCCTCTTCCCACATGCTTCTCAGACAGTTCAAGGTCAGTGATGTGTGACTCCTTCCAATTAACTTGCATGTGGCCGACATGGGGGAGTGTTTTCTTCTTTCTTCCCCGTCCGTTGTGTGCTTCTGTGATATGCGCTATCTGCCCTGTGGTCGGTCTCCTCGGCATGCCTGTGTTGGTCTATTCTTGGACAATGGCTGTATTCACCGGCTTCTGTCGTAGGGCTGTGGTTTCGGAGTTGGAATGGAAGGTCATTCAGTGCTGTCTGCTCTCCCTTGTGTGGGCGGCAGGCTGCCTTTCCGCTCTGCGTTGGGCCTTGTGTGTGAATGTTATTCTTGGGCCACCTGTTGTCGGTCCCCGGGCTCTTTGGTGTTCCGTTTTATATGTCTTGTTCATATGTGCAGGGTGGTATGGGTGTTTCTGTGTGGTACTGGCGTTCCTCTTCCCGAAGGGGCCCTGCTTCTCCTAGTTGGTGTTGCCGCCGCTGTGTGCTACGCCATGTTTGTTACACTGGGGTGTGTCCTGCTGTTGCGTGTCTTCACTGACATGTGTGCGTCAGTTGTGTGGCGTTGGGTGTTGTCCGTGAATTGGGCGTTGGGGACATGTCTGTGGCAGGCCTGTCACGTGTCATGTGCGTTCGGGGTGGGGCTGATGTGTGTGCTGCTTGGTTGTGTCCCTGTGTCTGTGTGCGACGCATGCATGGCGCTGCGGTTGGCCTCTGCGTTGTGCGCATGTGTGGCGGCGTCATCGGCGCTTTGGGGCCGTGACGGGGTGGTTGGTTCCTAGTCCCAGGTGGTGTGTACACATGTGTTCCGCGATGTTACGATTTGGCCTGTGTGTCATATGTGGATGCAATGGTGGATGTGTAGTGTACACGCGCTGGTGGGGGTTGTCCGCTTTTTCCGCCCTTGCACTGTGTGCGCTGTTTGCGTGCACTTGTTGTGTGTGTGCCTACCTGCGTCTCCGCGGCACGTTGCGTCCTTGGTGGTGCATCAGCAGAACCATGGGGAGGGCCTGCAGTGCTGGATTCATGCTCGGGGAGCCGCTTCTTCGTTGTCCGTGCTCGGCATCCGTGTTACCGCTTCGGTTTGTCGTACGGTATCTCTTGGCCATGGGAGCCGTTTGTTTGCGGCATCGTAATTTATGCGCCGGGCGGGACGTGTTTCGTCGGACGGTGTGTGTCAGTTGAGCTGCGCCGCTACGTGTACGGGCGCACTTTGATGGCGGACGGTGTTGCTGGCTTGCCGGCGGTGTTTGGCCTACTTTTCGCATCGTAATTGGACGGGCGTGTGGACTGCTGCGTGCCGGCGGTAACTGGTGCTTTTTGCATCCGCCACCACGGCGGTGGTGCATCCGCCCGCCATCGTAATGTGCCCCTTAGTACTTGCCCTAGGTCTCAGAGACGCTTGGGAGGGCCAGAACCCACCCGGTAAGGATGAACTTAAAAAGGTATATTGGGCTTGGGTTGATGCACAGGAACTTAGCAACCCTAGTGTAGGTAGGATGACAGACGATTTTTACCAGATCAAACAGCATATATTTTTAGAGCCATATTTAGATTTTATTCGGATCCCAAGAGATAGGGCACTCTATATACAGTTCAGGGTTGGCTCCCTTTTAGTTCGTGAGTTAACTGCAAAATGGAGCCCACCTCGTCAGACAATTGCGGATTGCCCTTGCTGTGAGACACCAAAAGAGAGCGTGGCCCACCTCATGTTCGCATGCCCAGCATATTCCAGGGCCAGATCGAGATGGCTAAAACCAATCTGCAGACAACTGGGCACCTTGGATCATAGTGTTGCCTTGCGGATCTTGAAATCAGATCCAAGAGCTCTCTTTGTCTGTGGCGTGGCAAAGTATCTTGGCTGTATTTGGTTTGTTAGGTCTAAATTCTTGCGTAGGGAGGTATGAATTTATATTGTGAATGTATTTTTATATAATTTAAAAATGCCATCTGATAGCTTTTAAAGATGTATGTTCTTAATTTTTTTAACCAAACTCGTTTATCAAATTATATTTTAAAATCCATCAAATGTACAAATGAACTTTTCACTTTGGCCCAGGGAGTACTGTGTTGCTGCTAATATTTATTAACAAATGATTAATTTTTTGTATATTGTCCCTGGATGGAATGTATATATTTACCTTTTTATCGTCTTTATGATAACTCGTATCTTTTATTTTTGGCTTGTATGAATGAAGTTGCTTTTATGATACTTGTTATCGAAATAAAGCTATTTGACTGACTGACTAAGATGCCATGGCAACTGGTAGTTGGCCTCCCAGGTCCCTCACACCTGGGAGAAGAAGACATTATCCATACTCCACTCTGAAGGCATCATGGGCACTTGGGCTGACATTTACAGTAACTAATTTGTAAAATAATAATGTCTTGGGCCCAAATTCTTCTTTAGAAGCCTCCAGCTGGTGCTGCTGAAAGGTCCTGGAGGCTGAACATCAACTGTGTCTAGTCCTAATCCCAAATCATGCCTCCTTCATCAACCACCATAGAAGCTCTGACTCTTTATCAATCAACCAATGAACCAATAAGTAATTGTAAAGCGCTACTCATCACCCATGAGGGTATCCATCTGGCTCTTTCAGATTCTTTTTCATTACTTCTTTCTCTGTCACTGTGTCCCAGTCTTTTTCTTCCTCCTTCCCCAGTTCCGCAAGAGTGAGGGCTGTCCTCACCTCCAACCACGAGCTCAAATTAAGCACTGCACATGTCAATATGTGGGCCATTTTTTGGCTGTTTGTAGGCATGTATTTGGGTCTTGTCTGCTGGTTTTTACTGTTGATTTCCCTGATATTTAACCAGAAATATTGCCTGCGGCAAGCACAAATGTATGCTGCCTCTCATATCGTGCAAAACAACTATACAGCATGTCTTCACAA
This sequence comes from Calotriton arnoldi, assembly GCA_963921515.1. NCBI lineage: Eukaryota > Metazoa > Chordata > Amphibia > Caudata > Salamandridae > Calotriton > Calotriton arnoldi. The sequence continues at coordinate 1,205,312 of CAWUFW010006084.1, read as the reverse complement.
GTTCAAAAGTGCCCGATTTGCAAATGTGAGCTACTTTTTCAGCTAGCTGATTCACTAATAGGGGCCCTTTTGTTTGAGTGACCTGTCCTATTTTCAGTACCAATTCGACCCTGTTTCAAAGTAAAAGAGCAAAAAATGCAAAAAAATGTTTTTATTTTTTCACCTATGCAAATATTTTTGTATTTGTTTCATAATTTTACATACCGAGGAAGGTATACTTTTGGCGATATTCTGTGTGTTGATGAGGCACAGTGTTTAGTTGGATGGTGTGCGAGCCAGATATTCATGTGGGTAAAACGTTGCTGAGAATTACTAAGGGCCTGATTAGGACTTTGGCAGTCTCGCAGCGGACCGCCAGGAGTTTTCTCCTGGTCTGACGGACCAGCGGCGGCGATCCCACGGCGGTGCCTTTCAAAGGCTTGTATACGAGCCTTAGACAGGCAGTGCTGTGGAACTGCCACAGCGCGTTCCAGCACGGCATGGACTGTGATGTCAATGCCGTGCTAGAACTGGGATGCATGCATACAGGGTGGTACACCATGTGCCCTCCTGCATGCATCCACTGGCACTGAGGCAAAAGGGGGCCCTGAGGCTTCCTCACTGCCACACTTTTTATGGCGGGCTCACATGCATGAAAACTGTGGCAGTGAGGAAACTCGTAATACGCTTGGCGGTGTCTCAGCTGCACCGCCAAGCATGTTGCATGACTAAGACTGTTGCGCCACCACCGGGGTGCTGGGATTCCCAGCGGTTGCAGCGGTCCTTTGGCGGTCCGACCGGCAAACTCGTAATAGGGCGGTCGGACTGCGGGTGCGGCTGTTCCCACACTGTGCCTACGGCCATCCATAGGACCGCCGTAGTCTTTAATCGATTTAGCAACCCTCGGGTCTAGCAGAAGGACATATAATACATATGAAATTGAATTAAATAAAGAAAGTAATGTTTTGCCAGGCACATAGCACTGAGGCTCTCTTTTACAAGTGGGTGCGTGTTTTTGAAGGTCTGTTCAATCTTTCTCCCCCTCACTTCGACAGATTCCTTCTACCAACCTTACCTAGATGACCATTGCCAATAAACTGTAGGCTAACATTCTCTTAGCTTTCTGGTCCCTTCTTAGAGGTGGAAAATTCCTGCTATTGACATTCTGCCTTCTTCCGGCAACACTCATTTAGCATAAAGTTAACTACAGAGTGCCTATCTATCTTCCAATGTACAGTGAACCCTGAACTTCATAAATAAACAAATAATCTTCCTAGCCACAGCAACACTGAGAAGAGAAACATCCATTACAACGCAGTCTCCACAATGCAATTCATTAACCAAGAAGTTAATAGCATGCATAAGCCTTCACCAAGCATGTTATTACCCTACACATACCTTTACCATGCATGTCATTACCATGTATGGCATTACCACGCATTATTGGGTAAGCATCAATCAATCAAATCACTTTATTTCGGATACAAAATGTAGCCATAAAAGCACATAAAATAAAAATAAAAACAGTTGCAAATCCATGTCATATAAACAAACAATGGGCAAAGCCGTGCACATCATGAACATGGCAGTTGAGACTAATTCACATTAAGCTATCCACACCATTACACCATATACCAATAAGACAGGCATATTAATTCCTGTCCCTCTAGCTTAGGCACTAGTTACAGGAAAAGTTCTTAAAATAAAATAACAGAAAAGTTATAAGAAAGCAACCCATGAATGAAGCCACATACTCAAACGGGTCAATATTCATTAGAGATTATACACAGCCACACCTCATTTATTCTCCAAACTGAAAGTATCAAGACCCTTGCTTCACTGACAGAATATCGACCTCAAAAATATAGATGAAAAAAATATCGAGGTAAAAATCTAGAATGCAAAAATATCGACTCCCTATACTTAAACAGGTAAGTACAAAAATATTGATGTCAAAAATATAGTTGTACAAAATATCGATTTTTATATATATAAAATAAAATAATAAATATTGAATGTATTAAATAATACAATTAATTTAAAAAAGGTACATTTAATATACATTTTAACAAATATAACAAATAAACTAAATTTAAAAACGTTAAGTTTAAAATTAAAAACACAAAATATTAATAACAAAAAATTAAAAAAAACAAATTAAATAAAAATATATATATATATAAAAATGTAAATACAAATATATTTAATATTAAAAATTAAAAAATAAAAACATATTATAATGTTAAATACATATGAAAAATACCTACAAATATTATATTAAATAAACTAAAAAATTATTTCAAACAAATACATATTTTTAATTAGAAAATATTTAGAAACAAAAACATTACATAAATTTAGTTTTTTGATTTCCTACCCTGTAACACCACACAATTCACAACTCACACCTAAATTAAAAGAAAAATGTATGTCCATAATTAACATAATTGATTACCAATTAAAGAAATATTATTAATTAAAAAACAAATTAAACTCATAAAAATTAATTAACTTCCAACACTTTACCCCTATAATCCCTACAAACCACAGCTAAAATTAAACTGTAAATAATTACACGATTAAAACTTATTTACATTTAAAAACTAATAGTATTTAACAACTAATTATAAAGTAAGTAAAATCAATTTACTCCCCACCCTTTACCCCTAGAAAAGTAAAACCCACACACAAAAAATAAGTTACCCTAATTAAATATTAATTAATTAATTATGATTAATGATTAATTATTAATTAATTTAACAAATTACTTCCTAACCTTTATCCCTATAAACCCCACAACCCGCACCTAAAATTAATTACACACTTACCATAATTATTTGTCAATTAATCAATTAATATTAATTAACAACTAATTATTAATTAAAAATAAATTACTTCCCACCCTTTTCCCCTATAAACTCCACAACCTGCACATAAAATTAATTACACAATTACTATAATTAATTTCCAATTAATTAATTGTTAATTAACAACTAATTATTAATTAAGTAAAAATAAATTACTTCCCACCCTTTACTCATATACACCCCTTAACCCGCATCTAAAATGAATTACACATTTACCATAATTAATTGTCAATTAATTAATTAATATTAATTGACAAATTATTAACTACAAATAAATTACTTCCCACCCTTTACCCCTATTAACCCCACAACCCGCACCTAAAATTTAATTTACGAAAAACATTAAAAACACAATTACCATTATAACATCTCAGTTAAATAAATATTAATAAATTACAAATATTCATGAATTTATTATAATTAAATTAGTTCCCACCCTATTCCCCTATGAACCCGCAACCCGATACGGAACTAAAAAACACAAAAGTTAATTAAAATAAAATTAATAACTGCTAAAAATTAATAATGCTAATATATTAAAAAACATAAACAATACCTATACAAAAAATACATCACATACATCTAAAATATATACTAAAATACATAACACTAATTAAAAAAATGATATTTTAAACAACTATATATTTGCAAACAATATTAATAACTTCTATATTTTAAAAATAAATATTACTTAAATTCAAATCGATATTCTTGACAACGATATTCTTGCACTCCATGATATTTTTAACTCGTTATTATGATAGGCCGAATTTTTTACCCTCGATATTCTGTCTCATTACAAAGATCCTTGTATTGATCCATCCCATTAAAATAACAATGATTTTCTTCTATTAAGGACACATTTCAAACAGGGACAAATGCAGTTGGATGAGGAATTTAGTTGCTTCAGATAAACCAAAGTCAATCTGGAACTTCTGATACCCTGTGACTTAATAGGAATTAAAAGCCATTTAGTAAAAACAAGGTAAAATTGGCAGAACAAGGTAAAATGTATTGGGTAAGTATATAGGAAAGTATATGGTGCATTTATTTATAGAATAATAGCATTTGCATTGTAACATTTTTAAATTTTTAAGAGGGGATTCTAGGGATATACGGGTATTGGTTGGGGAAGTGTATTAATAGTCCGCTATTAATTTTAATACCCGAGTATTCATGTTTACCATTATTAAATCAAATTTTAAGTAATAATATTATTTATATAAAATATTTTTAAACCTGTAATACATACCTTTAGGGATGGTATATAAAGGATATAGGGTTTTTGGGAAGAAAAGTGTATTAATAGCTAGTATTTTCATAAATACCTGAGTATTACTTTGTTAACATAATATTATACATTTTTAATTAATTATATTATTTATATAAAATATTTTTTTCGAAATGTAACTCAAAGCTTTAGGGACAAGATGTAAGGGTTATAGGTTTTTGTGGGGCAATGTATTAATTCTAAGGTAATCACTTCGGGCCTCATTATGATGTCGGGTGGCAAGCCATCCGACAGCTCGTCGGAGGCTTTCTGCCCGACATGAGAGGTTTCCGTCCGACTGCCATATTACGATACTGGCAGTCAGTGGGAAACCCATGGGGGAATTCCGCTCCACTTCTGACGGGCTCAAGGAGCACATCAGGGCAGAGGGCGGATTGTAATCCCAAAAATGAAAGTGGTGCCTGCTCAGGCACCACCGCTGGGATTATGATGCACGTTTTCAACAGCCTTTCTATGGCAGTCCAACCGCCATAGAGAGGCAGCCTCCGCTATGAGGCCTGGGGGGCACCTGTGGTGCCCCCCCAAAACATCCATGCATCATGTGGCAAGCACCGCATTGTGCCTGGCACAAGGTGCATGGATGTTTGAAAACATCCATTTCTCTATTGCAGCTTGTGCTGGGGCCCTTTTCCTGCCGCTGCACAAGCTGCAATGGAAAAATGGATGTTTTTGACCGGCCATAGGGTCATCGCATCCTATTTCCGTGGATGGAACTGCCGACTAATAGTCGGGCGGATTCCATCCCTCTACGGTGTCGGTCGGACACTCGCCCGACCGACATCATAATAGGCCCCTTTATGTTTAACATTAAAATATGATATTTATTTATATTTTTAATTATTAGAAATATTTTAAGGACTACAACAGAAACCTTTAGGGATCGGATGCAAGGGACATAGGTGGGGATGATTATACTCAGGTATTATTTTAAATACCTGAGTACTACTTTTTTATCATAGTATTTTTTGATTATATTTAATTATATTATTTATAAAAAATATGTTAATAATATTACACAAACCCTTAGGGACGGGATGCAAGGGAAAAAGAGGTATTGGGTGGGATAGTGTACAGGACTTTAACAGAAACCTTTAGGAATGGGATGCAAGGGATTTAGGAGTATTGGGTGAGGATGTGCATTAATATTCAGGGATTAATTGTATTGTTTAAACATTAACTATTGAAATATTCACTATCACAGTTAATTATAAAATGAGTGGAATTAATTTGCAAAATATAAAAATATTTTTCATAGTACAATATTAAAAATACGTTTTACAATTAAAACATTTTTATTAATTTGAATATAATAGATAAAAACCACACCATGTTTATTATTTAAACAATGTATTAGTATATTTTTAAAAAAAATCATAAACTTTTAATAAATAATAAAAAACAACATATTATACAAAAATATAATATATTTTTTAAGCAGTGCATAACATATATTTTTTTATAATTTCTTAAGTATTTTCCCACTGACTTTCAATAGTTGTGATGCGTCACAGTCAAGATCGGATGCAAGGAAGAGCTGTGGTCACGGTAGAACAATTTACTTTACTTTTTTAAACATATAGGTGGCTAAGTTTATTGTAAGGAGAGATAGGGGAGGTAGGTTGGTGATGTACAGTATATAATTGTGTTTTAATATTGCTTCAACCACTTTTACATCCCTATGGATGCTGTGTTCGCATGCCCATGTGGGGACAGTTGTTTTTTTTTTTCAAATTAAGTTTACAAAAAGTTGGAAAAATGGTTACTACGTTTTAAAACCTATTTGAAATAAAAACATTTTAATTGTTTTGCCTTGTGTTTTTTTAACCCTATTGTGACTTTTCAAGACAAAGGCCACGTCTTTGCTGGAGAAACATTGAAATCGTGAATAGATTACTACTGGACATTTTCTCAGAATTTTGTTTAGGAGTTTGGAAGTTTTTTCTACAATGTATTATCACCTTTTCTATCAGGAATTTTTGGATATTGCTATTAAATATACGTTTTTGGTTGATTGCTAATTAATAGAGCAAAGAAGATGGTTTTCTTAAAAAAAAAGAAACATTCGGGAGTCGGTCTTTTGAGGGATGTTCATTTCCCTTTTTGGATTATTGGAGTACTCAAGACTCTTGATGACAGGTGGTATAAAATATTACCAAGAGTTGAAGAAAGAAGTATTCTTTACATTTATTAAAAAAATTCAAAAAGCTAAATTGAATTAGCAAGTGTTGACAAAACAGGCAAGTAAATCTTCAGGTTGTTAGTATATGTTAGATGTGCAAGATGTACGCAATATTGTCTAGGTAGTCTGATACTCATAAGAATGGAAATTGATGGATTTTAGCCAACAGTCTCTCAGACATTTCTTTACTTTTATTGGAAACACAAGAGTTCATAATACCTGACAATGATTGTGCCATTCCCATTTCTTGAAAACTTTGTTCTTTCTTCAAAATTTTCAAGAAATAATCAAAGTTAGGGTGAGACCTTTCAATTGATTTGTTAAATTAATCGTGCCATCCCTCTTTGGCACTGTTTGTCTTTGCACCTCCCTCTAGGCAGGTTGAGTAACAGTTCCACCAGTCAATGGAAAACCTTGGCTTCCTTCTATGACCCGACTTGCTCAAATGGCCAATCCAAGTGTCTTCTAAGTAATTTAGGAGCGGGGCCAATTTCTCCCCATTGTGAGAAAAATATTCAGATCCAGTAATTGATTTGTAGAACTCATCCACACACAAAGGGGCCTATTGCAATGTCGGTCGGACCGACATCGTAGCGGAAACGGGACCGCCCGACAAATGGTCGGCGGTCCCGCTTCCACTATTACGATGCGACTGCCTTCACGGTGGTCCGAAAGTGTATTCTTTCTGTTGCGGCTTGTGCTGCAGTACAGGGCACAATAGAAAAAATACATTTTTAAAACATCCATGCACCGCGTGGCTCACACAATGCATGGATTTTTGGCGGGCCACCACAGGTGCCCCCCCCCCAGACCTCGTAGCAGAGGACGCCCCAAAGTCACTTTCCGACAGCCTTTCCATGTCAGAAAGCACGACATGAAAAGGCTGTCGGAAACATGATAGTTCCAATGGTGGTACCAGAGCAGGCACCACCGCCATTTAGGGATTATCTGTCACTTCACAGTTTGGCAGTCCTTCTTCCTGGGAGAGCTGTCAAGTCCAGAAATGATCTGAAGAGTTAGGTCTGAGGGTCCAATATTTATCTTTGGTGCCAGCTTTGATGTAGGAGAAGTTTCTAGAGGGTTCCACCCCCAGAGGTGTTTGGAATTTCTGCCCCACTGCCCTGCCCCCAGCTTGTCTAGGGGCACAATAGTCTAGGGTGAAACCCTTTGTGATTGTGCTAAGGCAGAGCCTTTGTGATGTGTAAGTATGGTAGGTGACAGCTCCTAACCCCTATCAAGTTAGAGATGGCCCATCTGCCAACCCCTATTCCGCATGTTGTCTCCCTGTCTGGGAGTATTACACAAAGGCCAGGTGTCAGCTACAGCAAGTCATGTGACCCAGGATACAGGCTGCAGCCTCCAAATTGTTAGGACATAAAAATACCAACTTCCTATAAGGGAATTTCAGAATTGTGACTTAAAATCCAACTTTATTATTGAAAAAGGGTTTTACATTATAACTCTTTAGAGACTGAATTCAACATTCATACCTGCTATACCTGCTCCTTATTGAAAGGTATCACTTATTAAATGTAATAAATGTAAATGTTATTCTATGGGAGAGGTAGGCCTCACATAGTGAAATCTTTCACTACCTGGACATGTAAATCTTAAAAGTACATGTCAATGGCACTGCTTTGACCTGGCTATCCTCCTTCCTGACGGACCGCATGTTTCAGGCTTTCTCTATAAACGTTGCATCTAGCACACACCTGCTCTCCTCCGGAGTCCCACAGGGTTCTGCTTTTCAACATATGCGTCCACCCTCTTGCGGACCTAGTGGAAAGCTGTGGCCTCACTCTTTTTTCATACGCAGACAGCACCCAGATTATCTTTTCATTATCGTCTGCACAGGTTGCATCCTCGGAAGATCTCAACTCATGCCTCAGCCATGCCTCTCTTGGATGCTTTTGAACTCCCTACATTTGAATGGTAACAAAACCAAGGTAATGGTACTAGGTAGGAATCCTCAACTCTGGGGGCCCCAACACTGGCCTTCTTCACTTGGAACTCCTCCTGTACCCACTCAAAAGGTGAAGAACCTTGTTTTTTGGTTGGATTTAGGTTAGATTTTGGTTAGTCTCTCCATGAAGCCCAAAGTAACCAAGGGTGCCTCCTCATGCTTTGTCACCATGAGGTGGGTCGAAGAAATCCTGTGGGTACTTCCCTTCTCGGCCCAGAGAACTGTCATACAGGCCATAATGCTGTCCAGGCTGAATTATGGAAACATCCTATAACTGGGAGCAGATAAGACCGTGATCAGACGCCTTCAGGTGGTTCAGAATTCCGCCGCCAGACTGTTGTTCGGCTCCCTAAACACTCCTCTGTGTCCCGTTTTCTTCTTCATGATCTCAATTGGCTTACAGTGGAGAAGCACATTGAGTTCAAGGCACTGTGCTAAATGTATAAAATCCACTCGTGCTAAGGGCCTCAGTATCTGCAAAACCTTGTCACCCCCACCATCCTTCCTGCACCCTGCGCTCAAGCAATCGCTCTCTTTTTACAGTTCCTAGAGTCAATCGAGGCCGGATGGGCAGCTGCTCCTTCTCGGCACGCGGTCCCAGATTGTGGAACACTCTCCCGGAATCCATTCAACGACGTTCCTCCCTCCTTGCCTTCCTTGCAGGAAGCTAAAAACTTGGTTATTCTAATCCTCCACTTCGTGCTGAATTGCCTAAACCTGCATAATTCCAGTACCACTCCTGAAGCTGTTTAGTCATCCACCTATAGGCAGCTAAGCGCTATATAAGACTGCAATAATAAAAAGGCTGTTAGAATATTCCACCCATTGAGGGTAGAATGTTCCAAATAAAAAGGAAAACTGAAAGACAGTCATATGTTGGCGCAGAAGGCTTATAAAAGCCCTGACCCACTTCATTGTCTTCAGTGAAACTCCCAACATTCCAAAGTTCTAATTTGCATTACGCCACTCAGAGGGCGGGGACAATATTTAGCCAAATGTTAGAATGTGGGAGTCTCAAGTTTATAGACTGCAGGTGTGAAGAGTCCATAGTTGTATTTAACAGGAGAAGGGGTTTGAAGTCTAGAAAAGGCTCCGCGATGCCTTCATCTGAAAGAGCTGCAGACATCCCAGAGCCCAGCAGTGCTCATAACGCAGACAAATCTTATGTCTCTGAGATTGCTTTTTCATATTCTTCAGGCATTGTTCCTCCTCTCCCTGGCCTCCTCTGGGAGCACTAATGCTTCTAAAGAGCCGGCCTCATCCCCACATAAACTGACCCTTTTGCTATCTGTGTTATTCGTCCTGACAAAATTCATTCTCAGCTCAATAAAAACAATCGCTTGCTCGGTGGCTGCGGCTGGTCGCGGGGAGGAGAGGTGATGCCGAGGTGAAAGCCTGCAGGTTTGAAGCGGTGTCTTCGGTCCACAGACCTGCTCCCTATTGACTCACTGTGTGATCTGAGGTGAGCAGCGTAATCTCCCTCTGCAGCAGTTACTGGGCTCTAACTCGGAGGAGGGCTTCACCCACAGCAAGTGCTATAGAAATAATGAAGAGAAAACGTGGCCTGGCGCTTTCTCACTTGGGAGAGATGCGAGACATGCTGCTGGCATCCATTCCCCTCACTTGTGTTAATGCTGTTGCTGTCTTCGCCACCTGCTGTCATCAGCGTTACATAACCGCCTGAAACATCATGTTTTAGCCACAATCAAAAACACACAAAGAGCTTCTTTATAGTTGATTCCGTTTAACTCTATGACCATTTCAATATTTACATTATGTAGAGCCTTGGTATCAACACAGTACTTAACTGGTCAAAACTGAAGTGCTAATGACCAAAATATATCTTAGGATAGCTCCGCTGGCGCCCATCTCAAAGGCGCTGCCGCCTTACCCCAACATCAATGCCCTCTGTCTGCCTGGGCAATGCTGAAGTCAAGCAACAGTGAGTGATTGAAGCAAACAAGGAAGGCAACCCAGGAGCTATAAAATATAGGATTTCGTGTAAATTGTAGACCAAACTTCATTTAAATGTGCTAAAAAGCCTAAGGCACTGAAAGAGCACCTGTGAAAACTCCAGGGCTTTAAACATTTGGTTTGGGGCGAGGGCAAAGGCTGGGGCCTGTGAAGAGGTTCTTTATCGTTTGTTCCTCTAGTTCAAATAAAATATTAAACTTATGTGTTTATTATTTAACAAGGTAAGAGAAAAAGGTGTAAAAACACACTAAGGGGTCGATTCCGATTCGGGCCGGAAATTTCTCCGACCGAGCCGGACCCGGAGAGATTTCCGACCGAATCGGACCCGTGCAGTCCGACCGAACGAGTACGATGCGTCCGTATGTTATCGGACACGAGTCGGTCGGACTCCCATTGAACTCAATGGGAGCCGGTCGTACAACGCGTACGCGGGCTCCCATTGCCTCAATGGGTGCGAGGCGGACAAGGGCGCCCCCTACAGCGAGTGCGCCGCGAAGCGCTTCGTGGCGTACACGCACAGGTAGGGGGACCCATGGGTCCCCCTGTGTGCGCCTCGCACGGGTACGCGTACAGGGGGGTCCGACACGGACCCCCAAAGTACGGCTCCGACAGCGAGTTCGAGTCGGACGGCGCGAGTCGGTCGGAGCGGTCGAGGTGCGCATCGTACTTACCCGGCCGGAAAACGTCTCCATTGCGCGGTGCGGATTGGGTCCGAGCGAGTCGGTCGGAGCGGTACGATCCGGGTACGAGTCGGTCGGAGCGGTCGGGTCGCCCGGACGAGTCGGTCGGCGAGCTCGCATCGTACTCGCTCGGCCGGACCCGCGTACGGTTCGGTCGGGAAACAGGCTTTCGCATGGCTTTTTTCCCGACCGAATGGTATTGGGTGCGCCTCCGACCGAGATCGGAATCGGCCCCTTAGACTAATTAAAGTGAGCAAAGTCACATAAAAGAATTGATGGAAACACAAGTCAGTGATGAATGGTGGGAGAGGGGTTTCAGCTGATGATCAGTTAAAGTATCCCTCAGTGCAATATATTTAGAACAGGAAGTTCTTGATATAAGGACCAGATTAAGGAGAATGTGCAGGGGTGGGAAGAGTCTGAAGGCGGTGGTGTCAGTATTACTAGGTTGGGAAAGGGCCAATGCTTGTCAGATCCCATGCATATCCTATGTAGAAGTCATTGTTCTATGGGTGGCATGGCTCCATGGATGCTAAATATGCCCTATGAGTTATACAATGTAGAAAGGAAATGATGTCAACCAAACATACCCCAGTCTCTACAACCCTGATGCTCCTGTGGGCTGCGCCAACAGAATGTACTGATTCCTCAGATCACAGTTCAAGGTTTGCATTAGTCACTGGGTGGAGAAGCGGCTCCTCCATTAGGGCGGAGGAGCGTTGCCCTACTGCTTTCTCGCAGTGCGAGAAGCAGAAACATAAAATGGTATTTTAAATACCATTCTATGTTTCTGCTCCTCGCACTGCGAGAAAGCAGAAGGGTATGCCTGATTGGGGGCGGGCGGGTCGGGGAGGAGTGGCTTGCCCAATGCTGTGGGCCCTGACTGTTTGGTCGGCCCTCTGCGCACTTTTCTCTGTGACTTTTCTCTATGTAGGCTGCATGCAGCCTACATAGAGAAAATGGCCTCCCCATAGGCGCCCAGCTGGGCGCCGTCCTCACCAATCACAATGCTGCCATTGCAGCGTTGTGATTGGCTTAGGGAAGGGGAGGGAGGCTGCCTGCTTCCTGTTCAGCAGGAGAGCAGGAAAACGGGACCTGGCCAGGAGCCACGACATCGCCGGACCCGGGAAGGTAAGTTTAAAAAAAAAATTAATTAAACACCCCCTGCTTCCCCCCTTCAAACCAGCGCGACCCCCCGCGTGACACGCGCAGCGAGTCATGCCGGCCGCGACAGGGGTGGTCTCAGTGTCAACAACGTAACTGGTGGCTGGGCACGTAAAACTATAAAATATATAGCTTAGCTGGTCATTTGGGTGATTTCCAAATATTAGGCAAATTTGCTCAGTAACTCAATCAACAACATTTCAGTGATTTGGCTATTTAACTGCCTACACGCAGATGCCAATGAGGTTGGCATCTCCAAACCTAGAAGTGAGTAACACTATCGGGGAGGCATAGGGATTGCATCCTCTGACGGGTTGTATTTCATTTGTTGTGCTTGGTACTAGGACTGCACATATTGCAATTATAAAGAAATATTTATTTGTGGTGTGCAACGTAGATATAGGATTGACAGCTCAATAACAGATTTTCAGAATGTACACATAAGATACATTTGCAGAAAAGCACTCTACATAGGCCTCTGTGGATATGCTACCTTCCTGGACCTCTGTGGGATGTTCCTGTTATCTGGGCTCTCACAGACCCAACCATGGTGTTTAGGTCTCAGATATGTACACAGGAATGTTCCCCTCCCCGTGAGACTATGATAATGTACTGTGCGCAGGCAACCAACAATAAGAACACATGTACCCGTTTGTCAGCAGACAGATGGATAACCCCATGATTTCTTCGGCACTAACATGTGTTGAGATAATCGTGTATGTAGAGGAGAAGGGCAGTACTGGAATAGTACGGAGTTTAGTAAGGCAGGACTAAGAGGGGGAGAAGTAGAACAGTATTTTAGTCACAGGTACTGTAAGAAGAATGAGTTTGGCAGGTCACAAATAAGAAACATTGGCAGGGCTGTGAGTTGGCCACTGCAATAGTGTAGTGGGGTGCACCTGGGACATGATGTGGGCAGTGACAGTACTATATAAGCACATGAGTGTGGGCAGGGAGTGTACTATATAAGCAAATGAGTGTGGGCAGAGACAGTACAATATAAGCACGAGTGTGGGTAGAGACAGTACTATATAACCACATGAGTGTGGGCATAGAAGGTACAATATAAGCACAAATGTGGGCAAAGACAGTTCAATATAAGGGCAAGCGTGTGGGTGGAGACTGTTCTATATAAGCACCTGCGTTTGGGCAGGGAAAGTACTATATAAGCACGAGTGTGGACATTGAGAGTACTATAAAAGCAAAAGTGTGGGTAGGGACAGTACTATATAAGAACATGAGTGAGGGCAGGGAGAGTACTATATGAGAACATGAGTGTGGGCAGAGAAAATACTATATAAGCAATAGTGTGGGCAGGCACAGTACTATATAAGCACAAGTGTGGGTAGAGACAGTACTATATAGAACGTGAGTGTGGGCAAGGTAAGTACAATATAAGCACTAGTGTGGGCAGGGACATTACTATATAAGCACAAGCATGTGGGCAGAGACAGTACTATATAAGCACATGAGTGTGGGCAGGGAGAGTACTATATAGGCATGAGTGTGGGCAGGGACAGAACTATATAAACACGAAAGTGGGCAGGGACAGTACCAGATAAGCACAAGTGCTGGCAACAACAGAACTATATAAGCACATTAGTGTGGGCAGGAACAGTACTATATAAGCATATAGGCACACGAGTGGGGGCAGGGACAGTACTATATGAGCACATCAGTGTGGGAAGGGACAATACTATATAAGCGCAAGTGTGTGCACGGACAGTAATATATAAGCATGAGTGTGGGCAGCAACAGTAATATATAAGCACATGAGTTTGGGCAGGAACAGTACTATATAAGCATATAGGCACGAGTACTATATAAGCACTGGAGTGTGGGCTGGAACAGTACTATATAGGCATAAGAGTGTGGGCAGGGACAGTACTATATAAGCACAAATGTGGGCAGGGACAGTAATATATACAATTGTATCGACAGGGACAGTACTATATAAGCACATGAGTGTGGGCAGGAACAGAACTATATAAGCACTTGAGTGTGGGCAGGAACAGTGTTAAATAAGCATACAGACACATGAGTGTGGGCAGGGACAGTACTATATAGTCACAAATGTGGGTAGAGACAGTAATATAAGCACAAGTGTGGGCAGGGACAATACTATACAAGTACGAGTTTGGGCAGGGTCAGTACTATATAAGCACATGAGTGTGGGCAGGAACGGTACTATATAAGCACATAAGTGTGTGCAGGCACAGAACTATATAAGCACATGAGTGTAAGCAAGGACAGTACTATATAAGCAGATAGTGGGCAGGGACAGTACCAGATAAGCATGAGTGTTGGCAACAACAGAACTATATAAGCACATTAGTGCGGGCAGGAACAGTACTATATAAGCATATAGGCACATGAGTGGGGGCAGGGACTGTACTATATGAGCACATGAGTGTGGGAAGGGACAATTCTATATAAGCGCAAGTGTGTGCACGGACAGTAATATATAAGCATGAGTGTGGGCAGCAACAGTAATATATAAGCACATGAGTTTGGGCAGGAACAGTACTATATAAGCATATAGGCACGAGTGTGGGCAGGGACAGTACTATATAAGCATAAGTGTAGGCAGCGATAGTGCTATATAAGCACCACTGTGGGGAGGGGCAGTACTATATAGGCAAGAGTGTGGGCAAGGGCAGTACTATATACGCTTGAGTGTGGGCAGGGATAGTACTATAGAACCACATGACTGTAGGCAGGGACAGTACTATATAAGCACAAGTGTGGGAAAGCACAGTACAATATTAGCACATGAGTAGGAAAAGGGACAGTACTATATAAGCACTGGAGTGTGGGCTGGAACAGTACTATATAGGCATATGAGTGTGGGCAGGGACAGTACTATATAAGCACAAATGTGGGCAGGGACTGTAATATATACAACAGTATCGACAGGGACAGTACTATATGAGCACAGGAATGTGGGCAGGGAAAGTACTATATATGCATGTGAGTGTGGGCATGGACAGTACTATATAAGCACATGAGTGTGGGCAGGAACAGAACTATATAAGCACTTAAGTGTGGGCAGGAACAGTGTTAAATTAGCATACAGACACATGAGTGTGGGCAGGGACAGTACTATATAGTCACAAATGTGGGTAGAGACAGTAATATAAGCACAAGTGTGGGCAGGGACAGTACTATATGAGCACATGAGTGTGGGCAGGGACAATACTATACAAGTACGAGTTTGGGCAGGGTCAGTACTATATAAGCACATGAGTGTGGGCAGGGACGGTACTATATAAGCACATAAGTGTGTGCAGGCACAGAACTATATAAGCACATGAGTGTAAGCAAGGACAGTACTATATAAGCACAAGTGTGGGCAGGGACAATACTATATGAGCACATGAGTGCAGGCATGGACAGTACTATATAAATACATGAGTGTGGACAGAGACAGTACTATATAAGCACAAGAGTGCGAGCAGGGCCAGTATTATAGAAGCTCGAGTGAGTGCAGGGCCACTGTGGGCAGCGACAGTACTATATATGCACATGAGTGTGGGAAGGGAGAGTACTATATAAGCACATGAGTGTGGGCAGAGACAGTACTATATAAGCACGAGTGTGGGCAGAGACAGTACTATATAAGCACGTGAGTGTGGGCAAAGACAGTACAATATAAGCATGAGTGTGGGCAGAGACAGTACTATATAAGGCCAAGCGTGTGGGTGGGGACTGTTCTATATAAGCACGAGTGTGGGCAGCAACAGTACTATATTTGCACATGAGTGTGGGCAGGGAGAGTACTGTATAAGAACATGAGTGTGGGCAGAGAGAATTCTATATAAGCACGAGTGTGGGTAGAGAGTGCTACATAAGCATGTGAGTGTGGGCAGGGACAGTACTATATAAGCATGAGCGTGTGGGTGGAGACAGTACTATATAAGCACATGCATTTGGGCAGTGACAGTACTATATAAGAATGAGTGTGGACAGGGACAGTGCTATATAAGCACAATTGTGGGCAGGGACAGTACTATATAAGGACGGGTGTGGGCAAAAACAGTACTACATAAGCATATGAGTGTGGTCAGGGACAGTACTATTAAGCACACAAGTGTGCTCAGAGACAGTACTACATAAGTACACAAGTGTGAGCAGGAATAGTACTATATAAGCCCAAGAGTGTGGGCAGGGACAGTATACTATAGAAGGACACGAGTGTCGGCAGGGACAGTGCTATTAATCACACAAGTTTTGTCAGAGACAGTGCTATATAAGCACATAAGTGTGAGCAGGAACAGAACTATAGAAGCATGGGAGTGTGGGTGGAGTCAGTACTATAGAAGCAAACAAGTGTGAGAAGGAACAGTACTATATCAGCACGTCAGTGTGGCAAGGACAGTACTATATAAGCAAGAGTGGGGGCAGGGACAGTACTATATAGGCACATGAGTGTGGGCAGGAGCAGTACTATATAAGCACATGAGTGTGGGCAAGGACAGTACTATATAAGCACATGAGTGTGGGCAAGGCAGTACTATATAAGCATGTGTGTGTGGGCAAGGACAGTACTATATAAGCATGTGTGTGTGGGCAGACAGTACTATATAGTAACGAGTGTGGGCAAACACAGTACTATATAAGCATGTGAGTGTGGGCAAGGACAGTACTATATAAGCATGAGCGCTGAGACAGTTCTATATAAGCACGTGCATGTGGGCAGTGACAGTACTATATAAGCATGAGTGTGGACAGGGACAGTGCTATATAAGCACGATTGTGGGCCGGGACAGTACTATATAAGTACAAGTGAGCAGGAATAGTACTATATAAGCACAAGAGTGTGGGCAGGGACAGTATACTATAGAAGGACACAGGTGTCGGCAGGGACAGTACTATTAGGCACACAAGTGTGGTCAGAGACAGTATTATATAAGGACATAAGTGTGATCAGGAAAAGAACTATATAAGCATGGGAGTGTGGGTGGAGGCGGTACTATAGACGCAAACAAGTGTGAGAAGGAACAGTACTATATAAGCACGTGAGTGTGGGCAAGGACAGTACTATATAAGCACGAGTGTGGGCAGGGGCAGTACTATATAAGCACAAGTGTGGGCAGTGACAGTACTATATAAGCACATGAGTGTGGGCAGGGACCGTAATATATAAGCACATTAGTGTGTGCAAGGACAGTATTATATAAGCATGTGAGTGTGGGCAGGGACAGTACTATTAAAGCATCAGTGTGGGCAATGACAGTACTATATAAGCACATGAGTGTGGGCAGGGACAGTACTATTAAGCACACAAGTGTGGTCAGAGACAGGACTATATAAGTACACGAGTGTGAGCAGGAATAGTACTATATAAGCACGAGTGTGTGGGCAGGGACAGTATACTATATAAGGACACAGGTGTCGGCAGGGACAGTACTATTAGGCACACAAGTGTGGTCAGAGACAGTACTATATAAGCACATACGTGTGAGCAGGAACAGAACTATATAAGCATGGGAGTGTGGGCGGAGGCGGTACTATAGAAGCAAACAAGTATGAGAAGGAACAGTCCTATATAAGCATATGAGTTTGGGCAAGGACAGTACTATATAAGCACGAGTGTGGGCAGGGGCAGTACTATATATGTAAGGATGTGGGCAGGGACAGTACTATATAAGCATGTGTGTGTGGGAAGACACAGTAGTATATAAGAACGAGTGTGGGCAAGGACAGTACTATATAAGCATGTGTGTGTGGGCAGTCACAGTACTATATAAGAACGAGTGTGGGCAGACACAGCAGCCGCGGCCCGTGCAGATAAGAGCGGTGGGGTGGTGGGGCCAGGTTGGGGGGGATTTGACAGACTACCACGAGGGAAAATTAAATAAATAATGAATTTTCCCTCGTGGTTGTATGTTGAAATCCCCCCCACCCGGCCCCACCACCCCACCTCTCTTACCTGCACGGGCCGCAGCTGAGACACAGTAGCATATAAGCACGAGTGTGGGCAGGGACAGTACTATATAAGCATGAGTGTGGACCAAGACAGTACTATATAAGCACATGAATGTGGGCAGAGACAGTACTATATAAGCACAAGTGTGGGTAGGGACAGTACTATATAAGCATGAGTGTGGGCAGAGACAGTGCTACATAAGCATGTGAGTGTGGGCAAGGACAGTAGTATATAAGCATGAGCGTGTGGGCAGAGACAGTACCATATAAGCACATGCGTGTGGGCAGTGACAGTACTATATAAGCATGAGTGTTGACAGGGACAGTGCTATAAAAGCACGATTGTGGGCAGGAACAGTAGTGTATAAGGACAAGTGTGGGCCGAAACAGTAATATATAATCACATAATTTTGGTCAGTGACAGTACTATTAAGCACATAAGTGTGGTCAGAGACAGTGCTATATAAGCACATAAGTGTGAGCAGGAATAGTACTATATAAGCACGAGAATGTGGGCAGGGACAGTATACTACAGAATGACACGAGTGTCGGCAGGGATAGTACTATTAGGCACACAATTGTGGTCAGAGACAGTACTATATAAGCACATAAGTGTGAGCAGGAATAGAACTATATAAGCATGGGATTGTGGGCGGAGGAGGTACTATAGAAGCAAACAAGTGTGAGAAGGAACAGTACTAAATAAGCACGTGATTGTGGGCAAGGACAGTACTATATAAGCACAATTGTGGGCAGGGGCAGTACTATATAAGCACGAGTGTGGGCAAGGACAGTACTATCTAGGCACCTGAGTGTGGGCAGGAACAGTACTGTATAAGCACATGAGTGCAGGCAAGGACAGTTCTATATAAGCATGTTAGTGTGGGCAGGGACAGTGTTATATAAGCATGTGAGTGTGGGCTAGA
Organism: Calotriton arnoldi; assembly: GCA_963921515.1. Lineage (NCBI taxonomy): Eukaryota > Metazoa > Chordata > Amphibia > Caudata > Salamandridae > Calotriton > Calotriton arnoldi. Next base: position 1,186,361 of record CAWUFW010006084.1, on the reverse strand, counting down.
TATTACTATATCAGCACAAAAGTGGGCAGGGGCAGTACTATGAAAGCACGAGTGTAAGCAAGGACACTACTATTTAAGCACATGAGTGTGGGCAAGGACAGTACTATATAAGCATGTGAGTGTGGGCAGGGATAGTACTATATAAGCACGAGTGTGGGCATGTACAGTACTGTATAAGCATGTGAGTGTTGGCACAGACAGCACTGTATAAGCACGCGTGTGGGCAGGGACAGTACTGTGAAAGCACATGTGTGGACAAGGACAGTACTATATAAGCATGTGAGTGTGGGCAGGGACAGTACTATATAAGCACAAGTGTGGGCAGTGACAGTACTATATAAGCACATGAGTGTGGGCAAAGACAGTACTTTATAAGCACAAGTGTTGGCAGGGACAGTTCTATGAAAGCACGAGTGTGGGGTAGGACAGCACTATATAAGCATGTGAGTGTAAGCAGAGACTACTATATAAGCACGAATGTGAGCAGGGACAGTACTATGAAAGCACAAATGTGGGCGAGGACAGTACTATATAAGCACATGAGTGTGGGCAAGGACAGTAGTATATAAGCACAAGTGTGGGCAAGCACAGTACTATATAAGCACATGAGTGTGGGAAGGGAGAGTACTATAGCAGAACATGAGTGTGGGCAGAGACAATACAATATAAGCACATGAGTCTGGGCAAGGACAGACTTGTGCAGAGGCCATGGCAGTGCCTGCAGCCACTCAAGTCTTGGGTTACAGGAAGCATAGGAACCTGCACTCTGTCTCTCCCCCTGCATGAAGCCGGTGCTGTAAAGTAACCTTCCGTGGTAGTACTGGTTACTACACTGACTTCCTGCAAGGACAGGAAGAGACTGCACTTGGCAAGCATGCAGATTAGAATAGTCTTCCAAAATCACCATTTGACGTAGTACCCAAGAAGCCTTACTAGTAACCTTGATACCACGTACTACTGTGTATGAGATATGACAGGCTGTGCTTTGTGGGGCAAGCATGCTTTATGAACTGCACATGCCCACTCACCAGCTAGTACAGGCCTCTCTTGCTGGACCATCAACAGTATCTAAGTACTGGTGCTAACCTACTCCATGCCTTTTGTACTGAACCAGTACTGACAGTACTGGTTACTGTGCAGAATGTATGTAGCGATACAAGAAGGGTGACCTCGGTGCAGGTACCCTGCACTTTCTTTCTATCCCTGCATGTGGTCAGTGCAGTACTGTAACTAGTACAGGCAGTAAAGAATGGACTTCCTGCATAGAAAGAGAGCGCCTACACTCTCATTCTCTCCCTGCTTGATTTTGGTTCAGTACAATACTTATTATTGCACCAAACTCTTTCATGGAGTGAAAGAGAATGCAGATGTCCTATATTCCCTTTCTGCCCCTACATAAGGTCAGTGCTGTACAATAACTAGTACTGGCAATACTGGTAACTGCACGGACCTCATGCAGAGAGACAAACAGAGGACCTGCACTCACCTTCTCTCCCTGCACGAGGGCATTGCAGTACAATAAACAACTGTCAGTACTGCTTATTGCACCGACCTTCTCTGCGTCTCTATACACAAAGTCGGTGCAGTAACCAGTAATGGTAGAACTGAGTACTCCACCAACATTGTGCAGGAGGTGAAGTGCCTAGAGGCTATGGGCAATTAAAGGAGAATTCAAGTCATTTTAAGCTGAAGCCATCTTTCCCCTTGAAAGCACATCTCTGCCATGCCTTGCTCCTGCCCTTGCCTCAGTCCTTCCAGCTGGTGTGGGTGCTGCTTGGCTTTCGTCTGTTACATATAAGTACAATGTAGGGCATTTAAGGCTCGTATCTCACTAGTCATCTTGTTAGTGGCATGCGATTTCAGACTGACAGTCTCCAATTAGTCTTGTCTCCAAATCTCTACAGCACTGGCTCACTCTGGCTCTCCTGCATGTCATCAAATGCTACATTACAAATTAACTGTAAATACCCACCATTGTAAGATGGCCAGTGTGTTTGCATGTCTTGTTGAAAACCCTACTCTTAGTCCATCTTCAATGTCTGTGGCACCATATCACCACCGGCAACAGCATTAGATATCAGTGTCAAGATTTGGATACTGTGAAAACCTATCAAGTTTCCTGCTTGATTGCCCGAAGAATACAACTGCTCCCATGAGCCATGGGGTTACCCTGCACTTAGCAGTATATGTGTGATCTGCCAAGTGTGTCCTTAAGAGAGTCTCAGTTAGAGGAGCAAGCCACTAAGACCAAATAACTTTCTTAGCAATCTTTTAACTCTTAATTGAAGATGAAAATGATGTAGAAGAAGATAAGTAGGACACCAACTCTTGCTGATATTAGGGAAGAGGACAGAGTCCAAGGCCAGCCTGGGGAACCTAGAGCAGCCCTGGCAAAAAATCTCAAACTAGGCCCATTCCCTTTGTCTTGTAAGGCAATTTCTCTCTTTACATAAATTAATTCTTTCCTTCTCTCCTCTTAAGTGTCCTTCCCTTAGTGTTTTCTTTCTCTAGACCTTTCTCACACCCTCCCTCTCTTGGACAGAGGCACATGGAACCGCTATTGGCATTCAAATCTGAGCTCCAGCCCACTGGTAAAATGCCAGGTTGGATAAATGTCCTGTCATATCAGAGCCAAGCACAGACACGTAGAAGGTGATCCAAGAGGAATTAAGCTACAATGAACAAAAATCAGGGACAAGAATGGCAGCAAGTGGGCGAACAACATGATGAAAAATAAGGGAAAGAATCCTTCAGTCGCTAATGTCTGCTTTATATATGATTCAAACTTGAAGTCATCACAAAATAATTAACTTCATCCTTGATTGGGAACCTCAAGTAAAAATCTCTGGACTGACAACCATCTTGAAATTATCAATTCATTTCATAAGGCTTAATTAAGCCTCTTGTGGTGGTCGCCTTTAGTTAGTTAGAGTTAAGATCATGTTTGCATAGGAAATGTATCTTTTGGTTTGCTTATATCTTTGGCACCGCACTTGGATGACTCTTCACCAAACTTTTGCTGAGAAAAAGAGGGTGAGTTCCCAAAATGCTTTTACCCACTTACTTTTCCAGGGGAGCGTAAGACACAACTACAGCCCGAACCACTGGATGGATTTACACCAGATTTGGCATAAAGCTAATATCTTTGTCCAGAGATAGTGCTTTTTGTGATTTGGTGTAAATCTGTTCAATACATTTTCAGCAAATAATGCTCACAACGATTGTCTATTTCACGCTCTGGAGTTTACGAGGGTCCAACAGATCTAATGGAGTGATCTGATTGGCTGCCATCACATCAATAACATTGTGGTGGCAGCCATCTTAAGATTCGGGACTCAGTCCCAAGTCCTGAAAAAAGGGAAAAAAGACATAAGGGGGCAGAGTATGGATTCCCTGACCCCCCTAGTCCTGGTGGTGGTGTCCCTAACCTGGCCAAAAGCATTTTCTTCTGATTTTTGCCACAAATCCACCCCTCTCCAAGCCTTAAAAGGCGCTATAGACTCCATACCCCAGGGCCAAACTCACCATTAAAGCCAGCTCAATTACAGTGTTCATGGAAGTCCACCCCTGGGACACAGTAGTGGCCAGGGAAGGCATGTCTTATCTTAGTCAGCTGGAGCTTTAAAAATGCTCGAGAATACTTCTGATTCCCTGCCCGAGCTCCTGGGCAGGGAAACAAACATTGCTCCCGTCGGCCAGGAGTACGCAGAAACAGCTGCTACCCATCTCCTGGGCAGGAAGAATGCCAGCTCCTGTAATATGCAGGGAGCAGGAAGGGGATGTGGGAGTCCAAGGGTTTCCCCTAATGGCCCCCAACTTGCTGCATGCTGGGTGCCCTGGGTGGGCACCCACCTACAAATAAGGAATGTGTCCCCGGGGCCACAATAGGCTCGGGGAGGGAGGCCAGACAACTGCCCCCCTTTAAATTAAGTGCGCCCTCTAGACTGGATCTGCAGGTTCTATTAAAGGGGTCAATGCAATTTGGCCACGGGGAACGGGGTCCCCGGGGCCTATTAAGGCAGATGGGGGGCCTGGTTTGCTCTCCTCCCCTTAATATATATGTTTTGGCCATGGGGGATGGGGTCCCTAGGAACACTATTGGCTTTATTTATGCTGCTCCCTTCAGGCAGGAGCAATATCTGGATCTGTTTCCCTGCCCACCTTAGCCCGATCAACAGTCTGCTCCCAGCTGTCTGGAGCATTTTCATAGCTCCAGCCCGCTGGGAGCAGACTCAGTGTTTGTTCTCATTTGGTTGGAGTTTTGAAAATGCTCCCGTCAGGTGGGAACAACCCATGGGCAAGAAAACTAATGTGTCCCAGAGAGCCCACTGAGAAGGATGGGTTTCAGGGCCCAAATATGATCAGGGAGGCATGCCTAGGGGGTGGTATCCCCAGGGCCTTTTCAAGACTTGAGGAGGCGCCCCTCCCCTTTTTTGAGAATTTTTGCTACGGGGTGGGATACCTGGTCCTATAATGGTTCAGCGAGGGAGGGAGCATGCAGCCCCCTCCCTTTTTTTTTTTTTAAAAGCTTGGCCGGGAGATGGGCCATGAAGCCGCCCTCCCCGTACAAAATACTTTGAGCCCTGGAGAATGGAGTCTCCAGGCCGCGAGCCCCCTCCCCTAAATTACTAAATTGGGCCTGGGAAATGGGGTTCCTGGGGCTGAAAAGGGCTTGGGAAGGGGGGCCAATCTAAGAAGGCCTCCATTTATATCCATTACCTTTTCTCATTCCAAGAGGGCTTCTTTGTAATTTCCTGTTTGAGGCCCTACATAAGGAAGTCTGTCCAGCTTGTTACTTGTGCTACAACACTTGTTACTTCCTGCCCTTGTGTTCATCGCTCCTACTTCGACTGGTTATCCTGTGCCACCTATTCTAGTCATCTTTCCTGTAATTCTGTCATTCGTTTCCTATCCCACCCTCTGCTTGAATTCCCTTCAGTCATTCACCCTGACATCTTCTCCTGGAAATCTACTGCCTTACTAGAGGTTTTTTTCCTTTGGGATTTTTCCTCCATTGTGATTCCTTTAGGAGTGGATGGAAATTCCGCTCCACCGATGGAGTTCACTGAGTTTTGCCCACTACATATTCCACATGGAATGCGGAGTTGCGGCAAAACTCCTACAACCACCATGTGGCAGAGTTCTTACTCACGCGCGGCTAGCCAACGTTAAAGTGCCGACCGCGAGCGAGAATCTGCATCCCCTAGAGCATTTTCGGGTGCTAGAACAGCTAGATTTCTCACCGCAGCAGTTGTGGCAGGTCACGACAGTTGATGTTGAGAAAGCTGCCGCTCGAGAAGAAAATCTACTCGAGCGGCAGAAAGAAACAGCACCCTCTGGCAAGCTGTATGGTGCCGTTCACGCTGATTTTACAGTGCAGAACAAGCTCCCAGCAGTAAAACCCAGCACAAGCAGAACAATGTGCTGAATTCCGCCCGCTCGCGGAACTCTGCGGGACTCTGTGAAATCTCATGTAGTTTCTATGTAAGTCCACGAGTTCCGCCCACCTCTAAATTCCTTCTGGAGGGCACTTTCCTGCCGGGACGTTTCTCGTGTCCACAGCAACATGGCTACTAGAAGAGGCTGCCCCCTCTTTGGCACATAAGAACAGTGAAAACCTGGATTTCTCCATCAGTCCATGACCAAAGAAGTGTCAGATCCCTGATATCAGACACCAAATATGACATTCCCACTATTGTATAGTAAATGTTATAAGGTAACCCAATGATATCCTAAGGGAGACATAGGCCTTGCAATAGAAAATAATACATTTGATTTTTTTCACTACCAGGACATGTAAAACTTAAAAGTACACATCCAACTTTTTAAATACAACACACCCAGCCAATGGGTTGTCTAGAGTTGACTAATATGTATTAAAAAGGAAAGTTTAGTCCTGGCAAAAGGTTTATTTTGCCACATCAAAATGGCAGTTTAAAACTGCACACAACTGAAATGGCAAGTCTGAGACATGTTTAAAAAGGCAACTTAAGTGGGTGGCACAATATGTGCTACAGGTCCACTGGTAAATTTAATTTACAGGCCCTGGGGACTGGTATTACCCCTTTACTAGGGACTTACAAGTAAATTAAATATGCCAATTTGTGGGCACATTAATGGGGATTTGGCGTAGGGCAGCGCAGCAAATCACTTTGCTGCGCTGCCCTATGTCAACGTAAAAGTACAGGAATGCCCCATATTTAATCAATTATGGGGCATTCCTGTCCCTTCCCCCTGCAATGGTGCCATTTCGGCAGCCTTGCACCAATGAGACACCCTTATACCCTGCACCCTAGTGCAAGGGTGCTTTTGTTGTGAGCAGGATTGTTTAAGTGCAGGAAGGGGAACTTTGCACACTTGATCGAGTGTTAGGGAGAGCAGAGCGTCATTTGTTGTCTGGTGTGCACCCGCTGTAATTACCAGAGCTGCATTCAACTGCTTGGAAAACTACCAGGGCAGTGCCTGGGTGGAGTGTCGGTGCCGGGAGCAAGCCAGGAGGCACTTTGGGTCAAAACAGGTTCCCCTGCCCACCCACCCACCCACCCATACCTCACTACTCTAACACCCCCTTCAGGCACTCTAGGCCCTTGGCCTGTCCTTCGGTGAGTGCGCCCAGCAGGTGGAGGGGCACAAGGGAATCACTGCTGACTCAACTTCTGCAATCAACCACCAGCGCTCACCTCCACCAATTGCTCCAGCCCAACACAGTGCAAGCAGGAGCATGGATCAAAGTCACAGCAGAGGTGCAATAAAGGAGAGAGAGAGAGGTGTGGCCGCAGTGCTAATGCTGCAGCCGGAGGGTTGAGCCGGAGCGAGGCGGAGAAGGTCGGGCTAGGCTCCGATGCGATCTGTCACCCTCTGTGCGCTTTCTCACCTTCACCATCAGTCGCAACTGCTACAGAGCACATTCCTTAAACAAGAACCACCGTGCCAATGAGCGAGCGTACTTTTGACAGCGAAGGAGCTTCAATCACCGCTCCATATCCCTCAACAAGCCTGCTCACAGACACTGCACAGACAGGCACTGCACTGCACCAGGCTGAGGTGCACCGCATAGGTGCTCCACACAGCAGCCTGGAGTCCTCGGAATTGGAAAGCAATCCAGGTACGAGCAAATCGTACCTGGACAAGGAGCTGGTAACAGAATCTGCAATCTCACAGCTACGCCATGAACAAAATACAGCACAAAACTCCTGACCATCCTTCAATCTTCCAGACGTGCTCGTGTCCCCCCATCCAACAACCACCCACAAGGAGTGGATGAGGTGGCACCGTCTAACCACAGGACAGCCCATGTGATCAACCAGCAAAGAGTTATCGGGGAGCATCAGAGGGCATAGTGTGACGACAAGTACGCAAACGTCACCCTTTAGGGGGGTCTGCTAGAAGGGAATGGGCAGAGCATCAGAAGCAGCCAAACCAGGTCTTGCTGCGACTTGCTGCCAGGTGACACCCATCCATCGCCTCCCATTGCTTTCCACACATGGACACTCTCTTCATATCTATCTCCGCCTATGCAGACTCTTCCTTCATCCACGAGGTGTGCATGCTTGTGCCACCCCCGCCCAGCAAGCAACAAGGAACAACCCATAAAGGTGGGGGAGCAGCAGCACCTCCAAACAAAGGCAACCGATGTACTCAATTGGCAGACTCGCCCTTTCTCCACCAGGCATGTTCGTGCTCCCCGCCCAACTAAAAACAAACCATGGGGGTACGGCGGCGCAGCCAACTAATGGGTAAACCAAACAGCAACTGAGGCACTCAATTTGCCTGGACATAAGCCCAATGAAAGAAGTGCCAACTGACGATTGACTAACAGGCCCTGAGCTCGGCGGTCAATAGGTCAGCACTCGATGAGGTCAGGACGGGTAAGGGGGCCTTCCCCTAGCAAACTGGAGGGAAGAAAGAGGAAAAGGAAATCACAATTGACTCCAAAACACTACCAATGCAGTCCAGCTCATCACTCATAGAGACCGAGTCCTACAAAGAAGATACGACAAGTAGTAACACCTGCGAGGCAACAGTCAACGCAAAGAAGTGCCACACTAATTCAATTTAACCAAAAATGTATTCAAAGTTCTGCTTTCTGAAGGACTCAGGCTCAGTCCTCTTCTTGAGCAACAGCAACAATCAAGGCCTGCAGCCTCCCCTTCAGCTGCTAGGAGCTGGCATTCAAGTGAAGGAAAGCACCCCCCCAGTTATCCAACGCTAAGACAGAAGGAGGGTTGGGTCCCCATCACTGCCATAAGCCCACCAATAAATGATCAGGCACTGTCAACATCAAGACAAACAGAGCAAACGGTCCGGTTGGAGGTTATTGCAACCTACAAGCAGGGCCTGGGTACAGACTCACTCTGTAGAGGTGAACAAAACCTTAACACAGCAGCAAGGGGCCCAGTCCCCCTCACGCCTAGATCACAAAAAAGGATCACAAAAGGACATGATGCACACAAAGGCATAAGACACAGCACAATGTTTTAGACGAGACTTTAACCATAACTCTGGAGGACCACCCTCCCCCTCCAAAAACCCTCCTGGCCTCTGACTCAATAGTCACCACACAAGGCGGGGTAGCAGCCTCCAGAACAACCGGTAGAGAGAAGACTAAACCAGGCAGACAGGACCGACCAAGCACTGACCAAACAAATAGAGACAGAGCCTGGGCGTCCCTGCTATAACCATACAACTACTGGTGGAGGCTCTACAATACCAATCAGATTAAATGAACGGTCAGCTGACACTACTTAACACCTTGGGAGTTTTTGTTGCGGGCATTGATGGGAAATTAGGGGATCTGAATTCACTGCGGATGCGGTCCAATCGTGGACAAATATATTCTCCCTACCTTCAATGCCCAGCAGTTTATGCAAGGACCTAAAAAAGAAGGCTACAAAAAAACAACCTACGCTTAAAAAAATGATATATATGCAACAGAATGAAGAACAGGATCTTACACTAATCTCCTCAACTGACCGCATAGAACAAACCCCCAATAAGACAACAGTGGACAGAAGCTCAAGAAGTCAAGACCCGCAAAAAGGCCACTCATCGGCCATGGCATCCTCAGCCCACAAGACGCACCCAGACACAATCGTCAAAGGAGATCTGCCCCCAGAAGACAGACACACCGGAAACAAAAACAAATGCAAGGTAAAGGTAGGCTCAAAGGAGAAAGGGCCGGAATCAAAAACCTGTCCAAAACCCCGCAGATATCTACCAATTTTCAGGCCCACAACAGAACAAAAAACAGATATAGCAACAGAACAAGCCAGCCCAACGGCAGAACTCTCAGGGGAGCTTTCAGAGGGCCCTAAGCGAAAATTAATCAAAGAGGCCCCTCATCGGCAAGGCCCTGCGAAGAGTCACTCAGTGACCACAGCTATCATCCATAACAGCTTTTCCTCCCCAGCTAATGCACAACCCTGGCAAACAAAAGTGGTTCCCTCTGAGCAAGTAACTAGTGACGTGTGCACAGGAGGTGGGTCAAACTATACCACAGCAGAAGTCAAGAGCACTGTTAACTGGCCTCTCTCTCCAACCACTGTCACAACCCTACTCCCAGTCCCCGTCCCGGAAAATGTACAGAGGTATACCAACACAGACCAGCAGGCACCCCCAACCAGGCACAGCTGGCCTGAAACAACATTTGTCGCCCAGACAGCCACTAACAACACCCCCACTGACACAACCTTGGGGGAGCACTGAGGAAGGGACACAAATCCTGCCTGAAGGTCAAAGACTTCCCTCTTGGCACACAGACGTAACATTCCATCAAAAGCAGGCTGCATCCAGCATCACTGCCACAAGGGAAAGAGGGAGGAGACCTGATGAACTGGACCAACCACAGCTCAAGCAAGACAGGTGAGGTATCTCCCATCTGGGGGGCACGATCTATCAAACCCAGGATGTGACCAACTGGCAGCCCGACACAGGCACTCTTATTTTTAAACCCAAATATAAATCAAGAGGTAAGAGTGATATCCTGAATAGAGGCAACACTCTCCCTCCATAGCTGGCCTATGCACGTACCATCTGGCAATAGAATTTGTTCGCTCTGAACCATCGCCGATGGGCGAAGCAACTAAAACTATCTGGAGAACCATTTCAATTGCACAGAAAATTCTTGAAGAACTGGGGTATAAACATCTCCCACTCTGTGAACCTGGCTACCCTTCTCCCTTGCTACAATGGAACAGGTCAGGACCAAGCAACCGAGCCTGTTCTGTCCTCAAAGGTGCTCTGGGGTATTCACCTAGGAAGACGAGGACACAGTGGCTGCCGGAACACTATCGACCCTCGCCAGTTGGACACTGACCATAGGTGGATCTCCAGAGCAATTAACTGTCAACATGGCAACCAATGACAGGCACTGGAAACAACAGCAGACACTATGCCCAGCAAAGACGTCCTTCAGCTGTGTACATGGAACATCAACGGTCTCACTAGCAAGGTAACAAACCGATACTTTCATCACTACATCAGAACCTTTGACATTATCCTGATGCATCTGACTGGCTGAACCACACCACTTACAGGGATATATGTGCTATTTTACACCTGCAGCGAAGGGGCCAAGGTACGGCCACCTACAGGGTGGCTTGGCAACGTATGTTTTAATAGCCCGAATTGCCTCAGCTAGTTCTCTACATACCACGTTGCCTTTTACTAATACCGTCAAAATCACCACCACAAAATCAGGCTACTGGGATAATAATCATCAATGCATATATCCACCCGAAACACAAAGTCAATGCTACCAAGCAACTGGTTGAGCACCTCATGGATCAGATAAGCGAGGGGGAAACCGTGAAAATTATCCTCCAGATGATACCGTGATAGCTCAAACCTCAATATCCTGGTACAAGGAAGAAACTGCCTGGGCTATCCAACCAAGATTGGAACAGCCTTGCTGGCCGACCTGGAGCGATTGAATCAAAGAGCACACAATGGCAAGTTTAAGGAAGGCAATCCGCTAGTGGCCTCCTACTATTCTTCATCCACCTGTACAATGATAAACTACAGCAGGTTGCTTCTTTCCACCTATGTGACAGAGGCGACAGTGACCATCATCCGCAAGAGACAACCTTATTAACAACTATGCCAATGCTCAACAGGATGAAGGAATCTCCCAACACCGCCTTCACGCTCAACTACAAGAGGATTAAGTTTGCACATGCAACCATAGAGCATTTACCACAGTCGGCAAAAGCGTTACTGTGTGAACACGGAGGCACAGTAGACAGTGGAATAGGAAGAAGGGTGTCCTTTACCACCAAGTTGGGAGAAATGTTCACTGTACCATTCAAAACAAATCACTCCAAGCCCCTAACATGATGGGGTGCATTCCAACGGGCCAAAGGATTCAGCTCAGGGAGCTTCAAAGATCTATAACCAGCACTTTAAGGTCAAGGTCCCTTTGACGCAATTCTGAGGACCTCGATATGCAAGGGGCATTACGATAGCAAAAAACAACATTAAAAAAGTTGAAGTGGACCATCAACAGATCTCAAGAGGATGAAGTTTGTGCAAAGTTATTCGCAAAAATCAAGCATATTAGCACACCATTCTAGGGAACAATCAACAAACTCATACCCCCTCACACAGGGGGAGTCACCTCTCAGATTGCCGAAGACGCCTGGCCAATGTATCTGGGGGACCACTTCAGTCAGTATTGCCCTCAAACACAACAGGCTCAGAAGTCAGCCTGACACCAGGAAGCACTCAGTCAAACACCACTTTGGAGACCATCAGCCAATTGGCACTCTCCCCTCTGTCAGTAAATGAACAGACCATTCCCTAAGGTCATGCAAAACATACTAAATTGGGTGTCAAATTAGAAAAAGCCCAAGAGAAGGGGCCCCGGGGCCCAATGGCATTCCCCTGCGATATTTAAGCACAACGCGGACTTCTGGGCAGAAGCACTAGACCCACTCTTCCTCGAAATTAGTCGCAACAGCACAATCTCAGCATCTTGGACATGGTCACTAATATCTCCAATATACAAAAACAGGGAAGGGACCATGCCAGAGAACTATCGTCTAATTGCCCTCATCGACAATGATACTTTGCAGGGACCTTACTGGAGGAACAGTCGAAGTGGGCAACTGATAAAGGAATAATACCATTAAACCAAACAGAGTTTTCAAAAACCTCGGGTATGATAACTAACATCATGACCATATCACTGCTCATAGATCAGGTGAAAGCCTCAAAACAGCCACTTGATATTTGTTTCATTGATTACCAGGGTCAGCGTTTGACCATGTGGATAGAATCAGGCTCTGGAGTAAATTGGCGTGCTGGGGCATATCTTGGCCTCTTCTGGACTTGTTTATCACTCTTCACAAAGATACATGGGTACAGGTAAAGCTGGGAGAAGGAACGCAACTCTCAAGGCAAATTCCAACAAGCAAAGGGCTAAAGAAGGTGTTCATCCTGGCTCCCATTTTGTTTAATCTGTTTTTATCCGACCTAACCCTAGCACTTAACACCTGCAACTCCCATGCCCAGAGGGTAGGGGGCCTGGCGCTGTTGAGCCTCATGTATGATGACGTAGTCCTAAGCAGTCACAGTAAGGTAGGCCTACAGCTCATTCTCAATGCAACACAGGAATATTCTGATGAAAACGGACTGACCATAAAATTTTGACAAAACACATACCATGATGATTGGCAGCAACAAGACAAACCCACCAGCATGGCTCTGGGGAAAGACGCAAATTCAGTCAGCTACAGACTTCAAATACCTAGGTTTGATTGTTGACAAAGCAGGCAACTTTATGCAACAAAGGGACACCATAAAAAGGTATTAGCAGTGCAACTAAAGAGACTAAAATAAAAATTAAATGGGCCATCACTCTCCCCTCTTCTCCAGGCAATGCACGCAAATCTGCTGCCAACAATAGCATACAACAGTGAGCTCCAAAAAGGCAGGGATGCTAAAATCCTAGACAGTACACAAGTGAAGGCAAACACAATCATCTTTATCCTACCTAAGTACACCTCGCCAGCACAAATCAGGCTGGTGTTCGATCTCTAGAATCAGTACATGGCGAGGAGTTTTCATCAATCTTTGGCAAAATCAGGAAAATTCGCCTGGCACTCTCAACCATTACTTATGGAAGGAGCTCCAACAGAGGGACTCATTGCCTGCCAGGGCATATCTGTAGGAATTCCTGGCCAGGACCGGGTTAACCCAGTTATGAGAAACTCCAACCACCTACTCGGTGTTCAAAAAACAGTGTGGAAATCAATTAAACTCCTCTCTTTGGTAGAAGATAGCAGCATTCCCAGCTAGAACACATGACTGGATGTCATTAAACACATACACTGCACCAGAACCCTAGAAATACCTCAGCCTAGTCATCCCTAGATCCATCATAAAAAACAATTTCTGAAATACTGTCTGGGGCTGCTACCTATCTTCCCACTGGCAGAGAGTATCCCCAACAACAATCTACCGATTGTGTGGCAATGACACTGAGGATATACCACACCTGCTATGCACCAGTGAAGAGCTTCTGGATGAAAGAAGACAAATACTGAAAGCTCTGTTTAACCAATGAGGGATTCACTCACATAGACAGGCCGTGCTGGCCTGCTTTGCCCCTGATGATCCGCAGCTGAACTGTCGAATGATAAAGTTCCTTGCACTGGTTCGCAGGGAACTGCCAAAGAATACAATATGCTGAGAAGACTCTCAGCGTTTTAGCTTGGAGCTGGGACAATGGGCGAGGGTCTCTAACAACCACTCCAGGCGAAGCAGCCCCTGACTAAGACCTGCCAAATCCCCAATTCTGTTTTTTTGCACATAGCACCTTCTGATCTCCCGCACTTCTTGCACATGGGTAATGAACTTAAGTCCACTCCAGGTGAAGCACCCTCTGACTAAGTCCTGCCCAATTCTTTTTTTGCACATAGCACTTTCTAATCTCCCACACTTCTTGCACACGGGTTCTGTACTCAAGCTAGGTAAGGGTATCTAGTTCTTACCTCGTGTGAAGCTGCCTCTAACCAGATCCCCCCTTTACTTTCAGTCTCGGCCTATGGCGCTTTGTTCTCTGAAACTTTGCGATTCTATGGTTTATTTTAGCAAAATTTTTACAACATTCTTTTTAAGTAGTTTTACCTGGTTACAGTATATGAGAAAGTTTTATCCTAATGTACAAGAAAGATTTTACCATACCAAAAGTCTAACATAGTATTTCGTATGTTTTTAATGTGTTATTGATGTTGTTATTATTGCAATGGTTTTAAGTAACTGTGCAAATAAAGTAAACTTGAACTTCAAACTTCCTGCACAGAAACAATCCTTGGAGGCGTGTTCCTCTTTCTATATGGGCTGCAAAATGTAGCACACATAGAAAGAGGAATAAACGAGGAAAAATAAAGTAATTTCTCCTCATTACGCCTCACCTCGGGAGGCGTAAGGTTTTGGTGCATCCCCAGGTTTGTATGGTCTTGTAGATCTGGGAAAGGGTCTAAACCCATGGGTGTTGGGTGGGAACAGCAACACTCATGGAACTCCTCCCTGGCGCAGAGTAAGGCAACGCAGCAATTTACGCTGCCTTTCCTCACTCCATATATATGAGGCCATTCAAAGCCACGCAAAGTGGCTCTGCGTGGCCTTATAAATATGATTTAGTTGTTTACCCAGTGGAGCATCACAAAAAGTGACACAAGGGGATCATAAATATGCCCTCTGGTGTTAGCCAATTTTGCCATGTTTAAAGGAGAGAGCTGAAGCACTTTAACACTGGTTGCAGTTTCAGAAAACAGGAAACAGGAAGGGTGAAGGCAAAAGGTTTGGGGGTGACCTTGTGAGAGGGCCAGGTCCAATAGCAAGTATATATAGGTATCTATACTTTTCATATTCTTAACTCCTCGCAAATGTACTTTATATAGATATATATATTTAAGTCACATTGGGGTGAAATTAAGAATGGTAAATCTAAAATTACTTCTGTGTACTTACCTTTATGTTATTGTGGTAGTCAATGTTCTTACCACAATATATTTATAAAACAATGTTTAAAACACAGTATTCTGGTAAACTACCCATTAAGGGTGAAGTTGAATATGATACAGAGTTTTGTAATATGTGTAGGCAGATGTACGTCAGTCTACATATGATTAGCAAAAAACACCTGTGAAAGAAATGTATTTTAACAGCAATCTTTTTTGAGAAGTCCCACCATATATACAATTCAACATAGAGCTTACTTCTGCTTTACTTCACCAGATTACTTTTCCACTCCACAACTCTTCCTTGAGATCAATAGTACATTTTAAAAAGATGAATGTCTGGTGAAGAAATGTGTATGACACATACATCAACAATAATTTTGACTATTTTAGAAAAATCTGAGCCTTATCATCGTATGGCTCTGGGCCAATTGATTTTTTTTTATTAAGTAATGTGCCTGTTGTACAGTATTCCCATTGAACAAGATGACCAGTTTTGTATCAAAGCAGTTTTTAGTTTGAGTATTTTGTGATGCAGTATTCAGAGTCCCACAAATTAAATGGAAATATTTAGTTGCACGATATGAGAAAATTGGGCAAAGATGTGGGACGTTGCATGGATTATACACTCGGGTTCATTAGATTACAGTCATTGACAATCATTAAATGCAGTTTATAACCTTAAATATATTTTATTATAAAGACTTGGGGGCATATTTACAAGGGCTTTATCTCCGCTTTTTTGGCTTAAAAAGGCAAAAAAGCGGAGATAAAACTATCGCCCTATTTACAAGAGGGTGCTAACATGCATAATCGCATGTTAGCACCCTTTTTCCTAACGCTTCTCCTTTGCATCTCTAATGAGATGCAAAGTGGGCGTACTCCCAGATGGACTACCTTGCAAATATCGCTGATGTTCACATCGCGATATTTACAAGGTTGCCCCAGCATTTTAGCACACGTTAGTTTTTGGAGAAAACCGCTGTTTTCTCCAAAACTAACGTCTGCTAAAATGCAGACTTACCTATCCCTAACATTGGGGTGGATTATGCTGATACGACCCTGTGGGTCGTATCAGCAGAGGTTATCGCCGCTTGCAGGGAACATCGCTGGAAAACCAGCGATGTTCCCTGCAAAACGGCGATAACCTCGCTATCTCTGGAATTTTTATCGCCCTGGAGAAACGGGTTGTTAATGACGCGCTACCAGGTCAATAAATTCCAGAGATAGCCTGCGATAACAAAATTATCGCTAAGCACGGCCAGCGATAATTATTGCTGGCCGTTGATAATATGCCCCTTGGCTTCTATTACAACCACTGTACAGTGTCCTTATAAAGTCCTCATAAAGCTTTTAGGGGCTCGGTCAAGACATATTATGGAGCCCCCTGTTCAGAACAAGTCGGATATTTATTACCTATTTTCTCATAGTTCAAGCCTGTATGGTGCCAATCAATAATATATCTAAACTTTCACATTAAAAAAACTGCTGAAATATGTTTTGCTCTGCCACTGTGTCACACTTTGGATGACTGGTTCAGTGTCAAGACCTACTCACAGCTTCACAGATGATTCAAAGTGGGGGCAGCTTATTCTATACTTTTGGAATTTGGGAACACAGGTAGGCAGTGCTTAATTTGTAATAGAATAACTGCAGGTGCCAACGCTCTGCTCAAAAACGCGTGGCCGGTGCCTTTAATTGTTGGCGCACAGAATACCAACACAGTGTAGTCTCGAATCGACCTCATAGCTCTTCCATCCACTATCAACAAAACACTCCCTGCCCCTTTACCTCACTTGTGCAGGTTCCTGTTTTTTTTTTCTTTGCAATTTTTTTCCGTCTTTTCCTCTTTTATTTCTTTCCCCTTGTGAGTTTTTCCCTCTTATGCTCGCGGTCGATGTCTAACGAGGAAAAATAAGTGTCAGTCACCAACAATTGAGTGGCGGTGGTGTCCACCGGCAACCACGGGCTCAAATTGGGTACTGCAAATGGTAAATATTTTAATTTAAAACTTCAATTTTTCTGTTGGGTCTGATACTTAGTTGATATATACTGAAAATATATTTTACTGCAAATACCATAATTTAAAGAGTAGAATTTACAACAAGTTTCCTGCTTGTGGCGCAATGATTTACTGATCACAGAAAACCACTCTGGTGTGTGGAAGGAAGCTTCGATTAGACTGGTCTATCTACTGAGAGCCTTATTCATGAAAGCCTGCGTCACTTTTGCGCTGCCTTTGCGTCACTTTTAGTGACGCAGCGGTGGCGTAAATAATGTGCCATGTTGCGCCATATTTACGAAGTGACGCATCTAGGCAGATGCGTCACTTCGTAAACCCCTCCGCTACATTATACCTGCGTCAGGTATAATGTATGCAGGGTGGGTGTTCCCCCGCATGAAAGGGTCGTAGGAGTGGCGCAGTGAAATCTATGAGATTTCGCTGCGCCACTTCTAGGACACCAATGCGTCAAAAGCTTATGCCTGCCTCATGGCAGGCATAAGGGTGACCCAGGCCCTTTCACATGGGCCTTGTCCCGTGTGAAAGGAACATTGGTGGAGTGCGTCACGCGTCCAACACAACTCCAGCCATGTGCCACTTTTGAGCCAACAGATACGTCAGTAATACAGACGTATCTGTCATTCCTTGCGACATGATGCGTCATTCTTGTCGCAAGGAGGGCGCACTGAGAACTGTCGCATTGCTGCTTTCACGCAGCGATGTGACACTTCTCATAAATGAGGCCCTGAACATTTTTGTTGATAGTTTCAGTACTTCCTATTAGTTTTGTGACGTTAATGTTCCAATTTTAACAATTACAATGTGCTTCTAATCCCCTTATCTGGAATGAAATCATTATGGGAAAATTATGAAAATCCACCCACACATCTGACCTAGATCTGTTGGTGTGAGAGTAGGTGCTTAAAAGGCCCAGATGGGATTAGTAATTATTGAGATTAGGAGAAGGGAAGCAGCCAATTGATCCGATGAACAAGTCTTCCAAGGTTGATAATTACAGTGCACTCACTTGTAATGGGCTCTCACAATCCCAAAGTAATGCCCCCTACTCAATCGGGAACATGCTATGAAAGCTCAAATAAACAAATGAGTTGATAGATGTATGAATTAATGCGTGATCAAATGAAAAAATAAAGAAAGACAAAAGAGGTAAATACACCAATAAATAACTAGACCTTAGCATCAGAGTTGCTACACTACACCAACCAAGGCACTTCCGGATTGGAAATGCATAGGCACTGAGAATGATTACAAACAATAATAAATCAAACAGGAACATTAATTTACTAAAATGTCAGGAGTATTATCAGAATTCACATGACACACTTTGGTTGCTAATGACATAGGATTGCCTTCTTGTTCCAATTGTGTCATTCCCATATGGTGCTGAGAGGTACAGAGTTGTAGCCCCAGATGTACAATTATTTTGCCCAGCGCTTATGACACAAAATTGATGCAAAGTTGCACAAAATGTTTTTTTTATTTACTTTTTAGTGCAAATTTTGTTGTAAGCTGTAAAATTACCTCAACGTAACACAATGTGTGTGTGTTTTGAGACAAGAGAAACCCAGGGAATATTAAGGGACTATGGTTATGAGTACTTTTAAGGAACAATGGTACCTTATAGTAAGATGCCATAAACCATATTGTATAGAAACATGATGAATTCTATGTCACATGTCCAAATGGAGTTTCAAATGTATCTATTAAAAAAATTATAAAGCATTAATGCAGTGGGAAACACAAACAAAAGGGGAAGTAACAAACTTGTAGGCTCAGACAATTATGTCACATATGTTATACAGTACCAATGCCCATGTACATCGCAATAGTAGAAATCATGGTACTATTGTCGAAGACGTTTCGATCCTGCCATATGATATGGGGCCATCATCAGGACATAATGGATTACGCCCGAGACGAAAATGTCTTAAAAAAATGGCAATCGCATGGGCAAGGTAGCACAAGGAGGTAGATTCACCAACCGATGAGCGTGGTGTGCCTTGCTGCACATGAGCCTTATTGTCTGGCTCCCCATATAATTTGTTACTGCCGCTCTGTTCTATGCAGATGGTATTGTGCCACGACAGATTCGTGAGGGCTCCTGCCCTAACCTGAACCTCAACATCCCATGATGATTGCCTTCATTCACAGGCATTTTCATTTTAGGCATTAGAAAGTTTCTGTCGTGTGTCACGCACACACCTTTGCACCATAGTGCAAGGGTATCTGCGTGAGTCTAGCACAGGTTTTGTACTGGAAGGATAGCCTTCCAGTACAAAATACTATGCTTAGACAACCTTTTAAACTTTTCCCACTTTGTATGTGTGCTGTACAGTGCAGCACACATGCAGTCTGAAAAGAAAGGAGAGATAAAAGCATTTCTCCGTGATATAGTCTTTTTGATATGGGCACTGTTTTCTGCCACACAACCCTGTCTACTTTTTTTAGTAAGTAAGGTTTTGCATCAAAAACTTTGAGTGGTTGCATGGAAGCACTCATGCACCACCCACGAAATGCCCCTTTGGTGATAAGTAATGCTAAGCAGTGCTATGCTCTACTTTGCGTTACTTTCAAGTGATTTTCCAGAGCAAAACTTGAAGTAAATTGCTAAAAAAGAATTTTGCATCAATTCACGTCACTTTTGTGATGCAAACTCAATGCAAAATCTTAGCAAATATACCTGTGGTCAGTAAACTTTATTGTATTACGAAGACAAATTCTCAAAGCTGTAGTTTGTTTTATTAATGAAACTGCAAATTAGGTCATTTGCTGATTCATTAATAAAACAAACTACAGCTTTGACAATTTGTCTACGTAATGCAATAAAGTTTTCTCCCTTCGCACGGAGGCCACTCCACATGGTCTCTGGTTTTGCATGGAGGACATTGGCAGGGATATAATAGTTGGCCGCACAGCCCTCAACAGGGTGTGACAAACCTCATTGTGACGCGGTGGCCCCTTAGCAGAGGGTCTTCCAGGTTAGAGATTTGCATTGGCCTGGCAGGTGTGATAGGTACTAAAGATGAATGAGGGCCTCCTTGAAAAGGTAGGTGTTTGGTTCTTTTCTGAGTAGTGTGACAAAAACATTGCAGGTGGTACAGAATGCAGCCGCCAGACTGCTCTGTCAGGTTCCCAGGGCGGCCTCTATTTCAGGCTTTCTGCGCGATCTTCACTGGCTCAAGGTAGAGAATCGTATTAAATTCAAAGCCTTGAGCTATATGTTCAAGATTAAAACTGGCACTGCCCCTCTATATCTACAAACCTTAGTTCAACCGTATAAACCATCACGCTCCCTCCGCACCACTACTCAGGCGAAATTTTTGGTTCCTAGAATCAGACTGTCGCGCATGGGTGGCCGATCTTTTGCTTACCTCGGACCCTCCCTGTGGAACTCTCTTCCCTTGCCACTCCGTAACAAAACAGTCTATAGCAATTTTC
The DNA here is from genome assembly GCA_963921515.1 of Calotriton arnoldi. Taxonomy (NCBI): domain Eukaryota; kingdom Metazoa; phylum Chordata; class Amphibia; order Caudata; family Salamandridae; genus Calotriton; species Calotriton arnoldi. The sequence continues at coordinate 1,165,937 of CAWUFW010006084.1, read as the reverse complement.
GCAAATGTCTGAAAACTTGGCTGTTTAACCAATAATTCTCTTTTCTTTCTTTGTTCCTCTCAGGCTGGCGCCGGGAAACCCTCTGGGGTAGCTGTGCGCCTTACAAACTCAATTAACATAACATAACATAACATAACAGTTATATACACCTGGAGTGTATTGGGGAGGCATATCAGATTCTGGTAGATTGTGAAAGCTTGTTCTGCTGCTTTCCTTTCTCCAGCTTTTAGTTTGAAAACTAGAAATGACTTGACTTCGGGTCTTGTGTAGATCACCTGAGACAGTAAGCTTTTCTTCTTGGTAATGTGGAGAACTGATTATAAGAAGCTAATACGTGATACAGGTTTTGAAAATGGTATGGTCCTTCAGGTGTATGTGAGGTGGATAACACGGCAGATGATGTAGGATGGCAATGATATGATCATATTTTCCTAGTCCGTTGATGAGTAATAAAGTAACATATTCATGCATGAAATGATGTCCCATGTGCCTAGCTGGATTTTCTTGTTGAGGCGAGTATGGACACTGAAGACCCGATCTGGTCAAAGAAATAGGGGAATAGATGGAGGAGTGTGCAGTAGCAGTGAGGAAGACACTAAAAAGTAAGGGTGTGTGGCTAGCGGAGAGTATGGGTTAAAAGGAAGGGGACATGAGAGAAATTGATGTTCTTACAATCTGTGAATTTGTGTATGCAAATAAAGGGAAAGATTTGCATTTTCCTCTGGATTTTTCATCACCTAGAAGGTGCTGATCAGTAGAAAGGAGGAGCCCATATTGAATCACGGTCTTCTGACCTGTAGTGACCATTTCCTGCACCTATACCAGGGACCTGCCAATGGTTCTTACAGAAGAGAGGCCCCTGCTGCACTTCCCGAGTGGCAGCCATTTTAAATGCAGCTACAGGGGAGGTATATGGTAAAGTTTCAAGCCCCAATGTAGACAGTTCTGATTAAAGTGCTGCGATGGCAGAGTATTAGGCATCAAGTTTTATGTCATTTAATAACATTAATTCCAAAACCTCTAACTCTTTTGATCTCTCACAGCATGTTCTCTTTCATGAACATTTGTCTCCCTTGGAGATGTTGACTGTAATAGGAGAAGTTATTTAGCATTTATTTTCTTATCCTGGTGCACAATATCTAAACCAGATTTTGTTCAGAAGGCAAACTTTAAAAATGGCCAGTCTTCCCCCTTTTTTCCTAACATTTTTTGCGGTCCCTGGTAGGATGTGGTGGGGAGAGGTGTCCTTTGGCATTTTGGATGTGAGGAATGGAGAAATATAATGTATGACGGAAATGAAACTGGGAAAAGGAGTTGCACAAGGAGAGAGAACACTTTATTCTTTTGAGGAGTGGAGGGGATAGGCAACTAGAAAAGTGGTATGGGATGCAGCCCCCATAAAAATAGGTGTATTGTGTGCCATAAATAAAGAAACCGATTACTGAAGTGGTAAGGCAAAAAGTAGAGGACGCTGAGTGTAAGAACTTGGGTTACTAGTTGAGAGGGGATGCAACTCTACTCAAGCAGGAACCCCAATCCTTATCAGGGTGAAGTTACAAGCCGACCGTAAATTAACTCAGAGGTAATGTGTAAAGTGTTTGTGCAACACTTCAAGCAGTAGCACTACTCCAATTTAAGAAAATAGAGTCATTTTTAATAAATAAAACAAGATCAAAACAACAAAAAAACACTCTGTAGAATTAGAGCTAGGCAGGTGTAAAATTTCAATGAAAATAGCGCCATAAAGCACAACGCGCCAACTGTTGATTTCTGGTCATGCCAGACCAGGACAAAGTCACGAGTTCAAGCCAATCGTGATGGAGCATGGGCCAGCTACAGGTGGGCAGATAGCCCCCTGAAGAACAGTACCTTAATCCTAGTTGTGGAGCGTCGCATGGTCCCATGCCCAGGATGTGTTGCACAGCCGAGTCGATTCTTCGGTTCTGAGAGCTGTGCGGCTGCAATGCGAGGTCCTATGTTATCATCAAGGATCCCATTGACGAGGGCTTGAGATGCAAGGTCCGTCATCAAGGATGCAGAGTGCAGTCGAGGCAATGCGTCGGTTTTAAAGAGCTCTAAGGCTGCGATGCGAACCGGCGGAGTCATCAAGATTGCCATAGGCGAGAGTTTTGAAATGCGCTGGCGTGCATTGAGAAAGCTTTGCACAGGTGACGGTTCCAATGCGGGCTGCAAGGCCGATGCAGAGTTCTTTGCGTTGGGAGAGCCCTCTCAGCAGAGGTGGTGCATCGATTCTGCTCAGGTTTGTGCCGCACAGAAGAGGAGATGAGTCGGGACTGCTAAGTAAGCAGATGGGCTGGCAGAGCACCTTCAGGCCCACTTACAAGAGTTTAGGACTGGTATGGCAACACTTAGCAGGGTAGGATTCACAGATGGCAGAGTCCATGGGGTGGTTTGAAGGTTGTTGGAGGCTTTTGTCCCTGAAGCCTCTAGCCAGCAGGCCAGCTAACTCGACCTTGTAGTCACTTTGGAGTTCTGGGATCAAAGGATGCAGGTCCAGTCCTTCTCACCCAGGTAAGAGGGCAGCAAGGAAGCAGTTCCTTCAGAGAAGCAGTGCAGCAAAGTGGCAGTCCTTTTAGAGGCACATCAGTCTTTCATCCTGGCAAAATAACCACATGTCCATGAGTGTACTGAAGGGTTGGTGTCTGAGGCCAAATAATTATAACCAGTTCTGCCTTTGGAGTAGGAGACACTTCAAGAGGGTTCCCTTTGAAGTCCCCCGGCATCTGGCCTTCCCTGTTCTGGCTCCAGACTAATCACAGGGGATATGCAGCCCTTTGTGTGGAGCCAGGACACAGCCTAGTCAAGTGTAAGTAGGGCTGTGCCCAGCTCCGTCCTCACATCCTGCCAGTTATGACCCACTCCAGGCACACCTAAGCTCTCTCTTATGTGTGGCGGTCCAAGAGGAATACACAACGGCCAACTGTTAGTTACACCTACTCATGTGACCCAGGACAGGCTTCAGGAACTAAATGGCTGAGTCAAAAAATGCCACATTTCTAAAAGTGGCATTTTCAATATTGTAATTTAAAATCCAAGTTTACTATAAGAGAAGATTTTTCACTACAATTCCATGGTCACCAAACATGAACTGGTGACCTGTTTCCATTTGGAAGCTTAAGCTTATTAAATGTAATAAGGTAACTCCAATGTCGTCCTATGGAAGCAGTAGTCCTTGCAGTAGTGAAAAACAGATTTAAGAATTTTTTACTACCAGGACATGACTAATTTAAAAGTACATGTCAAACCTTTTAAATACATTGCACCCTGCCCGCTGGGCTGTAGAGGCCTTCCCAGGGGTGGCTTACATGTATTGAAAAGGAAGGTTTGGGACCGGCAAAAGGGTTATTTTGCAATGTCGAGATGGCAGTTTAAAACTGCACACACAGGCTGCAGTGGTAGGCCTGAGACATGTTTAAAGAGCTACTTAAGTGGGTGGCACAATAAGTGCTGCAGCCCACTAGCGGCATGTAATATACAGGCACTGGGTACATGTAGTACCATTTTACTAGTGACTTATTGGTAAATTAAATATTTCAATTGAGGATAAGCAAATGTTACCATATTTAAAGGAGAAAGTACTTTAGCACAGGTTAGTAGTGGTAAAGTGCACAGAGTCAAAAGGCAAACAAAAACGAATTCAGTAAAAAAGTGGAGGGTAGAGGTAACAAGTTTGGGGAGTGACCCTGCAGAGAGGGCCAGGTGCAACAATGGGTTTGCCGCATAAAGGAAATGAAAAAACACAAAATAATATACATTTTCATGAAAAGCTATATCGGCAGGAATTCCCACCTGACAATGTCAGCTAACAGTTTAGTCAATTTGCATTGGGCCGCTTGGGTTCATCAAAGGTGCAAAACATCAAACTTATAACTAACCCTAAAATGTCTAGATGTTTAGTGGGCTCGAGTCACTGTGTCTCTCAATACCTTAGAACAATTGTCTTCATTTCATCAGCCTGATTTTTCTACATCTTTCTTTCAAAGTTAAGCATACTGTTTGCCATCAATGAATGCCTGATATCTGTTAGATGTTCCCCTAGTCCCTTGAAGAATACACTCTCCATCACTCTCAGAGAGGGTCAGCAGTTTTATTAAAGCATCTTGCAATACCCTCTAGAAGATGTACTGTATTTCTGCTGTGTTGCATTTCATCAAATTAAGCGGGTTTGAAATATTGGATTGTTTCTTGTTTTCTCTTTAATATAACAATTCCCCTACTTCATTCAATGTGCATTTGTTCTGTACTCTATGTTCCAACAAAAAAGTATCAGCCACACCAACCCTTGAGATGTCAGTCATTTGGGGAGTTCTTCAAACACAAACACACTGTACAGAAATCAGTATTCTTCAAGCTGCTTTATCCTACTTTAAAATAGATGCAAGCTGTGAGAAAAAGCTATAGGGGGAGCAGTGCAAAGTTCTAGATTTACCTGGTGATTACTCTCTCTTTTTCAGTATGGGGAGATTAGAGATTTCTCACTGAGAAAATGATCAACTTAAAAGCCGACGTTATAGGCATGGCTGATGGTTATTGAATATTGGTTTTCAGGCTCCACCCATTTCTGCCCGCCACCTCGGCCCTTAGCTAATCCATCTCTAAGCTGATTTAGAGTTTGCAGTATATCCAATTTCACGCACCAACCAGAATATCATATGGTGATACCACAAGCACCGTCATATAGTACAGCGTCAATAGCATTCCAGATTTTAATACAAGTGATTTTGAGCAAAGTGGGCTCCCCCCATTTAATCCCCATGTATCTTTCACTTTTGTCTACCCGGTTTTTGGACTTTTACTGTGAACGAAATTCACAAACTGAGTCTCACTCCCAATAAATTCTGTGGAAAGGTCCACACTACCTCCCCTGAGTAGGCCTTGGGCTGCTCTGCATCGCAACCCTGAGAAAGACTCAATTGCTACAATGGGATACTTAGGGGCTTATTTATGAGAGGCTTGCAGTGCCGCAGCGTCACTTTTTAGACGATCCAGCGGCGTAGGCCTCTCAAACATGTCTATGACGTGACGCCAAGCATGGCCTCGTAGACATGAAATAAGACAAAACAGCGAATGTCACTGCATTGCCTTGCTCTGCGCCCAGGAGGCATTCCATGGGCATTGCAGTGGGTTTTGCCACACAACACCTTTCGATTTTGACGCTGCCCCAGATTTACTTAATCAGGTAAACCTTGGGCAACACCAAAACCTTATGCCTCCCCAGAGCAGGCGCAACAAGGAGAAATATTTTAATTTCTCCTTGTTCTTTCCTTTTTTCATGGGTGCTGCATTCTGCAGCACACATAGAAAAAGGAAAAAGCCTCTGGGGATTGTATTAGGGCAGGAATGTGCCCCTTCATGCACAAAAACAATCCTGCCTGCAATGGAGGCTGTCTTGCACTGTGGTGCAAGGGTGCCTACGCTGGCGCTAGGCAGAAAATTATGTGCCAGCACAGGGGGAAAGGACAGGAATGCACTGTATTTCATAAATATGGTGCATTCCTACCCTTTCACATTGGCGTGGGGCAGAGCACCAAGAAGACTTGCGGTGCTGCCCTACGGTAATTCCTCATAAATGAGGCCCCTAGTTCCAAGTAAAGAGAACGTTGTGGGCATATCACTTGTAAAGGACCCACATCTTATACAACTAATAACCCATTTTCTTACAAGCATGATAGGTGTTGTGGTGATATTTGTTTCTCAAAATTAGTGTTAGTAAAAATTGTGCATTCTTAATACTGCTGGTTAAACACTGCATGTGCAATACAGGATAATTATGAACATAAAATTACCAATGAAAGTCTCCCCAACCTAAAAGTAAATCCAATGGCCATCTATCCACGTGGGGTCGTACTACTGGAAGATAAGGCCACCAGGGGAAATTCCACTATTGCACCTTGTGTTTTTCCCTTGTATGTATCTGCCATATGATTCAATTTCTGCAATTTGGAATTAGGTTTTCAGTTTCAATGTAAGTGTAAACTGCATGCTTTCCCTCAATTTGGCACGTATTATCTGCAGACATTTGTACTGGGAAAAGCTATGGGTCAGTGCAGTTACTACAAAACTCACAAGGTAAAACACAGTTTACGTTTGCATCCACTTTGGCATTTACTGCCACACTTAGACCATCAGACGAGATTTGTTTTGCCTATAGAAATGATAACGCCGATTCTTATCTTATCTCTTTTAAGAATCTTCAGGTCGCCAAGATCTTTTTACCTGCTGAATAGTGTGAAGGGAAGAAAGTCCTTTTCGGTTATACGACAAATTTTAGAATCCAATTTACCTTAAAAGACCACTGACTCCGAATTCAATTTTGTGGATTTATTACAGCCAAGAATAATTGCACATGCAAGCACCTCAACACGAGGTTAAAGAAATAGATGGGCACTAATACAAATAGCATCCTACTAGGAGTCTCATCCGACTCAAGACAAGAAGAATCGTTAGCTCCAGAAGTATTAGACAAGCAATAACTGCACAATCTCTATATTATTCTTCATTACCTAAGTAAGGAAAACTTATTAACTGTCCCTACTCTATCACTAAGGTGGCATACCTACTTAACAAATATCCCCAGGCAAGAGTAAAAGAAAAGGTGTCAGCTGTGAAGACTTCCTGAGAAGTACACTCACTCACTTAGTACCTAAGCTCAGAATTTAAGATGCTCCTTCACCAAATCCCTCTCTGTCCTCCTCTCTGCTCTCCTCTACCTCTTCTCTGCCCTCCACCCTCGGGGCACTATCCCTAATACAAACCCCAATACAATTGAACACGCCTATTGTTACGCCTCTTTGGCCAGGTCTTCTTTCTTGTAATTTTCCATCGAAACGGTTACTTCATCCTGGACGGTTGTGATGACCTTGAGTCCCAGGCACCTTCTCTACTGAAAGTATCATCCCTAAATTCCATTGCACTCCCATCTTCATGCCTCCCATTGCTCTAACTTATGAAACAAAGAGTCAGTCTTTACTAACGAGGCATGTGTCCTTGCACCTGCAACAAAAGATACGTTCAACAGAAACCTTCTACTTGTACTAATTAAATCTCGTTTCGGTGCCCAGAGAGCCTTTCCAAGAGAACCTTCTCTGTCTGCAAAATAAGCTAACATAAGAACAAACAGGCCTTTCCCTGTCGTATACGCAGTCAGGCCTTTATACAATTTAAACACACAAATCTTAATCACGTCTATAAGCATTGGTGCATTATATTTCATATGCAAAAGTGAACTACACGTACAACTTATATGGTACACGTTAAACTACTGCAGCTCGATTACACATGGGCTGATTCATTTTATGCATTGGTTTACACATGATTCAGTTAAGCGTTTCATTTGCATGATTAAGACTAGCACAATTACATTTCTTATTCATTCTGATAACTGGGTTATAACTTCATTTTGCTAGCAATTCATGGATATATAGCTGGATATATACAGGTGCGAACTATCAGTGATTATGATGCACCCCTACAAATTTTACAAGAACATGGCGCTCTATCAGTTCCCCCTTTGATGACACCTGTCATCACATTTTATTCAACTCCCTTGGAGAAAGAACCGACCTAAACAGAACTCGTTGCCATTTTTCCTGGATCTGTGATTCTCCATTCTCTTGAGTCTCTGATATTGACTGTCCCGCAGTCTAGCCATTCTCGTCTCATTTTCTCTCAGAACTCTTTCAACTCAGCCTGCTCGATACCACTTGAAAGCTTTAATCAGACCCCACAGGCAAACCACACAAACCACCACGATCAGAAGAGGTCTCAGAACATAGCCAAGGAATCCCTTTCCCAAATTCGCAAACCAGCTTCCCACTTGACCAAACCCTTTTCCAACTTTTTCCCAAGCTCCCTCTTCAGTCAAGTCTGCTATCTTCGTGTGAATAGTAGTGATGTTACTTATATATTTCTCCAGATCCTTGCTGTGGTCTGGTATATAAGTACAGCACTCTTGGACCTTCAATAATTTACAGACTCCGCCCTCTTTTGCCAATAAGACATCCAAAGCAAGGCGATTCTGTAAAACCATTGTCCTTATCGACAACATCTCTCCTTCCACTAATACCAACGATTTTGCTGTATTCATCGATAGCTCATCGATCACAGTCGCCAGTCTCCAAATTTTCACATCATTCAAGATCACTCCCAAACTTGGTATCATGGCTCCAAAGATATCTCCCACTATGACCCCTGCACTCGCATCTCTCCTTGTTCTTGGAATGCTTTCCACCTTCCAAAAGTTCCAAATCCTCAGTATGGTAAATCTTTGGAAATATTATTCCCAAGTAACATGTACCATACCAGTTCGCAGGTAACCTCACATAAGCATTCTTTTTACACACAAAGTACACCGTAGGTATCACTTGTACAGGGCCCTGGAGAAAGTTCTTAGCCACATCTGCCATAGTGAAAACATGATCACACGTACTCTGTCCCACAGGAACCTTTTCATTGTAGGTCTGATATCGTCTCACACACAACTTTCCCCTCTGCACCTTGTCCAAAGCTATAGGGCCATAACTTCCCTTGGTCCGGTGTAGGTTTTCCTCATCTGTCCAATCCACCCTACTATGCCCTGTTTCCCTTGTCTGTGCTTTCTATACCTGTCTTCTACCTGATCCACAAACCTTTTCTCTACACCTGATAATGAGCATGTCAAATTATGTCGGTGGGCGTATGCTGTGTCCAACTCCAAAGATGGGATGAAGAACTTCCTAAGTCTATCCTCTGACTTATAATAGTCGTACTTATTCAAATGTTTATAAGCTGGGACTTCAGGAAGCACTGCATCGTAATTGGAAAAGAAATACTCAAACTGATCCCTTTCATAAAATATACTAAGCAAAAGACTACATGAAATTCCATATGTCAGTGGAAGATGGTGGTACCTAATACCCTCATCCACTGAAGCAGGCAACTGCATACACACATAACAATCCTTCGCATCCATCGCATCCACGTACTCATATAGCAGCTTGGCGTATGCATTAAGCTTGAAATCACTTCTAGACAAATCTACATGCAACCTATGACTTTCTTCTATCAGCAAAGCTCTGTTAGCTCCTATGTTTGCCTCTTTTCGGCTAGGTGTAGTAGGTGTAGGTGTCCCTGGCACCCCCTGCACTGCTAGCTCATGTGGAACGGTATATGAGACTATAATTACTACGATTATAGAAACTATTACACTACCTATAAGTATGCCTACAATCAATTTAGATCTCACGATTGGGATCTTCAGCCTCCATGATTTCGAAAGTTCTCAAAAAGTTCTTGGTTCAGCAATGAACTCTCAAAAGTCTCTGTGTCCTCGACTCGTGACTTGCTCAACCAGTTCGAGCAACTTTGAAACCTCTGGAAATCTCCCTTATCAGCCACAGTCTTATTTACATAGTCCAGAAAAAGACTTCCTAGCCGCTCGTTCCTCTTCGGTGAAAGTCCCTAAGTTTACTCTTCTTCCACTCGGGCCTAGGTTATCTTCTTCTTTAGACTTTTATTTACACAGGTTATATTTCATCCATGATTAGATCATTAGTGAGTACTTCCAGAACGTGATACAAAAGTTCAAGACGCAAGATTATCATTTCATGTGAAGACGGCTCAAATCCAAAAGATGGAAATTCGAGTCGGTGCAAAACCAGTTGTCGGACTTTACTCAGAAGCGGGGGATTCGGAACGGTGAGGGTCAGTATTCCTTCGACTTCGAGCCCTGGCAACAACAACACCACCTTCACCACCACATTCGGGCTCTTGCTGACCACCTGCACAGACCTCAGTCCCCCCGTACTCACTACCCCCTGCATCGAACAGCGTGTAAGTCCACTCAGGGGTAGAGTATCTCCGGCAGGGTACTCTTGTTCTTTTCGACCTTCGCCGACCCTCTTGAGTCTGATCTTCGTCGCTTGCTTCCGTTTCAGACGCCTCAGACACCGGAGTAAGACTAGGTTGAACTATACTCTGGGACCTGCTTTTCCCCCTGTTGCTATTCAAGCTGTAGTACCCCCCCCTGTTAGAGAAGCAAATGCCTTAGACTTGACAAATAGGTTTGCGTCTTTGGAGGATTTGGAGGCATGCGACTGACATAGGGAAAATGAGGAGTTTGTGCTCCCTATGACACATCAGGAGATGACCCACACTAGAGTGGGTCACTTACAGGCTGAAGAAGTGGATAATATAAAAGTATTGGTTTGGAATATAGCGGGGCTCAGATCTAAGAAGGATAACGCAGACTGGTTAACAATATTAAATGGATATGACATAGTGTGCATCCAGGAAACGTGGGAGGTGGGTACTGTGTTCTACGATGGGTTCCGTACATTCCACACCCCCGCAATTCCATCTCGGTCTGGAAGAGCGAGAGGTGGTATAGTAACGTTGATAAAGAACACTTTAGCTATAAAAATAATTGACTTAAATGTGCAGTCACCGTATTATCACCTACTAGTTTTTAGTGGGGTTTGTCAAGTAAATGTTTTGTTAGTAAATTTTTATAATAATTTTTTTGAAGGCAATATGGCAGATGTAATACGTTCTCTTGAATATGAAATAGAAAAAGCTATAGGCAACCACCGCAAATATTTGGACATATTATGGGTGGGTGATTTTAATTGCCATAGCTGCCCAAAAATTCTAAGGCCAGTTTGTGGAATAGTTGGTGAGGACGGGGTTACACCATATCATTTTATACATCATGAATATGGGGAGGAATTAAATAGGCTTATGGTAACTAGGAATTTGGAGATATGTAACCCTGTAGAGGAAGAAACGGGCACTTTGATAAAAACTTTTGGGGATCCCAGGAACGGCTCAACGCTTGACTATCTTCTAGTGGAAACAACTTTTAAGAAATTTTTATATCAGGTGGGAACCTTTGTCTCAAATCTTAGTGATCATGTCGCTTTGACTTTTATATTGGAATGGAAGGGCTGTTTTAGTAGTAATATCAAAAAAGTTGTGACACCAAGTATAGCTAGGAAAAATGGCATAGTGCTTAAATGGGCTAAAATAAATAAAGATACACTAATCCCTAAAGTAATTCGTCTTACCCAAGAAGAAATTGATACATGCCTTGATCTGCAGGGAGAACCACAAGGTATAGTGAAAGCTTTTGCTACTTTGTTGAATGTGGTGGAGGATAACTTAAAATCTAACTTAAAGGTAAGTGTAGGAAAAACTCCACGTTGGTTTGATAGGGCCTGCACAAAATCTTTGAGTAGACTCCTTAATGAATTAAAGGAAAAGCCAAGAAATAAAGCTTTGGTGAGCCTCTTACGAGGCGAATATAAAAATGCAGACAGGTAAGATTAGCGGCCCTAAAAGAAGAGGCATGGGAAAAACTGCGGGTACTTCCCTCCTAAAAAGTTCTAAAGAGTTTTGGGGGATAGTTAACTCCCCATTCTTGTGTGAAGACTCAGATTTTTCTATAAGTACGCACGTGGGAGAGGAAGCCTGGGTGGATCATTATACTGCAATATTTGATTCGGTAAATCCGAATGATGAGTATTCATCTAGCTCTAAAACAGATACACCGATCATTTTTTCAATGATAGAGGTGGAAAAAAGGGAATAAAACAGTGTAGTAGTGCCAAGGCTCCGGGTCCCGATGGCGCCCCGATTGATTTTTTCTTTGAACCATTGGAACTCTGGATTCCTTTTTTAACAAATGTTTTAAATGCTATTGCAAAAGGTCCAATACCGGCCTCGTGGAAAACAACGGTAATTGTACCAATTTTTAAAAAAGGAGATAAAGCATTGCCAAAGAACTATCGGCCTATTTCATTAATAGACGGCACCTGCAAATTAATGGGCCGTCTGGTTTTAAATAGAATTGAGGAATGGGCAGCAGACAAAAATATTTTAATTTTCACTCAATATGGTTTTAAAAAAGGGATGGGGACATTAGATCAATGTCTAAATTTAAACCTAATTGCGGCAAAATATACTAAAGCAACAGAGGGTAACATATTTATGGCGTTTATGGATCTCTCCGCCGCTTTTGATTCAGTCTCACACGGGAAATTATGGTTTATTTTAAAAGAAATGGGTGTGGAGGCAAACATTATCTCCTTTATTAGACAGTTATATTCCCAGTCTACAGCTTGTGTAAGATATGGATCCCAGGGAGAATGCACAAGGGCCTTTCCAATTCACCGGGGTTAGGCAAGGCTGTGTCTTAGCCCCCTTTTATTTTCTATGTACACAAATGGGGTAGAGTTAGCAGTAAATGCAAATGTTATCGATGTACCTAGAGTAAATAAAAACAGCTACCCATACTACTTTATGCAGATGATGCCGTTCTGGTGGCAAGAACTGGCATAGCCTTACAAAAACTAATAAATAATTATGTATCTTATATGTCGGGCTTAGATTTACAAGTAAACGAAACTAAAACATTTGTTTTAGTAGTAGGGAAACAGCCAAAGAAATTACCAATTTTTTATATTGCCTCACGAAAAATTGAAATAACTAAAACCTTTTCATATCTGGGGGTACTTTTAATAGTGAAGGGACCTGGAAGGACATGGTTTTGAATAGATGTAATGCCTTGGAAAAAATACTATGGCTATTTGTTCTTTTACAAGAAAATTGGGCACTAAGCCTGTAGAACCCATCAAAAAATTTATGGCGCCAGAGCTGTTGCTTCTGCCACATATGGCGCAGGCATTTGGGGTGTAGCTAATACTGATTTATTACAAAAAAGGAAGATATGTTCTTTAAAAAGTTATTTGCTATCCCCAAAGGGTGTTCTAACTATATTGTGCACCAAGAATTACAAGTCCCTTTCATTTCTGACTTGACGTTTTTAGCCCCAGTTTTACTTTGGTATTCGATTTGGAAGAGAGATTCAGTGGGGCTTACACAAGGCATTATCCATGATTGTATACAGCTTGATAAAGCAAATCGAGTCCCTTGGCTATGTTATGTTAAAAACACACTGACGAAGTTGGGTTTAGAGGCCCTGTATTTAAATCCATCTGCCTGTAGGGGTACACCAAAAAGCATAATTAAAGTACGTGCTAAAGAACTTAGAGAAAAAGAAAGATATAAACTAAATGGGGCCAAACCTACAGTAGCACTATATCTAACCCTACCGTGTATTTTAGGAGAAATGAATTCATATTTGACAACTGTAACAAATCCTCGACATAGATTTATACTGTTAAGATTTAGATTAAATTGTATTCCCTGTTTGTTAGGTTATCCATCAGGGACTTATTCAGTAAATGAACTTCCAGTTTGTCCCTGTGATAAAATATCTATACAATCTACATTACATCTGTTATTTTTTTGCAAATTTTATTCATGTATTCGGAAAAGTATATTCGCCCGCTGTGGTTAAAATATCATTTTATTCAATGTCGACCTGCCCTGTTTTTCCTCCAAATGCTCCCCAATCCATATGTTAATTACTGTGTAGCATCGTACTTATGTTCGGCTTTATCAAAAAGGAGGTTAGTGAGGTATTAGACTGGCCGTAATTTTAAAACTGCACTAACTAGCACTTTAAAATAATTGTTTGGGTGGAGTTTATTCTGATAAGAATTTAAAATATTTTTAGATTTCAGATATTTGCTATTGTAATGTATCTTATTAACTAAATGGTATTGTTCATAAGAGGCACTGTGAGCACTTTAAGCACTATGCACTTTACTGATGATTCAGTTTGAAAAACATAATGGATGGTATTATTATTTTAAATGGTTCCTATCTGGCTTTTTAATTGTCTGTACATTTATGTCATTTTTAACTATACTGCCTGTGATGTATGATTTGTATACTTTTATGATCTTATCAATTAAGGTCGAATAAAGTTATTAACCAACCAACCAACCACATTCGGGCTCTTGCTGACCACCTGCACAGACCTCAGTCTCCCCGTACTCACTACCCCCTGCATCGAACAGCGTGTAAGTCCACTCAGGGGTAGAGTATCTCCGGCAGGGTACTCTTGTTCTTTTCGACCTTCGCCGACCCTCTTGAGTCTGATCTTCGCCGCTTGCTTCCGCTTCAGACGCCTCAGACACCGGAGCAAGATCTCTTTCGGTGCCAACCTCAGATTCAGCCGCGCTCTGTCTTTCAGGCCAACCTTCTTCAGTTCTGGTCGTTCTTCTGCCTTCCCCTGCTATACCCAGTGCACCACTTCCTCTTTCTGCTGAATCTGACTCTTCTCCGCCCACTGCACCACCTCTGTCTGCTGTGTCAGAGTCGAGGTTTGAGCTGTCGAAACCCCCTTCAGCTTGTTCTAGTGCACCACCAGCTGTGTCAGCGACCCTCACAGCTTGACTTGTCCTCTCATGTGGCCCTGCCACATCAGCTGGATTTTCATTTACGAGAGGAGCTGTTTCTTCCAAGGGTGCTGAAACTCTGCGGGTATGGGAGGCATGCACCCAGTTCTGCAATCCGCCACACTTCACTGCTGTGTTCGTGATCAGTATCACCTGGTACAGGCCTCGCCACCGAACATCCAAACAGCTCTTCCTCACGTGCTTTCGAACAAGCACCCAGTCGCCGGGACACAGGTCGTGGCACAGATCACTCGAGGCCGGGACAGCTGCAGCTTGCACCTGCTGGGACACAGAACGGACCACATCAGATAGTCCTTTACAGTAATCGAGAATCAAATCATCTGTGATGTTTATCAACGCTGTAGCTGGTACTGCCGGCACCCGCATTGCCCTTCCCATTAGAATCTCATGGGGGGACAATCCGGTCCTCCTATCTGGGACACTTCGCATGCTCATTAGTACGAGCAGCAAAGCGTCAGGCCACTTCAGGGACGTTGATGAACACATTTTTGCCATCCGAGCTTTCAAAGTTCCATTAACCTGTTCCACCATCCCAGACGCCTCTGGTCAGTAACTACAATGGAGTTTCTGATCGACATTCAATGCAGCACAAAGTAACTTCATGATTTCACTGTGGAAGTGCCTTCCTCTATCAGATTCCAAAGAGGTTGGGATCCCGAATCTAGGGATGAGCTCCCTCAACAATAACTTAGCCACTGTGAGAGGGTCACACCTGCGTGTTGGGTAAGCCTCCACCTACCGTGAGAATACACATACCAGCACTAAAATGTACCTCAACCCATTGCATTTAGGCATTTCCACAAAGTTTAGTTGGATCCTGTTGAAGGGCCCGCCTGATCTCCCAATGTGACTCAAAGTGACTACAGTTTTCTTTCCAGCATTCATCTGCTGACACGTAACACACCTCTGACATACTGTTTCAGCCATTGCACGAAATCGTGAGTTATACCACATCTGTCTAAACACACGCATCATTGCATCTCTACCAAGGTGTGCCGGTCCATGTATCAGTCTCACCATCGGGCTCAACAAATCTTCTGGCAATACGGCTCTCCCATCACTGGAAACCCAAACATCCACTTCTCCTCTTTCACACCCTGCTTTGATCCATCCCTCCCGTTCCTGATCTGGGACTTCATCCTGCAGTCGCTTGAGCTCTTCCCAAGTGTCTGCCATGGCCAACATCATGTTGAATTCGGTTCTTTCTTGGCTCTCTCCTCTGTAACCTTCTGTAAACACACATCCCTGTTCTGCACAGAAACGAGCAACTTCATCAGCATAGTTATTTCCCAATGACACAAAATCCTCTCCCTTTCCATGTGCAGTACACTTGACAACTGCAATTTCCTTCGGGGCTTGCAATGCATCTAACAATTGTCTTACATATTCTCCATTCCTAATGGGTGAGCCAGATGATGTCAAAAATCCCCTCTGGGACCATAACTGTCCAAAATCGTGCACCACACCAAACCCATATTGGCTATCTGTGTATATCGTGATCCGAATTTTATCAGCGGCCATACAGGCACGAGTCAAGGCAATGATTTCAGCTACCTGCGCGGGAGCGTACTCCTTCTAGGCATGCAGCCTCAACCACTCCCGAAATGGTACATACAGCAAACGCTGCTCTTAATTGGCCGACACTGTCTCTTAGGCATGAACCATCGACAAAGAATATTTCGTCTGGGTCAGTCAGTGGTTCATCGACAATGTCAGGTCTCAGTTTGGTGCAAAGGTCGGTCACATCAAGACAATCATGGTCCTCACAATCTTCATCATCTACGTTCGGTATGGGCATTAATGTCGCAGGGTTTAAGACGGAGCACCTTTTCAGAGTCACATTCTCTGCGGCAAGTATGACTTGCTCATACCTTGTTAACCTGTTGTTCGTTAGGTGCTGAGTCTTAGTCCTGGTCATCAACAATTCAACCGAGTGTGGTACATATACAGTCAAAGGATGACCCATTACAATGCTTTCACATCTTTCAATGCTGACACCTGTTGCAGCAACGGATCTTAGACATCCGGGCAACGCAGAAGCTACTGGATCTAGAGTAGCTGAAAAGTAGGCAACTGGTCTACGGACACCTCCATGGTTCTGAGCTAAGACTGCTAATGCACACCCTTCTCTCTCTCACAACAGAACAGTGAAAAGGCCTTGTTGTAATCAGGCATTCCCAGAGCTGGGGCACTACACAACTCCTCTCTCAGTTTTAGGAATGACATCAAGCACTCCTCGTCCCATGGTACCGGATCACTCACATCCTTGTGCGTAAGCCTCTGTAAAGGCTTTGCTCTCAAGGAAAAACTAGGTATCCATTGCCGACAATAGCCGACCATTCCCAAAAACATCCTGACTTCTCTCTGTGTGGTAGGTATTGCCATGTTCATTATTGCCTCAACTCGGTCTGGTGACACCTTCCTCTTGCCTTTTTCTAATCTGTGTCCCACGTACTGTACCTCATTCAAACAGTACTGCAACTTATTTGGGGACACCTTGTGACCGTTCTCTGCTAAGTGGTTCAACAGGGCTACCGTGTCTATCCTGCAAGCGTCTTCCGTTTCCGAGGCGACAAGGAGATCGTCTATGTATTGCACCAGAACTGAGTTCTGCGGCAATACAAGACTCTCAAGATTCTTTTTCAGGATCTGGTTAAAGATCGACGGACTTTCTGTATACCCTTGAGGGATACGACACCATGTTAACACACGATTTTCCAGCCGGAATGCAAAAAGAAATTGGCTTTCCTCATGGAGCGGTATCGAGAAGAATGCTTGACACAAATCAATGACAGTAAACCACACGGCTTCACATGGGATCTGAAACAGTATCACTGATGGATTCGGTACCACTGGACAACAAGGGACAACTATTGTGTTGACCTTTCGCAGGTCTTGCACGATCCTGAATTTCCCGCTCGGTTTCTGTAGTCCCATAATAGGTGAATTACATGGGCTACCTCTAATCTCCTTCAGAATGCCTTGTTCGATGAAAGACTCTATTACAGGCTTGATTCCTGCTATCGTTTCAGGCGTCAGATTGTATTGAGGCGTTCTAGGGTAATCGGCATTTTGCTTAACCTGAATCTGCACAGGTTCAACCCCCTTTATCAATCCTATCTCTTTTCCTGTAAAATCCCACACCTCTGGTGACACCGCGTCTCTCAAGTCTGGTGGAAGTTCTTCCACCATCTCCACTGGATACAAGTCTACACACAGATGCTGATTTGCGACTTTAAAGGTAGCATCATCATCCCTTGTCTAAACCTCCACTCCCCTTGGTGTGCAATAAATCGTACAGTTTAATTTACATAACAGGTCTCTTCCCAGAAGACAAACTGGACTCGTATCGCATACCACAAACTGATGTCTAGTTTGGAAAGCTCCTATCTTTACCGGGATCGGTTCGGTCAGGGGACTGTTTATTCTTTTGTTCGCTACTCCAACAACTTGGATCGATTGTCCCGAGAGGGGTAGGTTGGGGACTACTGCTGATCTTACAGTAGATCGGGTAGCACCAGTGTCGACCAAAAGTGTGGTAGGATTGCCATCAATGTCTGCCTCCACAAAAGGTCCTCTCTGGTCTACCTCCAAGACTGCTCCAAGAGTGCAGTCGTCCTCCCCCCTCAGGCACCGTCAGGATAACGGGTCGGGGCTATACTCAACATTCCCTTCGAAAAGGGGCATTTGCTGATAAGTTCGTATGTTGTGCGGGATCCTTGGTGGCTGTGGGACCTGTACTTGTTGGTTTTGGCCCCCCACTTTCATC
The DNA here is from genome assembly GCA_963921515.1 of Calotriton arnoldi. Taxonomy (NCBI): domain Eukaryota; kingdom Metazoa; phylum Chordata; class Amphibia; order Caudata; family Salamandridae; genus Calotriton; species Calotriton arnoldi. Next base: position 1,147,844 of record CAWUFW010006084.1, on the reverse strand, counting down.
GATCTGGGCCTCATTACAGTATTGACTATCTCCGTCACAGGTGCCGGAACCCCTTCCGCCTCCTGCTGCACTTGGTTGGCTGGGTTAAAAGGGAACTCGCGCTTCCAATGCCCGATCTGGTGACAAAAATGACACGCAGTGGTCTTCTTCAGTGTCGCCACATCCACCCCCGTCTTGGGATCTATGGGTTTCCCCTTTCCCTGTCCTTGCCCATTCTGGTTCCCCTGGTAATTTCCCTGTCTTCTCCATCCGGTCCCTCCACTAGGCTGGACCTGAGCTGTCTGCATCTGAACGAGCATCAATTTGTCCTTTAGCTTCCGATGCTTCGAGTCCACTTCATCGCTACAATACCTCGCATACCGCAAGATTTCATCTACCGGCTTATTCTGCCAACAGATCAAATGGTGCTGTATCATGAGGCTGACTTCTGGTCTCAGACCCAGCACAAACTTCGAGACAAACTGTCCCATATCCTTGGGGTCTAATGCATCTAATCCACTATACTGTTTAAAAGCTTGCAAAAGTCTTTCATAATATTCATGCACCTTTTCTTTAGGTTCCTGCACAGTTCTGTCTAGCTTGACCCAATCTATATCTTGAGGCGAAATCTTCAGTTTCAACCATGTAATCACTTGCTCGAACTTTTTCATAACCAGGGGTGACGGACCATTTGTGACAGCATCCCTTTCAGGTTCAACAGTCGGCCACTCAACGGCAATTTTACAAGCTGTCCACAAATCTCCCGGCACCACTATGTCAAACAAGGTGTTCAAATCAGTCCATAGTACCTTTGAGATTTTAACAAACCGCTCAACCTGTTTGTACCACTCTACGGGTTTCTCCCTCAGCCGAGGAAAGTCATTTGTAAATGCAGCCAAGTCACCTCTGCTCCACGGCACATATACGTACCCTCCGTTCTGTACTTCCCGTAAAGGAAAGTTTCCAATGACTGTCGCCCCCCTCCCCCCCCCGGAGGCAGCGTTTCTCCCTCAATTCTCTTGGCTATTTTCTTCTTTGACCACCTCTCCTCCCATTTATCCAACAAGTTCCATATGCGCATCCCTACAATCAGATCTTTGGTGTGCGTGCTTAATCCTGTGATCCTTTTCTCTTCTAATTCCTGATCACTATATTGCAACCTATGTGGTCCTTGCAATGTTTTTGTTTTATTCAAGTCTACCTCATATCTCCTGGCTAATGCCGTCAATTTCTCATGTGCTATCCTTTCTTTCCGAGTTACATCTTTTGCTATGAAAAGCAGCTCATCTGACCCATAAATTTCTATTCTTTCTAAAGGTAGACTTCCGCTAATCATTTCGTCTACTTCTGCTTTTAACCTTACTACGTCCAGCAACCTTGCCTGTACTGCACTTCTTAGTATTTCTCGACAAGCTGCGCAATTCTGCTCATCATAGTCACCACTTCATTCTTGTGACTTGGTCTCTTCTATCGTATTCCTAAAGCTTGATCTGGTTTCGGACTTTTCTCGTTCCCTGTCACCTGGCATTCTATCGCTTTGATTCCTTACTGTCGGTGTCCACATCCTCACAGCTGACTGGGATTCATGCAAAGACCTTGGTCTGACTGGTCTCTCGTCCTCCTGTCTAAAAGAGGAGTCTGCAGTGGCTGGTAATGGCGTACTTGTGTCTAGTGGCCTTGGGAAGTGAATCACTTGTACTCCGAACTCATTCCCACTAGCACTAGTTCCTTCTTCTCCTCTCGTCTGTACTGAACTTCCTTCTCTTACTCGGTCTGGATCATATACCGGTACTATAGGGCCAATGGTAACCGGTGCTGTCAGGGAGTCTGGTAATCGGGTATTCCTTATGGGAGGCTGTGTTGCCCCTCCCTCAGTTCCTGTGGAAATTCTCCCCACTACCCTTATGTTATTCTGATTCTGCGTTTCACCCCGTTACACTGCTGAAGTTGATTTTCCCTCTTCTAAATCTATCTAACAGACTGTCATCAGTATCAATGTCTTCTTCTTCAATTCTTGTTATCTTCCCACCTTTTATTAACAGTGGGTACAACCTATCTCCTTCGATCCTTTCCACTCTCCACCTTTTCTCCAGTGCATCCCACCTCGCATCCTGAAAGGCCCTGATCGATTTCTTCACCCTTTCCTGGCTCTTATCTCTTTTCCTGTCATACGCTGCCCTAATCCATGCATGTATCGCCTCAAACTGTGTCGGTCTAGGCAGTGGTCATAAAGAAGCCATTATAGTCTTTAGCTGGTACAACACCTCTAACCTGAAAGTGCCATAGCGTGGGAAAGTCAATTCTCCTTCCCTTCTGTTATTTTATGCCAGTTCTCAAGCCAAATTATGGTATGCAGTCCTACATTCGTAGCCATATAATGTGCCGGCGTATCCTCGGGAGGGGCTTCCTCTCCCCCGAGTAACCACATGTCTGTCGCCTCTGCACAGTTCTCGTAAAACTTTAAAACATTTCATGGTAAAGCAGATTTCTTTTCGCGCACAAGATTTCGTTTTACTTCCTGATTTCAATCCACCAATGCCAGCGCGGCTCACACCAACCGGCCTATCGCAGCGGCACTGTCTGACGTCACTCTTCCTCTGCTCGCAGCAGTTCCCCTTTTGCTAATTCTCTCGCTTTGCTCACACGTGTCCCAATCACACTCTGAAGCAATGGTCCGTACTATCGAACAATTACCTCTCCGACTGTCGGTCCTCCAATGACCGATCAGCCTCTCGAAATTGTTGATCTCTATCTGGCAACCGTCTGTCCGTGAAATCACCTTTAATCCAATCGATAGGATTCAACGGTTCTAAATTCTGCACACAACAACCCACGACCAGCGTCGGTTATTCACACACTCACACATTTGCTCCCTATCTTCGGTGGTTTGATCAATGACGTCTCGTGATCCCCACCATCTCTGGTCAACAATCTCTATTCTGGATGTCTTCTACACCACAATATCTCTCGGTCCCGCACGCGCTCACGGTCCGATCCTCAATCACACAACTCTCATTCCAACTCCGCAAAACATTACACAACAAGCAAACACCGCAATCTAACAACCATCACTCTTTTCATACTCACTCTACCACGAACTGCTACTTCCGCCGCACCGTCACTCTCCGTCAGTTTTCAGCGACCGCCAACGTCCTCCTTTTGCGATCCACTGGATCACCATCACTGGGGTTCTATGGGGCAACTAATCTCTTATCCTAATCTAAATCTCCCCTTACTATCAGAGATAACCATCCTACTCTGCTACCAACTGATAACGCCGATTCTTATCTTATCTCTTTTAAGAATCTTCAGGTCGCCAAGATCTTTTTACCTGCTGAATAGTGTGAAGGGAAGAAAGTCCTTTTCGGTTATACGACAAATTTTAGAATCCAATTTACCTTAAAAGACCACTGACTCCGAATTCAATTTTGTGGATTTATTACAGCCAAGAATAATTGCACATGCAAGCACCTCAACACGAGGTTAAAGAAATAGATGGGCACTAATACAAATAGCATCCTACGCAGGAGTCTCATCCGACTCAAGACAAGAAGAATCGTTAGCTCCAGAAGTATTAGACAAGCGATAACTGCTCCAATCTCTATATTATTCTTCATTACCTAAGTAAGGCAAACTTATTAACTGTCCCTACTCTATCACTAAGGTGGCATACCTACTTAACGAATATCCCCAGGCAAGAGTAAAAGAAAAGGTGTCAGCTGTGAAGACTTCCTGAGAAGTACACTCACTTAGTACCTAAGCTCAGAATTTAAGATGCTCCTTCACCAAATCCTCTCTGTCCTCCCTCTGCTCTCCTCTACCTCTTCTCTGCCCTCCACCCTCGGGGCACTATCCCTAATACAAAACCCCTTACAATTGAACACGCCTATTGTTACGCCTCTTTGGCTAGGTCTTCTTTCTTGTAATTTTCCATCGAAACGGTTACTTCATCCTGGACGGTTGTGATGACCTTGAGTCCCAGGCACCTTCTCTGCTGAAAGTATCATCCCTAAATTCCATTGCACTCCCATCTTCATGCCTCCCATCGCTCTAACTTATGAAACAAAGAGCCAGTCTTTACTAACGAGGCATGTGTCCTTGCACCTGCACAAAAGATACGTTCAACAGAAACCTTCTACTTGTACTAATTAAATCTCGTTTCGGTGCCCAGAGAGCCTTTCCAAGAGAACCTTCTCTGTCTGCAAAATAAGCTAACATAAGAACAAACAGGCCTTTCCCTGTCGTATACGCAGTCAGGCCTTTATACAATTTAAACACACAAATCTTAATCACGTCTATAAGCATTGGTGCATTATATTTCATATGCAAAAGTGAACTACACGTACAACTTATATGGTACACGTTAAACTACTGCAGCTCGATTACACATGGGCTGATTCATTTTATGCATTGGTTTACACATGATTCAGTTAAGCATTTCATTTGCATGATTAAGACTAGCACAATTACATTTCTTATTCATTCTGATAACTGGGTTATAACTTCATTTTGCTTGCAATTCATGGATATATAGCTGGATATATACGGGTGCGAACTATCAGTGATTATGATGCACCCCTACAAATTTTACAAGAACATGGCGCTCTATCAGAAATGTCCAAAGGGCCTTATCAAGACAGAGAAAAAAGTTTTCCCTATAGAGATGTCCAAAGGGCTTTATCAAGGTTGTTAATTACACCATTGCAAATAACATCAGATTATGTATTGTACTGAATGGTGCATTTATATTGTTATGTTGGTTTTGGGTGGTTTAATCCTGTGGACTGGTGCATTACTGGGTGATGGACATGCCCTGTATGGGTTGTGTCTTATCAATCAATCAATCAATCAATCATGTCACTTATAAAGCGCACTACATACCCGCGAGGGTCTCAAGGCGCTGGGGGAAGATGGGGGTGGTGCTGCTACTGATCGAAGAGCCAGGTCTTGAGGAGTCTTCTGAAGGCCAGTAGGTCTTGGGTCTGTCGGAGGTTGGTGGGGAGGGTGTTCCAGGTCTTGGCGGCGAGGTGGGAGAAGGATCTGCCGCCGGCGGTCGTTTTCCGGATGCGGGGGACTGTGGCGAGGGCCAGGCTGGTCGAGCGGAGCTGGCGGGTGGGGGTGTAGAAGCTGAGTCGTCTGTTGAGGTAGGCTGGTCCGGAGTTGTGGAGTGCTTTGTGTGCGTGGGTGAGGAGCTTGAAGGTTATCCTCTTGTTGACAGGGAGCCTGGGAGTGTAAGAGAGTTATTATACAACCTGGTTAAACTACCCTCTACTGCTATACCAGTGAGTGTTATGGTTTTGATATTAGTGAGGGCCAAGAGGGTTTTATATGAATTGACATTTGTTATATAGTACATAGGCTAGATATAGGTCAGCCTTTCATAACATACATGGACACAAAGTTGTGCACCGTTTGGGCAGGTCAGTATATGTGGACTGTAAACTCTAGTTTGTACTTAAAAATGCCATTACCATCACAGGTTTAGCCCAGGAATATTGGCCGATGAAGTTATGTTGGGAATAGCTATGTTTTCACCTCCCTTCTTAGTGTAAAGATACCTGAATACTTTGAATCTTAGCTGGCAATGAGTTCCGGAGCTTGGTGGCTTGTAATGAGAAAGTGGTATCTGCTTGGGAGGCTCTAGGGATGATGCAAAATGCTACATGTACCCTGTCAAGAAATTGCTGGACTGGAGTCCTGCGTTCTCTTGGGTTCAGGCAGAGGAGACTTTCTGCAGCATTTTAGATTACTTGTGTGAAACCAGGGGTACCATATATTTGTTGACATGGCCAATTTTGCATATTATACGTGTGAAGATAGCTTGCAGCTTTTGTTAGTGTCCAAGCTATGATAAGATGCCTCACAGAGTTTTCATTATGTAGTAGCTGCTTTGTGACATTGTAGAAATGTGCTATCAAGAATAGGTCTGAACCAGAGGCCCCTAGATGATGTTGGAGGGGCCTTGAGTTCCTTGAGCAGTGTGGTGGTAAGCTGATGTTTTTCCCATTGTCCATATGTCATAATCTCTGTATTTTCGGCACTGAGCTTTACGGTGCAAAAGGAGTCTTCAGGTTTCGATTTGTAAATGTCTTCTGGCACAATCCATTTCTGGAATGATTTGTGTATCTTCTGCATGTCTGTAACAGGTGAGGTTGAATGCTATTATCAGGTCTGGTGAGGGGGTAGGCAGATGGTGAATAAAAGTGGATACATGACAGACCTATAAGGAACTCTACAGTGGTGAGTATGAATGGCTGATGTGGAACATGGAAGGAACACCAATGAACCTCAGTCTTTAAGGTAAGCGGCAACTCATTTTAGAGAAAATATATTTTGTAGTGGCATATGGTGGTGGACAGTGTTAAATACTGCTGATAGGTCTAGAAGCAATAGGGAGGCTGTTCCTTTCTCATTTAGGTCATCCCAATATTTTACCTAGTAATGGTCCATTAGATTTTGGCCTATAGTTTGCTAGGGAAAATAGGTTGAGGCTTCTCTTTTTGATGGGAAGTCAAATGTAGCGGTTTTTCAACTTGGGCTAATTCAGAGAGAAATAGATTATATTCTAAACAAAACAAGACCACCATGACAACATTCCGATGTATAGAAGTCAATATATGAATTTTTAAAGAATAAAAAGAGTTCTAGTGCCTATAAGCAATAAGCGCCAATGAGGGTTATCTGTTCATGCCGGACCGGGACTAAGTCACAAGTTCAGGCTGATCACGATGGAGCACGAGCCGGCTACAGGGACCCACTTGAGCCCATAAAACACAGTACCTTGGATCCTGGGGCACAGTCTGCGTAGGGAGAGTTGCAAGGCTTCGCGTCGTCAGGAGTCGGTTCCGAGAGGCTGTGCAGCAAGTTTTTATGGCGAGGCTTTATGTCGTCTGGTGTTGATTCCGAGGAGCTGTCATCTGTGTGGTGAGGCTTTGTAAGGCTTTGTCTCGTCCAGCATTGGTTCTGAGAGGCTGTGCGGCACAGATTTGTGAGGCTTTGCATTGTCCAGCGTCTGTTCCGAGGAGCTGTCAACTGTGCAGGGAGGCTTTGCTGGGCTTCACATCGGTTCTTATGATGGAATTATCTGGGTTCACTTCACCAGGCACATTGACAGGGGTGTTAGTGTTGATATCCCTGAGTGCTATAAATTGAGGTTTCTGGTTGGTAGAGTATACATACTGTTCAAGCAGGAACCACAATCCTACTCAGGGTATGTCAGAGACACAACCCAAATCAACCTGTGCTCACCCTCTGGTAGCTTGGCACAGAGCAATCAGGCTTAACTTAAGAGACAACGTGAAAAGTATTTGTGCAACACTTAAATTACAGAAACACAATGAAAACCCCACAAAAAGAATTCACACTAGTTTAGTAAAATGGAGAATAGTTATTTGAGTAAAAGAATACCAAAACAGTAAAAGTCGAATCAGTAGAAGTCGAGATATACATTTTTAAAGACTAAATTCCAGAACAGTGCATAGAAGTTAACAGCGCTACAAGGTAACTTGAGGTTGCGCTAGACCGAGGTAAATTCAAAGTCCCAGGACAAACGCGATAGAGGGGAGGCCAGCTACAGGACCCATGCAAGGCCAGCTGAAAAAGTAACTTGTATGGAGCAAGTGTCAGCGTCGAGGACTTTCTGCTTTGGTTCTGATTCATGCAGTCAGGTCGATGCGTGGAAGCCGAGCCTCCCAGTTGGTGTCAAAGGGGTGGCGCTGCATCGGAATCGAGCATTGCAGTGCGTCTTCTGATCGCCACTGCATCATCGCCGCACCTTGCAGTCGAGACCCTTTGTCATCAACGAATCAGCACTGTGTCAGCATAGGAGGGCACTGTGTCGGTTCGGATCAGCACAAAGGGGTCACTGCGTTGAATGTTTTGTAGAAAAAAGCTGCAGAACCAACTTCTGAGCCCTAGGACTGGAGGAGGCACCTCAGGCAAGGTTAGGACTCACATATGACAGAGTCCAGCAGCATCAGCAGAGTTGCAAGAAGATATTTTGTGACCCTGAGACTTCAGAGAATAGGTGGCAAGCCAACAAGCCCTTGAAGAAACTTGGGTCCAAGGATGTAGAGAGCTGGTCCAGTCCCCTCATTCCCAGGCAAGAAGCAGCAGGCCAACACAGCAGAGCAGGTAGCAAAGTCAGTCCTTCCTACAGCACAGCAATCAGCAGGCCTCAGGCCAATACAGCAATGCAAATTAAATATGCCAATTGTGGATAAGCCAATGCTACTATGTTTTGAGTACAGAGCATATGCACTTTAGCACTGGTTAGAAGTGGTAAAGTGCCCAGAATCCTAAAGCCAGCAAAAATAAAGTCAGTAAAACAGGAAGTCAGAAAGCAAAACGTCAGGGGAAACCACGCCAAGGATACCTGGACTAACACGGAGTCTCAGGCATCAGGAGGCTAGCCAACAAGCCCTTGGAGCACACTTGGAGTGAAGGCAGAGTCCAGCTCTCCTAAAGAAAAGTCGGAGAGCAGCAGGACAACAAACAGAAAAGCAGGCCTTCCAGGTCATAAGTTCAGTTGACTCCTTTAAGCAGCACAACAGTTCTTCTTGCAGAGCTTCAGTTCAGTAGTGTCTGATTTTAGGGGATCAGAGACCTAGTACCTATACCCAAAAGTCCCTTTGATGTGGGGGTGACTTCAAAGCAGCTCTCTGAAGTGCACAAGTATCTCTTTCAACCTAGCCTGTCTACCTGGCTATCTGTGGGGGGGGTAATCAGTCCTTTGTATGGGGACAGGACACTACCTATTCAATTGAAGTGTTAGCCCATCCTTCTATCCTGCCCAGGCAAGGCCATCAGAAAACAGATGTATGTAGATGGGTACTCAGTCACAGTAAACAGCCATTACAACGAGGCTGTTACCACGCAAGTTGTTACATCACATGCGTAACAACGCATGCGATATAACAACGACTACCATTACAACGCAAACCATTATATCGCATGCGCTTTTAAAACGCATGCAATGTAATGGTTATCCACATCGTTGTGAGAAAACTGGGCTGTTCCGTTTCCTCACAACGACGTGCACCGCCCCTCTGTCGACGCTGGAACCAGGAGAGAGGAACCACGAGGAGAGAGAGGTAAGGGGGATTGTGCTTGGGGTGGGGGTTACTTTTTAAGGGTTTAGGGTAGTGTCGAAGTAGTGTAGTAATGTTTGTGTAGTGTAGGGTTGTGTGTAGGGGGAGGGTCATGCTGGGGGTAGTGTTGTGGTGTTTGCGTAGTGTAGGGAAGTGTTTTTGGGTTTAGGGTAGTGTCGAGGGGGTCGTGCAGGGTAGTGTTAGAGTGTAGGGGCCGGACTGGGGGTCGTGCGGGGGGTAGTGTTTTAGGGTTTAGGGTAGTGTTGTGGTATTTGTGTAGTGTAGGGTAGTGTTTTAGGGTTTAGGGTAGTGTTGTGGTGTTTGTGTAGGGTAGTGGTTTAGGATTTAGGGTAGTGTCCGGGGTCGTGCAGGGTAGTGTTTGAGTGTAGGAACGGACTGGGGTTAGGGGGAGGTTCGTGCGGGGGGTAGTATTTTAGGGTTTAGGGTAGTGTAGGGGGGTCGTGCAGGGTAGTGTTAGAGTGTAGGGACAGGACTGGGGGAGGGTCGTGCTGGGGGTAGCGTGTTAGGGTTTAGGGTAGTGTTGTGTTTTTGTAGTGTAGGGTAGTGGTTTAGGGTTTAGGGTAGTGTAGGGGGGTTATGCAGGGTTGTGTTAGAGTGTAGGGACAGGACTGGGGGAAGGGGGAGGGTCATGCTGGGGGTAGCATGTTAGGGTTTAGGGTAGTGTTGTGGTGTTTGTGTAGTGTAGGGTAGTGTTTTAGAGTTTAGGGTAGTGTCGGGGTCGTGCAGGGTAGTGTTAGAGTGTAGGGACAGGACTGGGGGTAGGGGGAGGGTCATGCAGGGGGTAGAGTTTTAGGGTTTAGGGTAGTGTTGTTTGTGTAGTGTAGGGTAGTGTTTTAGGAATTAGTGTAGTGTCGGGGGTTGTGCAGGGTAGTGTAGTGTTATTGTAGGGAGAGGACTGGGGGTCGGGGGAGGGACGGGGAATTAGTGTAGTGTCGGGGGGTTGTGAAAACGTTTACCATGAGTATACCTTTACCACACATGCCTTGGCATTGAAATGGCATGCGTGGTAAAGGTATAGTCGTGGTAAAATTTTGCGTTGTAATGGTACTCGTTGTAATTGACATCGCGTAGTAATACCCGCGCTGTAAAGGCATGCGTGGTATTTCTATGCGATGTAACGAGTGCTATTCCTCAGTCACACCTATCCTGCTGTGTTGTGGCTGTCTAGAGAGAATGCACAAAGTGTAGCTGTCACCCGCCCCAAGACATGTATTGAAGACAGGCTGTCAAGGCACAAAGGGCGAGAAAGCAAAAGACACATAATTGATGGACGGAATGCAGAACAAATCAAAACATTCACCCCCAGTCAAGAGATCTGGGTTAAATCCATCATTCTTTTGCTCACCATGCCACCCCAGTTTAGACCTGGCCATATGCAAATCAGTCTTGACCCTGTGCCTCATGGGAACAGTCCAGCCCGAACCGCCAAGCCAGGTCCTCCCTGGACCAGAAACAAGCATCCTAGGACCGGTTTCGGGGTTTCACCCCTCTTCAGCCAGGATAGCTTGATTCCAGTGGCACAGTGAGCCCAGGACCCACGTCTGGGCATACCTGGCGCACTTAGGGCGAGAAAGCAAAAGACACATAATTGATGGACGGAATGCAGAACAAATCAAAACATTCACCCCCAGTCATGCCCAGATGTGGGTCCCGTGCTCTCCATGCCACTGGAGTCAAGCTATCCTGGCTGATGAGGGCTGAAAGCCCGAAACCGGTCCTAGGATGCTTGTTTCCAGTCCAGGGAGGACCTGGCCTGGCAGTTCGGGCTGGACTGTTCCCATTGGGCACAGGGTCAAGACTGATTTGTATATGGCTGGGTCCAAACTGGAATGGCATGGTGAGCAAAAACGATGGATTTAGGCCCAGATCTCTGTACTGGGGTGAATGTATGACATTGTTCTGCATTCTGTCCATCAATTGTTCTTTTTGCATTTGTCAAGGCACAAAGAGCAGTAACTGCAGAGAAATGTCCAAAAGGGGCATTTCTAAAACTGTAATGTCAAATCCAACTTCACCAGTGAAGAGGATTTATCATTACCATTCCAAAGATATGAATCATGAAAAAGCTTCTCCTCTCTAATCAGAAATTATAGCTTACAAGTGTTATTAAGGAATTCTTAAAGTTAACCTATGATAGGAGTAGGCCTCACAGAAGTGAAAAACGAATTTAGCTTTTTGACACTACCAGGACATGTAAAACTTAAAAGTACATGTCCTACCTTTTAGTTACATAGCACCCTGCCCTTAAGGCTACATAGGGCCACCCTTAGGGTAACTTATGTGTAATGAAAGGGGAATGTAATGCTTGATAAATGGTTTTTACTGCCAAGTCGAAGTGGCAGTAAACTGCACACACAGGCCTTGCATTGGTAGGCCTGAGACAGGTTTGAAAGGCTACATGTGTGGGTGGCACAATCACTGCTGCAGGCCCACTAGTAGCATTTATAGGTTACAGGCCCTTGGGTATATAGTATACCACTGTACAAGGGACTTAACAGGAAAATAAATATGTCAATTGCATAATCACCAATGTTACTATGTTTAGGGGAAAAGCACATGCACTTTAGCACTGGTCAGCAGTGCTAAAGTTCTCAGAGTCGTAAGGCCAACAAAAAGAGTTCAGCAAAAAGAGGAGTAGGAAGGCAGAAAGTGTGGGTGACACTTCAGAGAGGGCCATTTTCTAACAAGGGTATTTGCTAAATCTTCCTAATTCATTTGAGACAATCCGTGTTTTAAAACATATAGACTACTGGTTACTTTTTATAATAAAATCTGTATTATTTCTATATAACAACAAGCAAATCAGTGGCATAAATACTATCACATTCAGAACACTCAGGGCCTGATTTAGATCTTGGTGGGACTACCATCTTTCCGCGGAGGTGGCGGTTCTAAGCACTCCCTCGAGCTCACGGCGTTCCGTCCGCAGTATCTAGATGTGGCAACAACAGACTGTTTCCCGACGCGTCTGCGGTCTTCTCTGCTGCCTAACAGTAATCTGTTGCCATTAAGCCGGAGGGTTTGTGCCGAGCCGATTTAAATGTCCCCGTTTTGCTGGCAGTATCCTGGCGACGGATTCCTGACGGATTTAGTCCCTGATGTTGTGGAGATAGGTAAGCACTACTCATTATTACCTCACTATAAATATATGTTGAGAATGGGTCAAAATGTATATATAGGTTGTGTGTAATGTCCTTTTGTTAACAAGTAGCATAGTACACCAACAACATACACACACTACTGTATGTACACCCACAGGCACCACATGTACAACACCCACAACCACCACCACCACCAAATAAATCAATACAGGTGTGTGCATTTTACTACGATAAGTTGTATGATAAACACTTATGCATAGTACATAAAAAAAGTTCATGTGGGAGCAATGTAAAAGTACACGAGGCTAAAGCGAATGTTATCACACGATTCATAGTGAGACAAGTGACACATTAGCCTACCTTACAATCCGGTGACAACGGGGTTGCTTAGCGTCGTGGTTCAGTAGCAGCAGCACAGGAAGGACCTGGACAATGGGATACAAGACAGAAACAGATGTGGGAAATGTCCTTTTGTTAACAAGTAGCATAGTACACCAACAACATACACACACTACTGTATGTACACCCACAGGCACCACAAGTACAACACCCAGTACGATAAGTTGTAAGATAAACACTTATGCATAGTACATTAAACAAATTGCATGCGTGAGCCATGTAAAGGTACACGAGGCTAAAGAGAATGTTATCACACGATTCATAGTGAGACAAGTGACACATTAGCCTACCATACAATCCGGTGACAACGAGGTTGCTTAGCCTCGTGATTCAGAGCAGCAGCACAGGAAGGACCTGGATAATGGGATACAAGACAGAAACAGAAGTGGGAAACTGAATAAAGGTTCTTTTCACTTCTTTTTCTTCGATTTTGCCAACTCGAGTTTTGAGGTTTCCCCACCACAAGTTGCCTCGACGGAAAGGCTCAGAGGTAATGCTGGTGGGACTCCCTCCAATAGCCACTTTTGCCTATGATGACATCAACGCAGGAGCAAGATTCTGGTGGAGACGGTGGGCCTCTGACGGTCTTTCCTCCATAGGCCCACCAACATCTAAATACAACAGGCGGACCGCCATGGCCGCGGGAGGGAAAACAGACTAGGCCTTCTGGTTTGACTTAAGCAATTCAGCACTAGATGGGTATCTCTCACTCCCATTTAACTTCGAAATTCACTGCTATGGCTTTAATTCTTTATGCATGAGGTTGGAGCATGGATGGCAGGCAGAAGCCAACTCAAAGTTCACCTTGTTTTGGGCTTGAGGGTCCAAGAGGACCTCGAGTTGAGTCTGAGCAAGGCATCTGGCTCTTGCCGGGCTTGAGCTTTCAATGGCTCACTGGTATATCCTCCATCATTTTTTAAATCATCCTGTTGCCGCCATGAGTCACTTTTTACTTATCCTTGAATAAGCCCATGTTCATCAACCATGTTCTGTTGATGCTGCGGCACCACTTTAATGCGGTTTCATAAAGGGCGAACTCGACCCTGAGGTATCGGAGCTCTTTACATCAGCACCTTATATTACATAGGGTCATATTCATTTTATTAGGTGATTTGCCCAGAATCACAAGATGTTCAACCGATGCGGAGACTCGAACCCGGTTCCTCAGAGCTAAAGTTGGCAGCTCTGCCCCCAACGGCACATCCACTATGGGCCATTGCAGAGCCCAATAAGGCATAAAAAGGAGTAGCCTACAGTTCCATTTGGACATTAAAAAGATGCCTGAGGCACATCATACCAGGAGACATAACCAAACATTTATGTAACATATATGTGTTTCAATTTCTATGCAAGGAACATGATCATGTCACCGAACATACCTTGTTTTTGTGGCCAACAAAACTTCAAATCTCATCCATGTCAGATTTGTGGTCATGGTCCTCTAGTTGTTCAGCAACGTTTGCTTAATCCATTCCCTTTCGGTCTGATTTACAAACTTCAAAAAGCACAGAAAACTGGGTCCTGCAAGGTTATGTAAATTTGGAGCATTTTTTTTTGTTTTCTTGAATGTATAAACAGCAGAAGGAAAATCGCATGCAGAACTATTTCCGCATATGGGCATGTAGCCAGAGTACATTTCTTCATGTATAGATTTGATGCGAAGATTTCATTCCATTTGAAATGTGTATTTCTTTTCTCTGGAAGCGAAATATTTTTCACAGGACTGAAACCCATTCACCTACACCCTCATAACTTTTCCGTGATGTTCCTTTACCATTTCCATCCTAAAACATATTTAATGATGTTTGACAGGAAAATACACAAATATTTCTAGAAAGTGAACCCATCTTGACATTTTTTGTGAATATCATCAATCCTTTTGACCTTTGGGACCTTGTCCAAAGCCACTAAGAACATGGGGGCATATTATCAAGGGCTTTATCGCCGCTTTAGCGGCACTTTTTGCCGCTAAAGCGGCGATAATTTTATCGACCTATTAGCAAGCTGTCGCTAACAGGCGCTAGCGACAGCTTTCAGGCTCAGAGGCCGCGTTTTCCATCGCCTTGCATGTCAGCGATAATTATCGCTAATGACATGCAAGGAAGGCGTTCCCTACTAAAAGCGACTGAATACAGTCGCTAACACCACTACCCCCTATTAGCAAGGCAGGCGAAGCGATAAAATAATTCGCGCTTAGCCCGTTTATCGCTAGATTTTAACACCTGCTAGTGAGGATGACTTACCTGTTTGAAGTATAGGAGGTGGATTCTAATGCTGAATCCACCTTAGCGTCATGCGAGAATATCGCTGGTTTTCCAGCGATATTCTCGCATTTTGCCGCTTATCGCTGGAATAATCATCGCCATAGCGCTAATTGTTGCTAATACAGCGTTAGCGTGGCGATATATTCCAGCGATAGCTGCCGATAAAATATTTCGCGCTAAGCGCGCTCTGCGATATTTATCGCATTTTGTTGCTAATATGGCCCATGATTCTACAGCTATCACTGTGCATGTGCTATTTGAATTATTCACTGCTATGGCATAGCACCAGCAGGTATCAAAGGCGTGTTGCCCACTGTTTTTTTGTCATAAAGGAATTTCACGCTGATTTGGCAGGGCTCTTTCAGAGCCTACCACCTGAGCGCTGGCTCTAGCATAGATGTGAGAGGGGAAGTGAATGGGTGGGTGGGGGAGGAGGGGTGGATGGAGGGCATACAATTACATATGGATAAGAAGCAAATAACTGGGATGTTCTTCACCTTGGGGCTATTTGTGACATTCTAAACAACTCGAACTTTGCTCTCATTATCTATTTGATGTCATTCAGAACGCCTTAGTGAAAAACACCTCTTTTATTCACTGTTACCGATGTACAGTTCTATACATTCAGTCGATTCAGGTGGCAGTTTTACCTGATAGTGTAAACAGCCCCAGCCGATGGCCTGGGGAAGGCAAGGAAACAAACAACCGAAATACTTCTAAATAATTCAGAGAAACTAGAAAACAGATTACTTTTTTGTCATGAAAATAGTTTATTTCACTGTTCACACAAATTAATCTTTATATTACAGTTTCTATTCTATAAGGAGCGGTTATTGCAAAAAGGCACGCAAATGTTTAAAGATGCTTAAACATGTTACATCTCTGAGGATCTCAGAGGGGGGAGCTTGGAATTAACGAATGAGGGTCCTACGCATGAAGAGGGGCACCTGCTAGACACTATTTCTGCAAATGTTCAATCACTGAAGTCTAGGCCTGCTATGCCACTAGTATGGTCAGACCATTATGCAGTCCCTTCCTCAAACTGCGCTGATAATGACCCGGACACAATAGGGGAAGGGCCCAAAGATCGCTGAGGCCATGGGCAAGGCTAGATGCTGCTAGTTTGAATAACCAACTGAGGAAGTTGGGCCCAGAGTAGAGCAGCAGGGGGTGGAGATGCCAGTGAAAATCAGCCGTCAACAGCAGGGGCCTGTGCATGTAAGAGTGGTCAGGGGGTGGGACTGGGTTGGGAGGGATTCGACAAACGACTACAAGGGAAAATTAAATAAAAAATTAATTTTCCTCTCGTCATTGTCTGTCGAAAAACCCCGCAGCCGGCCCCACCGCTCTTACCTGCACCGGCCATGGCTGGCCGACAAGTTAGATGTCACCCTCCAGCACCTTGGTTCACAGAGACCTTGAGGGCACAGTAGGTTAAGCTGTAAAAAATTAAAGAGAGTCTGGAGGAGAGTAAGAGTAGCTATAAACTTGCCCTTAAAAAGGTACCATGAGCTTTGCAGAGTAGCCCGCTACTCTTATTATGTAGATCAAATTAATGCGGGAAAACAAATGCTCAAAAACTCTTTTTAAGGTAATGAATGAACTTTCCGATCTTAATAAAACCCTCCCAACACCAGCACTGTTGCAGTCACAGTGTGAGGAATTGGCTTGATTTTTTGTAAAAAAGGTTACAGACATTCAAATCTCATTAAATAAAGGAGGAATAGAGCACCTTCCATTACAGAGTATGTTAGATATTTCGGAAAGTTTAGAACCAAGGGCGCAAGACCCTGTACAAGGAGGACATAAACTGAGATCATGGAACACGCTAGATATGACAGGATTTATGTCATTATTGACATCAATTAGATTCGGTTATTTCTTTCATACAAAGGGCGATTAGGATAAGAAAAGATTTGTCCCATTTAGATGCATTAATATATGAAAAACCTGATGATTGTATCTAGTGTTGTTATTGAAAGTGCTATGTAAAATCAAATTAATATTCTGATTTCTGTACATTAAACGCACAGTATTTCATACAGATTCTACCCATGTTATATACTAGCATTTTGCACATTATGCATTTTTTTGCACATAGGCTACTTTTGCACATGTAAACTGTATATTTGATAATGATAATCAGAATGTTAGGAATCATTGGTATCTTTCTCTTTTTAAAATTGTCTGTATCTGAAAACTGTTTTTTAAATTAGAATATTGTATCTTTGCATGCTTTTATGGTTGTAGATTTTAACACCGAAGAAAGCTGATTTGATTGATTGATTGACATCAATTAGATCGGGTTCTCCAAAAGACCCCAATCTGGCATTGAAGATGTGTTCTTCTAGACAAGGACAATCTACAGTTTATGGTGGGGCTTGCGAATGCCTTGTTAATACAGGGAAAGATTCTACAGGCATGGAAACATGCCATGGTTCGACCCCTCCTAAAGAAACCAAATCTTGATCTTAAAAATTGTGCCAACTATAGACCGGTCCCATTTCTTCCCATTATGGATAAAATAATGCAACGCATGCAAATGGACAACTTTATAGTGTACAGTTTGGAAGCCCAAGATGGCCTGCATCCATCTCAGTCAGGATTCAGAAAAGGTCACAGTACCGAGTCAGCCCTGTTGGGAGTAGCGGAACATCTCAGACGAATCCTAGACAGGGGCGAGACAAATGAACTAATCCTACTTGATCTCAGTGCCACCTTCGGTACTGTGTCTCACACAAGGCTTCTTGAAAGACTGACTTAAATAGGAGTGGAGGGAACTGCTTATGCCTGGATGACATCCATTCTAAAAGATCAGTCTTTTGTGGTGTTTTTAGCAACAGCCTGCTCTCAGCGACATTCCCTGACTTTAAGAGTTCCGCAAAGATCATCCCTAAGTCCGGTACTATTCAATCTGTATGTGCATCCATTAGCAGATTCAGTCGTTATTTTCATATGCAGATGACACTCAGATCATCTTTCCATTGTCTTCAGCACAGAAACACACCCCAGGGGCCTTAATTCTGGACTGAGGACGGTCCCGGACTGGATGGACATTCAGTCGCTCAAGCTTAATGCAGAAAAAACAGAGGTTATTGTTTTGGGAAAGAACCCATCCTTCTGGGGTCCACAACGCTGGCCAAAGAGTCTAGGTCCCCTCCCAGTACCAGTATCAAAGACAAAAAATCTGGGCATTGTGATTGACAACAAGCTGTCCATGAAACCACAGGTAATAAAAACAGCTGGCACATGTTTTTGCCGTCTTAAAATGGCTACGATATATCATATAGCAGATTCCTTACTCTGCTCAGAGGATGTTGATTCAGGCACTGGTAATATCTAGGCTGGACTAAGGCAACGTATTGAATCTTGGGGCAGATAAAACCACCATAATACAATTGCAAGTTGTCCAGAATTCAGCAGCAAAGCTGCTATTCAGGCTGTCGCAATATGCACCTGTGCCAGGGATCTTACGAGAACTACACTGGTTAACAAAAGAAGAAATAATCCAGTTTAAGACCCTGTGCTGTGTCTATACGGCTAGAACTGGAGTTGGTCCGAGTCACTTTCAAGAATCGGTGAAAGTCTATCAACCTTCTCGGACATTACGTCCAAGTGAACGTTCATTGTTTACTGTCCCTGTGATTAAACGCACCCAAATGGGAGGGCATAGTAAGCATTTCGGGCTCCAAAACTATAGAATTAACTTCCTGAGGCCTCAAGAAACTGCTCAACATTAATGATCTTTCATAAACAGCTCAAGACTCTGTTGTTCCAATATAGCATACCTGGAATAATCCTTACTTGATGTGTTAGAGCCAGGAAACCCCAATGGGGTAGCTGTGCGCTTTATAAAACGTTTTAATAAAAATAATGTAATAATTAAGTATCAACATGTGAATCCAGTTGAGGCTTCTACTGAGACAGGTACATTATAGATCTGAATGTAGGTTGAATGTCTGAAGTAGGCTGTTCTGCCAGGCAGTACCTTAGTGTAAGGAGTTGCTTCTGGGAACCCTAGAGAGTCAAGAAAGGGTAAATCAGAAACTTAAAAAACAGTGGAAAAGTTTTGGAGCATGACTTGGACGCACCAAATAACAAGCATTGGCAAATCCAATAGAATTCTGCTGTAAATGCCTGAGCTATTCACTTTGGCAATGCTCTATGCGTGGTTAGCAATTTTGAAATGGATTCTTTAATTAAAGAAACCCCAATCCAAAATTTCTACTGCAGGTGCATGCATGTACTGCGAAGTGTGCTCATTTGTGCCTTGTAATGTGTGCAGGTTATGTTATGTTAGGTTATGTTATGCTAATTTGTAATGAACACTAATCACCTGAGAGGGTATCCAGGCACTTTGGCAGGTAGGTGTGTAGGTATGTGGTCCCTAAGGTGCTTATATGAAGAGCCAGATCTTCAGCTTCTTGCGGAACTCAAGAAGTGAGGAGGAGTCTGTGATGAGCTGATGGAGGTCATTCCATGTATTGGGTGCGCTGTAGGAGATTGAGCGATCTCCAGTTTTGTTTTTGGCAATGTGGGGAGTGTGTGCGAGTGAGAGAGAGGCAGAGCGTTGTTGTCTAGTGGGTTGGTGAAAGTGTATGTGGCTGTTCAGTTATTCTGGTCCTGTGTTGTGTGGGGCTTTTTAGGTGTGCATGAGAAGTTTGTATTGGCTGCTCTTGTGATTGGGGAACCAGTGAAGCTTTCTAAGGTGCGGTGTGATGTGGGTGCAGCCTGCGAGGTTGAGTATGAGCATTGCAGCAGTATCTGAATGGTCTAGAGTCTGTGCAAGAGTTGTTTGGGGAGTCCGGAACAGAGAGTGTTGTTGTATCCCAGTATGCTGGTGATGAGTGCTTGCATGATGTTCCGTCTGGTGGTCTGAGGCAAACATTTGAAGATCTTTTGCAGCATGCAAAGGATGTGGAAGAAGGCGGTGCACATTGAGTTGACTTGAGCCTTCATGTTGAGCGTGTTGTCTAGGATGATGTCGAGATTTCTTACATGGTCTGTGGGTATGTATCCTCCAAACAGAAGTTCATGTGGGACTCATTTGCACAGGGAAACCTCACCTTAACCTTAACATTATAGGAATCCAAAACAAATTAGAAATTTAGTTTTCTTCCAACTGCATTAAATAAAAGAAGCAAATCTGGGTTTCTGACACAATTGTATTAAATAAATCCATTTGCAGTACAATATAATACAAGGTGACACAAGTGAATAAAGTACAGACGACACAGTGCTCATATTGGGATCATATTTACAGCATATAGTATGCAAGCTACTGTACAAAACCAAATGGTTGTTCTATGTCAATCAAAACAAAATTGAGGGCAAAGAGTAGTCCAAATGACTCAATGGTCCCTTAATTCATTAATCCTCAATGACATCTGATTGGGGGTATTGTCAACGTTTCTATCCCTGACTATTCATAGGGTCTCATCAGAACGTAGTCACCTGACTGATACACTTGCACATATTGAAACAAAACCAGAACGATCCTAAGTCACACTATCAGACCAAATTGTGTAAAAAGAAAATAAGTCAGCACTGCCCAGTTACTCACCACAGTGTGTTAATTGGGTATGTCTGGTGTATGATTTACAGCATCCAAATATTCACATTGTTGCCACCTGTTTCCAGAAAGTCAAAAGGTCCAATAACACACACAGGTTGCCATGGTTGTCATGCATATCCATGTGAAGGAACATTTATACCGCTCATCTAGTGTCATGGTACAGACTGCCCATCAGCATGAGACAATGACAATTACAAGAGTGGCCCAACTCTGGACTTACTACCCTCTATAATGTTTAGAACACCTGTGTCATTGAGATGCCCATGCGTTATCTAATACCTCCAAAAGTGAGTTATAGCAGAAGCCAATCTTACTACTTTCGCAGGACTATATCATAGATCCTCAAGCGTTGCTGGTCTCAATGCCGTAATACTCAAAAGTCCGATATTCATGTTTTGCGTTCTCTATTAAACTAAACCATAGTACGTTAACATAATGTTAAATAGTGCACCCCCAACAAAATATGGAACCAAAAGACTTGCAAAATCCAATACACTTACCGCAAGCAGGGACTGCCTGCACTCCTTGCTACAATGTCTCACAATGACCGCACACTTTCAAAAAGAAGACACAGCAGATATTCAACAGTTATCTACCTTAGTAGCCTACAGCAGACTAGACCGCTAACCCTAGGTCTGCCATCTTGGGGGATATCAGGGAGGATAATGTGTACATGAATGAAGGGAGGAATAGAAGAACTTTAACCACATGGCCCTATAGAGTATGATATTTGTAAGCTTAGTTGACTCAACTAAAGAAGCTACTCAGATGAACCAAGGAAACTGTGCCTATTAGACATTAGTTGCACGTTTTTAATAATTGTTTATTGCTAATGTATGTTTTTAGTCGACAAGTTCCAATTTCTTTTTTCTCTTTTTAAACTCACGTTTTAGTTATTTTTAACCTTCTTATGAAGATGTATTTATTGTCAGCTAATGTTGTATATAGTAATATACGTAATCATTGTAAGTGTTGGTGAATTTACTATCCTGTACCCATTATACTTTGATGGTCAAATCGACTGAATAAAGTTTCTTGACTGACTGACTGTGCTTGTATCATGTTTATTACCAATAATACAATAACACACTATTTGTCCACCAACACATACTGCAAATTGGTACTTAAAGTATTGAGAACACCGGCTGTGTGTCAAACATGAATCAATACATCCAGTCACAGAAACAGGCTATCAATCACCTTCAAGCCCAGTCAGTTTATTGTCAGTGGAGGACACCTCCACAACAATCATAACCCAAACAAGAGTCTCTAGAACATCAGAATGCTCCCCACTCTAAAAGCACAACTGGGTAGAAATACTGGACCTCAGACACCAACTCTTCAGTACACTTCTGGCCCTGTGGATACTCTGCCTGGAAGAAGGACTGCTGTTCTGCTGAAAGGGCTGCCAATCTGCTGGACTGCTGCTCTGAAGGACTACTGCGCCGCTGTGCTGACCTGCTTCCTGCTGCCCTCTTCCATGGGTGAGAAGGACTGGATCTGCATCTGTTGAACCCAGGACCCCAGAGGGACTCCAAGGGCCAGTTGGTTGGCCTCCTGACTAGAGCCTCAGGTATGGTAAGAAGGCTCCAACAACCTTGAACCCAGCACCTGTGCTCTGCCATCTGTGATTTATAACCTGCTAAGTAGTGCCACCCCAGTCCATGACCCTTGGAAGTGGGGGGCGGGTGCTCTGCCAGTCCATCTGTGGACCCAGCAGAACCGACACATCGCCTGTGCTGCACAACTCCAAGCAGAATCGATGCATTGCCTCTACTGCGTGGACTTTCCTGGCATAGGACTTGCATCGCAGCCTGCAGCCTCCTCAAAGCCAACGCTGCGCAACGCCTCCCTAACCAGGACCACGCATCGTCTTGGCTGAGCGAGGTTTCCTCGATGTGGGATCTGCAACTCTTCGCAACAGTACCTAAGGTACTCTTGTTCAGCAGCCATAACTGGGTCCCTGTATCGGACTCGTGGTCGGCCTGAACTTGTACTTTGTTCCAGTCAAGTGCGACCAGATACCCACAGTTGGCACTTTGGCCTTTTTTATGCCATTTTCACTTAAATCTTTAAAATTTCACATTCCAGTTCTACTGATTGGATTTTTGTCACTTTGGTCTTGATTTATTTAATAAATGTTACTCTATTTTTCTAATTTGGTGTGGGATTTTTCTACTTTTGTGTTTTTTCTTTATTACTGTTTGAAGTGCTGCATAAATACTTTGCACATTGCCTCTAATTTAAGCCTGACTGCTCGTGCCAAGCTCCCAAAGTATTGAGCATAGGTTAGTTTGTGGTTTGCTTATGCCACACCCTGACAAGTATTGTGGGTGCTGCTTGAGTAGGATTTCATCCCCCTAAATCAGTCAATCAGTCAATCAATCAGGAGTTTATAAAGCTCAGCTACTCACCCGTGAGGGTCTCAAGGCGCTGGGGATTGGAGGGGAGTTAAGCATCTCTGTTCAGTAGCTGCATTCCTTACAACATGGAATTTTGAAAAACCAAAAAGGTTAATCATGGAGAAATTTAAAAGTCAAATTAGTCTCAGATTATGTATCTGGGATTTTCAGTGTAAAAAACAATTACTGTATGGCACTGCACAAACATGTCCTAATTCTTACCGCTGATCGCCAATGTAAGAACTTGGGTTACTGGTTGAGGGTTTTTTTCAGTACCAGGATATGTACAACTTAAAAGTACATGTCCTACTTTTTATATACACTGCACCCTGCTCTCTGGGCTGTTCAGCACCTACCCTGGGGGTGACGCATATGTTTTGAAAAAGGAATTGAATTGAATTGAATAGAATTTTATTACATTTGCATAGTTACTTAAAAACCATTGCAATGCGAGTTTCAGATAATACAATAAAATCATGATAAGACAATAATTACATATATTCAAAATTCATGGCTCCTTAAAAAGGTTAAAAGAGTTAAATTGCTATTAGATAAAAATGGCTTTGTTCTTCATACACATAGTTCTCAATGTGAATTATGCGTTCTGCCCGGCTTCATTACTCTGTCTGGGCAATGCTATTGTCCAAAAGGAGACGTTATTGAGAACCCGGTCCAAGTGCTTATATGGAGGTTTCCCAGGTCGACCTTAATGGTGGCAGTCTCGTGTCATAGTTAAGAGTGTGCACAGTAGTCGCGGCTTCCCTTAGACTAGGTGGAGTTTAAGCGTTCGATGGCATTTTTTTCTCGGCTGCATCTAGGAATCTCACAAGTCTGCAGTTTAATTGAGGTGTTGCTGGGTCAAAACATGCCAAGACTGCTTGTCTCCTTGAGCGAATATTCCTTTGGTTTAAGGGGACTCTTAGCAGCTGTCTCCTTTCCTGTGTCAGCTCCTTACAGGAGCATAGTAAATGGGTAATGTCGCCCTGGCCATTTTTGCACAGACTACAAGATGTTCGAGATGGCTCCCTCTTCCATGGAGGAAGGTTCTGAGTGCACGGGATCAAGCCAAGGCGAAGTTTTAAGAATTTTAGTTTCTGTGGTTTCGGATAGCCCAGATTAAAATATTTTTGAGGGGCCAAGACTTTATAGTTGTTCACAGTCATCCAGGCATGCGATCTTACTGAGAAAGCTGCTTTGTCTTCCACCAAAGCCAGCTTTTTCAAGGATTTCCACACTAATTTCTTAAAAGCTGAATGGTGGATCTGCGTGTTCCAAATGGCCAAGAGTCCAGTGCGTGCTAGAGCCTCCTGAAGATAGCTTCTTGCAGGAGAATCCTCCTCTGCTGAAGATCTTGCCATAGAAGTTTATTTAGAGTTTTGGGGGCTGATAGTCTAATTTTGTTCCAGCAGTTGATATATGCGCCGTATCTGGCCCATGATTGCTTCAGTAGGCCAAATTCCAGTCTGATTTGTGCCGGGAAGTGTAGTTTGGGAGGTTAAAGGTGGTTCTGTATGCTTTTACTAAGGTTGTGTCCAACAGTTTTGCATCTCTCCCTCTTAAAGCTTCACTACCATAAGTAATTGTGGGAAGAATTTTGGCCTGTGCTACTTTTAGTAGGGGGCTTAATGTTGGGCCCAGTAGTTTAGATGTTAAACTTTTCATGGTTAATGCTAGCACCAACCCCTTTCTTTTAATCTCCTCTAGGTGTCGGGCAAATGTTCCTTCTTTATCAATGTAAACACCTAGGTACTTATAGACTCCCGCTGAGTCTATTCGTGTGCCGCCCAGCTGCCAGCTTCTATCTGCCTTCCTTTTGTTGTTTATTGACATAGTTCTAGTTTTCTTTAAGTTGATTGACAGCTTATTTGCTTCAGCGTAGACCTGCATGCTGTTGAGAAGATGTTGCAAGCCTACTACTGTATGACTGAGCAAGATTACGTCGTCCGCATAAAGGAGATTGGACAGAGTTGTGCCCCCATCCTGGGTGCGTGAGAGTTGCTGGTGTTGAGTAATTGCGGAAGGTCTGCCATGAATAAATTAAACAGCATGGGTGCCAGCACGCAACCTTGTTTGAGGCCCTTCGTTGTTTTTACTTTCCTTGTCAAATGCGTCCCTGTGCCAAGTTTGACCTCTACCCAGGTATCAGTATGGAGGAGCATTATCATTTTTAAGAGAGCATTTGGGATCCCCCAGCTTGCCAGCTTCGCCCATAGTCTTGATCTGTCCACATTATCGAAGGCGGCGCTAAAATCGATAAAACAAAGGTGCAGCTGCATTTTCTTCGAAATTGTGGCATCTATGAGCAGAGATAATGTTAAGATGTTCGTTGTTGTGCCAGTTTCCTTACGAAAGCCTGTCTGATTTAACGGAATTATATCAATCGTGTCCGCCCAGGCTGTAAGCTCTTCCAACAACGTGCCCGCAAAGTATTTAGCCTCATTATCGATTAGTGCCACCAGCCGATAATTACCGGGCGAGGCCTTATCCCCACTTTTGTGGATAGGAACGATCGTGGAGCATTTCCATGAATCAGGGATTACGCCCCGTTGTCTCACTTCCAGGAATATTGGATGAAATATTCTTGCCCACTCTGACGCCCTCTGTTTAAACAGAGCGGGCGGGATTCCATTCGGGCCTGGTGCCCCTTCCCTTCTTCCCTTTATGATCTGCCGCTTAATTGACAGGTGCGCAGCTTCATCTGATGTTTCCTCCAGAAGTTGATTTGCGTTAGAGGATATATATGAGACTCTGTCGTTTGTTAAATTAGCCGCATTGCGGTCAGTTGGAGCTGCCCTGTACTGGTCCTGGTGAAGGGAGCCTGCTGTAAAGTTGTTGAAATGAGTGTGCAGATAGTTGGCCCAGGTTTCCTCTAATATGTGTGATGGAATTCCCCACGCTGTGGGTCGATGATTATGTTCACCATTTTCCAGAAGCGGGGCTGTCAATCTGTTTTATGTTTTGAAGGAGTTTAGCCCAGGTGTCATCTTCATGGTTTTTGTTAATGCCCCATTTCAACTTCTTTAGATTAGTTCTTTGTTGACGCAAAGAGGAGAGTAGCAAGAGGTTCCCAGGATCATGGCGCAAGGATCTTATTGAGCTGCTTATAGTTCTTTTGAGGCTTTTAATTTGAGCGCCTTGTGCCGCAGTTAACCTTTTCGCTTGCTCAAATGGCAGAGTGTGCTTCATTTTTATTTGCGACGCGTGTAGTTTGCTGAGCGTCTTTGTGAAGCATTCCCAGATTTGTATGTAATCCATATTTGTCGGATATGAAAGTATGAGATTCAATGCCGATTCTGACAGGGATTCGATGTTATTTGCCGTGAATTTAATTCTCTTGTAGTCTGACGTATAGATGGTGCCCAGGACTGAGGCAAACTGGATACCAGAGGGAGCAGTTGCGGCTAAAGTTATTTCTTGTGGGCGATGATCACTATCTCCCTTGTCCCCCATTCTAAAGTTGATGATAGATGAAAACAACGAGAGACTAATAAAGGTATAGTCCAGTATAGAGGAAGTTGTTGCAGTATAATAACTGGCTACAGGAGGAGTATCACCTGCGAATCTTCCGTTAAGGGCCCTAAGATTGGAGTGTTCCAGGTCCTCAAGAAGGCTTCTGCTTGCCTTGTTGATTTTCCCGTGGATGAAGACGCCTTGTGTTGGTATATTGCAGTATGAAGTTTGGAATCTTGCTTCATGTTCGTCTGATGATCCCAATAAGTATTGATTCAAGTCCCCGACAAAATGATATTTGATGTTTCAGTGCTGCCTATATAAGTAATTATTTGGCCAAATAGCTTCGCCAAATCTGTTGCTAACCGTTTAGGGTGGATATATGCGTTGACAATCATTACTTCTTTTTGTGCGCCGGCCAGAGAGAGAATGAGTTTGGTTGCTAAGGCAACCTCTGTTCCTGGATCGATTGTGGCTGCTGTAGGTATGACAGTTGTTGATATATAAGTTGCCAGCCCACCAGAACAATGACCGGTTTTTCCGCCTTTATGGCTGGTATGGTGAAGCAGTGGAACCCGTGTATTTGTAACGGTTCAATCAGCCATGTTTCCTGCAACAGGATTACGTCGAACGTTTTAAGATATTGCAGAAAGTCAGGTTCAGAAGCTTTTGTGGCTAGGCCGTTGATGTTCCATGAACAAAGGCGGAACACACTTCCTTTTTGTTGATTGTTGCCTCTGTCCGTTTGGCTATGATGTCATTGAGTTACGGGAAAGAGGTTTAGGGTTCTTGTAATTGGCTCAGCAAACCGAAGTCCCTCTCCAGGTGCAACTTCTTCACCATAAGGCGCACGGTTAGAACCCCAGAAAAGAGGCCTTGATTGAGGAGAGGAGCCCAGTGCCCCTCTAAGGATGGAGATTGTGGGCTTTGGGCGGCGACTAAGGCCAAACCTTGGGCTGGGGTTTAGAAGAGGTGCTGGGTAAGCTGTATTTTGGTAAGAGGTGACCTTGATTCCCCAGGCTTCAAAAGTGTGGTGCTCTGCTTAAAACTCTTTCGGCGATAGCAGCAGTTTTCCACGACGCCCTCGTTGCCTCAGACATTGCTGGATTTTCCGGTGCAAGAAACTCTATTGTTTTGAAAAAGGAAGGTTTAGGCCTGGCAAAAGGTTTATTTTGCCAGGTCGAAATGGCAGGTCTGAGACAGACTTAAAGAGCTACTTAAGTGCTGCAGGCCCACTAGTAGCATTTAGTTTGTAGACCATGGATACATGTATTACCACGTTACTAGGGACTTACAAGTAAATTAAATGTGCCAACTATGTAAGCCAATTTGCACCTACCATGTTTAAAGGAGAGAGCACACGCACTTTATCACTGGCTAGTAGTGGTAAAGTGCGCAGAGGCCTAAAAGCTAACAAGAATGGGTTCAGAAAGGAGGGTGAAGGCAAAAAGTTTGGGGATGACCCTGCAGAAAGGGCCACGTCCAACCATCCAGAAAATGCACAATGCCTACATCAGGGACCATAAACGTTGCAGTTTGCTAAGGTTGCGTGGACCAAAAATCAAAACTGCAGGTGCGGCTGTTCCATAGCTACCATTTCTCTTTGTCCAAGATGTTCCTATGGGTTTTTAGTTTTTGGACACAGTTTGGGGACCCTAAATCACAGAAAAACCCTACAACACTGACCTGACGCTCTTTGAGTCTCACTTATAGTACCCTAATACTAACATAGAGAGTCTATGAGAGGGAGGGGGAGAGAATGTAAAAAGATAGGGAGAATGGCGAGAGAGAAAACTAGAAAGAGTTAGAGAAAACAGAATGATAAGGAGAGAAAGCTAAACAAAGAGAGAAATATCAGGGGGAGAGGAGAGAGGGTAATGGAGGGGAAGACAGATAGGGAAATAGACAGAGAGGTAGACAGACAGAGAAATAGTGAACGAACGTAAGTGAGGGACTATTAAGGGAGAAATAGAAAGAGATGCGAGAAGTGGAGACAGGATGATAAAGAGAAACCAAAACACATAAAAAGAAAGATGGAGAAATAGAGATAGAAAAACAGAAGTGAACTCTATGCTTCATTGAAATACATTTAAATTATTCTATATAATGTATTTTTAACAGTTAATCTTGTTTATGGCTTCTTTGGTGCGTTTGATCAGCACTTATAGTCAACATATAAATGAATTACTTGCTAATATTATATATTTGTAAATACGTTATTCCTGTTAGAAGTTTTGAATGTATTTTCATGAACTTTTCAATAAAGCATATTTAAAACTCAAAAATCAGAAATGGAGAAAACGTTGATATAAAAATGAGACGGGTAGAGAGAGAGATATAAAGAGAGAGCAAGAGAAACATGGATAGATATATATACAGAAGGAGAAATATAAATAAATAGTTCAAATAGTAAGAGTAAGCGAAAAAGAGGGAGAGAAATTAGAAATCAGGGGAGAAGCAGATCGTATTAGGTCAAGGGAGAGGGAGGGAATGAAAGCTAAAGAGAAAGAGAAATAGAAAGAATTAAAGCAAAAGAAAAAGCGAGTTAAATAACAGAGAGAGAGAAACAGAAATAGAGAAACTAGAGTCAGAGGAGCGCAACAGAGAGAAAAACACAGACAGACAAAAAGAGTCACAAAGACAGAATAATATGGAAAAGAGACAGAGGGTAAATTCAGCAGGGAAGCTTTAGGAATTAGTTAAAAAGAGGAACAGTCTCCTCTTGCAGAACAATAAACATGCTGTTTTTTAGTTTATCTTACTCCTGCTGGACGCTTTCTCTAGATGCGTTTTATCAATCATATACCATTTTTATTTGTTTCCACATTCCTTTCTGCCTCACCTGGAGGACCGGGCACGGAGAGTGCTTCATGTGTGTTATCAGTAAGAATGTATTTAATTTGGCGACGGCTGATGATTCTGTCAAGGACAGTCACTTCCACACCGTAGGATCATTCGGTCAATTAACAAAACCGCATTGATCATCGTGCGATAATTCTTTTTTAAAAGTCTCATTAATGCAAACGATCAACTGACATAAGGGAGCTGGGTAGGGGGGGGGGGCCCTTGTTCTGCATATCTATCCTACGCCCCTGGGCCTTCGGCTGAATATTGATGATGTATCGATATCTCGCGCTCCTCCTATATATACATTAATGAGCTTCTGCAGCCAGTATCCAGAAGCAATGCAGTGATTTGTGACTTTGTGGCTCCCCCCGCTCCCCCAATTTGCTTTCTCCCCAGAGCGTCAAATTATCATAAGATAACACCCGGCGTCCACGCTGGTCCCTAATTAACATGCATTAGCCACGTCCATTTAAAATGGCTCCTGCCGAAATGATGATGGTTTATTACGGGTCACTCCAATGAAATCTCCAAATGGTTACATTTTTTAAACATAATGAATTGGAACAATAATTCTCCCAGTCAAGCTGGTTCACGCCTGCTCTTAATCACCGCGGATTGATAAACGGAGAATTGAAATCCAGCATTTCTGAGCTGGTGAAAGCACATTAGTGGCCACCTCTTCAAGTGCCCTGACTTATTACACTGCACAATAAATCCGAACTTCGAGGATTTATAGTTCCGCCATTGTTAACTGCATTAGCTTAAAGCTTGACCCTGGACACTGCCCATGCCATTCCTGACCTCTCATTTCCGAGGCTTGTTAGGCAGGAGAATGCATAATACACTTTCTTTGCTTCCGGATTGCTGTTTTTAAATTGATTGACGAAATGGCTCTGATTTCGAGTCAGGTGGGAATGGAAAATAGTCTGGTGTCTGGAGGAAATCTGGAAGTGGATCCATGGTGGACTGTCCGGGACATACTATAGAGGAGGCGGGGGATGGGCGAGGCATCATTACCTGAACTTGAGGCAAAGCACCTCATGAGTCATGACCCCTTCTCACAACCTCAATAAATAGCATACTTCACTCTGCACATCTCTTTTTGTTAATGTGTATTATTACACAGTTGTAGTAACCACTGTGCAGTTATGGCTCTGATCCACTTTCCATTCAGAAGACATTTTTGGGATTTGCCTGCAACTTTTGACCCTGTTCATGGATTTGCATGAAATTTGTCACACTACTAGCTCAGTCAGCTACTGTCAGGCAGACCAATTTTTGTGTTTATCTGTGCAGGGAATAAAAATTAAACGGGATTAAATAAGAATTGATCTCCCATTTAGCTTGCGTAGGTCATTTTGCTCATGCCTGTGTTGTGAGTTCCCTATAGGGTCCACTGTAGTTCTCCCCTATCTTAGCCTAACTGTAGGTTGTAGTCAGCTTTTGCTTTGCACACGTTAAGACGTTACACCTTTGTTTTTATTTTAGAAATAGGCTGCACATGTTTTCAGTTATTGCGCTCTTCTGCTGAGATTCAGTCTGATCATTTTGTACAAGTTCGAATAACACTGTGCCCTGTCAGTGACGTAGCAAGTGGGGGTGAAGGGGGGTGGGGCAGTGCGCCCCAGGTGGAATGATTTCTGAGGCGGCGGTCTCCTTTCCCCGCTCTTACCTGCAGTTGTCGCGGGCTGGCAAAGGCAGGAATCACCCCAGCACTCTCCCCTCTTACATTCGCCGGCCACAGGTGGCAAGCACAGGGGCCGCCTCGGGCAGCATATGGCCTAGGTACACTACTGTGCCCTGTTCTACTGGGTTCGTCACTTGACTTTCAGTGGCAGCACAGGTTGAGCTGTCAAGGACTTTCAATGAGAAGTAAGTGCTAGGCATACACAGACTCACAACTTTGCACACACACAGTAGTCACAATAAGATGATTGTCCAGTCAAATACTTGCTTTTATGATAAAAGGAGTATTTAATGTGGAATACACATAACATGTACGACACACTAAATAATCCACACAACCCACTTAAGGTCAGCATTCTACTGCCATCTGTGGCAGGATTCCCTAGTCCATCTATTCCTAATAATAGGGGATGTTATTCTCCAATTGAATAATGGAGACGACACCTGGATGCGGCCCATCCTAGTCCCATGTTCCTCAAAGTCTATGCTTTGCCTTAAGAGTTCACGAGCGTCTCAGCTGTAACTTTGTGCAAGTCCTCAGTTGTCCCAATGGTCCAGAACAGTCTTACCTGCTCTTGTGGCAGCGAGTGATCTAGGGAGGAGCGGTCTCCACTCTCCAAGGGTTTGCAACCTCTTACGATCATTCCAAAATGTCACGTCCGGCATCCTCAGTCTGGGGATGTCCCACGTTTGTGTTGGATATAATCCCATGGCTCCAGCAGCAATCAGTAAGTGTGATATACAGATTCCTTGGCACAACAAACCAGGGCAACGGCCCAGTCTTTGCAGTGGACCCGTGCAGGCACCAGGGTCACTTACTATAGTGCTCCCAATGGCAACATCCCGCACTTCACATTGGCCCCCATCTGGCACATAGGGTCACTGACTACAACCCTCCGACGGGCCATGGCCGACACTTCATGGTGGCCACTTCCTGGCACACAGAGTCACTGACTACAGTGCTCCCACCTGCAAAGAACTGCACTTCATGGTACCCTCTCCTGGCACAAGTGGTCAGTGACTACAGTGCTCATACACCAGGGCAACGCCATAGCATCCACTGGATCAGCCGTATGCCCGCATTCATACATTGTTCCCAACAGAACAGGGCTACTCATTGTTCGCTTACAGGGATCCACTCAACAGGATCTCTGCTGGGCACTCTCCTCCTCCTCAAAGGACTTTCTGGTCTTGGTAGGCAAATAAACTCTAAGCTCTCTCCTCCTCACAGATTACTCTGGTCTCGGAAGGCAGGCAGATTCGAGGCTCTGGTCTTGGCAGGCAGCTAACGTCTGGTGCTCCAGGCTCATGGCAAGTGGTCTTGACTTCCTGAGTGACATTTCATCCTCATACAGCGAGGAGACTGGCAGGCCTTGGCTCCCAATCCTGGCTCCAGCAGCAAGAAGTCTTGATGATCATCCCTCACCTGATGAGACAGTGCTATTTGACAAAGGAAGGGCTCATGTTCCCACATTTATATTTCATTCATGTTATTCATGTTGGGGATGTCAGCTCTTTGAAGTGCTCTCTCCTCTGGACTGCCCTTGTCAAAGGGGCAGTTAGACACAGCAAGAGTGACTCCAATTCTGAATGACCCACAACACAAGCCAAAGGTTTAACAGGGATCACACCTGGCTGTCAGCCTCCACTGAAATATGCTTCACAAAGGTTCAAAGGATGAAGCCTCCCTCTCTATCAGATATGCCAACCATATCAGTCCCACCATCTCCCTGACAATGAGCCCAGGTCTCACTGACAGGTAACTCTTCCTGAAATCAAGGAGACCTTTGATGTGATACTCTGCTCCTCTCCCTTTGGTGTGTGTGACCCAGTTGAGCCCTCAGGAATGTCAGCAACACAAATCTCTTGTCTTGGAGTTACAGTCCTCACCTCTCCAACCTCTGCAGGTCCTGTGCTTCCAGACTGGAACCCACAGATCTCCATATTATGTACCATCCACAAACACACACATGCAACCCAGCATGCACATGGAAGTATCAAGTGCTTTTCCAGCAGGCACACATGTGTATCACAAGCTGTCCAGCACTGTATACCATCCATGCAGGCCAAGGTTGAATTCTGTACACAGTCATGAAACTTTACATGAGTGGGCCAGTGGGCACACTGCAGTGACAGAAGGAAAAAAAGGCCTGTTGACATTACTGATTCTACTGAACACAAAATGAGTATGTTGCTACCACTGTGCTCATGTCACTTAACGCCAAGTAAGAGCAGTAGCCATCTACATTCAAGAGGGTAGCGCTTTGTGCACCCCTGATCCAGCGCGATATTAGCAAACAGCATTTATACTCTATATACTCACTTGGGCCCATACATTCATACTACACTAATACTTACGCTGGGTGTCAGATATACTCTTTTATCAAAATCCCTGCTACCAATTACCTTCTGATTGAAGAGTAATAACTTACCAATGGATCCTTTGCTAATTGGGAAGTTTAAAATGAGTGACATTCACTATAATACATAATCCTGAAATAACCACAGAGTCAGGAAGTTTTTAAAATGTTTATCTAAAGTTTTAGCAGAGTAAAATACAGAAAAAGACACAGTATTTGATCAGAATACCCATGTGGAAGTAAAGAATAATTATTACTAATAAATGACGGTGTTTAAGGAAAAGAGGAGATAGGAACAGCAGCGCAACTAAAGGTTGCATATATTTACCTAAGTGCGAGAACCAAACCTTTAGCCAAGGAATTTGACAGAATAGGACCCTGGAAGGATGAAGAGCAAGGACCTTCTTCAGGATCTGGATAGGATCAGTGACCTCTCTACATCAACGCCTGCGCCGTTCCCCTCTCTGGTAATCGACTTCTCCGCGATTCTTCCCTCTAATGGACTCCGCCGCCCCCTCCTCAGGACCTCTTCTGGATAGTGATTCAGTCAGCAACCGATTAGCTGGGCAGCCTGGAGCTCTTCTGTATGTTCTAAAAGTCTGAGCTAAACTAATTACTAATGCTATATTCTATTATACCCTTCTACGCCCAAGTACCTCCTCTTAATGTTGCTAAAATATGGGACCACTACCTCTGATTGGACAGGGACAGGAGGTGGATTCTCGCACCATGACAAATTTGGCTTAATTTGTGAAGCCTATTGTATCAACGTTCCCGCCCCTTCAATTTAATACATTCACTTTATTTCCCACCCGTCTCACAACAAATTATATACAATTTTTACAGCAATTGTATCTACTGTTACAATTTTGTACATTTAGAACATCCTCTTCGGCCGATAGGTCATGGCCTTGTGAGACGTCCAAGTTGACTTCATTTTGGCAGTCTTTCAGGAGTCATGCGCAGAACCTTCTGCTTTTCAAGTTCAAGTCACCAAACCAGGCCCAAGATTACGAATTACTAAAAGTGCAAGAAGGAAATATTAATATCAAAAATAAAACATTTCACTGTATACCACTTATCTTATTTCTAATCCCTTTTAATTTTAAAAACCTATCCCGCATTAATTGCGTTAAGAAATGACTATTTAATAATGACACGAGAGCAAGCTTAAGCATGTGAGAACATTGAGCAGCCATTTTAATGCACACTGCGCAGAAGCAGAAATTCCCACCAAGCAAAGAAAGACGTCACACCATGTGATCAGGTTGTGACATGCGCAGTTAAAATCCCGCGCTTAAGCGGCCATTTTAGACTAGAAACAAGCGTTATTTGTTAGAAAAACAACATAGGCAAGCTTCCTAACTATTCATGTAGTGTGTGCAAATATTAATACAGACAATACAAGTTTTAATATTAATACAATGAGGAAGATTGCATCCGAGCAAGTTTCATTTGCGAAATCTTGCTCCATCAATCCCCTCTCTGATGGCATTTCTGAGCCATCAAAAAGTACCCTCAATCAGATGCCAACTTCTAGCAAATCACTTCATTCTCATTCTCATTTTCATTTTTAGCTTTTCTATTTTTACAATCTCCCTTCATCTTTTTGTATAATTCACTTTTCCATTCTTCTAGTTCAATCTCGTCTCTCTTTCTCTTCTTTCCTTTGTCTGTCACTTTATACGTTCCATTCTTTCTGCAGCATTTACACCAAACTACTGTTGTCAGAACTATTATTGCTATCCCTGCTAATGGAACTAATATTTGACCTATAAGTCCTTTACCTATATTAGAAAACCAGGTTCCGATTGACGATATACTATTTGTCAATCTTTCCCATACATTATCAACTTTCAGTGGTTTAAGTTCTTGCTCAAGTTTAGTTATATTCTGAATATATGTCCCAATTTCTGCACTTTTATCAGGAATATATGTACAACAGTGTTTTGTTTTCAATACTTTACAGACTCCGCCCTCTTTTGCCAATATTATGTCAAGAGCAAGTCGATTTTGCATTACCATGGATCTAATCGCAACCATTTCCGCATTAATCATTAGGAAACCTCCAGCAGTATCCGTTGATAAACGATCAACTACTGTAGACAATTTACATATCTTCCTTGAGTTCAGAATTATTCCCACTGAAGGTATTAATGCACCAAATATATCACCTATTATTTCTGAAAAACTAGCTCTCTTACTACGTATTAATTCACCATTGTTTTCATTGCTTCCAGTGTTTCTTTTTACGTGGTATATCTTTGGAAATACTATTCCAAAGTAACAACTTCCATACCACCGTGCAGGAAGCCTAAAGTAAGCCTTATTCCCGCAGACATAATAGATTCCAGGAAAAACTGAATCTGTTCCTCCTTTAAGTCCCCAACCTCCCAATATTAAAAAATTGTGTTCACAATCACTGGTACCGATGAAAACATTGTTATAGTCAGTTTTTAATCTATGAAGACAAATTTTTCCCTTCTTTTCGAAATCCAGAGCCATAGCAGCTTGATCTTTGCCAGGTGTGTAACTTCCTTCTTTCTCCGCCCAAGGTGGTAAATGAGCTTTATGCTCTGTAGCTTTCTTTGAAAATCTTGTCTTCTATCTTCTACTAAATTCAAAAATATTTTCTCTTCTTCTAATAAAGAACATGTTAGATTGTGTCTACGTGCATGTGTTAAGTCTATTGATTTCATTGTTAAGAAAAATTCTCCCATAAACTGTGCATCTAAGGCGCTAAGCACTGGGTTCATACTCTTTCGAATTGGAACTTCAGAAAATACAACATCTATATTGGAATAGTAATATTGTAATCTACCTGTACTATAAAATAAACTTGTTAATACGCTACATGAAATGCCATATGTCAGTGGTAAATGATGGTATGTTAATCCTTCTGCTACTGATTCAGGTAATTTCATACAGACATAACAATTACTAACTTCCATGGTGTCTACATACTGAAACAATAACTTCGTGAAAACATTTAAACTAGTGTCGTTATCAGCTATCACATGATGAATTCCTTCATCCTCTTCTGCCATTAGTTCTACCCTATTTCCTTTCATGTTTGCTGTCCTCCCTATAGTTTCATTATTGTTCTTTTTATCTATTATCATCAGGTAAGGAATTGCTACAATCAGGACTAACCATACTATAAGCACCAATACTAGACTACATATGCAAATTGCACAGCATCTCCTACAACATTTTCTCTTTGATCTCCCAGTATCCCTATCATCAGGCATTTTTCGACAAGGAAGATTTCTCTTCTTAACTCTCTTCCTTTTCTTCAATAGAATTTCTTGTTTAGTCAGGGTGGTCTTGTTTCCTCTTCGTAAGTTAGTTCTGCACTTGTTCCTTCACCACCACTGTCACTTGATCCTAAACTTTCAAAGTCTTCAAGGACAATATACGTCCAATCAGGACCCTTGAATTTGTTGTTCACAAGTCTTAATCTTTTACTTTTTCTTTCACCCGATTTTTTTTCTTGATCAGTTTGACTTGTTATTTCAGGTACTTGCTCTGGATCTTCACTTCTGGTTTTTATGTGGCACTTTACTCTTTTGATGAAACTTGGCCACTGGTCTCCTTTTCTTAGTTTTTCTGTTTGTACCGTTTCTTTAATTTAGTCTTTAGGTGTCTTTTTATTTTCGCTGGTTGGTACTATTTTGTTCTTTGTTTTCTCCGACTTATCTAATTGTTCTTTTTCTGGTCTTATTGGTTTCTCATTTGCAGCTCCACTGTGAGTTTCCAATAATTCACTTTGTTTTGTTTTTACTTCTTTATGTTCACTTTTCTCAGTCTCTATTTCTTCTGTATTTTCCTCTTGACCTAACTGCTTCTGATCAGGACTTATTGCACTGTGTACTTCTGCAGCCTGACCTGCTTCTTCTAAACCTGTCTCTCCCTGTTCAAATTCTATTAATTCTTCACTGCCTTCAGTCCAGTTTTCTTTCCCTATCTGATTTGGTTCAGGTTCGTTTACTAGCTTGTCTTCTTGATCCTGAACCCTTTCTTCTTCCCCTATCTTATCTTCTTCAATTGATCTTAGTTTTCTTTGACTTCTTGTTCGGTGAAAAACTTCAGGAACTTCGACCACTGGTATCCAATCATGACTTGTGCTCGGTTGTTCTCCGTCAGCTTCTCTTGAACCTCGAGCCTGAGATTCTTCAGCTTGGCAACCTTCAGCTTCTTCAGTGATTGGTGTCGTCTGAGTGTTTTCTTCTTCTGGGTCTGGTACTCTCTTGGTGTGACTTACGTGAATCCAATTTGGAAATCCGGCACACTTTACTGCTGTGTTTGTGGTCAATATGATTTGACAAGGTCTGCTCCACCTGGGTGATAGACACGTTTCTCTGGTGTGATTCTTCACTACCACCCAATCACCAGGATTCAGATCATGTTCTAGTTCAGGCTGTCTGGAAACTGCGTCTTCTCCAACCTGGTGAGAGACAGAACGCACTAGGTCAGCCAATCCTTTACAGTAGTCCAACACCATATCATCAGAAATATTCACCAGTCTATTTGTGGGAACATGTGTTTGTCTCATCGCTCTTCCCATCATGATTTCATGTGGGCTCAAACCTGTTGTTCGATCAGGTATACTTCTGAGTCCCATCAGAACGAGTGGCAATGCATCAGGCCACTCCAATGATGTTGATGCACACATTTTTCCCAATCTTGACTTTATGGTGCCATTCAATTGTTCCACCACTCCAGAAGCCTCTGGACGATATGCACAATGCAGTTTCTGTTTGATTTGAAATGCTTCACAAATTATCAGGATCACTTCATTGTTGAAATGTTTTCCTCTATCTGATTCCAAAGATACTGGGAAACCAAATCTAGGTATGAGCTCTCTTAGTAACAGCTTTGCAACTGTAATGCTGTCATTTCTCCTAGTTGGATAAGCCTCCACCCACTTTGAAAATAGACACACTATGACTAGTATGTATTTCAACCCTCAGCATGGTGGTAACTGTATGAAGTCAAACTGTAGTCTTATGAATGGGCCCTCTGCCTTCCCAATCTTCCCAAATCCAATTATAGTGTTCCTGCCTGAATTGTGCATTTGGCAAATTAGACATCTCTGGCAAAGACTTTCCGTAACAGCTCTGAATTTGGGATTGTACCAATTTTGCCTGAACAACCTTATCATTGCATCTCTCCCTATGTGTGTGTCTCCATGATACATTCTGGCCATTTGAGAAAGTAAACAATCTGGCATGACTGGTCTGCCATCTGTACTGACCCATACTTCATCCTCTCTTCTTGGAGAGCATCCCACTTTGATCCACAAGTTTCTTTCAGTTTCATCAACCTCATCTTGCAATCTTTTCACTTCATTCCAAGTTTCAGGTGGCATAAATAACATAAGTTGGCAGCTGATTCCCATTCTTTCCACCCTCTTATTCACCGATGTTCTGGTTTTGGCACAATGTTTAGCTACCAGATCTGCATATCTGTTGCCAACTACCACC
This sequence comes from Calotriton arnoldi, assembly GCA_963921515.1. Classification (NCBI taxonomy): domain Eukaryota; kingdom Metazoa; phylum Chordata; class Amphibia; order Caudata; family Salamandridae; genus Calotriton; species Calotriton arnoldi. Next base: position 1,109,185 of record CAWUFW010006084.1, on the reverse strand, counting down.
CAGTCATCTCCTGACTGATGTGCAGCACATTTTACCACAGCCAATTCTTTTGGTGATTGTATTGCTTCTAGCAATTCCCTTACAAATTGTCCATTTTTAATGGGAGATCCTGAAGAAGTCATGAAATCCCTCTGCATCCACAGTTGGCCAAAATCGTGCACAACCCCATAACCATATTGATTATCAGTAAATATGGTTATTTTCTGATTCCTCCCAATTTTGCACGCTTTTATAAACGCAATCAATTCAAGTACTTGTGAAGGTTTTACCCCTGGTAAATAGGATTCTTCGACTATTCCAGTTAATTCGCATACTGCATAGGCAGCTGTTAGTTTGCCATCTTCATGTCTCTGGCAAGAGCCATCAACAAACAGTTCTTTATCTGGCTTTTTAAGAGGCTGTTCCTCTATATCTGGGCGAGGTTTTGTGCATAGTTCTGTAATCTGTATACAATCATGTTCATCTTCTTCGTCATCTTTACTTGTCTCATGATATGGATCTGGTAGTACACTTGCTGGATTTATTATTGTACACCTCACCATGGTCACATTTTCAGCACCCATTATTATCCTCTCATACTTAGTCAGCCGACTAGGAGTGAGATGCTGAGTTCGTGTTCTGGTCAACAGAATCACCACTGCATGTGGAACATATACCTTTACAGGATGTCCCATCACAATTGATTCACTTTGTTCGATGCTCAAACATGTTGCTGCTACTGCTTTCAAACATCCTGGCAACGCAGATGCCACAGGGTCTAGTGTAGCGGAGAAGTATGCTATAGGACGTCTGTCCAGACCATGTCTTTGAGTTAAAACTGAAAGTGCACAATTTTCTCTTTCATGACAGAATAATGCGAATTCTCTTTTATAATCTGGCATGCCTAAGGCAGGTGCTGAACAAAGGGAGTTTCTCAATTTTACAAAAGCTTCTACACTTTCATCTTCCCACTCAACAGGATCTTTTGCTTTCTTTTTAGTCATGTTAATCAAGGGCTTAGCCAACATGGAAAATCCTGGTATCCATTGTCGACAGTAACCTACTATTCCTAAGAACATTCTTACTTGTATTTGCGTTACTGGCATTTGCATTCTTTTTATTAATGCTACTCTTTCAGAGGTTACTCTTCTTTTTCCTCTCTCAATTTGATGTCCCAGGTATTTAACAGTTGTTGTACAAAACTGTAATTTTTCAGGTGACACTTTATGTCCCTCTTCTGCCAAAAGATTTAAGAGTGCTATAGTATCAACAACACAGTCCTCTCTGGTGCTTGATGCCACCAATAAATCGTCTATATATTGGACTAAAACTGAGCTTCCTGGCATCGCTAATTTTTCGAGACACTTTTTCAATATCTGATTAAAAATGGAAGGGCTTTTTGTGTACCCCTGAGGAACACGATTCCACACATAAACCTTATTTTCGAATTTAAATGAGAAAAGATACTGACTGTCTGGATGTAACGGAATTGAAAAGAAGGCTTGACACAGATCTATGACTGTAAACCATCCAGCATTCCAAGGAATCTGGTACAGAATTACTGCAGGGTTTGGCACTATAGGACAACATGGTTCTACAATTTTGTTGATTTTCCTCAGATCTTGAACGATCCTATATTTTCCACTAGGTTTCTTTAGTCCCATGATTGGTGAATTACATGGACTACTCATTACTTCTCTCAGTATTTTTTGTTTGACCATCCGATTGATTTCTTCAATGACACCTCCTTTTACTTCTGCACTCATTTTGTACTGTTTTGTATTTGGGAAAATTGCACCTTCTTTTACAGTTACTTGAACTGGGTCTATTTTAGCCATGAAACCTACTTCTTTTCCCGTGAGATCCCATACTATGGGGTTTACTGTATCTTTTAATTCTTCTGGCAATTCATCTTTTGTTATTAATGAAAACATTTCATCTACTTCTGTTCCTTGTTTTGCGACCATAATTTTATATACATGATCTTCATCTGGTGTTTGTACTGCCACACCATCCGGTGTGCAGAAAATAGTGCAATTCATTTTGCACAATAAGTCCCTACCTAGTAGGTTTACTGGACTGGAATCGCATACTACAAATTGATGCATTTCCTTGAAATTTCCAATTTTATCCTCCATTGGTTCGGTAAGTGGTGTTCTAATTCTTTGGTTAGCAACCCCTACAACTTGAATATCTTCACCAGAGAGAGGAAGGTTTGGGACGTCTAATGTTCTCACAGTAGACCTGGTAGCGCCAGTATCCAAAAGAAAAGTAATATCATTACCTCTCACTTTTCCTTCAACATATGGACCTGATTGATCTACCTGCAGGGATGCGCCAAGTACGCATTCCTTCTCCCCCTCTCCTAGGCACCGTCATGCATCGAACCCGCAAAAATCATCCTGCAAAAGAAATTGTGAGGTCATATAATCATTCTTACCACTTCCCCTGAATATCCGATGTCTGTACCGTGCTTTGCTCTGCTTACATTACCCTGAACAGGTGGAGATGGCAACTGACTCTGAGGATTTACTCCTTGTTGTGAGTCATTCTGCGTTTGTGAATTTAAATTTTGATTTGGGCCATTATTATTTCGAATCTTTTTACACTCATCCTTCCAATGCCCCAATTTTCCGCATCCATGACAAGGAAATTTCTTTTAGCCTCTTCTCTACTCATTCGTCCTTTCATTCTTCCACCATTTCCAGAATCACCATTCGTTCCAGAGTCTTTTCCCTGATTTTCATTAGGATTATCTAAATTAATTCCCTGTTTTTCAGCCATTTTCACCTGTGCCCACATTACCTTTTCTTGTAAGTTCTTGTGCCTATCCTCAATGTCATCCCCACAATATTTTGCATATTTCAAAATTTCGTCAATTGGTTTCCCTTGCCAACAGAGCATATGCTGCTTAATCATCTGGCAAATCTCAGGCTTCAAACCATACACAAATCGGTATACAAACTGACTCATATTTTTGTCTCCAATGTCCTCAAATCCACTGTACTGTTTGAACACCTGCAAAAGGCGCTCATAATACGAATGAACTGTTTCACTGGCTTCTTGGGTAGTTCGATCTATTTATACCCAATCTGTTTCTTTCGGCGGTATTTTCCCTTTCAGGTATGTTATCACCTGCTGATACTTTTTCATCACATCATTTGACGGGGCACCTGTTTTTGGATCTTTGGGATATTGATCATTCGGCCAATCGACTGTGATCTTACAATCTGTCCATAAATCTGCAGGTACCACTATGTCAAACAAACCATCCAAATCCTTCAACAATACTTTTGATACTTTCACAAACCTTTCAACCTGCTTGTACCATTCAATTGGCTTTTCTCTCAGCTTTGGGAAATCATTCGTAAATGATAAAATATCCTGTCTACTCCATGGGACATGTACATAACCTCCTCCTGCAACTTCTCGCATCGGGTACATTTTGTCAACTTTTTCTGTTTCCTTCATTACATATTCAGAAGCTGTTCGACTTGAGCGAGCTTCTTCCTTTTTCTTTGCCCACCTAGTTCTCCATTTATCTAGATCTCCCCATTTTTGCAAAACTAACATTAATTCTCGTATTTGTAGTCTTCTTCCAGAAGCATTCATATTTTCTAAATCTTTGTCTGAAAATTCTGCTCTATAGGGTTTCTGTAGTACTTTTGATTTCCTATTTCGATTCCCATTTGTAGGGCTAGATTGGACAATTTTTCATGAAATAACCTTACATTTCTAGTGATACTCCTGCATAGGAACAGCAATTCTTCTTCATCATAAGTGTTTAAGCGTTCTACTCCTATATTTCCTGCTATCATTTCTTCTAACTCATCTTTTAATTTCTGAATGTCTAGCAATTTTGGAGGAGTGCACAATTTATCTGATCCTTGTACCCACCTTTCTAAATCTTCAGGTGTTACTATGGTAGCACTTTTTGCCCCTGATGAAGTTATTAAACTTACATCTTTTGAACGCTCAGGTATTTCTTTTCTTGGAGTACCCTTTACTGGACCTCTGACAGGTAAATCCATGAGAGATATTGTGGAATCACAATCACTAAAATGATCTTCAATTATAACTGGAGCTTCAAGTTTTTGAAAATTTTCGGGAGTATTCATAGGAGAAGATATGGGTATGAGAGGAGGACAATTTCCTTGTATACCATATAATGGTACTACTGGACCAATTGTTACAGGAATAGTCAATGAATCAGGATGTGTTTTTATCTGGGATATTTTCCGTACTAATTCTGCTCTGGTCTTTTCTAATGCTTCTTTTTCTTTTTCATGAAGTATTCTATTCGGGGTGAATTCATGTAGTACCTGAGGAACCATTGGTGTTTGGGGTGGGGCACTAGGAGGAATTCCACTTGACCCTTCCTGATACGGTGGAGGATTCCTCAATATTTCTTCCATAAACTCATCTTCTGAGTCTTCATGTCTCATTAAATGTTTAGTCTTTTCTGTACACTTGCCTCCTGATTTTTCTCCTTCTGTGAGTAGTGGATATAATCCCTCAACAAGCATTGCCCTTCTCCATTGCTTCATCTGACCTTCCCTATTTTCACGTAAATATCTGGGGAAAAATCCTGGATACCTCCCATTACTTCGAGATCGATCACGCTCAAATGCTTCGGTTTCCCACTCCTCTAAAGCTTCGTATTGAGTTAATCTGGGTTTAGGTTCTAAATCATTCATCCTTTGTCTCAAATTTTGAAGAATTCGCCCATTGAATGTGCCATTCTCAGGAAATTCTAGTATCCCGTCATTTTTGGTATATTCTCTCCAATTTTCTATCCATACACAAGTATGATAACCTCTCTCCATCATCATATATGATGCGGGCGTTTTTGCTGGGGGAATAATAATTCCCTCCCTAGTCTTGATTAGTTTGTCCTTTTTGAAATAATTCTTGATCTTTTGTAAAACTGACATCTTTTTCTTTCCTCCGTACATCTTGGGCAAATACCTATGTATAAAATTATATTCCGCAAACCCTAAAAATCTCCTATCTGGACGATTCCCTGATAAAGTCGCATCGCGTTTTAACATGTAATGCTTATCCACTTTTAATTTTGCTTCTAAACTCTCAGCCAATCAAACCTTTGTTAATTTTAAATTCTAAGCCAATCCTTGCGCGGCCTTTTTGGTGACGTTTCGCTGTCTACTCCTCCTTTACAATTTTCTCTTTTCTGTTCCCACGCTGATTCAACCAATCCTAGCGCGGCACCTATGACATCAGTACTACTCCTGACTACTGACCCCTCCTTTACAAGGGTTTTCCCACACACGCGGATCCAACCAATCCCAGCGCGGCGTTTTGTGACGTCAGTTCTCTCTCCGGTAACTGACCCTCCCTTTACAAAAATATTACGCAAAACTTATTTTCTCTATAGTTTTTAATTAAAATTCAGTAACAACATAAAACATTCGCTATTGTGCCAGTTTCTCTAATTCAGAAAGATAGGTTCTCTTACACACTTAGTAAAACCTTTCCGTTTACTAAAACATACACTACGAGTAAAACCCTTCCGTCTACTCTTCACACAAGCTTCCGAAATACCTGTTACTTCTTTAATGTTACCCTTTCTAGGTGATATAACATCGAATTTTCACCAGCATACTTCTTCCACTATTCTTATACACATAGAATCCCTAACAAGTGCTGATAGTCCTGCTTAACTATTCAGTACTATTTCTGCCTGACAGATAACCTCACTGCAGTATGGCTTCTACTTGCCACCCACTATTCTTTTTCCCCGGGGTATTCTGGATAACATAAAACAATACTCAAGAATAATGGGTATTAGTTCATAAAAATACAAAATAAAATTCTCATTACCCAATTAACAAAGAGTAACACTAACCGTCCTCTGCTTACCAGAAAACTGATCCAGCGCGATATTAGCAAACAGCATTTATACTCTATATACTCACTTGGGCCCATACATTCATACTACACTAATACTTACGCTGGGTGTCAGATATACTCTTTTATCAAAATCCCTGCTACCAATTACCTTCTGATTGAAGAGTAATAACTTACCAATGGATCCTTTGCTAATTGGGAAGTTTAAAATGAGTGACATTCACTATAATACATAATCCTGAAATAACCACAGAGTCAGGAAGTTTTTAAAATGTTTATCTAAAGTTTTAGCAGAGTAAAATACAGAAAAAGACACGGTATTTGATCAGAATACCCATGTGGAAGTAAAGAATAATTATTACTAATAAATGACGGTGTTTAAGGAAAAGAGGAGATAGGAACAGCAGCGCAACTAAAGGTTGCATATATTTACCTAAGTGCGAGAACCAAACCCTTAGCCAAGGAATTTGACAGAATAGGACCCTGGAAGGATGAAGAGCAAGGACCTTCTTCAGGATCTGGATAGGATCAGTGACCTCTCTACATCGACGCCTGCGCCGTTCCCCTCTCTGGTAATCGACTTCTCCTCGATTCTTCCCTCTAATGGACTCCGCCGCCCCCTCCTCAGGACCTCTTCTGGATAGGGATTCAGTCAGCAACCGATCAGCTGGGCAGCCTGGAGCTCTTCTGTATGTTCTAAAAGTCTGAGCTAAACTAACTACTAATGCTATATTCTATTATACCCTTCTACGCCCAAGTACCTCCTCTTAATGTTGCTAAAATATGGGACCACTACCTCTGATTGGACAGGGACAGGAGGTGGATTCTCGCACCATGACAAATTTGGCTTAAATTGTGAAGCCTATTGTATTAACGTTCCCGCCCCTTCAATTTAATACATTCACTTTATTTCCCACCCGTCTCACAACAAATTATATACAATTTTTACAGCAATTGTATCTACTGTTACAATTTTGTACATTTAGAACATCCTCTTCGGCCGATAGGTCATGGCCTTGTGAGACGTCCAAGTTGACTTCATTTTGGCAGTCTTTCAGGAGTCATGCGCAGAACCTTCTGCTTTTCAAGTTCAAGTCACCAACCCAGGCCCAAGATTACAAATTACTAAAAGTGCAAGAAGGAAATATTAATATCAAAAATAAAACGTTTCACTGTATACCACTTATCTTATTTCTAATCCCTTTTAATTTTAAAAACCTATCCCGCATTAATTGCGTTAAGAAATGACTATTTAATAATGACACGAGAGCAAGCTTAAGCATGTGAGAACATTGAGCAGCCATTTTAATGCACACTGCGCAGAAGCAGGAATTCCCACCAAGCAAAGAAAGACGTCACACCATGTGATCAGGTTGTGACATGCGCAGTTAAAATCCCGCGCTTAAGCGGCCATTTTAGACTAGAAACAAGCGTTATTTGTTAGAAAAACAACATAGGCAAGCTTCCTAACTATTCATGTAGTGTGTGCAAATATTAATACAGACAATACAAGTTTTAATATTAATACAATGAGGAAGATTGCATCCGAGCAAGTTTCATTTGCGAAATCTTGCTCCATCACCCCTCCTGATCTAAGCAGACCGCATTGATGAGAAACAGGCGAAGATCATGATGTACACGCATGATCATGTTCGCCAATTGTGAGAAAATGGAATATTATTGGGAGAGGATGTGAGTCCTCACCAAGTAATAATGCCATAGTTCCATGCCAGGTGCAGTTAGGTCCAATAATTTAAACATGAACTCTACCCTTGGTAGCTGTGGCAGAAAGCAGACTTAACTTAGGAGAAATGTCTAAAGAATTTACCAGTACCAAAACAGACAAAGAGCAGGAAGCATAACACAATAAAAAATGCCACCTCAATTGATAAAAATAGAATACAATTTTAAGGAACAAAGAGACACCAAAATGAGAAAATGTAGGGAACCAGAACTAAGTTTTTTATTCGTTTTAAGTCCAAATAACACCTAAAAGTGCACAGCCCCAATCACGGTTATTTGGTCTTGCTAAACCGGATGTTGAAAGTTAAGGTTGACCATGAGCTAATGCCGGTCGGTTACAGGGATCAGGTTTGCCCAAGTGGGAAGTCTACTTTCCTATTTAGATTATGTGGAGAAAAGTCCTCGTCGACTGGATCGTCGGAGGGTCGGGCTGCAAGTTGAGTCAGAAGGAGGTCTTGACGGGGATGGCCTGGTGAAGCGTGGGTTCTCAGGTGAGTCTCACCTCTGGTGGGAAACTTGGTGCCATCAGCATCAACTGCAGCAAATCTTAGAGTGGGTGAATTCCAGAAACCCCACCCCGGAAGGTCTCGTAAGCGGTCGGATTCTGTTCGACGTCAGTCTCTATGAAGTCACTCTAGGTTCAGACTTCAAAACGTTTCTGAAAGTCGAAGTTCTTTCAGCAAGGGAAACCGGTGAGTTGAATCTCACCGGCAACTCAGCGTTGAGGGCGGCAACTTTGGTGTTGATAACCGTCTCTGCTGGTTCTCTAGAGGAAATGTTCTGTAAATGTTTCTAAGCGTCCAGGGTGACAGATGATAGGATCACAGAAGTACACTATAACGCCAGCCAAAAGTCCAGGACCTGGAAAGAATACGCTTCTTGCATATTTTGTTGCAGCTAATTGACCCTTGGAATCCACTTCTTTGTACTGGGTACAAGTGGGAGCAGGTCCAACCATTGCGGTCTCTCTCCACAGGTTTATCAGCAGGAGTAGTCGTACTTCTGTCTTCCACAGGACCAAGTGTGTTCTGAAAAATGTATCCAGGGATGACACATTCAATTGTGGCACCAGATTGTGGTTGGGGGTAACTCCCTGATCAATAGGGAAAAGGTTCCCGGGCAACCATACGCACGTTGACATCTCTTCCTGGGGGATCAGCCCTAAACCATCCCACAATACACTGCTCTGCCAAAATCTAAAGTGGCAGAACATTTCTTCCACTGGACAGAGCTCTGGGCACACCATTGACGGTTGTAGAGGGAAGTGAGAAACTCCGCTTGCAAACCAGTTTCTGAACAATGTTTTTCCCCTACTGGGATTGGTGCCATCCTGACTACCTGGATAATGGAAGAGCCTAGGTTTAAGTCACCTGTCTGTGACAGGGGATACCCCTTTGAAGCTTGTGCAGTTGATGGGCACATCCACTCCCATCAAAGGCCCTTTGATTCCTTTCCTGTGAGCCATTAACACCTCCTTGCAGGAGGCCAGCAGGCTGACAGTTAACAGTTGGGGTAGAAAAGGCTAGAGGATTTAGGTAGGAGAATAGTGATTTTCTAACATCACTATTTCTGAACTTTCTGAGATTCAACTTTCCCATTTTGCTGGATTGTGTTTAGCTGTAAAAATGAGTGTTTGTTGCATTTTCCTAGCTAGCGCCAATCTGAAGTTGGTTTAATTAAGTTTAATAAAGTAACACAATGTTTTCAATGGCACAGCCTGCCTTGCTACAGTGAAAATCGAGTTTGAGCTTTTTCACTCTTAGGACATGTAAAAATGTTAAATACATATATCCTACTACGAATACTGTGCACCCTGCCTTAGGGCTGGTAATGCCTACTTTTGGTGTGACATTAATATTTAGAAGGAAGGTATAGGCCTGGCAAAATGGTAATTTAAACAGGCTGAAATGGCAGTTTTAAAACTGCTAAGCCCAGCTGCTGTGACAGGCCTAGAGTCATGCTTTACATGGTCACTTCAGTGGTGGCACAATAAGTGCTGCAGTCTACTAGTGTCTTTTAACCTTCAGGCCTTTGCCACATGGGGTGCCATATATTAGGGACTTATAGATAAATTAAAGGTGCCAATCAGGGATTTTACCCTACTTGACAAGTTCTGATGGGTCAGAGCACATGCAGTGGGGCCTGGTTTGCCGGGTCCTAGTGTACAGAGGCCAACATCTAACAGCATCAATACATCAAAAAAAGAGTGTGATCATGCAAAAAGAGGTACTTTTTTACACCCATGATGCAAAAACCAGTACCAGGGATCCAGATATTCATGTAGCTGGGCCCCCAGGATATGGGTACACATCTGTCACCAGGCAGGGGACTTTTCCGGCCAAACAACGGAGCTAACTACTTTAAATGATTACCAGATTAACTGAAAATCTGTCCATAGGGAGATAAGTTAATGGCAAATAAAAAAAAATCTTTTCAGTTGAAAGTGTATGTAAAGCATACCTACACAGTGGCAACCGCCACTGTGTAACGTATGTAGGCAGATTTGCATAGTATATTTTGCTATTTATTACTATTGTTGGGTGTGGAGATGGACCATGACTCATGAAAGGCGGACCCTCGGATGGGTCATGATGCCTCTCCCCTCCCTCAACAATGGTAATAAACTGCTTGTTATGCTCTCTGCATCTGTGTTTATGGTTTATGTCACTAATATTGTTTTCTTGTATAATTATGTATAAAAAGCTATTTTAACAAAAACCTGTATGCAAGGATTAATATTTGACCTATGAGGTCAAATCACATTGAAATGGCCTCAAGAATCAGGAGAACTTTTTTCAAATATATTTGTCTTAAGTTTTCCAATTCATAACAGGTAATATAACATTCACTACCTACCAACAAATTTGTGAGGCATTCCGGTCTAACATCCAGAGCATTATCAATTAGCAGCCTGCGTTTGACAGAGACAATGACTCACAGTCCCCCCCAGACCAAATAGCGCACTAACCGAATCAATCTACACTGAGGTGATCGTCCACCCTCACCTTTGGGCAATCCATTGGTTGCATGAGGCCCACTAGGGTACCTCTTCCTTGGCAATACTCCATGCCCAACATACCTTTTCAATCTTTCTGGGGTACCCACATGCCTCAAACCATTTTTTCTGCCACCATACACCAACTCAGGTTCATTCTCAGTCCTGTAGCATCAGGACCCTGCCCCTTCCCCTTTTCCTGATCAGATCTCGCTATGCAACCATCATGGCTACATTGCATAAACGTGTGTAGCGGTCAAGCATTTGTTCTCCCAGAATTCCCAGTTCCAGAAGGAAGTCTAGGACCACTGATATCTTACAGCCAACCATGCCGCAGTAGTCTTGAAACCTAAGGCAGCCCCACATCGTGTGCAACAGAGTACCCTTTTGTTGGCATCCCCTTAGACAGGGATCATTGTCTGCTCTTTCCGTTATGTAACAACCTGGTCCTCGTAAAGTATGGCCTGTGGAGCAATTTAAGTTGGATAAGTTGTAATTCCGGCGTTTGGCCATCTCCTGCGGGGTACCGGCATGCCGCTTCCCAGTCGTCGTCCTCCAGTCAGCCCAGATACCATTCCCATTTTTCCTAAATGCTGTTCAGCAGGGGCAGGCTGTGATGAAGGAGCTTAAAGTATACTTGGGACATGGTGTGATTGGTTAAGGGGGCCCCAGGGCCCTGTATTCTATAGGCATCTGATCTGGCACCTCCCGCAGCAGATCTGCATGTGTGCATAGCAGGTGTTTTAATTGCTGATGTCATAGATATTGGATCCCCGCAAGTTTATGCTGTTGTAAGTCAGAGAAGGGTATCATCTCCTTATCACGCCACAAATCACCTACCTTGGAGATATCCACAAAAAAATATTTTTTGGAGCCCTCTATTCTATGCAATACTCTGAGAATATCGGAGTCTCAGAGCGGGGTCTCTAGTGTCTACTTGCCTTTCCAACCTGTGGACCGGGTTGCCCATGACATATCTTCGGAAGCTCTGACCCTGGATACCCCCCTGGGCTTCCAAATCATCTGTGCCAACAGGGACTGCGACAAAAGAGGGGGTGGGGTTGCCATCATTTTGAAGAAATCGTGGGAGATCTCTACAACGGAATTGAGAAATATGGGTATTATGGAGGGCCTAAATTTCTGTATAAAGATCTCTCCCACTCTCTCCTTTGCTGGGTTATTGATATACCGACCACCTGGCTGCCAACACAGCTTTACCCCAGAACTATGCAATCTCATCGCTCAGACATCTTTGCAATATGCCAACTTTATGGCCTTAGGAGATTTTATTCTTCACATAGATGATCCTAGCTGTCCCCAGGCCTCTCAGTTAACTATGTCACTTAATGGTTCCAACCTTACACAGCATGTGAAGGCTCCCACTCACAGAGCAGGTCATATTTTAGATTTAATTATTTTGAACATTCCATCCATGGCCGCAGAGGCCCCCCGGTGTTTGGTCTGGACTGGCCACTGCCTGGTCCCCTTCTCTTTCAGCCTGGAGAAAACTCAACCAAGTGGAGGTATACGCACTGTTAAAAAGGAACTGGAAAAAGCTAACAGCTGAGAAACTAGGTTCAGTGCTATCAGTTAGTTTGCCTCAGTTAACTAGCAATCCCAATGATGATTCATCCGCACTTAATCCATGGATTTCTACCGCCCTGGACACAGTAACACCTGTGAGATCAGTTAGGACCCCCATCTGCCCCCTGGTTCTCGGCTGACCTCAGAGCGGAAAAGAGCAGGTGTAAAAGGATGGAGTGCCTCTGGAGGAAAGATTATAGTCCGGCGGCTAAACTGGCCTATAAGGAAGCCTTGAAAAAGCTCCGCAAACTATTGAGGGAGGCTAGAAGGGAATACTTTGTGAAGCGCATTAATAGCGCAGACAACGCTGGTAAAGAGATCTTTAGGATAGTCAGCTCCTTCACCAAGCCTTCTGCGATGGAGGGTAATATACAGCCTTCCCCCTCTCTGTGCATGAAGCTATTGGACTTCTCTGAGGACAAAATACAGAAGGTATATGCCCCATTTACGGCAGGGGATGAGATGGCTGAGCCACTGTCACAGGGAATCCTAAATACTAAGGGCACCCTATCAACTTTTCTCCCCATTTCCCAGCAGGAATCACTGGCTGAAATCATGAAATGCAAGTCTAGTTCGCCCGAGGATCCATGTTCCCCGAAGTTGTTCAGGACATTGGCTCATTTGATTAACCCTGTTTTAAATCACATTTGCAATACCTCGCTTTCCACCAGGATTTTCCCTGATATTTGGAAACATGCTTTGTTACTGCCCCTATTAAAAAAGCCGAACGCTGACTCAACGGAGCTTAGCAACTACCGCCCGATCTCACTACTGCCAGCACCCGCGAAGATGCTGGAAAAACTGGTGCAACGCCAACTCGCCAATTTTATAGAAGGTCTTGACATCCTGCATGACACTCAGTCCAGTTTCCGGTCAGGATTCGGCACCGAGACTGCACTGGTGGAGGTGGCGGATTCTGTAAGAATGACGGTAGATGCAGGGGCTTCAGCGATGCTGGTCCTTTTACATCTGTCCGCTGCATTCGACACGGTTGCACACCCAATCCTACTGGACAGATTCAAACAGCTGGGCTTACAGGGGGTAGTACTCTCCTGGATCCAGTCTTACCTTAAAGACCGCTCTCAAAGGGTCTTTCTCAAACCCCATCAATCGGAACCTAAGCCACTGTGGTGCAAGTGCCTCAGGGTTCTGCCCTGAGCCCATTGCTGTTCAACACCTATCTGGTGCCACTGTTTTCTCTCATTGCTTCTTGGGAAGTGAAGGCAGTCTCCTATGCGGATGACACCCAGCTGGTGTTCGCTTTTAAGGATCACTCTGCTGATTCTTTTACTAGATTTCGGGGGTGTTTGAAGGACATTTCACGCTGGATGAATAATAACAGCTTAAAACTTAACGCAGACAAGACGGAGGTCTTGTTCCTAGGCTATACATCTCCTCCTCCCGCCGGACTTTGGTGGCCAGGAAATTGGATCGCCACCTTTACCGGCAAACACAGCGAAAAACCTGGGCGTCAAATGGAAGACAGACCTCTCTTTCTCAGCCCAAGTCCGTCATATATCAGCCTCATGCTATTGGTAGTTGAGAAGTTTGAGGAAATTCTTGCATCTATGGCCGGAGGATTGTCGTCGGATCATAGTACCCGCTACTGTGACATCTCGGCTGGACTACACAAACTGTCTTTACCTTGGGCTGCCTGCCTATCTGATTAATAGATTACAGATGGTACAGAATGCGGCGAGATTAATTCGTCGAGTCCCGTTCCGTCACCACATCTCTCAGCACATCAGACAACTTCACTGGGTGCAGAGACAGAATATCAAGTAAAAAATATCGACTTACACAAATATTGTGGCAAAAATATCATGGGTCAAGAATATTGACAGACAAAATATTGTGGTCAAGAATATCGACTTTGGGTAAGTAATATCGATGTAAAAAATATCGAAATGTTTAATATCATTTGCAAAAATATAGATGTTACAAATATCGATTTTTTATTAATGTTATGTATTTTAGTATATATTTTATATGTGTGTGATGCATGTATTTTTTGTATAAGAATTGCTTGTATTTTTATTATATGTGTTAACATTTTAGTGGTTATTACATTTTTTTTGTTTGAATTTTGCGTTTTTAGTTCTGTAGCAGGTTGTGGGTTTATAGGGGAATAGGGTGGGAAGTAATTTAATTATATAAAATGTATTGATTATTTTTAGTAGTTACTTTTTTTTATTTGAATTTTGCGTTTTTAGTACAGTAGCGGGTTGTGGGTTTATAGGAGAATAGGGTGGGAAGTAATTTAATTATAGTAAATTTATAGAATAATTTTTATTTATTAATAATTGTTGATTTGAGATGTTATAGTGTTACATGTGTAAATTAATGTTTTATTAATTATGTAATATTTAGTTAATTAATTTTAATTAATTAATTGGCAATTAATTATGTTAATTGTGTAAATATTTTTAGGTGTGTGTTGTGGTGTTTATAGGCGAAAATGGTGGGAAGGGTGGGAAGTAATTTAGTTGTTAATTGATGAATTAATAATTAGCTGTTAAATATTTTAAATTAATTAATTAGTAATTAATGATGGTAATTGAGTAATTAATTTTAGGTGTGTGTTGTAGTGTTTACAGGTGTAAATGGTGGGAATGGTGGGAAGTTATTTATTTTTAATTGATGAATTAATAATTAGTTAATTAATTAAAATTAATTAATTAGTAATTAATTATGGTAATTTTGTAATTCATTTTAGGTGTGTGTTGTGCATATTATAGTGTTAAAGAATGCGTATTCAATGAATGTTAACTAATTATTTTTATTAATAATAATTTTTAAAATCATTATTAATTATGTTAATTATGGAAATAAATGTAAATAGAAATGTTGACGTTTTTTTTATTGATGTGGTGTTATAGGGTAGGAAATAAAATAAATACATTTTTTTTTTTTTTTAAATTGTTTGTTAATATTTGCTACTTTTAAATAAATATTGTTTATAAATATATGTATTAATTTATTTTAGATAATAGTTGTACCTTTTTGTTATATGTAAATAATATATTTAATGTTAATGTTTAATATATTTAATCTGATATTTTTAAAATATTGTTTATTTATTTTTAAGAATATTAAAAAAAATTCAATTGTTTAAATGTTATTATTATTTTTTGTTTCTCTGCTATCCAACACTTTCCTTACTGTTGCACTCACTGCAGTGGGAATAGTAATTTTTACCCCTCCGCCATCCAGCACTTTCCCTACTGTTGCACTTATTGGTGTGGGAATAGTAATTTTTACCCCTCCGCCATACAGCACTTTCCCTACTGTTGAACTCATTGGAGTGGGAATAGTAATTTTTACCCCTCCGCTATCCAACGCTTTCCCTTCTGTTGCACTCACTGGAGTGGGAATAGTAATTTTTACCCCTCCGCCATCCAGCACTTTCCCTACTAATGCACTTATTGGAGCGGGAATAGTAATTTTTACCCCTTCACTATCCAGCACTTTCCCTACTGTTGCACTGACTGGAGTGGGAATAGTAATTTTTACTCCTCCGCTATCCAGGACTTTCCCTACTGTTGCACTCACTGGAGTGGGAATAGTAATTTTTACTCCTCCGACATCCAGCACTTTCCCTACCATTACACTTATTGGAGTGGGAATAGTAATCTTTACCCCTTCACTATCCAGCACTTTCCCTACTGTTGCACTCACTGGAGTGGGAATAGTAATTTTTACCCCTCCGCTATCCAACACTTTCCCTACTATTGCACTCACTGGAGTGGGAATAGTAATTTTTACCCCTCTGCTATCCAAAATGTTCCCTTCTGTTGCACTCTTTGGAGTTGGAATAGTAATTTTTACCCCTCCGCTATCGAACACTTTCGCTACTGTTGCACTCACTGGAGTGGGAATAGTAATTTTTACTCCTCGGCCATCCAGCACTTTCCCTACTATTGCACTTATTGGAGTGGGAATAGTCATTTTTACCCCTCCGCTATCCAGCACTTTCCCTTCTGTTGCACTCACTGGAGTGGGAATAATCATTTTTACCCCTCCGCTATCCAGCACTTTCCCTACTGTTGTACTCACTGGAGTGGGAATAGTAATTTTTACCCCTCCGCTATCCCATATTTTCTCTACTGTTGCACTCACTGGAGTGAGAATAGTAATTTTTACTCCCCTGCTATCCAACAATTTTCCTACTGTGGTATTCATTGTATTGCGAAATGTACGTTGTAATTTTTTTTTATATTTAAATGTTTGAATTAATTATAAAATGGTTATTTTTTTAATTTTAAATTATTGATATATGTATATATTTAGGGGCCCATTACGATACCCGGCGTAAAAAAATCCGCCAGGCATGGAAGCGGCAAAAATCCGCCCGCACACACCGTCTGAACACCGACCACGCCATTACGATTACACAAACCGAAAACCGCCATCGGCGGAAAAATCACACAAGATACCGCCCGCCATCGTCCGAGTCGGAGTCAAACCGCCCGCCACGGACGGAAACACGCACGACAACACAAAACCGCCCGCCCTCACGGCCGACACACCGCACGTGAGATTACGATCGCACCGCCATGAGCGCGGGAAAACTACAAATATACCGCCCGCCAGCGCAAACAACGCCGATGAGAATCGACACGGCAGAAGCCATGGCGCCCACGTCCCTGCACAGAAACCATCCGCTCACAAAACCAATAGCACACAACATGGCCAACAAGTCCACACAGCAAGGCACGCACAAATACACAAGCACAGTACACATCCCGAAAACACCCCCCGGACAAACAAAAACTACAAAGGCCAGAACCCCAGACACAACACACCTGAAAACAACAGACCATGAGGACACACCCACATAGGTAAGTACAAAAGCAGCACTCCCACAGACCACAACCCCTTGCAACATTGCAAACCAGAGAGGAGAGGAGAGGACACAGTGACACAGCAAGGACAGCAGCACACCACAGAAACGCACACATAACAACCACCACCACCACCACCACCACCACCAAACACCGGCACCACAAACCCCCTGCACATTACACAACACACACCGCACCAGCACCACAAACACCATGGCACCACAAAGAATGCCCAAGTTCACGCCCATTGAGCTGACGGTCATGGTCGACGAGATCATCAAGGTGCACCCACAAATCTATGGGAACATGGTCCAGCACACACCACTAGCCACCAGAAACAGAATGTGGAACCGGATCGTAGACCAGGTCAATGCAGTCGGGAGCCTGCCCAGGAACAGAGGAGAAATAAACAAACGGTGGAATGACGTCAAGAGCCTGGTCAAGAAGAAGGAGGGCAAAAACAGAGAGCTGGCTGCCGTCACTGGCGGAGGGAATCCCGCTCTCTTCAAGACCTTCAAAGCGTGGGAGGAGAAGGTGCGAGTCATCATACATCCCGAGATCCTCGCCGGATTAGCAGGGGGAGTGGAGGCTGGTAAGTACAAACTAATGTATACCAGCACACCGCTATGTACTCACATGCACTACCACCATGCCACAGCTCCCAGGGACAAACACCCCCATGTCCAGCACACAATACACAACACACACATGCAACAGACACCACCACACACAGCCCAAACAGAACAACTGTAAGATGCGTGGGGACATGTGTACACTCAGCCAGCCACGTAACCACCAACAGGTCCCCAAATATGCCAGAAGCGCCACAACGAGCACCCACCACACCCATGTGTCCGCCACAGCTGCACTAACCGACAAGTAACAGGTAAGTGGCAGGAACACAAAGTGCAGTGGGTGGGACGGTGGACAGCCCAAGTACAACACACACCAGGCCCCTAGTCCCACAGCACAGCAAGGAGGAGCATCCCCCACACCCCACAGCCACGTGTCAGCCACCGCAGTGCACAACGACAGCCGAAAGGCAGACATCACGGTCCACAGCAATCGGTGTCAGTGGGTGTCCAGCCACCCCACGACCCACAACACCCCCCCACCCCCACAGACCTGCAACATGGAGCACCCCCGCTTAGAACCATGTGGCATCCAGTACAGTGCACGCACGAACAACCTGCAGGTGGGAAACTGGACAGGGCTGGATTACTGGAGGCATGAGGACCGGAACACGACCAACACATGGGACATGTCACGTAGCAGACGAACACGCAGCACCGCCCACCGTCACGAACAAGTGAACAATGTGCACACGGACATGAACAACAGACTCACACCCCACATGACCCATCACAGACATAGCAACACCCAAGGAGCCACGTCTGCATGCACAAGCCACACTGAATATAGTACCACACGGCAGCCACTGTGCAACTCATCACACACAACTGAAACACCATTGAAGTCCTGTCCATGTAGCCCCTACTGCCTGTCAACCACACACCCCACAACTACGCCTATGTAAGACAAACAACACTAGACGCAACAGAGCGGAACAACATAAATGCACACGAACACCACTGAACCCATCAAACACACAGACACACCATGCACATACAACATCCCATCCATCCCATCCGTCAGCCCCAGTCTCATGAAAGGCATGTCATCCGCACAGCTGCCACACATACAGCAGTCACGCTAAGATACATGCCCATGACCAACCATGTGCCAGAAGTCAATGAAGCGCACGACACACTGTGAGCAACAACACACAACATGGGGCACACCCCCCGAGCACTGCAGTGATGCACATGGCACAGGGCAGCACGCACACCAAGGAGATGGGACAACTGCAATACGTTGCCTGGCACACAACCATCACTCACTCATAACGATGCGTCCAATGCCATGTCCAGTAATCACAACAGACAGCAAATATGCAGGCCATGTCAAGCATGCACACACCTCAAACCATGCACTGTCATGCTGCCACAACACATGTCACGTTCGGCACCCATGGCTCACAGCATGTACCCCAAAAGCATATTCCCACCCAAATGCGAATCTGGGGCATGGCCCCCATGTTGCCATATGCGTTCCTAAGCGTTCCATTTGAACCCCAAAAGCATATTCCCTCCCAAATGCGAATCTGGGGCATGGCCCCCATGTTGCCATATGCGTTCCTAAGCGTTCCATTTGAACCCCAAAAGCATATTCCATCCCAAATGCGAATCTGGGGCATGGCCCCCATGTTGCCATATGCGTTCCTAAGCGTTCCATTTGAACCCCAAAAGCATATTCCATCCCAAATGCGAATCTGGGGCATGGCCCCCATGTTGCCATATGCGTTCCTAAGCGTTCCATTTGAACCCCAAAAGCATATTCCATCCCAAATGCGAATCTGGGGCATGGCCCCCATGTTGCCATATGCGTTCCTAAGCGTTCCATTTGAACCCCAAAAGCATATTCCATCCCAAATGCGAATCTGGGGCATGGCCCCCATGTTGCCATATGCGTTCCTAAGCGTTCCATTTGAACCCCAAAAGCAAAGTACAAACCAGACCCAGGATGGGCCAGGAGCCCGCATACACCAGAGTCACAATAAGTAGGGGCACAGCAACACACCCATCGGCATGGCCAATCCGTCCCATGCCACATGTGCACAGCACACAGTCCCATTGCCAAGCACACACAACTACAAATGGTACAGCCACACACACGCCTCCGGGAAACCCATGTACGAGATTGCACGAACTGTTAATGTCAGACGACAAATACATACTTCGCAAGGTGCAACACAATAACAAATCTCATTCTCTCCACAGGTGACGAACTGCTGGATGCTGGGGATGGAGCCAGCAGCCAGCACAGCCAGCCTACAAGCCCCCAACGAGGACACACGGATGTGGAGGATCTGTCCTCCTCTTCGGACACGGACCACCAAGCAGGCCCATCTGGTGTGGCAGGGCCCAGCCGCTCCCCAGGACTCCTCCTACCCACCAACCCATCATCCAGGGCTGCTGAACATTCCTAGCCCCCTGCTGCCACTGTCGTTGCGGCCACACCCACGGTCATTGCGGCCACACCCACGGTCATTGCGGCCACACCCACGGTCATTGCGGCCACTACCACTGCCGCAACCGCCACCATCGCCGCACCGACCACCACCGCCGCCACCACCACCACGTCTTCGCTGGCACCAGCCCCAGCGCAGGTGGTGGCCCGGCCGACTGGATCCACCCTGGGAGCCACAGCGAGGACCGTGGTGAGCAATGTGGCTAGTGGGCAGGCCGGTGGCAGCAGGACTGGTAGGAGGAGCAGGGTCAGGGAAACGCCAGCCTCCCCTGGGAGCCATGCCCTGCCTCAAATGGCCAGAGTCCTTGGGGCCTATGAAGAGGCCCAAGGACAATGGGCCAGGTCAGCTACGGACACGCGTGAGGTGCTGGGGGTGCTGAGGTCCATGGACGCCCGTATGGGCCAACTCGTGGACCTCATGGGCCAGCTGGTGGTGGCGGTGAGGTCACAGCCAGGGACAGCAGCTCCCCTCCGCCACCACCTGCCGGGGCGCAGGGTCGAGCAGCAGTGTCCAGTTCCCCTGCGTCCACAGCCAGTGAGCACACCTCAACCACCAGCATGTCGCAAGCAGGCACCCCCTCGCAAACGTGGAAGGGGCCGTCCGAAGAGGAAACAGATCTCCCGGGAGGACTTCGCACGCTCCAGACGCAAGTGAGGCAGCCAGCCAGCCTTCCTTGACCAGCCACTGCATTGACTTGGACTACGATCCCACTCCACACAGCCATCTGGATGGCATGTGTGTGTTGGACTATGGACATAGAACCAGTGGGTACACCCTGAGCATCACGCAGCCATGACCGACAGCTCATTGTCACTGCACGCACCACTTTTGTCATCACCTTACACACAATCACATGTCACAGTTTGAAATAAATGCACCTCTTACACAAACTGCTGTTTGTGCCCTGTGTTTTATTTGTACGGAATACAACGGCCACCTTGGGCGGAAAGGCACCTGATGCGTGGCATGGCAATGGAACCGGAGGGCCTGTAGGGACCTAGGGGTGGGAGACAGAACAGGAGCACATTCAATGAGTGTGTCACACACCCATCACACAGTACATGTCAACAACTACAAGCAAAGTACACACATCGCACAGAGCAATAGGGCACAATGCCACAGCCACCAACAGTGGCATACTACCCTGGCCATGGAGCGTTGACACACAGCACGCAGTGAACAAACGGCCACCCTGACACAGCACACACACACCTGCACAGATACAGCCACATCAGCCGTCGTACATGGACACTCACCGTCAAGTGAAGTAGTGGGCGATGAGCTGCTGCCGCACATTCCCAGCTTCCTCCTCTCCGCTGTCCTCCTCACTCGAGCTGTCCTGGTCTGCGGGCTGGGGCCCTGGTTGATCTCCGTCATCCACGATGAGGGGGATCTGCTTCCGAATGGCCAGATTGTGCAGCATGCAGCACGCCACCACTATCTGGCACACCTTCTGTGGGGAGTACGCCAGCGCACCCTCGGTGCGGTCCAGGCACCTGAACCTGGACTTGAGGAGGCCAAAGGTACGCTCGACCACACGTCTGGTCCTCCCATGTGCCTCATTGTAGCGATCGTCTGCTGGGGTGCGAGGATTCCTCAATGGACTGAGCAGCCATGCCCCATTCGGGTACGCAGAGTCACCTGGGTGTGAGGGACACAGAGAACCGTTGCTATTCCAACTGGACAGGGGACAGCATCGCACAACCAGCACGCTACACCACTCCACATACTCACCGACAATACAGCCACGATCCTGTTGCAGATTGGACATCAGTCGTGGCAAGATGCTGTTGCGCATTATGTGTGCGTCATGGGCCGAGCCTGGGAACTTTGCACACACGTGGGTGATCACCATGTCCGCAAGGCACACCACTTGCACATTCAGGGAGTGCGTGTGCTTCCTGTTGCGGTACAGGTGCTCAGTGGCCTGTGGTGGAACAAGGCCAACATGTGTGCAGTCAATGGCTCCAACGACGTGTGGGATTCTGCCAAGGGCATAGAATGCACCCTTCACTGCCGCCAATTCACGAGCCCTGGGGAAGCGGATGTACCTGTTTCGGCACAGCATCATGGCTGCCAGTACATCCCTCAGCACCTTGCTGAACATGGGCTGGGACATCCCTCCTCCACTGCCCACTGTGTGCTGGAATGACCCAGTGGCGAAGAAATGCATGGCGGCCATCACCTTAGCCGTGGGGGTGACAGCTGTCGGATACACCCTGCGGGGACGGAGATGGGGTTCTAACATGGCACACAGTCGATGCAGGGTTGGCCTGTCCAGCCGAAACTTCCTAATGACCTCTGTATCGTCCATGTCCGCCAGCAATTGGTATGGGCGGTCAATGTTCGGTCTCCGCCTAGGGAAAATGGCAGTGGACACATGTCAAAGCAACACGACACATAGCAATTTCGCATACACATCACTGACATGACTGAGCAAGCACATGAGCCACAGCCCAGCTGTCAAGCTGGGACGGCACGGCCACAATACACTTACACAGGTCTCCCAACAATGGCAATGGCTAGTGATACAGACCACTGCCATGTGCATGCACATGGGGATCTAGGCCCCAATGACTTGCGGGGCATGCTGATGGGGACTGACTGCATATTCGTCAAGCGGCAATGCCACGGCAACATGAATGTCTGCTGAGCATGGAACTGCTTCCGAGGCTGGATGAGTATGGCACACGACGACGACGATGTGGGCACAGGCTGAGCGGCCAAAACAAGTGGGACCTGTGGCACGAGGGGATATGAGACAGTAGTAGGTGTCAGCACTGCACCCTATGTACAGCACTGTACGGATCACACCTCCCGAAACATTGACAGGTGTCCACATTGACAGCCCCATGCCAAGACGGCTGTGTGCTTGCAGTCACACGTCACAGGTGAGAGGTTACATTGCACGTGCCAGGTGGCAGACGTACATAGTGGGAGCTGGCATGTGTGTGCATGTGTCTCCTGTTCAGGATCCACCAGATGGGCGCTGACTCTGTACTGAGCATTGGACACAGCATGTTCCGTGGAAGGCTTGTGTGTGTGGGATGGTGGCACTGGATGTGCCTCCGTTGGGTGGGGGGACATGCACAGGGCGGGTACGTCGATGATTGCGCATTGTTGGTCACGGTGGGTGCACCCACTAAGATGTGTTGCCCTGTGTTCAATTCCTATGTCCGCATGATGATGGACTGTAGATGTGGGCAGACTACACATTGGTCGATGTGCTGTCTATATGCATGTGCCTTCACACCAGGCACAGCTGCCCCTGCACATGTGACCCCTGCTGGACTCGCTGCTGGGTCTGTGGAGCTGATGCACCTTCTGTGCGTGGGGCGGACAGCTCTCCTCACTTCCCTCATTGCGCATGTCATGACTTTGCCGCAGGTGACATGGATCATGGAGGGCCCACATGTACGCGTGGGTAGGCTACACATGATTGTTCACTGGTCGCCACCCCCAGTCAGTGTTTCGAATGGGAAGGTTGTCGTGCTGGTGGTATGTTCGATGTGGCGGATGGGCGGGCCTAGGTGCGGGCTTACATTCCGGACATGGGGGTAGTTGGATTGGCGACTAGTTGCAGTACACACGGGACACGTCTCTTCCTTTCCACATCTGGGTCATCCCTTGTACTCACTGACAGTGATACAGTCATCTTCGCCCCAGCCCTCATGTCCTCCCCTCGCTCCCCCAATATGCATGTGCACCTGCGAGGCTAGCGCTTGCACAGGCAGCCCCAAGCTCGCACCAGAGAGGGCAAGGAGTGTATGTGTGGGTCCAGTTGCACGAGTGGGCTGTCTCAGGGTATGATGTGTTGCGGGACGCCGTCCACCTGCGTGGTGCCCCAAATGGAGACCCGGCCTGCATGGACTATGCATCACAGTCTTCGCCTTCCGGATCCGCCACCTGCGACACCCAGTGGCTGTGGCTGCCCTTGCGGCCAGGCCGCGTCCGTCTGTGACTGATGGCCCACACATTCACTCTTTGGCCTCTCTGGGGAGGGCTCGGGGGTGGTGGCGCACGCGCTTGCACTTAGTCGCAATGGCATGTGGCGTGGTTGGTATAATGGGCAATGGATGGGATGGTGCGAGCCACCTCCTGTGACGTCAGTGCTGCTCGTGCTGTGGTGCGTCCCCCCTACACTTCCATTTGACTTGTGCCATGCTAGACGTTGAGGTTCTATTGCCTGCGTGATATGACCAGGAGGAGCGCGAGGAGACCTCTCACACACCATGCTCCACTGCCATCCCGTGCCCTGTATCGCCTGTGCGGATTGACTATGTTGGGGTTACACCTGGTCGACTGGGGCTGTGTGTGCCTTGTCAAGGGGCATGGCGGGCGCACAACAGGATCCAGCTTGTCCACAGAGGGTGGGCTGAGGTGCGCCTGGTACCGCTTTGTACGTGTGCCCGGCTGCTGTGCACACACGTGTTCACTCCCCCGACAGGTGTCCTCTCACAATGCCCAGGGAAGCGGTGGTGTACTGTTCATGAGCCCTCCCAACACGGCGTGCTCCAACTTGGCATGTGCGCATCTACCCATCACACCCACCCACCTGAGCACTGCGTCCATACGACTTCACACGACACATGTGTGTCTTCCACAGTTGTGCTACTCATTTGCGTTGACATCCAATACCAGTGGACTACATGGTCATGTCACGACTGCCGTGTACTTCACATACTCTCATCCTCTCTCATTCGTACTTGTGAAATGAGTCAGCGGAGACAGTTTTGGTTTCAAACATTATATTGAATCTTCTGTCCTCTGTGGTGCAGTATAGTGGACACTACTGGCAGCGAAATACATGTTGAGGATATACTGAGCATGATTGCAAATGGGATAGGGTGTGGGGTTACATGTGATTGGCTGTTGCATGTGGGATGTGGGCTTCAGAGTGACATCTGCTTGGCCAAGGCTGTGCTAATGTACATTTACGTATAGCTGCGGAGCTGCGGACTTTGACACAGACGGTATACATGTAGCCTACCAGACCGCTTGGCATCATGGGCACAGTCCATCTCAGTTCCATGTGACAGGTTTGCTGCGGTTGTTCCTCATGCACGCGTGCATGTGAGATGACATCAGGGCATGTGCTTGCGTGCATGCAGCGGCGTGCCACTTGTTGTTGCACTGTGGTGGTTACTGGACATGTCACAGTCACTGGTGTCGTGTTGTTGTTGTATGCACTTGTCGTCCATGCAAAGGTCCTGGTATGGGATTCCCGGGGCGGGGGTGGGAGGGGTGCAGCACCCACAGACTCCAGGCGACCTATTCATGTCCACTGAGCGGTGTGTGTGTCCATGGGCGCTGGATCCATGTCGTGTCCTGGTTGTTCGTGCAGTTCCGTCCATGTGGGTGCGATACACAGAGCCCATGCCACTGCCTCCCACGATGCATGCGGTGTTCCTGGATGTGATGGGGAACAGTGTGCATGTCCCGGTCATATCCGATGTCATGGCGATGTCGTTGATGGTGTGGTTACAGTTGCCGGTCGTTTGGTATGGCTGTTGTGGTGGTGACTGGCCAGTCCGTGCGGAAGCTAAGCATGGGTGCGGGGTTGGACATCATAGGTCAATCGGGGAACCTGCGTTGTGGTCCGACGAATTTACAGGTTGTCAGGTATGCGATGCCGTCCAGCAGGGCTTCCATGTCATTGGTGGTGTACATGTTTGCCAGCCAATGTAGCGGATGGTGGCTGTCAAGGTGTTGTTCGTAAGTTGTCCCTTGGAGGACCATGATGGGGCATGCTGGGTGACATTCGATGTAGCTGTTCTCGATGATCCGTCGTGTGGAGGCACAGTGGTCCCATTTCAGTGCGGGTGCGATGTTGGCCACATACGCCATGCCCCCATAGGCAGAGCAGGCCCTGTCGTGTGCGTCCAGAGGGAGGAGTAGTGGTAGCAGGTCCGCCTTCAGACATGCCGGGTTGGAGAGGCATATCTCGACGGGATGCTGGTAGGGACACCTCCGACAGTAGAAGACGGGCATGACGCAGCTGAACAATGTGATGCGGTAAGTCAGTCGGTAACTTACGTTCAGCAGGGACAGGAGATCGCATCCCAATATATGTAACAGGTTGGTTTTGTACAGCTTGAGCTGTTCGGCGTAGTTGGGTAGGTGTGTTGCTGTTGCCATTTCGCAGCGGTGCGTTGTGGTGGCGTGCTCCGGCTGTGTGTGCAGTCTGCAATGTTCACGCTCCGAGGTTGCTGTGAGCTCTGTGTAGTCGTAGGGAGACAGGACTTGTGTTCTGTTGGCTTGTTTGGAGGACACGGGCCCTCATCCCACATGCTTCTCAGACAGTTCAAGGTCAGTGATGTGTGACTCCTTCCAATTAACTTGCATGTGGCCGACATGGGGGAGTGTTTTCTTCTTTCTTCCCCGTCCGTTGTGTGCTTCTGTGATATGCGCTATCTGCCCTGTGGTCGGTCTCCTCGGCATGCCTGTGTTGGTCTATTCTTGGACAATGGCTGTATTCACCGGCTTCTGTCGTAGGGCTGTGGTTTCGGAGTTGGAATGGAAGGTCATTCAGTGCTGTCTGCTCTCCCTTGTGTGGGCGGCAGGCTGCCTTTCCGCTCTGCGTTGGGCCTTGTGTGTGAATGTTATTCTTGGGCCACCTGTTGTCGGTCCCCGGGCTCTTTGGTGTTCCGTTTTATATGTCTTGTTCATATGTGCAGGGTGGTATGGGTGTTTCAGTGTGGTACTGGCGTTCCTCTTCCCGAAGGGGCCCTGCTTCTCCTAGTTGGTGTTGCCGCCGCTGTGTGCTACGCCATGTTTGTTACACTGGGGTGTGTCCTGCTGTTGCGTGACTTCACTGACATGTGTGCGTCGGTTGTGTGGCGTTGGGTGTTGTCCGTGAATTGGGCGTTGGGGACATGTCTGTGGCAGGCCTGTCACGTGTCATGTGCGTTCGGGGTGGGGCTGATGTGTGTGCTGCTTGGTTGTGTCCCTGTGTCTGTGTGCGACGCATGCATGGCGCTGCGGTTGGCCTCTGCGTTGTGCGCATGTGTGGCGGCGTCATCGCCGCTTTGGGGCCGTGACGGGGTGGTTGGTTCCTAGTCCCAGGTGGTGTGTACACATGTGTTACGCGATGTTACGATTTGGCCTGTGTGTCATATGTGAATGCAATGGTGGATGTGTAGTGTACACGCGCTGGTGGGGGGTTGTCCGCTTTTTCCGCCATTGCACTGTGTGCGCTGTTTGCGTGCACTTGTTGTGTGTGTGCCTACCTGTGTCTCCGCGGTACGTTGCGTCCTTGGTGGTGCATCAGCAGGAGCATGGGGAGGGCCTGCAGTGCTGGATTCATGCTCGGGGAGCCGCTTCTTCGTTGTCCGTGCTCGGCGTCCGTGTTACCGCTTCGGTTTGTCGTACGGTATCTCTTGGCCGTGGGAGCCGTTTGTTTGCGGCATCGTAATTTATACGCCGGGCGGGACGTGTTTCGTCGGACGGTGTGTGTCAGTTGAGCTGCGCCGCTACGTGTACGGGCGCACTTTGATGGCGGACGGTGTTGCTGGCTTGCCGGCGGTGTTTGGCCTACTTTTCGCATCGTAATTGGGCGGGCGTGTGGACTGCTGCGTGCCGGCGGTAACTGGTGGTTTTTGCATCCGCCAGCACGGCGGTTGTGCTTCCGCCCGCCATCGTAATGAGCCCCTTAGTTTTTATATAATTTAAAAGTTTAAAAATTAAATAAAGATAATAGTTAATAAATAATTTTTAAGTAAATATATGTATAAATTATTATGTTTGTGGTTTATATTTTGTTTAATTAAGTTTATTTGTTATATTTAGTTAAAATGTATATTACATTTAATTTATCTTGTTAAAAATTATCATGTTTAATATATTTGATTTTATGTTATATATATTTTTAAGTCGATATTTTGTACATCTATATTTTTCACTTCAATATTTTTGAGTCGATATTTTTGTACTTACCTATTTAAGTATAGGGAGTCAATATTTTTGCATTCTATATTTTTTCATCAATATTTTTGTCATCGATATGTTTTACATCGATATTTTGTCAGTGATCCCTTAACTGGCTACCTGTAGCTAAAAGGATAGAGTTTAAGTCCCTGACTCTGGCCTTTCGGGCTTTGCAAGATGGTGGCCAAGGCTATCTTAAGCGTAGGGTCTGCCTATACCAACAAGAACGCACGCTGAGATCTAACTCCCAGCACCTGCTCTGTGTACCTCGTTTTGCTAAGTCCCGTATGGGAACAGGTCCTTCACTGTGGGGATGGCCAGACTGTGGAACCCCTTGTCTTCCCATATGCACCTGATCAAGTCCGAGCGTGAGTTCAGAAAGACCTTGAAGACTTGGCACTTCAGCCAATGCTAGTATCTCGGTTGGGCCTCCCTCACCTGCTGTTGACCGCAAAGCGCCGGGACACCTCTGCTTGCGGTAGCTGTTGCGCTCTATAAATGCTATTATTATTATTATATCCTAATGACACAGTGGCTGCTAGAGCCAGTAGTGGTTTCTCATCTATGCCCTCATTGAGCCATCAGACACAGCCCACAGGGTCCATGGCCCTGCTCTCCACCATCAGTGAAGGTTTCTGCTGGGGGGAAAAGGAGCAGTCATTAATCACTTGTAGTTGTGCCACCCAGTAGAAGATTCTTTAGTTTAGAAGGACAATCACACCCTCTAGGGGTTTTCTGGTGATGGTGGTCATGGCTATGCTTGGCGTCCCTCCAGCCTTCTGGAACCTAGAACGGAGTATTCTGCAACACATACAGGACTTTCTGTGGATATATATTATATAGAGGGCTGCCCTACTCATCAGGGACAGCAGGAGTTTCCTCCAGCACCCTGCGTCCGCCATATAAGCCTCAAGGCTTTTGGTTAGAATTTCCCTGAGAAATAGATCACAGTCTTTCGTCATATAGACCCTCAGGTAGGTGAAGTCTGAGGGCTCTGTTCTCAGTTGATATATCCAATCCTGCTCCGGTTCGCTGTTTGATAGTGGAAAAGCCACTGATTTATGCCAGTTTATACAGATCACGGAGTAGGACCAAAAAACATCCATGATTTCCAGTACCTTGGAGATAGACAGCTCTGGGTCAGCCAGATAAAGGCGCACATTGTCCGCGTACAGGGAAGCTAAGTCGTCCTATTCCAGGGCCCATATTAGACCCTTACTCAATGTGTCCTTCCACAGCCATGTGGCTATCGGGTCAAGCACCACCGCGAATAGCAGGGGGGGATAAAGCACAACTAAGGGGCCGATTCCGATTCGGGCCGGAAATCTCTCCGACCGAGCCGGACCCGGAGAGATTTCCGACCGAATCGGACCCGTGCAGCCCGACCGAATGAGTACGATGCGTCCGTATGCTATCGTACTCGAGTCGGTCGGACTCCCATTGAAGTCAATGGGACCGGTCGTACAACGCGTACGTGGGCTCCCATTGCCTCAGTGGGTGCGAGGCGAACAAGGGCGCCCCCTACAGCGGGTACGCGGCGAAGCAGCTCGCGCTGTACACGCACAGGTAGGGGGGACCCATGGGTCCCCCCTGTGTGCGACTCGCACGGCTACGCTTACAGGGGGGTCCAACACGGACCCCCGAAGTACGGCTCCGACTGCTCTTTCAAGCCGGACGGCGCGTGTCGGTCGGACTGCTCGCGGCGCGCATCGTACTTACCGGGCCGGGGAACGTCTCCATTGTGCGGTGCGAGTCGTGTCCAAGCGAGTCGGTCGGTGCGGTTAGACCCGGGAACGAGTCGGTCGGAGCGGTTGGGACGCCCGAACGAGTCGGTCGGCGATTTCGCATCGTACTCGCTCGTCCGGACGCGCGTACGAATCGGTCGGGAAATAGGGCTCCGAATCGGATCCGGTTAAGCCGAATCCGATTCGGAACCCTACCGGCCGAGATCGGAATCGGCCCCTTTGTCTTGTGCCCCTGCTAAGCCTGAACTCTATTGTAAATGCCCTATTGACCCTGACCCTTCCTATGGGGTTTGTGTAACATATGTAGGCAGATTTGCATAGTATATTTTGCTATTTATTACTTTTGTTGGGTATGGAGATGGACCATGACTCATGAAAGGCGGAGCCTCGGATGGGTCATGATGCCGCTCCCCTCCCTCAACCATGGTAAGAAACTGCTTTTTATGCTCTCTGCATCTGTGTTTATTTTTTATGTCACTAGAATAATTTTCTTTTATAATGATTTATAAAATAGCTATTTTAACAAAACCTGGGCAGTGCAGCCACAGATTGCAGCTGACCCTCACTGTGGAGCGCAAGGAGCTCTCCCAACCTCGCCCAGCCTTGTTGGCTGTCCCGGGGCAGCAGGGGAAGTGATTTCACAGGGTCTTGAGCGGAGCTCCGGCCTCAAGCATCCGACTCTATTCACATTAGGCCACACCCCCCAAGAACTAGGAGAAATGAATCTATGTGCAAAGTCTTTGTAACATGATATCTGTCAGCTAGTAAACAGTGTTGTTCTCGTGTCATTTAAACTGTAGTCTGGCATTTGCACTCTAGTAAAATGAAATGTATAAATGTGTGTTTATTAGTACAGTTGCTCTAAATACCATGTGCTGTTGGGCGGCGTTTATTTCACTTGTCATATCATAAATATATATTACACACATGTGAAACAATGAAAACAGCAAACACCTAGAAGGATCTATGAAAGCCTTCGGGGACTCCAGGACCCACAACCTCTGAATTTATTACCACAACAACCACTGGCGGGTCAATCAATCAATCAATCACGGCATTTATAGAGCGCGCTACTCACCCGGGAGGGTCTCAAGGCGCTGGGGGAGGGGGTAAGTTACTGCTCGAACAGCCAGGTCTTGAGCTGCTTCCTGAAGGAGAGATGGTCCTGGGTTCGCCGAAGGTGAGTGGGGAGGGAGTTCCAGGTCTTGGCTGCCAGGTAGGAGAAGGATCTTCCTCCGGCGGTGGTTCTGCGGATGCGTGGTACGGTGGCGAGGGCGTGGCTGGTTGATCGTAGCTGGCGTGTGGGCGTGTAGAAGGTCATGCGGTCGTTGAGGTACTTTGGGCCCAGGTCGTGGAGGGCCTTGTGTGCGTGGGTGAGGAGTCTGAACGTGATTCTCTTGCTGACGGGGAGCCAGTGCAGGTCTTTCAGGTGTCCGGTGATGTGGCTGTGTCGGGGGATGTCCAGGATGAGTCGTGCGGAGGCGTTCTGGATGCGCTGGAGTCTCTTTTGAAGTTTGGCTGTGGTTCCGGCGTAGAGGGTGTTCCCATAGTCCAGTCGGCTGGTGACGAGTGCCTGGGTGACGGTCTTCCTGGTTTCAGTGGGGATCCATCTGAAGATCTTGCGGAGCATGCGCAGGGTGTTGAAGCATGAAGATGAGACGGCGTTGACTTGTCTGGTCATCGACAGGGAGGAGTCCAGGATGAAGCCCAGGTTGCGTGCGTGGTCCGTTGGCTTGGGCGCGGTGCCCAGGGCCGGGGGCCACCAGGAGTCGTCCCAGGCGGAGGGTGATGAGCCCAGGATGAGGACTTCCGTCTTGTCTGAGTTCAGTTTAAGGCGGCTGTTCCTCATCCAGTCGGCGACGTCTCTCATCCCGTCGTGTAGGTTGGCTCTGGCGGTGGTGGGGTCGTTGGTGAGGGAGAGGATCAGCTGGGTGTCGTCGGCGTAGGAGATGATGTTGAGGTTGTGTCGGCGTGCGATGGCTGCGAGGGGGCTCATGTAGACGTTGAAGAGGGTTGGGCTGAGTGAGGATCCTTGTGGAACGCCGCAGATGACTTCGGTGGCTTCGGATCTGAACGGGGGGAGGCGGACTCTCTGGGTTCTTCCGGCGAGGAACGAGATGATCCATTCCAGTGCTTTCTCTCGGATTCCGATGTTGCTGAGGCGCTTCACTAGGGTGCGGTGGCAGACGGTGTCGAACGCCGCGGAGAGGTCCAAGAGGATGAGGGCAGCTGTTTCCCCGTTGTCGGTTAGGGTTCTGATGTCGTCGGTGGCTGCGATAAGGGCGGTCTCGGTGCTGTGGTTGGCCCGAAACCCGGACTGCGAGGGGTCGAGGGATCCATTCGTCTCGAGGAAGGCGGCAAGCTGTCTGTTGACGGTCTTCTCGATGACTTTGGCCGGAAACGGAAGGAGCGAGATGGGACGGTAGTTCTTGAGGTCGGTGGGGTCCGCCGTTGGTTTCTTCAGGAGGGCGGTAAGCTCGGCGTGCTTCCAGCTCTCCGGGAAGGTGGCGGTGTGGAAGGAGGAGTTGATGATGTCCCGGAGATGGGGTGCGATGGTGGCGTCGGCTTTGTTGAAGACGTGGTGTGGGCAGGGGTCGGTTGGTGATCCGGAGTGGATGGAGTTCATCGTGCGGGTGGTGTCTTCGGTGCTGATCGGGGTCCAGTTGCAGAGGGTGGTGGTGGCGGGCGTTGGTTCGGCGGTAGGGTGCGTTGTTTGTGCGTCGAAGCTGTTGTGTATGTCGGTGATCTTGCGGTGGAAGAACGCGGAGAGTGAGTTGCAGAGGTCTTGCGAGGGGTGATGTCGTTGTTTCCGGCGCTGGGGTTGGAGAACTCTTTGACGATGCTGAAAAGTTCCTTGCTGTCATGGGCGTTGTTGTCCAGTCGTTCTTTGAGTGCCGACTTCTTGGTGGCACGGATCAGCTGGTGGTGTTTGCGGGTGGCGTGCTTGAGGGCGGTCCTGTTGTCTGTGGTCTGGTCGAGTCGCCAGGTTTTCTCGAGAGTGCGGCA
The DNA here is from genome assembly GCA_963921515.1 of Calotriton arnoldi. Classification (NCBI taxonomy): domain Eukaryota; kingdom Metazoa; phylum Chordata; class Amphibia; order Caudata; family Salamandridae; genus Calotriton; species Calotriton arnoldi. Next base: position 1,076,404 of record CAWUFW010006084.1, on the reverse strand, counting down.
GTTCTTCTTGGATTCCTTGAGTTCGTTGGTGAACCAAGGGGTTTTCTTGCTTCCGGGTCTGCTGGGAGGGTTTTTTAGTGGTGCGAGGTCGTCGGCGCAGGCGGTCAGCCACTTGGCGAGGTTGCTGGCTGCTTCGTTTGGGTCCGTTGTGTTGGTGGGTGTGTTCTGGCTGAGGGAGGCGGTGAGCTGCTCGGCGGTGATCTTGCTCCAGCTCCGGCGGGGAGCCTGTTGCGGGTGGTGGTGGGTTGCAGTCTTTCTGAAGCTGAAGTGGACGCAGCTGTGGTCGGTCCAGTGGAGTCCGGTGGCGTGGCTGAAGGAGATGTGCTTGCTGGACGAGAAGACGGGGTCAAGCGTGTGGCCGGCGTAGTGGGTGGGCGTGTTCACCAGTTGCTTGAGTCCGAGGTTGGCGAGGTTGTCCAGCAGGGCGGTGGTGTTTCTGTCGTTGCTGTTCTCCAGGTGGAAGTTGAGGTCCCCTAGGAGGATGTAGTCGGCGGAGGGCATGGCGTGCGGGCTGATGAAGTCTGCGATGTCTTCGCTGAATAGTGTGCGTGGTCCCGGGGGTCTGTAGATGAGGGTGCCTCGGAGGGTGGTCTTGGGGTCAGTGTGTATCTGGAAGTGTAGGTGTTCGGCGGCGGAGAAGGTCTCGTCGGAGTTAGTCGAGATGCGGATGGTGTTCTTGTGTACGATGGCGATGCCTCCTCCCGTCTGGTTGACGCGGTCCCTCCGGGTGATCTTGTATCCGTCCGGGATGGCTATGGCGATGTCGGGCGCTGAGGAGGCGTTCATCCAGGTTTCGGTGAGGAAGGCGATGTCCGGTGCTGTTGCGTCGAGCAGGTCCCAGAGTTCCACGGCTCGATCAATATGTTTCAGCTAAGAAGCCCTGATCACAATGAAAAGTTAAGAATAGCAGCAGAATTTGTGGTAGTATAGATTACCCTGGGGTGTTACTGATACTAAAGTGTTCAATATTTCCTTGGGTGAAAATATCACTACATTCCACAAGTAGAAATGGGTGATATGTAATAGATGTGGTTGTCCTTGGAATCCTGTTCTTTTTGTCCCTGGACAAATGTTGCCTGTCAAAACCTGTGCAAAGAAAAAACTCTGTTCTTCAGCAACGATGCACACAACCCCTAATCCTAATTTATGTACAAATTCCTAACAGTGCCTAAATTCAAAGTATAATGTTAACTGCAAGAAAACAAAAAGGTAAGGAGATCCTGCCAGTGAACTTGAGCTTCTAAGTATCAGTGGGATGCCAGCATTACATTGGTGTTCTAACCAGTACTTCTGAAGAATTCCTGTGAAATGTCTCCTGTGTGCAACAGAATGTTAAATTTTCAGTCAGAAAGGGCCATATGTACAAAACCTTTTATGGTTGCAAATGGGCTGATTTGCAGAATCAACCCATTTATGACGGCAAAAAAGCATTTTGTAATGTACAAAGGCCAAAATGTGATTTGGTAATTTTGTAATGAATCACAATTTGGTTTAGCAATTCGGTATTTGGAAGGGGCGTGTTTAGGGCATCCTTTCCAACTACAGAATTGCAGTGTATGCAATAATGTTTTGCGACCGAATTACGGTCGCAGAGCATAAATTTTTTACCGACTACTAAAAGGTGGTGGTAACCATTTGCAAATGGGAGGGGGTCCCCAAGGTACCCCTTCCCCTTTGAGAATCTCAACAGAAATATTTTTTAAGAGAAGGAAGTGGTCTCAGAGACCACTGCCTACTTTTAAAAAATGAAACAAACGCATCCTGGTTTCCTTTAAGGAAAACGGGCAGCATTTAAAAAAAAAAAAAGATTGCTTTATTTAAAGCAATCACAGACATGGTGATATGCTGACCCCAGCAGGTCACCATCCTTGTGTAATATGAGGCAGGTCAATTTATGACCCACTATGAATTGCTAGTTTATACAAGTACGTTTTCTTACATTAGGAATTGTGATTTCTTAATTGCAATTCGGTAAGAATCGCAATTAGAAAATCACAATTCCTACTTTTTGTACATATGGCCCATATATACATAATTCTGATTCTATGAATGATGATTTTGGAATTATGAATGCTGTTAGACCCGTCACCCTTAGGGTAGTCTTCCCCCAAACTTTGTGCCTTCACTATCCTACTTTTTTAGTTCATTTTTGATGGCATTAGGCCTCTATGTACTTTACCACTGCTAACCAGTGATAAAGTGCTTGTGGTCTCTCCCTAAAACATAGTAGAATTGGCTTACAACTGATTGGCATATTTAATTCACCTATATGTCTCTAGTAAAGTGGTATACCATATACCCAGGGCCTGTAAATTAAATGCTACTAGTGGGCCTGCAGCACTTATTATAGCACCCACTTAGGTAGATCCACAGAACACGTCCCAGGCCTGCCACTGCGGGCCTGTATGCAGTTTTAAACTGCCAAATACAACTTGCCAATATACCCCCCTTGCCAAGATTTAAACTCCCCTTTTGTTACACACAAATCCCCCGTAATGCAGGCAATTGGAAGTCCATAGGGCAGGGTGCATTGTAATTAAAAAGTTGGACATATACTGTTAAGTTTTACATGTCCTAGTAGTGAAAAACTCCCAATTTTTTTTTTTTACTACTGTGATGCCTACCTCTCTCATAGAACAACATTGGGTAGCCTTATTACATTTAACATGTGATAACTTTTATTGCGAAGAGGTACACTTTTCATGTTTGGTGTCTGACAAATTGTAATTTAAAACCCTCAGACTGGAAAAGTCAGATTTTAAGATACAATTTTGAAAATGCCACTATTAGGGAGTTACCATTTTCCTGTCCTAGCTATTTGGTGCCTGCAGTATGTTCCTGACACACATGGCTGGGTGTAGTTTGCAGCTGGACTTTGTTTATTCCCCCCAGACAGCCAAACAATAAAGGGATTAGGTGTTCCTGGATGGGCCATCACTGGCAGGAAGGGAGGGCAGGGCTGGAAAAAAGCCCCTCTTGCAACTGGATAGCCTCTGCCCTGCCTTCACACAAACAACTTATTACCACTGCATTGTTCATTCAGCCAGCTTGGTTCCAAGGTAGTGGAGGCAGGAAACACTTCAAAGGATGTTCTCTAGAAACTTCTCCTACTTCAAAGGAGGCACCACGTATAAAAATAGGACTCTCAGACCCACTCTTCAGTTCAATTTCTGGAACTGTTGAAGGACTCCTTGAGGACTGTCTGCTGCTGTGGTCTATGGTTTACTTCAGAACACTGCTTTGCTGTGCCTACAAGGACTGCTCTGCTGCCTGAAGGCTTTTGTGAACCCTCAGAGGCCTGCCCACCTGCTTAAGACCTCTACCACTTCCTGAACCCAGGACTACCAGTGATTCAATGGGCTAGTTTACTGGCCTCCTGGTCAGAGCCTCAGGAACAGAAAATGCTCCAACCATCTTAAACCGGCACCTGGGCCCTGCATTAGTGAGTCCTAACCCCCAAGTGGCACCCCTCTAGTCCTGGACCTTTGGTGGTAGTGTTATAGTAACCCAGACCAACTTGCTTCTTTATCTGCACAAAGTGCATCGCTGGTCGGCTTCGCTTTGTGGTAGCTCCAACTACGTTCTTCTCTGCAGCAGCAAATCCTGTTCAGGGGTCGTTTGGCAAAGAAGTATCCAGCTTCGTGGAACACTCGTCAGCTACAGCCTCCAGCCATGTCCCACTGGAGAATTTCTACTTCTGGAAAAAAGACCTAGCCTGAACTTAGAAATCTTCACCGCAACATTGTCCAGTAGCTTCCTGACAATGACACCTCATCTTCGGACACCACCTGCAACCTTGCACTGCTGAACTTTACCTTCTCAGACAACTTTTTGCTGGAAATTCTTTTAAGTCTGAAGGTAAATGCTGATCGTGCCCAATCCACTTCTTATATCCGACTTGTGCGCCATCATGGTCAGCCATATTTTTCGACTTTGACATGGTCTTGCATGACTAGATGTCTGAGGTTGACGCTTTGGTTTGTTTAGGCACTAGTTTTTACCTTCAAATTAAAAACTCATAACTCCGGTTCTACTGATTGGATTTTTGTCAATTTTGTGTCAACTAATTTAGTAACATTTATTTTACTCTTCTAAATTGGTGTGGGCGTTTTCTGTGTTGAGTTTTCACTCTATCAGTGTTGGTATGCTGCATAAATACTTTACACATTGCCTCTAAGTTAAGCTTGACTACTTTTGTACCAAGCTACGAGAGGATTAAGCACATGTTAATTTAGTGACTTTTGTGGTTCACCCTAATGGGGATTGTGGCTGTTGCTTGAGCAGGGTTAACACATGTCCTACTTTTTAAATACCATGCACGCTACCCTATGATCCTGTAGGGACTACCATAGAGGAGACAAAGAATTAAAAGTGAAGGTGTAGGCCTGGCAAAAGGTTTATTTTGCTAGGTTGAATTGGCAGTTTAAAACTTCACTACAGACTGCAATGGAAGGCGTGAATCATGTTTTTAAGTGCTACTTTACTGGGTGGCACAATGAGTGATGCAAATATACTACTAGCATTTACTTTACAGACACTGGGTACATGTAGTACCATATACTACGGACCTTTAAGTAAATTACATGTGCCAATCAGTTGTAGGCAATTTTACCATATTTTAGGGAGAGATCATAAGCACTTTAGCACTAGTGAGCAGTGGTAAAGTGCACAGACTCCTAAAGCCAACAAAAACAAGTTCAGCTACAGAAAGCAAAAAATCTAGGAAGGATCCTGCAAAAGGACCAGGAACAACACTAAGGCTGAACAACTTAATTTCCATATATTCAAGGACGACTCTCATTATGGCAGGAGTAACTACTATAATAGAAGAGATGGCCACCTTTATTCAAGGGTGGCCCACATGTATATGCCATGGATGCTGCAGATATGTAAAGGTTGGGCACTCTTATGCCTTCAGGCCATGTGTAGGAAGGAGAGTTATTATTTGGGGTGGACAAGTGTCCACCTCAAAGGATAAAGCTACCACCTGTTAGAAGGCACACAACTAAATTAAATATACAATAAAACTCCATAACAGCTTAAAAAAAAGAGAGAATGTTTATGAAGGACATTAGACCAAAACAACAAAAATCCAATGAAGGGAACAGGCATTAAGATTTTTTAAAGCATTAAAGTAAAAAGGTGTGAGGAAAAATAAAGCAACCAATGTAAGTCAATGGTAGCGGTAGACACGGACAAAGGTGCAATTTCAGGCCACCAAGATGGAGTTCAGGTCAAATACACCAAGTGGACTGATCCCAATGAAAGTATGGTAGTCAAAAAGTGCGAGTAAATGTCTAAGTACCCCTGTCAGAAAGGGACTTTGCTACTTGAAGAAAAACATTGAGTTTTCTTCTACGGCCCAATGCAGAATGGGACTTTGTTACTATTTAAGAAAAAAATTCCTTTTCACGTGGTATGCCGCTGAAACTGTAGCCACCGCCGTGGAGCTGAAGTCCAGATTCCCAAAGCAGGTTGCTCCCACTGGCCTGCTGGAGCTTTTAAGTAGGGCTGGGCGGAGCTCATGGAGTTTCACTTCGCAGAATTTCACGGAGTTGCGAAAAAACTCCACCAAATTCTTCAGAGTTCTGCAAAGGGCGGAGTTAACAAAGCAACAATACAGTACACCCATACTATAGACAAGAACTTGGCAATATGGAGTATTCAATTAATGTTTACAAACAAGACCTCTAGCAGCCTGAACTAGGAGCTGTGGACCTGCAGAAACCAGGAAGACATTCTCTACTTCACGAAGAACAGGCGGAGACGGCATGAGACAAATAGTTGTGTGCGCACATTGCTATTGTCAGGCTTGTGAATAGCAAAAGTCCAGCTGCGCATGCGTTAAGCTGTCGGTCAGTTCTCTTATCTTGTTTCACCTCATTCAGTCCTCTCAAGTTCCGAATGCTGAGGGAACTTCCCTCCTGGTCTTAATTCTACCACCTCAGAGGCCAGCGGTGCCCCCAGAGTGGCTTCTCCCATCTCTAGACCTTCTCTGCCACCAAACCTACATCCTCTTCCACCGCGCCATCCATTGTTGTGCTCCAGCATTCCAACTCCATGCCTAGTGGTTCTTCCTGCCTCCATGCTGCTACCAATCTGTCTTCGCCCACCATAACAGGGTTTTCGTTCTCCACTTCAACCGCCACCATACTTCCGATTCAAGTCTTCCCGGTCAAGACTTTATGTGAGATCACAGTCTTCAGTGCCACTAATTAATCCTCAACTCTCAGCACTCTTATATTTCATTAGTTATATCTTTAGGACGGAAGTAAGCCTTTTTTTCTCTGGCTTAGAGGTGGAAAGTACCTCTTTGGGATTGCTCAGCATTAAAGTGCATAAGCTGGCTGGGCCTCACTGGAGCATTCCATGTTTGGAACCTATCCAAACACACACCACACACAGCATGGCAGATTTGGCAATGTAAATGTTGGACTCAGCAATAGCTGGCTCTGTATCTCTGCTACTGGGCAACTTTTGTTGTACCAATCGTTAACTGTTGGAGTTACTTTTCTGAGGTGAGGAAGCTTTATTCTGTATACATCCCTACTACATGTTTGTTCTGTTCCCATCCTTTCTAATAGTTTTCTGTGCTGCACTCGGTTCTAGTCAGAGTTAGTCTATACCGATGAACACATGTGTGCTGCACACTAGTGGAGGTTGACCCTTTTGTTCCATGGTCAGGCTCCCATGCTGGCCGCATGCTGTAGAAGGCAGCTCAGTGACCATGGTGGACTGTGGTTTGAAGCAGATGGCACCACTGACTGATGCAAGGAATTCCTCCGGTGGCAGTGATACTGTGACGCCGCAGTGCTTGAAAGCTAATCTGAACTTTCATGGTTTAGTCCTGAAAATAATGGAAACGTGCCTATACCAATGCTGTCATGTGATGCACGTTTTATAGCATAACCTGGAGTGAGGTGTTCTAGCACACGTGGGCAAAAGTGGGATAAAGGGAAGCAGTTAAAGAGCTATGTACTTTTCCAGAAGTGGCAATGTATGCAGAAACACAGGCAAACAATGCCCAGTCCACGTGCTAAAACAGACATACGCGGAAGCACTACTATGAGTTTTGGCTGGGTGGTGGGGCAAAGGATATTATGATTTCTTTAAACAACATCCCTAAAGTTCGGAAGGTGATTTTAGCATATTCGTACATTCCGTATGTCATTTGATCTGGAGGGCTTCTAAGAGGTATAGAAAAAGGTGGAGGTCTTTAAAGATGTTGTTGCTTATGAGGCGTAATCATGATCCCTTTGTGAGAGATGCACTCTGTGTCATTGAGGGCGATGCCTAATACATTTGCTTGACAGATTCATAAATGGAGCGCTCCTTTACAAAGAGAGTACCTGAAACTAGGGGTGAGTGGCAGTGTGCCGGTAAACTCTGCTCCGACAACGGTCAACAGAGTTTTTTTGCCGAACTCCACGCTCCAAGCCAAGCGCAGAGCGGCAAACTGTGCAAACTCTGCCGGCGGAGCGGAGTCCAATGCCCACTCCTATTTTTAATGTTCCTTTTGAACATTTTGTAAGTCCCAAACCAAAATGGGACTTAGTCAATTATTCGGTGGTGCAGAGATTTCCATGCGGAACGAAGCACAAATCCAATATGATGCTTTGGAACTGCCGGTCGTGGGTCTCACTAAAGTTCTGGAGCTCTGGAGGAAATGTTTTCAAAAGTATTCAAGCTTTCTTCTGGTGCACAAACAACCACTGGAGTACACTTCTAAGGCTCTCAGGACCTCAGGGGCAGGAACTTAGAGAGAGTGTCAGACAGAGGTCAAAAGCAAAGTTCACTCCCAGTCCAAATGTCACTTGTCCACTGGGATTCTTCACGGGAATATACTCTTCAGTTTTGTTATGTTTTTCTAAAAGTACCAATTGCAGCAGGTTTAGTCCACCTGGCATCCTTTCATAAGTCCCGCAGTATTCTGAGGAAGGTTGGCTGCGGATCCATCTTTGTAGGGTTTACCAGCCTGTGGATGGAAGGGACATGCTACGACACTCCTAGTCCCTCTCTGACCAATGGAGTAAATCTTCTCAGGCCCTCGCCTACCTACTTTTTCAGTGGGTCATGGTTTCCATACTGCAAACAGGCCCACAATGCAATGTGTCAGGATAAATCCAAGATGGCTAATGTTTCCATCCACACTAAACTTGGACTCTGAAAGCTGGGGATGCTTGGGGGGGTATTGTGGTAATTACTAATGCCATCCCACATCTAACACTAAAATGCAGTTTCAAGCAAGCACTGGGCCTACACCAAACATGGAGATAGAAGCCCAGTAAGCCATAGCAGGGTCCTTCAGTAACCAGACAGGGGATACAAAAGAATGTAGATTAGGATCTGCTTGATCTCTATCAAGGAAACAAACATTTTACATGAGCATCAGACAGACTTGTCATGCAGGATTTGACACTCTCGTGCCAACCAAATGGTCAGCAGCCCTCATCTTGAATATTCTGTTGAGCTCAGATCGGTCATCCCTGCTCCTTTAGACAGAACTGTCAATCAAGGTAGTCTATTGTGTGGCTCCTGAATGAACTTGCACACCTCATTATGGAAGGCAGCATCTGTGGACTAAGGATAATTAGCCTATAGTAGCTCTGGCAAGTAAATATAACTTTTCTGAAAGTAATATTTCCTAACTAGTTAGAAAAAAATCAGACTTTATCAATTAACTGATTTTTTAAAAACAGTTAGGAAAGGTCTTGAACTTTTCTGTGGCTATTCCTACTGGATAATGCAGAAATAATGATTTAATTTGCTTTGCCAGTATTTCCTATGGGGACAGCTAGAACACTACGGTTGAATTTGCTTTAGTTAATTCATTCACTGTAGGCACATGCTAACATTACTTTAGGCATGTAGCACTTCTAGGCACTATGCACCCTACGTTATGGGCAATACAGTAATTTCACGGGTGACTTATTTAGCACTCAGAAACTGTTTTGTTGGCCTGTAAAAGAGTATATTTTAACAGATCTTTCTGAAAACGTGAGTTTGCAGGCTGCAGATGACCAGGCCTTGACGAAAGCTTGTGTCATGTTTTCAAGTAAAAAAGTGAATGAAACAATATAATGCTTCAGTCCACATGTGAGATTTAATTTTACATGGTGGAATTGTAGTTATTACACCATTAGCCCTATAGTAAAATTCAATATACCAAATGGGGTTTTACACCAATTTCAACTTTGTTTTAGGGGGCAGAGCACATACACTGGCCACTGGGCCAGGTAAAGTCCCAAAAAGATGAACAACTAGGGATGCTCACCTAAAAGGGGATCACTTTTCAACACCATCAGTATTCCAAGGATATTCAAAATATGTCAAGCAGCATCACAATCAAGCCACAACCATCATATGTAAAGGGCAGAAGATCAACTGCGAGCTCACCACCCCCTTCAATACATCCATCACCACAACCACCTTCATTGAAGAATGGAACACACAGAAATCAAACCCCTTCTCAAGAAACGTTCCACTGACAACTCAAAAACTACATCCTCATCTCTCTTCTCCCCTTCAGAGTCAAAGTACTAAAAAAAACAATCAACAGCCAACTCATTGAACACCTAAAGAACAACCATCTTCTGGACATCTCCCAATCGGAATTTTGCACAAACCACAGCACCGAAACCACCTTAATTGCTGCCATGGATGACATCAGAACCCTCCTCGACTGAGGAGAGACGGTGGACATGATCCTCCTCAACCTTGTTGGAGCATTTTCTTATTTATTCGCAGCAGGAGTATTCACAATTTACTAAACTTACTCCAACCGCACTGGGCCTTCCTACAATCAGAGTGGACACTCTTGTTGCTCAAACCTGCTAAACTTACCAATCATTACCTTTGCTGTAAACTCCCTTGATGAATATTTTTTAAGACACTAGCAAGAGTGATTCTAAAAATTCCCAACCATCTCCATTATCCAGGACCAAATCCCACCCTATGCACAGTTTTCATGAAGAAACATAGGCACAAATAAAAGTCTCAATCACAGTTAAAGCTGTAAAGGTATTGTATTAAGAACTCAAAATTAATCAGTTTAAGTAATTTCTTTAGCATTTCAGGTAAGAATATAATGATTTTAATAAGAGCATTAAACATTAGCGCACATTAAGTTCAAATTCCATTACAGAGGTACAAAGTCCTGCTACCTATACGACAAAGATCAACTACTTTAATCCAGGAAGAGGATGATTTAAAGTCTTTAAGGGCATTATCCATAAGCTCAAAAGGGAAAGTTCAAGTTCAGGTTCTGGAAGAAAGGTTTTCAATTATTTGCTACCAACTGTAGCATAAGAGCAATAATCCAAAGGAATAGTTTGAATCCTCAAAGATCACTCAGGGCCAGATGTACGACACGCAAAAGAGCGCCTCGCAAATTGCGAGTCTTTTGCGACTCACAATTTGTGAGGTGCTATTTTGCATGTACAACAGTGTGTTTAACACTGTTTGCAATTCACAATGGGGTCGCAAATTGCGAGGCTCATGAATATTAATGAGCCTCTCGCAATTTGCGATCCCATTGGGAATGACCGGCCCTCCCAGGGATGGTGGCCTGCTGGGCTGAGCAGACCACCATGTCAGGGATGCTTTTAAATAAAGCAGCTCTTGGCGGAGCTAGCCAAGCCCGAAGATGGCCGCCATCTGAGTGAGCTCCTTCGGTCACAATATAATCCTTAAATAATCCTGCATTCCAGTGTGCCAATAGAAACCAGAAACCCCAAAAAAGCAACGTCGGAACACCGCGCCTGACGCTATACCCCGGTTCGGTGAGGAAAACGGACCTGGATGGGCCGGAGCGGCGTCGCGATCTGTGGGGCGTTGGAGAGGCCCGCAATACACAGGCGGGAGGTGACGCCGCCAGCCAGCGTGGAAGTCAGCCGCGACGCAGAGCACGCAGGTGGCAAGATAGACCCCCTGACCAACAAAGACGCTGCAGGCTGAGGCCCACGCCAAGTGCGGGAGTGGTGCGTGGCCGCTTCCGGTCGGCTGTGAGAGGCAAGCGCTAATCTCGGGAGCAGGATCGGAGCTCCGAAACCGCCGCGTAAACTCTGCCGAGGTGAGGTCTGCGCCGACTGGGGGGCGGACGGCGCGAGCCGATCTGTTATAGGCGGGACTGTGAAGTGGGATGAAGTCCCCCCCTGCGGCGACACTTAGCTGCACAACGTCTCGCACTGGAGCGGCCCTGTGGTCTGGTACTAACGATAGTAGGCAGGGCCGGGGGCGGCTGGCCATGACGAAGTGAGGCCTAATACACATCGGGTGTGGAACATCGGGCGAGTGCGGCCTACAAGATCGGAGGCACAAATAGCGAGAGCAGGAGGGCAGCAGAGAGGCACACCTGCTACAACAGCAGCCACAGATGAAACACTGCTTCCACTACAAGATAGACTGCACCCTTGATACACTGCTGCGGCTATACGGACACTCATGACTGCGGCCCACATGAGTGATCGGACTGAGGCCTGAGCCTGAGTGATGAACCCCTTCACACGTGAGGAGGCGCGATCGGACCCCTGAGCGGCCCGTGGACTGCAGATACCACCTTGGAGCGCCGTGGGGTGCTCACGCTGAGAGGCAAACATACAAAACTGACTGGCATCTCAACCGGGAGTCATCTGGACCCCGTGGTAGACCACTGGGCTGGGGGTTGGATGCGCTCACGCTGCAGCTGAGGCAAGAGAATTACGGTCTCACAAGCACTGTGCGGATATTGGGTAACAGCTGACCTCTGGGAATGCACAGGACAGGCGCACAGTGAACTTATCAACAACAAAGCCTGGGGGTAGGATATTCCCATAAAAGGCGTGACCCGATTCTTGATCTGAGGGCTGTACCAGAGCGCGGCGAGCTCCCCCCTGGAAGAGTCTCCATTGCCAGGTATGACGACAGGGAGGGAAAAGAAAACAATCTGCGCTTTTTGGGACACAGATTTCCGGAAGGGCCCGGGGACGAAACCCCCCCGCGTGTTTCTGTAGAAGCCATATGGGAAAACCGGACAGAAACCAACCAAAGCTGCAATTTGAACAACCTAAAAAGGTAACGGAGAGCGGCCAGGATGTTCAACAATCCACGCAGGGCGTTGCAGCGCCTACCGGCGCGGAAACTACAGGGGATGTGCACTCAATGTTCACAGCGATCCAGACTGCCCTCTCAAACATTGATGGGAAAATAGACACCCTCACCTATAGGGTAGGTAGGATGTCGGAGAGGCTGGACAGGCACACGGAGCGCATAGATATGGCCGAACGAAGGATCTCCGACGCTGAAGATGCGCAGCAACAAATGGATCAGCGACAGGGCAAGATGGACAAAACAGCCCTAATGGCGAGGGCTGAAGACTCAGAAGCTCGGTCCCGAAGAAACAACCTCCGTTTCATGGGCATTGCAGAGACGACAAATACAGGCCAGATGGAAAAATACATTTAGGGGTTGCTGACGACTCTGATGGGAAGGGACACTTTCTCCGATGTCTTCATTGTCAAACGGGCTCACAGGTCACTGGCCCCACTGCCGCCACCAGGAGCCAGGCCAAGGCCGATCATAGCCAGACTTTTGAATTATCGGGATCGTGATGCAGCGCTATGCAAATCTAGAGAACTGGGCAGCCTGAAGCATGAAGGCATGGAGATCTCTATCTATCCTGACTTCACACAACAAGTCCAGGAAGCCCGGAAAAAGTTCCTGCCGGTTAAAAAGAAGCTTCGTGAGCAGAACATTCCATATGCCATGATTTATCCGGCGCGGTTGCGGATAACGGATGGGGGCAAATCTACAGTGTTTAATGAACCCAAGGATGCACTCAAGTTTCTCCAGCACAGAAGGTCACAGGCCCCCTGGAAAAAGTCGCCGAGAGGTGGCCCAGACGAACAACAGGACACCTCAGATGTTGAGTGAATGGATCTCTTCTTTGCAAGGACTGAACTGTGAGTGGGACTCAGGTCGCAAAATACAAGGCTAAGCCATGGTAAATGCTCGCACAGTTAAGTCTAAAATGTGCTGTTAGTTAAGTGACGTTGTTGAAAATTGTGTGTTTCAGTTAAAAACGGACAGGGTTACTTCGGAGGCACTGCATTAACAATAGTCACGACGTATGGACTGAACACAGACGAACCTTTGTTTTTTGCGCACGTATGGGCTAAACTGCGTGACTTACCACCCACACCCATTATATGGGGAGGGGACTTTAACACATGCTTAGATCCTGCCATAGATAGGTCTACAGGTAATGAACGATATGGGAAACAATCAGCAAAGGTGTTCAGAGACGGTATGATAGAATGTGCAATGCTTGATCTGTGGCGTTTGAGAAACCCAGGGAGGAAAGAAGGCACTTGTACGTCCACGGTGCATAATACATGGTCGAGAATAGATTATTGGATAGCTACACAAGACGTTAGTACATGGACAACTCAGATAGACCATATGCCCAAGACACTATCAGACCATGCACCCATCCGACTAGTGCTTGCCATTCCCTCACATACTCCACGACAGTTTACTTGGCGGTTACAGCCGGGGGCACTCCTTGATGAGGTCTTCCATTCTGAGCTGCATCAGGCTATAGTGGAATACTTCAAATTAAACGCGGGATCCGTCAGCAGTGCGAAAACACTATGGGAGGCTTTTAAGGCCACCATAAGGGGACACTGTATAGGCAAGCAGGCAGGCATATTGAAGGACATTCAACAGCAATTAGCTATGGCGGAAAGGGATATTCGGAGGTTAGAGGAGGAGTTTGCGGCTACTCTGGACCCCAAAACACTAGCGGACATTAGGCAGAAAGTAGACGTCTATAACGGGTTTGCAGACGATGAGCTCAAATATATCTCACACAGATACTCAGCATGCACATATGGGGAAGGAGGCAGACCAGGACGTGGGCTTTCATATCGAATACGTGCACCACATACATCCACATATATAACACAAATAACGAACGTGCAAGGGAACCCCACTTTTGACACACCGTTGATATCAGACTGCTTTGCAGAGTACTATACTCGCCTGTACTCAACGGCAACGACGGTGACCCCTCCGGATATCTGCCAATACTTAGATGACATTGCACTGGCATGGCTGTCGGATGGCCACCGTGAATATCTGTGTCACCATATTACGGAAGCTGAGATCAAAGAGGCGATAAACTCTCTGCCAAATAACAAGGCGACCGGGGTGGATGGTCTCCCCGGGGAATTCTACAAAGAATTTCGAGATTTATTGATCCCACACCTAGCCGAGATGTATGAAGAGGCATATGAAGAGGGAATGCTGCCGACCTCGCTGCGGGAGGCGCTACTAATCACTCTCCCCAAACCAGGCAAGGACCCCCTCCAGTGTGAGTCCTATCGCCCACTGTCTTTAATTAATATAGATGCAAAAATCTTAGCTAGAATTATTGCGACAAGGTTACAACCTTTATTGCAGAAACTCGTACTACCGGATCAGGCCGGTTTCATACCGACTAGATCCACTACGCAAAATCTTAGGACCATCTTCGCAATGTTCCACCAACTGAACCCAGAACTGCCAGCAGCAGTAGCCTTATTGGACGCAGCGAAGGCTTTTGATTCAGTCGAGTGGGTATTCATGTTTACAGTACTGCGTAGGATGGGATTTCCGGAGCCTTTCCTGCGTTGGATTGCGCTTTTGTATGCTGAACCCAGCGCACGCATTAGAATAAATGGGAACACATCTGACCCAATTAAAATAAGCCGCGGAACCAGACAGGGATGTCCGCTCTCACCGCTCCTCTTCGTGTAAGATTCGTCAAAAACACCCAGAATCCTCTCTTCAATTCCAGCTTCGTCCAGTTGGCATATCATTATACGCGGATGATATGGTTCTATATGTTCGACACCCGGATACTAACTTAAATCCACTCATTAGAGAATACATACTGTTTGAGCGGTATTCAGAACTCAGTATCAACTGGGACAAATCGGTGGTCATACCACTTACGCTAGCTACAACACAGCCCAACCTGGATTTCCCATTACATTGGCAGATCAAACCGGTCAAATACCTTGAAGTATGGATACACAGAAATCCAGAAACGGTGATTCAGGAGAATTATGGCAGAGCACTAACTAAACTGGATGAGCAGATAGATCGGTGGATTAGACTTCCGTTGTCCCTGGCTGACAGAATAGCTATACAAAAGATGGTGGTATTACCGCGATTTCTATACTTATTTATGAATATTCCGATCTGGCTCACACAAGCGTTGTTTTCCAAGTTGCGCATGGCTATGCAGCGCCTAACTTGGGCCGGGAAACAGGCGAGAGTAGGCTGGAAAGTTCTAATCAAGCCATATCATCAAGGGGGCTTCGGAGCGCCGGACCTCCACTTATATTTTTATTGTGCTCAGGCCCAACACGCCCACTACTGGACACAACCGCATGCGCATATAACGCACATAGCTGTGGAACATGACAGCGCGCTGCCCTCACCACTGCTTACATTCATATCCGAACCGAAGCGATACACCCCGAGGGACGTGATACACTCTGTAACTTGCACATCGAGAGCATGGTATGCATTAGCGCAGCGCGCACGGAAACTCCCGATATATGCTCCAGCGCTACCTATAGCCCACCATGCGCGAATAACAGTCGCGCAGGAAAAAAACATGCTCACTTTACTGGGGACCATGGGTTTACGCACCATGAGTGATATTTTCCCACACAATCGATTCATTTCGCGGGACGACCCATCCCTCAGTGTACATTGTACACCACTGAAGATATTTGCGTATTTTAGGCTGCGTGCGGCAGTCAGGGAACTGTACCCATCGTTCCCAGACGAACCTTCCCAGCTAAATGCACTACAAATACTGCTAACGTCACCCACACGCCAACGCTTAGTGACACGCTTATATAACGCTTCACAGGGAGAATTGAGTCAGGTCCAAGATGAATCGCTCCAGCGATGGGAGGAGACAGTAGGAACTACTATAGATAAGAAGGACTGGGACTTTAGTTGCACACAAATGCAGCTGCTAACATCAAACTGCAACTTGCGTATTATTCATTTTAAGTTTCTACATCAAATATATTACACTCCAGTAAAATTACATAAATGCGGACTTAGACCAGTGTTAGAAACGGGAGTCTCTAGTTGGCCATGGCTGGCGCCAATGTCCAAATAGGGACCCTTCTTCCTAAGTCAGGGCAAGTGGGCTACCCCCTGTAATAACCCCTGCTCAACCCTGTGGTAACGTAGCATGAGCAGTTAGGCCTATCTCAGAGGCAGTGTGCGAAGCATTTATGACCATGCACAATAAGGCAGTAACGACACCACAAAAGGACAAAACTCAAGTAGGTATAGAAAAATAGTATCTTTATCTAAGGTTTAGCACAAGACTCTCAAAAGCGTTTTAACCAGTCACAATGCACGTAAATCAATAGGGACTTAAAAAGGCAATAACGTGTTCACCAGAACGTGGCACTGACTGAGTTCAAGGCCTGGGTCTACACGACCCGTTGCGCACCAGGTACCTGCCGTTGGACGGGGACACAGCACGTAGCTTCTCGAAGAAGCGAGACGGTGACAGGCGGACTCCCAGCGACCACAGTTCTCGACTGCAGTGGTCCGCAACGTGCACTCACAATGATTCGGGCACTCGGGGACAGGCGGGCTCTCAGCGGCAGCAGCACGCGGCTGCGGCGGCTCGGACTGGTGGTGGCGATGACTCTCGTCATGCAGCTCCGTGGTGGGCTCACAGCGGCAGCAGCTCTCTCCTAGCTGCGACGGCCCACAGGACGACTCAGGATGATGCAAAGTTGGCAAAGGTGCGAGCACTCAGCGGCAGCAGCTCTCTCTTAGCTGCGGCGGCCTACAGGATAAATCACGTTAAGGCAAAGTTGGCAAAGGTGCGAGCACTCAGTGGCAGCAGCTCTCTTAGCTGTGGCGGCCCACAGGACAAATCACGATAATGGAAAGTTGGCAAAGGTGCGAGCACTCAGCGGCAGCAGCTCTCTCTTAGCTGCGGCGGCCCACAGGACAAATCACGATGATGCAAAGTTGGCAAAGGTGCGAGCACTCAGCGGCAGCGGCTCTCTCTTAGCGGCGGCGGCCCACAGGACAAATCACAATGATGCAAAGTCGGCAAAGGTGAGAGCACTCAGCGGCAGCAGCTCTCTCTTAGCTGCGGCGGCCCACAGGACAAATCACGATGATGCAAAGCTAACACAAGTGCGGGCACTCAGCGGCAACAGCTCTCTTTTAGCTGCCGCGGCCCACAGGACAAATCACGATGAGGCAAAGTTGGCAAATGTGCGGGCACTCAGCGGCAGCAGCTCTCTCTTAGCTGCGGCGGCCCACAGGACAAATCACGATGATGCACAGCTGACACAAGTGCGGGCACTCAGCGGCAACAGCTCTCTCTTAGCTGCGGCGGCCCACAGGACAAATCACGATGAGGCCAAGTTGGCAAAGGTGCGGGCACTCAGCGGCAGCAGCTCTCTCTTAGCTGCGGCGGACAACAGGACAAAGGATGATCTCGACCAGGCTGGCCCAGCGGCGGGCGCGCAGCGTCTACAGCTCTCTCTTAGCTGCGGCGGCCCACACAGGTTCAGCAAAGGTTCCAAAGGTTCAAATTAAGGCGGGCGCTCAGCGGCGGCAGCTCTCTCTTAGCTGCGGCGGCCCACACAGGTTCAGCAAAGGTTCCGGAGGCTCAAATTAAGGTGGGCGCTCAGCGGCGGCAGCTCTCTCTTAGCTGCGGCGGCCCACACAGATTCAGCAAAGGTTCCGAAGGTTCAAATTAAGGCGGGCGCTCAGCGGCGGCAGCTCTCTCTTAGCTGCGGCGGCCCACACACAGAGTTAACAAGGGTTCCCGGTCCGCGTTCCTCACAGTAGAACTAGAGGTTCCGGATTACTCGACGGAGGCCTCACCTGCAAGTAGAATCCCTAGCACAGGAATTCAGACGGCTGACGGGGTGAAGTCTAATGTCCCTGAGACTTCAGCAGGAGGTGCTCTCAATTCAGGCCCTCGGGTAGTTTCTTCAGCAAGCTTGGTGAAAGTTTCAAAGTCCTTTCCTCTGTTCACTCGGACAGAGTTTCGTCTTGACATGCAGAAGGAACACACTTGAAAAAGGTTTCAGCACAGCGTTTTATACCTAAAAAGTCTTTGTTCTCTGCAGCCACAAATCACTGCATCCAGCCAGAACCAGTTCGGTGGGGTCGGGGATCACTTGGTTTACGAGGCGACATCCTGCCCTTTGAGAACCTGGCGGTCTGCTATCAGACACCTAGTGGGAGGTGGAGCCATCATTCACCTTGCCAGGCACGGCCCTGCTCAGATCAAAGAGTCACCCCTCCCCATACTCTAAATGCCGATCTCTCTCTCCAGCCAGGTCTGACCCAGCTGGCCCTGCTGCTCCAAAACCAGACGGCCAATACACACGCTAGCAAAGCCTACAGGAAGGCTTACGCCAGAAAATACCTTGTTTCTAGCAGCGGCATTTTCGAACACGGGCTACGCAAATGATCCTTACTAAAAGATGTATCTCAATGTCCTGTGCTTAAACATAACAAATTCGAAGTTCCTATCAGGTTCCTGGGGGCAGGTAGGATTAGGGCATGTAATACTCAGCCTGCCCATTCTGGCCTATGAGGACGGATAGCCTCACAATAGTAACAGTGAAATGGAGGGTAACTCGCTATTAGAACATGCTACACAGACATACTTTAAAAGCTGCTTCGGTGGGTAGCGCAAATCAGCGCTGCAGGCCCACCAGCAGTATTTGGTCCACCAGCCCTGGGCACACACAGTGCACGTATACTAGAGACTGAAATGGTCTTATTCATCATTATGTATTGAAACGATGTTCAAAAATGGTTAGGGTACACTTCTCATGGAAAAAGTTTTTGTTCCTCCTAGCATTTTATTGCTTTTACAAAAATGTTATTTACATTTTTTCGTTTCATAAATAATAAGTCCCGCTGACATAGCGAACTGTGAATAATAATATATACCGCATCAGGCTTGCCCATAATTTTTATCTTTAAAAAGGATAAAATGACCAAGATTGTATGGTCTTATTCATCATTATGTATTGAAACGATGTTCAAAGATGGCGCCCATATTCATTCACTATTTTGATATGGACACGGCTTTTTGCTCCGTTTAAAGATGGCGCTCATGTAAATTGAATTTCGGAGTATATACATAATATGGGTGAATGAATTCGGAAATGACTAAGTACTAAGTATACATAATATAGTATCCTTTTTTGCGAAAAATATACCGTTGGTTATTATTTCTCTCTCTTTTTAATATTAAGTTGGAGCACAGAGCGATTAGTAAATAATATAAACCGCCGTTATAATATAAGAGCGTCAGTTTAAATATATCCCATGTAAAATGTGAGCCCCTGTTTCTAGAAACATTGCTTTATAAATGTGGGAAGACCTTGTACTCATGGTTTTCCTCATTCCTAACATGTAGAAATGATACTACAAGATGGCGCCCAAAATGTATATACATTGTATATACTTTTGTGACCCTTTGATTAGATGTGCCCAGGTGAGAATCATTGATTCTACTTAGCGGGCTATTTAAACTTGAAGAAAGGGGTTTTCTTTCATTCGTACTTGACCCTCGCGCCACCACGCTGATCGCCTGATGTTATAAGTAAGTGTTAGTTAGGCTACACGCGGCAATTTGTCTTTATAGTTTAATTTAATTTTATTTTTATAAGGGGCTTCTTAGTCAGGTATGTTATTGTAAATTTTATAAAGCTGTAATAACTTTTAGCCACCATGCCGCTCTCCTGATGTTATAAGTAAATGTTAATTAGGTTGTTTGCGGCATCTTGTCTTTATAGTTAATTTTAAAAGGGGCTTCATAGCTAGAAATGTTATAAATTTCCTTAAAATCAAGAAAATATAATTTCAAAATTATACCAAGTTTGCTCACTTTGGAATTACTACAAATCGTTTCTCAACTTTAAGTTTCTCTATTATAGGAATAGCATAAAACGTCTGTTATATGAAAATGGGGAGAATCACCCCATTATCCAGTCTTATGAAGTATTAGGGATTCTTAATTGTATGAGACGGCCCATTTCTTTATGGCATGGGTCGACTAGTCTTTGTTAGTTAATTACTAACATAAGCAATCGTGAGATGTGATAGGACAGTTATCAGACTGGAATTTTTAATTATTTTTAAAAAATAGCGTTTACGGTAGTAATATTATTTTATTATACATATATAAGCTTTCTCTCATATATTCCAAAATTTGGTTTTTTAATACTAGTGATTATGGCTACTATGCAGATACCTCCTGATCTGGAATAAGCACTACTCTCAAATAATTTGAGCAAGAAGATAATACTTTCAAAATCCTTTATAAGAAACATCAGGTATGAAATCTTGGTTTCTAAATTTAATGGACAACTTAAATAGTGTTTTTTACTCTTCAATTGGACTATGTAGGCAATTCTTATTAAATTTTGTTCTATATTTATATTTATTTAGATAAAACCCTTATTTACTGGTTCTTGGAGGAGATGACTATATTTTTGATTCTGCAGTAGTACTAACTACGGTTAAACAGTTTTCTGGTAAGAGCCATAAATATAATAAACAAATGTTCTATTATTACAAGAGAGGCCAATATGCAGTTGAAATTATATGATTTTTGAAACCCACCCATCAACTGTTTGTTTCCTTGGTAATGTGTTGATAAAACCCATAGATTTTAAAGTAATTGTGCAATATTAAGCACACAAAGAACTGTGATTTTGTAAATGGCAATTTTGATTAAATCGACATCTTATATATGACCTGACCCTACTAAAATCCATATAAAGAAAGGCATAACACTGGGCAGTTGTTTATTTTAAATTGGATATTTTGAATTTTAGTGAGATGTAATTCGTTTTAATGTGTAATTATATGTATGTTTTCATGTATATTTCAATATGTAAATTTGTAAATATAGTAAACTAATTTTGTATATATGTATATATGTTTTTGTAGCCCTGAAGAAGTCCGAGAGGACGAAACGCGTTAGCTACGGTTTTTTACTACGTCATAAGGAAGACTACAATAAAGAATTTGAAGACTCTACTTTGTTAAGTTGCCATTTCTTTGTTTGTTGCTAAATTGATGTGTTAAAAATGATATTAGCAGAGAGTGCTGGACCTTATGTTGTTTATGATTTATAATATACGTATGTGTATTTTGGAGATCTAGGGGAATTGGATCTCAGGTCACGGGCACCTTGAACTTTTTTAAAATAATTTTTCTACTACGGATAGGTGCAGTCTTTCTCTTTGCCTCAATCCCTATCTTCTATTAAATAGTATACTAGAGACTGACAGGTAAACCAAACGAGCCAATTATGGTTATCCCAATTCATACAGTTATCTTTACACAGGGAGCATTCGCGCTGTGGCACTGATTGGCAGTGGCACAGCGCCCAGAGCATCTAAATCCATCCAACATAAAAGATAAGGAGCGAACAGAGGAAGGGAGACCCGCGCCAATGATGCCAGGTCTAACACGCGTTCCCTCCAGCTGAAATGTGGGGAAAACTAACCATCCCCTTGGGAGTTCTCATCACTAAGGCGGAAAAACCTGGACAGACTGTCAGCATTGGCGTGTTCTGTACCAGGGTGGTGTTCCACCGTGAAATCCATACCCTGTAGGGAAATGGACCACCTCATAAATTTGGGATTCTCACCCCTCATATGCATCAACCATCTAAGGGGCCTGTGGTCTGTCTGAACCCGGAAGGGAGTCCCAAACAGATATGGTCTCAGCTTCTTCAGCGCCCAGACCACAGCAAATGCCTCACGCTCAATGGCACTCCACCTCTGTTCCCGGGGAAGTAACCTCCTGCTTAGGAAGGCTACCAGTTGGTCTAGTCCCTCCTCATTGATCTGTGACAGAACAGCCCCTATACCATGCTCTGAGGCGTCTGTCTGGACAACAAATTCCTTTGCAAAGTCGGGCGCCTGAAGCACGGGTGCGGTGCACATGGCAGTCTTCAGGGCGTCAAAAGCGTTCTGACAGGTGTCAGTCCAGTTTACCTTCTTTGGCTGCTTCTTAGAAGTGAGCTCAGTCAAGGGTGCAACAATGTTGCCATATCCCTTGATAAACCTCCTGTAGTACCCCGTGAGTCCTAAGAAGGCTCTCACCTGTGTCTGAGTCCTGAGGGGTTCCCACGCCAGGATAGTTTCAATTTTGGGCTGAAGGGGCGCCACCTGGCCGCTCCCCACCTGGTGCCCCAAATACACTACAGAACCCTGCCCAATCTGGCACTTACTGGCTTTGATTGTGAGGCCTGCCTTTCGCAGTGCCATCAATACCTCCCAGAGGTGGCGCAGGTGGTCCTCCCAAGAGGAGCTAAACACCGCAATGTCATCCAGGTAGGCGGCACTGAAGTCTTCCAGCCCAAACAACAGCCTGTTGACCAGCCTCTGAAAGGTGGCAGGGGCATTCTTCATTCCAAAGGGCATCACCCGGAACTGGTAGTGCCCATCGTGTGTGGAGAAGGCTGACCTCTCCTTTGCTCCCTCGGTCAAGGCGATCTGCCAATACCCAGACATCAAATCAAATGTGCTGAGGTATTTTGCAGCCCCTAACCGATCTACCAGTTCATCAGCTCTGGGGATGGGGTGCGCGTCAGTCTTCGTGACTGAATTGAGGCCCCGATAGTCCACGCAGAACCGAAGTTCTGGGGTGGTACCAGGCGCTGCAGCTTTTGGTACCAGGACCACTTGGCTGGACCAAGGGCTGCTAGAGGACTCAATCACCCCAAGGGCAAACATTTTGGTAACCTCATCCTTAATGTAGGCCCTTACCCGGTCAGTCACTCGGTAAGCCTTGTGCTTAGTGGGAGGACTGTCCCCGGTGTCCACGTCATGGACACACCAATCAGTGACACTAGGTACCAGGGAGAACAGATCACTGAATTGCCCCAACAGTTGGCGACAATCACTCTGCTGCTCAGGGGTCAGTGTGGTGGAGAGGACCACACCCTCCACTGACCCATCTCGCTCCCCTGCACACAGGAGGTCAGGAAGGGGCTCGCTCTCCTCCTCCATCCCAGCATCTGTGGCCAGAAGCATGCCCACTTCAGACCTCTCAAAGTGGGGCTTCAAGCGGTTAACATGCAGGACCCGCAAGGGGTTCCTGGGAGACTGCAAATCCACCACGTAGGTAACAGGACTCTTGCGCTCCACCACCCCAAAGGGGCCGGTCCACCTATCGTGGAGCGCATAGGGCTCCACCGGGGCCATGACCCAAACCTTCTGTCCAGGCTGGAACTCTATCAGAGTGGCATTCTGATCGTGCCAGCGTTTCATCTCTTCCTGGCTGGCTTCCAGGTTTGCCTCAGCAAGTTTCCTGAAACACCGAGTCTGGTTCCTGAAGCCAGCATGTAACTAAACACATCCTGGGGAGGTTTCCTGGGAGATTGCTCCCAGCCTTCCTTGACCAGACCCAGAGGCCCTCTTACCGGGTGACCATAGAGCAGCTCAAAGGGACTGAACCCCAAGGACTTCTGTGGCACCTCACGGTAAGCAAACAACAGGCATGGCAAGAGGACGTCCCACTTACACCTCATGGGCTCACCTAGTCCCATAATCATGCCCTTGAGGGTCCGGTTGAATCTCTCAACCAGCCCATTACCCTGGGGGTGGTAAGGAGTGGTGAACTTATATGTTACCCCACACGCCTCCCACAGAGACTTCATGTACTTGGAGATGAAGTTAGTTCCCCTATCGGACACCACCTCTCTGGGGAATCCCACACGGGAGAAAATCCCCATCCGTGCCCGTCCCACCACGGGGGCCATCACTGTCCTGAGCGGGATGGCCTCAGGGTACCTGGTGGCATGGTCCACCAAGACCAGGATGAACCTGTTGCCCATGGCTGTCTTGGGATCCAGAGGCCCCACAATATCAATGCCCACTCTCTCGAATGGGGTGCTCACAACGGGAAAGGGCTGTAGTGGGGCCTTAATCTTCCCCCCACTCTTCCCACTTGCTTGGCAAGTCTCACACGTCCTGCAGTGAGCATCTGAGCTCCTGCGCATCTGGGGCCAATAGAAGTCGGTGACCAGCCGCTCAAAGGTCTTGGTGTGCCCCAGATATCCGGCCAGTGGCACATCATGAGCCAACCCCAGTAGGAAGGTCCTGAAGCACTGGGGTACCACCAGCACACGGGCTGACCCAGGCTCAGCAACCTTAGGCTCGCTGTAAAGGAGGTCATTCTCCCAATAGATCCAATGTGACCCTGTCTGATCACCTGCTGCCTGGGCGGCGGCCTGTCACCGCACCCCCTCAAGAGAAGGGCAGGTTCTCTGTTGCTCGCAAAATTCCTCCCTGGAGGGCCCCCCTTCCTGCTGCCAATGGGTCAGCTCCAGTAGGTCCCCCAGTTCAGCCACTTGTTCCCCTGTAGGTTCCGGGGCATCCCCCTCAAGGTCTGCTCCCTCCGGGACTGTGGGAATCACAGGGGCCGGTTTCCCACACCCCCTACCCCTTCTCTTTAAGGCAGTGGCCTGGGCCATACTTTCAGGCTCCAGACCCTCCGGAACATCCTTCCGAGCTGTCATGGACCTAGTGATCGCACACGCCCACTCAGGCAGACCCAACATTTCCAAATGAGACTTTCTCTTCACCGTAGCCCACGGGGAGTTCTCTAGATCATTGCCCAACAGTCTGTCTACAGGCATGGCGGCCTCACAGTCACTTGAAGAGTTCCTGAGACCCCCCCCCCACTCGAAGGGAACCTGAGCCACTTCACACTGGCTCTCTGAGTTGTCTGCTGACACTACGAGGCAGAATGCATGGGGGACAACCTGCTCTTTGGACACCAACCGGGAGCTGACAGCAGTCACACTAGCTCCGGTGTCCCGGAGAGCCTCCACCCTATGGCCATTGATGGTCACCCACTGCCGGTACTTCTTAGTGTTATTCGGCAGTGTGGGGTTAGGGACCTTCTCAAAGTCTCCTAGCGAGACAAGGGTTAACTCTACGGGATCCCACCCACCTTTGACCTCTACCTCCTCCCCCCCCAGGGCTACACTGGCAATCTGGCAGGATGGTGCACGGGGTGGTGCACGAGGGGATGCATTGGGGTCCCTCTGGGGGCACTGGGGATCATAATACCGGTGGCCCACTTGACCACACTTGAAACAAGTGAGTGGCCCCCTCTGAACAGGCCTACCTGTCGGGGACACTGGCTTCTTCTCAGGGGAGGCTGGGACACCACTGCTTGGTTCCCTTGGGAATTACTTTGGGGCCCTCTCTGAACTTCCTCGGCTTACCCTTGTCCCCCCACTTCTCTGCTGGGGACCCTGCCCACCTCTGGCGGAGTCTCCCACAAAACCTTTGTGGACCCGGGTGCTCACCCAGCGGTCCGCCTCCTCAGCAAGCTTCCTAGGGTTAGTCAGCTTGCTATCAATCAGGTGCTGGCGTAGCTCTGGAAAACAGTTACTAGAAAAATGCTCCCACGCAAACAAATCATGCAATTGCTCGAAAGTTT
This sequence comes from Calotriton arnoldi, assembly GCA_963921515.1. Classification (NCBI taxonomy): domain Eukaryota; kingdom Metazoa; phylum Chordata; class Amphibia; order Caudata; family Salamandridae; genus Calotriton; species Calotriton arnoldi. The sequence goes on along the minus strand of CAWUFW010006084.1, from coordinate 1,050,889 downwards.
CCACTTTGCTACCCTTTACCCAGCGATCCGTTGCTCTGCAGAAAAAAGACACATATTCAACCCACGTGGTACCCTCTAACTTCTTACAGGTCCTAAACCTCTGCCTGTACATTTCTGGGGTCAAACCATAACGGGTCATCAAAGCTTCTTTCATATGGGCATACACCATCCTGCTCTCCTCAGGCAGGTTCAACAGGGTATCCCTACCATCACTCACAAAGCGCCCCCACAATCCCGCTCCCCAATCCTGCTCAGGGACCCGGTGGGACACCATTGCTATCTCATACGTGGCAAACCACTCTTGTGAAAATCCTTAATGACATCCTTAGGAATATAAACTCTACTCTGAGGAGTTACTAAAGGTATGCTGCCACCAGAGGGGGAGACCGGGACACTCCTCGCCCTGATCTCTATCTCCCTCAACATTCTCTCATGCTCCATTCTCATTATCTCAAGTTCAATTGACAATCGATTCTTCTCAATGTCTAACTTTACTCTCAAGGTCCTTCTGACCTTCCAATTTAGCCATCTCCAAACTATGCCTCCTATCTCTCTCCCTGTCCTCCAGCTCTTCTGGGGTCAGGCTCCTTTGGGATACACTAGTACCTGGATTGGAGGGTGTTCTATCTCCCCCTCTACTGCATCATCCTGCTGCCCTCCAGCATTCTCTTCCTCATCCCCAGCGGACTCTCTCGCTTCCCACCAGGCCTTCAGCGCCTTGTGGTACTCCTCATTCCTAGAGAGACCTATCACAGGGACTGTGAATTGCTTACAAAATGACTTCAGCTGTCTGGCAGTATAGGTATCTAATCTTTCCTCCTCAAAGGTGAGATCCTCCGAAGCATTGGATGTTGGCCTTCCCATATTAGCAGTACTCATGGCTGCGATCAACAATTAAATACTAGAACAACCAACCAACAAAAAAAAAAAAATTCGAAGAGGGAAAAAAAAACCCGTGCGTGGCTGCGCTTTGGTCTGTACTCACTAGTGGCGTCTACCAGTTATTGTACGTGGATCATAAATGCAAGTCCTGATCCTCACCGCTGACCGCCAATGTTAGAAATAGGGTTCTCTAGTTGGCCATGGCTGGCGCCAATGTCCAAATAGGGACCCTTCTTCCTAAGTCAGGGCAAGTGGGCTACCCCCTGTGATAACCCCTGCTCAACCCTGTGGTAACGTAGCACGAGCAGTTAGGCCTATCTCAGAGGCAGTGTGGGAAGTATTTATGACCATGCACAATAAGGCAGTAATGACACCACAAAAGGACACAACTCAAGTAGGTATAGAAAAATAGTATCTTTATCTAAGGTTTAGCACGAGACTCTCAAAAGCGTTTTAACCAGTCACAATGCACGTAAATCAGTAGGGACTTAAAAAGGCAATAACGTGTTCACCAGAACGTGGCACTGACTGAGTTCAAGGCCTGGGTCTACGCAACCCGTTGCGCACCAGGTACCTGCCGTTGGACGGGAACACAGCACGTAGCTTCTCAAAGAAGCGGAGACGGTGACAGGCGGACTCCCAGCGACCACAGTTCTCGACTGCAGTGGTCCGCAGCGTGCACTCACAATGATTTGGGCACTCGGGGACAGGCGGGCTCTCAGCGGCAGCAGCACGCGGCTGCGGCGGCCCGGACTGGTGGTGGCGATGACTCTCGTCGTGCAGCTCCATGGTGGGCTCACAGCGGCAGCAGCTCTCTCCTAGCTGCGGTGGCCCACAGGACGACTCACGATGATGCAAAGTTGGCAAAGGTGCGAGCACTCAGCGGCAGCAGCTCTCTCTAGCTGCGGCGGCCCACAGGACAAATCACAATGATGCAAAGTCGGCAAAGGTGCGAGCACTCAGCGGCAGCAGCTCTCTCTTAGCTGCGGCGTCCCACAGGACAAATCACGATGATGCACAGCTGACACAAGTGCGGGCACTCAGCGGCAACAGCTCTCTCTTAGCTGCGGCGGCCCACAGGACAAATCACGATGAGGCCAAGTTGGCAAAGGTGCGTGCACTCAGCGGCAGCAGCTCTCTCTTAGCTGCGGCGGACCACAGGACAAAGGATGATCTCGACCAGGCTAGCACGCGGCTGCGGCGGCCCGGACTGGTGGTGGCGATGACTCTCGTCGTGCAGCTCCATGGTGGGCTCACAGCGGCAGCAGCTCTCTCCTAGCTGCGGTGGCCCACAGGACGACTCACGATGATGCAAAGTTGGCAAAGGTGCGAGCACTCAGCGGCAGCAGCTCTCTCTTAGCTGCGGCGGCCCACAGGACAAATCACAATGATGCAAAGTCGGCAAAGGTGCGAGCACTCAGCGGCAGCAGCTCTCTCTTAGCTGCGGCGTCCCACAGGACAAATCACGATGATGCACAGCTGACACAAGTGCGGGCACTCAGCGGCAACAGCTCTCTCTTAGCTGCGGCGGCCCACAGGACAAATCACGATGAGGCCAAGTTGGCAAAGGTGCGTGCACTCAGCGGCAGCAGCTCTCTCCTAGCTGCGGTGGCCCACAGGACGACTCACGATGATGCAAAGTTGGCAAAGGTGCGAGCACTCAGCGGCAGCAGCTCTCTCTTAGCTGCGGCGGCCCACAGGACAAATCACAATGATGCAAAGTCGGCAAAGGTGCGAGCACTCAGCGGCAGCAGCTCTCTCTTAGCTGCGGCGTCCCACAGGACAAATCACGATGATGCACAGCTGACACAAGTGCGGGCACTCAGCGGCAACAGCTCTCTCTTAGCTGCGGCGGCCCACAGGACAAATCACGATGAGGCCAAGTTGGCAAAGGTGCGTGCACTCAGCGGCAGCAGCTCTCTCTTAGCTGCGGCGGACCACAGGACAAAGGATGATCTCGACCAGGCTAGCACAGCGGCGGGCGCTCAGCGGCTACAGCTCTCTCTTAGCTGCGGCGGCCCGCACAGGTTCAGCAAAGGTTCCGAAGGTTCAAATTAAGGCAGGCGCTCAGCGGCGGCAGCTCTCTCTTAGCTGCGGCGGCCCACACAGGTTCAGGAAAAGGTTCCGAAGGTTCAAATTAAGGCGGGCGCTCAGCGGCGGCAGCTCTCTCTTAGCTGCAGCGGCCCACACACAGAGTTAACAAGGGTTCCCAGTCCGCGTTCCTCACAATAGAACTAGAGGTTCCGGATTACTCGACGGAGGCCTCACCTGCAAGTAGAATCCCTAGCACAGGAATTCAGACGGCTGACGGGGTGAAGTCTAATGTCCCTGAGACCTCAGCAGGAGGCGCTCTCAATTCAGGCCCTCAGGTAGTTGCTTCAGCAAGCTTGGTGAAAGTTTCAAAGTCCTTTCCTCTGTTCACTCGGACAGAGTTTCGTCTTGACATCCAGAAGGAACACACTTGAAAAAGGTTTCGGCGCAGCGTTTTACACCTAAAAAGTCTTTGTTCTCTGCAGCCACAAATCACTGCATCCAGCCAGAACCATTTCGGTGGGGTCGGGGATCACTTGGTTTACGAAGCGACATCCTGCCCTTTGAGAATCTGGGGGTCTGCTATCAGATGCCCAGTGGGAGGTGGAGCCATCATTCACCTTGCCAGGCACGGCCCTGCTCAGATCAAAGAGTCACCCCTCCCCATACTCTAAATGCCGATCTCTCTCTCCAGCCAGGTCTGACCCAGCTGGCCCTGCTGCTCCAAAACCAGACGGCCAATACACACGCTAGCAAAGCCTACAGAAAGGCTTACGCCAGAAAATACCTCGTTTCTAGCAGCGGCATTTTCGAACACGGGCTACGCAAATGATCTTTACTAAAAGATGTATCTCAATGTCCTGAGCTTAAACATATCAAATTCGAAGTTCCTATCAGGTTCCTGGGGGCAGGTAGGATTAGGGCATGTAATACTCAGCCTGCCCATTCTGGCCTATGAGGACGGATAGCCTCACAATAGTAACAGTGAAATGGAGGGTAACTCGCTATTAGAACATGCTACACAGACATACTTTAAAAGCTGCTTCGGTGGGTATCGCAATTCAGCGCTGCAGGCCCACCAGCAGTATTTGGTCCACCAGCCCTGGGCACACACAGTGCACGTATACTAGGGACTGACAGGTAAACCAAACGAGCCAATTATGGTTATCCCAATTCATACAGTTATCTTTACACAGGGAGCATTCGCGCTGTGGCACTGATTGGCAGTGGCACAGCGCCCAGAGCATCTAAATCCAGCCAACATAAAAGATAAGGAGCGAAAAGAGGAAGGGAGACCCGTGCCAATGATGCCAGGTCTAACAACCAGACAATAGGTGTCACAGATGCGGGACGCCAAACGCAGATTTTCTTCACATGGCATGGGCATGTCCTCAACTTACATTATACTGGCAAGAAGTCACAAGTACCCTTACAGTGATGCTAGCTGAACAGATACCAAATGCTCCACTGGTCTGTCTGCTGGGACTCTACAAGATTCGGCCAGCCAAAAGACGTAAGCTGCTAGCTGTGGCACTGCTACTGGCTAAACGCCGGGTTGCGATGCGCTGGGGTAGCAAGCGCCCACCACGTTACAAAGACTGGCTAACGGATATGACCTTTTGTAAAGAGACATTGGAAACGTATGCAGAAGAAATACCTCAGGCCTCAAGACCTAGAGACTTCTGGGATCCTTTTGTACAATATCTTCGATCCTTACAAGATACTGACTAAATCCATGCAATTGGACACAGAGATCGCTCAAGAAACGCAGAGATGGGGTGTTGCGAAAGGGATGTATATGGCAAAAATGTGTAAGAACAGCAGGCACGAGAACCTGTGGAGGGACAAACGCTCTAATAATTACAGTATTGTATACCCTGTGCGTGGTCATATATGTAGGACTGATGGGATATGACAATGTATGAATCAAATGACGTTAAGCTGTGTAACTTTGCTTTGCTTTTATTTTTATTTGCTGACTGGAATAAATAAAAAAATAAAAAAAATAAAAAAATAAAGCAGCTCTTTTTTTTTTTTAAAGGCACCCCGTTTTCCTTAAAGGAAAATGGGCTGCATTTAAAAAAAAAAAAAATGAAACGTTTTCATTTAATTTTTTAAGGGCAGGCAGTGGTCCCTGGGACCACTGCCTGCCCTTACAAAACATTTTTGGAGCCAGTCACAAAGGGGAAGGGGTCCCGTGGGGACCCCTTCCCACTTGCGACTTCATTACCACCCTCTTGAAGAGGGCGGTAATTTGCGAGTGTTTTGCGACCGCAATTGCGGTCGCAAAATATTCATACATGACTCTGCGGTCGCTATTTGGAAGGGAACGCCCCTTCCTAATAGCGAGTCGCAATATACAATTTTGCGAGTCGCAAATTATTTGCGAGTCGCAAAATAGTGTAAGTACATGGCCCAGACTAAAATTGCATGCGCAAACGGGTCGCAAACCCGTTTGCGCATGCAATTATACGTCGTACATCTGGCCCTCAGTATAGAAAATAGGAAAAATGCAATAAAGCATTTGATTAGTCCATAAAGAATAAAGTGCATAAGAATAAATTGGGTGCATTTCCCAAAAGGTAAAATTGAATGCGCTTCCCAAAGAAGAAATGGAGTGCGTCTCAAAGAAAAATATATTGAGTGCGTCTCAAAGAAAAATATATTGAGTGCGGTGCCCCTCCTCCCAGGGTTTCTTCTGTTATTAGTTTCTAGAAGAATGCCCATGTCATGTTGTGTCACACCACCATCAAAAGACCATCACCAGTTTATGATGCACATTAAATCATCTAGAGTGGCAACATCAGTAAACATGCACGAAAATGGAAGTATTCATAAGTCCACATTAGCTGTCTGAAAAGAAACAATAGCAACATACAGTGTGGGAGGTAACACATTTCACAGTTCTTCCTTTCCCATGGGGAAAAAAGGATTATGTAGAGAATATGGAATGTACGCCTTGCAAACTTGAAATGCAACATTATTCACAATCACCAGGCCATTGTTAATATTCAGGGCAAGGTTGTCATCAAGCATCCTAACACAAAGCCTTTAACTTGACTTCACTTTTACTTCATTTAATGCATTTGCAAACACCATTTAGTAATGTAACTCATAATAACTTTCAGAAATGAGTATTTATGTATTTTACTATCATCATATTGGATGACTTATGCTCAAGTATGTTAGATTACTGCAAATTTCATTAACGTCTACAAAACTCACATTTCTATAATTTCAAGATGATAAAATCGTTTTAACATTTTCATAATCTATATCATTTCTAATACCATTCCCTAGAATTTCAAGCTTGAGACTCATTATTTAGTAGCATACCTCTTCATTTTCTACCCCCTGTTACTTTTCAATAGCACTCTCCATGACACTAGGCCATGTTTTCTTTATCACGTTATTATATGTAAGAGTATAAATTTGCATGAATACTTATCTCTTATCTTTTAAAGCACTCTTTTATGACGGCTCTGCTACTTTCAATTCTTTTTTCATGAAGCTTTTTCTATTTACTGTGTGCAACGTGCAATTTCAAAATGTGTGTTTTCATTGTTTTACTTGTGTTTATGCTTTTAGGATTCAAGCTCCATTAACCTCTGGCAGTGTTCAACACTGTGTCCCACCACACTCTCATCAAACAACTTCACCACCTCAAAATCTAGGGAGATGCCCTCAAATGGATCACCTCTTTCCTCTCCAGAAGAACCCAGGGAGTCAAGCTACCTCTGTTCCACTCGGAACCCAAGAACATAATCTGCGGTGTTCATCAAGGCTCGTCCCTCAGCCCCACTCTGTTCAACACCTGCATGACCCCCTTGGCCAACATCATCAGAGCCAATGGATTAAACATCATATCCTACGAAGAAGACATCCAGCTCATTCTCTCACTTTCAGACCCACCACCATGAGTGCTAACTTCTGCAGGTGTATGATGAGCGTCGCTGACTGGATGCAATAAAACTGCCTGAAACTCAACACAAACAAGGCAGACGTTCTGGTCTTCGGAAACAACACCTCCCTGTGGAACAACTCCTGGTGGCCCACAGAACTAAGACCCTTTCCAACTCCGACAGACCATGCTCGGAATCTCGGCATCATTCTTGACAGCGTCATCACAATAAACACTTTGATCAATACGGTCTCATACGCCTGCTTCCTCACTCTACTCATGCTTCAGAGCATCTTTAAATGGCTTCCCATCAACACCAGATGCACCGTCCCTCAAGCCCTAGTCACCAGCTGCCTGGACTTCAGCAATGCACTCTACGCAGGAATTACCACTAACCTTCTGAAGAGACTGCAAACCATACAGAACCATAGCCAGACTCATCCTCGGCCTCCACAAATGGGCAAAGATCACCCCTAACCTCAAGAAACTCCACTGGCTCCCCAAACAGAAGTGATGCCAATTCAAGATGCTGATTCACACCTCCAAGGCCCTGCACAACCAAGGACCAGCCTACATCAATCACTGACTGAACTTTCACTAACCCTCCAGACACATACGCTTCACCTCCCTCTCCCTCGCGCACACCCCTAAATCTACTGAAGCAACAGTGGAGGATGCTCCTTCTCCTACCACACAGCAAAATCATGGAGCAACTTCCCCCTGCACCTCTGGACCTTCGTCTCTCTCCTGGAATTCCAGAAAGCACTCAAGACCTGGCTCTTCAACTGTACCCACATAAAGCAGCATTATCCTCTGTGCCTAGATACCCTCACGGGTGATTAGCCATGCTCTATGAATTGATTGATTATTAATTGAATTCAGTTTGGAAATTTTATTGTTTGGAGTACTGACTTTATTACTGTTTTGGTACTGCATACATATTTCAAACATTACCCTAAGTTAATCCTGTCTGTTCTGTGCCATAGCTACCAGGGGGTTCAGCTCAGGTTCATTTAGTGATTTTGAGAGTTCACCCTGACAAGAAGTGTTATTGTTGCGTGTGGTGGGCAGTCACCCACTTCAAATAATATACTAGTATATACTGGTGTGGTTGAGCTGCATGGCTACTCATCCTTGTGAAGACATTCCCTCCATGAGGCAGAACTTTCTTTATTTACCTTTTCTCAGTCCCATCTTTGCAATTTCCAGGTACCCACTAGCCTCTGCAGGCATGACATGAGCATGGACCCATCACGAGACTCAGTGGCCTGGTTGCTGAAATAGGTTTCCATGTGCCATACTTGTTGAACCCTTGTTTCCCTCTTGTTCGGCAATCATTTATAACCCAATTGGGATATGAGCTTACAAGATTCATATAGTTGAAAGAGGTCATGCACCATCCCTGTGGGTACCCGCATGCCTGTCAGTTAACATCCTGATTACCCACTATCCTAAGATCCTCCCCCATAGACATGACGTCATTGGCCATGTGATACTAGGATCCCATGGTCATGAGATATTCATCGTAGTCTCAATCTTCACACCACCTCTTTTGACAAGGCCTTTACTGCTTGAAAAATATACCACGGAGGGTGGTGGTGGCTTGCAAGGCCATCTTTCTGTTGCCAACCATGTGCCCAGTGTACTGCTTACTGCGGAAGGCCTGCAAGTTCACATTTGTCATTCTTTAGTTCATCAACAAGCCGCAGCCTCAAAGTTTCAATAATGTGCATTTAAAAATGCATGTATTGGGGTCAGTGATGGGCATCACTTACTCTGATTTCATGAAGAGTTGTAGGTTCTGTATTTTTCATTCCTGCTGCTCACGTGATACAACAAAATGAAACCAAGGGAATTCCTCTAAAGCGTTAAGTACATTTTAGGTGGAACCACCTTTAACCTTAGTTCAGGCACACTGGATCCTTTTCTGGATTCGCAAATGATTCGGATTCCTGCAATCTGGAAATAGTTTAAAGTGCAACCCTATGAATTTGTGTCCATCTTCTTTCTTGAAATGTCTGGTATTGGAGAACAATAGCTTAGCTCTTTTTGATTTGATTCAAGTTGGCATATCTCATTAATATTTTTAAAATGTTGCACGCAGCTGGAGATAACTTGTGTAGCAACAAGTAAGTGGGCAGCTGGTTTGGGACTTAAGAGCCATTTGTGACGTTAACAACTTCATAACAAAAACACCATTAGCATTTTTATTCAAAGAATTGGATGGGGTCTTAGCACAGGAGCATGGCTGGTGGCAATTTATCAGCATAGCCATGCCGTCATTACCTATGGGTCCATTCGGCATCATCTGGAGGTGTCCTTAGTTATGCCCCATCACAGACTGGTCATGGATGACAGGCAATGGTGATAGGAAGGGACTCCATTACAGGGCCACGCACTCTTGCAGATTACCAGGGCAGGTGTGGCTCATTTGCTCTAGGGCATGACCAAGCAAAAGTATTCTGCCCCAGTGTCTACCAATTCTGTGTGGCTTTCTGTCCTAAATCCAGTGGGTTTAGGGAGCAACAGTGCAAAATACCGGCCCTCTATTGGTCTTATTCTAAGTGGTATTTCACGTGGACACTTGATGAACTACATTGTGGCAGATGCCGGGCGACTGGGGGCTGTAAGGCGACCGTTTCAGTAGATCAAAACCAAGCCATCGCTCCGTGCGCCTGTATTATTTTTCAATTGCATTCATCATAGAATAGACTACTCTCCTCCGAGTCAAGCACAGTGATTTCCTAACCTGGGTGGTAGGGAAGTGCATATAGAAATCTCACTGCATTCATGTGGAGCTGCAATGGCACATGTATCACGTTTATCACCTAATGGATTCATTATTGAACAGAGTTCCAGCAATGGGGCAAGTGGTTGCCGTGATAAATGTAGTTTTTTACCAGTCAAGTGGATGCAATGGAAACCTTATGCAATCACTCTTCACCCTGGTTTTTAGGTTGGACAAATTTATGCTATGGCTTTTTAGCACAGCTATCAGCAAGGCGTAATAGTGTTTTGATTGCAATTCATGAGGGTTTAGTTTACATCAGAAAAGTACACCCATTCATCACACAGTTTGTCAAATTCAATTCTTAATCTCCGACATATATTCTACTCAGAAAGTTAGCCATTTTTCCACTTTTTTCCCAAGCCAGTGGGGAAGGCTTTATTATAAGAAAATGTATTTGTGTGTGGAATGCATGTAAACAACATTTGTGAATATCTGTGTTTACATGGATTGACACACTAAAACCAGACCTATTCACCATGCAATTATTTTTTATCACTAATCAAAAACCTTGTGAAAAATCAAATTTTGTCTCTCAGGAATATCTTTATGAAAAACCACTGCAAGCAACTGGAGCCCAAATAGAGAACAAGTCAAGACACCACAGATAAAGATATCTTGAAATCAACCCTAAAACGCTACCAGCAGTAGATACCGCAGCAAGGAAATCTTTACCATCATCAATGCAACGCGCCTTCTGCCACCTCCCGAACATTACCCCCTCAAAAGACCTTTGCAACAGGCTCTTGGAATTCTGTTGTAACAAAATCACCTCCATATACAGCACCTTCGGCCCTCAGATGGACTCATTTACCATTGCAATTCAACTTCCCATCCTGGCCGATGAACCTTGTGGCCTGCTGTCATCACCATTAAAATAGCTGCTACTATGAAGACCATCCTTTCGGGGCTCCATCTGACCTTTGCCCCCACCATGTCTTCACCAAAGGACTGCTTCCAATCAGTGAAACACTAACACCCATCCTCAATACCTTCATCTCAGCCACATTCCCGGACACCTGGAAACATGCCACTATCATGCCCCTGCTCAAGAAACCATCTGGTGACCCAAACACATTTTCCAACTACACACACATCTTCCTCCAACCATACCAGACAAAGATCTTACAGAAACGAATCAACCGATGCCTCACCGACCACCACAGCAACCGCAGCTCCTCGATGTCACACAGTCTGGATTTGCAGTACAGAAATAGCACTCATTGCCACCACAGACGACATTCGCATTATCCTTGACGGAGGAGAGATGACAGACCTCATGCTCCTAGACCTCTCTGCAGCATTTTACACGGTCGCACGCCCCATCCTCATCAGGCTCCTGCACGTGATTTCCATCCATAGATCTGCCCTCCACTGGATCTGCTCCTTCTTAATGGATACAACACAAACTGTCAGCCTGGCACCTAAGTCATTGGAAACCCCCAAACTAATCTACTGAGGGCCTCAAGGTTCATCACTCAGCCCCATCCAATTCAACACACACATGATTCCACTAGCCAACATCTTCTGTGCACACACCCTCAACATCCTCTCCTACACAGATGACACGAAACTCATACTCTCTTTCTCTGAGACAAGATCCCCAAAACAAGAAACAAGTTCAACGCCTGCATGACCGAAGTGGCTAACTGCACGAAAGCCAACCATCTCAAGTTCAACCCAGACAAGATAGAAGTTGTGATCTTCAGCAAGAACACCTCACCATGGGATTCCAACAGGTGGCTGGCCAAACTCTGACCTACACCCATACCCAGAACCCATACCAGGAACTACAGAATAATTATCGACAGCAAACTGGAAATGATCGCACAAGTCAACATCATCACGGCATCCTGCTTCCACACCCTGAAGATGCTGAGTAAGATCTTCAAATGACTAATTATTTTAGATGCAGTAAATTTGATTGTGGCACAAGATTTGGACTTCAGATTTTACTGGCCTTAATAGGGCAGTTATTTAAGATTGCCTCAACCTTAACTCTGCAATGCATTTCCCATGACTGGTTTATATTAACAATTCTGTTGTGACTTGGGTCAACCACTGTAATTTGAACAGCCCGAGACTTTGTTAGATATAAGTAGGGGAGATCTGAAAATTAGGTTCCTGGGGCTCCTTGAAAAACTAATGGTAACTACAGAGCTGTTAAAAGCCACAGTCTTAAAAAAATTATCTATGTTAATTACATGCGATGTGCAATTTTACTTCGCATTTCAGAATGGATATCTTTCATCACTTTACCAGCTTCCCCGTAATAAATGACTGATCTCAAATATTATATAATTGTCCTTGTGACCAAGTACCAAAACAGAGCACTATGCATGTAGTGCTCTTTTGCAAACTGTATACAGAACAGAGGAAACGCTATATTATTCCAGTTCTAAAACATTTTAACTTCAAACAATGCCTTCCCGCATATTTGTTTCTGCAAACCTTACCTTCTCTGGATATATGCTGCTATTTGTCAAACTTTATGTGGGCAGTGATCTTTGCGAGAAAGAAGTTTTAATTCTGTATATAATAATGGCGTTTTTAGACGGCATGTTTTTATTAATTGATGTTTGTGTGTTTTTATTTTTATTGTCGAAATGTCTTTTTATTGTATGGTATGATGTTTTATATAGACATATTTGATTGATGTATCTGTTTTTAACATTTATATATTGTTATGCTGTAATGCTTTTCATGCTTTCATGATTTCAATTGAAATCGAATAAAGCTTACTACTGAATGAATGACTCCCAAGCAACACTAGAAAAACTGTCACTCCCGCCTTAATCACAAGCAAGTAGAACTATGGGGACACCCTCTATTCTGGGATCACCAAGCACTCACTAGATGACTAGAAACTCTCCAGAACTTGGCAGCTAGACTCATCTTCAACATCCCACACTGAAATCACATCACACCTGTTAGAAATGGGATTTCTGGTAGGCAGAAACCACCACTCTAGTCAGGGCAAGGGAGTTACACACCCAAGATAACCCCTGCTCACCCCCTTGGTAGCTTGGCACGAGAAGTCAGGCTTATCTCAGAGGCAATGTGTAAAGCGTTTGCGCAACACACACACACAGCAGCAACACACTAGGCACACCACAAAAGGAACTCCACACAAGGTTATATAAAAAAATAGCCTTTGTATTGTCATAAACACATTAGAAACATAATCACACATTTACACTGTGCCAACTGGCATGGGAAATATTCACAGGGGATTATATACAGGACCAGGCCAATCGGGCCACGGTCAGAACCATCAGAACAGGTAAGTAAAGGCAAATATAAAACACAACCAGTAACTACTGGTACCATAATGACCTAAGCATTATCCTATTAGCCTTAGACATAAACCCACAGTAGGCCCAAACCTCATCAGCATAAACACATTACGCAATGGGCCTCACCAGCATAAACACCTTATGCAATAACCTCATAAGCATAAAGACCTTACGCAAATAGGTACTCCTCCAAACATCATAACATGACATTAGGCATAACATTACGCATAAATCACATTAGGCATAAACATATTAGGCAGGAACTCAGTAGTGCACCACAGTAACACCACTACAAGGTGCATACATCACCTTAGGGCCTTGCGTCCTTTCACCATCCCACCTATGACCCACCAGGCCAGCTGGCCTTCTCTAGGGCTCAAATGCCCTATGTCCCACAAAGTCAGGGCGGCTGCAAAGGCAGCAGGAGCAAAGTGCGCAATGGCGCAGGAGTGTGGCAGGAGTGTATCTCACTCCTTTCTCAGGGAAACAAAAATGCCCCAGACATTGCAGCTGCCCGCAACTGCGGCGCAGCTGTGAGGGGAACACAAGCACTGACGCGGCTCCAAGCACCGACAATGTGCCTCGGTGGAGCCAAGATTGTGCCCAAAGAGAAACTGGCACTAACTGTGCGGTAAGAGCCCCCCCTGGGGACTCTAGGATTAATATTGCCCCCAAACGTTGCAGCGGCCCGCAACTGCGGTGCCGCTGTGAAGATTAGTCAAGCCCTGGCACTTAACAGGCCTGGGGGAGCCCCACTCCGGGACTCCCGAACAAAGAAATCGCCTCAACGTTGCAACTGCCCGCTACGGCGGGGCAGCTGAGAATATGCAGCCTAGCACTGGCACGACTGTGCCTCGGGAGAGCCCCTACTCACCGGGCTCTTTCTTGCTGCTCCGTTCGGGCGGACTCCAACGCGGCGGGGGCAGGCACCGACAATGTGCCGCGGGCCCCCTCCGCCTCAATCTCCCAAACTGCGGCTGGACGCGGGACTCTCTTCCACGCCGGGGAGCTCCGCTAACAGCTGCAGCACTTCTCCGCTTCCCCTCAGCACACGCGGGGCTTCCCTCAGCTCACGGAAGCCCCGCTCGAGATTGGCTGACTTCCGGCCGGCTCGGCAGGCCCCGCCCACCTCCAGGCAAGGCTGCCCGGCTCCCACGTCGCGTCTGCGGCGCTTCTTCTCCCCGGGCCGCGGCGCTGATCCCTTTCTGGATTTTGGCAATGCGGGGTGGGCTCCCGCTCACACCATAAAAACGCGGGGCAACTGCTACAAAAATATGCACAGATGCGGGGTGGGCTCCCGCTTGAGCACCAACCCGCGGGGTGGGCACCCGCTCCTGCTGGCCCAACGCGGCCAAAACAAACATAAAGCGGGGTGGGCTCCCGCTCCTCTGCATCACGGGGGAATCCCTATGATGGGGATTCCCTCTCAAAGGGGCTGCAGCTCAGTGCTGCGCAGCCCACGCTCCTTTTCTGTCTTCTTGGGGCAAATTGAAATGAGAGCGCTCCCAGGCACTAGATGCACAAAGAGTCCTGTAGTTAAGAAGCATGAGCCCCTGCAAAAGTTCCTCCAGGTCCAGGGGGCATAGCTGGGCCCAGGGAGGCCAGCACACAGGGTCCTCCAGCAGGGAGGTAAGCCCCCATGGTGGTTCCTCCTGGGCCCCAGCAGCAGCAAGCCCCCAAGTCAGGAACAGCACAAGAACTGAACAATTTCATGGGGTCACAGCCCCTACATTTATACACCTCTTTTCTTTGTCTGCAGGACAGGGCTTAGGGGAGGAAACCAGGTGCAACTGGTTCAGGGGGGAATTGGAGCACTTTGTTTGCCAAGCTCCTCTTCCTGGGGGATAGGTGATCAGACACACCACAGGGGGCGGAGCCAGCATTGTACAGGCTAGGCACAGCCCTATTCAGGGACCAGGGACTTCTCCTCCCACTACTTCACATGCAGATGTCCCATTCAGCCTAGCGCTGACTCACCCTGCCCCTCCTGGAGCCACACACACCTCCCAGCCCCTGTCACTCACAAGCCAGACATGCAATTCACATCAGGCAGGCAGACACATAGCACACAGAAATGCCAACTTCTAAAAGTGGCATTTCTAGAATAGTTATAATAAATCTGCGCACACCATTGCGCAGCATTTATTATCACTATTCCAAATATACCAAACTTGACTACGCTGCGCCTCTCATATCAGGAATTACCACTGAAACACTTATCAGGGAATCCCCAATGCATTCCTATGGGAGGGCAGCCCCACAGTAGTGAGAAACCAAAATGGCGGTTTGTCACTACCAGGACATGTCACACACTGAAGGTACATGTCCTATCTTTTACCTACAATGCACCCTGCCCATAGGGCTACCTAGGGCCTACCTTAGGGGTGACTGACATGTAGTAAAAGGGGGGTCACGGACATG
The DNA here is from genome assembly GCA_963921515.1 of Calotriton arnoldi. NCBI lineage: Eukaryota > Metazoa > Chordata > Amphibia > Caudata > Salamandridae > Calotriton > Calotriton arnoldi. Next base: position 1,035,570 of record CAWUFW010006084.1, on the reverse strand, counting down.
GCACACACTTTAGGTGCCACATCACAGCGGCAGTAACACTGCGCGCACAGGCCCTGAAACGGCAGAGGCCTGAGATAGGTTTGAAAGGCTACTTTGGTGGGTGGCGCAATCAGCGCTACAAGCCCACCAGTAGCATTTAATCTACCAGCCCTGGGTATATGAGATACCACTTTACAAGGGACTCACAGGAAAATTAAATAGGCCAAACAGGTGTAGACCAATCTTACCATGTTTATCACAGAGAGCGCACACACTTTACACTGAACAGCAGTGCTAAAGTGCCCAGAGTCCTAAAACCACCAACACCATGTCAGAAAAAAGGCTAGGAGAAAGGCAACATTTTTTAGGGATGACCCTGCAAAAAGGCCAAGTCCAACAACACCACACCTTAGGGAGCTCCCCTGGCTCCCAATACACAAACTCACTCAAATCAAATTCCTCACACACACATTTAAGGCACTACACAACTCAGGCCCCACCTACCTGAACAGTTGCATTTCCTTCCACCAAGCATCCAGACACCTTCGCTCGACTCCTACCCGCACACATTCCATGCATACACAGACCAGATCAGGAGGACAAGCATTCTATCACATCAATCCTAAAATATGGGACGACATCCCACTTAACATCAGAGCTTGCTCCTCTCTTCTTGAATTCCACAAGAAGCTGAAGTCCTGGCTTTTCAATCAACAAACCTACCATAGGCAGGTATAGGCACTCACACCTGCTCAGCACCAAGATACCCTTGCGGGTGATAGTGCACTTTACAAATAATAACATAATAAAATAACGCATTCATGATTTTCAAAGTCACTTTTTACAAAGTAAGCATTTTAGAACACAATAAGCTTTCTGGTAATTTCAAGGTCAACCATGGGCTTTTCTGCAAGTGTGTGCAATGAACCTGAAAAAACTGGCCACATAAATGAGACAGCGTGTACCGGCCTATAAATATTCATTAGCCATATCATGGAGATGTGAGCTTTCCCTCTATCTAAATTTTGCAACATTTCACAAAATAGATTCAAGCAGAAATTGTCTCATAGGAAGAGTAAAAATGTGATTGAGGTGCGTGTTTTCTGAAACCTCTTACATGTTGGTATCGCCTACAAACTTTAAACTCTAGGGGGTATATTCACAAGAACGTGTGATAACTACCGCAAGAGTAGCGTAACGCAACTTTCAATATCGCAGCCTATTACGGGAAAATAACCCCGGGTCAACGTGGAATTCACAACAAGGCGGTACCATGCGATAGTCACCAGATAACGCGTCAAATGTCAGCGTGAAAATCAACGCCACGCCGAAAAAATGCGAAACGCGAGAAATCATGCGATGAGGCCTCGCGGTACAAAAAGTAGCGAAAAGCAGCCTCAGGCCTGCAAATCCCACGTGTCTGGCGGGAAATTGCACCATAAAAACCACAGAAACAACACAACAGAAACAAGCCAAAGCATGTAGCAACATGGATGCACCCTGACCCAGCGCAGAGGTCAACGCGAACCCCACAACCCCCACAGACCACCAGCAAGGAACAACTGGCTCGGGGAAGGCCAAGGAGAAAAGGGAGAGGAAGATGGGGTGCAGACCGCAGGAAAACAAGGCCAAGGCCACGGAGGCGACAGAACACTACCAGCAACTGACCCACAAGCAGACCACCTGGAATGCAGTCGGAGTGCCCAGGAGGCCAATTCAGGAGGCCAAGAGGCGCCGGCAGGACGTGACAACCTAAACCAGGTACAAACCCGCTGCCAACAGGAAGGCAGCAACGGCGACAGGAGGTGGCAGTCCAGTGCCACAGGAGGAGCTGGAGGAAACCCAGGCCACAGTCATCAGTGTGGAGACGGTGCAAGGAGGTGGGAGTACGGACACAGCTCGAGAGGACCTGACACAACAACAACAGGGTGAGGATCCAACAGGGACTGGGGTCACGGGGGGCGATGGGCACAATGCCACACATGCACAATGAGGTGTAACACACTGCACACCCACAATTACCCAGGGACATGTCCCCCATCCCCGTGGCACACTGCAGCACACACACATAGCAATCACAGCACATACCATGACAATGTGGCACAAAGTGCAACACCCACACTGCAGAACAGGGGACACAAATGGGTCCACCCAGGCGCAGAAACAGAACAATCACATTGGACAGAGCAGGGAACTGTGAGATGCACATCTACCCCTACAATCCCACATCAGCCATGTAGGCCAAATGTACACTGTCCCAACTCAAATAGGCACCACCGTCCAAACAGTCACAATGTACATTGTCACACAGTCTGCATGTCAACAAGAACAAGGCGCCAACACAATGCCAACATGCACCTCCCCTTCACAATGCAGAGGGACAAACAACACCTCCAGCAGGTCAGAACAGACAACCCATCAGTGATGCCCGAGACGAACACCACACCCCCGACACCGACGCCCTACAACAGCCCATGGACATCCCACACAACCCACCACCAGGACCAGGGCAGACAAGCTACTCAGAGGAGAACCCAGCCCCTGCAACAGACCACACAGCATGAAGCACCCGCAATCACGGCTGCCTCACAACACTTCACCCACCCACACATGGCACCCCAATGCCAGGTGGCAGAACGCCAAAAGGAGGTGGCCCAACAGGTGAGGGTGTTGCCGAACCCATGGAATGCGAACTAGAACACATACGTGGGTGTCCAATACCATTCAGGGACCACCTACACCCCACAAAGGAGACCCACACCTCCACAGAGACACATGCACATATCATGTTGAACTGGCTACAGGCACGTGCGCCCGGCCCTTTTATTGGCAGGGCCACATGTACAGTGACGCCTGTGCTGGATGTGTGTGGGGTGAGTATAAGCCAGCCCGCACGGAGTGCTTGGTGCTGCCAACAACCTGAACAGTGGACACCAGTGTAATGAAAACAGAAAACACCAGCATAACAGAGTCAACTGCAGAGCAACATGGAGGGATCCGGAGTAAGGACAGAGGTCCCCCAATATTCAGTCAGGAGGTTCCGTGAGTTGCAGTGCACTGAGGTACGGGCACTAGAGAAGAGCGCGCTCATGTGAAGAAATTGCTAGGATTGTGTCCCTTCGTGTTAGTCCTGATGCAGATGCAGTGGGGTGTGTTACACCTGCATCAACTTCCTCATCAACGTCCCAGGTCTCCCATACTGCCTGAGGTGACAGTTGCGTCTGCAGTCCACAGCGCAATACCCAGTAATAGATCCGGGTGTGTAGCTTGACTACCACCACCAGTCTGCATTCCTGCCTTGGGGCTGTTGCCTCCTGCCCTCCCATTGTCTGTGCCTTCTCCCGTCCGCACACTTGACACATCCTCCTCCTCCTCATGGTCCCAGGTCTTCCCCACTTCATGAGGTGACATTGCTGCGCAACCTCACAACAGCACAAAACTCAATCAGTAACGGACAATGGCTTGCGGTGCACTGAGTCACTGGCACCTGGAGTGCTGAGAAGGGTATCAGGCCGATGATGGCATCCACAACAGGTCTGAGCAACTCCGTAGGTCTGTCAGGACCACCCTTTCGACTCTGGCAGATGGCGGTTGGAGGTGGTCCTTGCGGTGGTGGCGTGTGCCTCCTGCGGTGATGCGACGTCCGGGCCAGTCAAGACCCGATGCCATGTGTGGGCCCTGGTGGCCCGCAGTTGGGGCCAGAGGAGGTGTACAGCACAGGGCCATAGACACATGGCGTTGATGACCCCAAGACCATCGCTACAGAGGCCATTCAGTGTCCCAGAAGAAGGGGTCCCAGGCCTGAGCAGCACAGAGTCAGTGGCCCCGGATGCACTGCGGCCGGTACAGGTACCCAGCCACGGGACAGTGACTTGTGGTGCAGTCAGATGGGCCATGCGACCTGAGCGGGTCCCCATCAATGTCTGAGGTGTATGTTGCGGAGGGTTTCGGGGGACAGTGGAAGGTGTCCTCCAGGGCATGATGCGGAAGGTCTGATGTTATCTGGAAGCAGCAAATGGAGGAGTGGAAAGCGCAACCCTCGTTTGCACCAACAATTCGGGATCAGCTTCATGAGGATGAAAACTAGCCCCTAGTCCATAGACTCAAACGCCACCAATGTACGACCAGTGAGTGTCCATGAATGTCGGGGAACAAACTTAGTGGCACAGGTGCTGGGAGGGGATGCAGTCTGCGATGATGCCGGTACACAGATGTGAACTCCAAGAATGCCAAATCAAGGCTCTGTGACCTACTGGACCGCAGTGTAGGCCGGAGGCAGCGGTCAGCAGTGGCCCACAACCACGGGTCGTTGGCTCGCGAGGCACAGAGTTAGTAACACAGTGGCAGTTGTCGGTAGTGTTCAATCACCTCCATGACGCTGATCCTGTTCCCTCCGGACTGCAACGTGTCATCCTCTTACGCCCCTCCGTGCGTGAGAAGAAATGTCTTCTGCCTTTTGAATTACCGATTTTCAGTTCCAAATCTGTGATCCCACTTGTGCGCAGCGTAGGCCGAGGGCAGTGGTCCGCGTAGGCCCACGGACACGTGTGGTTGTGATGCCATGCACAGACTTGTTGCCACCACATCGGAGGGTGTATTGTTCTCTGCCTTAAATAATGTTCACTGCCATGGTGTAATCAAGACTCAGTTCCAAATGTGTGACCTACCTGACCGTGGTGTAGGCCTGAGGCAGCGGTCAGCACGGCCCATTCACCGGGTGTCTCCGGCAGAGGTTGGATGGCCCCACCGGCCTGCGTAGTTCAGGTTCAGTGGCACCACGTGTTAAGGTCACCTCCGTGTATGTGACCCGGCATTCGTCCGGACTGAGCCGCATCTTCCTCTTACACCTCTCCGTGCGACCACTGGTGTGGACTCCGCCATTCGTGCTTTGCCACTAGGTGCTGGATGTGTGACCTACTGGTCAGCAGGGTAGTCCTGGTCCCTCATCAACGTGTAGCCGGCTGGCGTTGAACAGGGTTAGTGGCACCACGTGTAGCAGGCTGGGGTTGAACAGGGTTAGTGGCACCACGTGTAGCAGGCTGGCGTTGAACAGGGTTAGTGGCACCACGTGTAGCAGGCTGGCGTTGAACAGGGTTAGTGGCACAACGTGTCGCAAGATGCCTATATGGAACTATGCCTCACTGATCGGGGGGGGTCTGGTGCTGTGGCCGCTGGCCCGGATTTGGGGTCACTGCCATTCATGACTCAGGACACAGTTTCACATATGGGACCTACTGGTCCGAAGTGTAGGCCGGGGGCGGCAGTGGAGTACGTCAACCAAAAAGGAATAAAGCGGGCCTGTGTTGTGGAGGCCGTGATGGTTTGAGGTGGCTGCCAAGGTCTCGGGCCTCGGGCTTGGGGCTTGCACCGGCACGTGGTGGGCCCTCCTTGACACACACCGGTGTTGGCAGGTGATCAGTGTGGCCTGGCTGCGCAGGGGCTGGCCTGACGGGTTCGTGGTCCAGTGTGCCGGGGTCCGGCAGGCGCACGGCATCGCAGGCAACTCCGCTCACGAGGATGGCGTCGGCCTCGTGGCGAGGTGGGAGGCGCCGCCCTGGCAGAGACGTGGGTCTTTCCAGAAGAGGACCACGCCCAGGCCTACGTGCTTTTTATTCACACCCCTACGCTGGCGTGGCGTAGGCTGGGCCATCCCACTCCGCTGACGCTTAGGGGGGGCCGTAACAGGCAACATTTCTGCGAGGTCCTCCACTGGCTGGGGTGACATGGTGGCGTCCACTGTCCACTACACTCCATACACAAGCGGTGTATGTCGCCATGGATATGGGTGTGTTCTGCATACTGCGAGGTGTCCAGCTCATCTCCGGCACTCTTGGCATTGTGTACTTTCCCAATCATGGTTCTACTGCATCCTTCACACATGCCTGGTTGCCACCTCTCCCCACATTCGGCTATTATGTGGCTGAGGTGACATGCTGTTGCTGGCTCATGTTCAGGGCTTGCTCATGTGGACATTGTAAGTTGTTCTGTCGTGTCTGGTGGGTGGGCATATTGTTGTGCCTGTTGTATGTGATTTTGTGACGTGCGCATTGCCAGCGTTGTGAGTTGCATGGTTGTGGAGTTGAGGTGTGTGGGGTGTTCATTTGTATATTGCCAAGGGGCTGTGCATTTCCCTTGTTGCCATCCTGGGAACGCTGGTTGTTGATGGACTGTCGGAGGATGAAGGTATCATGCACACTGGCTGTGTATTTGTAGGCGACATTGTTTGGGGTTCCACTGTGTTCTGTTGTTGCCTGCACATTGGTGTGAGACGTGTGCTTCCTGTTGCGGTGATTGTGTGCTGTGTCACCAGGGGGCACAGGTACTACATGTGTGTTGTGTATTGCCCCCAACACGTGCGTGCATCCTGCTTGGGCGTATGGTCCTTGCTTGGTTTCCAGCGGATCCTGCCAATTGTGTTGTACGTTTGGGGACTTGGGTACCAGGGTGATGGTGATGTCCAGGACAAGTGTGGGGGACTTGGATGTGGCTGGCTGTGAGACTCCTCCGACTCTGGCGGGTGTTGGTTGGGGGTCCCAGGGGCCAACAGGTGCAGCCACGCCATCAGCTTTGTGTGGGGTGGGATGTTGGTTGTCCGCTTTGTTGGTGCCGTAGGCCTGTTAGGCGATGATGGTCAGGATGCGTAGGTTGGTTGTCCCTTTCAGCCTGTAGTGGACGGTGGCATTGTCAGATGTTGGTCTGTGCGGCTGGTACGTTTCCTTGGGTTCAGCTGTCTTTGTCTGCGTTGCGTCTGTGGTGGTCCGTGGGGGGGGTGTTCCGGGTGTGGGTTGGGGTCCTGGGGTGATGGAGGTGGGTGTTGTGGCCCTCTTGGGTGTCCGGGCCGCATGATGGGTGGCTCCATGGCATCTGTTGCCCTTCGGATGTGGCCCTCGGCTGTGCTCCCTTTTTTGGTGCTGGCTGCCGTCCGACTTTACACCAGGTCAGAGCAGGTGTAGATTTCCTGGTGCTAACGCGCCTTATCGCCCGTTTTGTGTTTTTATCGCGGATGTGGCTGGTCGTTGTGAATGTTGAGGTGTGCTGTTGTCTCGGCTTTGTCACGGGAACGCCTACTCTGCATCTCATTAGCGATATTTGCGGGGGTCCTCTGTGGCGATGTTTTTTGCGGCTGCTATCGCGGGTAAACTGGTGCTGTGGGCTGTTTACACTGGCTTGTGAATGGGGGGGTACATTTATCACGACTTTGGCTGCGATAAAGTGCCGTTAATTCGGCGTTAGCTCCTTGTGAATATGCCCCTAGGTGTGCCCTCACGTTCACTTGACACACGAGATATCAGCAGGTACATTTCACAAACGTTTGCACAATATCAGACACGTTTCACGACACTTGGTTACATTTTGAAAATATAAGCATTATTTATATCCGACTGCCAGTTTTCATGGAGGGAGCCTTTGGACAAACTTTGCAAACGGTATTCTGTGCTATTACCCCTCCTTGACTAACATTATGTGTGGTGAGGCCCCGCAATATTCTCAGTTACACAAAGTGCAACTTCGATGTGCACAGGGGCCAGAATTCCGAGCTGCGTGGAATTTGCATCACCTTGTAAATAGGGTGGATAAGTCCTTACCTTTCATTTCGTGCTGGAAAAGAAAAACAGAGAAGTGCATGGTATTTAGCGTGATAGCACCAAAAGCTACGTTATTCTTCAAAAACTCACAATAGTCATAATTTATTACACCTGTTAAATTCCAAAGCACAGGGAGTCCTATTTTATTGACTGTGATAAATTGTTTCTTTCCCACCCATCAATAATCAGGGTGGCAGTCTATATAACTGAAGAGATTACATCTTTTGAGCTCTCTAAAGAAGATATGAGAGAAAATTAAACAAGTACAATCAACTTTTAATACATTCTTACAATACTTTGAAGCAACGTAAAGAAAAATGACATAGAAAAGAAATATATATATATATATATATATATATATGTATATATATATATATATATTTATACGAAAAAGAAATGATAGGGTATTTAATCATTTAGAATATTGTGTCCATGTTAGATTCAAAAACTAGCCAGCACAGATTTTGTTAGTAAAGTATTTCCTGGCAGTTTTTGCTTTCGATTTACGACTTGTTGAAGAACTGGGGAATAACATGTTCAAAAGTAATTTGATCCAAATTGTATTTCATCCTGTTCTTAGCCTGCAGTCCTCGCCAGCTGTAAGCTAGCAGAAGCTGGGCCCTCACAAGCCAGACAAGGTCCAGGTCATAGTGCACAAAGACAAGGAGCACAAATCATTTGCAGTTCTTACACTATCATCAGGGTCTACATGAGGCCTTTAGTTATTTTGAGTATCCTGTCAAAGTCTAACAAAATGTACTGGCACTTGTATTGAGTATCAATAACTTTACTAGGTCAGATATTTATACCCAACTAACTTACCTAATGTGTACAAATCTCTCCACAACACCGGACCCAAATACCTCAACGAAAGAGTCTCCTTCCACGTACCCAAAAGAAACCTCTGCTCTGCCGACCTCACCCTAGCAGAAACCCCACGCATCCGCAGAACCAGAGCGGATAGAAGAGCCTTCTCCTACGTCGCAGCCAAGGCCTGGAACGAGCTCCCGGGCAACATCAGAAGCTCCCCTACTCTGTACATCTTCAGGAAAAGCCTCAAGTCCTGGTTTTTTGGCTAACTCTGAGCTGCACCCCATGCCCCCAGCACCTCGAGACCCTCACGTGTGAGTAGCATGCTTCACAATTCCCTGATTGATTGATTGATTATGTCCTGTTTAAATATATACACATGGGTGGGAGTAAATTATGTAAACTATCACTCCCTAGTGGCCACGAAGTGACATTGCAGCGCTATATAAAACTCCAAAATAAGCGTATACTCTGTTCTGTTTCTGATTTTGCGGAATGGCCCTGTAATCAAGTCCCTTATAAAGCCGAGTACTCAGCGACAGGCTAAGCCAGGCAGTGAAAAGATGAGATAATTGCAGTCTGATTTGGAGTAAAAGCACCACTTACGGTATGACAAGCTTGGCAAGTGCCGGCGTGCAGATGGAGCGCTCCCCTGGTCCTCCCGGGTCGACATCTGGCTCTTTGATTGACTTCCTGGCTGGCCCTGCGTGAGACCTTTTGAGTGGCTGCACTCTTGGCGAGGGATCCAGAGAGGCAGCCTACTGGGCCGCGCGCAGGGGTGGGGGGCTGGGAGGGGGGAGTAGGCCACGGGGACCCTGCTCTTCGGCTGCGTGAATGTGCTGCGAATCACAGTAATGACTTTGCTCATTTAGAACGAGAAGCTGATGAGCCTGTTTAGATCATCTATTAGATTAAGGATAATATGGGCAAAATCAAACCAAATCGCATTTGCTTCATAATTGATCAATTTGATAGCCGCTTGCCCTTTATGACTTTGGAGCACGCGCGCAGGAGGGAGTAAAGCTCTGCGGCACCACCTGCTGTGAAATGTTTTGAGCAACAATGGCCACCGTAGAACTAGCAAGTCTGGAGCCCTGTCATAGTTTGAAAATATGCAAATAGGATACATTTGCATAGATATAGATTGAAAACGTGCATATGGTCAATTGTCACCTGATCTGGTGGGGATCTGGCCCTTTGGACACACCTGGATTAGACATTATCTAGGGCCCCGAGCACCAATTGAGTCTGTTATTATTGTAAAATGATGAAAGCTCAGTCCTGCATAAGGAAAGCAGTTTATCAACGAGACACCTGCATTTCATTGATGAGGGGGGCGATCCAGATATGAGCATTTCAATCAAATTCCAGTTTAAAACAATAAATCTAGGTGATTCACACATGGTCCAATCTCCTGATGTCAAGGGCCAGACAGACACCTGCATTTTGTGTCCTCTGAAGTTGCAAAATTCCAGGAAAGTCCAAAATAGTACTTCAGCAGGGAATTCAGTAGCACTCCAATCAGCACGGTCTGTCTTTCTTCATTATGGTATAGAGAATGAGTGTTTGGACTCAGTGGCGAGAGAGACCGACGCCGTTACCAAGGTTTGTTACTTTACACATCACTGCAGCTCCATGAGCCTGGAAATCGATAACATGCACCTGAAAACCCGCAGGCAAACAAGCGCCAGTGCACTTCCATGAGCAATTTACAACAAAAACACCAGGTTGTGCTGCTTGAGAGATGGCCAGAGGGAAGAGTGCATGCTTGAGACACATTTCAAGAGGGGTAGAAGTGAAACATTATTTTCCCAAAATTAGGAGATTAGTCAAGTAGCTGAACAGTCTGCTGCGGAATTTCACAGGTTGTGTGATCCTGGACAAGTTTCCTCTTCCACAACTATGGGTGCTTCAAAGCAGCCTAACCTGCAATTATAAAAATTGTTGATTTCCATTATGAACAAGAATGGACTCCCATCGCTTGCAGACCCAGGCGCTATCATTCAAGGCAGCCTTCGTCCTAGTCCAGACGCCTCTTATAGTCATCTTCCTAAAGTAAAGCATGCGTTCTCTGAGCATCAGTGCTGAAAACTGCAAGTAAGAGGAAACTTACAAGTGACTAATTAGCTTCATTATACACCTGGGGGATATTTACAATAAAATGTCAGAGCGCGGTGCTACTCCAAAATTGGTAACGCCGTGCTCTGACATTTTTTAAACGCAGGGATGCGCTGTATTTACAAAAATATAGTGCACCCCTGCATTTCTCCTAGTGCTGGCGCTAAAATAGCTGCCTAGCGCCAGCGCAGGCACCCTTGCGCCATGTTGCAAGGTACCTGCGCTGCAGAGGCGATTGTTTATGTGCAGGAAGGGACACCTTCCTACACATAAACAATCTTTAAAGGCAATTTGCTGGTTCTATGTGTGCTTCAGAATACTGTCAAAAAGCAATGGGTGTTGAAGCGGAATGCCCACAGCAACACCCATTGCACGCCCCTTTTACGCTAAGTGAAGTGTAAAAAGGGGCTTTATTTACAAGGAGGCATGGCTTAACGTCGATTTGTATATAAGGAGAAGGGGATATCGCCACCAGAACGTCACTAAAAGTGACATTCTTTGCAGCGATATCCCCTTGTAAATATGCCCCCTTGTGCAAACCCTGAGCAAAGAGTGTTCCCGAACCAGGGCCGGCTTTAGCCCTGGTGGTGCCCAGTGCGACAGTCTTTGTAGGCACCCCTTCCCCCAGTGACCTTCTTCACGGATTCCCTCACTACCACCTCCAATGATGCTCCTCATCTCTCCATGACCCTTCTCTCACATGTGTGTTTCATTTCACTACTCCAGACATGCCGATAGACCTGATTTAGGCTGGGGAATCCCGATTTTTGAACCCAAAAAGGCCTTTATTTTGGCTGTCTCCTGCCTGAAATTGCCTCTGCTTCTACAGAAGTCAATGGGGAAAGTATGTTCCCTGACTGTTTTTCTCCAAATCTCCCACTTCCTTTTTCTAAAGTGTGGTATGTATGAGTACCTATGTAGGGAGTCAGAGCGCTTTACGTCACGTAATTATTCAGAGACAATTAATCATGTGTGTGTATAAATCAGTGTATAGGAAATGTTACAAAAGACAATGAGGCCTATAACATGTAGGAGTCACGTCATCCACAGTTGTAGGCAGTATATTTTATGAGTGCTTGTTCTGGAGAAGCACAAACTCAAGAATCAAAATATTACAGTGCAGGAGACTGGCTTTACTAACAAGAATGTATTTCAATCCAAAAGAACCCTCTGTAGCAACCATAAGACAATAAAAGACGGGGGAAAACATAAGTTTCTAACCTATGTCTTGCAGTTTGCATGCAGCCCTTCGATGACAGTTCATAGCTCACTGTGCTATATTAGGATTGTGACTTATGAACTGCAAGTAACAATAGGATCTTTGTGACAAAAGCAGTAAACCACTGAGCTATCAACAAAAGAAATAATTTTGTGATCTGCATGGTACACGTGCTTTGCAGCAGGAACGTTAACCCTCTGCACTACTTTATGGTGAGTCAAAACTGCAACTACACAAAAAAACTGATCTCTCTCTCTCTAGCAGGTACAATAATCACCAGAGTTATCTTAACGCTTTCATTATCGCCTGGGTGCACAAGGAACTCTGTAGCATGTGCGTTTAGCTCCATTAGATATTCCAAAATACAATGCCTTCAGAGCTCGACGCTCAGTGCAGTGGCACTGGCCGCGCCGCCCTAAAGCCGGCCCTGTCCCGAACACATATGAACTGGCAAGATGTCCGAGATCGGCCACTCTCGTAAAATGTGGTCAGCGCACAGTCTGCTGAAACTTTAATTCTGATTTGATGCTTTTCCAATTTATTTAGGAACTATATATTTTAAATACCTCAACTTCATTGTATGGTGTATATGTACTACTATAAAACAGTTTCGATTTCTACAGCTTCAAGTTTTATCTAAATGCCTATTAGCATGTTGTAAAGCGGTCTATACCCACGCAAGTGCAGTTTTACTACACGAACAGCATTATTTTGCGGCAATACCATAAGACTCGATTCCTTACACTAGAAAGTGCTGCTTATTTTGAATACTAAAAGTTAAGACCTTTAATCTGTGACATGTAACATACATGCCAACATTTTAGGACAGGGACGTGGGAGATTTAAAATAAAAAATCGGGAGAATGAAAATTCCCCATTGACTTCTATTGTAGAAAAAGCAATTTCAGTCGGGAGACAGCTAAAATAAAGCTATTTTTGGCTTGAAAAATCGGTAGTCTATTGGCATGTATGCATATAAGGCTTTTTAGGTCTCGCCTACGCAGCGCGCATGCGCTGCATAGGAGGAGACCTTTAGCCGTCGGTTCCCTTTATTCCCCAAAAACGTGCACGCGTTCCATTGCCTTCAATGGCAACGCGTGCACGTGTGGCGATTGCCTTGCGGGAGCGAGCGGCAGCGCCATATGGTATCAATTATCGCCGCTGGCTCCCGCAAGGCAATCGGCAGGCCCCCCTCCCCCCTGCTGCCGCGCGAGGCGCGCGCTTGTGCTGGTTTTTAAAGCGCCAGGACGTCGCGCTTTAACTTTTAATATATTTTTTTCCCAATGTGCCACATGCGATGCAAATTTAACATGGAAGCCGCACGCCTTTCATTTGTGCTGCAGCTTGCCAAAATCAACTTTTTAAAATCCTTTTTTTTTCCAACTACAGCAAAATGCAGCGCTTTAACTTTTGTCAGCAGTTTGGCAGCTCCTAACATTTTCGCCCGCTTTCCCTACATGACCGGGTTGGCGTTGTTGTGTTACCTGGACAAAGCTCCGAGATCCCTACATTCCCTGCAGACATGACGGACAGCAGCAGAAGGTTTGTTTACGTCAGATGACCCTTCTCCCTTTGTCCGAAGATAATCTGGGTAACTAGAAGGCCAGGTGTTAATTAATAGGCAGGGGTGGCTCGGCTTGTTATTAGCACTTTGCAGTTGTAGCGCGAACCCGACCGGAAGGTATGGAAGCACTTTACGTGAGCAGCACTTCTGTTCCAGTGCAGCTCGCTGCGCTTTGCTCCTCGGCTCACTTGCCGAAAACCATGACTTTTAGAAACGGCTCCTACTCTCTTTTTCCTTGATTTGTTCCCCTGTGAAATAGATCCAAAGACAACACTTTTGCTGCAAATGTCTTCAGATGTTTTTCTAATCGAACGTGCAGCCATGGGTTTACAAGTGAGGTGGGGGTGGTGGCTGATTCCCAGCTTTGGCCAGAGCATCAGCCCGTGAAATCAGATTAAAACTATTTACTTTATCACTTGTTACATCTACTCCAAAATTAGTGTAGGAACGTACACCAGGCTACTTGTGTGTCGTTGTTCCCTTTTCTTCTCAAGTTTATTTTCCTAAAACCGGAGAAATAAGCATTCCTCTCTAAAGGGCACCTTTGAACTGGCAGACGCTTAATCCAGAAGGGGGTGGCGGAAGAGACAAAGGCTTTTATATGACACGTCAATTGCGGGGGAGGGTCGTGTGCGGTAAACAATTACAAATTCTTAGTGAAAAAGATCCTGCTGCTGGAACCCATGATGTTGTTTGAAGCTGTATTTGTAAATTAACAAAACACTGCTTAACGTATGCCCTAAAATGTCATTATAGCTAATGATTTCAAGTTGTCATTTGCTTTCCTTGTCTATAAACATATGAGTATGACACCAGGTAATCCTTTCCCCTAGGAGCCTTACTCGAGCAACTTGGTTCTGCTTATGCAAGTCCTCAGCTTTACTAGTGCAAACCATTATTTTTCGATTCAACTAATCCTGTTGAAGCGAAACAAAACTAAAACTCCCAGAGTTCTGCGGGTAGTTCAAACTTACTACCATTCTTTTGTGAATTTAGAGTTTTTCTGTTTGTATCTTTTATGTAACTCATGTACTCCGAAGTCCTTATGTAATGTAACTGGTCCTTTTGTAAAGCGCTCTGACACCTTTGGGTAAAGTTCACACTATATAAAATCGCATTAAATAAATAAATAAATAAACAAGCATTGGCATAGCCAATAGGTCTCGCCTTTGGGACCTTATAAGTGTTTAGCCATGCAACAGATGATGTTGTTGCACCAAGGATATTCTACTGCATAACTAAATACTTATAAGGTTCCAAAGGCGAGACCTATTGGCTATGCCAATGCTTGTTTATGCCTGAAATCATCATGAATACCCTGGAAACTTCCCTGACGCAAGTGCAACAACTAGTTATCGGCACATTCCATGGGAGTCTGAGATTGACTCAGCCAGTTTGAAGCCTTTCACTGAAAGTGGACTGGAGTGAGGCTCAGAATCATTAGTAGTGGTTGAGATTATTTCAAGCAACCCCCATCTCTTATTTGCTTTCCTCAGGGAGGTGCCCTTAGGGCCACTGGTGTGTCCAGACCTGGGTCCTGTGCCACAGGGTCCAGCTGCACCCTACTGAATAAGGTCAAATAGGCCGAAACTAGTTTGAAATTGCTTGTGGTCACACTCAGAAGGGAGCTGGCCTAGCAGTCCAGCCTGGATTGTTTCTATTGGAGAAGAACTGGGATTCATTTGCATATGACTGCTTCCTGCCTCAGGTGGCAGGGTGGGCAAAAAATCTATAGACTGGATTTCTGCGCAGAGTAATTGCCAGTGGCTGAGACTGTTTCAAGCAATCCATCCATCACTTTTTGTTTTTCTCAGTGAGTTACCCTAAGTGTGACAGGCATGTCAAAAGGTGTGTCCCATACTCACTGTGCCATAGGACTTAAGCTGCACCCTACTGAAGATGCCCAAATAGGATTGCTTGTGCTCTCCCTAAGAGGTAACCTGGTCTGGCCATTCGGGATGTTCCTATTAGAGAAGTTCCAAAAATTATTTGTGTATGGCTGGTTCCTTTCTAATGTGGCACTGTTACCAAAAAATGGTGGACTGGAATGCCCGCCTAGAGTAATTAGCAGTGGCTGAGATTAAATCCCCAAACTCTAAAAATCACTGTAAGAGTCTCTGAGTCAATCACAGCCGCCATATAGGTCAGGCGGCTGCGGTGTTTGTGTGCTCACATGGAGGATGAAAATGGAGATGTGACTGCCAACAACCCTATCAACTGACATGTTGAAGGGCATTACCGCCTGTTAACCGCCTTTCCTCTCTTATTGCACCCTCATCCTCCGTATCCGCCACATCTGCAGGGCAAGCAATTTGAATATCTGTTTTCAAGTTTTGGTTTCTCATCTAGCAGATATAAATTGAACTGTATAAACAAGCGATAAGCATTGTCACAATTACTGAATCATCCCTTAGAGGATGTTCTTTCATTAATACAAAATCTAAATCATCGCAAACAGTACATTCGATCTGTGTCAGTGTCTCTGTTATCAGAGTTTACAGTTAATCGGTTTATTCTATGCCATTAAAATAGGTTAATTCCATAATCACAGCGCGATGCTGCTTACACGAATAGCGCATGTTGGACAGTAGAAGTACCTTAGAAATGCTTTTCTAGTAATAATTAACATTTTTAGTTCAGCGCCTTACATCATAAATGTATCATAAAATTGCTGAGGTAGCGTCCTCTGTACGACTTTTAACATATAAATAATTCTTTTACCTCAGTTTTGATCCTGTTTCAGGGTGATATAGATCAGTTGTTAGGGATTAACATTTTCCTGAACCAGCCACACTGTTGACATCTTCCTGGTCTTAATGCCAGCCATAAATAGCGCCAGCATGCAATAAATGCTGGCATGCACCTGAAAGCGCTATCCTGCCTGGCCTGCAGCAGTACAGGCCTCAGCAACCCTCGAGAGCCAATCAGAAGATAGAAAGTAGGGTTCATCTTTCCACATTAATGGCATTTTACCTCAAGCTGCTTCTGTTAACAAGCAGACCGCAAATATATTTTCGAGCTCAAGGTAGCCTGAATATATATTTTTTTCTCAAAATAAATAATACGCTGCAATTAATAAATAAGCTGCTGCAGTTAATTTATGTCCCACCAGAAGCTGAACTTCCGTTTGCATAACCCATCTACCCCTAGTATGCAGCCAACTACAACACCTTCCTGCCCACTAGTAATACCTTACCAGACTGAAACATTTAATTTAATTGTTACACATGGAGCGCTATACAGAGCTCAACAACATGCACAAAACCTGGGTTGAACGTCACGGGTGAGACTGGTTGGCTTCGCCAATGCTTGTTGCTATTGAAAGAAATAATTTACATTGCCAGGGCGAGACAGTGTTTTCCAGAGGATTGCTCCAGTTTAATTCCAAATCATGGTAAAAGCAGCGGTAGAATCATAACCGAGCCTCTCAAACTGATGCGCTGACTTCATCGCCCTCTATTGAAATCAGTGGAAACATAGGACGGAATACAATGGCCCGTGCTACAATTAATTGTAAAACAGGACTCCTTTCGTTTGAAAGATCTCTCTCCCTCTTGTGAATGCACCATACCTCCTGAGAGCCATTTTCCTTTTTCTATGTGAGCTGCAGAATGCAGCACATGGAGAAAGAGGAAAAAACGAGGAGAAATAAGCATATTTCCCCATGTTACACCTCACCTGGGAGGCGTAGCATTTTGACACATTCCCAAGTCTAACAGTAATGGTAAATCTAGTAATGCACCAAAATCAATGGGTGGATGCGCGGGACACCCACGTGCCACCCATGGAACACCTCCCTCCCTTCTTTTCAGCAAGACTTGGAGGGGAACGTGTCTCAGTTCACTGATTGGATCTCCGACTCGGTGTCTGTTCTTTCGGCACCGTGTCGGCCTAAACTGGCAAGAGACTCCCCCTCCAAACCCTGGTTTTCCTCAGAGCTGAAAGCCCTGAAGCATGAATGTAAAAAATTGGAGCGAATATGGCGCTTTAGCGGCTATTGTCCCATGGCGAAACATTCACTGAGAACAAAACAAAAAGCTACTATGCCACCATAGCGGTCGCTAAAAGCAACTATTTTGCTTCACGTATCGACCAGGCCAACAATAATTCTAAAGAAATTTTTTCTATTGTTGAAAGCTTTATGTCTCCCATTGCTCAGGCCCACGCTGCGCCAGTCTCGGAATCCTGGTGTAATACTCTGGCAAAATTTTTCTTGGACAAAATCAGTTTGATACAAGCTACTTTTTCCTCCGGTGCCACGGTACTTACGGCCTCTCCATTTGGCCAGAATGTAGCTGGCCCTGTTAACACGTTGTCAACCTTTGAGCCTATAGATCTGTCCTGCTCCCTCAAAATTCTTAAGGCTTTGAAGTCAGGCTCTCCAACAGACCCCTGTGCTGCAAGACTTCTGGCCGCTGCGGCTGATACCATCAACCCCGAAGTTAACTCAATTGTTAACATGTCTTTGCGGGAGGCTTCAGTCCCGGCGTCCTGGAAGCAGGCTCAGATCCTTCCTCTCCTTAAGAAGCCATCCCTTGACCCGCTGATCCCTGGAAATTACCATCCTATCTCGGCTTCTGCCTAGCTTGACTAAGGTTTGTGAGAAGGTGGTCACTACCCAGCTTACTAAGTTCGTCGAGGCATCGGGTTTGCTACACCCGGCCCAATCTGGCTTTCGCGCTTCGTATAGCATTGAATCAGTATTGTTAGAGGTGTCAGAGGCGATTCGTGAGTGTCTGGATGCCGGCGGGAGAGCCGCACTTGTTATGCTGGATCTCTCGGCGGCATTCGATACAGTGCCTCACTCCTTGCTTCTGGACCGCCTCCTGGAGATTGGTATATCCGGGTCTGTCTGGGGCTGGATTAAGTCTTTTTTGGAAGGCCGCACCCAGCAGGTCTGGCTTCCCCCATGTGCCTCCGTGCCCCAGCGGGTGGT
The DNA here is from genome assembly GCA_963921515.1 of Calotriton arnoldi. NCBI lineage: Eukaryota > Metazoa > Chordata > Amphibia > Caudata > Salamandridae > Calotriton > Calotriton arnoldi. Next base: position 1,017,358 of record CAWUFW010006084.1, on the reverse strand, counting down.
CACGGGTGTCCCGCAGGGATCATCCCTTAGCCCCCTTCTTTTTAACATCTATGTTACTCCGCTGGTTTATTTAGCGGAGTCATTAGGGGCTAAGGTATTGGCCTACGCGGATGACACTCAGCTCCTGTTTTCGTGGGGAAGGGACGATGATTCAGTCCTTTCTGCTCAGCACTGTCTGGCTTCTGTTTTTCATTGGCTTGCTCAGGCACAGCTGAAGTGCAATGAAGAGAAGTCGGAGGTCCTCTGGTATGGCACATTTCCTGCCAATTTCAGAGAGAGGTTATGGCCCCCTGGCTTCCCCTACCTAGTGGAGGGGGAAATGCCGCTAAAAATCTGGGGGTCTGGTTTAATGAGAACCTGACCTTTTCATCTCAGGTTAAAAAGCTGGCTGGGTCTTGTTTTGGCACCCTGAAAGCTCTGAGGAAGTTTCTCCCTCTCCTTCCTAGACCAGCCAAAGAAACTGTTGCTCGTGCCTTGATTCTGTCCCGCCTGGACTATGCCAACGCACTTTATGTGGGCATCCCTGGCTACCTCTTGAATAAAATGCAGGTAGTTCAAAACTCTGCTGCCAGACTATTGCTGGGTCTGTCTGGCCGGTGCAGTGTCCGCGCTCATTTGCGCTCTTTGCACTGGCTCCCTGTTGAGTCCCGAATAAAATTTAAAACTTTGACCATTGCCCATAGAGCTCTCTATGGCCTGGGCCCTATTTATCTACAGAAGAGATTTGCTTTTTATACTCCAGTAAGACAGTTGCGTTCCTCCTCCCAACTTTTAATGCAGACCCCTAGGTTTAACCGCCAAAGGCTTGGAGGGAGCTCCTTTGTGCGGAAAGCTGCCTTAGCATGGAATGCTCTGCCCCTTGAACTGCGTGGTATCCAGGACCCGACGATCTTTAAGAAAAAGCTAAAAACTCTTCTCTTCTAGCTGACGCTCTGGCCTCTGTTTCTTTTCTCAAGTACGCGCCGGGACCCTCTGTTGAGTATCTGTGCGCGCTATAAGTGTATATACATAACATAACATAACAGAGTAATGCAAGGCAGCGATTTGCTGCTTACTCCTTTGCATTACTCCAGATTTAGCGAGCCATGCAGGGCCACGCAAGGTGGCTTCGCGTGGCTTGATAAATCTCACTTAGGTTTTGCGTTGCCCATGTGTCCCCTTGCATGGTGCAAGGGCAGCGCAAAACCTTGATATATCTGGCCCTTAGTTAGTGATACTCTGCAGGCTGCAGACTAAATCATAGCAGAGCAAGCACTGCATTCACGTATCAGCAGCATTCGATAGCATCAGAAGCGGATTGAAACAGAAAGGTTTAGAAGCGTTTCTCAGATGAAACAACGGGGAAAAGATCTAAGGCCAAATTACAGCCATTTTGTGGCTGCAAAGCCTGTGAGTTGTTTTATAATTTTGTAATTTGGTAACCTGCTACTGTGTCACACAATCGGTTCAGAAAGGCACAATGAGTTGCTAATTACAAGGGGCATGTTTCATGTATCCCTTCCAAATGGTGATTCTTTATGGCAAGTGTCAATGTTTTGTAACTGAAGTCTAGTTACCGACTCCTGAGATAGGGCGGTAACTGATTTGCAAAAGGGAAGGTGTCCCCTTGCTACTCCTTCCCCCTTGTGATTGTAAAAAAAATATTTGGGAATTAGGGAGTGTAACAGGGGATCACTGCTGTTAGACTTGTCAGTCTTAGGGTGGTCTTCCACCAAACTTTTTGCCTTCCTCCTCCATTTTTGCTGATTACGTTTTCCTGGCCTTAGGACTCTGCACACTTTACCACTGCTGATCAGTGCTAAAATGCACGTGCTCCCTCCTTAAAACATAGTAACACTGGCATATTTAGTTTACTTATAAATATCTAGTAAAATAGTACTATTAGTACCCAGGGCCTGTACATTAAATGCTACAAGTAGGCCTGTAGCGCTTATTGTGCCACCCACTTAAGTAGTCAGACAGACACATTTTTAGTTGCCAAGGCCATAAAAGTCAATAAAACATACATAATAAAAAAGGTATTCTTGGATTGCAATAACTCACTAAAATCTATTGCATTTAGCTATACAATACCAATATCAGATACAACTGATTCAAATACTGCACAATTATTTCCTGAATAGTAATTCCTTTTTGATAGACAGTAGTTCAGCAAAACAGACCTTTGTGGTAGAAAGTTTCTGCAGGGAGATCAGACCTTCCTTATGAGTTATCAGTTTGCACTTCCTTAAAACAGGCATTCAAAAAAAGAGGATTATCAAACAGCTCTTTCATTCCAATGACTTCGAAAGTTGGTCTCGGATCTGTAACCCATGGAATCTATGCAACACCATCTAAGGAAAGACAATTCAAGATGCAGGATCTAACCAAATGGGCCTCAGGGTTAATCCATGACTTAATCCACAATCGTAGCGGGCAAGACCCAACGTATCTTCTAGGTATGTGAGACCTAGTTCTTCATGGCAGATCAAGATAGAAATCCCTGAGGGGGCCATAAATAATTTGCAAAATAAACAATTTTCTGCCCTTTGGAGAATGGCCGCATTTGTATAGCCCCATAGGCCTGCCTCATATGACCCAGTAGAAAAATATTTGGTGTTATACAAGGTTACCATATTTTTAATGGGTTTCTGTCCCAACCTTTGCGAAAATCTAAATATTTCCTTTATATTTTTCTTAAATTGTTGTACCCTGGCAGTAAAAAGGGCATTCCTTTGAAAGAGGAGCTAAACAGGATCCCTAGACAATTAACCTCCTTCACTTTCTCTAGGGTGAATTCCTAATTAAGAAAGTTTTTGATTTAGTATTACGGGGCCCACAGGTCATAGTAATGGACTTAGAATGATTAACCTTAAGGTCCGGATTTACTATATAGGAATAGAATGACCCCAATAGGGTTTGGAGGCCATTTGTCGTGCGCACTATTAGCATGGCATCTTACGCGCAAAGCAGGATGGGAATTGGTTGCTTATCTATCTGAAGTATATTCTTCCTGACCTCGGCAAGTTTTTTTGAGATCCCATTTATATATAAGAGAAATAAAAAACCCACATGTTGATTTAATTTGTGGGGTTGTTTTGCCCAACAAGCCATAACAAACTCTTACTGCCAACTCATGATATGATGGACATGTTTAATAAGAGGGAGCAGTTCAAATTCCACCCTTATTTTCTCCATAAGTGACCAGAGTTTTGAGCGATTTACCAGGTCAAAGGCACTGGAGAAATCAATAAACACCAGATGGAGAGACCCTTCTTTTGCCTTTACATATTTTCCTGCCAGCAAATAAAAATGTAAACACTGATCTATTGTTCCCAGACCTGGTCTGAAGCCATGTTTGACATTAGACAAGATTTTATTCTCCGAAGCCCAAACGAGGCAAAAGCACAGAATTTTCATGCTAGACTCCATCAATGATATTGGTCTACAGCATGTTGGTGAATGCAGTTCCCCCTTTTTGTAAACCGGAATAATTATGGCCGTTCTCCATGACTCAGGGATTTGACCTGTGACTACGCTCCAAAATTCGTTTGTCAGGAGAGGTGCTCAGAGCTCCGGTTTGGAGTTAAAAATATCTCCTGGTACACCATCTGAGCCGGCTGCTTTCCCACATGCACCTTTCCAGATTGTTCTGGAAATATCATCCACCTCTATGAGTAAAGGTAAGTCCTGGGTAGAGTCCCCATACAGGAAAGATTCCGGTACATGGGTTGTATACGGAGGTACACTAGAATTTGACGGAAAAATCTGTGCAAGATGGGCCACCCAGAAGTCAGGATTAGAGTTTCGATTTTTGGGGCTTCTCGATTTAGGAAAAAAGGGCATTTGAAAATTTCCCAAAATAGCGAGTTATCTTTTAAACTAGCCACCTGGAGGAGGTCTTCAAGGCTTTAGCCTGAAACTTTTTTTTCCTTTCCGCTATTGTTAGTTTATAGTAGTGCCTCACAGCTCTAACTTCCACGACTTGTCCCGGCCGTTTTTTAGAGAGAACTATAGCTGTTTGTGGGCTTGGCTACATGCTGAATTAAATCATCTATGCAAACGTTTTTCACGTTGAAGTTTATCAGATGTCAGGTTTCTGAGATTGCTCTACATAGGGTACTTAAACCCTCCAAGATCGAGTGATCTATTGCATTATTTGAAAGATAGCCCAGAACTGTAGGTAGATTTTGTGAAATTATTTGCTCATTAAAAAGGTCAGGGTTCACCTTTTCCCATTTAATTCTGGCCCCCTTTTTATTAAGGCCGTCTATCTTACTACATTTATTTTTTGTAGGTTTGGCTATGTGATGTTTTTAGTGATAAGACTAACGGTTGTGGTCACTTATGCAGTTGGCAGCAATCTTAAAGTCTAAGAAAACTTGTAAAAGCTCTGGAGACATCAGAATAAAATCAATTGTACCTCCTCTCCTATTACCTGTAAAGGTTGGGAGTGTATTCCCCTTCTTATCCACCATTTCGTTTGCTACCACTAAAACATAATTTAACATAATAGTATTCTGTGGATCCCCATATGGTGTATGTTTAAAATGAGAGAGATATATATTATTCTGATTCTTAAAGTTGCAAACCCTATCCCCCTTAAATTCACACAGGGTTGTATTAAAATCCCCCACTTAAATTTATACGGTGATACGTTTAACGTTTATGAAAAAGGAATCCAGAAAATCATCAAATGAGACTATGCCTTCTGTTTCCGAGCGGTTGAAATTATTATAACAAAAGTTCACCAGCAGATTGTCATAATCTTTTAGATAAGTAAAAAGCATGACCTAGAAGTATGGTGAAGACCAATTTTTTGTCACTGAGAGGGAAGGTATGTGAATAGATGTAAAAGTCACTATGCCACTTTAGTCTCTACCCGCAACAGGTGGGAGGGCTGGCTCCAAGAAATATTGATATCCATTTAATTCCAAGTCCTCCAAAGACCATATCTCTTGATAGCAGATGATATAAGCTGAACTTACAAAGTCAATCCAGTCTGGGTTTTCAATTTTCGATCATGCCCCTGCAATGTTCCAGGAGATGTTTTTCAATCCCTTCTTTGCGAAATCAGACTTTGGAGTTTTAAGCCTGGAGCCCCTAAAAGTGGTAGGGCATGGGCCTGGCCGTGAGGGGGATAATTGAAGGAGTCAATCCGTTTGGTCGAGGGCTGAAAGTGGCTCAAATCTATTTCTTATGGAGACAGAAAAAGGGACAACCTTAGAGGTGTGTGAAAATCTTGCTGGATGTCAGTAAAAGAAGCCCAAAGGATAGGCCTCAATCAGGTTCGCGACAAGACTAGGATGCTTAAGCCTAGCAGAATATTCTTCACCACTGCTTCATTTTTGAAAATTGACCACAATACAATCCCTCTCATCTGATTTGGGCAAATGACCTACCCATGAGACTCTCCGGCCATTATTTATTTGGACATACAGTGGCCCCAGTTCTTTCAACAAACCTTTTACCCAATGCACCACTTTGTTTAGAAGTTGGTTATAATTCTCCATCATATTTTCCGTTAATGGCGGGACTCCTTTCAATATCACTACATATGGAGTAGCTTGTGGGGGTAGATGCAAAACCGGAGTGTTGTAAATTTCTGGGGTTGATTTCTGCTTGGAGTGGCACACAGTATGGGCCTCTGCCTCTGAGAATTACCTGGTTCTTTTGCATTGTGTGGCGGGCTGGGGGCCTGTCCCTTATAACACTATACCCTCTGCCACTTATAGAATTCATTTGTGGATTGCTTCCCTTCTTAGCAGCATTTGCAGGATTGTTAGACGTGGAAGGGATAGTTAATTGCTGTGGATGTGTTGGTTTTAATAGCAGCCTAGTTTGGTCAGGAATAGATGGGCCACTAGGCTGCCCCTCCATCAAGACAGAATATAGACTGGACAGCCCCGCCTCGATCTTACCTAAGTGGGTCATGATGGGAGTTAAGGCAATGGAAATAGCCTCAGTAATAGGTTTGGACCTATTACTCCAAGTACGGAGCTCGTCTGAAAGGAGATATGCTCCGTCTTCCTCATTTGTACTCACTTGGGTATCAAGGCTTACCCGAGGGCTTTGTGGTAGCTTTTGGGGACAAAAGCGCAGCATTTTAGACTTTGTTCCTCCTTCAGCCCGTTTCCTTTTCCCTCCAGTTAGCTTCAATTTCCCTTTTTTTTGTAGCTGGGTCCAAGGCTTGTGACCCTTTAGGGGAACTACCCAAAACTATACCGGGGAGGAGGGGAGCAGCAATAGATTGGAACTGGGGTAAATTACCTCCACTCTCTGGATCATCATCCTGAGCTACTGGGGGAGTAATTGTGGAAACAGGGGAAGACAGCGATAATCTCCTCTCTTCTAGCTCGATTACTTTGTTAATGATGACCACTGCTCTCTGCAGAAAGCTATCTAAACTGGTGCCCGGGGTAGGGACCGATGGAAGTACTTTCCGTTTGCCCATTTAGATTCACAAAAAAGCTTTACTGAAATAAAGTAGAATTCTAAAGTACCTTTAGAGGCAATCAAAAGGGGAGTGGATGAGCCCAGCCTCTTCCGGGCGAAGACACGCCCGCCCTTGTGCCGAGATTCGCTCAGGAGACGCTTAAGTAGCGCTAATGTGGTGCAACCCTGATGGCAAAGGGGATTATGGGATCTGGAGTCCCCTGCGACTGTGCTCCGCAGCGGCTCTCCCCTTAAATGAAGGCAAATGGTCCATGTTGGCCCGGGAATATCGCCCCAATGAAGAAAATAAAAGAGGAAGTCATCAGTAGTCCTTTAAATATGACTCAGGCCTCCATTTCAACCTGGCAAAAAAAATGTTTTGCCACGCACAAACCTTCCTTTTCATACATATAAGTCACCTCTAGGAGACTCTGGGAGACTACGGACAGCCCAGAGGGCAGGGGACAGTGCATTTAAAAAGTTGGGCATGTACTTTTCAGTTTTACATGTCCTGGTACTGAAAAACTCTTACATTTGTTTTTCACTATTGTAAGGCCTACTTCTCCTAGAGGATAGGATTGGGTTACCTTATTACGTTTAATTGGGAGCAGGTATGACCGTAGAACCTAGTGTCTAAAGAACTGTAATTTAAAACCTTCTAAAGTCGGATTTTATTCAACAATTCTGAAAATGCCACTTTTAGAAAGTTGCCATTTTCTTGTCCTAACCATTTGGTGCCTGCAGTCTGTATCCTGGGTCACAGGACTGGGTGTAGCTGGCTGTTGGTCTTTGTTTATTGCTCCCACCAGACAGTGAGACAAATTGGAAATAGGTGTTTGCAGGATGGGTCATCTCTGACTTGATGAGGGGGAGGAGCTGTCATCTACCACACTTGTACATCACAAAGGCTCTGCCCCAGCACATACACAAATGGTCTAACATTAGTCTTTTGTGCCCCCAGACAAGCTAGGGCCATGGCAGAGAGGCAGGAAAGTCAAAACATCTCAGGGGTGGAAACCTCCAGAACCTTCTCTAACTTCATGGCTAGCACCAAGTGTAAATATTGGACCCTCAGATACAACTCTCCAGTACACCTCTGGACCTGTGGAAGACTCAGAAGGATGGATGGGCTGCTCTGCTGCAACATCCACAACCAGGATTTAAGGTAATTTGTTCAGCAGGACTAACTTGGTCCCTACATCCGGCCCGCGCTCCATCATGGTCAGCCTGAACTTATGACTTTGTCTCGGTCAAGGACGACCAGATAACCACAGATGGTTTGTGCTTTTAGGCACTATTTTCACTTAAATCTTTAAAATTGCATATCTCAGGTTCTGCTAACTGGATATTTTTGGTTTTGGTCTCAAATCATGTATTGAATTGACTCTATTTCAAAGCTGGTGTGGGATTTTTCTTGTGTTGTGTTCTCACTTTGTTACTGTTTGAAGTGCTGCATAAATACTTTACAGATTGCCTCTAAGTTCAGCCTGACTGCTTTATGCCTAAATATCTGAGATGATTTTAGCTTGTCCTTTATACATTGCCCTTATTCTTCAGTGAGCAGCATGGGGAAGCATCGCCTGAGTAAGAATCATTGTTCTGAAATGTCTCCCTTCCCTTGTTAGGTAATTGGCACCAGAATGCTGCATTGAGGATTGGAGCGCGCTCTACAAAATGCTTTTCATTCAGATTTCATCGCTTAGTCAAAAGATTTTTTGCAATGAGAAAAAAGCCCTAAGACTCCCCCCCTTCCATCCTTTATGTGAATGGACATTTAAACATGCTTTCAGCGGTTTGCTGTTAATTACATTTAAAAAACATTAATATGTGTCTAAAATGTTACAATTGTACCCTTAACCGCTTCGCCGCGATCGGAATTCCGCCCAGGTGCTGGACATTCCGATCGCGGGTGTGGTCGTGACGAGCTCAGCTCGTCATGCGCACAGCGCGACCGCGCAGCATGACGAGCTGAGCTCGTCATGAGCATCGAAGGGGTTAAAAAAATAGAAACCTTGTGTATTAGGTATCATTGTGTCCTCTCCCTTATAACCTGAACTGTTGTCCAAAGACCTAAGGTGTGTTAGATCAATACTTACAGTAGGCTTTGGGTCAGACCATTACTTGTTATTTATTGGGTCCCTGCCAATAGTATTGGTTTGCCCATTATTGGCTAGCTTTTATTCCGCTTCTTTGGTTGGTTCCTTCCCTAGAGAGAAGCAGTTTTACAGTATGTTTGACTGATTGATTTCTGTCCTTCTACTACTTACAATCAGGAAACTACTTTTATTTTAGCTTTCCACAGGAGTGCACAAGTTTTTCTTGCTCTCTCGCGTGCTCTGCTTCCCGCTCACATCTTTGCCTCCTCCACATACTCACCACCTATCTCTCTCCAGCTCATCTGTTGCTCCCCCACCCATCCCTGTTATGTTTTATTTATTTTATTTTTGGGAGGCCCTGGCAGCTGCAACCTTGTTCCAGGCTTCTTCTTGCTCTATTATGCAGTTTCACAGCTATTTATTTTTTAACTTACTACTCTGAGATGCGCGCCCATCAAAAAAGAATTGCCGTACCCTCAAGACACGTACAGAGCATGATCGGTTATGCATACACATGCATATATCATGACCCTTGCGCCGGCCATTCTGATCTTTTTTGTTTTTTTCCTGTGTTGTTCAGCATTGGTAACAAGCATAAATATTTATTTTTTGCATGTGGTACTTAGCATCGTAAGCAAGCATTGCGAAGGCATAAGGTCACTTAACTCCTTTTAAAGACAAGATCTATTGTCTTTGCCAATGCTTGTTTGCAATCGTTGTCATTTGTCTAACGCACAATAAATGTGTTTTCGATTTTGCTGTCCAACATTGTTCATTGTATCAACACTTTTCTGTTTCCTGCGGATTGTTACTTTCTCTATGTGTGCAAAAGTAGTAATTACATCTGCGACTTAATAATTAAATATCCCTAATATACTTACAGTACTATAATAGGCTCAGGCGGTACCCGTGGGACCACATAGCTTGATCTGTACAAGGAAGGGCCATTAACATTGGTCCCAGTGCAGGCCTGACTCTTTTAACTTTGGTTTTAATACTAATTGTGGTATAATCAGCCGAAAATGCCACACCAGTTCTATTAATTTTCAATGTAAGATCATTAGCGGCAATAATGAGGAGGCCAGTGGCCTGGATACAGCCCAGTGGTACATGGCTGACCTTGCTGTGATCAGACTCAATGTCAGTATCTCCTGTCCTTGAAGATAAATACATGTCCCTTGTCTTTTGTTACTGGGGCTTCCAGGCATTCTGAAATAGATGTTGCCTTCAAAATGTTAACAGGGATGCTGGAATGCAAATGTGGCACTGTGAATGACATTGTGGCACAAAATACTGGCAATATTCTCAGTGAAAAGCACGAAACAGTACATTTATACATTTGAACATATAGAAACATGTTGTGTATTCTATGCTTGGAACTTCTGCGCGCTGTTCGTGTCCCACAATGTCCGGTGTCCTGCCTTTTGGCACTCAGTGGACCTGGACTTTTGCTGGTTTGGTGAGGAGTGCATATTTCTAGAGAGAGTAGGTTCAAGGAGTAGGAATAGGATTATAAACATGCCTTTTGTGACACTACGAACACTGAGAGTCTGGCCTATTAATCAACTGACCAGTCGTAAAACAATGTGCACTGTCATCAAGTGGTCATATGCACAGATGTGCTAAAGATGGAAGTGGCCACTGAAATGAGTGTAATCTGGACGTCCCATAGGAAGTCCCCACCTCAGTCCACCATTTGTAGCATGCATCCTTCCAAATGCCGCAGTCAAGCTGGCGGCCCATGATCAACAGAGCAGGTCTTCTTTCCTGCAGGATGGAACTAGGAGTACTCATTCACAGGTGCCCTCATGATGTGACATATCTCCAGCATGAGGGGCCTGAAGCTATGACGAGTCCAGACATAGACTGTAATTTCACTGCTCATTTATGTGTCTAGATACTTCTCTTCATCATCTCCTCTTTCACCATCTTCAGAAAGAAGCAGTTCTCTGTGCTGCGTGTTGCACATGTAGGATTATTAGTGGGGTGTGAAAAATTGGAGATGTGCTTCTACTTGTCATACATGCATTATGGGTAGAATTATGGTGTGTATGTATATCAGGCACAGATGGCTGTCTGTGTGAAAACTGCACGTGAGGTCTGCCTTCATGTTGGAAAGGCACTTGGCATTGCAGCTCACAGTATTGTCTATGCAGTTTCAGTAGTCAAGCGATGGATGTTGCTAGCACAACACTTACAGGGACAGGACATATCCAGTCTCACAGTCTCTGCAAGACATGTTCTGCTCAAACCAAGAATTCTGTGCCTGAAAACTACTTGATCAATATAATTAATTCAGAAATGACACAAACTATGTGTAATGCAATAATACAGGTACGCTTTTACTAAAAAATACCCTGACTCCTTGTCCTAGCTTGTTGAGCACATTTTAGGGTTTCTTCCTTCATTAAAGCTCTTATTAGATTGTGCAGTTTGGCCCTACATGTAGTGGGGTGCAACAGGATACAGGGATTACTGCCTAATGACTGTCTGCTGGAATCCTTCCTCCATCCCTGCAGAAACCTTTCCATGCTCCTTGCACCTAAGTAGCACATTCTAATTCACCTTATATTTTTATAAAATTGTGAATAAAAGGCCTGGGTGGTTCTGTAAGATTATATGCTACAGCAGGATATTTTCTAGGTGTATTTAGGCAGGACTTATATACATTTGCTGCCACTCACGGCCGGTGCAGGTAAGCGCGGTGGGGCGGGGGGGAGGGGAAGTCGACAAACGACGGAACAAAGAAAATAAAATAAATAAATCCTATTCCGTTGTCTGTTGAGTTTCCCACCGCCCAACCGCACTTACCTGCACCAGCCGCGACTGTTTGCTGCTCATGCAAATAAAGAACCCAAAGGTTATACTGTCCGCAAACGTGCAGCTCCTACCATAGAGTGGAAAGTATACAACAAGATCCCCTTGCAGGCAGGTGCAGTGAGTGACTGCACCTGCCTGCAGGAAGATGTCTGGGGAGCCATGGGCCCCCCTTTCTACCCATCTAGAGGACTTCTTTTAGGAGACGCAATAAAAGTGTGCCTCCTGAGTTCCTTTGCCTCTGAGCCCTCATCTGTAATATGAGGCGGGAAACAAAGTAATTCCCTCAGTTTCATGGGGCCATGCCCCCATGCAAGTAAGGGAATCCCATCTCTTTATAGCGTTGGCGCTACATGTGTGCCAGCACTATCAGTATTACAGATAGGGACGCACAAGTGTCTGCAGCCCCTCTGTAATAACATTGGGCACCAGGGGCTAACAGAGTGGGGCACACATGCCCGTTGCACCCCCAGGTCACAATATATAAGATGGACCCAAGAGCGCCAACTTTACATACATGTTGTATTTCTGAATCGGAAGAAACTTGCCCCGGAGAAATTACACCAGGATAATCTCAGGTAATTTCCAGCATTGCCTCTTACGCTTGTTACACAAAATACCCTCTATTATGCTATCACACCACGCCACGTAATTGAGTTTTGATTTAGATATAAATCCTACAGTGGCAGTTCAAGAACAATACAGAGGAATAGAACACGCGTGGCTTTTGTTCATGTCACATGTGATTTTGAGCTATATGAGTCCTCGTGTCAAAAATGGAGATAAGGAGGCATTTTGCGCAAAAAAGCGCCAAAGGATAGATACACTTTTCGCATGTTAACACAGAATTATCTGAGCATTTTGAGTGATTTTTGCAAAGTTCACGCGGCCTACTTTATCAAAGAGCGTCTCCAAGGGAGGCCTTGGGTCTGTTTGGTGCTGGTTCAATAACAATGTTCTCCCAGCACCTTCACACTCTGGGAAGTGTATCGTGCATGAATATTGGTTGTTCTCATAATTCCTTCCAGGCTTTCGGCTTCATTAAATCATAAACCAGATTAGAAAATAGGTCGCCCTTGACTTTTTCGAGAGAACATATACAAATCTCCTTTATTAATTCACAGCATTTGCATCCGGACGGAAATAGTGCTTCCCGAATATGAACCTGCGCTGCATATGTTGCAAGACTGTGTTATCATTTTTAGGAGATTGTTTCTGCAAAGTGTGCTGTCTTGAAGAATGATGCCAATTGTGTTTACACACTGGGAGCCTAATGCCCAGAGCTGTATTTCTTTCCTGCAGAGGATGGGGGGAGCAGGGGCTTGAAAGCCAGCCTGTGGTGCTTAATGAAAATGCTTTATGTACACAAGCAGTCATTTGTTCTGAGGATGTCCTGCTTTCTGAACTTTGCATCCCCCTGGTGTTCCAGCTCGAGGGGAAGGAGGGGAAGGGAAGTGGGGCCATTTTGTTGTATAATTGCATTCTATGCAACCTGGCCCTTAATAAATCAATGTGGACAGTAATTAAGTGGCTCCGGATTCCTCACTCCGCATTATTTACTGGAGGTAATTTTTGCCAGGCAGTTTAAGCTTCTCATCCCTTTCTCAGTCTCCCAAGGCATGTTTATTTAACCAGTGACACTAATGGCAATACATTGTCCTTGGCTGCAAGGGGGGGGGGGCATTTCGGTGCTGCATTTTCATAAAACCTGCCTTGGAGTTGAGCATTCCTGCAAGGAGGTTAGGGAGGGAGATAGTCACAGTCATTCACTTACCACTGAATGCCTTTCTTTTCTGTACAGTGCATGTTGATTGGTTTAATGGATCATGAGCCCAGGAAGGGCCCCCTCAATTTACTATTAACCTGCCACCCGGACATTGCGTAAGAGAAAAATCAAACTTCACATGGGTGGTTTAATTACTAAACGTGACCAAAAGCCTGTCAGAATGACTCTGTTTTCAAGTTTGTGATATCAGACTGTTCCTGTAATTATTTATTTTATATATAGAGTTTTATATAGCGCAAACATGACCCAAAAGGGTATCAAAGTGGTTTACAAATGATCAGGAAAAAATATAACAATATAACATATGTTCATGAGGGATTCAGGAAGTCACAACGACAAGCTGGTGGAGGAGGACCTATCCAGAGCAAAGCAGAAAGTCTATATATAAGAACATAGATAGAAAATGCAAACATGCTTGGGGAATTCAACATTGTAATCAGGAACGATGCAGGAAGCCGCAGCACCAAGCTGGGGAGGTAGTCCCAACAAGGCATGGCTGATGAGTCAATATATAGGGACGTAGAACGAAGTAAAAGGACAAGTGTGAAGAGGAGGCATCAAAACGTAAGCCTGGGGAGGGGGTGAATTCATAAATATCTAGTTCAGAAAACTATTAATCAGTAGTACTTTCACTTCTTTTTTGAAGGACGCTGCTGAGGTATTCAGTCGGGTTTCTGGAGGCAGGGAGTTCATGATTCTCGGGGAAATACTTGAGAGGGCAATGCTGTAAGTATCCTTTCTATGAATTTTCTGAGGTTTCAGCAATAGGGTGCTGGAACTCCTGGAGGATCTGCTACCACCAGATAATTCGAGTTTGTGTGCAAGGTACAGAGGAGTATTGAAGTGCATGGCTTTGTGGGTCATGCAGGCAATTTTTAATTGGATCCTAGTCTCATATGGAAGCCAGTTCAGTGACAAATCTGGAGAGATATGGTTGATTCATTTGGATCATGTGATGAGCCTTGTAGTCGAGTTAAGAGAGGCCCTTAGTGGGGCCAGCTTGTAGCAACACAGGGTTGCACTACAATAATCCAACCTAGAGATGACTAAAGCTTGACCAGCAGACTTGTAGTCATCAGGGGGGAGGAAGGGTTTTATTTTCCTTACAATGCTCATTTGGAGGTTTGCTGCTTTCGTGGCAGAGCTGATGTTCTTATCTAGTATTATTCCCAGTGATCTTGCGGAGTCTGTGATGTGTGGTACGCAGTTTAGAGCTGTAAGTTGTTTCATATATTCTTGAATAATGGGAGATTGCTTGGGTGGGGAGATTAGGGGAAATTCTGTTTTGAGGGAGTTTAGCTAGAGATGGTTGAAGGTCAGCCAGTTTTGGGTTTTGTGTAGAGTTGTGTTGAGTGACCTGATATCATCAGGAGAGGAGATTTTCAGGTACAATTGTGTGTCGTCAGAAAACATGTGATAGTGGCTATTAGATGCTTAGAGAATTTCAATTAGAGGCTCCATGAACAGGCTGAAGAGCGTGTGAGAGAGCGAAGAACCCTGCAGTACCCCTAGTGTGATCGGAGTGGCATTAGAAAGAGACTGACCGTAATTCTTTGTGTTCTGATGTGGAGAAATGAAGAAAACCAGTTTAACACTGACCCAGAAAGACACAACCTGCATTCCAGCAAGTCAAGGAGGTTGTCATGTTTGACCGTATCAAAAGCTGATGAGAGGTCAAGGAGGATTAGGAGGCAGGACTAATTCTGATCCAGCATTTCTAATGCATCATCAACTATGTGGGTAAGGACCATTTCAGTGACCTTGATGGAAAACAAATCGAAATTGGTCTAGTTGCTGGAATTGATTAATGTGGTTACATAGCTGGACATGGACACATTTTTCGAGGAGCTTCGCCAAAGTTGTAATGTTAGTGATTGGGTAGAAGTTATTTGGATCCTCGGGATCTGTAGTGGGTTTCCTTAGAACGGGTGTAACCTACCCCCAATTTAGGCAGTCCGGCTTCACATCTTGTAGTAAAGAGGCATTTACTATCGTGGTCAGGAGTGGAAGTAAAGACATCTTCATCTCATTGAAAAAATTTGAAGCAAGAGGCTCATTGAAGTGGATTAAGGGTTTCAGCACTGTAAGAATATTGAGAATGGAGATTTCATCAAAGGTTTTGAAATAGCTCTAGGAAGAGTTGTTTTTGGGGGTGTTAGCTAGTGGAAGAATAGGCTGAGGTGGGAGGGGAGAGGAGAGATTGATAATGGGTGTGAATGTAAGTTGGTTCATTGCTGTCTGGAGATCAGTTTCAATCTTATTAGTCCTTTCATGGAAGAAAGAGTCAAAATCTTCACAGTATGACTGCGTATTGCACACCGTTAATGTAAAACTGGGATGATTAATGGATTGGAGTTTAATTAATTCATCCAGTTTTTTGGGTGATTTCTGGCTTTGTCTGATTGGAGTCTGAAGAAATTCACTTTCGTACTAAACTTTCCTCTTAGTTCTAAAGAGCTTAGGGTGTTCAAGGGATGGAGCACATCTACAAGATCGTTCAGCTAATCTCAGATTGCGTGTATCTATATTTAAGCTACAATTGAAACATGGTTTGGAGTCTTGGATTGACATTCTTTTTTGTTGTAATGGGGCTATTGCATCAAAAATGTTCAAAATGGAGTTGTAATGATTAGTGAGGTCATGGACCTCAGGCATGTCAACAGGGGAAGGCAGGGTGATGTTGCTAAGGGACATAATTTCAGATCGGTTTGCATTTCACATAGATCTTTTCCAGAGTCTGGGTTTCTTAAGTTGAGATCTTTTTGTAGTCCAAGATCATAAGATGCGGAAGGAGATGTAGTGGCGATCAGTCCAGTCACACAGGACTATCAATTCAAGTTGAATGGAGTTGGTTTGAGAGATAATTAGGTCAAAGATCGAACCCAAGATTTGTGTAGGGCGGTCACAGATTTGAATCAAGTTGAGGTCAGCTTGGAAGGCTTTGAGGCTATTTGCTGCAGAGTCATTCATGTCATTTCAATGTAGATTAAAGTCTCCAAGGAAGATCTGGGAACAATGTTGTCCAATGGTGGATGAGATGATTTCCATTATTTGTTTGATGAAAGAGAGGTTGTCTCCTGGTGAATGGTAAATCACATGCCGTTTGCATAAAGGCCTGTTGTTGCTTGTGATATCCATGCATAGATATTCACAGAAGGAGAGAATTGTAGTGTGAGCCTGTTTCACTATGAGACTATTGTGATATATACAAGCAATGTCTCTTCTAGGTCAGTTAACTTTGTCTTGTCTAATGATGTTGTGGTTAGGAGGGGCTAGAGTATCCAGGACAGGTCCGGAGGAATCATTTAGCCAAGTTTCTGTAAAGATTAGGAGGTCAAGATCATGGGCTAGAATGAGGTCAGCAATGTCAGCCCCATCACTGCTGATCTGCAGTTGAGAAGCATGCAATTCAAGTGCAGTTTGGTGCGAGTGGAAGTAGTCAGTGTAAGGGTAATTTGCTTAAGGTTGGAACTGTTTATAGCATTGGGGTTGTGACTGGGTTCTCTATGTGGGTTTGAGGTAACAGTTTCTATATAGCCCCGCTTATCCAGTTTGTCAAAGTGAGTGGAATTGGAGGCAAGGAGGAGGGAGTGTATGTCACTGTCGGTTAAGGAATCTTTCAATCTAATGATTCTCGAGGTTGCGTTCATGTAGGTTATAGTTCTCCAACTCAGGAGGGGAGATGCAGAGTTATGGATGAACATCTTAGCTGGAGGGGTGGGGGGGAATAATAACTTTGTGTGGTGGTTTAATGTAAAGAGCTTGATTTTGTCTGTTCTTCCCAGATAACCTGTTAGACCACCGGTCATTGGCCAACTCCGAGGTGATGTTTATTATTATTTGTAAGCTAGCCTTGAGTTGTTGTAGGTCAAGAGTGATTTCATCTATTCATGATTTGAGGGAGAAGTGGCGATAAGAAGCCGGGGATTGTGTCAGGTGGACATGGGGAGGCTGGGCAATCCTGAAAGTGGTGTTTGGATACCTCTGGCCTGAGGGGTCGTATAGAGTGGATGTTAAGTTAGAGAGGTGGTAAAGTTTTCAAGGAGGTGGGGGAGAACTAGTGGACTGATTAAGTAGAGACACTAGGGTCATATGGGTAATGGTGTTGATTGGGATGGAGGGTTCAGACTTCCAAAAAGACAGTATGTGATCCATAGGCAGTGGTGTAGGGAAGTTAATGTTGTGTGTGCTGTTGCATTCAGGGGATGCAGGTAGGTACAGATTTATTAATGATCAATAAATAAATAAATAAATAAAAAAAGTGGCTGCCTTGCATTACTCTGTCCCAGGAAGGCGTTCAATGGATGGAGTGTGGGTGTTCCCTTGCACCCACCCCGTAAATTCTGAACAATTCCCAGAATTAAAAATATTGGTAGACCTGGGAATGCGTCAGAATGCTATGTTTTCCCAGGGTGAGGCATAATGAGGAGAAATATCTTTATTTCTCCTCATTTTTTTCTCTTTCACCATGTGCTGCACTCTGCAGCACCCATAGAAAGAAGAAAAAGCCTCAGAGGATAGTTTTTACACAGGAAGGTGTCCTTTCTGCACAAAAACAATCCTGCCTGTAACACAGGTACATTTGGACCATGGTGCGAGGGTACCTGTGTTGGCCCTAGGCAGCAGTTTGTGCACCAGCGTAGGCAGAAGGGAGGAATGTGTCTTTTTATGTTAAAAACAGTGTATTTCTGCCCCCTCTCTTTCACACAGCACAGCACAACAA
Source organism: Calotriton arnoldi (assembly GCA_963921515.1). Lineage (NCBI taxonomy): Eukaryota > Metazoa > Chordata > Amphibia > Caudata > Salamandridae > Calotriton > Calotriton arnoldi. Next base: position 999,522 of record CAWUFW010006084.1, on the reverse strand, counting down.
GGTAGCTTACTGTGTTGCATTGCAGGAAATGTTGATAAATATGGCAGTGAATATCTTTGTATCATAGTAACAGTTGCTATTAACATTGCTTACCAATGGCACAAGTGTAGCATGGAGCTCCTTTTATAATTACTATACTTACTGAAAGCGTAACAAATGAAGATGTCACTGGAAGGACCGTTTTCTAGTCATTTCATAAACTAAGAATGTGGAGAAAGAAGATTAGGGTCAGGAAACAGAGCCCACCCCAGAGATTTCTTAAGTGTGGCCCAGTTTGAGTGAGGCTGAGGAGCAGATCATTGCAGCCATCTAGAAGAGGGAGTATGAAGGATTGACAGCACTTCTGATGTTTCTTTCTAGGAAGAAGGATTTAACTTTTCTTGGGAGAGAGAGCTGGTAAAAGCCACATTAGTTTTCTTGCTGATATGTTCCTTGAGGTGAGGCTGGTGTCTAGGGTGAATCCAAGCGACTCGACATGGGTTGAAAGTTGATGATAGAATCCTTGAAGGTTCATGTTGGTGACCCAGGTTTGGACTTTTGATTATACAATTCAAAATTTGGTGGTAGTTGGCGTGCTTTTCTTCTAATTCCGACTAAGGGGCTTTTTTCTGTTATTCACGTAATGCAGCACAGCAAGGGAAGTCACTGCACTGCGTTACATTATGTTATGTTCTGTTATATATCAATTTGAAGAGCGCTCTAATCATCTGTGAGGGTATCCAGGCACTTTGCATGAAAGGTAGAGAGCAGAAATTCTCCATATTTACAAAGATATGGAGCATTTGTGCTCTCTCCTTGCACTGCCGGATTGTGTGCTACCTACCTCCAATGAAGGCACCCGTGTACCATAGTGCAAGTGTGCCTGCATTACGGGCAGGATGTTTTTAGGTAGGAAGGTATAGCCTCTTGTCAATCCTTAGAGGCATATTCCTCTTTCTATGTGTGCTGCAGAATACTTCACGCATTGAAAGGTGGAGAAACAAGTAGAAATAAAGATATTTCTCCTTGTTATGCCTTTGCCGGATAGGGGCACTATTTTGGCACAAACCTAGCCTTATCAGTGTTTGTAAATTTGTGTTTGCATCACAAATACATGGGTGGATGCATTGGATTGCCCCTGCTCCACTCATGTAATGCCTACCCATTGTAAAGTAACTCTAGGCAATGCCAAAAATGATATTGCATCGGTCTGCACCAACAAAAGCAATGCAACCAGACACAAAATCATAGTAAATGTTGGCATAAGAGTTCAAAGGTTTACTTCTATTCCATGGAAGGGTGATCCGCAAGAGGGAGGAGCAGCTGCCAAAAATTGAAAAAAGGTCCAAATAGTTTCAACTACAATTGCAAGAACTCTAACAAAGCCACCATGAAGTCATCAGTTGTACTTCACACACAGTCTTTTTTTATGTGGATTTTACTGTTTCATCTGGAAATTGCCAATGACTTCCTCATGGCTAGAAAAGCAAGAAATATCCCAAACCAATTTAGAAAAATAAAGAATATTTTAATAAATAAAATGACAGCACAACTACAAAAATCCAATAAGTACAATCAAAGATATAATGTTTTAAAGTTTGAATTTTAAAAATTGGCAAAAAGCACAAAGCACCAATCTGGTTTGCTAGATCGGGTCGTAGTCAAATGTTAAGGCTGACCGTGATAAAGCACGGGTCGGGTACAGGGACCAGGCCTGTCCCATGGAGAGTTTACTTTATGATCTAGAAACGTTTATGGAGGAAAAGTGGTCGTCAGCGAGTTGTTGGTTGGAAAAGCTTCAAGTTCAATCTATAGCAGGGTTTGACGATGGTAGGTTGCCGAAGAGCAGTGTTCAGTATGGTTGCAGACGAAGGTGGGAAAGCTCTGAGGGGGCGAAGTCTGGAGTCCAACCCCAAGAAAGTCTTGATGTGGATTAGTATTCCTTCTGGTTCTTCAGACAGCAGGGCAGCCCTTCTTCTGATACAGGAGTGTTCCGAGGAGATGCCTGTGGGGTCCATTTTTACGCACGGTGACAGACTTTAGGTTGAGGTCCAGCGTCCTCTCATACCACCGAGTTTGGTGCCAGCCTGATTAGAGAGACAAATAAGGAAGCAGGCCCAGGTGTGAGCTTTATCCCCTCCCTACACCCAGAGTTCTTTTCCCACTGTCGGGGAGTCCACATTTCACCACAGTAGAGCCGTTAGCGGTCAGGTGACAGCTCGACACTGGCAGGAAAGCCTTTTGGTGTTAGGCAGCTTTCTAAAAGTATATTTTCCAAAACAGTAATATAAAATCTGACTCGACCACTAAGTTGGATTTTAAATTACAAATAAAATATTATGTTATGTTTTAAAATGTATAGAGCTTCCCCAACAACGGGGCTTCCCAGCGCTAGTCCATACGTAAACAACAACAGGGTCATGGCCGCAGTACTAAAGGGAAAACCGAAGAAGAGAAAAGCCAAGTTTTCTGAGTTTTCCTGAAGGACAAGTGATTCTGGATGTTTATGATCGATAGAGGGGGCGCATTCCAGAGAACTGGGGCTTTTGCACGAAAATAACAGCCACTCGCTCTTACTCTCTTAACACAGGGGACAGAAGCCAGATTAAAGGCAGCTGAACACAGGTGGCATACAGGTAGATAGAGCGATGGCAGATGAGACAGAATCGGAGCCCCCTGGGAATGTAAGATTTTATGGGTGGTACACATGGTCCTAAATTGCACACACTTCTCCACAGTGAGCCAATAGAGTTTGTGAAGGAGGCTGGAGGCAGGACAGAATTTTGGAAGAGAGAACAATAGCCTAGCTGCGGCCTTATGAGCCAGCTGGAGTCTTCTAATCACTGGCTTGTTGACTCCCAGGTATAGGATGTTTTAATAATCCAGCCAGGACAGAATTGCTGCCTGAATGATAATTTGACGGGTGCCAGAATCAAAAAGTCCAAGAATGGGTTTAAGACCTTGCAAGAGCCCTAAACACGTGCCTGCCACCAATTTCGCCTGCGCTTCAAAAGTTAAGATGTGATCCACCCAAATGCCTTGAGTTTTGACAGCAGTCTTGGGGCAAGGGGAGGCCCAAGGGAGGCAGGCCACCAGTAGTTGCCCCAGGAGGTGGTATCTTTTCCTAATAGGAGGATTTCAGCAATTCATCACTGGTTAGCAGGAATAAAGTGTTATAGGGTTCAGTGAAATGGCAGAAAATTCCTGCCAATCCTGCAGGAAGGGCAAATTTACAACAGATATCAATGTTTGTTGCCTCTTTTTTTGTATTTTTTCATTCATGGGATAGATGGCATAGGTCTTTGTGGTGTTTGACACACAGAGTCAGAACATGCGGGGAAACAAAGCCAGCAGTGTCCATAAATTGAGGTTGCAGTGTTCATGTGGAGCAGAGTTCCACTGGCCTTGATAAGCATCACGTGTATGTAGGGGAGACTATGTTTCTGTGCAGCTTGTGATTATTGTATTGGGATACTTGATCTCTGGTTCAACTCAGACTGGGTCACAAGGCAAAGGAGTGATGGGCTTTTCATGAGGCTGTACTTCAGCCTTGAGTCTGCGGGGTATCAGGGCTTACCCTGGTGACGCACCACCTCAAGGGGTGGTTCTCACAGGATGACATTTCTGTCCATGTTGGTGAATAGCTGATGCTCACAACTGTGACACCACCACTTGAAAGAGGGCCTTTTTCACCCTAGTGTCACAACTTTAGTTGTAGACGCCCCTGCGTAGCTGAAAACAATGCACAAAGAGTCCTTTCCCGGGATGTATGTTTAAAGCCAAGACCTAAGCACTTTAAAATGAACTTCACAGAGAGTGGAACTCTAAAATAGCAGCCTAACCTTATTGTGCACCTTATTAATCTCGGGGCTTATTCATGGAGGGAGGGACGCCAACATGTGCATCCTACCTCACATGTATTCATTCACCCGCATCCACATTCAACATCTGCTCAGGCTGACAGTAGCCTCATACTGTAAAAGGAGTTCTACTTTGGATGGATACCGAAATCTCTAGCAGAGTCTAGCACTCTGCTACTGAGCAGCATGGAGAGCAGAGCTCAGAAAACTCACAACATGGGTCTTTTGCACAAGAAAACATATTGGGTCTTTCAGATCCTAAAATGAGAAGCGGGTTGTCATATTCAAACTGCGCCAGGAACTTTCAACCCTGTACTTACTTATTCATAATGGCTGCATCTGTCACTAGAACTTAGCCTCTCATTTTACTTTGGGCCAGCTTACTAAGGGCTTGCCTTGCCCTTATGTCACACAAGGAGATACAAGGCAACGCAAGCCCTTATCTGGGATTAACTAAGCCACGCAAAGACACCTTCTGTTGTTCTGCATGGTTTAGTAAATCCATAGTAGCACAAGGCAGCACATGGTGCTGCCTTGCGTTACTTTGAAACAGGGAGGCATTCCATGAGTGGAGCATGTGGTCTCCCTTCATACACAAAAACAATCCTGCCTGTAACGCAGACACCCTTGCACCATGGTGCAAGGGATCCTGGGTTGGCGCTAGGATGCACACAGTGCACCAGCGCTAAAACGGAGCGAAAGTGAGCTATATATTAGTAGACAAGGCGCATTTCTGCTCTCTCCGTTTCACTAAACGCAGCACACCAACTTTGCTTGCTTCCCTGCATTGCTTGAAACCTCAGTAAATCTGTCCCTTTGTTTACATGCCTCAGTGGCCACACTAGTGTATTTCCTTGCATTGTCAGCTCATCCTGTCCCTAACAATGAGTAGCTCTTTCCTCATTTTAGTGTGTTTGGCATCCAGAGTCCTGGCTTTCTAATTGATCCACACAAATCCTGACTCATGAGATGTTCAAAAAGTATTGTGGACTAAAGGATTATTTGTCAGGACCGTTTTTTAACATCTTCCTAAATGTAAGGAGATGCTCTGTTTCTTTTGATTTGCACCCAGAGACGGTGTTTTGTGGACTTGTTCTGAGAAAGCATAGTTCAGTCATAAGAGGATGCAGTTTGCTGACCAGATACGGAATGTTTTTGTGCTCGATTCTAGGCTCTAGTTACTGACATTAAACATATATGCCACAAATGCCCTGCCACGTACTATTCTTCGTGACGTCCTTTCTCCGTATTGAAAAATGGGCCTTCAACACTGATGAGTTATTTCCTTTTACATTTCCCCCTTTTCAATAAGGTTGACAGTGTCAGCGGCCGATATCAGTATCTCATTTTCAGTTCATGCATCTGGAGATGTGGAACTGAGCATACAACATCCTTTATACTTCAGGAAATTCTATTAAAATGTTTAGCAGCTTTGAAGCAGATGTGATTCATTTGGAAATGAGAAACTTAATTGCAGCTGCTTCGGTAAATATTGCATCGCTTCATTTTCAGATGGGAAATTAATTTTTGGCTTTGTATGTAGGCAGTTTCTTAAATCCAATCTTTGGCTATGAAGGTTGTATAAAGGTTTATGAAATAGTCCTTCAAGAAACCCAAAGAAAGGAAGACGGCTGAGGCACATGCCTTACAGCAGAGGATCTCTTTTGCTCAAATTAGTATTAATACAAATGTACAGCTATTAAAAGGTTCATCAGAGCCGGAAAGAAAAGGACCGTCTTTGAGCGATTGACTGAGAGATCTTTTTCACAAAAAGCGTTGGAGCATCCTTTGACCTCCACACGTTTGTCACTTGAATATGGCAAAGCAGAATGAAGAAATATCATTTTCTTTCCCATGTGGTATACTCATAGTATTCTGTTTTTGAAGTATTCATTTTTCAAATAACTGTTCTTACTTTCACCCAGCTCACTAATACTTCACTGATTGACATTAGTAGGATGGAAGCCTGAGCTGGCCTTGTTGAGCTTCAAACTCGTTCTGTTGTCAGCAAATATCAGCGGCTAGATGTCTGACCTGATACTCATCAGGCAGAGTTGCCTGAACTTTTGCTATTTCTGCCTGGGTTACACTGATTCTCTTATAGGATCTCTGGGCTCTTGACACCTTCACACTGTCCTTGCCACATGAAAGCGCGCGCGCCCTTCTTATCTGTGTTGGGAAGTGGCGCTGAGACACGGGGCGATCTGTCTTTGCAGATGGTGGGTGCGCACTGGCATCTATCGTGAGTAAACTCATGAGAAGCTTGCCATTGTAGGCCGCTGTGAGTGCACCCACACCTAAGGTGTCCATGATTACGTTTGCCGCATGCCAACGCAGGCTTGTGCGTATGCACAGACACACGTATTAGTTAAACCCATGTCCAGTCTGCTGTGCAGATTCGGGTGGGTGCACTTGCACCACTGGTGCTGGGAACTATGTGTCCCTCCTGCCATCACAGGTCAGTGTGTGTGCAATAGCACATGTGCTTCCAGGTAGTGAGGAATACCTATCTGTATTTAAATACCTATGAGGCCTGCTCTTCCCATAGGTTAACATGGGGAAGTGGTTGACATTACTTAGTACTGCAATAGTGGTTTGCAGTGGAGCAGCCTCATGATGTTTTATATCAATGTATTCGCAGTGCCAAACCATTTCAATTGGTAAAGGGGGTTTTGGAATAACTTGCTTAGAAATGTCACTTATAGTATATGGACATTTCTATGCTCCAAGAGTCTCATGGACTGTAGTTTCTGGCTCCAGTGATACCAGGGGTTGGATGAGCACATCTGGGCATTCCCCAAGCAACAGCCATAAACCATGGGCATCCCATGGGAACAGCAGAGTTCTGCCATTTGAGGGCTGAATGGGATAAATTGAAGATAGAGGTAGTGACACTTAGACTCTAGGGGCCGGATCTTGGCCCCACTAAAGATTAAGATCTGCATTCCACAGTGCCATGTCAGACAAGCCTATGATCTGGGGAAAACATCTGTGGTTTAAAGGGAAAACGCCCTAAACCACCCTGAACTTCTAAGACACACGACCGTACACCTACAGGTGCCACCCTTCAGCAAAGGGTGAGATACGCTTGTGGGGATGTGGGACCGGAGAACCTGAACTGCGTGGTGCATATTGTCAGAGGACTCTGTTGTGCACATGGAGAATAACTGTCCGAATAGATAGCTAGCCTGGGCCAAGGAACTGTTGAAGCCTGGCGCCCTGAAGTGTGCTCTCCAAAGGCACGGCCACGGACCTCCTGTTCTCATGGCGATCTCAGGAACAACAAAAATTTCCCACGAGGGACCTACACCATCTACCTGGAATATCTGGAGAACGGTGCCGTGTCAAGTGCCCGCCTCAGCTACTGAAACCTAACCGGTAGCCTGTAGTGAGCGTGGAACTAAGACTTGTTTCCGGAGAGTGGATTTTTTAGTGTGAAGCCCAGAATTTCTAGCCACATCTAGGATGTGTGGTTCCTGTACTCCGGGGACCCCGACACTCATAAGCATCCAGTGGTGGGGAGCGGATTCACCAGCTGCGGGACCCTCGGTGGCCCGTTTCATCGATCATGCCACATTTCTCTTGTACGATATGCCAACTTCATGCTCATTGCTTGCGGTGTCCGATTCACAGGGTGCGACCCTCGAAGGTGGAGGTGTGCCCATAGTAGTGCCTCACTCTACCTCACGTGGCTCTGCTGAACTTGTGCCAGTGTGTGTGTGACAGGATTGGTCTGGTGCAGCCTGTATCATCGTGCACCAGACGTGGTGTCTTCTTTCCAGAGAGGTACGGAATTCCATCTCTTCGCTGTCTCGGACAAGAATTGCCTGGTGCTATCCATCTCAACGTGCACCTGCCATTGTGCCTCCTTACCTGGGACGCTCATAATTTGTATTTAATCGTATTTGAAATCTGAAGTGCCTGGGGCGAATCATCCCAATGCGCACCAGGTGCTGTGCCTGGATTGCCTGGGCACGACCCCGATCATCGTGTATTGATTGGGGTGCCTCATCCTATCGAGAGGCTCCCCTGTGTTACTCCCCATTGATCGGTTGTTCCCTTGTCGCCCCTCATTGCGGCGGACCAACTGCCCTCTCCGCACCTGGCCCCTCCCAAAGACATCTTGACACCAGGTTACAAACAGATATTGACTGGTTTGTAGGGACTCTTCCGAGACAGGTCGGAAGAGGGTCAAGAGACTGCGTGACTCATTTGGATTTTGAGACCTGTGGGTGAACTTCCCGAGTGGCTGCTAACCTCACCCTTGTTTACATCTACCTCCTAAGTAAAACTCCTACATATATTCCCACCTAAGGTTAAGTGTGACTTCGGCCGCGTCCGGGCTAGTGTACGGGAGGAGGGGTTGTTTTTTTTCCATCAGGGGGTACATGACAATCGGGATGAACTACAGGGTGGAGTGAGGCTTGGGCCACAGAGTCTGCAGAGGGTGAACCATTGACCTGTTGGGTACCAGTGGCACCACATTAGGGTGCTGAGTACACATGTGTGTGTAAGAGCGTGCCGTACCTGGCTGATACCGGTGTTGCGGGGATTCTGCACCTACACAGATCTATGCGCAGGAAAACAGGACCTCGGTGTATAGGGGTGTACCAACCTACCACCTTAGTACCCAAAATCCCAAAACCGACTAGCTATAGTGTCTCATTCGTTCTCCTCCAAAATCACGAAGCTGCAAATGATTAGACAACCCAGAACACAACACTCCCGACTCTCTCAGGAATCACGGTAGCAAGACAAACCCTTTCGCTCGCTCACTCGTACTTGTCCACAATAAGAATGGTCAGAGTCACTGTTATAGTTCAAAATGTTTATTTTAACTATCATGTTCTATAATGCAGTATACGAGCCACTACCAGCAGCGAAATGCATAAACCTAGAACAATTAGCATTATTACAATTCCACAGATAATGAAGGGGAAAGTCATTATATATAGACAGTGGAAAAAGGACTATAAGGCCTAACCACCCTCCCCTTGGCAAAATGATGTTTATTATATAATAGAAGATCTCTGGGCTTTGTCAGCAGACCCCCTACCTTAGTGCCTAGATGGAAGCTTTACATCATAGGAACTGCATAGCTCTTCTACCTGGAAAGAACCCTCTCCAAGTGTATGTCAGAACAACATGCATCCCCATAATATCAAAGCACGAGCTTTCAGCAGCGCAGCTGTGTTAGCATGTTTTGTCTAGATGCCAGGGACTGACCAGAACAGAATAACAAGGAGCATTGTTTATCGACCTTGCACATCGTGTTCAGACTAAACCCCAAGAGCAGGCAGAGAACGCAGAAAGTAGACAGTTCTCATGTGAAAGGCACAAACAGAGTCTTGCACAACAAAGTCATGCAGTAACGTGCGCAAAAGCAGCATCATGGCAGCCGTGCTCTAGCTAACTAAGCAATGTCGACAATGACCCTAATGGCCATATAACACCATCCCCTTGGTAAGGTCATAGTATATAGACCAAGAACCAAAACAGATTTCAAGGGTAAGCAGAGTTCAAATACGCTTGGAAAAAACCAGATTGGAAAAAAGCTTAAAAAAAAAAAAAATTATAAAATTTCTTAAGTTGGTAAAATATTTTCATTTGCACGAAAAACGTGACTAACATGGAGGTGGCGTTTCCATGAAGGCACATGACCCTGTCAATGCAATGCGCTCCAAAAGGTCATCCCTATCGTTAGCAGCAAAGAGGGATGGCATCCAATCAAGTAGGGCAAAGGAACAAACGTGTTCCTCATAATCCGGTGCTTCCAAGAGCATATCCGGGCAACCTGCGTGATATTCAATAAAGCTCTGTTGCAGTAGGTTCTGGGCAGCCGCACAGATATCCCATTCAGCCAAGATTCCAAGTGCAGCAGCACGCGCCATACGGCCATTCCCAGAACAAGCCCGGTCATGGGCCTCTAAGGAACCCATTAACTGGTTAAAATCCGGGACAGGACATGACGTATTGGAAAGGCATAAATCCACGGCCCAATAGAAGGGGCACCGTTGACAGTAGAATACAGGTTGCACGCAAGTGAAGTAGGCAAAGCGAAAAGTTAATCCATAACTCACGCTAAGCGTCGCTAATGGCAAGCATCCAAAAACTTGTTGCATTCGATCACGGTACAGTTGCAATTGGCCTGGTCTGTGCATCACCACAAGATGAGCAGCCATTGCGTAGCAGGAACAGAAGTAGCAAGATTCCACCAACTAGCGCCAGTATCAATGGGAACCCTCCGAAGGCGCTGGAAAAAATAGAATGAATAAAGGCCGATATTACACCAAATATAGCCTGAAAAAAAGTCACAAGGCCGGATCCCACCAGTTTAAAAAAATGAGCAAGGCCTTCGGTGTCAGATGTGTTAAATATTGGATGTATCAGCTCCCCAAAATGAAGTGGGAGATTCGTGTTCAGAAGTGACTGAATCTTGCTCGAAGTTCTAGCCACATCTTGTTGAAACAATAGCACTTTGAGCCTGCTTAATTTGTTGAAATCTGTTTTCAAAGTCGGAATGGAAGGCCAAATAGAGATATCTACTTTCTCATGCGGGGGAGGGAAAAGCACAGTGCTACAACAAGTAACACGTTGTGAAACAGTTACTATATATGGGATTCCTGCCCGTAAACCACAGCAGTCGTGGTTATTCAAAATAAGATAACTGCCGTTAGTAAGCAATGTAAAAGCTGGAATTATTGCTGGGACTGGACTGCCTTTCAAAAAGCAAGCAAGATTAGGTGCGGATACATTACAAGCACCATGCAATTTTACGTGTATGCAAACTAGTGAGTGTCCCACCGTAGAATCGCAGTCCTCCCCCGTTAGGAAAACTTCCTTATCCTCCCAATGACATCTGTAAGTGAACGGTAGGGACCATAACTCATGGAGAAATGCACTACCCAGGGGTTCAAACGGCCAATCGGGTAATGTTTCATGCAAGATTTAAATTGAAACAGCGAGAAAGGGAGAGAGATAACCCCGTGTATTAACCACATAGCAGAATCTGTTTCCGCCACAGAGAATGGCAAATGTTCTAATTGTTCAATGTGCAATAATGTGTATGTTGCATCTTTCATGGACATAAAACGTTGTTTATCAGTTAAATTAAATGGTAAAAACAAAGCTGTAGCATTCAAATAATCCCAGGGTACTTTATCCATTTTTAGAGTTTGCAACGCCCATGCAAACTGCATTATGGATGGTAATTGATTTTGACCATGATATAACACAGATACATCAGTCTGAAAAATATCAATAACAGATGAAACAATATTATCAAGGGTATAAAAGCGGGAAGACAGTGTGTTAATGCTACTGTCAACCACTGTAAGCACTTTTTCCAAATTTGCTTTATCAATTTGTCGCATTGTACGCAGCATAGACAAATCTTTTCTGTCTGGGAGTCCTAGGACCTAGAAGAAAATCAGCCAAATTGATATCACTCGACAATTGAGACAAGTGTTTTTTAACAGAGGACAACGTTGAGTGTTCCAACCATTGTTGGCACAATGTACCCACCGAATATGTTGTGACCGAATGTGAGTGCGGAAAACGTGGATCTGGTCTAGCCTGTGTAAAACCTGGCGTTATATTATAAAAAAGCAGTTGGGATGAATTTGAACTAGCTTGCCACAGCAGCCAACCGTTATGGTCAACACCAGAAGCATTGAAAGTGCCGTTACGAAAAAGAGCTTGTAAAACTTCAATTGAATAATTCGTGTTTATGCGCCAATTATCATATACAGCCAAAGATGGAAAGGACGGATTATTTAAATTTTTAGCAGTTGCCAGGCCAAGGCAAGTAGTTTGATATACTGTATCATTTCAAAATAACATTTGTGCAGGTATCAGGCAGGCACGATGTAAAGCCTCAGTTCCCCGAGCCTGTCAATCCTTAGTGCCCCATATGGTTTTTAAATCAATGGTATCACTCCAGTGATCATAACCCTGTGTGGCCAATTCATCTCTAAAGGAATTGCAATAGACCAATTTAGTATGGGTGAGAATAAATTTAGATTGCGATGACAAATGTAATTTTAAAAAATAGGATTCAGGACTGGACATGTCATAATCCGTAAAATAGGTGAACTTATCCCTAAGCTTTTTAGAAGTTCCCTGTAAAGGGGTTGGACAATGTTCCCATTGTGTGTAAATAAAAACAGGTCTTAACGTGTTTGTCTTGTGTAAGTAATGATGCCCATAATGTTGGTAACAGAATAAATCTGCATAATTGGCTGAATTTAAATATAAATCTTTAGCATCAAAAGCAGCATAATACTTTAAATCTGAAAACAATGAATGTACTGCTTGTACATCCTAATCATATGAATGTATGTCCTGTGCCACCACGTCTCCTAAAGAGACTCAAAACACATATGGCACATTGAGGACATCCGTTGGACCATGGATTTCAAATGCTACTTTATCCCAAACGATGCCATCTGCAACTGGGAAAGCTGAAATGTTCACAAGGGCTTGATCACGTTTCATTATATGTGACGATGTATGAGGGGCCAGAATTCCATCAACCAACTTCACTGCAGAGCGTTCTGGCAAATAATGACCATTGATGAGCAAGAAAAAGACAGTTACAAATCCGATTGACATGAAGAGGAAAATCAGGATAAGCACCATCCAGATGTAGGTCCAGGGTGCGACCATGTAAGTTTTTTTGAAGCATGAACTGAAATTTTTTAATTTTGTCGGTGGAAGGGTCAAAGTGGAAGATGAGGAGGAAGAGTGGCAGGAGAAGCTCAGACAGTCCCCATAGTAACTGCGTGCACCCATACCCATCAAAGGCGGTCGGGCGGTATCAGTTTGATGTTGAAGTGGCCTGTCCGGCACTTCTCTCGGGCCCTCTTCCGCAGGATAAGTGTACTCAACGTCTGCAGTGGAACAGGGAGGTGTGGGAGCAGTTGAAAGGTCAATAGTAGTTTCCATGTCACCCTCTGTAACACGAGGATGAGTTGAAGTGGATGATTGCACCGGATTCATTGAGATAGCGTTGCTTGAAACAGTAGAAGTTGCACTATTCAGAATCGGCCAAACGGTGTAACTTGACATTGTCCACTGAAAGATATCTGTTGCCTTTGCGACCAGGTAAAGGTGGTAGTATCACTTGTAGTGTGGTTTGTGGCCTCATAGACTGCATTGCTAAGTTAGCTTAGGCCTGGCTGCCATGATGCCTCTTTGCGCACGTTACTTCGTGCCTTTGTTTTCCAGCCTCTGCTATTTTAGAATTGTTTGTTTTTCACCTTTCCTCCTGTTCCCTTTGGGTTGTGTCTGCACATCATGTACAAGGTCGAAAAACAATGTCACTTGTTCTTGCTGATCTGGTCAGCCCCTCGCACTTAGACATAACACTGATTGCAGCTGCACTGGAGAATTTCGTGTGCTTTTAATATTGTGATTTCAATGTCAGGGGCACTTAGAGAAAAACCTTTCCAGAGAGAAGAGCTGTGCTTGTCTGAGGATGTAAACCTAGCATCTAGATATTGAGGTATGAGGGTCTGCCTGACAATGCCCAGAGGTCTTCTGTTTTTATAATAAACTAGTTATTAGCACGGGGAGGGTGGACAGGTCATTTAGCCCTATATCCACTGTCTTTATAAAATGCTATCCCAGTTTGTACTATATGGAATTGTAACAATGTTTACTATGTTATCATTATTCATTCTGCTGATAGTACTAGCACGTGTACTGTATCTTAGAGCACGATAGTTGAAATAAACATTTTAAACTATACAGTGACTCTTATTACGCACGTTGTGGACAGGCATGAGTGAGTTATGAAAGGGTGTCCTTGCTCCCGCGAGTCCTGAGAGAGAGAGACCGTGTTCTGGGTTGTCTAATCATTGGTAGCTGCGCTGCTAATGAGACGCTACTGCTAGTCGGGTTGGGGTTGTAGGTACTAAGGTTTATGGTTGGCTCACCACTATACTCTGAGGTCCTATTATCCTGTGCATAGCTCTGTGTAGGTGCAGAATCCCTACAACATGGCGCCACCAACGAAGTGGGCTGCTTATCTGCGAGACGCTTGAGTAGTACTTGTGCTTGTCCACAATACCCTTCACATACGTTTCCGGAAACGGGTGTGAAGATGATACCTCCTATATTGATGTTTTTATAGGTTCTTTCAAGCTTGAAGTTATTAAAAGGTGCTAATATGACCCAAGATTGTGCTGCCTTGTATTAGGTTGTCGGTTATTCTTAGCCCTAATGGCTGTTGAAATTGCGGCACATAGACGCGCGGCGCTCAAAGCTCATTTGACAGCGTATGGAGTGCCAGACGCGGGAGTCGATCTGATCTTCGTGGTACAAGCAGATCCTGCTTACCATTTTGAAGTATTTTACTCGTGGATCACCTTTGAGGCGGTGGATGGGCCTGACCATACGTTCCATCAGTATACAGTCACCGCACCTCCAAACAATTACAATCCTTATCGGAATCTTGAAGTACCACTCACGGCATGGCAACACCGTGTTTGGTTTGATGGCGCCCTCCCCCAACCGGTTACAACGGTTCGTTTAGGCCCCTTATCGATTGACGGGGCCACTTGGCCTGTTTTGGCCGGGTATAGCCCACATCCGCGTTATATGACGCTTCCGGTCGCTGACCTGCGTCTCTTGCATTCGACTTTGATACGGGTGCATAGAGCTTTAGTACAGTATGTTACGGGTAACATCCAGCAAGCCCCTCCTGGAGTTGCGGCACATCCAGCTGGGCCTGGCGGTGTAACCATAAGTCCCGTCATGGTTAATTCGGTGATGGGCAAGCGCCCACAAAATAAGGATGATTTACCTTATTGGCTTGCAGAGAAATTTGACCAGCTGGAGGCTGTTTTTCCGAATACTTCTCCTGTGGATAAACACAGGATTTTGACGATTAGTTTGCCAAAAGATTTAATTCCCGAGTTGACAGATTGCAACAACTGGGGTAAGGTATTCGCAGCCGTATATGCGAAGTGTTTCGGCACTCCTTCCATGACAGTTCTCCCCTCTGTAATCAAACGAGTACAGGATGAACATGGCCCTGAAGCGGCTGTGGAATTAGGGATGAGACTGGTGGGAGTGTTCGATGTAGTGGCTGAACTAATCCTTGGTAATGTCAAGGGTGATGCAGTTAATTTTCAAGTATCTAATGCTTTGACTTTGGTCCCAGAACCGGACAAGCCACGCGAATTACCGAAAATTATTGCACAAGCTTATAAAACTATAGGCCGCAATAGCCTGGGAGTTAAACCTTTTGCTAAAACACAAACTCCATCGCAACCACCACCAAAAATTCAATCTGAGAAAGATGAGAAACCGTTCTTTACTAAAAAGAACTGGCGATTGAAAAAACAGGGTAAGCAACAGAAGAAGCCAGGATCGCGAGGCGCATCCCCGGTTTCAGAATCTTCTGAACACACATATGATTTGCGCGATAGAGCTAGAATAAAATCTCCAGAGAGATTTCCGGTCCCTGACCCGCGTTCTCCTCGTTCTTCGCAGGCACCAACGTCGTCACAGACTGGTGGAGGAGATCGCCCGAATAGAGGTAGGGGTCGTGACGCCCCACCAGGACGAGACCAACCTCGGCAACAAGTCAGAGAAACACCAGAAGAATTTCAACGTTCTCGCCCACAGTTTCAGAAGAAAAAAGTTGCCGCTGTAACAGCGAAGTATGCCAAAGACGGTGAGAACGAGACTCCTGAATTGGACGTGGGCAGTGACGCTCCTAGACAGCGCCGTGGAAGTTACCATAGTGCGAGAGGCACTACGTCCTCATGTGGAGGTGACAGCAACTGAAACATTCATCACTGTCGAGACAGCAGACACCAGAGTGGCACCCCCTGACAGACTATATAATATTGTCATTCAAATTGAGGGTGATATACAGCGTGTAATTAAAGGGATTTTTTGGGAAAATCTAACCTCTTCATATGACATTTTGTTAGCGGAGGTGGATTGGCCGTCCCCATTCGTACTTGCTGCTCGTAAAGGGAAGGAGGTAATCCTTCCAAGCTTTTCTCGCCATGTCCCCAAGGACAAAGCGGAGGCACTTGCAGTTGAATGGGCTGTAGTCTTGGCTCCGGCATTATACCGTAATCACGTGGGTTGGGATGAGGATTCACCCTCCCATGAAATACCTTTGCGGTCGCTGCCACAGCCACAACCCCAATATCCCATCAAGCGGGAAGCAAAAGGTCCCGTTTCCGAAATTCTAACACAGTTAGAATATCAGGGAGTAATAGAAACATGCGTATCACCCATGAATAATCCCCTTTTCGCGGTTTCTAAACCCGATGGATCGTACCGCCCAGTATTGGATTACCGGCATTTGAACTCTCATTGTCGGACCTTTGCGGTGCAAAATACCCACAGTTCTGCGCTTGTAGACAGTCTTGTTCGTAAAAAATATAAAACGACACTAGACCTATCCAATGGATTTTACACGCACAACTTAGCCACGGAGTGTAGCCAATGGAGCGCTTTTACCTACGGTGGTAAACAATTCAAATTCCGGCGACTCCCTATGGGCTATAAAAACAGTCCAGGTGTATTCACTGCCCGTGTTGTCTCTTTGTTAGACGGCATAGACCCAGATGCATGTTCGTACGTCGATGATATTTACCTTTGCGGTCTTAGGTTACAAGTTTAACTTTGCCAAATCTCACATTGCTGAATTAACAGTTTTGTTTTTGGGCTATGAGCTCAACAATGAAGGTAAGGGCTTAGCCCCTCATTTCTTGGAGAAATGTGCACTTTTGTGCCCTCCAACCACACTGAAGAAACTTCAGTCTTTACTGGGTTTTCTGAACTTCGGGCGTACTTATATTCCCGAATATGCCCAGCGTATCAAGCCTCTTTATGCCTTGATACAAACTAACTTTTCGAGGTCATGCTGGCTTCCCGAGCACTCCTCTATACTGCAGTCTGATCTACTTGAATCTAAATTTCTATTGACGCGTGACAACCACACCAACCTGGTGATTAGAATAATACCAGGGACAGTGGGCTTCACGTACTTAACCTTTAACGAAGGTGACACAGTACCGATTGCATACAAGTCACATCTGTACACTTCGGCAGAGTTGCGATTTTCCTCTGTGGAGAAAGTTTTGACAGCAGTGCAAATGGCGATTCTAAAAGAACGTGCACTGGCACAGGGAAAATATATTTTAGTGGTAACACCATATCCTGCCCTAGAGGCAGTGACAAAGGCTAGTGTACCAAACTCAAAAGCTTTGCACCCCCGTTGGATACAATCGGCTACATCTTTGACATCTCCGGATGTCACGTTTATCTTTGATTCTTCCCTTCAGACACAGGAGTTTTTACAGTATGAATTTGTTCATCCTCCTCCTCTGTCTTTGCTACCGCTTGAGGAGTACGAATGTATTATCTATACCGATGGTTCGGCACAACCAGCCACGGGTTCCAAGCATGCTTATTCAGCAGCATGTGCTATTGTTGCAGGTACTATGGTGAACGGTGAGTTCAAACAGACTGTAGTGCATACTCAGGCACTAGGAGATAGTACAGCACAATTAGCCGAGCTGCGCGCTTTGGTGATAGCACTTGAGTTTGCAAATCCAGATATGACTACTCTTGTAGTATGTGATTCATTCTACTGTGTTCAGTCTTTCAATGACAACCTCTTCTTTTGGTCGCAAAACGACTATAGAGACGCAAAAGGCAGTACAATTAAGCATAAAATGCTTTGGGTTTGAGTTGCAGATCTGAAACAACGTCTGCCTCTCACACAGGTGGTTCACACACTTGGCCACCAGCATGTGGGCGCACACGATGACGGTAACGGTTTGGCAGATGAGGCTGCCAAATCAGCAGTAGCAACGTGCACAGTAGCAGCAGTTACAAGATCCATGACTAAAATAGATAAAGATATTTTGGCAGCAATAGCTGCAACAAAGGAAGGTGCTAATTACCCCAGGGGTTTCCCTTCCAAGTACTCTTATCTCTTAAGTCCCGATCAGACTCCTTATGTAAGTATTCCGGACGTTGGGGATCGGCTGATTCCCAACGCGGACCGCAGACTTTCCTTGATAACTGCCGCACACGAAGGGATGGCATCGGCTCATGCTGGCGTGTCTGCGACGGTTTCCATCTTGCAGCAGCGTTACTGGTGGCGGGGTTTATATAAACAAACCCGTACTTATGTGCTTTCTTGTGACGTTTGTCAACAAATTAAGCCTTCTACAGTTACACGTCCACCGCAAACACCGCTCTGCATTTCAAACAGACCTTTTGGGTGTGTTTACCTGGATCACTGCGGTCCATTTTCGTCTGACACTGCATATAAATACATCTTAGTTGCAGTAGACTCGTGCACACGTTTCATCTGGGTCTGGCCACAACGGAGTGCTGACGCTCGAAATGTCATCAGGGATTTGCGTGTCTTTGTGGGAATTTTTGCCTGTGGCACCTTCCATTCTGACCAAGGTCCAGCGTTCGCCTCTAAGGCTTACAAAGACGCAATGGGTTCACTGGGGGTGCAGGTGAAATTTTCGTCTCCATATCGGCCTGAGGGTAATTCGATTGTTGAACGAATGAACCGTGACTTAAAGCAATACTTGACAGCTAGAGTCTTAGGTACTGGCAGGAACTGGCTGGCCCACTTGTATACCGTACAACGTGCACTTAATAATCTCCCTAGAAGACCTCTGGGTGGGCGGACCCCATACGAAATGCTCTTTGGCATAAGAATGTTTGTGCCTGACCTTGATGGTCTAGACATGGCGGCGCAATCCGCAATCTTTGACGTAGATAATCATTCTACTATGTTACAGGACTTACAAGAAGCCCGAGACAAACTAGCAATCAACCATATACCTTCAGCCATAGACGCTGCGTTGCAGATTCCGGTTGCCGGCTGGCTTCCGAAAGTTGGAGACCTGGTCCGAAAGAAGGTGGAGAACAAAAAAGAATTTGGCCCCTCGTATCGTGCACCGGTTCCAGTCCTTGGCTTGAAGGGTACTCGTACAGTCATCTTACCACCGCTTCCTGGTCGCAAAGAAAACAGATACATCTCAGTGAAAAATGTCAAGTTACAACATCTGGCCGATCCTGAATAGTGTAACACCAGCGGTCTCTTGTCCAGTCATTTCAAGGACAAATGTTTGTGGTCTTCCAGCCCGAAAGGTCACTGATGTTGCCATTGAGATGTTTGATTTGCCTGAACATCTGCTCAACTACCCGGCCTCCCCCTGCAACGAGGAGACCGAGTATACCTATCCCGCCACCGAGTCCGTGGCTCATTTACCAACAACGCCATTGAGGCCAACACGTTATTCTTTTGACTCAGATTCCAACTCAGCACTTATCCCGTCCAGATTCAGTATTTTTGTATCCTGGTTCAGAGACAATTTTTTAATTCCCCCATGGACATACATCTGGTTGGTACTGTTCCTGATTTTTCTGTTCATGTCTATTGGCTTTGTAACAGTGTTTTTCTTACTCATCAATGGTCACTATTTACCAGAACGCTCTGCTGTGAACAGTGTCGCTGGAACTTTGGCTCCACATTCTTCCTCTCACATCATGAAGCGTGACCACACATTGGTGAACATTTCAGCTTTTCCAGTTGCTGATGGCATCGTATGGGATGCAGTAAATTTCCAAATTCATGGCCCAACCAAGATTATTAATGTACCAAATGTCCTCCGTGTTTCAATGGGTGATGTTGTAAAAAGTAATATTCATTCTGACGATTGGGATGTCCATGTTGTTGAATCGTTATTTTCTGATTTGAAATATTATGCTGCTTTTAATGCTGAGGATTTGTATTTAAATTCTGCAAGTTATGCCGACTTATATTGTTACCAGCATTGGGGCAACCATTTTCTCCATAAACCAAGTACCCTTAGGGGTCCTTTTAATTACACACAATGGGAACATTGTCCAACCCCTTTACCAGGTAGCTCCCAGACTCTTAAAAATAAGTTTACTTATTTTACAGACTTTGATAGATCGAACCCTGGGTCCTATTATTTTAAATTAAACACTTCATCTACTCAGAAAATCATGTTGACCCATACCAAATTGCTGTATTCGGGTTCCTTTTTAAATGCCTTAGCTGTGGGTGGGTATGAACATTGGCGGGATACTATTGACTTAAAATCTATCTGGGGCTCCAAAGCATGGCAGGTACAGGGCACAGAAGCCTTGCACCGTGCTTGCCTCATCCCAGCCCAGATTCTATTTTTGAATCAATCCATCTATCAAACAACGTGTTGGGGTTTGGCTGCTTCCAAACAATTAAATGCACCCTCTATTCCTGTATTGTCTTCCACTCCCAACGAAAGCTTGCTTTTAAATATTTCCATTGAAACTTTACAAGCTTTGTTCCAGAACAATTCATTTAACATGTCTACGGTTGTACAGTCACCCTGGTTGGCTTGGCCCATAGCATCCAATGCCTGCCAACGGCGTTTTCATGACACAGATCCTGGTTATAAACAGGATAGGCCGGACCCCAGGTTTTCTGACTCTCGTACTGTTACAACATATTCTGTTGGTAAATTATGTAAACAGTGGTTGCAGCACTCTTCTTTAGATTCTGTCAAACAACATTTATCCCTCTTATCAGGCAACATTGATCTGTCCGACTTCGTTGTGGGACCTCGTGGTCCTCGACCAAAAAGATTCATTTATGAAACTTATAATGAACTCTGGAAGCTTTCGCAAATTGAAGCTGCTTCCCGTCTTCGGGAAATAGATCAAGCAAATCTAGAAAAAGTGCTTGCTGTTGTTGACAATAGTATTAATATCCTGTCTTCCCGCATTTACACATTAGAGAATATTATTTCCTCTGTTGTTGATATTGTACAAGATGATGTTATATCATGGTCAAAATCAATTGCGTTCAGTAATGCAGTTTGCATGGACTATGCAAACCCTTAAAATGGGGAAAGTTCCTTGGCATTTTTTAAACACCTCTGCCTTATTCTTACCTTTTAATTTGACTGAAAAACAGCAGTTCATGTCCATGAAAGATGCAGCATACACTCTGTTACATATTGTGAGAATAGAGCCCTTACCATTCTCAGTAGCAGAATTAGATTCTGCTGTGTGGTTAGTACACGGGGTTATAGCTTTGCCTTTTTCTTTATTTGAGTTCAGATCCTGCATGAAACATTATCCTGTCGGTCGTTTTCGGCCTTTAGGAAGTGCTTTCCTGCATGAACTGTGGTCCCTGCCTTTTATGTATAAATGTCTTAGGGACGGGAAGGAAGTTTTTCTCACGGGGGAGTCATGCGATTCTACTGTGGGTCATTCCCTTGTTTGCAAACACATTACATTGCACGGAGCTTGTAATGTTTCAGCTCCGAATCTTGCTTGTGTTCTAAAGGGCATTCCTGCTCCTTCTATCTCTCCTACTTTCACTGTGCTTGCAAATGGTAGCTATCTCCTTCTAAATAATCAGGACTGTTGTGGCATGCTTGCCGGTATACCCTATATTGTAACAGTTTCCCACAGAGTTGTCTGCTGCAAAAATGTGCTTTTTCCTCCCCCGCACGGCATCGTAGATAGTTCCATTTGGCCTTCCATTCCGACTTTGAAGCCAGATTTCAATAAATTGAGCAGAATAAAGGCACTACTATTGAATCAGGAGGTTATTCTCACATCCGCCCGGGAGACGTTCATTCTCCAGGTGGCGAGTTCCCACAGTGAAATACAGGCCCTGTTGAACACCAACCTCCCACAACATTTCGGTGAACTGATTCACCGTGTTTTCAATGCTTCACGCACCGAAGGTCTTGTGCACTTTTTTAAATGTGTGGGTTCTGGCCTTGTCACCTCTTTTCAAACTATATTTGGTGTAATACCGGCTTTTATTCATTCTATTTTTTCCAGCGTCTTTGGCGGCTTTCCGTTGATCCTCGCTTTGGCGGCTGGTATATTGCTTTTGGTCTGTTTGCTATGCAATGGCTGCGCTTCATGGAGCCCACCTCAACCTTCAGGTGCTCCGTGAGCGCCTCCTCGACGGCTTCGGTGCCCTTCCATTGGCGACACTTGGAGTGTCCTATAGACTTTCTTTTCGCTTTGCGTATTTCACTTGCGTGCAACCTGTGATGTCTTGCATCCGATGTCCTTTCTCCTGGTCCTTGGATTACTGCCTCTCCAATACGTCTCTGTCTCGCCCGGATTTTGTCCAGTTGGTGGGTCCCTTAGAGGCCCATGAACGAGACTGTTCCGGACCTGGCTACATGTCTGGGCGGCTGCTCAGAATCTCCTACAACAAAGCTATATTGAGTATCACGCAAGTTGTCCCGCAATGCTGTTCGCCGCTCCCTATTGCGAGGAACATGAATGCAGTTTTGCTTTGTTGGACTGGATGTCATCTCTTTTTTCTGACGATTCCAACGATGTCCTCTTGGAAGGTGTGGCATTTTTCTGCACCTACACTTTTTTGGATTAGGGGGCCTCCGCTTTCGGCGTTCCTGCAGCCCTGGACGTTGTTGTCTATTTTTGTTTCTCCCGTTCGTTGTCCGTCCCTTGGACACAGTCGGTCACGTCCATTACCGTTCTGCTCAATCTATTTGGACTCTGTCTTTGTCTTATGTCTTTGCCACTGGACTGGCCAGGGGAGGGTGTAGTGTGGTTTGTGGCCTCATAGACTGCATTGCTAAGTTAGCTTAGGCCTGGCTGCCATGATGCCTCTTTGCGCACGTTACTTCGTGCCTTTGTTTTCCAGCCTCTGCTATATTAGAATTGTTTGTTTTTCACCTTTCCTCCTGTTCCCTTTGGGTTGTGTCTGCACATCATGTACAAGGTCGAAAAACAATGTCACTGGTTCTTGCTGATCTGGTCAGCCCCTCGCACTTAGACATAACACTGATTGCAGCTGCACTGGAGAATTTCGTGTGCTTTTAATATTGTGATTTCAATGTCAGGGGCACTTGGAGAAAAACCTTTCCAGAGAGAAGAGCTGTGCTTGTCTGATGATGTAAACCTAGCTTCTAGATATTGAGGTATGAGGGTCTGCCTGACAATGCCCAGAGGTCTTCTGTTTTTATAATAAACTAGTTATTAGCACGGGGAGGGTGGACAGGTCATTTAGCCCTATATCCTCTGTCTTTATAAAATGCTATCCCCGTTTGTACTATATGGAATTGTAACAATGTTTACTATGTTATCATTATTCATTCTGCTGATAGTACTAGCACGTGTACTGTATCTTAGAGCACAATAGTTGAAATAAACATTTTAAACTATACAGTGACTCTTATTACGCACGTTGTTGTCAGGCATGAGTGAGTTATGAAAGGGTGTCCTTGCTCCCGCGAGTCCTGAGAGAGAGAGACCGTGTTCTGGGTTGTCTAATCATTGGTAGCTGCGCTGCTAATGAGACACTACTGCTAGTCGGGTTGGGGTTGTAGGTACTAAGGTTTATGGTTGGCTCACCACTATACTCTGAGGTCCTATTATCCTGTGCATAGCTCTGTGTATGTGCAGAATCCCTACAACACACTGCACGAGTACCCTTCAATACAAGAACCGGGACCGGTGCACGATAAGAGGGACCAAATTCTTTCTTGTTCTCCAGCTTTTCTCGTACCAGATCTCCAATCTTAGGAAGCCAGCCGGTAATCGGAATCAGCATCGATGTGTCATTGGAAGAGGGTAAATGTTCAGTTGCGTAGCTGTCACGGGTCTTTTGTAGGCCCTGTAACATAGTAGAATGATTATCTACGTCAAAGGTTGCGGCTGCCGCCACAACGTCTAGACCATCAAGGTCAGGCACAAACATTTTAATGCCAAAGAGCAGTACGTAGGGGGTCCGCCCACCCAGAGATCTTCTAGTGAGATTGTTAAGTGCATGTTGAACCCCATACAAATGGGCCAGCCAGTTCCTGCCAGTACCTAAGATTCTAGCTGTCAAAGATTGCTTTAAGTCGCGGTTCATTCGCTCCACAATAGAATTGCCCTCAGGCCTGTATGGAGACGAAAACTGCACCAGCACCCCCATCAACTTCATCGCATCCTAGTACGCCTTAGAGGCGAACGCCGGACCTTGGTCTGAATGGAAGGTGCCACAGGCAAACATCCCGACAAAGACACGCAAATCCCTGATGACATTTCGAGCATCAGCACTGCGTTGTGGCCAAACCCAAAGGAATCTAGTGCACGAATCAACTGGAACTAAAATGTATTTATATGCAGTATCAGAAGACAATGGACCGCAGTGATCAAGATATACACAGCCAAATGGCTGATTAGAAATCCATAGCTGTGTTTGTGGTGGCCGTGAGACCGTAGACTGTTTGATTTGTTGACAAATGTCACAAGAAAGCACATAATTACGGGTTTGTTTATATAAACCACGCCACCAATAACGTTGCTGTAAAATCGAGACTGTCGCAGACACCCCGGCATGTGCAGAAGCCATGCCCTCGTGTGCTGCTCTGATCAAAGCAAGTCTGCGGTCCATGTTGGGAATCAGCCGATCCCCAACAGATGGAATAGAAGCATAAGGAACTTGTTCAGGAGATATATGATAAGAGTATGTTGGAGGGAAACCCTGATAAGCAGTTCCCTCCCTCGTAGCAGCTACCGCTGCCAGAATATCATTATCTATTTTAGTCATGGACCTTGTAACTGCTGCTAGGGAACACGTGGCTACTGCAGATTTGGCCGCTTCGTCAGCCAAAGAATTACCAAGAGCATGTGCTCCCACACGTTGATGGCCAAGAGTATGGATAACATGCGTGAGGGGCAGATGCTGTTTAAGGTCTGCCACTCGAACCCAAAGAGTTTTATGCTCGATTGCGCTGCCTTTAGAGTCTCGATAGTCATTCTGAGACCCAAAAAATAAGTTGTCATTAAAAGATTGAACACAGTAATAAGAATCACAAACAATAAGAGTATTCACAGTGGGATCGGCAAACTCAAGGGCAAGAACAAGAGCACGCAGCTCTGCTAATTGTGCTGTACAGTCCCCAAGTGCCTGAGTATGCACTATGGAAGACTTGAATTCTCCATTGACAATCGAACCAGCCACAATATCGCAAGCCGCTGAATAAGCGTGTTTGGAACCGGTGGCCGGTTGGGCCGAGCCATCGGTATAAATGATACATTTGTACTCATCTAAAGAAAGCAACGACAGCGGAGGAGGATGAACATGTTCATACTGTAAAAACTCCTGTGTCTGAAGTGCAGGGTCAAAGATAAACGTGACATCAGATGATGTCAAAGAAATAGCCCATTGTATCCAACGGGGATGTAGTGCCTTAGAGTTAGGTACATGTGCCTTAGTCACTGCCTCTAAAGCAGGGAAAGGCGTGACCATAAGAATGCGTTTACCTTGCGCCAGTGAGCGTTCTTTTAGAATCGCCATTTGGACCGCTGTAAAAATGTTTTCAACAATCGAAAAACGCAATTCAGCCACAGTGTATAAATGTGATTTGTAGGCAATAGGTACTGTGTCCCCCTCATTGAACATCAAGTAGGTGATACCTACCTTTCCTGGCACAATACGTATCACCAGGTTCGTGGTGTTATCACACGTCAACAAGTAGTTAGTTGCAAGCATATCAGATTGCAAAGATTGTAGGATAGTGGTATGTTCCGGGGCCAGCTGGCAGAAGAATATGTTGGTTGTATCAACGCATAAAGCGGTTTGATACGCTGGGCATAATCGGGAATGTATGTCCTCCTGAAATTCAAAAATTCCAGCAAAGACTGAAGTGTCTTCAGCGTAGAGGGTGGTTGCAATTGTGCACATTTCTCCAGAAAGTGGGGGGCTAACCCCGACCCTCATTATTGAGCTCATAGCCCAAAAAGAGCACTGCCAAATGTGCGATGTGTGATTTTGCAAAATTGAATTTGTATCCATAGTCGGCAAAGGATAAAATGATGCAGTTGACTCGGACAAGATGCGGTATTAGTTCGTCGTCCGTCAGATAAATATCATCAACGTACGAGAACGCATCTGGATCTATGTTGTGCAACAAAGACACAACACGTGCAGCAAATGCCCCGGGGCTGTTTTATACCCCATAGGCAAACGCGTACATTTTTTCTGATATCCGACTGCGGTAAATGCTGTCAAGTCACGGCTCTCAGGAGCCAAATTATGACTGTAGAAACTATTGGGTATGTCCAGTGTAGTTTTAGATTTTTTACGTACAAGGTTGTTTACCAGCACAGAGCTGTGTGTGTTTTGCACCGCAAAAGTGTGACAATGACTATTCAAATTTTGATATTCCAATACAATTCGATATGAACTGCCAGGTTTTGATACCGGAAAAAGAGGATTATTCATCGGTGATACACAGGATTCAATCACTCCTTGATACTCCAACTGTGTTAGAATGTCACAAACGTGAACCTTAGCCTCACGTCTGATTGGATATTGCGGTTGTGGTTGTGGCATAGACCGTAATGGTATTTCATGTGCTGGTGAATCAATGTCCCAGCCCACCTGATTACGGTACACCGCCGGGGCAAGGGCCAGAGCTCACTCAACTGTGAAAGCCTTAGCATGTTCCTCAGGGACGTAACGCAAAAAACTAGGAAGTATCACGTCCTCCCCTCTAGAAGCGGCTAGCACAAAGGGTGGAGGCCGATTTGCCTCCGCCAACAAAATATCGTATGAGGAGGTAAGAATTTCCCAGAAAACCGCTTTGATAGGATGCAGTATATCACCTTCAATTTGAATTATCTCATAGAGTCTATCCAGGGGGGGCAACCCGGGAATCAGCAGTTTCTACTGTAATGTAGGTATCAGTTGCTGTCGCCTCCAGACAGGGACGCAGTGCCTCCCGCACTATGGTAACCTCCGCTGCGCTGTCGAGCAGAGTCACTGCCCATGTCCAGTCTAGGAGTCGCGTTCTCACCGTCTGAGGCATACTTCGCAGTTAAAGCGGCAACCTTTTTCTTCTGATACGGGAGTCTAAAACGAGGCACTTCCTCTTGTTTGGCTTTGACGTCAAACTGTCGAGGTAGATCCAGTCCCTGTTGATTATTTGGACCTTTGCCATGATCCTGGCGCTCCCCCCCACCGACTTGAGAGTCCGATGAGTCCTGTAAAGAACGAGGAGAGCGCTGATCAGGGACCTGAAATCTATCAGGAAACTTAATTTTCACGCGGTCGCGCAAGTCATAAGTACGCTCAGAAGACTCAGGTGTCAGTGAACCAGCACGCAAACCCTGCTTCTGTTGTTGCTGCCCCTGTTTTTTATTTTTCCAGTTCTTTTTAGGAAAGAGCGGGCGCCCATCTTTATCAGTCTGGGATTTTTGTTGAGTTTGAGATTGTGTCTGCATTTGAGCAAAAGGCTTAACTCCCAGACTATTGCGGCCTAAGGTTTTATAAGCCTTAGCAATAATCTTTGGTAATTCACGTGGCTTGTCTGCATCTGCCACAGCCTCCAAGCGGTTAGCCACTTGTAAGCTTATAGCATCACTCTTAACATTAGCAAGGACCATATCAGCAACCACGTCGAACACCCCGACCAGTCTCACTCTCAACTCCAGAGCCGCTTCGGCTCAGTGTTCATCATGAACACGTTTTATCATGGAAGGGAGTACGGTCATGGAGGGGGTGCCGAAACACATCGAATATACCGCTGCAAACACTTTACCCCAAGTGTTACAATCAGCCAATTCGGGAACTAAGTCTTTAGGTAAACTTATGGTTAGTATTCTGTTTCTCCACCGGAGTGGTATTCGGAAAAACAGCTTCGATCTGTCCAAATTTTTCAGCAGGTCAATAAGGGAATTCATCCTTATTCTGTGGACACTTGCCCATCACTGAATTAACCATAAGAGGACTGATGGTGTCACCACCAGGTGCAGCTGGTTGCGCAGCAACGCCAGGTGGTCCCACCTGGAAGTTGCGCGACACGAACTGTATAACAGATCTAAGTATACGTATTAAAGAAGTAAGCAATACCCGAAGTTCTGCAAGTGTTGCAGTTGTTAGATAACGTGGGTGTGGGGTATAACCAGCCAGAACGGGCCACGTGGCCCCAGCTATCGATAAAGGGCCTAAACGGACCTGCGTTATTGGGTGAGGAAGGGTGCCATCAAACAATATAAGTTATGTGTCTGCTTTCAATGAAAGCCGTGTGGTTGACCTACCCCTCTCCGCTGAATCCGGGAAAGCAGACACATAACTTATATGTGTCCACGGCCCGCTGGATACTGACGAGGCACGATTCAATTAGTGATTGGGTCGTCCATAGAAACAACGGGCGCACAACCCGCTTATCCAAGAGTGGTAGGTAGTTCACCACACCACTGGGTGTAGATAGACTCACTTTACGGTCCTGAAGAATCGCCTTTGATCCTTAAGACAACAATGGCGAGAAACATGTTGACCTACTAGGAATAGAGCGCCCTAATCTTGACCCATTATAGTCAGATAGACGCCTCTCCTTTTTCTATTTTAAATCAGGCAGGGGGCCTACCAAGAATAAAATATATTCCATAAGGCACCCTGACTTGTTTTAACTCACTTCACATACTACTACATCCACACAATCAAAGGGCCCTTACACCCACGGCACCCACCGGCAAGGAACAAAAGATCTCCGATAAAGAGCCCCTTTTGGGTGCCCGTCGGGTATTGCAGTGCCGACCCGACGAGGAGCAGGCCCAGATGATGAAGCATGACACCTAGCTTGCTGGGTGTGTGAGGGCACCAGTTCCGAAAGGAAGAATTCCCTTCCTTTCACGACCTGCAATAAATACTCTGTATTCACCGAGGAACCACGTACTTCTTCTTTATTGATTATCTAGGGCATGTACGTTGGACCCATCCTTTTGTAAAAAAGAAGAAGCACAATACCAGTGGGGCAGCACACTATGCTAAGTACAGATTTTTAGCTTAACAGTTTTAAGCCACGCTCATAATTACATCAGCTGCCCCTATGAGAGACCCCCCCCCCAGTTTTTTCATCCCACTTAAAGCCCTGCACACATACTTTGCTTACACTTTTCGTGAGAGCCCTGGGAAACTGGGACGCACAGGTTACTCACACGTAAATCAGAGAAAGAAAAATAAACACCAAGCTCCCTGGAAGACAGCCTAACATTTGACCTCTGTCTTTGATTGCACAGCAAATGTGACAAGATAAGAACAAGATTTAAAAGCTTGTTTACAGAAAGCGAGTTTGTGGAAAAACACAGTATACAAGATTTTGGCAATGAAAGGGACGAACCCGACAGCCTAAAACAAAGACAGCAAACAGAAAAAGCAAACCACACAGCTAATGGTAAGCAACGGGTGGAATGCATTCCTGGGTCAACTTTCTGAATGTCCCCAATGTCTTTAGCAAACCAGACAGCTTGGTAGGCTGAGACGTTAAAAAGTAGTTATATGAATGTGAGCAGTGGAAGGATAGATGTCATCCAGTCAAAGGGATTGTAAAGAAGCTATTTTCTAGAGGAATGACAAACACGAGAGGAAGAAAAGACATCAAGTAAGAAGCAAGCAAACAAGCGATTAGACAGGCAACCAATGATTAGCAATGGGCTGGCACAAAGTCCACTGGAAGTTTTTGATATGGTTCACAGAATGTCTTTTACGCACAGACAGCTAAAAGGCGTCTGTAGGCAATATCTAATAATAGCAGATCAGTGCAAATGCCTAGGTCCTTGCATTGGGGGAATGGGACTATTGGGCAACTAAGGGTTTGGCGGGCTGAAGGGAGAGGGTGCAAATGCATGCGTGTGAGCGAGTGCATAGCTGGAAAGATGAAAGCATGTGTGCATGGATGAAAAGATTAATGTGTGAAAAGATGGATGCTTGCCGTTATCTCCCCATTTTGAGGGCAGAGAAAACAAATGCTTCCCCAGCTCCATGAAACAGAGAAATCTGGGGAGAGGTTGCATTGTCATGGCTATGCTGGGATCAGGGAAAGCCAAATTTCAAGTCCCATAACATTATGCCATTTTGTTTCGAGTGAAAGTCTAGTGCATTGAGGAAAGTATGGCCCCAACACAATGGGGCCCCAGACAGTGTACGGACACACACTGGTGAATGTATTAATGCACCAGTGCCTGTAACGATGCGTCAATGGATGCCTTAGAGTGGGAGCGTACATGGATGGCTAAATAGGTATGGATAAGTGCCTGGGTGTGACTGGATTGATAAAGGAAGGTGCAGATGTGGCGGAAGTCAAGAGCTGGACGCCTAGGTCTATTCATAGCCTTCTCTAAGTAACTGCTTCTAGAAGCCACAATTTCACTGCAGTAATGTGTGTTACAGAAGAAGGTCTCCTGAAAAGTAGTAGCAGAAAAAACTCACAAAAGCACAAACAAATTCCAGGTGCTGGCCAACTTTTTATGTTAAATGTACAGGCTTGTAAATGCTGAACTGCAGCTATGTTATATAATTCACCAGAGGGAAAGAAGGATAGCACATTTGGCCAAAATAGAACCTTTGCCAGAAAAAAAGCCTTCTAGAATGCAGAGGATGCATATCTTGTCGCTTTCTGGTACTTCAATGTGAATTCACTGGCAAATAAAAAGTTAAAAGCAAATAAAGGCTTCAGTGTGAAGGTTAGATGAATGTGCGTCCTCCCAGACCAGACAAAAGAATAGCAAAGCCTGGGATGTTATTAAGAAAATAAGAAATAAAAACACTGTTCTATCTGACACCAAGCTTGTCACACCTTGTCTGCCCAGAGTGTTTTACAAACATGTTTTCCATTTATTAAGCTATATCCTCGTGAAATTGTAACATTGGAGGGTGGCTCACAGGGGAATCCAAGCTGCACAAAATCTGGTTGGAGTGGGACACCTGACTGTACAAGCAGCGTCTTTCAGAATTATAGCAAGATGTCACATGAAGAAGTGATGAACAGATGCTCATTAAACAGCTATAACACGTTTGACATCCTTTTTCACAATAAGGAGAAAACCAGGTCACCCCAATATGGACAAAGAGCTTCAACTTAATATGAAAAGAATCCCACATCCCTTCAAAGTTGTCAGAGATCTAACCCACCTGACGTGTCCTCAACAGCGTGAAAGCACTATGAACAACTACAGAGGCATTGCCAGCCTCAAGATCTACTGCAATCACAGGACCACAAACTCAGGATGTCTGCAGGAGGCTTAGAAGCGGATATTTTCCAGAACGCAACTGGCAAGAAAACGGCTGGACTAATCCACCATATCTGACGACAAGTCGCCACTCAAGCTGCTGTTTCCCACTTGCAAAACTTAGTTCGAGAGAGTTGGAAATAGCGATGAACCATTAACTTCAAGTTGCATCTAAACCAGCTACGTGTTTACCAGGAATCCAAAACGTGCAAAGTTGGAATAACTGGGACCTTCCAGAGTAACACTGTCAGGCTTTCCGGTGCTGCAGTTTATGGCCTTGGTGTTGAACTATTAGGAGTCTTATGTAGCTTAAAAAGTGGCAGCAGGACCTGCTACTTACTGTCTGAAACCCTCAATGAGGTAGAAGTAACAGTATTAAGACCCACATATTAAGATCAAGAACTTAAGGTATTATGGGTGATTTTTGTTAAGAGTTACTTAAAGCACCGACCTTAGACTACTGCAGACACGTGAGTACTTTTAGACGGACCGCAATTATCTTTTGAAGTTGAATATCCTTTTACAACACGAGATTTACAACCATTCGTGGAGGAATGGCATACGTAAGAAAACACATAGAATGACTTTTAAACACATGGTAACCACAGTATTGCATTGCCCTTATCGTTCATATAGTACTATACTGTACCGTGCTGTAGCTTATTTTATAGCGCTTAATAGTTTAACGAAGCACATTAATACGTTTTGTACATTACACTTAAACCCTATGTCAGTGAGGAGAATCGGTGAAGGTAAGATTTTCCTATATGCTTTGTTTGGAAATCTCGAGGTTAGTCTTCCATGTCGTGGCGCCATCGGACATGTCCACCCTTTGTTGAGACACAGCCAAGCCCTGCAAGTCCAGACCGTTTACAGTCCCAGTATAGCACCCCTACTAGTCATCCATACAATGCAAACCAAAAGTAAAATCTGTCTGGCATGCGGCTGGCTGTTCCTTCCCTAATGAGCTCGGCAGCGCTTGCCTCCAGCTCTGTGATCTTGGCACTCTTCCCTGAGATGCATCCTGTGATTTTTACCCGTTCTGTGAGAAGAATGAAGCCAGGGAGTTTCAGCTGTTATTTGTGCATTTGTCAGAGTGTTTATTTTGTGTATAAAGCGGAAGCTGAGTCAAAATATAAAATGAACAGCTTTTAGTCACTTGTGCGTTTTTCAGGTAAAATGAGCCAGTTGAAGGGGGGGCTCTGTTTTCTTCTCTTCTTTCCTAAACTCACACAGGATCCTGATTTCAAACGGACACATTATTTTGTCTGTAATGGCATTTATCTTTCTGCATGCCCAATCTTCATGCACGTGTAATAAATGTAGAAATTCCCTCACATCCTGCAGTGCCGGGGTGCTGTGGCATGGGTTCATGTCCATATATTCTTTCTTGATGTGCACAGGACTTGAAGATATATATGGCCCGTGCATATTTTGTAAAAAACAAGTGCCAGGGCCCTCGTCTATAGGCCCCTGCAGCTTGAACCACCCATTGCCCCTGCTAGCACCTCCAATGAGAGTACAAAAGTAAAATATCTGCGTGATGAGTACGCATGGACACGATGCAATACTCCACATACTCTGCAATTTAGAGAGAAAATGTCACATTTGTCCAATTTTACAAAATAACCAAACAAGCATTTTAAGTAAAAGGATCACTTCATGCTTTCACTTCAAACTTACCTTAAAGTCCGACACAGTCTGCCCAGAGACGAACCCTTTAGAGCACAAGCTGTGGATGCAGGTGGCTCTTACGAGGCTGCAGCTGTTGCCTTCCTTTTTGCTGCACGAAGCCCTCCAAAGTCCTAGCGTGCAGCTGCAGGAGCCCGCCATGTGTTTGAAGAAACATGGAGCTTGACGTTGCGACGCTGCTGGGTGGGGTTAGTGATCCTACGCCACACGTGATCGGAGAGGGTGGGGGTGTGACTTCCCTGATTGACATGCAGCCTCGGAACTTCAGGGATAAAGTCTGAAACGCCCGAGACTGCCTTTATGAGCGACGTCATTTGGGGAGGCCCTTCACAACTGAAAGTCAGGGCTTTGATGAGCTGATGACCTCACAGGCCCCAGGGCTGAGGGATCATCGGCCCAGCAAAGTGTAGCTGAAGAGGCTGGCGCAAGCGTACTGGAGAATCAGATGTGCCTGCCTGACACCGACCTGTGACTGCTGCCCCACGCACACCGAGAAATGATTCCTTTAATAGATACACAGCAGGCAGTGTATCTGCATCTGTTTTTATAGCGATTACAGTACCTACAATCAAAATAGTCTAGAGGCAGAAAACACAGAGGGCGCAGCCCCTACGCCCTAAGGAAAGAACCGCCACTGCCCACACTAGGTATCATAGCTCCAAATACATCCCCAATAATTTCTCCAGCACTTGCGCCACGTTTTCCTCTATGAGATCTCTTCCCTTCCAAAGGCCATAAATCATCCACATGGAAACTCTTGGGGAATACTACAGCCAATTTTTTGGCAATTTCACATAAGCATTTTTACCGCACACAAAGTACACATTTGGCACTATGGTCAATTTATCTAACAGCGCCTTTCTAATGGATTCTTCAAACAAGAAACTGTGTTCACAATCACTCTCACCCACAAATATTTTGTCATTGTATGTGGACGGGTGTCTAATGCACAGTCTTCCTTTCTGCTGGAAATCTAGCTATTGGACCAGAACTCCCTTTTGCCTTATGATCTAATTCTTCCTTTGTCCATGGGATCACCTTGTGCTTCGGATCTGGTCTAAATAAGGTCTGCCTATGTCGATCCTCTATCTGATCCACAAGCTTCTTTTCAATGTCAGTTAACATGCAGGTCAAATTGTGACTATGGGCTTAAGATGTATCTAAGGTAATAGTAGGCACAAAATATGCAGACATCCTTTCTACCTGCTTATAGTAATCATATTTATTCATGTATTTAAGAACTGGAACCTCTGAGAGTACCACATCATAGTTGGAGAAGTAGTACTCAAAATGTGCCTTACTATAAAACATACTCAATAACACACTGCATGTAATGCCATAGGTCACAGGTAAGTGATGGTATCAAATGCCTTCTTCTACGGATGCTGGCAGTTGCATACACACATAGCAATCTTTCGCTTCCATTGTATCAACATACTCATACAACAAACGAGCATATGCATTCAGCGTGAAATCACCTTTGGACAGATCTACATGTAACATTCGACTAGTTTCTCTAATCATCTCTCTGTCTTTTGCGGATGCACCCTCTTCGAACTCTGAAGTAGGTGGGGTAAGTGTCGTCTGTTCCCTATTCCTTTTAGCATTGTGTGACTCAATCAAAGATGTAACAATCACCAAAGTTATGACAATAAGCACCACAACAATAAGGGTACCAATTATGCATTTCTGCTTGCGTCTTGGATTTCTAGATTCCATTTTGAACCACCTTTGGTTTCGAAGCGCAAACAAATCAAAGTCTCTTTTCTTTTCTTCTTGCCTTATTGTGGTATTTTCAATGTCTTATTATTGTCTTTTTCCCATTCGATTATTGCAATGTTCAGTCCAGTATCTATGTCCTATTGAAGAGATGTAGTCAGCCCTAGCCCTCAGTTCTTCTTCTATTGAAAGTCCCTAATTTAAATCTTCTTCCACTCGGGCCCAAGTTATCTTCTTTCTAAAGCCTAATGAGTTCTTCTTTTAGAGTTCAAACTTCATCATTAATGATATTAGATCCAAGTATGGTAAGAACAAGCTGCAGAATTTCTGCACGAATCTCTCCCAGTTCCTGTGCAGTGGGCTGTCGACCAAATGTGGGGAAAGCAACCTGGTTATGAATCAAAAGCGCAAACCACTTAGCCTTGGTGGATCGGGGACTGTCAAAGTTAGGAGTCCAAAGGCTTCAACTCCAGGGACCAACAGCTGAATTTCAATCGTGAGGGTGTCCCCTCCGTGACTCACTGTACCAGTCCCCAACCTTCCGGAATTCTTCGGTTTCTGCATTTGCAGCCAGGTACGTCCACTCAGGAGAGGCGTACTTTTGAGATGGTACCCTCTCTCTTCTGGATCGTCTTAGACCATCCGATCTTTCCTCAGTTTCACTTTGATCTGATTCAGACGTTTCAGGAATTGGAGCGAGATTTTTCTCAGATGCAAGCCTTATGTTCAGCCTTTCTCTTCTTGTTGGCCACTTTTCTGCTTCCGCACCTGTTCTCTCTTCCTCTCGATCTGATCCTTCTACACCAGGCCGTTCACATCGATCTGGGTCAAAGTTCACTTCTGCAATTTTGTCTATCTCCGGATCTGAACTCAATTCTGGAGCAGCTGAATCTCTTTCTTCTTGCTCAGTTGGTTGTTCAGCCCGGTCAAGAATTCTTACGACTTGACTTGTTTCTTCATTTTCTGTAGCATTTTCAGAAGAGGAATCGTTGCCTCCTCAGGTTCTGGAACACGACGAGTATGCGAAGCGTGGATCCAGTTTGGTAATCCTCCACACTTCACAGCTGTATTTGTCACCAAGATCACCTGGTAAGGTCCTCCCTAGCGAGCGTCAAGGCAGCTCTTCCTCACGTGCTTTCGAACAAGCACCCAGTCACCAGGATTAAGATCATGCAGCAGGTCTCTCGAGGTGGATGCAGTCGCAGCCTCGACCTGGTGGGACACAGAATTAACCACATCAGCCAGTCCCCTACAATAATCCAAAACCAAATCATCTGTGATGTTTATCAATGCTGTAGCTGGTACCATAGGCAATCGCATAGCCCTTCCCATCAATATCACGTGAGGGGAGAGTCCTGTCCTCCTATCAGGAGTACTACGCAGACTCATCAATACCAATGGTAGCGCATCTGGCCACTTCAATGAAGTTGACGAACAAACCTTTGACACCCTCATCTTGGTTGTGCTATTTATCTGCTCCACAAGGCCAGATGCCTCAGGCCTGTAACTACAGTGCAATCTCTGATCAATGTTTAGGGCTGTACATAACAATTTCATGATTTCACTATGGAAGTGTGTTCCTCTATCTGTCTCCACTGAGGTCGAAAATCCAAACCATGGTATCAGTTCCCTTAACAACAGTTTTGCCACTGTGAGACTGTCACATCTTCTAGTTGGATAGGCTTCAGCCCAACGTGAAAAGATACACACTACCACCAAAACATATCTCAGCCTATTGCACCTAGGCATCTCAATAAAGTCCAACTGTATCCTATTAAAAGGCCAACCTGACCTTCCAATATGACATATAAACCACCTGTGACACACTGCTTCAGCATGCACACGAAATCGTGGGTTGAACCAGGATTGCCTGAACACTCACACCATGGCATCTCTCCCTAGATGAACCACTCCGTGAATCTGCCTTGCCATTGGGCTCAATAGGCAGTTAGGTAGTACTGTTCTCTCATCTGTTGACACCCAAATGCCATCTTCTCTCTTTTCGCAGCCTGCTCGGACCCATGATGCAACTTCCTCCTCCGAGGCTTCATCCTGCAGTCGCTTTACCTCATCCCAGGTGTCGGCTATAGCTAACATCATGCTGAGCTCAGTCTCTTCTGTACTTTCTCCTACATATGTTCCATTGAAAACACAAGCATGTATAGCACAAAAACACGCTACTTCATCGGCATAGTTATTTCCTTTTGTAACAAAGTCCTCTCCCCTCCCATGGGCTGCACATTTTACTACAGCTATCTCTTTGGGTTTTTGCAAAGCTTCCAACAATTGGCGCACAAATTCTCCATTACGGATTGGGGATCCTGAAGATGTCAAAAATCCCCTCTGTGACCATAACTGGCCAAAGTCATGAACCACTCCAAACCCATATTGGCTGTCCGTATAGATATCACTCGGACTCCATTTGAAATGATACAGGCACGTGTCAAAGCAATAATTTCAGCTACCTGAGCAGAGTATACTCCTTTCAAACAGGCAGCTTCCACCACCCCCAAGATGGTGCACACAGCAAACGCTGCTCTCAAACACCCTTCATTGTTTCTTAAGCATGAACCATCAACAAAAAGAATCAAATCAGTTTCAGGCAGAGGTTCATCAACAATGTCGGGTCTGGGTTTGGTAGATAGCTCAGTAACATCCAGGCAGTCATGCTCTTCACAATCGTCTTCCTCTTCTTGCGGAAGAGGTAACAATGTAGCAGGATTTAAGGTGGTACAACGTCTCAGAGTGACATTTTCAGAAGCCAATATAACCTGCTCATACTTTGTAAGTCTGTTATTCGTTAAATGCTGTGTCTTAGTTCTTGTCATTAGCAACTCTACTGAATAAGGCACATAAACAGTAAGCGGATGACCCATCACTATGCCTTCACATCTTTCAATGCTGACACCTGTTGCAGCAACGGATTTGAGACATCCGGGCAACGCAGAAGCTACTGGATCTAATGTAGCTGAAAAGTAAGCCACTGGTCTGCGAGCATCTCCATGTGTCTGTACAAGGACCGCTAACGCAAATCCTTCCCTTTCACAGCAGAAGAGCGAAAACGCTTTATTATAATCCAGCATTCCCAGAGCTGGAGCGCGACATAGGCTCTCTTTCAGCTCGAGGAAGGCTCTCAGGCAATCATCATCCCATGGTACCGGATCGCTAATGTCCTTTCGAGTCAATTTCAACAGTGGCTTTGCTTGCAAGGAAAAATTTGGGATCCACTGTCGACAATAGCCGACCATTCCCAAAAACATGCAGACTTCTTTTTGTGTTTTCGGAGTTCCCATTTGCAGAATCGCCTCTATGCGATCTGGTGACACCCTCCATTTCCCTTTCTCAATCCGATTACCTAAATACTGTACTTCATTCAGACAATACTGAAGTTTGTTCGGCGACCCTGTGTCCATTTTCTGCCAAATGATTCAGCAAAGCCACAGTATCAATTCTGCAGGCATCTTCAGTCTCTGAAGCGACCAAAAGGTCATCAACATACTGCAAAAGGACTGAGTTCTGGGGCATCATCAGCCCTTCAAGATTCTTCTTCAGACTCTGACTAAAAATAGAGGGGCTTTCTGTATACCCTTGAGGGATTCTACACCATGTTAACACACGATCGTCCATCCTAAATGCAAATAAAAACTGGCTGTCTTCATGCAATGGTATGGAGAAAAATGCCTGACATAAATCTATGACTGTAAACCACTCTGCTTCACATGGTATTTGGAACAGAATAACAGCTGGATTCGGTACTACGGGACAACATGGAATCACAATTTCATTAACTCTGCGCAAGTCCTGTACTATTCTGTACTTGCCGCTAGGCTTCTGCAGTCCCATAATAGGTGAATTGCAGGGACTTCCTCATATCTCCTTGAGAATGCCTTGTGCAATCATAGACTCGATTACAGGTCTTATTCCAGCCACAGTTTCTGGAGTTAATTTATACTGCGGAGTTCGTGGAAATTCTGCATTTGATTTGACCTGTATCTGAATAGGTTCAACCCCTTGAATCAATCCTATCTCCTCTCCCGTAAAATCCCACACTTTTGGAGAAACCGAATCTCTCAAATCATGTGGCAACTCCTCTATCATAAGAACCACAAACATTTCTGTACACAAGCTCATATTAGCCATTTTAAAATCAGCGTCATCACAAGTTTGCAACTCCACACCCCTCAGAGTGCAAGATATGGTACAATTTAGTTTACACAACAGGTCCCGTCCCAACAGACGGGCTGGGCTTGAATTGCAAACTACAAATTGATGTTTGTCTCGGAACGGTCCTATCCTCACAGGTAACTCATTTGTCAAAGGGTTGGTCATTTTCTGATTGGTAACTCCCACCACTTGGATCGTTTGTCCCGACAGGGACAAACTGGGAACCTCTTCAGTTCTTACTGTGGAGCGCGCAGCTCCAGTATCTAATAAGAAGGTAACAGAGTGTCCATTCACTTCTGCATCTACAAACGGTCCATTTTGATGTACTTCCAGGATCGCATCCAAAGGGCATTCTTCCTGCACCCTCCTCTGACACTCATGAAGATCTTGTGATTGGTCAGATCTGTCTCGTATTTTAAAATAGGGCATCTGATGATACACCTGATTATGAGTAGGTGTTGGACTTGGCCCTTTTTGCAGGTTCACCCCTAAACTTTTTGCCTGTCTCCTAGCCTTTTCCCTGTGTAGTGTTGGTGGTTTTAGGCCTCTAGGCACTTTAGCACTGTGGCCCAGTGTAAAGTGCGTGCGCTCTCTGAGTGCTTGTGGTGAGATTGGCCTGCCCTCCCATAGGAATGCATTGGGATATGTGTGTCCATGGTAATTCCTGGTATGAGAGGAGCAGTGTGGTCAAGTCTAGTATGTGCGAACTTGTGTGAATAAATGCTGCGCAATGGTGTGCGCAGATTTATTATGACTGGTGTAGAAATGCCACTTTTAGAAGTTGGCATTTATGTGTGCTCTGGGTCTGCCTGCCTGATGTGAATTGCATGTCTGGCTTGTGAGTGACAGGGGCTGAGAGGTGTGTGTGGCTCCAGGAGGGCCAGGTGAGTCAGCGCAGGGCTGAATAGAGAGATCTGCATCTAGATGGGAGGGAGGAGTTGCACCTGGGACCTGAATAGGGTTGTGCCTTCCCTCCCCAATGCTGGCTCCGCCCCCTGTGGTGTGTCTGATCCCTGAGCCCCCACCTAACAAAGGAGAGAGGAGCTGAGCAAAACAAAGTGCTCCAAAGCTCCCCCAAACCAGTTCTAACTGGTATCCCCAGCCCTGTGCTGTGTCACAAAGAAAAAGGGTGTTTAAAAGAAGGGGTTGTGACCCCATGAAAAGTTGTTGTTCTTGTGCTTACTTGTGCTGGGGGGAGACACTCTGCCAGGAGGAACCGCCATGGGACCCAGCTGCAGCTTCTTGAGGTCCCTGCGTGCTGGCCTGCCTGGCTGCGCCCTGCTGGGGTGTCCCCCGCCCCAAGGACTTTTTCTGCCTTTGCCTGCTGGATTCCTTGCTCTGCCTTTGCCCTGGACGTTTTTGGGCATAGCGCCTCGTGAGCGCTGTACTTCCATTGCCCCAGAAGAGAGTGAGGAGCTGGCGGCGTGCAGTGCGCTGCTGCCGTGATCCGAGGGAATCCTGACGTGGAGATTCCCCCTCATTGCTGGAAAGGCGGGTGCCCACCCCGCATTGCAGTGTATTTTGTTTTGCCGATTTCGGTGGGTGCCCACCCCGCGGTTTTCACCAGAGAGAGCGGGTGCCCACCCCGCTTGTGCATTTATTTAAAACGGAAGCCTACCCCGTATTGCCTCCGCATTTAACGAAATCACCGCCGCGGCCAGAGGAGACACACGAAACAGGAAGCCAGGCAGCCGGCCTGGTTGTGGGCGGAGCGGAAGAGAAGCAGGACCGGAAGAGCAGCGCGACCGGACGAGCAGCGCCCAACCAGAGGACCCAGGCGGGAGCCCAACCCGCGCTGGGACGCGCGTCGAAGGAAAACGGAGTCTGGCTGCTGGCGGGGCTCCCCGTGAGAAAAGGGAGAAGCCCTGCGTGTGTTCCAAGGCACCGTCCAGTGCGCAGGAGGAGGGAGCCCGCC
Organism: Calotriton arnoldi; assembly: GCA_963921515.1. NCBI lineage: Eukaryota > Metazoa > Chordata > Amphibia > Caudata > Salamandridae > Calotriton > Calotriton arnoldi. The sequence continues at coordinate 959,130 of CAWUFW010006084.1, read as the reverse complement.
CGTTGTAGACCGGAGGTGCCTACAAAGTCCCGGTGAGTGGGGGCTAAGCAGCGCAGCCCGCGCTACTACAGAGACTTCACTCCCGCCGCGAAGCAGGAAGACTGGCAGCGACCAAGTCCCGGTGAGTGGGGCTTCTTCCTGATTTATGGTCCCGGGGGCACTACGAGTGCCAGTCTGTTTTCTTCACAGCTGCACAGCATTCACGGGCAGCTGCAACGTGGGGGCAATTTTTCTTCAATAGTCCCGAAGTGGGGCTACCATTTGTGCTCCGTGTTCACAGTGGTCATTTCTTCTCAGCTGCGCCGCCAGTTAGCGGGCAGCTGCAGCGTTTGGGGCAATTTGGATGATTAGAGTCCCAGTGGGGGCTCAGAGGGCACAGTAGTGCCAAGGCATTTCCCCCAGCTGCCCCACCTGACAGTGGGCAGCTGCAACGTTGCGCATAATCATTTAGAGAATCCCAGTGGGGACCCAGAGGGGGCCGGAGGGCACAGTGAGTGCCAGTACCCACCTCTTTGCCTTCACAGCTGTACAGCACTTAGTGACAGCTGCTACGTTTAGGCTGGTGCAACTGCGCACGGTTGATTGCTGCATTGGCAGCCAGGGGGCTAATGGGATAGCCCTGGCGAAGCCCTGACTGTGCGGGATATAGGGCATTTGAGCCCTCTGAGAAGGCCAGTTGGCCTGGGGGTCATTTCAGTGTTTAGGCTCCTGAGGGTTAGGATAATGTGTTTATGCACCATGATTCTTGCCTAATGTGCTTTTACGTATGAGGTTGGTGCATAATGTGTGATGCTAATAAGGTTAGGGCCTAATGTAGATTTATGCCTAATGAGATTCATGCCTGATATGATTTAGGTGTCCCATCTTTTATGTTGCAGGATAATGCTGCGTACAGTGTTTGCCCGTAATTACTGGTTGTGATCTACCTTTATTACAAGTTCTACATTTACTCTTTCCACTTTGTGATGGTCCTGACAGTGGCCCAATTGGCCCTGTCAGGTGTATATAGTCCCCTGTAAATACTGCCTGGTGCCAGTTGGCACAGTGTACATTGTGTGATTATGATCTAATGTGTTTATGACAATACAAAGGCTATTTTTATATATAACCTTGTGTGGAGTTCCTTTTGTGGTGTGCCTAGTGTGTTGCTGCTGTGTGTGTGTTGCGCAAACGCTTTACACATTGCCTCCGGGATAAGCCTGACTGCTCGTGCTAAGCTACCAAGGGGGTGAGCAGGGGTTATCTTGGGTGTGTAACTCCCTCGCCCTGACTAGAGTGGTGGTCTCTGCCTGGCTTTGGCGCAAGCCTTAGCCAACCAGAGATCCCATTTCTAACATTGGTTGTCAGCGGTGAGGATAGGACTTGCGTTTGCGCAGTACCACAGCGACAACTGGCTGCACTACAAAACTCTGCATTTAGATAATCATGTGTTTGGGGATTATTGTTTCTGAGTTCTATTTTAATTCTTCTCCTAAAAGTGTCATTTGTAAATTGTATACTCTTGCTTCAGCTCAGACACCTAGGTCTCCTGTGTTGCACGTGTCCCTGAGCGTCCTGCCAAAATGGAGTCTGCTTTTAATTTTTGTGGTCTGTTTAGATACAGTATGTGGGAGTTGGTGGAGTTCTGTGAGGAGAGAGACATAGCAGTGAGTGGGTCAGACACCCAGTCAAAACTTAGGGAAAACCTGATCCAATGGCAAAAGGATGAATGGGAACGTGAGCGCAATGAGGAGAAGAGGGCCCTGGCGCACGCCAAGAGGGTGGTGGGTCTGAGGGGAGCCCTGAGGAGTCTGAAGAGGAGGAAGAAAATGACAGGACAGGGACGCCAGTAGATAGTGGAGACCCCATAGATAGGGAGTCCCTTGCTGGGTCCAGTGTCGGGGGCGGTGCCCCATCCCTTTCCCTATCCCCAGAGGAGTGGGTAGATAGGAGGGAAGAAAGGGAGTATCAGCTGGCTTTGGAGAAGCTCAGGTTAGAGCATACCAAGGAGATAGCGCAGCTGAGTGTGGAGGAGAAAAAGCTAGAGACCGAGAGGGTCCTAGCACAGGAGAGGATGGCGGAGGCTGAGAGGGCCTTCACCAAGGAGAAATTAGCTCTTGGTACGTCCTCTGAGTGTAGTTTTAGTTGTCTGGATTCACCAGTAAGGGTGGGATCCAGTGGTGGCAGCAATATGGAGTCCAGTGCAGGAAGTCCCATTCCCAGTTCCCAAAGTATGGTACCTTGTTCCCAAGAAGAGGAGTACAGGTTGAAGTTCAGGGGCAGTAAGAAACGGTCTCACCAGTCTTGGGGGCAGTTTGCGGATGACTGTAATGATGCACTGGCTGATTGGGTGACAGTTAATATGGAACAGGATTTTGAAGGACTGTTCAATCTGGTTATCAGAGAGCACCTGCTCAGTTGTTGTTTTCCGGGGTTGCTCCAACACCTGTTGGAGTGTGGGCACCCTAACCCCTGGGATCTTGCCTGGGAAGCAGACCTCTGGGAAAGTGCCCGAGGTTCTGAAGAGGCATTGGGGAGTGATCCCAAAAGTAGTGGCTCAGGTATCTTCCAGTCCTGTATTGGGGAAGAGGTTCAGAGTAGCCCAGCTAGGTCCCAGTGTAGTGGGAGGGGTGTAGGGGCTCACGTCCTGTCTCAGTGGAGTAGGAGTGAGTGTGGGACTGAGTGTCCCCAGATGCCCGAAACCCAGTCTCAGAACCTGGATGGTTTCTTCAGGGAACACCAGGTTGGGAGCCTAGGCTGTCCTGTTAGTCCATTTGAGGAGGATCTCCTAGTGTCTGGAGAACCTGGAGCGTCTGTAAATAGAGCTCCAGTGGTTCTGGTGTCTGGCAGTGCCGCTCCAGTTGGGAGGGTTCAGAAGTCCGGATTGAGGGGTGAGAGGGGGATGTGTTCCCAGTGGAAGAACCAGTGGGTCAGGGACCAGCCGGAAGGGCTGAGTTTCCTTGGAGTGACCATGGTGACACCACTTCTGTTCTGGGGGATCTTCGCACACTGTCAGGTGGACAGGGGTCGGGAGATCTGCGCCAGGCAGACTGCCACACGACACATGAGTCATGTGTTACCCTCGGGGGGATACTGTGCGAGTCCCCAGAAGTCCTGGCATGCCAGGAAAGTACTCAGCCATAGGGTTTAGACCCAAGGTTGGGAGGCCAGGTTCAGGATCTGCCTGACCTGGAGGGAAGGACGTCTGTAACCAGTGTCCTGACCGGTTCATCTTCCAGGGCTACCGCTCCAGTTGGGAGGGTGCAGAACTCTGGAAGGGGGTGCAGAGGAGGGAGTCCTCGCCTCTGACCCCGGTGCAACCTGAGGGGTTAGACCCTAGGTTGGGAGACCAGTTGTGGGAGAGAGGTCCTGAACTGGTGGGAGAGTTGTGGTATGAGGGTGCCTCTCAAAGGAGGAGAGCGCGGAACCCTAGAAGGAGAGGTAGGGGGAGGAGAGCCTCGCCCGTGACTTTTGATCAGCCTGAGGGTGCGGACCCTGGGCTGGAGGATCAGTGGCAGTCTAGAACTGCCCTGATGAGGGGAAGAGTGGAGAATGGTTACTATGTGCCAGGGGTTACTACCCCCCACTCTGTGGATGGGCAAGGACCAGGGGCATCTGTGTGGCCTAGGGCCTGGTCCTGGCCGCGGACAGCTAGGGAGTACCAGTGGGTAGCCCAGTTGGTCCAGAGAGCTTTTACAGAGGGAACCATGTGGGTTCACAGTGGCGTAGAACAGGAGGGTGTCCCTGCAGTTGCGGGCCCGCGTCGTGTTCTATCGCCCCAAGCAGGGAAGCCCATCACAGTGGTGATTGGTCTGCCCTGCGTTTTGGCTGGAAGGGGGTTGTGTTGGACTTGGCCCTTTTTGCAGGTTCACCCCTAAACTTTTTGCCTGTCTCCTAGCCTTTTCCCTGTGTAGTGTTGGTGGTTTTAGGCCTCTAGGCACTTTAGCACTGTGGCCCAGTGTAAAGTGCGTGCACTCTCTGAGTGCGTGTGGTGAGATTGGCCTGCCCTCCCATAGGAATGCATGGGGATATGTGTGTCCATGGTAATTCCTGGTATGAGAGGAGCAGTGTGGTCAAGTCTAGTATGTGCGAACTTCTGTGAATAAATGCTGCGCAATGGTGTGCGCAGATTTATTAAGACTGGTGTAGAAATGCCACTTTTAGAAGTTGGCATTTATGTGTGCTCTGTGTCTGCCTGCCTGATGTGAATTGCATGTCTGGCTTGTGAGTGACAGGGGCTGGGAGGTGTGTGTGGCTCCAGGAGGGGCAGGGTGAGTCAGTGCAGGGCTGAATAGAGAGATCTGCATCTAGATGGGAGGGAGGAGTTTCACCTGGGACCTAGGGTTGTGCCTTCCCTCCCGAATGCTGGCTCCGCCCCCTGTGGTGTGTCTGATCCCTGAGCCCCCACCTAACAAAGGAGAGAGGAGCTGAGCAAAACAAAGTGCTCCAAAGCTCCCGGAAACCAGTTCTAACTGGCATCCCCAGCCCTGTGCTGTGTCACAAAGAAAAAGGGTGTATAAAAGAAGGGGCTGTGACCCCATGAAAAGTTGTTGTTCTTGTGCTTACTTGGGCTGGGGGGGGAGACACTCTGCCAGGAGGAACCGCCATGGGACCCAGCTGCAGCTTCTTGAGGTCCCTGCGTGCTGGCCTGCCTGGCTGCGCCCTGCTGGGGTGTCCCCCGCCCCAAGGACTTTTTCTGCCTTTGCCTGCTGGATTCCTTGCTCTGCCTTTGCCCTGGACGTTTTTGGGCATAGCGCCTCGTGAGTGCTGTACTTCCATTGCCCCAGAAGAGAGTGAGGAGCTGGCGGCGTGCAGTGCGCTGCTGCCGTGATCCGAGGGAATCCCGACGTGGGGATTCCCCCTCATTGCTGGAAAGGCGGGTGCCCACCCCGCATTGCGGTGTATTTGTTTTGCCGATTTCAGCGGGTGCCCACCCCGCGGTTTTCACCAGAGAGAGCGGGTGCCCACCCCGCTTGTGCATTTATTTAAAACGGGAGCCTACCCCGTATTGCCTCCGCATTTAACAAAATCACCGCCGCGGCCCGAGGAGACACACGAAACAGGAAGCCAGGCAGCCGGCCTGGTTGTGGGCGGAGCGGAAGAGAAGCAGGACCGGAAGAGCATCGCGACCGGATGAGCAGCGCCCAACCAGAGGACCCAGGCGGGAGCCCACCCCACGCTTGGACGCGCGTCGAAGGAAAACGGAGTCTGGCTGCTGGCGGGGCTCCCCGTGAGAAAAGGGAGAAGCCCCGCGTGTGTTCCAAAGCACCGTCCCGTGCGCAGGAGGAGGGAGCCCTCCCGTTGTAGACCGGAGGTGCCTACAAAGTCCCGGTGAGTGGGGGCTAAGCAGCGCAGCCCGCGCTACTACAGAGACTTCACTCCCGCCGCAAAGCAGGAAGACAGGCAGCGACCAAGTCCCGGTGAATGGGGCTTCTTCCTGATTTATGGTCCCGGGGGCACTATGAGTGCCAATCTGTTTTCTTCACAGCTGCACAGCATTCACGGGCAGCTGCAACGTGGGGGCAATTTTTCTTCAATAGTCCCGAAGTGGGGCTACCATTTGTGCTCCGTGTTCACAGTGGTCATTTCTTCTCAGCTGCACCGCCAGTTAGCGGGCAGCTGCAGCGTTTGGGGCAATTTGGATGATTAGAGTCCCAGTGGGGGCTCAGAGGGCACAGTAGTGCCAAGGCATTTCCCCCAGCTGCCCGACCTGACAGTGGGCAGCTGCAACGTTGCGCATAATCATTTAGAGAATCCCAGTGGGGACCCAGAGGGGGCCGGAGGGCACAGTGAGTGCCAGTACCCACCTCTTTGCCTTCACAGCTGTACAGCACTTAGTGACAGCTGCTACGTTTAGGCTGGTGCAACTGCGCACAGTTGATTGCTGCATTGGCAGCCAGGGGGCTAATGGGATAGCCCTGGCAAAGCCCTGACTGTGCGGGACATAGGGCATTTGAGCCCTCTGAGAAGGCCAGTTGGCCTGGGGGTCATTTCAGTGTTTAGGCTCCTGAGGGTTAGGATAATGTGTTTATGCACCATGATTCTTGCCTAATGTGCTTTTACGTATGAGGTTGGTGCATAATGTGTGATGCTAATAAGGTTTGGGCCTAATGTAGATTTATGCCTAATGAGATTCATGCCTGATATGATTTAGGTGTCCCATCTTTTATGTTGCAGGATAATGCTGCGTACAGTGTTGGCCCGTAATTACTGGTTGTGATCTACCTTTATTACAAGTTCTACATTTACTCTTTCCACTTTGTGATGGTCCTGACAGTGACCCAATTGGCCCTGTCAGGTGTATATAGTCCCCTGTAAATACTGCCTGGTGCCAGTTGGCACAGTGTACATTGTGTGATTATGATCTAATGTGTTTATGACAATACAAAGGCTATTTTTATATATAACCTTGTGTGGAGTTCCTTTTGTGGTGTGCCTAGTGTGTTGCTGCTGTGTGTGTGTTGCGCAAACGCTTTACACATTGCCTCCGGGATAAGCCTGACTGCTCATGCCAAGCTACCAAGGGGGTGAGCAGGGGTTATCTTTGGCGTGTAACTCCCTCGCCCTGACTAGAGTGGTGGTCTCTGCCTGGCTTTGGCGCAAGCCTTAGCCAACCAGAGATCCCATTTCTAACAGTAGGTATCCTCGGAGGCTGAGGAATCTGCATTTACGGCTCATATCCTGCCCCATACATGGACCTAGGTCTAGTTACAGTATTCAAAGTCTCTGACATCTGCCCCTCTCCTTCATTCTGCACTTGATTTGCTGGATTCAATCGACACTCACGCTTCCAATGCCCGATTTTGTGACAATAATGACAAGCAGTGACCTTCTTTTGGTTTGCCACCCAATCACCTCCTGTACCTACATCAATTCCCCTGCCTCTTCCTTGTCCAGGTTGGGTTACCATCTGTTGACCCATTCCTCTACCACTTCCTCTACCTCAACCCATCGCTCCTCCAACCCCTTGCATCTGATCAGGCCTTTCGGCATTCCTCAACTGCACCAACATCAACTTGTCTTTCAATTTCTTTTGTGCCGATTCTACTTGATCACTACAGTATTTTGCATAAAGTAGGATTTCATCCACCGTCTTATTCTGCCAACATATCAAATGTGTTTGTATCATCAAGCTAACATCAGATCTTAGTCCTAGCAGAAATTTTGAGACAAATTGTCCCATATCTTTCTGCTCAATTGTATCCAATACACTATGCTGTTTAAAAGCCACTAAAATTCTCTCATAATAGTCATGTACCGACTCCTTAGAATCTTGCGTAGTACGATCGATTTTAAGCCAATCGACCGTTTGCAGAGCTACCTTGGATTGTAACCATGTAATCACTTGCTCATATTTCTTCATTACTTCGGGAGAAGGACCATGATTTTTCGGGTCTCTGGCTGGTTCTACAGCGGGCCAATCAATGCCAATTTTACACGCCGTCCATAAATCTCCTGGGACCACTATATCAAACAAGGTATTCAAATCAATCCAAAGCACCTTCGAGATCTTAACAAACCGGTCTATTTGCTTATACTAATCAGCAGGCTTTTCCCTCAGCCGAGGAAAATCATTGGTGAATGCTGCCAAATCACCCCTGCTCCAAGGCACATGGACGTACCCCCCATTTTGCACTTCTTTCAAAGGGTAATGTCCTTCCGATCCCGTCCCTCCAGCCGGAGGCGGAATGTCTCCTATTCCTTTCTTGACACTTTTCTTTTTGACCCACCTCTCTTCCCATTTGTCTAAGGCTCTCCACGCTCACATCCCTATCGCCAATTCCCTAATCTGTGCTCTTAATCCCACCGTTTCACTTCTCTTCCAGTTCCTTATCCGTATAATGCAATCTGCAAGTTCCCTGAATCATTTTAGTCTTTGTTAGATCTACCTCATACTTTCGTGCCAACTGGGACAATGCATAATGATCTCGCTTTGCCTTCCTGGTAACATCTTTAGCTACAAATAGCAATTCACTGGAGTCATATGTGTCAATTCTCTCCCATGGCAGATTTCCTTCGATCACTTCATCTATTTCTGCTTTTAATCTTACCACATCTAACACTGGTGCCTTTATTGCAGCATGTAACACCTTCTGACCTCTTTCACTTCCCAATTCCTCCCTGTCACAACTTTGTGTTCTCCTTGGACTCCCACTCTCCTTCATCCTCACAACTGGGCGACTTTCTCTTTCACAGCTTTGACTTCTCCAATGATTACCCTCACATACATACTGTGTCCTGAAAGGTACTCTAGGTGCTTCTTGTTTCAACCCCAATTCATCGTTCAATATCTGTGACTCCCTCACCGGTGGAACCCACATTCTGATGGCTGACTCAGAATTTGCTAAAGCCCCTGTTCGTCTTCGTTCTGACCCACTGTCCATCCTTGAAGGATCAGCCGTAGCTGGCAGTGGAGTACTGGCTTCCACTGGTACCTGAGCCATGCCTGTCTCACTCATGGTAAGACTCCCTCCAGATATAGTCTCTTCACCTTGTTCTGTCTGTTGTTGACTTTCCCTTGTTCTCTCTCTGGGGTTATATATTGAAACCACCGGTCCAATAGTAACTGGCACCGAAAGAGCTTCTGGTAATCTCCTGTTACAGGCAGTCTCTCCTGACTCTGAGGTTGCATACCCTATCCCTCCAGACCCTCCTGGAATTCTTCTAATTTCTACTGAAATCCTCCCCCTGACTCCTCTGGTCTGCTCTTCTGAACCTGTTTGTCTCACCCGTAGGATTTCCTCTGATTGCTGTGTTCTCTCCATCTCCAGGCTAGAGTCATCAGGTGGAGGACGTTCTGCTAGCAGTCTATCTAGAAAACTGTCATCTGTATCACTTTCCTCTTCTGTCTTACTTTGCCCTTTAGACGCTTCTTCTAATAACCGAAATGGATACAATCGTTCTCCCTCTATGGTGTCTACTCTCCATCTCTTCAGCTGTGCATCCCACCTGGCATCCTGATATGCCTTCATTGCCTTTTTCATTCTTCCCTGAGAAGCTTCCCTTCTCTTTGCCATTGCTGCTCTCATCCAAGCATCCAATGCCTCAAATTGAGTTGGTCTAGGCGGAGGTTTTAGAGCAGACATCACTCCTCTTAGCTGATACAGCACCTCCATACGAAATGACCCATAACGAGGAAAAGCCAATTCCCCTTCTTTTTCTGTAATTTTATGCCAATTTTGAAGCCAAACTATAGTATGGAGTCCCACATTTGTTGCCATATAATGCGCTGGTGTATCCTCAGGTGGAGCTTCTTCTCCTACCCGTGTCACCACTCCTGTATCACCTCTACACAAATCCCGCAACACCCTGAAACATCTCATCATGAAAATCGATTGTCTGCCCACCAAAATCAATACTCAGCTTCAAACAAACGTCCACCAATCCCAGCGCGGCATTACACCAACCGACCAATCCCAGCGTGGCGCACACTGACGTCACTACTTGCTCCTTGCAGCGGCTCACCCTCCTTTACAATTTCATTCGCTCACACATTCACACTACAAGTAACTGTATAACCAAAAGCTATTAAACCAAGTAACTGCTCCTAACACAGTCACAATAACTTACAGTTATATAAACAAGTAATTGTCTGTACTCTAGAAGATCGATAGAACACTCTTACAAGAACAGTCATCCGCTGTGACCCCCGACCTGCGTTGGTCACTCAATCGCCATAGTTCACCCCCGGTACCCGAGGCTCTCTATCGCGACGTACTCCTTTCACACAAAGTTCCCTATCACAAGTGGATCATCGATAGCGCTTCACGACACCCACATTTTTGATCAGACAATTACAGATACAAAACTATCCCGGGATCTTGGACTTCTCTTGAGTCCGCTAACCAAACTTCCTGATTCGCACGTGTCAGGACCAGTAAACCAATAAACTCACAATCACTCAACATGCATCTCAACTCCGCAAGACATCACACAAATATTTCATCACCGCAATCTAACATACCACACAATTTCATACTCATGCCACCACTGTTTCCGCCGCACCGTTAACGTCCGCCGACTTCCATCAATGTCCGCCGTCGTCTACTCTGTATCCGGGGCCATAATATTCTTCCGACCCTACCCCTACTCTCTTTCTCCCCTCACTCTTAGAGGCAAACCATCCTCTGCTACCATTTGATTACGCCAACCTTTACTCCTACTTTTCCCTACTAGATTTAATGCAGATGGTCTTTTATTTGCCTGCTAAAAGTGGTAGAAGGGAGGAAAACAATTCAAGATTATACTTTCGATTTAGTCATGCTGTAATAGACCACAGACTCCGACTTTAAGGTTTGTGGATTTATTATAAGGCCAAAAATAATTGAATATAAACACACCTCAATATCAAAGTATATAGGTAGAGGAAAATCAATACAGAGCCGATTTTACGAATACAAGTCATTCGGCACAGAAGGCATAATATGATGAACTCCAAAATCAAGATACAGCAAAGAATGGAAGCGGAGTCCAATTCTCTTTTCATTTAAGAAGGAGAAAAATCTTTCCCTACTCTACTCTCAATGAGAATCCTACCTATCTCCCTTGTATCATATCCCAAAGGTGTCAGCACGTGTTAACTTCCTAAGAAGTACTCACGTCGAAATGGGTCTGATAGCTTAAAGCTATGGAGCTCGCTCTAAGATGCTCCTTCTCCTCCGAAAGCTGGTAGAAGTCTCCCAAATCTGTCCCTGCGCATTATACAAAAAGACAATAATCAGCCCACAATACGTCATGTGTTAAACTTTTCCACTTGCAACGGTTTTCAGTAAGTTTCCACAGAAGCTTTAATTAGTTGACTCTTCTTCCAGTGGCCTTGGTTCCCAGATAGGCTAAGCACAAAGGTGTCCTCCCTTGTCGCCTTTCAGTCTTCTTCAAAGACATTCCGGGTATCTCCTTAAATCTAAGAATAACGAGGTCGAATTCCTGTACCTGCAGTAGGAGGAGAACATACTGTCTTCGAGCACACCATTAATTTACTTATCTAATACTTGAGCTGCTAATGGAGAAACGAAACTCAAAACAACCTACAATTTGGGCCTACCAATCGGGTAACAAACTCAACATGGTTACATTATATGAATACAACGTCGTCCTGCACATTACACATACCGGAATTATATTTCTAATACACACAAGATCCTACTTAAATGTGCTCACTTCACCTTTATACTAATATGACGTGAATAAATGCATCTTAATAATCATAAAACACTGCACACGGCAAAAATATATATGAGTGCGTTTGTATCAGGAGTATAGTGCACCCCTACAATTTAGAGTGCTGTAAGCGCTCTATCATTAGCATTCAGGATTGCAATAAGGGATTGGGGGAGCACCTCAAGGGCAGATAATGTAGAGTGAGCATAGTGGGTCATAAGGCGTTCCAAGATTATGCACACAACTCACTCACCCATAGCAGTACTCAAGGCGACAATTAAGGTTTTGGGGAATGTTAGACCTGTCAGCCTTAGGGTGGTCATCCCCCCATTTTTTGAACTCCTCCTCCACTTTTTCTGGTTTCATTTTTGCTGATATTAGGACTCTGCACAATTTACCACTGCGAACCAGTGCTAAAGTGCTTGCGCTCTCTACTCTAAACATGTTAATATTGTCTTATCCCCGATTGGCATAATTAATTTCTTCATACCTTCACTACCTGTGCCCGGGGCTCGTAAATTAAATTCTACTAGTGGGCCTGCAGCACTGATTGTGCCACCCACGTAAGTAGTCCTTTAAACATGTGTCAGGCCTGCCATTGCTGAGCCTATGTGGGCACTTTAACCTGCCATGTCAACCTGCTAAAATAAACCTTCTGCCAGGCCTAAACCTTCCTTTTTATTCATATACGTCACCCCTAGGGAAGGCCATGGACAGCCCAAGGGCTGGGTGCAGACTGCTTAAAAATTGGGACATGCACATTTACATTTTACATGTCCTGGTAGTCTTACATTTGTTAAGTAAAGCCTATCTCTTCCACAGGATAACATTGGATTTGACTCATTACATTTTATAAGAGTAATTTCCAAATGAGAAGAGATGACTGGTTCATGTTTGGTGTCCCTGGAATCACAATTTAAAATGCTAACTTATGGTGAAGTTGGGTTTTAAATTGTAATTATTTAAAATGCCACTTTTACAAAGTTGGCATTTTTCTTGAATTAGCTATTTGGTGCCTGCAGACTGTCTCTAGTCACATGACTTTGGGGAAAGTTGGCAATTGGGCTTTGTGCATTCCTCCTATACAACCACACACAATGGGAGCTTAGGTGCGAATGGATGAGCTATTACTGGCAAGATGGGAGGGAGGAGCTGGGCACACCTGAAAAGGTGTGTCCTGCCTCCACACAAAGGGCCTAAAGACCCTGCATTTTTACCCAAGCCAGCCTGGAGCCAGGTTAGGGGAGTCGGGGAATTCCTTGCACTTCATAGCCACTGACTAGAAGTGTCTACCCAACTTCCAGAATCAGCGCACCAGGGTATGAAGGATGGACGAAGGACACCACCACTTCGGTACACTTCGGGACCTGTGGATACTCTGCCAGGAAGAAGGACTGCTGTGCTGCTACAAGGACTGAAGTCTGCTGGACTGCTGCTATGAAGTAACTGCTGCCCTGCTGTGCTGGCCTGCTGTTCTCTTGTTTGGGTGAAAAGGACTGGACCTACATCTCTTAAACCCAGAGTGACTCCAAGAGCTATTTGGCTGGCCTCCTGCTCAGAAGCCAGCCAAACCACCTTGAACCCAGCACCTGGACTCTGCCATCTGTGAGTCCTACCCTCCCAAATGTTGCCACCACAGTCATGGACCCATGGAAGTGGGCCTGAAGGTACGTTGTCAAGCCCTGCTGTGGTCCTCATCAGAACCGACTCGAAGTCCTGTAAAGACTCGTGGCACAGCTGCCAGCCCATCGGAACTGACACAAAGCAATGCTAATTCCTGCAAAGCATTGTCGCACAGGTCCCTGGGATCGATGTCACTGAAATCTTTAAAATTGAATCTCTCCAGTTATTCTGATTGGATTTTTTTTGTGTTTGTCTTGTTTTATTTATTAATGTTAGAAAGTCACCCTTTTTGGCCTGTTCACCCCATTTTTTGGTGCTGAATGGAACTGGTGGTAGCTGAATCTGACTATGTCCTGGGTTAGGCAAATCAGGCCCAGGGACAGTGCTATGTTAAACACGACGTACCATGACCTACGCTATAAGTCCCTAGTATATAATAGGGCATGGCAGTTTAGAGGCCAGTAGCCTTTGTTGCACTTGCATATGTGCACTGCTGAGAGCCTGGGGTAATTTTAAAAGCAGCCCTGTGTTGCAGCACTGCTTTTAAAAGTAAAATGCACTGCAAACTCATCTTTGGTGTTATGGGCACTTTAAAAGTGATAATCCACCTTTTTTTTACAATGTGGATACCCCCAAGGCCTCCACTAGTTGTTCCAGGGGTGGGGAATCATAAGCAGGGTCTCTATAAAAGATGTTTTGTAAACCTTGGTGAGTGAAAGTTCATTTTATTTTCCCCAAGTGTAGGAAATTCACTACAAAGTCAACTATGGTGCTGTGGGTACATTGAAATAATGACTAAAATTGTTTTTGCATGTTATGAACCCCACAGGTCTCCCCTAGGTGTTCCAGGGGTGAGGGTCCTGTAATTATGAGCAGGAGCTTTATAAAAGAGGTTTTATAAATCCTGGTGAGTAAAAAAATGCACATTTAATGTTTCCCCCTTGGAGATAGTTGGCCTCATAGGCTAACATGACCTTGAAGGAGGCCCCATGATCTGTTAGGGGAACAGGTCACCTGTAGGGACAACTTCCCAGATTACCTTATTTCTGGTAATAAGAGCGCAGGGGTGCTGACACATGATTTTGCTGGGGTTAATTATGCCCTGTTGTTGGGGTACAAGTTATTTTTCCCCACATTTATTTAAAAGGTTTTATTTATTTATTTAAAAGGTTTTATATAGCGCTGGCTGGACCCGAGGGTATCAGAGTGCTTTACATGGGTATTAAATGCAATATAACAAAATTACAATGAGGTAGTATTCAAAACCAATACAAACAGTAAAGAACAGCTCAAATTTATACTATCTAATTGCATAAATTGCAATGGGCTCCAGCAAGTCCTGAGAGATTAGGTTGGCGTGGGAGGGAAAGGAAGGAGAAGAGGGAGGTAGGGTATAGGAATGGAGAGAGGCTGAGGAGGGGGGGAGGTTAAGGCCATACCATCCCGCTTACATGGGTATTAGTTGCAATGTAATAGAATTACAATGAGGTAGTACTCAAAACCAATACAGGCAGTAAGAAACAGCTCACATTTTACATGATCTAATTGTATATATTGCAATGGGCTACAGCAAGTCCTGAGAGATTAGGTTAGCGTGGGAGGGAAATGATGGAGAGGGGGGTAGGGTATAGGAATGGGGAGAGGCTGAGGAGGGGGAGGTTAAGGCAAAACCAAGTGGGACAAAGCAGGTCCTATGGGAAAGGTTAGTGGGAGAAGTTAGTGGGCGAAGGAAGATGTGAGAGGGGGAGGAGAGAGGGAGTCAGGGATCAAAAAAGGGGGGTGGGATCTTAAACAGTAGGAGGTCAGGGTGGGATGAGTACCCGGGGGAGGGATTAAGGACCCCAGTATTTGTTGAGAAGGAGGAGTTTGAGGTCTTTTTTTAAGCTGACGTAAGAGGGGTTACAACAAAGTTCTTTGGGGAGGGAGTTCCAGATGTTAGGCGCATTTCCGGTAAAGGAGCGCGATTGTGTGGATTTCTTGTTTAACAGAGGAGGGACAAGAGCGAGAGTGTTGGAGCTCCTCAATGTTCTGGAGCAGCCAGCTTTGTGAAGTTTATCTGAGAGGTACTGCGGGGAGCGTTGGTGCAGGGCTTTGTGCATAATGCAAGCTGTCTTGTAGGAAGTTCTTCCTTCGACGGGAAGCCAATTGAGAGCTTTAAGGGCAGGGGAGATGTGATCGAACCGTTTGAAGTCGGTTATGAGCCTAGCAGCCAGGTTCAGAACAGATTTGATTGGGGCTAGGTGGACTTTAGGGGTTCCAGAGAGGATGGCGTTACCATAGTAAATTTTCGACAAGACCAGCGATTGGACGACTAATTTAAAGTCATCTGCAGGAATGAAGGGTTTTATTTTCTTGAGGTGATGGAGAGTGAAGAGAGCGCTTTTGGCCGAATTTTTTATGTGGGGGATAAGAGTAAGGTTCTGGTCAATGTTAAATCCGAGGGATTTAACTGAGTTTGATATAGTGAGAGAGCAGTTGAGTGCGGTTAGGTCAGAGATCCAGGATAGAATGGGGAGCGAGTTGTTCTTAGGGGAGAAAAGAATGATTTCAGTCTTTTTTGGATTGAGTTTGAGTGGTTGTAGTGGAACCAGGATTGAATCTTATTCAAGGCATCATTGAGGTGAAGAATGTCCGAGCGGGATTGAATCTTATAGTAAAGTTGGGTGTCATCTGCGTATAGGTGGTAATTGATTCCCGCTTGCTTAAGGATAAGGGTGAGGGGTTCCATGAAGAGGTTGAATAGAGAGGAGGTTGAATAGAGAGGGGGAGAGTATAGAGCCCTGGGGGACCCCTAGGGAGACGGGCATAGGTTTGGAAAGGCAGTCGTGAATTTTAATTTGCTGGGTTCTATGTTGGAAAAAGGAGGTGAACCATTTGAGGACTGAACCGTTGAGGCCAAAACGATCTTTAAGTGTGTTAAGTAGAGTAGAGTGGTTAACAGTGTCGAAAGCAGCGGAGCGATCAAGGAGAATGAGAAGGGAGGACTCTCCTTTGTCGAGGGAGTGATGGATGTCATCAATTATATTTAGCATGGCCGTTTCCGTACTACAGCCCTTTCTGAAGCCTGATTGGAAAGAGTCTAAAAGATTGAATGAATCAATGTGTCTATCTAGTTGGAGCAGGGCGCATTTTTCAAGGGCTTTTGAGAGAAGAGGAAGGTTAGAGATAGGACAAAGGTTATTTAGGTCATTAGGGTCACCAGCAGGATTTTTGAGGATGGGAGTGATTTGTCCCAGTTGGAGGGAAGCAGGGACACAACCGGAGGTAAAGGATGAGTTGATGATAGAGGTCCAATAGGGGGCAATGATATGTTTTAGATCTTGGACAAGGTTGGAAGGGAGAGGGTCTTTGGTGTGAGATGACGGTTTAAGTCTGGTAATGACGTTAAGAACATCAAGTTCAGTGACTGGATGGAAGTTGTGCCGAGAAGCATTATTTTTTTGCTCGAGTATGGTGGGGATGGGTTCAAGAATAGGGACGATAGGAGGAAGCGATGAGGGGTCATGAAGAGGCGTTAAGAGTGAAGGAGAATTGGAGGAAATGTCCAGGGAGGGAAGTTGGCTAAGAGGGAGGGGAGTTAAGGCGAAGGATTGATCAATTTTGGAGATTTTTTCTGAGAAGTAGTTGGCAATTTCTTCGCATCTCTCATTGGTGGCAATCACCTTGGGGGGTGCAGAGGAGGTTTGGTTTTTAACAATGCTGAATAGTTCCCTAGGTCTGTTTTTGGCCCGGTCGAGTTGGGAGCGGAAGAAGGATGTCTTAGCATTGAGGATGTGTTTTTTATAATTGGCCCTAGCGGATCTGAGGAGGGAGAGATTAGAGGGGAAGGGTTTTGCCTCCATATGCGTTCAGTCGATCTAAGTACGCGTCTCTCATTGTTGAGATCTGCATTGAACCAGGATTTGGAGGAGGAGTTTTTCTGAAGTTTTAGTCTGGCTGGGGCAATTTGGTCAAGTACCTCAACGATGGATTTATTAAAGTGTTCGGTGAGGTCATTAGCATTTTGGGAGAGAGGGGAGAGTCGAAGTTGTGCTTTGACTTTGGTCTCCAGTTTGCCTGGGGGAATAAGATGAAGATTCCTAGTCAATTTCATCTGTTTGATGGTTTTGGGTGGAGGGGGTAGTACAGAGTTAGTGATCATGAAAAGGATGAGGTGATGGTCTGACCAATCGATGGGAACGATGGAGGAAAGGGAGGCCAGATCATTGCTTGTAATGATAGCGTCGAGAGTGGCTCCTTTGGTGTGGGTAGGAGAGTAGCAGAGTTGTTTTAGGTCGTTGATATCAAGTAGATCAGTGAGGAGGTTAACCATAGGATCATCATTTTTGTTCCAATGAAGGTTAAAATCTCCGAGGAAGAGGTTTTTAGAACTGGAAAGTGAGGATTGGGTAAGAAGGTCGGATAATTCCTCTACAAAAGGAAGAGGGTCACCAGGAGGATGGTAGATATTGTGTAGTCGAATTGGAGGGGAGCCTTGCACTTTAAGTTCCGCTCCAAGGTATTCAAAAGTAGAATGATCGGAGTTCTGCACAGGTGAGAGTTGGAGTTCGTTTTTATAGATTATCGCTAGACCGCCTCCAATTCGGACAGGTCTATCTTTTCTGAGGATGGAGTAGCCAGGGGGGGAGAGCATATCAAGAATGGAAGAAGAGTGATCTTTAAGCCAAGTTTCAGTTAGAAAGGCGATGTCAATGGTTTCGCTAAGGATGGTTTCCGAAATTTCAATTGCGTGTTGGACAGCCGAGCGACAGTTAACCAGCATGCAGGTAAGGGGTTTAGGGTTGGTTGTAGGGGGGGGCAGGAGTGGATAGTGGTAAATTGCGGGGGCAGTCTGGGTGAAGCAGGGGAAGTTGGAATTCTGCTAGTCCCAAGGATCACGGGGATGGGTGCCTGCGGGACCAGAGGGACAGTAGTCAAAGAGTAGGGGGGGTAAGGTTTACAGGGGTCAGGGAGATCAGAGGCGGGGAGGTGGTTTGAGGCACGGAATGTTCTAAGTGTGTCGTTACAGAGGGGGGTAGTATCCCATTGCTGGGGGAATGTAGTGTTGGTTTGTTCAGCACACTGGGAAATAGAATGATTGGGGCGGTTAAGTAAGGAGAGGGAGTTGACATCTTTTCTGAGTGAGGTGAGTTCAAACGACAGGTTAGCGAGATGGAGTTCCATATTGAAAAGCGTCTGGGGTATAAGAGAGAAAGGGATGGAGGCTGGGAGGTCGGGGGGACTTGGAGGATGTTCCGTGTTAGTCAGGATGAGCGGTCTGGGGTGAGGAAGGGGTGGGAGCCCAGGTGGGTGGTGGTGAGGGGTGTTCCGATTGATGGACGAAGGTAGGGAAGTGAGGTGGGACAGGGCATTCACTGGAGTCACAAGAGAGTCAAGAGAAGGAGAGGGTGCGCGGGGAGAGTGAGGAGAATTGACATCCTGGTTAAGGAAGGGAAGGTCAATTAGGGAGGGAGAAGTTGGAGTCAGTGATTGAGTCGTAGGGGGATCAATTTTATGGGGGTGGGAGGAAGAAGAAGATAGAAGGGAGGAACAGGTGTGAGGTGTTGGAGCCTCAAGAGGAGGAGAGAGAGTATGGATGGTTGAGTGGGCCGTTGGTGAATCAGTAGGAGGGAAAATTGTTAACGCAGGAGGGAGATAGAGAGTCTGTGCTTGGGAGACTTCCGTGGTGTTTTCAGTGTCTGTATGAGGAGGGGTTAGAGTAGGGGAAAGAGGGGGCAGAGGGTCAGACTGTGATTGGATGGCTGAGGGGTCAGAGGAAGGTGTCGAGAGTAGGTAGGATAAGGTGCTGAAATGGTGTTCAAAGATGGTGAGATGTTTTTCAGAGGCTTGAATGAGGATGTTTCCAGATTTAAAAATGGAGATGTCAATTTCACCAGGAAAAGTAGGGGAAGGGTGGTAGACAGTTTCAAACCATATGGGATTTTGCATGACTTTGTGATAGGGAGGTGGTGGAGGAAGATGCTTTTCCATTTAGAGGGGCGCTTGGAGTAGAAGATGTAATTGGTTTTTACAATCGAGGTGAGACTGAGGTAGTTATCCACAAAAAGCGTTTCTTGGTGACGAATTAGTAGTTTATGTTTAAAGTTTTTCTTAGCATTTTTGGAGAGGTTAGGGGGTAAAGGATGGTCCAAGAGTTTGGGCCGTGTCTAGTGATAGGTGCATCCTGTGCAGCGAGGGGTGAGTGAGGGGGGGCATGTTTAATCCGCTGATGTGATCCAGGGGAGAGGGAAAATAGTGGGGAAGGGGAATAGGGACAGGGTGAAGTGAGGGGGAGGAATTAAAAGGGGGGGAGCGGAGGGAAAGTTAGTGACTAGAGTGAGCCCCGGAGAGGGCCGTGCTAGGAAGGTGTCACAAATGGTATTTCAAGAATGATGGTTAGCAGACTAAAAAATAAAAATCATAGGGCAGGAGAAAATGAGGGAGCGTTAAAAACTTGTTAAAAATCCAAGACAATAGAGTGAGGTAACATAAAGAGGCAAAACAATGGCAGAGAAATAAACCACCAGCACGCACAGTTCACTTGCGCACAAAGAGAAGAAAGTGCAATGTGCTATAACGCGTATTGTCTTGCTGTGGGTAATGTCATATGGTAAATATTAAGTGATCACAAAGAGGCAGGACAGTTACAGTGTATGTGGAGCAATAAGGATAAAATGTCATTTAGCAGCTCACATAACAATACAGAAGTATGCATCCAAGGTAAAAATTCTATACAATATGAAGTCGGGATGGGGTAGGGCAATTTAGGAGTACGTGGAGCCTTAGGTATTAAGAAGTCCTGTAGCCGGTCAGATTGATTGCAGGAGTGAAACAGCCAGCCTAGAGAAGTCACAGATATGGACAGTCACAAACATTGGAGGGAAAAAATGGTAGTCGGCAAGGTAAAGTACATAAGTGGACCACAAAAGTTAACAGTACAGTTGTGCATAAAGAGAGGGAAGTGCTATGTGCAAGTATGTGGCTTGTAAAGCAGCGGGCAAAGGCAACTTCTAAAAATAAAGTGATCGAGAGGAGGTAGGTCCGTTTTGGTGCATGAGGAGCTTTAGGTTACAATATCTTATTGCAGAGCAGACTTGATAACAGGGGAAGACTACCAGCCTAGCCGACGTCAAATACAAATCAGTCCGCAAAAATTGGGGGGATACTAGATAGCGACAGTAAACAATAGGGACTCAAAATATTAACCAGACATGGTGAGGAAGAATTAGATTATGTCGGTCCAGGTAAATGAGGTTAAGGGTGTTCCAGCAGCTCCATCCCTGATTAAGTGCGCAGTCTAAAAAGTGTATAGTGAATTGATAAAAAGCACAGGGTTCTGGAGTGAGTGTAGTTAACCCGGTCACCAACTAGGCTCAGAGGGGCGCCATAAGTGGAAGTGAAATGATCGAGGGCAGGACACTTTCAGGTGGCTCAGACCAGACTTGCACAAAGAGATTTGGCAGGCATGCGATTTAGCTTCACTAGTAAAGGGCATTCATGTTGCACGGTATTACTAGTGTTTAATTAGTAAGTAGATGAGGCACCAAAGATGCATGTCAGTGTAGGACAGATTAGGTTATCCACTAGTAGGGGCTCCACTCCAAGATGGCCACCATAGGAGTGGGTTGGGGCATGACTTTTTTTTTTTTTCTTCAGATTTTCTTCCAGGTGGAGTAACGGGACCAGGGGCAGGGGGCGTCCTCACCCAGTCTGATGCGAGAGGACAAAATGGTCTCCCTACCGCCAAAGAACGACAGAACCCGACAAAAATGGGTGTCCGGGTGGGGACCACAAAAAACACATCAGGTCAAAGCCATACGGCTGTCCATTAGGCACGGCAGCAAGTAGCGTCAGGAGGCAACAGCCACAACTGTTAGCTAGGCGCAGCAGGGCTCGATCACTTGAACGCGCCAACGAAGACTCCCTCACACCAGGCACAGAGGAGAAGCAGCGGGGGGGGGAAGAGCGTCGACGAGCTCCGTCGGATCTGCAAGACGGCAAGATCATCACCATCTCCGTCCATCACCGGAAAGAGCCTGCGTATACAACAAAGCCGGGACCCGCATCAGAAATGAGACCATCCGGCCGCTCCACAGACGTAGCCCACAAGCCCACGATCCCGTGCCGGGAACCGGGTTCCAAAGCAGGGGATAATACCCAACCTGCCGAGCCCCAGGCCTCCCGTGGAAATCCTCGGAGTTCGGACTAAGATCAGAGAAAGGGAAAGGGGGGAGGGGCAGCAAACATGCAGACCGAAGCCCAGTCTCACAGCCCCGGGAGCCCTGCGCAAAGGTCCAGAAAGGAGGGAGCACCAGGGACCGAGCCCCGGTCAGCTGCAGCAGGAAGAGGTTGCCACCTCCTCAAGGCCAAAACACACCCGCAGTCTCGTGAGTTTAGGCCAGGAGCCGACTCCGGAGATGAGGAGCGAAGAACAGCAAGGGGGCAACGCGACCAGAGGCCGCGGCAACAAAGCACCGCATCCGCACCGGAAAAACCCCGGCTCCGCTCTCTCCACGAATCAGCAGTGGTCCATGAGAAGGCGTTGTTGTCGCCAGCAGGATTCAGGTGAGTTTTGCCTTCTGTTTATCAGTTGATCTTCGAATGAATAGTTGCGTTGCGTTGCGGTGGGATTCAACTAAGCAGGGCTGTCGAGCAAAACGATGGAGTGTGGGGCATAGGCAGGGATTTTCACAGAATTGTGATCCCAAGCCCCGGAGCTCTAGTGGGGGAGCTCGAGCTCGGCGGCCATCTTGCCATTAGATCTAGGAGTGACCCATGCTGCAGAGTGTCTCCATGTTCTCTCAAAACTGGCTTCTGGTTTGATCTGCTTCAAGCATGTGTACCTGCTTACTATCAGTTAAGCTGGAACTGCATGCACAGTGCGTTTTGGGCTGCGCCTGAGTGGTTGCTTTGTCGGCCTTATCAATGCTGCAGCTTCCTGCACCGACCTAGTTGAGCTGCATCTGCATCACATTCACAGAGCTGGCATGGGAGGCCCAGCAGGGATTTTATATGTGTAACCTAACATGCAATGTTTCATGGGATCTATTATATTCCCCTACATTTTCTACACAGTGATGGTTTAAGGTGTTATGTTTATAATGTTTTTATGGCATGTGCAAAATATAGGTGATTACCTTATTGCACTACATGTACAGTGATGACTATTGCCTAGTTTGCAAAGTGATTTATGATCTGTGACGGCATGACAAGTGCTTAGTTGGCAAAGTGAATTGAGTTATTGTGGTCTAATGTGTTTTTGGTATAATACAAAGGATATTTTTGATATAACCTTGTGTGGAGTTTCTTATCGTGGTGTATGTTGTGTGTCACTGGGTGTGTGTGTGTTGCGCAAACGCTTTACACATTGCCTTTGGGTTAAGCCTGACTGCTCTGCCAAGCTACCAAGGGGGTGAGCAGGGGATATTTTGGGTGTATAACTCCCATATCCTGACTAGAGTGCAAGGTTCTGCCCGCCTTAGGGGCATACCTTAGCCAACCAGAAACCCCATTTCTAACAATCCCCCTCCTGGAGTGCGTCCAGTGGAGTTTAAGGGGTTGACCAATTGCATTGTGGGAAGTGATGTCCAGGCCTGCCAAGGACCATCTAGGAGATTCCAGTACTTTGGATTTGTGTTTTGAACACTTGGAACCCACCAGGAGACCTTCTGGAAGGACCTTCAGAAGTTTGGAAAAGTTCGGGAAACTTTTGGAACAAGCTCTAGGAGGTGACCGACCTGACCGCGA
This sequence comes from Calotriton arnoldi, assembly GCA_963921515.1. NCBI lineage: Eukaryota > Metazoa > Chordata > Amphibia > Caudata > Salamandridae > Calotriton > Calotriton arnoldi. Next base: position 936,642 of record CAWUFW010006084.1, on the reverse strand, counting down.
GGGCCAAGCAGGCCATTTTCAACCACGTCCTGTCCCGGATTCTAGGTACGTCCGGCTAAGGAGCTCTGGACATCTGACTTCCAAAGTCAAGCTGGCGAACCCTCACCGTATCCAGACTAGTGGAGAGCAACGAGGGCCCTCGACGGAAAAAGCTCCAGAAAACTTTCTGAGTTCGAAGGTAAAATTTTGACCAAGTTCTACCGCGCAGGGTATCTCAGCAGGGCTCCATCGCGGTCGGTCTCAAACTTTGACCCGGTCAAGCACAACCAGATGCCCAGTAGCGGTGATATTGGTTTCTAAGCATTAGAAAGTGTTTATTCTCTAAAAATTCATATCTCTTGTTCCCTACATTGGATATTTATGGTTTTGGTGTCATTTTAAAGATAAACATATTTCCTAATTTTATAAATTTGTGTGGGATTTTTATTGTGTGTTGTATCTGACTTATTCACTGTATTGGTGTTTCAAATTGCTTTATATGATGGTCTCATAAGTTAAGCCTTATCGCGCGGTGTCAGCTACCAAGGGTTTAGCAAGTGACTCATTTATAGAGACCCTGTTTAGGACCCAGTACCGTGGTGGTGGTCTTGTTGCTGGCGTTAGGTGCCTACCTACCACTCACTATAACCCACCTTCCAACAATTAAATTAAGATCGATTTTTTCTAACCTGGTGTTGGGTTCTTTTTGCGTGGTGTTTTCACTGATTTGCCCGTTTGAAGAGTTGCATAACTACTTTACACTTTGACTCTAAGTTAAGCGTGACTGCTCTGTACCAAGCTACCAGGGGCTTGAGCACAGGTTAATTTAGTGTTTGCTTGTGCCTTACTCTGACAAGGATTGAGGTTGCTGCTTGACCAGGACTTACCCCCCATGTCAACCAACATCCCAATGGCAGCACATTTATGCAAAAGTTGAGGTTTGGATTAAAATAATCACAGGTGTGAGGAAAACAAAGGAAGGAACAGTGAGAATAGTGTGTCTAATACATGTCCAAAATCACAAACACTTGCACTCAATCAGATAATCGCTCAGGGAAGGAATGGCACTGTCAGCCACTGGGTATCCAACAAAGAACCAAAAATACAAATTGCACCACCGACTCAAGTACACTCTCGGGAGTAATCATAGATGTTGAAAATGGCCATTTCTGCAGGGTCACCTCCAAACGGTTTGCTTTCCTTCTCTATTTTTTGCTGAATTCGTTTGTTTTCGCCTTAAGACTCTGCGCACTTTACCACTGCTAACCAACACTAAAGTGCTTGTGCTCTCTCCTTAAAGCATGGTAGAATTGGCTTATATTCAATTAGCATATTTAATTTATTTATAAGTCTCTAGGAAAGTGGCACCACATGGGCTCGGGGCCTGTAAATTATTATAATTTAAAAGGTACTAGTGAGCACGCAGCACTGATTGTGTTGCTCACTTAAATAGCCCTTTAAACGTCTCAGCACTGCCATTTCAGAGCCTCTGCATCCAGTTTTAAACTGCCTTACCGACGTGGTAAGATAAACCTCTTGTCAGGCCCAAATATTCCTTTTTATTCAATATACGCCACCCTTAGGGTAGGCCCTGGACAGGCCAGAGGGCAGGGTGAAATGTATTTAAAAAGCAGGACATGTACTTTTAAGTTTTATATGTCTTGGTAGTGAAAAACTCTAAAATTCGCTTTTCACTACTGCAAGGCCTATATCTCCCATAGGATAACATTGAGATTACCTTAATATATTTTATAGGTATAATTGCCAAATGGGAAAATATAACTGGTTAAAGTTTGGTGTTTCTGGAACCCCAATATAAAATCCTAACTTATGATGAAGTCCGATTTTAAATTACAATTCTGAAAATGCCACTTTTAGAAAGTTACAACAACCACTGCGGTTGGCCCCTATAAATCAGTATGGCTCGGCCACTGGAAAATCAACACCACTAAAAATTGCCAATACTAACTGATTTTTTATGCATACTCAATTTTTATGAACACTAATAATATTGATCATCTAATATTCTTTTGCACATTTTTCATATCAATTTAAAAATTTGTCATATACAGAAGCATATTACAAATAAATCATACATAAACAATCCACACAAAAAAAAGCATACATATACAACATATACAATGACTGCTAAACAAAACAATAGACATACAAATCAATTATGAAGGTACAAAGACATTTACAGTTCTGAAATATTCTTGCCCAAACAGGAAGACACATAGGTAAACATCAATTTTAGTTACTTGTCTATTCCGAAACTAATGGACTACACAACCTAACTAAGCTCTGCTCTTCTAAACAAGGGATAAATATATCCAATTTATTTTTTTCCTGATTGAAATGCCTTATTTATTCGCTTGTAGGTTGAGAAGTGGTCGACGCGTTTCGAACCTGTAGCTTTACTTGAGGGTTCTCCTCAGGACTCAGAATGATAACACACTACAAAAACATTAAAAAAACTCAATAACTATATCACTATTTTTTCAATTAAGGTGGTCACACATATTTCCTCCATACGTATGTTACCAACCATATGTTTACCTTGGGTTCGCCAATCAATTTGCCATGTATTCATACACAGCCTTCTTCACTTCTCCAATCACTAGATAGCAAGCATAAGTCCTGATTGGTATATAACTACTGACAGCCAATAATTACGTCATTCCCAGCCCCTCTCTAAAATATCACTCACATAATTCACAAGGACCAGTCAGTCCGCATCGGCTCTCTAACCCGTTTATGCATTGACGTCTGCGACCCAATTCTGGAACGGAAAAACGAAGGAGTTTAAGCTCTCCTTGCCAAGAAATATATTCTCAAATTCCAAAATACATTTTTATAATGACTAGGAGCACACTCTACAAGAAAGTTATATTCCAAAATACACTGAGTTTGTAAAAAGTGTCTCCTGCTTGCCTATCTTATCTATGCTACCAACCACTACTTCAGTCCTTCAACTCCAAAGAGTGTACCTCGCTTTTTTTTAAAAAAAATTCCCTCCTGTGCGTCTATACTCTATACGCGTCAGGCTCTCAAATACCGCTGCAGGGCATCTCACTTACTCGTGGCTTCAGTTGTAATTTTCAGCACGAGCAAGGCTTTATTTCGTCACCCGCTCCTTGTCAGTTCGATGCTGGTCGGGTACTGCTTCTGTGTGCACACCAACACACAATGTTTACTTATGGAGCCCACTTCTGGGGCGAGAGATCTCAGGCAATCTAGGAGATGTAGTAACAAAATACATCTATAGTTTATGCTTTTTCGAAAATCACTTTTAATTTTTGACGCGCATGGTGTATATTTACGATTCCAACTGGCCCGGAAACAAATGTTGACCTTCAGTCATTTCATTTAGACTGTGGCAAGCAGTTTTAAAGTACAAAATGAGAAAAGCTTCTTTTTGATTGAGTTTTTGGTCAACATCACCTCCTCGGGGTCTGATTTGATGGCCCTTAGAACTGTCCAGCTCAAGTCTGATTCGGAATGTTTTTTATCAGCCCAATGTTGGACCACTGGTCCAGCCATTACGACTTGTGCTGTGTAATCCATTGATGAATTTCGTGATTCATTTTGCCAATGTAGACAAATTCGCACTGGCATTTTACCGCATAGACCACATTTTTCGTTTTACAATTTGTGAATATCTTGTGTGCCCATTTTTTATTTTTATATTGAAACACCGATCCTTCTATTGTTTTGCTGCAACATGTGCACATTCCACACTTGAAATGTCCTTCCACTGGACTCATGTTCCAAATTTAGTGCAAATTGTGTTTGATTCATACTGGTGGTATATCAGCTCGCACAATTTGACTCACAAGAGTTCGTTCTTTCTTTAGGGCAAAAAGTGGTAGCGTGAAGGATTTATCCAATTTCTCAATTAGATGACAATTTTGTCTAATTCCTTTTAAATTGATTTGTCTTGGGATAAAATGTTGAGACACAGACCAGATGGTCTTTCCTGGATTTTTTTCTTTTCTTCAATAAGATCTCTCTCGGGGTACACCACGCTCGCTTCATTGAAGTCTTTAACCCTTTTTTAGGGTATGCACGTTCTTTCAGTTTGCTCTTCAATAATTTAGCATGTACCAAATATTGAACTTTTTCAAAACAGTTGCGCCTCACTCGGAGGAACGGCCCGTAGGGCACATTGTCACGAAGACTCCATGGGTGATGACTGGTGTAGTGTAACGCATTATTCCGATCAGTGGATTTTGAGAATAAAGTAGTTGTCAATCATCCATTGGTCTCAATGACTACAACATCCAAAAACGTAATGGTAGATTTATTGCTCGTAATCATAAATTTGATGTCAGCAGGCCTATTACTTAACCATATGACGAATTGATTTAGGCTTTCGTTGTGACCATCCCACACACAAAAAACGTCATCAATCAACCTTAGCCACCGAAAAATTCTTTCGTAAAGCAAATTCTACCAATTGTAATATGAAGCTTGTGGGTACCTGGTGAGGTCATGGTCTTTATTCTAAAAAAGCTTCAATCACACCAAGACCACCCTCTTGTGGAATTTGTGTGTACAGAGATGTGAAATCTAATGTCACTAATATGTGAATCAAGGAGTTGAATTCAAGATGTACAATCTTATTTATAAAATCCATTGTGTTCCTTAAATACGATGGTACCTGCTGCACCAAAGGCTTCAAAAATACATTGGCATATTTTGCGATGGGTTCTAGAACTAAACCTACACCCGACACTATCGGGCGGCCAGATGGAGTTCTTGGGTCTTTATGCAATTTAGGCAATAAATACAAGTTAGGTTAGAAAGTTGGCTTTTTCTTGCTTTAGCCATTTGATGCCTGTAGCCTGTCTGAGATCATATGACTGGGTGTAGTTGGCAGTTGAGATTTGTGTATTCACCCTTGACAGCCACATGCAATGTGAGCTTAGGTGTGACATGATGAACCATCCAGGCTGGATGGGAAGGAGCAGCTAGACACAACCTCACTTACACCTGAATAGCTTGTGTCCTGTCCACACACATATTGCTGCATACCCCCCTGTAGTGAGTCTGGAGCCGGGGCATGAAGGGAGGACATCTGTGCACTTCAAAGGCATTTCCCTGAAGTCTCCCCCACTTCAAAGGCACCACTGGGTATAAGTACTGGACCTCAGACACCACCCCTTCAGTACTATTCTGGATCTGTGGATACTCTGCAAGGTAGAAGGACTGCTGTGCTGCTGAAAGAACTACCACTCTACTGGACTGCTACTCTGCTAGACTCCTGCTTTGCTGTGCTGACCTGCTGCCTGATGCCCTCTTGCCTGGGTGAGAAGGACTGGAGCTGCATCTCTTGAACCCAGAGTGACTCCAAGGGCTAGTTGGCTGGCCTCCTGATCTGAAGCCTCATGGACATAACAGGCTTCCAACCACCCTGCATCTGCACCTGGACTCTCCATCTGTGAGTCTACTCTGCCAAGTGGAGCCATCCCAGTCTTAGTCCCTTAGAACTGAGCCTATGGTGCTCACTAGTGGAACTGACGCATCGTTTAGAAGAATTGTTGCGTCACCGCTGCTGCATAGATTGGGCCTGGCGCAGAAGGTCCGCATCGCCCTCACATCATCGGAACCAATGCATCGCCAACGGCGTAGCGCATCTCCGACCCAGATTCTCGAATCCCTCATCGACGGTAGCTCGACGTAGATGCTGGCCTCTGCATCGCAGCCTTCTAGTTCCGCAGAACCGATGCATCGCCAGCGGCATACTGCATCCTAAATGCCCGGACTTCGAATCGCAAGCACCGTCGACGGGATCCTCAATGATGACACAACAGGACCTGGCACCACTGCCTCGCTGCATCTCCGGACCAATGCATTGCTACGACTGGGTGACGCTTCCTCGTTTTGGATCCACCAAACACTCCGCAACCAGGATTTAAGGGACTTTGTTCAGTGGGCATAACTGAGTCCCTGTAGCTGGCCCACGCTCTCTATTGCGGTTGGGCCAAACTTGTAACTTTGTCCCGGTCCGGCACGACCAGTTATCCCTTCTTGGCACTTTGTGCTTTTTGGCGCTATTTTTCACTATAAAATTTAAAAATCAATAGCTCTGTTTCTACTAATTAGATATTTGTAATTTCGGTCTTGTTCTATTTATTAAAGTTAGATCTATATTTCTAACTTGGTGTGGAATATTTTTTGTGGTGTTTTCACTGTTTTACTCTTTGAAGTGTTGCACAAATACTTTACACACTGCCTCTAAAGCTAACCCTGACTACTCTGTGCCAATCTACAAGAGGGTGAGATCAGGTTAATTTAAGGTTTGTCTGCATCTTTCCCTGCCCAGGATTGTGGTTGCTGCTTGACCAGGGTTTACACCCCAGTCAGCCAACAACCCAATTTCTAACAATAGATAATTGAAGACTGTGATGGCGAGTAAGGGTTAGTGAGGCAGAGGGTATCCAAAACAATTCCACAGTCAGAGTAAAATAATAGAATTGAGATAGCGTGTTGTTTCTTTTTCCAACTAGCAGTTACAGCTACATTTAGGTTGACATTTGTTAAAATAAGAAAAGTACATTATCAATCAGGTATGAAATTACTGATTTTGAAAAGTATGTTATCATAAATGAAAAAAATATATATGTGAATCCTTTTCTGAAAGCCACATCTCTTTAAGAAAAGCTTGAAAAATCAATGAAAAAACACTGTTAAAAAATGAGTTAAGGTCATGGCTCAACTTTGGAAACCTATGAAGTTTGCCACTTACGGCTCACAAAGCTAACCATAACTATCACCACCCCTCTTTATTGCTAATGTCATCAAACACTACATTACTAATGACATCATAAGTGACAACATCAATTACAACACTTATAACATCACCACCGGCCTGACCACTTGAACCATAATTGTGCCACCCCCTTAAGCTGCCTATGATATCATGCATGACATCATTGATGAAATCATAAGTGTCTTAATTAGTGACATCGCTCATGACTTAATCAGTGACATCACCAGTGACAACACAGTGCCAGACCCTCATCCAAATCCAGTTGTTCTTGGTGAAATAAACTGGCCTTGAAACCAACCGCACACTGCTCATGGCCAAATCTTTTCTTAAAGGGGGAGTTGGGTGAATATGATAGAAAAAAAACAGAAATTCACTAAATAAAAATGAAGTTTAAAGTAACGTTATAGTAAGGTACGGTAATAAGATCTTATCTTACAATGCAAAAACCACAGAAATGTTACTAAAAACCAAACGTTTAAGCAACTTTATAGTAAATGATGAAATAAGGTAAAAACTAACATTTAAAAAAACAAAACACAAACTCTCCATTATAGTTTAGTGTGCTAACTATAACTTGTGCCCTCGGCATGCACTGCTTATGCCCTTACAAATTTCATCACTTATGACATGTTAAATTACATATTAGATGATATCACCAATGGCAGCTCAAATTACATCACTGATGATATCACTGATTACACCATAGTCATATACAACAAAAACGTACTCACTGTACATGTGTGGGCTCATAGCATTGAAACAGAGTAAGCGCTGAAGGCAAGCATGATTGCGCATGTTCAAAGTTATGTGGAACACAAGTTATGTTGAACACCGTTTACAAGTCCCTGAAGTTTGGGGTGCAAGTATTACTCCCTGTTAAACAATATGAAGGCTGACTGAGCCTCATGTGTTTTGTAGAAGCATGTTTGAAATTAGGTCTAAGCTTAAAGTCGAAGCCTATTTCAAATAATCTGTGAGAAACGCCAAACCTTCTGTTAAAAATAAAAATATAAAAATAGATTATCCTTCAGTGGATATCTAGGAACGTGCCCATATTAAATAGATGTACTACAGTGCAATAAATGTTTATTTCCAGACCTTTCCTGAAGATTTTGAGACATTGGAGATTGTTGAATCAAAAGAATTTCGGGGTGTCCCACTTAGAGATGGTTTACATCAAATTGCAAAAATCCTATAGGACGGTGTCACAGTGACTGCATAAAGTCATCGGCGATGTCATCAATTATGTCATTTGAGATGTCATCAGAGATGTCATCAATTATGCCATTCAACATGTCAAGAGAGATGTAATATGTGGGGGCATAAGTAGTGAATGATGGGAGCGCAACAGTGAATTTCAGTGTCTTTTTAGTTTTTACACGTTTGTTTTTATTCTAATTTCAACACCTAACTATACCATCACCACTTCTCTGCTCAATCCCACTGTATTGGAATTGGGCTGTAGGTGCTCAAACAACTGACATGCCTACAGTAAACTAAAAAGTCTGAAATGTCTTGCACCTCCTACATTTACAGTTACCTCTACTGAGTTCATGTACATACCTTTGTTTAATGAATCACATTCGGCATATGTACTATTTCCTCAGTTCTCCTGTACAAACCATTGTGACAGATATTTCAAATTCAGATTTTTATCTCTTCCACCTATCTAAAATGTGTTTCCTATTCCTAGTGTTAAGCCCTCATTCCATCAATTGCTTAACTCCAGGTGACAATCTGCAAGGAAAATGCTGGTATTACATGGCACTCTATTTTGTGGCACATAATTGGCATATCGAGTTTATGATCTATGATTAGGGGATAATATGCTAATAGTTCCTATTTTACCCATTTGGAGGTTCATTTACTGGGATTTCCAGCAAGTCATGCAAGATTTGTGTATGATTTGTGCCACATTTTCTCTGCCAAATACTGTGCAGACAGACATCTTCATGGTGTGCATGTTAGTGCCCAAGTTGGGATTGGGAGCTGCTAAATGTTATCCCCTAAACTTGCTTGGCTGGTGCCGTGCTGCACACCAGTTTGGGAAGTAAAAAGTAGGACACAGGCATAGTAGGCACAGAAAGAATCAGGTTGCACAGTGACACAGTGGAAATAGTCTATGTGCATTTGTACATGCATGTGTAGGCACCTTAATGATTAGCATAGAGAAGACTATATGTTCATTAGCTCAGTATTGTGGAGGACATGAACGTTTAGTCCTCCACATAGGGCATGACAACTCTTCTGGTTGTTTTCTGACAATAAATGCAGAGCTTGAGGGGAGAGTTCCCTCGCATCTTGAATGTATTTTGTTTATGCTCTGACGATCAGCTATACCAGTGCGCTGAGCTGACAGCGTGAAAGTGAAAACAGTTAACGCCATTTGGCATTGACTGCTTTCACTTTGATTAGTGATTGGGGGAATAACTCAGCCCCCAAGCAACGATCAATGTGGGAGAGGAACCACTGGAAAGTGGACTGTCTCCCCTTTCCACTGGTACCTTTCCTTAGTCGTGATCCACAAGCAGCCTATCTGCCCCCTTGGGGTGTTTACTGAGGGGTTATCCCAAGTATGCCATACAAAGGAGGCACAAGGCTCACTAGGCACTAGGAGCACATATTATTTTTAGAAGAAATAAGGGGTGATAAGGCCAGCACTGACTTCAGTCCATTCCCCCACCCAATAATCACTCAATATTATTTCTGCCCCGTTGGGGGGCAATTAATGGTATTTCCAAGTTTTTCATCCCTGGGGAGGCCAGATACAACGTTAAGTAGGAACCTGGGATGTTCTTTGGGAGGGAGCACTCCCTCATGGGCGCAAGCAGGTGCTGTCCCCTAAAGCATTAAAAACACCCAGGTGGCAGTTGGAGAGTCTACTGCCAATCTGCCCACCCTCAGCAGGGACAAAAAGGTCACCGAGCATAACGGAAAATAATTATTCTAGAAAAGATGAGGTGGGTGTGGAACGCCTTGGCAATGACCCCACCCTATTACAGCTCCAACACGCTTTCTGCCACAATCCGCCTTCTTCAAGGGAGAAAAAGACCACCAAGCATCAGGTATTTTGTTTGGAGCATGGGCAAGTGTTCCCCCTTAAAAAAGGTTAACACTCTGGGAGTGGAAATTGGGGGGTTTAACTCCATCTCCCTACTCCATGGAGCAGAAAGCCACTGGACACCAGGAAAATTATTTTATAATTAAATGAAGAAGTGGGAGCACCCCCCCCAAGCCATTAAAAGCAGTATTTTAAGCAGCCCCCTCTTGTGACCAGATAGCTCACAGGACACCAGGGGAAATGTTATTTTTAAAACATAGGGACGAGGCAGCCCCACCTGCCATCAAACCTGACCCCCAATGCCAACGGCTACAAAAGTCTTTCTGCCTCACCTGGGAGCAGATTAGGGGTGTTCCATAGGGGTATTTAGGGATTTACTACATAGAAAGCCCACTATGACTATGATGTCATTTGTTATTTAAAATAAAAAAAAAAAAGAAGTGGTGGGTTGACCCACCCAGACATTGGGCCTAGCTTCTACCCCAAAGGGCAGAACAGCCTTTTTGCCAATTTCGAAGGCAGACTGGGGGCTTATCCCAATCTGCTCTCTGCTCCTCTGGGCCAGAAAGACCACTAGACCCATGAATAAGGTGTCAAAAATGAGGTGGAGACCCTTTGGGTCCTGCAGCCTTCCCACTCATAAGTCAAGCAAGGCGTAATTTGATTCTTTTGGGTATAGTTTTGACATATAGGATGGCAGAGACGGAGTGAATCTAGAGAACACATTTTTTCAAAATGTCCCCTAAATCACATGATCATACAGTTAACCCCAATTGCGAGTTGTACTAATAACAACTATTATAAACTCAGTATCTTGGGCACATTTTAAAACTGTGTAGGTTTCCTGTATAATCCCATTTTTCATTCACTAGATGTTATCACATGAATTGATCCCTGGTTGGTACACAATGAAATACCATTATAAACTGCAGCTCAGTCATCGCCTGTACGTATTCCATGTTTTTGGGCAACCAACAAGCACTATATTTCCCTGCAATCAACTTGTCTGACAGACGCAACCAGTGCTTAATTTGAGCCGGTAGTTTCCGGTGCTCAGCACCGGCACTTAATTATCAACACCCAGCCGCGGTCGGTGATAGGAGTGCTGCCGGGCGGTGACGTGGGGAGGGGGAGGGTAGTAAACTATGGATTACGGAGGTTTACAGGTAAGTAAACATATAAATAAATAAAACGAATTTCGTTGTGAGCGCTGCATCGCATTTGGGGATGCAGTGCACGCAACGAATCCCCAAATGCGATGCAGCGCTCACAACGAAATTCGTTTTATTTATTTATATGTTTACTTACCTGTAAACCTCCGTAATACATAGTTTACTACCCCCCCACCCTGCCCCTCCCCCTCCCCACGTCACCGCCCGGCAGCTCTCCTACCACCGACCACGGCTGTCAACACCGGCGCTTTTCATGAGCACCAGTTAAGAACACATTCATTTATGGTAGGCATGGAGAGATTAGGCGATTTGCCGAGAATCACAGGATGTTGAGTCGACGCCGAGATCGAACTTCGTTCTCCAGCTACGAAGTCGGCAGCTCTCACCACTAAGCCACATCCTCTCTCCACTTTCATTGCTGGAAGTTAGTTCTGTTTTAGGTGGCGCTAACAGGAGAAATGCGCTGGTGTAAGCTGCCTTCCTGCGGAAAGCCCTGGTGCATTTTTGTTTTTTTCAAATTAACCACTGAACTCAACAGTATATTTCTTTTGTAAATATATCACAGGGGCAAAAAAATGCTGATGAAAATGTCATCTATTTTTACTTACATTTTAACATTATTTTTGATTGTAATTAATATTTTGTTATGGGAAACAATGAGCAATCAATAACCGTGACCTTTTCCTAAATTTCAAATGCTGTTTACTTTTCAGATATGTATAGCTTTCTGGGTTCTCCAGTTGGTTTCATACCTGTTTCCACTACAAACTGCAAGTAAGTAGAAACCACAAAAAAAATAGGAACAATGCACTGCCACTACGAAAAATGCAAAACACGTTTTTACAACTCTATTTTTGAAAGCAGTGAATTGATCATAACACATAAATTATTTTGGTGATGTCTTTGTTAGAAAAAATACTCTGTCTTGCACAGCACAATTTCCCATTTCCCCCCAAAAATCTACATTTTTCAATATTTCCGTTATTTTATCCAGTCCCGCCCGGGGAGTTTACAAATACGAGGTGGCATTAGAATCCCCTGCAAGCGGGAAATAAAGGACATGGATTTTGTCTGGATACTTTTTTGGGAAAACAATATGAAGGCCTCAGCATGAGGTGCCCTAACCATCAAAAAAGAGGTCTGCACTGTGGGGTGGATCTGCTTCAGCAATTAAGGTGTTAAAGTGAAACTGATTGGCAATCCAAACGATTGCTGTCTTATTCTAGAACAGGAATACTCAAGGTACGGCCCCGGGGCTGCATGCAGCCCTCCTGACCTTTATATGCGGGCCCCTGATCAACAGCAGCACAGGGCTGCTGTTTACTCGACTCAGCACTAGCATTAAAACAGTGTTAAATTTACAGGCAAGCCTTTATTTAACGTTTATTTGAAGTTAAAGAAAGGAAGTAACTAGGTTTTCCTGCACCACTTAACTTTAGGCACACCTTCATTTTCAAACCCATCCTGCAGCAAAAATGTGAAAATATGATGAGATTTCTTCAAAAGTTCAAAAGTGTATTTCATTAACATCCAGAACCATTTCACCTTAGTATATCAGATTATATCAGTGTACTGAGTAGTATTTTTTTACGTGATAGTTTTCAAATACGAATTTAGAAACATACATTCTTCCTCCACACCGACAACAATGCCAACAGTGAACTAAGAGGTAGGCCAGTTGTTATGTACACTCTTAAGGCGGCCTCCATGAACATTATACTTTATTAAATCAAACAGATTTGTATTTCGAGGTCCTCTTATATGTGACAATAAAAGATAAAGGGGGAAAGTGAAATGAAGCAATTGCCTAGAATCAACAATTTTGTAAAGTGGGGAAGCTGGGATTAATCCCAGGTATTCTGGTTTCACATTGTGCAGTTCACCCACTAGATTTATATGCTTTGCTTCCCCTATACCCACCATACAGTGCCCCAAACCCCCCCCCCCCACCCTGCTGGCATCAACGCGGCCCTCGTTCACATCATATGCCAACCTTTGCGGCCCTTGGGAAAACGTTTGTGAGTACCCGTGTTCTAGAATAACTGTTTTCCCTCAGTTGCGACACTTACAGCCTGCAGAAAAGAAAGAGGTCGCTGCGCAGGCAGAGTCACTGGGACGCAGACAGACAGCCTAAACTGTATGATAACCTGATGGCAGGATCCGGCCGGCTGCAGCTCATTTCATGCACTGGGGTCAAAGGTCAGTCAAAGCGGGTGAATCATGGAGGTCGCAACCCTTCAGGTCGGAGGAAATGCCATTATCCAGGTAATCTCTGCGCTGTAATGCATTGCTGGGTGCCCGTGACGGGCAGTTAATAACATCAAATTGTTTGCCATTTGCGGCCGGCTGAAGTGTTGCCTTACCCTTTCCGGCTGCGGTTGTTGCTGGTGAAATTCAATGCGATACCTGACACCGCAGAGGTGTGTAGTGACATATTTAGCGCCGCAACCTATTCGGTGCATGAAAACTCATGTCACGGGGTCGTTTTCATTACCACAGAGTCTAATAGCGGCGCGTGGCACGGACAGGGAGCTGCTTTATGGAGCACGTCGGGCCGCGGAGCAGGTTTCATCCCGTGTAGGTGCCGCGCGGCGCCTTGAATTATTAACAAGGCACAGGCGGTAACATGCAGCGAAAGGAATTCTGGGAGAAGAGCTCACAATCCACCTCTTCTGAACATAGATTCCAGTCAGTAGCAGTGAACCTGGTGTGTTCTTCCCTGATGCCATTCATCAATTTGGCGCTCGAGCCACTGCTTATTTTGAGCCGGTGCTTGCCGGCGCCCGGCAATTATTTTGACATAAGGCGATACAGACATCATGAGAAACATAAGACACGAATCAAAGGAGAGACAAATAAAGGGAGGCATGGAAAATGAAAAGACACCGAAAGGCAGACACTGCATTGTTAACCATGGGAGTGATTCACACCAAATAGATTCCCATTTTCAGAAAACCCTACAACCAAGCAGAAACGGATGCGCTCCAGAGCCAGTGAAAGAGAAACCCTCCGCCAGAAGGGAAAAATTGTCACCTGTCTATGAATAAACCAGAGGGCAATGCGTCTCTCAATAACTATAAGTCAGTCAGATCTAGGGAGCAAGGTCGGAAATACATCAGGCATTCAAAGATGTGTTTAAACAAAGATGATACAAAAATATTTTATAATCTATTCAAAATATAACAATTTTCAAAACATATGATGTATTTTTAACTCTTTTTTTATATACATAAAAATCAAAACAACACAATCAACTTAATGACACAGGTATATTCTGTCTCATGGAGACCTAACAAGAACAAATGGACAAATAAATAACTCCCCCAACAAGATAAATTACGGCAAATCAATTAAAACATCCACATACTAGTTGCATCTTCACACAAACTGAACAATCAAGCATACCAAAATCGCATTCTCTCTGCTATCTCACAAACACATTCACACAATAAAAGAATTGCATAGATATAGAGACAGGAAACCTTGAATAGAAAACAGTGTGGTATCTTGTACTGTTGTGAAAGGTAAATTCTAGAAGGGCTCCCCAAATAAGGTGATGAAGATCCGTAGGGTAATTAGAATAACAAATAATACTATTACTCAAGAAACACCATAAACAGTTGATGGTTGCTTTAGAAACATAGATTTTACATTAGAACCCTTTATTCACTTGTAGTTTTTCTACATATACCACTATGTGGTTCCTGCCAAGCACGGTGCCGACGCGCGTTTCGGTGTAGGGCTTGGGTCTTGCCGTCACCTTTTTCAGGGCACAACTAAGATGCAATCCAGGGAGTGGCCGTGAGGTACAGGGGAAGAAAAAGGTAATGGTAAACCGAAAAATGGGGTGCAGGACTCCGTTCTATAAAGCAAAAAAACATACGACAATGAACTTTGATCGGTACATAAGGTCCTCCCCAAAGAGCCAACCAACCTAGCAAGTGCGTGAAGGATACAGGCTGATGAGAATCTCCAGCACCAACACCAGTGCCTTAAAGATCGTGAAAATTGGACGCACAGATACAAGAGATAAGTAACAGACCTAGCTACCGCCAAATAGAGAGTAACAAGAAAATCCGAAGACGTGTAAATAAGAAGTGAGCAGATATTACTACCTAGTACTCATAATCCGAAAAGATGTATGAAGAAAAATGAAAAGAGCGTGCTGATAAGTAAGATACACCATAGAGAAAACAGAGCCAGGACTGAAGTGATTTATACAAATATGAAGTGGCGTAACATAATACGTAGTGATTATTTGAATGAATGAAATGCAACGAGTACCGCGCGCAGCTACTCCAGGGAGTGTCATGCCTTGTATGCCCTCCCTTGCACTAGAGCATTGAAAAACGGAGGAGAGGCATGAAAGAACATTGGACAGATGAACAGACTGTTTGATCCACCTGTTCACAGGAAGTTACCAGTGTCCAGTGTTTACGCCATCACTACGCCTCTCACCTGTGATTGCAGTCTCCTGCAGGGCCGGGCAGAACGAGACTCGGTGTTCAATGAGCCCCGTGCCTTTTCACGCGCTTAAACAGTGCCAGCGGTCCCCGGAGTGGGGTTTCACGCCAGCACTACGCCTCTTACCTGTGCTTGCAGTCTCCTGCAGGGCCAGGTAGAACGACACAGTGGGACTTGGTGTCCCATGAGCCCCGGCGCCTTTTCACGCATTTAAAGAGCACCAGCAGTCCCCGGAGCGGGGTTTCACACCAGCACTACGCCTCTCACCTGTGATTGCAGTCTCCTGCAGGGCCGGGCAGAACGACACGGGGGACTCGGTGTCCCATGAGCCCTCGCACCTTTTTACACGCTTAAAGAGCGCCCGCGGTCCCGCAGCACGGGACACGCCTGGGCCAAGCCTGGGCCAAGCCCAGGCCAAGCCCGGCCCAGGGTAGGCCCATCCACGCCCGTCAGAGCCCAGAAGAGGCTGGGCTGGGTCCCCCCTCTAACGTGGGCTTTCTTAATCCCTCACTTTGTTTTACAAGGGTCCAACTGGGGCATATTAGCAACGATGTGCGATAATTATCGCAAAGCGCGCTTAGCGCTGTTTTTTTTATCGCTGGATTTCATCGCCGAGATAGCGCGTTATTAGCAACGCTTATCTCCAAGGCGATAAAAAATCCAGAGATAGCGGCGAAATGCGAGAATATCGCAGGAAATCCTGCGATAAAACACCAGCGATAGAGGAATCCTTGATGATAGGCCATGGTGGACTTAGCCTCACAATCCACCTCCCATTGAGAAAATAGGTAAGTCAAGTTTTTAGCAGGTGTTAAATTCCAGCGATAATCGCGGTTAGCGCGACTTTTTTATCGCTTCGCGGGCATTGATAATAGGGGAAGTTGTGTTTGCGACTGTTTGCAGTTGCTTTTAGTTGGGAACGCCTACTTTGTATGTCATTAGCGATAATTATCGCTGACATGCAAAGCGGCAACTAAACGGCCGCTATCGCCATTAAGCTGTCGCTAACAGCTGTTAGCGACAGCTTGCTTATAGGGCGATAAAAATATCGCCGCTTTATCGGCAAAAAGTGCAGCTAAAGTGGCAATACTCCCCTTGATAATATGCCCCCAACTGTTATCATGGGGAAACGCAAGTCCAAATCAAGTGATCAAGGGCCAGAGGTTGCTAACACCTTAGATTCCTTTCTTCTGAGAGCTCCTGACGTTATATCAAAGGAAATTGAGAGGGCAGAAAGAAGACTGTCCGGAGAAGAGGTGAGCCGAAAGAACCCTCAATTACTTGCAGGAATGGATGATACCTCGAGTAGAGGAGCTGCTAAACCCCTGTCTCTAATTGGTGATTCGGTATTGGAACCTCAACCTCTAGTAAGCGGCACCGGTAATCATGAGTCACCTGGTGAGCCTCTGGTGAAAAAGAAGAGGGTGGTAGGTCCCATAGAACCACCAAATCGAACACTGGTGCTGGGAAAGAACCCCTTTAATGATTTCATCTGAAGTGGGACTGAGTCTGTGATAACCACCATGGCTCTGGAACAAAATATCTCTCGTCTTTTGCAACCCTTAAAGGATAGTTTGAATCGAATTGAAGCTAGCTTAGCTCTATTAAATAGGCAGGGGTGTAATATACCTGCAGGGCCCTCTAAGACCCCAGAGGTCTCGTTGGTTAACAAATCTAAATATCCTGCCCTTATCAACCCACACCCTGCCGTAAGGTCTGAGCGTTTATTGGCACCACTCCACATTCAGGAGGCTAGGGACTCATACACGAGGGGAGGGTCTAGCAGTACCCACATGCAACCGTGGACACAGCCACCGGCTTCAAGCAACACTACTAATTTGTTATCTCAAGGTGTAGACTATATGTCTACAGTTCATGGGGGTGTTATTACAAATAATCCGAGTACCCACCGCACTGATCTTGAACTGCAGCCCCACCAGACTATACACACATCCAATGTTACAGTCTCATCTCGATCTAGGCAGGATTTACTCGGGGAGGGGCGCAAAGGTTACCCATTATTGAACGGGCCTAATTTAAACCTCCCACCGGCTGCCTGCCCATACTTGATCATTCTGGCAAACATCCCGCGATTGGAATATGCTAAGTCAGAATCCACACACCAACTGATGAATAAATCGTTACACTGGCTGTTAAAGTACATTGATGCTTATGAATGTTCCAACTTAGCAAGCCATATTATTATGGCTAGAAGAGTTCACTGGGTGGACAACTACCCTAAAACAATCATGGGGGACTGTATTGTTATCAACTTTAACAATCCATGCCTTGTGACATACCTTCTGGATATACTCCCTAACGGTCCTATGGCATCAACCCAAATTCATGCTTTACCATTAGGATTCTTTTATAGACCACAGGGTATTATGTCCTATGGTATAGGGCTCAATAACAATTCTGCTCCCTATGTTTAGTTGCCCCAGAGAGATTAAATCACATAGCAACCATTCCATTGGCTAATACATTTGCTGCTTTGGAAGTGCTAGATACTTGTGATTGACAGGTGGTTAGCAAGTTGGGCCAGCGCATCCAGCATAGTGAGCCCCAGCAGGTGGTGGACCCTATATCAGTTCACTTACCACTAAACCAGAACAGTGATCTGATTAAATCAAGAAACTGGAATATTGCCGGCTTGAGATCCAAACGGGATACTGAAGATTGGTCTAGGATCATTCAACAATACGACCTAGTATGTCTGCAAGAAACGTGGGACTTTGCGGCTATTCACATTGTTGGGTTTCGCTCAATTCAAACACCAGCAACCCCTTCACGATCAGGGCGAGCAAGAGGGGGATTACTGACCTTAATTAGAAACACATTATGTGTACAAAAAAATTTAGGAGTGATGAAGAGTCCTCTTATTACCATCTTATAGTTTGTAATGGGCTGGGAGCGGAGGACATGTTGCTAATCAACTTCTATAATAATAACTTTGAGGGCAACATGTCCCAGGTAATTGAGTCACTAGAGTGCGCAATTGATAAGGCAATAAAGATCCATCATAATCCCCTGAATGTAGTCTGGCTGGGCGATTTTAACACTCACAGTTGTAGTAGGTTAGTAACACCCCTATGTGGCCTAACTGATGAAGAAGGCGAGGTACCGTTACATTTTTCTCACACTACATATGGCAATGAACTAAATAGGCTTTTGTTCATAGCAAACTTGGTAATGCTTAACCCAATAGACGAACTCACGGGTACCTTAGTAAAAACCTCTGAAGATACAATATATGGTACTACCATTGATTACCTGTTGGTCGCGTTGCCCGTAAAAATATTTTTTAATCTGATTGAAACCCTCGGTACTGATTTTAGTGACCATGTTGCTATCACTTTGCAAATATTTTGGAAAGGTTGTTTTAACCCACCTGACAGGAGAATTCCAGCACCAACCATAGCAAGAAGCAATGGTAAAGTCCTTAAATGGGCCAAGATAAATAAAACTGTATTGATACCAAAAATAGTTGGGCACACACAGCTTAGACCCCCACAGCAAACCATCAGACATAGTCCAGGCATTTGTTTTATTGCTGAGTGCAGTGGAAAGCAACTTACGGACCTCTAAAAGGAAGCATCAAACCTCGGCCCCTCATTGGTTTGATGCTAGCTGCACCAAGGCACTCAGTAATTTAAACATGGCATTAAAGGAAAATCCAAGAGACAGGGCCTTGGTTACTTACCTCCGTTCCCAATATAAGGAAAGTAGGAGGTGTAGACTTAAAATTTTAAAGGAGGACGCCTGAGATAAATTGCAACATGCAGCATCCTCAAAAAACTCAAAAGAATTCTGGGACATATTTAATACGCCATTCCTGAACCAAGACACAGGGCCAACTCTAGGCGTTCATGTGGGAGAGGATGCTTGGGTTGATTATCACTCAAGTATATTTGGGTCAGTCTCAGAAAGGGAAACTTTAACTGTTGACACCCTGACTATGGACCCGTACACCCCTATTATTTTTTCTTTGGCAGATGTAAAAAGTGGTCTGCTGCAATGTAGCAGCACTAAAGCTCCAGGCCCAGACAGGGCCCCAAGTGATTTATTTTTTGAAAACCCTGACCTGTGGATTCCTTTTTTAACAAATATTTTTAACGCATGGGGCAGTTAAATTAATGGGCCGATTGTTATTAAACAAACTAAAGGATTGGGTTACCTATAAAAATTAATTAATACCGGTTCAATATGGGTTGAAAAAAGGGTTGGGGACTCTGGACCAGTGTTTAAACTTGCATTTAATTACACCTAAATATACCCAAGCCAAGGAAGGAAATACTTTTATGGCTTTTATGGACCTCTCGGCAGTGTTCGACTGTGTTTCCCATAGTAAGCTATAGAGTATCAAGAAGGATAAGGGTGTGGACGAAAATATAATAATTTTTATACGCCAACTATATACTCAATCCTCGGCATGCATCAGATTTGGTAGCCAGGGTGAATGTACCAGGTCATTTCCTATCCTTAGGGGTGTCAGGCAGGGGTGTGTCCTGGCTCCCCTTTTGTTCTCATTCTGTACTAATTGTGTAGAATCTGCAGTGGATCAATTTGTAATTGATGTTCCCCTGGTAAATAAAAAACGCACTCCCATACTGCTATACGCAGACGACGCTGTGCTATTAGCCAGGACTGGTCTAGCGTTACAAAAGCTTATTGATAACTATGTGTCCTACATGGCTTCGTTGGACCTTCGGGTTAACTAAACTAAAACCTACGTTTTAATTACGGGGAAACAACCCAAAAGATTACCCATTTTTAATATTGCTTCCCTTAGGATTGAAACCACAAAGACTTTTTTATATTTGGGTGTTTTGTTTAACAGTTCAGGCACATGGTCAAACATGATTATGAATAGAGGCAATGCATTAGAAAAGAGCATTATGGCTATAGTCTCTTTCATAAAAAGAATTAGGTGCCAAGCCCCTGGAACCAATAAAAAAGATATATGCTGTAAAAGGTATTGCATCAGCTCCAAATGGGACAGGTGTCTGGGGATTAACGAAGGCTGATGTTTTACAAAGGTTAGAAGATGGTTTTTATAAGAAAGTTTTATCTCTCCCTAAAAGTTGTTCAAATTCTAACATGCATCAAGAATTGAACGTTCCATATATCTCAGATTTGATATCCCTTGCACCGGCATTACTATGGCATTCTATTTGGCGGAGGGACATGGTCGGATTAACCCAAAACATCATCAGGGACTGTCTGACCCTTGAACATGCCCATAAGGTATCATGGCTTCAATATGTTAAAGAAACCCTGTCGATATTGGGCTTTGATTCCCTCTTTAGTGAGCCATTCATGTGTCAGTCAATTTCTAAAGTTGAAATTAAATCCTGCCATAGATTGCCACTGGGAAAATAAAATGTATGCTGAAAACTGTGCCAAGTCCATGGTAGCCATATACCTGGGGCTTCCCACAATTTCCGATGAGGCAAATTCATATCTGTCTTTTGTAACAAATACCCAGCACTGATATGTACTGCTGCGATTTAGGTTACATTTTATCCCGTGCATGCTGGGTTTTCCGGCGGGTGTGTATTCAATTAAGGGACTTCCATTATGTTCATGTGCTGCTATTGCCCCACAATCAAATTTGCACTTTATATTTTTCTGTAAATTTTATTTGTATGAACGTAAAAAGTATATATTTCCCCTTTTACGGAAATATAGTTTTGAACAATGTCGCCCAGCTCTGCCCTTTTTCCAAATGCTCTCTGACCCTTACGTATGCTTTTCTCTTGCATCTTATGTATGGCTTTATCAAATAGGAGATCGATTGCCTTTTAATTTTGTTTTTAAATGGTCTTGGTGTTTTTGCACATTATACTGTGATATGGATGAATTTAGTATGGTGTAACAGAGGTTTTGTTAGACTTTAGCTTTTCTATCTATGGTTTTTATTTGTTTTTATCTATGTTTTTGTTTAAATTATTTAGAACTATATTGTATGATTGAATATGTATTTTATGATGTATTTTACTTATATGATCTTATTCTCTAAGATCGAATAAAGTTAAATTGACTGACTGACTGACAGTGTCCAGTGTCTGCGTCATCCTGAAGAATTATGACGTCGTAGCGCCCCTGGCGTGCTGATGTCATCAATCGTTCACGTGGAAGCACTTCCAAATCAGCCCCCAGTGGGGCATAAAAGGGGAAGCCTGTGGTGCCAGAAGTGGAGGTTTCCATTCATGCTCTTTGGAGTATGTAATGTTCAAGACATCCACATTCGCACTGCAAGTGTTCGGATGCAAACATCATGTTCTCTGCATTCAGGAGGTTATTTGTTTGAAGACATTGTTAATCAGGCTGCTCTTGCCATTTTTATTTTTTTAGAGTGAGTGACAATGAGTTATCTTATCTTACGCTATGATCACATAGAGCTGGTACTCTTGTTGGACCCTATGTATGACCAAATGTACCTTATTTATGCCTGCTAAGCAGTTACACACAGATCTGTGGCAGGCATAACCTTATTCAAGAGTTGCATGTCAAAATATTATTTTAAAAATATTGTGCTACCAAAATATTGTGGATAAAATATTGAAACCAAAATATTAAGAAGATATAGGCATGTACATAAGTGTAGATTTACTTTTCTTAGCCCCACACCTATGTACTTCGAAGATATACATGTCATCAATGCACATTTATGTGGAGTTAAGTAAAATAAACCCATACTAACTGATATGTTCTTAACATATCGATATTTTGGTCACCTATATTTTTCCAATGATACTATGGTAGAATGATACTTTTTAATCTATTCAGGTGGAATACTCATTTTACGAGTGCCGAGACATTCACCTCATCTTGTAAGCTTTCTGCACCCATAAATCTTAAGGAAGGGAAGGGTATTCAACGCATGGTCAGTCTTGTAAGTTTGTGAATGCCTACAAACATGGACATTTGTCGGTGGACACAAACCTCTCCCAAAGACCTCTCTATCCTAGAAAGGTTCAGATATTTACTTCAGCCAGGGGCTGGCATAAATAGCTTTGCAGGGTGGAAGGAGAACAGATAATCCCCAAATTTGGTTGTGTTGTAAGTGAAGGGCTGTCTCCATGGGGAAAGTACTTTTCCAATGAAGAAAAAGAATAATGTGTGCACAGGGAATCCTATTTCCCCTGCGTTCTCAGCCATGGAGAACTTGATACTGCGAGAATATGATCTATCTGGGAATGTAACATGACTTTAGGACCTGCTCAGGAATACACTTTGGAAACTATTACCTCCACGTCCCTCTTGCTACTCTCCATTACACAATGTGGTCCCTGCGCCTCGTAGACACACCCCCTACCAAAATAAAAATGCACCGCCCCCACCACAATACCTGTTCTTTTGTGTCTGTAGACACGGTACGGGTGGGTGCGGTGCGCTCACTCCAGGGTAGGTTCTTTGGAGCTGGTTCTTCTCTCTTACTGGCTCCGTTTCTTCGGCTCCTGGGTTTTGGGGCCTCCTTCCCATGCGGCTGTCCCTGGGCTTGTCGCTGCGCTTCGGAGCGGTGCTCTGGCTGTCGCGGTAGCTTGTTGGGCCCCTCGGTATGGGTGCTGCTCCCTTTTTGGCCCTTCTGTTTCGGGTGCTGGGCCTCTTGGCCTCTGTGGTGGGGGTCTGTTGATGGTGGGTGTGGTGCTACTTCCCTTTGCCCCTCCGTCCGTCTGGGTTGGACGTCCTTTTTTGTTTTATGCATTGCGGTGCTATGCCTGTTGTTGTTGTGTTGTTTCCTGACAAAGTGGACTGTCCTTTTCCCATTTCCTGTGGGTTCTCCTGTGTTCTGCCTCTGTGTCTGCGTTGCGGTGCTTGCAGGCCTGGCGCTGTTTTTGCTGGGGGCGTCCCCCCGCTGCTGGGCATCCGGGTTGGATGCTGGGCAGGGCTTTGGGTCGGCCTTCCCCTGCGTTTCTGTGCTTCCTCTGTTTTCGGCTTCCTGTGGCGATGGGGGCCTTTGGGGAGGAGTGCACTCCTGCCGGGGTCCCTGTTTTCGGCTTCGGCGTCTGTTTGGGCTGTTGCTTGTCGCTCTGGGGGCTTCTCTGTGTGCAGTTTCTCCCCCTTGAGTATGGCTGTGGTCTTTTCTCTTTGGCTTCCCCTGTGTGCTGTTTGGTGGGGTGCCGTGCTGGCTTCTTTCTGCCTGGTTGTTCCGTCTTGGTTCTGCCTGTTGGCGGTTTCTTGTACTGGGCCTCTTTGCCTGCTGTTCCGATGGTTTGCCGGCCTCTGGTGGCTTTTCGGTCTGTTGGCTGGCCTCTGGTTTTGGCCTTGCCTGCCTTATTGTACCGGTGGGGCATATGTACCGCTTTCGCGGGTGCTGTTGTCCCGTCCTGTGGTCTTCCAGGGTGTTGCGTCTGCAGTTCTGGTTGGGGGCGTCTGTGTCCTGCGGCCTTTAGGCGCTGGTGGTTCCTGCCTGCGTCTGTTCTCAGGCGTTCGTCGTTGTCGGCCCTGGTTGGTTCCTGGTTGTGTGGCTGTCCGGGCTTGCCGGGTGCTGTGGGCTTCACTGTCTCCTCTTCCTGTGGCCCTGCCGCCGTGGGTTGCCTGTTCTTGTCTGCTCCCGGGGATTGGGCTGGGTCGGGCCTGATTCGTGCCTGGATGGGTGCCCACCTGGGTGTGCCTGGTGCTGTTGGCTTGACTCTCTTGGCTTGTGGTCTGTGTTTTGTGGCTTTCCGTGGTCCGGTTTGGGCTTTGCCCTCTTCGGTTCCGTGGTTGGGCGGTGTTCTCTGGCTCCTGCTTCTCCCATTTCTGGGTGGTTGGGGGCGGCGCTGTGGCCCTGTGCATTCTGCTTGGTTCCTTTTTGAGCTCCTCTTGTGGCCACAGCTTCTTTCGCTCCTTGGGGCGCCGGTGGCGGCCTCCTCTGCTGTCCTGGACTGCTGGGTTCTTTTGGCGGCTGGTGGGCTGTTGTGGCTGCCCCTTGTTCCTGCCTGGGTCCCCTGGTTTTCCAGTGGGCTGTTCCCATTCCTTTTCCTTTTGTGGGCCTTTCAGCCTGGAGGGGGTTGGCATCTGACTTCCGCCGTGCTGCCGGTTCCTCTGGCTGTGCTCCTGGCTTGGGTTGTCTGGTGTGCGCCTGTCCTGTGGCTGGTTGGTTAATGTGGCTGTTTCCGTTGGGGTGTTTGCCCTTTGACTCTGGGGCGTTCTTGCCTGCTTTCTTTTTGCGGGTTGCGTTTCTGGGCGTCCCCGTTTGTCCACGTCTTCTGTGGTTTTTTGGGGTTCGCTGTTCTGTCTGGGCCCTTCCAGTTCCTGCCGTTTGGGCTCTGGGCTGTTTACTGTGGGGCCTGGGCGTGGTTTGCCCTGGTGTCTGTTCGGAGTCCTCCTTCCGCTGCTCCCCGGTTTGGTTTGGGGATGTTGGGGGGTGTCGTTTTGGGGTTGGTTCCCCTGCGGTTTCCTTGGTCAGCAGGCCTCTTGCTGGTTTTCCTCTGTTGACCTTGTTCCGGGGTCCTTGGCGCTGGTGGGGGTCTGGCTTCTCCGGTTCTGTGGCCCTTTGGTTGCGTTTTCTCCTGGGGCCTTCTCGGGCATTTCCGGGGTTGGCGTCTTCCGGTTGGGGCTGGGTGGCTGTCGCTGCCTTGGTCTCTCGGCTTTGGTCACCTCTTCTGTGCAGGTGCCTTTTGGGGGTCTGCCTGGTCTCCTTTGGCTCTGCATTGGCTCTTGGTTGGGGGCTTGGTGTGCTCGTGCGCACATGGTTCCCTTTTCTGTTTCTCTGCTGCTGGTGCCCTGGGCTAGCCTTTCTGGGCTTGGCTGTCCCGTGGCTGGGGTCTGTTGGTCGGTCTGGTCTCCTGTTTCGTTGTGGGGTGGTCCTTCCCTCGGTGGATGTGTCCCTCTTGGGGCTTTTCCTCCTGTTTGGCGGGCTCTCTGGTGTTCCCCTTTTGCCTTTTGTCTGTGGGGGTTTCGCCTTCTGGCTCTGCTGTTTTTCGCCATGTGGTATCAGCTTGCTGGCTTGGGGGGTCCTTGGCTCCTTGTTTTCTGGGTCTTCTTTCTTGCCCGTGTTTGGGGGCTGGGCTTGCCTCTGGGGTTTGGTCAGCTGTGTTGCGTCTGGCTTGCCTTTCCTGTTTGTTTGCCCTTCTTTGGTGCGTTTTGTTCCGATGTTCTGGGCTTGTGCTTGGACAGTTGGCCTGGTTTTTCTTGGCTTGGTATGTCTCGTTGCGTAATGGAGAGAAGCGAGAGGGACGTGGAGGTAATGTTTCTATTACTTACCGGTAATCACATTACTCCTAGTCCTACTCTCGCTTCTCTCCATTACGGCCCGCCGTCCCTCCCGGTGGCCCTGCCAACTATGTCTACGGTGGCTTTGTACGTACAGGTATTGTGGAGGGGCGGTGCATTTTTATTTTGGTAGGGGTGTGTCTACGAGGCACAGTGGCCTCATTGCATAATGGAGAGAAGCGAGAGTAGGACTAGGAGTAATGTGATTACCGGTAAGTAATAGAAACATTTCTGGTGATGGTTGTGAATTCCAGAAAGTAGTGGATCTACTGTCGCACGTAAGTGTAAATCTGTAAGCACAGCTTTACTACTTTATGTTTGTTTCAGGCCTACAAGAAAGGTTTTTTAAATATGTGTGTGCCACTCCCAAAGCAACAGTATGTTATACAGGTTGAAATGCACTTTTCCCCACACTATCACTTTGCGCCTGCTTTAGGGTGCCATCTTTTCTTTCACTCAGTTGCCTTCGGCTGATTTGCTGTGGATGAAGGTAAGAGACATCCTTCCACTGTTTTTGTTTGATTTCAGATTCAGAGCTGCAGGTCACCTAGAGGCATGGAATGTTTCTCCCATTTGAAGGACTACACCGTCTAGTCCAATGAAAATGAATAGAGCAGCCATCAACATGAGCATCTATGGAATGCAAGTCTCTGGACCCTGAATTGCATATGAGTGCTGCTGTGAATTGCTGGGTATTGTTAGTTTAAGTACTTTGCTGAAACCATTTTATTTTCATGGATCCATTTCAATATCAAACTCCTGTAATTCAAATATGACTCTTGATTGCTCTTTCCAAAAGTCAGATTATAAGGCGGGTTAAAGATTGTTTCCTTTTTCAACTGTCGCCAGATGGCTATTATATTGTTGGCGTGGCATCCATCATTTGCCTGGTTCCAGTCTCTGGATATCTCCCAGCAGGTTGATGTCTAGAGGTGGAGAAGAAGAAGGAGAAAGAGAAAGAAAGAAGCTGTGCTACATTTTCAAGTGTCCTGTCCAAACTGATTACTGTGTAAAATAGACGGAAAAACACAGATGCTTGACTTATCTTGCAGGTCCAGGGGTTTTCCTTGCCTGATGTGAGTGCCTCACCAAAGATCCTGTTGGAACTCTATTCATCTAGAAGCCTGTCAGCAGTACACACACATGTTAAGTCAGGTTCTTTCATTCCCAACTAAGCCTGCATCTTCAACTTTGCCATACAAACCTATACTTGAAAGTTTTCCTGTCATTTCTCTTTCCTTTTGACTTGCCTTGTTCCCGTTTGACTTTCATTGCTAGGTTTGAGCGCAGGACTTTAATGTTGTGTAATGCACTACTTCTAAAACCTAACATATGATCAATCTCTTAGTCTCTTGGTACTGTAGTTATATTTATCGTTCACGTCCCTGACGAGTGATACTTGGGGAGAGCTTGTACTCCTCGCTTTGTACCCAAGCTACTCATACAAATGATCGTTACTGGCTGTGGTACTCACCCGCTCAGAGTCTGAAGCCCCCGTGATTACTCTTGCCGCTGTCCTGTGCTAGGGAGTTTAGTGCTTGACCTAAGCTGTTAGGAGTTGGCGTTTAATGATGCCCCATCACAGCTGCACACATCACTGGGATAGACTGAGAGTTCAGCATTCATGTCATAATATGTCATCCACATGCGCACAAAGGTCTCGCATGCATCAAGAGTATCTTCCAGGCTTGCCAGCGTGGATTCCTTGGTACTATATCTTGGGATTGCCTCCATAATTACAGCTTGGCAGAGGCAGTGGGAGCCAGTGTCCAGATTCTGGTCCTCCAGCCTCCCGCCGGGTTTTCTTTCACTCCCCTTCTCTGTCCTACCTTTCACTTTTCATTCGGGCCTCACTACCATTCCCCACCCCTTCCTCTCAATCCCTCTACATCTCCCTTTTTATATCTTCAATCTGTCATCCATTATTCTGATACTATTAATTATTTTTAATGAATGGACTTTTTTTAAAAAGTCCTTTTATTACATTTTTCAAACATTAAATACAGTACACATACAGTTCAGATTACATTACATTTGTGGGAAAGTGCCTCTTTTGGACATAATTAGCCCCCACTTTTTGAGTGGAAAATGATGTAACTTTGACTGGAAGTGCACAGAGTCCCTGCCAGAGCTCTTTCCCTAAACTGTACCTTTTGTTTCTCAATTGGCACAACTTCAGTACCCCTTGTGAGTCCCTAGTAAATGGTACCCCAGGCACCTTAGGCATTGGCACTGAAGAGGGACCCCAAGGGTAGCAGCACAAATTGTGCCATCTAAGGGCATGCACATTGCCATTGCAGACTGCGTACTTTGGTGCAGAAGAGTCGACATGGCACACATCCCTTTGTGCCATGCCCCAGACAGTGCATGAGAAATAGGTAAGACACCCCTCTAGAACGCCTTATTGTACTAAGGCAGGGTGCAATATATCTCTTGTGAGGACATATCTGTATGAGCAGATATGCCCCTGCAATAACTATGTCAATTTTTGGGTATTGTAAGTGAACAGGGAAGCCATAGAAAGTACATGGACTGGACACTATTCATTACGAGTTCCCTAGCTCCATGATCGCTTCACTGTATTATGGGATATTTGGTTCCAAACATCTCATCTTAATACACCTGCACTAATTCCAGTGTCAGATTTATTAATAACTGAACACAGAGGACCCCTTAGAGGGGTCCCCTGAAACCTACCAACCTTTAGTGGGATCACCGACTGGCCTAAGCCAGCCTGTCACCCCCAGACAGA
The DNA here is from genome assembly GCA_963921515.1 of Calotriton arnoldi. NCBI lineage: Eukaryota > Metazoa > Chordata > Amphibia > Caudata > Salamandridae > Calotriton > Calotriton arnoldi. The sequence continues at coordinate 908,236 of CAWUFW010006084.1, read as the reverse complement.
GTTCTGACCTCATGGGGTGAGTTCCTCTGCGCCCAGAGGTCGAGACTAATGCCTGCCCAGGGTGGAGGTGTTCACACCTCCCTCCTGGCCAGGAAGAGTCATCTGTGCGGGAAGCTTGAAAGGACTTACCGCCTTTCAAATGTGACCTCAGCCTCTCCTGAGAGGAGTAGCCCCCCCCCTCTTGTCCTCACCCCTTTTGTTGGGAAGACAGGCCAGGGTAAGAGCATATAATGCCCTCTGCAGTGCCATCTTGCGGTCAGGCGTATCAGGATATCAGTACGGTGGATTACAACTGTTTCCGGTATCATGGCAACGCACTGCGCCATCGGGAGCAGCAGAATTACCCTGTCAATGCCCTGCTGTCAAAGCCACGCCCCCTATTTCCTCTTTTTTGAAGGTTCAGTAGCTGTGTGAAGCTAGGCTGCTCCTTTCTACAAAAAAGTGCTATGCAACCCTAATTATATTTTTATAACTGACCTCTCCAAGATGTGTGTCTGCCATCTTGGAACATTACATCAAAACAAAAAATAAATGGGGCTACCATGTCATGATGCATCTGTCCCTGTAAGCAAGACCTCTGTTGTGCCATTGCCGCTGACAGAGATCCGGCAGGGTTTGATCCTGCCTGCCACCACCTGCCTCGCTGTGCCCATTTTTCCGCTGTTTTTTCCTGTGCTGTTATATTGTTTAATATTGTGTGTCTTATATTGTGGGTTTTATTTTTTACTGTATTGTTCACTGTGACTGCCTCTAATTTGTCCCTTCCTCCTGCGTTATCCCGCCGCTGCCCCCCGCGGCCCCTCCCCCCTGCCTCTATTGCTCCCGCCTCCCAGCTGAACTTCCCGCCCTCCTCCCCTATTTAATGGCGGCCGCTACTGGGACGAGCAAGCAAGACCTCTGACTCCGGTCAGGGACCTGTTGTCTCCCCCAGTAGCTCCACCGTTGTGCCGTTGTCGCTGACAGAGATCCGGCAGGGTTCGAGCCTGCCTCCCACCACCTGCCTCGCTGTGCCCGTTTTTCTGCAGTTTTTTCCTGTGCTGTTATATTGTTTAATATTGTGTGTCTTATATTGTGGGCTTTATTTTTTACTGTATTGTTCACTGAAGTCCCACTAGAAGTGCAGCTCCTCCTCTCCACTCCGCCTGACTACAAGATGGCGGATCACTAAGCCCTGTCGATTTGCTTCGCCCCCAAGGACTGGCTCCGAACACATTCCACTGCAAGGGACACCTTGTGATAGGAGCCCTCTGCCCCAAACCAAGAGGGATCCTATACAAGAGCACTCATTTCCCTCAGGGAGCCCCCACACCCTCAGCCGAATCTGCCTGGCCTCATGATGGCCGCTCCTGAGAGCCCTACGAGAACGAGAACCTAGAGGCTTTCGACTCCCTCTTCCCCACACTACGATCCACTCTCCCCCACCTGCCTCAACCCGCCCTAACACAGCTCCCACCCACAACTAAATGGCCCCAACAGGAACCACAAACCATCGCCACCCTGCCCCGCGCCCCCGCCGCCCGCCTCCCACGAGTCACCTCCCACCACAGAGCCTCCACAAAGCGTGCTCTCCAACTCCCTAAGGAAAGTATAAACCACTTCCTAATGGGACCCACCCTCCGCAACCCCACGAACTAGCCCGGCCGACAGCGACCTTTAATCACACTAGTTCCCGCACAAATCTTGGAAATCTGAATTCATACCATGACCCAACACACCCCCTCCCAGGATCCCAAAAGGTGTCAGCATGTCCTACACAATGAGTAATAGACAACATTCCATAAACCCGGCCTGCAACACACAGGGCGAATCCCCCCAAGATGCCCTTACTCCCTCCCATGACTCCATGGCACAGCGTCTCGCATCACTAGAAAGCCAGATAGACTCGATTTCCCGGGGCTTGTCCGAAATCCTCACCAATCTTGACAAGGAACGCAGGCCCCACCAATCCCCTCCCTGGATACCCACTACATCCAACAACAACCACCACAAGTGCCCTAGTTGGCCCTCAGCAACCCCTCGTGGCACGGTCACAGAGACTCTCAAGATCGGACGCCGTAGCCTGGCCACAAAAATCCCTAAGAAACTCTGCCTTCCCCTTTAGGGCTCAGAGACGCCCTAATACCAAGATCGAGCCTCGGGCCTCAAGACCCACCAGGGCAAAAGCAGCAATGTCGGACAAAGAAGCAGCCGATCTAGCCTCCTCATATGACTCACCTCCCTCAGACTCCCCAAATTCCAAAATCCAAGTGATCACTGGTTTCAGAAAAGACCTTCCTTGCACAAAACCACCTAGACTGCCCTTCCTCACCACCCTACCTAGGGCGCCCAAAGGATTGATCCCCAGCAACAAAGAGCTATCCACCAACTGCTTGCTCATCAACTGTAGGTCGGCGACTATGCATGCAACCGAACTAGCAGAAGCCATCCTCTCACAGGACATCGACATCGCATTCTGCACGGAAACCTGGCTCAACGAGCTCTCCTCATCATACCTAGACATGCTTGTGCCCCCAGGGTTTTCCATCATTAACAAAGACAGAAAAGACCAGCGAGGGGGATGGGTAGCTATCATTCACAAAAACAACTTGGTCATCACGGAAATAGAATCATGCAATTACAACTCATTTGAATGCCTTTCAACCAACATAAAGACCAAAGACAAAGGAACTTTGCTCTGCCACCTTCTCTATCACCCGCCAGGCAACACAGCCGCATTTGGGGAACACTTAGCTGACCTGATAGCTCAATGTGCACTTGGAGATGCCAACAATCTAATTCTTGGCGACCTCAACCTGCGGTGGAATGAAACTAACAACCCGCTAATTCAAACGCTATCCAATCTACTCTGTGACAATAATCTAACCCAACACTGCACGGAGGAAACGCACCACAAAGGAGCCACCCTGGATGCCATCATCGCTCAACGAAATGCAATTACAATCAACCACATACTCCCCGTGGACTGGTCAGACCACCACATGATACTATTTCATATCAACCAACAAACTCTCTCTCAAACACCTATGCAAGACCCCCCAAATGGACCAGAAACTTCTCCCAGATCCCCATGGCAGTCCTCGAAGAACGGATAAGCTCGCTTCTTCCCCACACCAACGACCACCTCTCCACAACTGAACTCACCGAGCGGTACAACGCAAAGCTAGTGACCATGCTTGACCAGCCAGCTCCCCTAAAGCTGAAAAAAAGCCGAACCATTCCATCCAGGTCATGGTTCAACTCCGACCTCAATTCTGAAAGGAGAAAACTAAGAGCCAAAGAAAGAAGCTGGAGGAATAATCCTACCTCCATCCTCCGCGAACAACCCAAAACAGCCCGTAGGAAGTACAACAATCACATTCAAAACAAGAAATCCAGCTTTTTCCGCTCTGCGCTGGACAGCGCAAAAAATCGACCCAATGAGCTCTATAACATCATCAGGCAACAAACCTCCAAGCCCGCAACCTCCTCTTTACAGGCATCCAAAGAACTCTGCGATAACTTCGCCAACTTCTTCAATGATAAGATCACCAAGATCGAACTCTCACTGGACGTCAACATTACACACCCCACTAAGGTCATCACATCCAGGACGCCTGATTTCGATCCCTGTACCTCTTCCAATTCCTGGCTAAGCTTCCGCCCCATTCAAGAATCTGAGATAGTCACGCTGATCTCCACCTCCAAACCCTCAGCTCATGTCCTAGACCCCATTCCTCCCCTACTGACCAAAAACTGAAGCACGCCCTAGCTCCACTTTGGTGCGAGATCATAAATAGCTCCTTGAAAAATGGAGTCATTCCAGACTGCCTTAAAATGGGACAAGTCACACCGTTACTGAAAAACCTGGCCTCGACATTACGGAGCTGAATAACTTTAGACCTGTATCAAACCTCCCCTTCTGTCCAAAACCCTAGAAAGATGCGTACTCCAACAACTAACCCAACACCTGGACAACATCAACCTCCTGGACCCCCACCAATCTGGCTTCAGAAAAGGCTGTAGCACAGAAACCGCGATCCTCAACATCATTGACGATATCCACAGATCACTAGACTCCGACCAATGCTGCCTCCTCATTCTCCTTGACCTCTTGGCAGCATTTGACATGGTAGACCACAAACTTCTCCTTAGGGCTCTCCAAGAAAGAGCCGGTCTTGGCGAGATGGTCCTCCAATGGTTCTCCTCCTTCCTGCACAACCGCACGCAAAAAATAAAAATCAGAAACTTCACTTCCGACCTCCACCAAGTCAACAAGGGCGTCCCTCAAGGCTCGGTGCTATCCCCGCAACTTTTTAACATTTACATGGAACCTCTCTCCAAACTACTCAATAAAGCCAACATCTGCTTTCACCTCTACGCTGATGATACTCAGATCTATTTGGAAACTACCTCCCTCAAAGACATTCAAAGACTCAATGACGTACTGAGAGATGTCCAACACTGGCTGTCATGCAACCACCTTAAACTAAACCCTGACAAGACTGAGACACTCCTCATCTCGAACAAGGAAGAGAACCCCCAAATTGCCGAATGGTTAAAGGCCATTCATGCACTCAACGGGAATCTCACTCTAGCAGACTCTGTCAAATCACTAGGCATCACTCTAGACCCGAAACTGAACATGACCAGACACATCAAGAATTCGGCCAAGAGCGCTTTCCTTAACCTCAGACTACTGAACAAAATAAAACCCTTCATCCCGCCCAGTGATCTCAAACAAGCCACCCAAACTCTGGTACTGTCAAGACTGGACTATGGGAACGCAGTCCTCTCAGGAATCCCAAAATCACATTTGGCGCCCATCAAAACAACGCTGCATGCGGCAGCCAGAATGATCACCGGTATCAAGAAATTCAACCACATTTCTCCTGCTCTCAGGGAACTTAAGTGGCTTCCAGTAGAAATGCGGATTAGCTTCAGAACAGCCTGCCTCACGCATAACGCCCTGCACACCGGCAAACCTGAATATCTGGCAAAAAACTCAAAAAGCTGGCCAGGCCAGGAACCTCAGAAGCTCAAACTCCCTCCTACTCATCCCACCAAAGACTCGAAAACAAAAAACTGCGGATCGATCCTTCGCCGGAAGCGCCCCAAAAATCTGGAACTCTATTCCCCCTCACATCAGAACCATTCCCTCCTTTGTAAAATTCAAAAGTCAACTCAAAATCCTGTTCCTAAACCGCTCCCTAGGGGTTGGATAGGATCAATCGGAGCAGCTAGCTGACACCGCGCACTGCTCTAACTCCAAGGTTTCAAAAGACTCCGAAGACTGAGACTGTTCTGACTCTATTAATGTGTTGCTCTTCTGTTTTGTGTTTTATGACTCTTTTCAATGTATCTGCTGTAAAGCGCTCCGATACCCTAGGGTCAGGCCAGCGCTATATAAAACTCCCTAAATAAATAAAATAAATAAAAACTGTGACTGCCTCTAATTTGTCCCTTCCTCCTACGTTATCCCGCCGCTGCCCCCCTGTGGCCCCTCCCCCCTGCCTCTAACGCTCCCGCCTCCCAGCTGAGCTTCCCGCCCTCCTCCCCTATTTAATGGCGGCCGTGCGCAGGGGGCGCGCTGCTGGCGCGCCACAGGCACGCCAAAGGCAAGTCCGTCTGCGCCCGTCCGCCCTCCAACTACAACCAGCGCTAGGGACCCTGGACCCTGCACCATCCACCACTACGACTCAGCCACCCTCCTCGCACTCAACCCCGGGAGGAACAACAACTGCCAGCTGTCCGCGCTGAACAACACCCACGGACAGTTCTCCTGCCACCACTGCCGCCAGACTTTCAACACCATCAGCACAACCATGGCCACCACCTCAGGACCGAACACCAACACCTCCGAAGCCCTGAAGTGCATCCTCCTCAATGTGCGCTCCCTGCACAAACACGCCATTGAGATCTGGAACCTCCGCGACACCCTCTCACCAGAAGTCGCCTTCTTCACAGAAACCTGGACCAATGCCTCATCCGCCCCCGACATCGCCACCGCCATCCCCGACGGATACAAGATCCAGAGGAAAGACCGCCCAAACCGCCCGGGTGGATGACTCGCCATTGCACACAAGAGCTCCCTCTGACTCTCCATCTCCAACACCGACTCCATCTCTGCCACCGAACACCTTCACTTCCAGATCCAGACCAGCCCTAGAACCACTCTGCGCGGCGTGGTTGTCCCATGCAGAGGGGGAGGGTCCGAGGACAAGGACCTCTGTCTTCTCCGAGTTGAGCTTCAGGCAGCTGCTGCTCATCCAGGATGCAACATCCTTCATTCCTTCCTGGAAGTTGAGTTTGGTGGTGATGGGGTCCTTGGTGAGGGAGAGGATGAGCTGGGTGTCGTCTGCCTAGGATACTATGCTGAGTCCGTGGTGTCTGACGATGGCGGCGAGGGGGGCCGTGTAGATGTTGAAGAGCGTGGGGCTGAGTGATGATCCTTGGGGTACTCCGCAGTTGATTTCTGTGGGTGCGGAGAGGAAAGGAGGCAGTCTGATTCTTTGGGTTCTGCCGGTGAGGAAGGAGCGGATCCATTTGAGGGCCCTTCCCTGTATGCCAGTGTCGTGGAGTCTGGCGGTAAGTGTGCGGTGGGAGACGGTGTCGAACACTGCGGAGAGGTCAAGCAGGATCAGGGCTGCGCTGTGTCCTTGGTCGAGGAGGGTGCGGATGTCGTCTGTGGCAGCGAGTAGAGCGGTCTCAGTGCTGTGGTTGCTGAGGAAGCCGGATTGGGAGGGGTCGAGGATGGAGTTTTCCTCGATGAATTTTGTAAGCTGGGCATTGACGATCTTCTCTGTGACTTTGGCTGTGAAAGGGAGGAGGGAGATGGGTCGGTAGTTCTTGAGGTCCGTGGGGTCAGCTGTGGGTTTCTTTAGCAGGGGTCTGACTTCTGTGTGTTTCCAGTCGCTGGGGAAGGTGCCCGTCTTGAAGGTGGTGTTGATGGTGCGTCGTAGTTCTGGGGCGATGGCGGCTCTGTGGTAGATGTGCGGCGGGCAGGGGTCCGTGGGGGCTCCCGAGTAGATGCTCTTTATGGTCGAGTTGGTGTCTTCGGTGGTGACTGGGGTCCAGGAGGAGATGGTAGGCTGGCTGGCGTTGCTGGGGGGGTGATGATTTCGGCGTCGGGAGTCTGGTCTATGAACTGGTTGTAGAGGGCTTTGTTTTTCAGGTGGAAGTAGGATCTGAGCTTGTCGCAGAGGTCCTGGGAGGGGGTGATGTCCGTGGTTTCGCTGGGGGGCTTGGTGAATTTCTGGATGACGTTGAAGAGTTCTTTGGAGTTGCTGGAGTTGGCGAGGATCTTGTTTTGGATGAAGGTCCTTTTGGTGGATCTGATGCGTTGGTGCTATTCCATCATGGCGTTCTTGTAGGTGGTGCGGTCTTCTGTTGTTTTGCTGTTTCTCCAGTTCTTCTCGAGACGTCTGCAGGTGCGTCTGGATTCTTGGAGGTCAGAGGTGAACCAGGTGGCTTTCCTGGGGCGCTGTCTGTCGGGGTTGCGTAGGGGTGCGAGCTTGTCTGCGCAGTTGGAGATCCATCTGTGGAGTTCTTTGGCTGCGCTGTTGGGGTCAGTCGAGGTGGTGGGGGGGACGTGGTTGAGGGTAGAGTTGAGTCGCTCCTCCGTGATTTTGCTCCAATTCCTTCGTGGGGGTCGCGATGCTGGTTTGGGGGCGGTGGGTTTGTTGACGTTGAAGTGTACACAGTAGTGATCTGTCCAGAGGAGTTGCGTGGTGTGGCTGAAGTGGATGCTCTTACCTCCTGCGAAGATGGGGTCGAGGGTGTGTCCTGCCTTGTGGGTGGGCGTGGTGATGAGCTGTTTCAGGCCAAGGTTGGTGAGGTTTTCCAGCAGGGTGGTGGAGTTGGGGTCGCTGAGGTTGACGAGGTGAAAGTTCAGGTCTCCGATGAGTATGTAGTCGATGGAGGCGATAGCGTGGGGTGCGATGATGTCGGTGATGGTCGTGACGAACGGGGCGCGGGGTCCGGGGGGTCTGTAGGTGAGGGTGCCCTCGGCAGCCCCCCCGCCCCCACGGACCACGCCCAAAACCTCAGCATCGTACTCGACTCCTCCCTCTCCATGACCCGACAGGTCAACGCCGTGGCCGCCAGCTGTTTCAACAAGCTCTGCATCCTCCGAAAGACCTTCAAATGGATCCCCCCTGAATCAAGGAAAACCGCCACCCACGCCCTCATAACCAGCAGACTGGACTACGGTAACGCCCTCTACACCGGAATCAACAAGTCACTGCTCCACAAACTCCAGACCATACAAAACACCGCAGCCAGACTCGTCCTCGGCATCCCCCGACACGAACACATCACCCAGCACCTGCGCAACCTCCACTGGCTCCCCGTTGAGAAGAGAATCACTTTCAAGATACTAACCCACACCTACAAATGCCTCCACAACACCGGACCCCAATACCTCAACGAAAGAATCTCCTTCCGCCTACCCAAAAGAAACCTCCAATCCACCGACCTCGCCCTCGCCTAAACCCCACGAATCCGCAAAGCCAGAACAGGTGGAAGGGCCTTCTCCTACATCGCAGCCAAGACCTGGAATGAACTCCTGATCGAAATCAGACGCGCCCCCTTCCTGAACATCTGCAGGAAGACACTCAAGACCTGGTTTTCTTTACCCTGCAGTGCCTCCAGTATGCCTGAAGGTTTTTTCGGATAAAACCGGAATAATAATTACGTGTTGCATCTGTAGGCAACACTGTGTCAAGAATCCTGGTCTTGCCAATGATGCTACTTATACAGCCCTCATGGTATATTGCCACCTGCTCTTTTAATCACATTTTCTACTGAAACAAATCATGCTTACTTGCAAAAGAATAAAAAAATACAAAGATGCTTCTTTCTTGCTAATGGACAAGTTTGAAAGACTGGAGCGCATTGCTAAATAATAATCAGGAACAAAAGAAACCTTAAAAATGCGTTTTTGCACATTTTGGCTCAACCAGTCCCCAACACCCCCCAGCCCCCCCCCCAATGCCCCCCCAATGCCCCCCCACTCCCCCTTGCCCCCGAAGAGGAGGGTATTTGCAGCTACCAGCTGTAATATGGCACCCTCCACTGCCATGCGATGGTGGCACCACAGGTTGTCCATCTTACCTCACCTTGTGGGTCCGCCTACGTCTGTGATAGGGCAATGGACATGTTAGAAATCACCATCTTTTTAGTCTTAGTTCCCCAGATTTCTCCCTCTTTTACTAAACCCTTTTTTGTTAGCCATCGGACTCCTCACACTTACCTCCTGTTAACCAGGGGTTAAGTGCTTGTGCTCTGTATGAATGAATGAATTAAGTACTACTTCTAAAGAGCGAACAGGTGCTTCAGGGAAGCGTCACGGCGCTAAACGGCAGGATTGCCATTGATGAACAGTTGGCCTAGCTAAATAAGGAAAATCTTCAGGTCCTTTTTAAACCGAGATTTGGAATCCTCTTTCCTGAGCTCCAAACAAAAGTTGTTCCATAGCATAGCCGGCAACTATGAAAAGGGCGTTCCCCACTTCTGCCTCAGATTACTCTTGGAACAGCCAGCAGCAACTTAATATTGGAGCCAAGTCTCTCCTTGGCCTCCACCAGCAGAATCTCTGCTGAAGAAAGAGTAGGTCTTTCTTGAGTAGAGCTCTAAAGGTAATCAGCAAAGATGTGGAAAGGATCTGTTTCTCCACCAGCAGACTGTGCAACTGTTTACGACCCTGTCTAATAGGCCTTTTCAGAATACTTAAAATGAGACGAGCAGCAGCATTTTGTATTATCTGGAGTTTGTTGAGTGATTTAGCAGAAAGATCCAAGAAGAGGGAGTAGGAATGATCGAGCTGGGAATCCACCAAGGCTTGCACAAGTGGTTTCCTGGTGTTCATCTGTAAAACGTTTAGAAACCTACATAGTGGTTTTAAAAGTTCATAGCATATTCCAGTAATATCGCGAATGTGTTTTTTTATAGGAAAGTTCTTGATCAGATTTTACCCCAAGGTTCCTAGTCGACTGGGCTGGCAGAGACGTAGCATCCAATGATTGTGGCCAAAGACATCTAGATCAAAGGGAGAGGGGTTGCCAAAAACCAATACCTCTGACTTATCAGGCAATTTAGCCGTATACAGTTTGCAACCTCCATCAGGCAGCCCTGAAAATGCTCTTCCAATGATCTGTCAACTTGCTGAAAGGAGAGAAATAATGGTGTATAATCAGCAGACAATACAATCTTTAAGCCCCACAGTTCAACAACCTCTGCCAGAGGGGCCATAAAGGTGTGGAACAGAATGGGGCTCAAAGCCAAGCCCAGCTGGATCTTAACTCAACCGGATGTAAAAGGGGGGGATGACCAGCTTGTCATCGTTCTGAGAGGAAAGATTTTAACCATCTGAAAGCTTTGTCCCTAACCCCTGTTGTTTCCAGAGTTTCTAATAAAATATTGTTGAATACTTTGTCAAAAGCTGCAGACAAATCTAGGAGAGTGACCACAGCTTTGATACCCTCATGCAATGTAAATTTTAGAAATACAGAGAACTCCAATAGTGCAACTTCAGTACAGTGCCCGGGACAGGAACCCGCCTGGGTGGCATGCAGAATATTTTTAACTTCCAAAAATTGCATCATTTCCATATTGACAATATCTTGGAGGACCTCGGCCATCATCTAGAGCATGATCCTGATAGTGTAGACCTTAGTTAAAAGAAAGTAGAGTGCATTTGAGCCCTTTGATCTCTAAAGGGGAAGTTCAATATTAATTTCAAAGTTTCCCTATGAGTTTCTACAGTAGGTAGTCTCATCATTCTCGAGTCTCTAAGGACTTGACATAGTTTGCCAAAACCTAGCAACTAGTTACCTTATCAACAAGAGAAACTAGAATTGGAAACAGTATGATGACACCTCAAAAATAAATATACTTTTGTTAAAGATTGATTTAGTAGCATCAAAGGAGATTAACCATAATGGTGCAGTCAGTGCAATAAAAACAAGGCAAGCTTCAGCCAGGTATATTTAAGATGTTCAGAAGGGGATTCAGAACTGTGTGGGTTTTCACCGCCTGCCAGGTAAGACCTAGTTAAAGATGCATTAGTGAATATGTTAAAATGTACGCAAAGAGCAAAAGGAATTTGGGAACTGATTCTATTTCTATCACTCTGCTAGCACAAACATTTCACAGATGCTCAGTCACTTGAATACTTAATAAAAATACTGCTAGGCTGCAGCATCTCAAAGGCATATGTGACTGACAAGGAAGGGTTTGTGAAATATAAAGCTAAAACCAGAAAAAGAGCAATGCACCTGATACATATCAATATAAGGCAGAGTCTATCGAAATGCAGGCATACATTAAGTAAGGGCATATTTTTCCAAACTTTATTGCATTCTTGATTAAAGGGGTACATTTCATAAGGTGTACTAGGTATAACACAAAGGAATAAAAAAAGCCAGTGAACAGATATTGTGCTGGTTTTTATCAATATTATAGACGATATAACTCGACCATTTTTGTAAAAAAAAAAAACAATGGTATTTGTAGTAACGGACCTCATTTGTGCAGCTAATTTGATATACAGAATAATGCATGTGAAACGGTAGGGGTGGGGAATCAGCTGCTAACACGCCAGGGCAGAATCAGTAACCTATGTGTAGGCATTCTGTTTATCCAAAGACAGGCAGTGGCTGGCCCTGTATATATACAGGGTGGTGATTTGCTGCTCAACCTTTGTTTGCTGGCGGAAGGCCTCTGACCACACCGCTCTCTGATGTGGTTCTCCACTGTCCTCTAGATATTATTGGGTGTGTTGTTCAGTGCCCTCATTACAAAACTAAACTTTCTCAATGGAAGTTATACTTGCGGTTAAGAAGTGTGTAACTGGCTGGCAAAAGCACAGTCCTTGTGTGTCCTGGACTAGAAAGTAACAGAGGGATATATCATATAGAAAATTGTTGCCATGGAGGGTCGAGTGAGTGAGGAAGAGTGGAGAGGTTTCGAGGGATCTTAAGGAATGTAGACTGTCTGTGAAAATATCAAGTGAGTATGGGCATAGAATATCAAGTTCTATGAACATTTAAAGCCATATTAGGCAATGGACTACAAGTAGAGTATTGGCTGGGTACTCTTGGCAAGTGGGAGCACATTGGTTGCACCTCGGAATGATAGGCAAGATTAAGAGATATGGGGGCATAATTTTCAAGGTTTTGCGTCGCCCTTTCGTCCCACAAAACCTAATTGAGATTTATCAAGCCACGCAAGGCCACCTTGCATGGCCCTGCATGACTGGATAAATCTAGAGTAACACAAAGTAGCATACATTTCTGCCTTGCGTCACTCTGCAGCAGGAAGGCATTCAATTGGTGGAGCATGGGTGTTCCCACGCATCCACCCATGGATTTTGGGACATTATCAGATTTTCCATTAGTGGTAGACCCGGGAGTGCATCAAATTGCTACACCTCACCAGGTGAGGCTTAACAAGGAGAAATATCTTTATTTCACCTTGTTTGTTCCTCTTTCTATTTGTGCTGCAGCACACAGCCATGGCCCATGAGGTGGGGCCGGATTGGGGGGGGGGGATTCAACATAAATAATTAACTTTCCCTCGTTGTCGTCTGTCGAAATCCCCACCACCCAGTGGGATCCGTCTAATTCAGTAGCGATGTGTGCAGCATGTATCTGAGTTTGATATCTGAGGGGCTACGGGGCAGATGTGCTTATTTCCTAACCTGCAATTGTATGTCTATGTATGCTTTGTCTCTGAAGCTTGTTCTTTTCTGTTCAATAAAAAGACTTAAAAAAAAAAAAATATTGATTGCATCTAAACAAGGTTACTGACATCTTTGGTATGACAGTGACTGTTAGCATGTAGTTATAGTTCTTATAATATGGTGACCCTTTGTTGAAGCCAAAAGGCTTGCCTTATATTTTAATGTAACCAGGATGACAGTGGTAATGGCAAACTGCCAGCACATCCGTCAAGTCTAAGGTGAGCACAACAGATGCAGTAAGTATGGTGTGCTCAAATGGATCAACACTATGCCACCATAGTAGTGTAAATTAATGTATGAGAAAGAGAACTTTCACACATTTACAAATCACTTAACAATCCAGAGCACTACACAGATATAGTGATTTTGATCTGTCAATAATACAGATCCAATTTTAAATTTTCAAACATATAAATCCAAAACTTGTTGATACATATGTCAATGAGTGAACAGCACTGACAACTAAAATTTGTTAAAGCAAACACAAGGAGATGATGGACGGAGCGCTGAAACTTTTCAGACCTTCACCCCCAGTCACAGATTTGGGTTGAATACATCATCATTCTTTAGCTCACTTTGCCAACTCAGTTCAGACCCAGCTATATGCAAATCAGTCTTGACCCCGTGCCTCATGGGAACAGTTCAGCCCGTACTGCCAAGCCAGGTCTTCCCTGAAACGGAAACAAGCATCCTGGGACCGGTTTCTGGGTAACACCCTTCATCAGCCAGGCTAGCTTGAATCCAGTGGCAAAGTGAGCAAGGGACCCACGTCTGGGCATACCCTGTCAACTTAGGGCGAACAAAGCAAACCCAAGGAGATGATGGACGGAGCGCTGAAACTTTTCAGACACTCACCCCTAGTCACAGATCTGGGTTGAATCCATCATCATTCTTTAGCTCACTTCGCCACCTTAGTTCAGACCCAGCTATATGCAAATCAGTCTTGACCCTGTGCCTCGTGGGAACAGTCCAGCCCGAACTGCCAAGCCAGGTCTTCCCTGAACCGGAAACAAGCATCCTGGGACCGGTTTCTGGGTAACACCCTTCATCATCCAGGCTAGCTTGAATCCAGTGACAAAGTGAGCAAGGGATCCACGTCTGGGCATACCCTGCCAACTTAGGGCGAATGAAGCAAACACAAGGAGATGATGGCCGGAGCGCTAAGATTTTTCAGACACTCACTCCCAGTCACAGATCTAGGTTGAATCCATCATCATTCTTTAGCTCACTTCGCCATCTCAGTTCAGACCCAACTATATGCATATCAGTCTTGACCCTGTGCCTCATGGGAACAGTCCAGCCCGAACTGCCAAGCCAAGTCTTCCCTGAACCGGATACAAGCATCCTGGGACCAGTTTCTGGGTTACACCCTTTATCAGCCAGGCTAGCTTGAATCCAGTGGCAAAGTGAGCAAGGGATCCACGTCTGAGCATACCCTGCCAACTTAGGGTGAACAAAGCAAACACAACGAGATGATGGATGGAGCGCTTAAACTTTTCAGACACTCACCCCCAGTCACAGATCTGGGTTGAATCCATCATCGTTCTTTAGCTCACTTCGCCACCTCAGGTCAGACCCAGCTATATGCAAATCACTATTGACCCTGTGCCTCATGGGAACAGTCCAGCCTGGGACTGGGAAATGGTCTCTAGTATAGACATCCGGTGTATAACAGGTACTCGCACTTATCTGCGGTTCACCACCATTTATAGTGAGAACATTGAGGAAGAACGTATGCTCCGTTTGGTCCAATATGTACACAAAAGAGCCCCTAGAGGCTCTGTAAGTAACTCAGCAACCTAGTAAATGGTGGTGAACCGCAGACAAGTGCGAATACCTGTTATACACCGGATGTCTATACTAGAGACAATTTCCCAGTCTCAGGCTGGACTGTTCCCATGAGGCACAGGGTCGAGACTGACCATTTCCCAGTTTATCTAGTTCTTGGGGCTCCAAGGACTGGGCTTTTTGTCCGTTTGATCCACATAAGAGAGGTGGTTTTGTCGCTGACTTCCTCGCTTTGAAAGAACAACAAGCCTTGAAAAAGTCGTCAATACGACGAAACACGTGTCGGCTGTGTGCTTCATTCATTGACCTGCATGTCAACAAATTTTGGTTGTCAGTGCTGTTCACTCATTGACTTATGTATCAACAAGTTTTGTATTTATATGTTTGAAAAATTAAAATTGGATCTGTACTATTGACAGATCGAAATCACTATATCTGTGTAGTGCTCTGGATTGTTAGTTATATTTTAATGTGGTCACTCCTTTACAAAGCCAATAGAGTTGCCTTACATGTGTAGTTACTCCTTGACAAAACAGATAGCCTCGCCTTCTGATATATATGTGAACACCCATTGACAAAGCCAATAAGTCTGTCCTATATTTTAATGTAGTGACCCCTTGACAAAGCCAATGCACCTGTTTTACTAAAAATGACACCACCTAATATTGTGATGTTCTATCATTTATAGGTGGAGGGTTACTGTGATTTTGGGGGTCATGACCCACTAGGAGTTAAATGTGATTCAGAATGTCACCAAAGATTATTCCATTTGCCTGATGTATATATTTGTAAATTGATGTGTAGAATTTAGCAGTGTGTGTAATAAATGTACTTTTACTGTTTCAAAGAAAAAGCACTAACTGGTCAAGCATTTATTAGTGTTGTTATTACGTGACAGCGGGTTGACATTACTAGCCCACACCACCTCCACTGAGTAGGCCTTGAACTGCTCTTCTCCGCTACCCCGAGACAGTCATGCGCTACAATCGGGTGCTTGGTTTTCCATTAAGGAAACAATTGTGGACTTATTACTTGTGGAGGACTCTCATCTTGGGCAACTAATAACCTCATTTCTTACACATTTCGAAAATTGTAAAGGTTTTTATGCATTGCAGGTTATGTCTGAAATTGTGGATAAATGAGGAGGAATCAGTTACAACCATGTCTGTAGCCCTATGGAATTGTAACTGCAAAGTACAGAGGGGGTTCATATTTCTGTGATTCTACTATACTGTCTTATGCCAAGATTAATGCTAGTTTGTGCTTGGTGTAGGATGTCGATGACGTTGAAGAGGATGTCACCTCCATATCCTCTGCTTGGATAGACATGTTAAAGCTCTAGCTATGCTTTCATGCTTGAAACTTCTCAAAAGTTTTGACTTGACAGTTTTCTCTATTTGCAGTTAAAAGTCGATGAAAAGACCATGTGCAGGGAACCCAGTTTCTGTATAGTGAGGAATTATATAATATTTATAACATATGTAAGAAGAGTCTGTGTGCGCTTTATGTGGAAACTAAAACTCCTGAAGAATTATTCTTAGCCAGATCAGTGTATATGCTAGCTGTGTCCTGTAGCCCTAATCATTTGCGATTACATTTATTCATCACTTTCATTGGTAGTTGTTAGACCAGGCATCCTTGGCATGGTTTACCCCAAACATTTTGCCTTGAACCCTCTTGTTTGCTGGCTTTATTTTTGTTGGATTTAGGACTCTGCACACTTTACCACTGCTAACTAGTGCTAATGTGCTTGTGCTCTCTACTTAAAACATAATAAGACAGGATTATACCAATTTGGCATATTTAATTTACTTTTAAGTCCCAAATACGGTGGCACTACCTGTGCCCTGCTCCTGTATATTAACTGCTACCAGTGAGCCTGCAGCACTGATTGTGCCACCCACTTAAGTAGCACTTTAAACATGTCTCAGGCCTGCCATTTCATCCTGTGTGTGCAGTTTGAAACTGCAGTTTTGACCTGGCAAAATAAACCTTTTGCCAGGTCCAAACTACCCTTTTTAACACATATGTTACTCCTAGGGTATACCCTTGACAACCCAGAGGGCAGGGTGCAATGTAATTAAAAAGTAAGACATACTTTTGAGTTTTACATGTCCTGGTAGTGAAAAACTCTTACATTTGTTTTTCAATAGTGCAAGGCCTACCACTCCCTTAGGACAACATTGGAGTTACCTTTTTACATTTAATAAACTATAATTTCCAAATGGGAATAGGGAACTAGTTCATGTTTGGTGTCTTTTGAATTGTAATGAAAAATCTTGACTTATGGTGCAGTCAGATTTTAAATTACAATTTTGAAAATGTCACTTTTAGAAGGTTGGCATTTTCCTGCCTTAGCCATTTGGTGCCTGCAGCCTGTCTCTAGGTCACATGACTGGATGTAGTTGACAGTTGGGCTTTCTGTATAATGGCTAGACAGCCACACACAGTAAGGTGCTTAGGTGTTTCTGGATGGACCATCACTGGCAGGATGGGAGGTAGGAGTTGGACATAGTCCCTCTTACACTTGAATAGGCTGTGTCCTGCCTCCACACAAAGGGTTACATGCCCCCATAGGTAGTCTGGAGCCAGAGCAAGCATGGCAGGGCACCTGTGCATTTGAAGGGCATGCCTCTAGAAAGGAGGTTCTCCTCACTTGAAAAGCACAACTGGGTATAAACATTGGACCTCAGACATCTCCTTTTCAGTACACTTCTGGACATGTTGATATTCTGCCAGGAAGAAGGACTGCCACGCTGCTGGACTGCTGCTCTAAAGGAACTGCTGCCTTGCTGTGCTGCCCTGCTGCCCTCTTGCCTGAGTGAGAAGGACTGCACCTGCACCTGTTGAACCCAGGACCCTAAAACGACTCCAAGAGCTAGTTGGCTGGCCCTCTGACTCAGGGATAGAAGGCTCCAACAAACATGAACCCAGCACCTGGACTCTGCCATCTGTGAGTCTACCCTGCCAAGTGGTGCCACCACAGTCCTGGACCCTTGGAAGTGGCGTAAGGTGGTCTGTCAGCCTCTGTCAACCCAGCAGAACAGACGCATCGCTTCTGCTGTGCGATATAACCACGAGCAGAACCGACTCATCAGCATTGCTGCGTGGCTCAGACCCATCGTAAAGACAGGCATCACCTTCACAGCCCGCGGACTCTTTGGAACCGCCCCTGCACAACACATCCTCAGCGCAGGCACTCATATCCCTCAGTGATGGCAACCTTGACAAGGACGCCAGACTCCTCATTGCAGCCTTGCAGCTCCACGCAACTGACGTATCGCAGTGACTGCGCAATGCATCTTCAACGCCGAACTTCACATCGTGAGCCCTCGTCAATGAGATCTTCAGCAACCGTGCAGGATCTCACATCACAGCCTCTCTGCATCTCGGAAACGACACATCGCTTCCACTGCGTGATGCATCTTCCACACGGAGCCTCACAACATGTGACTTTGTCCTGGTCCGGCACAATGAGATATCCATAGTTGCCGCTTTGTGCTTTTTGGGGTAATTTTTACTGAAATTCTTAAAATTGCACACCTCCAGTTCCACCGATTGGGTTTTTTGTTGTTTTGGTCTTGTCTTATTTATCAAGCACCACTCTGTTTTTCTAATCTGGTGTGGGGTTCTTTTTGTTTGGTGTTTTCACTTTATTACTGTTCGAAATGTTGCATAAATAGTTTACACCCTGCCTCTAAGTGAATCCTGACTGGTCTGTAACAAGCTACCAGAGTATTGAGCACAGGTTAGTTTTAAATTGCCTTGTGCCTCTCACTGACATGGATTGTGGTTGCTGCTTGACCAGGGCTCACTCTCCAGTCAACCAACAACCCAATTTCTTACAGTAGTGTTCAAAGGCACACTGCCATCCTATTCTTTGGCTTTCATATTTCTCCAGTAAGGTATGTTCCTTGGATATCGTGAATTCTGAAATTGTTTATCCTAATAAATGCTGTTGTAGCAATATTATACTGCAAACAGATTTTAAGGAAATTACCCAACGCTGCTGTGTAACTTACTAATTATCTTTGTTCTGTATTTCTGTATTATTACCTTAATGTATCTATTTAACATTTTCAATGGACTAACAACAGGGTTTTCCAGAGAGCACAATTCTAATATATATGATTTAATCATACTAAATTATCTATTTATATGTGCTATTCATGAATATTTTTATGACACTGCTATGGTATTATTCATTTCTATTTATGAATATGATAGTACTCTAAACTTACTTGATTGAGAATCATCCTAACGGTAAATCTTGCTGTGAGGTCAACCTGTCAATACTATTGACTCCTTTGCAATTTATTATATGGAACTTGAAAACAACTTTGTGTAATGTTCATGTTTGGCATCAAAACATTAGGGTTGGGTGAAATATTCTGTTCCGCCGGCAGAATTAGCGGAATTTTGGTGACTCAGCATTACTCTTTTTTCTCGTGTGAAGAGAGAAGCAGGGCATTATAGAGTAGAGTGGAGTATATTCTAGTGGAGTGGCATAGAAGGAGTTGCATAGAGTGCCTTAGAGTGGAGTACAGTCTTGTAGTGTGTTATAGAGTGGATTGGTAAAGAGTGGAGTTGTATAGAGTTGACTACAGTGTTGTATAGTGACAGACTGGAGTACAGTGTTGTACAGGGGAGTAGTATAGAGTGTATAGAGTTTGGTAGAGTGGAGGGGCATAGAGTGTTGTACAGTGGAGTAGAGGTTCATAAAGCAGAGTAGACTTGAGCGGCATAGTTTGGAGTGGCGTAGAGTTCAGTGTCATACAATGTCATGTGGTAGAGTGTTGTATTGTAGAGTATCATAACGTACAGAGTCATGGCCTAGAGTGTTGTCATGTAGAGTGTTGTGATGTACAGTGGAGTGGTGTAGACTGGAGTGGCATAAACTGTGTAAGATAATTGCGTTACTGGTTGAGGGGGGTGAAACCTTACTCAAGGAGCAACCACAACCCTTGTCAGGGTGAGGCACAAGCAAACCCCAAATTAACCTGTGCTCAACCCTATGATAGCTTGGCACAAAGCAGTCAGGCTTAACTTAGAGGCAATGTGTAAAGTTTTTATGGAGCTCTTCAAACAGTAATAAAGTGAAAACACAACCTAAATAAAATCCCACACCAATTTAGAAAAATAGAATACATTTTAAAACATAAAATAAGACCGAAACGACAAAAATGCAATCAGTAGAACTAGAGATATGCAAATATAAAGATTTAGGTAAAAATTGCATCAAAAAGCTCAAAGCCCCAACTGTGGATATCTGGCTGCGCTGGACCGGGACATAGTCATAAATTCAGGCCAACCACAATGGAGCGCGGGTTGGCTACAGGGACCCAGGAAGGCCTGCCGAACAAGAGTACCTTAAGTCTTAGTTATGGAGCATTGCCAGGTACTGCGTCAAGGATGCCTTATGCGGCTGAGGCGATGCGTCGCTTCCGAGGAGCTGAGAAACTGTAGAGGATCCCGCCGACAAGGGCTTGTGATGCAAAGTCCAGCACGAGGATGAGTTGCGCAATCAAGGCAATATGTCAGTTCTGCAAGGCTGCGATTTGAGAACCTGTGTCATTGTCGAGGCTGTCGTCAACTAAGGATTTGGGGTGTGAGGGTCTGCATCGGGGAAGCTCCGCACAGACCCCTCCATCAGTCCCATGGGTTCAGGATACCTCTATCCTGACCCTCTATGTCCTATTTACAGTTTATTCCCTCCCCCCAAGAACCGTGTCCTGATTGACAAAATGGCAGCCGCAAATTTTTTCTCAGGTTGGTGCCAGCCGATCACAGCATTGCTGTTGGTGTATGGATCTGCAGATCCTCCACGGTGGATCTGTATCTGTAGATATACATAAATACTTTTTCTTTAAAAACTACTGAGCAGATTTACACCAAACTACAAAAAGCACTCTGTCTGGGCCAAGATCTAACTTTCTGCCAAATTTAGTGTAATTCCATTCAGTGATGGCAAAACAATACCCTTTCCGGGTTAGAGTGCAGCATACATTTAGCAAAAATGAGGCAGAGAACTTTGGGTAGTTCCCAAGTTTAAAAGGAGAGCAGCTCCCATATAGAACACCCTACAAAACCAGCGACAGTTTGAAAATGCTCACCTCAAATGTTTCTAGCTATGTTTTTTAGCATAGGATTAGCACAGTGCCATCCATGCCAAGCTGGAAAGGAAAAAAGTATTTTGCCATTTCTACAGCAAAGTCTTTAAGCACAGGATTAGCACAGTGCTATCCACGCAGAGCTGTAAAATGACAAAAGCCTTTTATCACTCCAGGCACAGTATTAAGGTGCTGTATGTAAGAGCTGCTCCACACCCAAACCTGGGAACTACCCAGCGTTTTCTGCTGCTCTTTTGCATATGGCATGTGGGCAATGGCAGTAAGGTACAGCCAACCTATTTCATTGAAAATAAGAGTCGTAGTATCCACTAGTCTGGGCAGGCAAACATGATCCAGGCCTGCCACAGCATTTAATAATATTATCTGTGGTTAAGAAACAGCTAGGAATGTATTTTGTTGAGTGTTTCCTAAAAGCCCAATTTACTGGTAAAGTCAGATTTTTATTAAACATTAAGGAGAATGTATTATTGGATGGTTACTTTTTTCCTGCCTAAAGCCACTAAAAGCTAATTTGCATTAGCCTCTAACTACAGTTCTTTGAGTGCTTAAGTATCACAGCAGAGACAATAGCCTTGGTGTGGGGAGTTGTTTCTGTTCCTCTAGCAGGTGGATCATCTGGGCAGTGCCCATGAACTTGATTAACATCAAAGGGGTCTCTGCTGTCACAGGCTGATGTCAGATGAGATCTGCAGAAGCCCCTCCCCCCAGTCAGACAGGCTTCAATCCAAATGAGGAGGGAGCTGCCCCTCAACTGTCTTGAAGTGACACAGGGGAGGGATTGGTCACAACCCTGGCCACACATGTAAGGTGGCCGCACAGGCTCTGCACAAGGTGAGAAGGGTTTCACCATTTTGTATTTGGGCAGAGAGAGGCGCTGTGGTATTGTGGGGTTGGTTGCAGTAGAGCTCACTAGTACCTGAACCACGAAAACACTATCCTGAATTGTTGCATGAGTCAAAAGGAGCAAAGCTTAGACCTTGAATCCACTTGAAGGCTGGCACCATACACACTGCACCGACAACTGTGTACAGGGAGCAGCCCCCAAGGGAAAGGGGGTTGGGAAAGTGAAAAGGAAGCGGTCGCTCAACTTCTTCTGCAAATTGGGTGGGTGTCATCTGACTTCGATCTCCAAGATTGCACCATTAGTGGAGCTGAGGATCCCTTCTGTTAAGAAGAAGTAGAGGAAAGGTTATACTCCCTAACTATTACCCTCCCCCACCAGATTCCACCCATCCCCACTTTCCAGTTGTGTACTTTGTCTCTATGAGGGATGGAGTGTTTGGGGATTCTAACGACTTCTTCTGTAGCGGTATGTCAGTATTAGCGAAGGCTGATAAGCATGAATTTCCCTCCCAAATGAGGGTATGTGGTTCTGTTTTTTCCTAAAGACACAAGGAGTCCTTTAGTCAAACAATACCATACAAGTGTGTGGTTCCTTTTAATCAGTTACCTCTTTTGTGTGCTCCTCACCGTGTACTGACAGTTCTTAAAGTTCAGAGCGGTGCCTTGCCGTCAGGGTCCTCTTAGTTCTTCACCTCTGCCTTAACTGCTGGGACCCTTTACTTGTGAATGTCTTTTGCGGCTGCTCTAATCTAAATCCCTAAAAAATAACTCAACATACCATCATTAAACAAGCCTTTTTTCAGTTGCTGTGCTGTTATCCTGGCTAGCACAAGCATGTGCCAATTCGCCTTAACATGCAAGTAATGACTGTCTCTTTTGTTTTACTTGCAAGTGATCGCCGTGAGCAGGAAACATTAACTACGGATGTCAGGACGGAAGGTAGATGCCACAACTGAGTTCGGTCCGCAGGATCAGGTAAGTGATGTCAAGCCTTCAAAAGAACAAACAGGACCTAGGGGCAAACAAATTCTCTTCTTGGGAAATCTGAAAGCCAAGCAGTTGGCACATGCATGGTGCGCAGCTTTTCCAAAAGACCGCACCCTTGATGGAAGCCCCTCCCCAAGTCCATGTGAGTTGGCAGGGTTTCTAGGGAAGGGCTGTAGGAAGGAGGCCAAAATTAAAAGGGCAATATCTGTAGAAAGGAGGGTAAAACTAAAAGGGCAATAGCAGTGTTGGGCCCTGAAGTACTGTACATCAGGAGCAGGAGTATGGGGAGGTTGGAGGGCCAGAATAACAGGAGGAAGAGGGTGGACTGGATCTGGGATGACAGGGAACGTAACCAGGCAGCACAAACAGCCCAGGCGGAGACAGGACAACTATTACTGCTGCAAAAGTGGGTAGGGATACTCCTGGCAACTTTTTCCATTTTGGTTAGGGAGGGGCCTGGAACCACAAGCTAGTGACAGGCGTAAATGTGGCATTCCATGGCAGGCATAAAAATAGAATTCCATGACACCATCCTAAGAACATTCTGGACCTGTGGAAGTAGAGAAGAAGGACTGCGCATGCTATTTCGAGACCTGTGCATTCTTGACCTGCTCCCACTTGTACCCCTGACTAAGAAGTAGAATCCAAGGATCAGTTGCTTGACCTACTGTTAGGCTACACAGCCACAACAAGCTGCAAAAAGTCTTTTACGGAAAAGCCCAGCGGACCAGTTCCATTTGGACCAGGCCTGGACCATGCAGGTGGCTTCTGCTGGAGAGAGCCTTGACCCACAAGTGATGTTCTTGAGAGGTCAGCTGGGCATTCTTGGAGTCAGTAGTCCTTGTGCTTTTTGTGTCTCTGGAGCTAACAAACAGGAAGCATTCTACTTGGCCCTTGGAGAGCAGTTCCAGTCCACGTGTGCCAGGAGACATCCGGAGTTCTTGAGTCAATTAGTCCTCTTCATCTAGCAGGAGTCAGGAGTCAGAAATCAGAATTCTTCTTTCTTCCATCAAGGTATTTTTCTTCGAGCGTAGAATTCGCACTCCAAGAATATCCTGAAGGGGTAGCGGTTGAGTTGCCAGATATATTTTGTATGCTACCCAATGCCAGGAGAAATTCTTCCACCCAACCCTAACTTGTTTCTTGCAACTCCCCACCTCCTTTTGCAGCACTTTCACTGCGCATTATCATCTAATTATTCAGGAGCCTCTGTTTCAAGTTGCCTTTCTGCCACCAGACAGGCCTCTCCTCAGCTCACTGGCCACTCCCCTATTTCATTGAACTTTCCTCTCAACTGACAGTGTCCGAACTGGTTCTTTCTGACAATGTGACTGGAGACATGCTGTCTAGGAGGGCCCGTAGGGATTAATAGGACAAGTTCTCCAAGTAAAAAGAGATAGTGCTATGGCTGTCCTTTGTACTACCAGCTGTTCCTGTCCACATCCCAAAAGGCTAATCCTTGCTAGGTGTTTAGTTTTGTAAGCGAAGTGAGGCCCTTGTCGGTAATCAGTCCAGTAGCCAATAGTGGAGATTATGTAGGTTTATTCAGTTACAAGTAAGATGGTACAGCCCCACTGGGAACAGCATCCTGCTGCTCAGCCCCACTCATTCCAACTGACCACTCATCCAAACCATGCACTCGTGAACATTCTATTGCATCACACTCACACAGGCTGAGCAGCAAGGAACTAGGAGACAGAGGATATAACACATCTCCTTCCTTCAGGAAACAATAAAAACATCAGGAAGCAAAATGAAAGAAAATACACATTCACACCACAAGCGCAGGTTTTTTAAAGATTTAATAGTCCACAACATGGTCTTCCCCTATGAGTGTCACATCGGAGCAGTTGGCGCATCAACCTCTTAGCTCTCTCTGGGGCCCGACTTACACCCCCGATCTAATGTCTTCCTTTAAAACATAAAAGCAGGAAACTCACTTTATGCAGGTTGAACCGGTACTTCAAAACAACGCTGCAGGTTCAGCATGAGCACACATCCGGTTGCACCAAAATAACGCTTAACGTTATTGGTTCTACTGCTCACCAGTTCTCTCCAAATGACCTCCAGAACTGCAGTCAATAATGCAATGCATAAATGCCTACAGCTGACTTTCCCTAGTCCAGATGACTGTAGGCTGCTGTGTCTTTAAGCTCAAGGTATTAGATGCCCAAAATACTGACTCTGTAAGTGTCTGCAAGCTGGCAGGTTTCAAACATCAGGTCGTACATCAAATCATGAATTAAGTAGGCTAACTGTAGTTTGGCAGACTCCAAGCCACACAAGGTCCAACGCCCAAAACATACAATGTGTAGGCTGTCTGTTGTGGAAGATACCGGTGGGGCATCCAAGGCGTTGCTCTGGCTAATTTTCAGGCTTCTTTTCAGACTCTGGCAATCTTCTTATAGTTTCTAGTGTAATTTCTTGGATCTTCACGCGTGGTTCTTTTCTAAATCATCGCCACTTTTGTAAGCGAAGTAAGGTCCTTGTAGGTAATCAGTCCAGTAGCCAATAGTGTAGATTATGTAGGTTTATTCAGTTACAAGTAAGATGCACAACCCCACCGGGAACAGCATCCTGCTGCTCAGCCCCACTCATTCCAACTGACCACTCATCCAAACCATGCACTCATGAATATTCTATTGCATCACACTCACACAGGCTGAGCAGCAAGGAGCTAGTAGATACAGGATATAACATAGTAGTTGACACTACCTTGTGCTTCCTGGTATCAGAGGCAGACCATTGTTTTCGGAGCCAGATAACTCTTGCAACCATGGATGGGTATTGACCTATACAGATTTTGACCAATCCAGCTGAACAGAAATGAGGATATGTTTTCAGAGAAAATGAGTAAGCGTTTTGATTCACTTCACCTTTCTCATGACTGTAGCTCCGGAATGGGATTAGTTATAATCTCCGCTTATGAAATGCAATATCATTTATAAAGCTAGGAACAACTTAGTTAAGCATGCAGCAATGCTGTCTTTATGTGCAGAAATTTAGGCAACTATGTACCACTTATGTACTCATTATCTACTCTTAATGTGTGGATGTGAGGGTTCCCGGAGGATGCAGTCATACATTTTATAAGCATTAACAACCACTTGCAAATGCATTTGCGACACTTATGGGCATACTTAGTGCAGTAAGCATGAGAAAAAGTGCAAATATTGCTTAACTGCTTCTGTAGTGTGAAGTAAATAAGACGTTTCAAAAATATATGTTTTCTTAATCAGGGACGTATCTGACACCCCCGCAGAGCAGTGGTGCCCTCAGCTTTCTATACATGAAGGGCGCCACCTCAGCTTCTCTGAGCTGTAAGTATTTCTATATCTCTAAAGCAGCTGCAGTGTGCAGCATTCTCTGAGCTGACTCTGCTCTGGACAAGGACTGAAGAGCAACAAAAGAACAATGTCATGTTTCTCTTCAGTCAGAGTCCGCAAGGCACCTTTCAAGTGAGGATGGTTCCCTCTTAGTGATAGGGTCCACCACAGAGCATTGCTCATCTGAGAGGGGAAGAGGTAGCACAGAACTGACTAGTGTTGAGGGAGTGTGCAACCCCAGCAATGGGACCAGAGACTCTGCTGGGATGTAGTGGACAGTACAACATAAGCTGGAATGTTGAGTGGGTGGAAATGGATGTGGAGGGGTGATTTCACATGGATGATTGGATATGGTGCAAAAAGGTGCTTGTTGTGGGTCAGAGGTAAGAAAATGGGCCTCCTTCTGCACAACTCCCTCCAACACTGACATCTGTCAATGACTAGAACAGTTACGCCTTTGTGGAAGTCTGGTGGAAAAGGACAGGGGTCGTATTTATTTACATAGTTTAAGCCAGGAAGATGTTCTGGATATTCCTTAACTATTTTAATCCATAAGGATGCATTGCACAGATAACAGCATTCCTCACACTGAACGGGAACTCTCTAATCCAATAATTACCTCAGTCTGCACGGAACATCACAAACATCTACATTATTTTCACAATGTTTTTAATATATGCAATGTTCAATATACATCTTTCAAGACTCTCTGAGAAAGATCAATTCAAGATTGAGGTCTGGGGTGCATAGAGGTTGCAGGGGAAAGAAGAACAGTGAGAGCCTGAGATGGATGAGCTAGGCTCCTTGTAGTAAAGAGTTAGGGCCTTCACCCATGGGCTCAGCCTGTGAAGGTTGGAGGGAGAACAAAGTGCTAGAAATCAAAGCACTGAAGCTCTACACTGTAAGGAGACAACACCTCCTTACTTGTGATGAAGCCTTGATCCCCACTTGGGCATATGCGCAGAGCGTGATTTCAGAGAAGATGCATTCGCAGCTGTGGGATCAGCATGGGCCACAAGATGTAAAGATACAAAAATAAGTAACAGCCTAGTATGTATCAAAGCACAAATCTGACTCATGCTCAGCCTGAAATGGATGTGTGCCCTGAGTGAGCTGGTCTTGGACACAAAGCCCTCTACCTTCAGCTTTCAGACTCTGTGATTCCTCAAATCGCAACCTGGCCTTGTCTGCAGCGTCACCGCCAAAGTTTTTTTGCCTTCTCCCCTTCTGTTTTGCTGAATATGGTTTTGTTGGCCTTATTACTTTGTGCAATCTACCACTACTAACCTGTGCTAAAATGCTTGTGCTCACTCCCTAAAACATAGTAAATTGGCTGACACTGTTTGGCATGATTAATGTGCTTATTAAAGCAGTTTACCACATACCTAGGTGTTAGAAATTGGGTTCCTGGTTGACTGGGGTGGAAGCACTGGTTAAGCAATAACCACAATCCTAGTCAGGGTATGTCACAAACACACCCTAAATTAACCTGTGCTCACCCTTTGGTAGGTAGGCACAGAGCCGTCAGGCTTAACTTAAGAGGCAATGTGTAAAGTATTTGTGCAACACTTCAAACAGTAAAACAGTGAAATTACTGCACAAAAACCACACATAAAGATTTCACACCAGGTCAGAAAGATAGAGTTTAATTTAATGAACACAACAAGACCAAAACAACAAAAATCCAATAAGTTGAACCGGAGATATGATTTTTTAAAGGCTAATTGAAATATAATGCCTAAAAGCATAAAGGGCCAACAGGGGATATCTGGATGCGCAAAACAGGGTCAAATCCAAAACTTCAAGCCAACTGTGATACAGTCCCAGACAAGTCCAGCTGAATTTTTACCTTCTCCAGAATTGTGCCAAGAATGACGTTCGCAGGTAAGAAGTTCGCCGGGAGCAAGGAGAGGGCCGATGGCGGTGGTCGGCAGGGCGCTAAGAGCAGGCCGGGCATCGCAGACAGATGGACTGGAGCCTCGCAGTGGCGATCCACACTGGCAAGCAATGCTTGGTGTGCGTAGAGAAGAACTTGTGGCGGCTGACGCAGATTCTTCTGGTAAGCGGCATGGTTTAAGTGCGAACAGGCCCGTTCATGAAGAGCCCAAATGCTTGATTTTAAGAGCTACAGATTCACCGAAGGGCCCAGGGACCTGAGAGGCGCCTTTTGGGGGTTAGGACCTCATTGAGAACGGGTCCAGGAGCTGTGGGGAGCCTGTTATGCCCCCGAGGCTCAGATCAGGAGGCCAGCAGACTAGCCCTTTGAGTCACTCTGGTGTACTAGGTTCAATATGGGTTCCAGGGCTAGTTCTTCCTCTCCAAGCAAGAAGGTAGCAGGTCAGCACAACAAGGCCGTAGTTTTTCAAGAGCAGTAGTCCAGCAGAGTGGCAGTCCTTCAGCAGCACAGCAGCCCTTCTTCTTGAGCAGAGTATCCACAGGTCCAGAAGTGTACTTAATTGGTAGGGTCTGAGGTCCTGTTTGTATACCCAGTGGTGCCTTTGAAGTGGGGGATATTTCAAAGAAGGGTCTTTGGAGTGCCCTGGCTCCAGCCTAACTACAGGGGGCTATGCAGCCCTTTGTGTGTGGACAGGACGAAGCCTATTCAGGTGTAAGTGTGAGGCTGTGTGCAGCTACTCCCTCCATTCCTGCCAGGATGGCCCATCAACTCACACATAAGCTCCAATTATGTGTGGTTGTCTAGGGGCAATACACAAAGCCCAGCTGTCACCCAACCCAGATATGGAATCAGAGACAGGCTGTAGACACACAGGGCTAGGAAACTTTCTAAAAGTGGCATTTTTCTAAATTGCAATGATAAATTCGATTTTGCTATTAAAGAGGATTTATCATTACACTTCCATAGGTATTAAAAATGACAGGCTCACCTCCTGTAAATTAGGAATTATAGCTTACTAAATGTAATAAGGAATCCCCAGTGTTATCCTATAGGAGAGATAGACCTTGCAGTAGTTAAAAATGAATTTAGGAGTTTTTCACCACCCACATGTAAAACTGAAAAGATCATGTCTTACTTTTTAAATACATTGCCCCTTGTCCTTGTGCTGTCCAAGACTTACCTTAGGGGTGGCTTATATGTATTAAAAAAGAAGGTTTGGGCCTGGAAAGAGGTTTAACTTGCCAGGTCGACGTGGAAGTTTAAACTGCACACAACAGCTCTGCAATGGCAGGCCTGAGACATGTTTAAAGGGCTTCTTGAGTGGGTGGCACAACCAGTGCTGCAGACCCACTAGTAGCAGTGAATTTACAGGCTCTGTGCATAGGTAGAACACTTTACTAGGGATATATCAGTAAATTAAATATGCCAATTGTGGATAAGCCAATGTTGTCAAGTTTCAGGGAGAGATCTTGTGCGACTAGATGTAAGCGGTTGATCTTTTTCACTTTAAAATTTAAAAATTTATAACTGATTCTACTCATTTAATGTGTTTTGTTTTGGAGTCAAATACTGTATTGAAATTTACTTCATATTTCTAAATTGGTGTGGGATTTCTCTTGTGGTTTCACTTTATTATTGTTCCAGTGCTGCATAAATACTTTAGACTTTGCCTCTAGGCTAAGCTTTTGTGTCAAGCTAAAAAAGAGGGTTAAGCACAGGTTAATTTGATGACTTTTTGTGGTTCACCCTGACAAGGATTGTTTCACCCCACCCAACCAACAAACTCACTTCTATCAACAACCATAGCCTGCCACGCCCAACACAATCTGATTTATAGGCTTGAGGTCCCACAGCAATGTACCAAGGCTTCAGAAAATTCACCCACCTGCCACCAAGTTGCAGAAAACAAGGAAGGCTATACAATCAAATGGAAGCCTGTGTAGTAGCAGAGAGACCACTTTGAACAGAGGCAGGCTGACCTGTATGGAAATGCAGAAGTTTTTCACAACAGGGAAGTGCCTCTGGAATGCCGATAGGTCTGGATTCAAGTCCCGCAGGCCTGGGAGAGTATTCACACTTATTGCTCCCCAGCCCTACCAGTTTCTATTGGAAACTCACCGGCCGTGCTACAAGGCAGGGTAAAGGGAAGACTTCCTAAAGAGGGTTGGGTTTACTCACCTCTTGTGATCGGTGGTATTAGTAGTATGGTTCGAGTAGGGGATATTTTAATTTTCTGGCTACTTCCTTGGGCATAAGTTTGATGTATAAGTCCTGCAGAATGCAGCACCTATCGAAAG
Organism: Calotriton arnoldi; assembly: GCA_963921515.1. Classification (NCBI taxonomy): domain Eukaryota; kingdom Metazoa; phylum Chordata; class Amphibia; order Caudata; family Salamandridae; genus Calotriton; species Calotriton arnoldi. Next base: position 878,249 of record CAWUFW010006084.1, on the reverse strand, counting down.
AGGGAAAAAACGAGGAGAAATGAAAGATTTCTCCTCGTTGCGCCTCCCTATGCCTCCCCTGGGGAGGTGTAGCATTCTGACGCATTTCCAGGTTTATGGTTTCTTGTAAATCTGGAAATGCGGCAGAAGCAACGAGTGTTGCGTGGGAACACCCACAGCAACACCCATGGCACGCCCCTTTCACGCATAGCGCTACATGAAAAGGGGCCGTATTTACAAGAAAGCGAAAAGCTACGCAGGGTGGCTTTCCGTGTCCTTGTAAATATGGGGCAGCAAAATGCGCCTCCGGTATGTCACAAAAAGTGACGCACCGGCGGTGCAAGAGGCTTGTAAATATGCCCCATGATGACTTGTTGAATAGTGCCATGCATTTTTTAGAGTAGTTTTTTGCCATCACATTTATATTTCTATGTCTCACAGACGGCTCATGTTAATAGCTTTATATAAAAGTGAGTATTCATATGCAGAAATGTCAAAAGCTAGAAGAAGCTTTTATTGGGATATGACTGAGCAACCTTAACACTTACCATTACAGCTCTATACTCCAGAGAGTTGTCTGAAACAGAAAATTGCCTCAAATGTAACACTAAGCAGAACAAAGGTCTTTTTCATTTTCCATTCTCCAAGATCCATGTGGTAATTACCTCTCAAACTCAAGTCCAGTGATACAAATGTGTTGCCTTGTGACTGAGGGAGGATTTCAATCTGCCAAGATCCTGTAAAGGGCCTCGACATTTTATGGATCAGTGAAAGAAGTAAGTAAAACATGATGCACTATTTGTGCTTAGAGCAGGCGGCTAAGATTACCACTCAATGAAAGGTTACCTGGGGTCGGTGCCTGTGGGTGATGGAGAAGCAAGGCGTTTTCTAAAACATAAAGATTGATGTGAATGAAAATAGTTTCGTCCTTTCCTGAATTTTCTATCTAACCCAGGCACTGTCTGGATCGTAACAGTTGAACCATGCTACATTTAGTAAAGAAATTTTTTAACAAACATGTTTTAGCCCCAGTTGATTTTCTGTCCAAAGGTCTCAGACCCATAAAGTGAATATATGTAATGAGGCAGGGGAGACAAACTATTCCTCCTGATTTGTTTGCCACAGATGAAGCTGAATCCCATCCAATCAGGGATAACCAATCATAATCACAATTTACACAGGGAGCACTTGCACTTTGACACTGATCAGCAGTGGCAAAGTGCCCAAAGCATCTAAGCCAGCAAGAACGACAGCCGGTACACAGTCGAAAGTGTAGGAGGTGGAGGCAAAAAGTCAGGGGAAACCACGCCAAGGATGGCAAGTCTAACAGCAGCCGTTCAACAGTATCAGTTTTGAATGCAGGCAGCCTGAGGCGCATTCAGAAAACAGAAGGCCAATCTCTCACTAGAGAAATGGATGCATTGGAAAAGACTCATGCTTGCAAAACAATATGCGTGAAAGTACTAAAGGGAAATTGCATCCCTGTGGCTCACCATCAGAAATGGGTTGGCAGCCGGTTGAGCATTTATGAGTTTTAAGGTGCAGCAACAAAGACTGCATTGAGACCGGTGGAGTGAAGGTAAAAAGCCATGCTTCTTGACTGATGGCCCAGGTCCCCTGGCAGAAGCCAGCCCCGGGCCTCACAGAGCTCAAGGGGAGGGGACCCCATGCACGCCTTCTCCCTTGCTCATGATTAACTGGTAAAACAGGTGCTGGACCCTGGACCCTGGAAAGTGGACCCCCTAATGGTGTATTTGGAAGACTTGTGGTGGAGTCCCATGCGCTCTGTCGCTCGAGCTAGTGGGTCAAAGGTCAACTGCTTCCCCCTTCAATATCTCGGTCCCGTTGGGCCAATTTGCTTCATTCTGTGCTCATTTTGTTCTGTGTGGTGAGCTGTAGCCACTTGGAGATTTTTCAGCAGGCCTCTAAGGTGGCACAATTCATAGGGAGCTGGGTCCACTCCTCTTTTCCTGCTGGGGCACAGAAGTCCTTTCCCAACTGGTCCTTAGCGGGTGTAAGGGTATCAACCTCCCTGGTCCTGGAGAGGCCCACTGGTCCTGGGGTGAATGGTAGGCAGAGGCCTTAGACCATTACAGCATCAGGGGAGTTGTCCTTCCAACTTTCCATGGCTGCTGCTGCCATCCAGTTCCAGTGTCCAACTCTCTAGCCATTCCTTCTGCATGAGCCTTTAAGTGAGGGTCCAATAATCTAGAAGCCAGGCACCCCCGGCCAATCCTAGGTTGCCATATCACCCCTTCACCCCTGTCCCAACCCTCTGGCACAGCATGCTGGGACAATCCCAGATGGTGCTGTCAAGTGGTCTCTGTTCACATGTCCTCTGGTGTCCCAATACCGTCCTCAACTGAAGTCACTGCCAGGGACTTTCCCACCAAAATATCAAAGTAGAGAACCCTCCTGTGTTGATTCAGAGGTCTGGACTTCCTTCTTTGCTCAGTGGGCCTCGGCTGTGTCAGCCCTGGTACAGGTGACAGTTAGTTAATAGATGCAGATTTTCTTCCTCACACCTTTCTCCTCAGGAGCTCAGTGAAAAACTGTTAATTACTCATTTTGCATGGGGAGGCATATGTTCCCTCTTCTGGGCAGCAGGGTAATTATCTTGGCCCAGCAGGGTGACAAAAGGCCTGGAACCTGATCCTGAGCGATGTGCTGAACCCATTTTGCTACAGTACTGATTTACCTCTGGGGCTGATTTAGTTTGGTGGACATGGTAATCCAACGCAACAGAGTACCAATCTCAAGGTCTGCCTCTCTGATTTTGAGTCAGGCAGTCTGCAAGATTTAGGCCAATGGAGTAGATATCTACTCTGTTGGTGTACAATGTCCTCCATCAGCCGAATGGAGTAGGGGCCTTCGGAGGTAAGCCATCTGACTGTCTCCACTATTTAGAGTAGATGGTCGGATGGCTGTTTTTTTTTTTAACTGCCTGTTACCGCATGATGAAAATGTCTATCTATTGTAGATGTTCTCAAAAAAAGGTGGCTGTGCCCACTGGTGTTGCTATCAGTAGTGCAGCTGGAGGTCAGAAGGGCCCAATCATTCTCCGTCCTCCTGTAATTTGTTCGAATTCAAGCCCGATCTGAATGTTATTTTGCAAGTACCTGCCTGGGGCCTGGATCTGTGGTGACTCTTCCTGGTATTGGTGGCTTATGAAGATTGAAACCACCAGGCATATCCTGGTAGTGAGGGACAGTAAAAAAAAGAAAAATGGTTCCCACACTGTGGGAGGCATTATTTTGTATTTTTCAAATACAAACTCCTGCTTCTGCTTTTGAAAAATAAAAAACTTTAGAAAAATTTGACGGCTGTCCAGCTTTTCCGACGTTGACCGGAATCACCGAGACAGCGGTTCCTGTGAATGTATAGAGATGCCTGCGATGCTGGCTGACATCTTGAAATTTTACAGGTGGAGTAAAGTAAGTTTTGCTATCTTGTCTTCCTTTACTACATCACCGAGCCCTCTGTCCCCCTCTGTCGGGGAAACATTACAGTTGCCAGTGGTTAGACTATTTGCAAGCATTTGTGTTTTTGATTGCCAGTAGCAGCATCTGAGACTGGCATAGCTTTCCAAGCCTACTACTGCCAATGTTTGTGAATTTAAAGTAGCAAATTCACATCCATTCAAGGAATCCATATATGGATACAGATTTACTACTTTTTTGTTAAACAGGTCAATAAATATTTAAGTTCCTGATCCAAAAAATTAACAAGTTAAGACCTCTTAGTGAAATAAGAACCATGTGAAAAACCAACACTGACACAGCAAATCCGACTCAGGGCCCCCAGACTCAACTGGCAAGCAAATAATGCAGTTATTTGAGGGGTGTAACAGCCCAGACAGCCCCCTGAAGCTATGCCCCTAAATATAAGGTACGGTTTTTCAAGCATCACTACACAATTTTATATCCCTGCACTGTCTCGTATGGGTTATTGCATGGCATAATCAATTCGTTTTCTATATTTGCATGGATAGTTGAATTCTGTCAGTCTCAACATTTTTATGTTGAACATGAGGACATAGTTGATGTTTATCAAATGTTTTAAAAGATGTAATACTCTTTCATCCCAATATACATGCACATTTAAGCTACACTACACAATGACTACTGTCTTAGGAGATCTGAGTTGCTTTTCCCACTGATGTTTGTATTTATTAAACTCTTAGGTCTCCTAATTCGCTGTTCATGCACGTACAGATTGCAATCTAAATAACATTTTATTACATTATTTTCAACGGTCTGGTTCCATGTTTTTTAATGCTGTATTCTCTTTAATAAAAATATCTATTCATAACATCTGTTCAGTAGCCATAAAAATAATTTTATTGGGAGAAATTGTAAAATAGCTGTTAAGACTTTCATTCCATTAAGTTATTATTACTGATGCCATGTAGACATTGATGTGACTTTTCATACCTGGTCATATTGATGAATCATGCCTTATATCTGTTAAAATTAAAATACTTATAGTTATAGCAATATACTTTTAGGGCATAGTTTACTGTGTTACAGTAAAAATCGATGTATCATTGGTGAATTTAGAGGTTAAAAAGATGTAAAATCTACCTTTCTCGAAACCTGAAATGCTCAAAGCATCCATTCAAAAAAGAGTTCTGAATAACAATATCAATAAATCAATGTATTTTATGGTATGATTTTATGATAAGGGTATAAACAAAAAGTGATAGGCACAAAGTCTGAATTAATTTCAGCTTCTGGAGAGATACATTTCAAGCCATTATTTTTTCACACGGTGTACTTCTATGAAGAGAACCCACAATAATGAAAATTAGAACATTGGAATCCATTGACGACAGTGCAGTGGCTCAGGGCCCATAATAGCTGGTACAGACCCTTTTCTTTAACATTCAAATGTTTATCTTTCTGTTTCTCCGTGTTTAATTTATAACATTCTACCCACAGTGGGTGTGATGTTCTAATAGCCTTTCAGACCTTCTGCCATGGTCTAAACTAGTTGTTAAGGGTCTCACCATTCATATAAGCAAGCCGAAAGAATCTGGAGACAGCACCCCTCTGCCGCACATCTAAAACTTCTCCGCCAGGCCAGAAATACCTACAACAGGAACATCCTCAACTCAAAATAGAATTCTTCAGATCGGAACTGGGGAACACCAAGAACAGACCCCGTAAACTCTTCGAACTGGTCAAACACCAATCCAACAAACTGGCCAAAACATCGAAAGAAAACCCCAAGTCTCTAATATCATCCGAGGAATTCTCCTCTTTTTCTGCGGAAAAATCAAAGCCTTAGGTAACGAACTTAGTTCCGCCTCATACTCTCTACCCCTACTGACCTGCCTCCTCCTTCCACGCCGCCCGAAGGCTTCACCTAAGAATCAAGCACACTGGACCGACTTCACACTCTACGACGAAGACTCCGTCTCTAAAATCCTATCTACCTTAAACCCGAATAACCATTTTAACGATCCGCTCCCCTCCAACTGCCTAGCTGCCGCCGCCAAATCCATTATTCCTAGCTGGACTGCAATAATTAACGCCTCTCTCCAACAGGGATCGATTCCTGACTCTCTGAAAGCCGGCCAAGTCCTCCCCATTTTGAAAAAGCTGTTGCTGGATCCAGCCTCCCCTAACAACTTCAGACCTATTTCCATCATCCCTCTCTTAACTAAAGTGTTGGAGAAGTGTGTGCAACTGCAGCTAAGTCAACACATCAACAACTTCCACCTACTCGATGACTTCCAATCCGGATTCAGACCTGGACACAGCACTGAAACCACCATGCTCCACATCGTTGATGATGCCCTCCAAGCCCTTGACCAACGCAAAACATGTCTCCTAATCCTCCTAGATCTATCCTTGGCCTTCGACACGGTCAACCATGGAAAGCTACTCGAACGCCTCAAATTCAGGATGGGATTGGATGGCTCTGTCCTAGAATGGTTTAGATCCTTCCTCCAAAACCGATCACAGAGATTCCTAATTAACGGCAACCTGTCTGCTCCCTCTCCGGTCACGATTGGAGTCCCTCAAGGATCAACGCTGTCCCCCACCCTCTTCAACCTTTACCTAGAACCGCTTGCCGAAGTCCTACGCACTGCAAATATCTCCTACCATATGTATGCTGACAACACTCAGATCTACATCAAAATCTCATCCCTCGAGGAGATTCTCTCCCTGAATGAGGCCCTGAAGCTGACCGTCCAATGGCTCGCCTCCAATCAACTCAAACTCAATGCAAAGAAAACAGAATTTCTCCTAATTTCCCCTCCTAAAACCAACCCTGAGATTCAGATATGGATTAAGGCCATCACAGCCTTAAATTGCCCACCGACCATTGTGGACTCGGCCAAATCACTGGGAATAACCCTTGACTGCAACTTGAACATGCGGGACCACATCAACTCGATGGCCAAATCAGCCAGATTCCACCTGAGCTACCTTTGGAAACTGAAACCCTTCCTTGACGCTCCCAACCTAAAAATGGCAGTCCAAGCACTGGTCATCTCTAGACTGGAATATGGCTGTTCTACCCTCTCGGGTCTACCCAAGATCTCCCTGGCACCTTTAAAAGCCTGCCTGAACGCGGCCGCCAGACTACTTACCGGCACAAGGAAATTCGATCACATTTCTCCACACCTGAAAGCGCTGAACTGGCTTCCTCTCGAGGCCAGGATACAGCTTAAGCTGGCATGCATCACGCACAAGGCTTTATACTCAAACTCCCCTGCATATCTTGCTCAGAAACTTGTGGTATCCGGAGGAATCAGAAACTCCCGGTCCGCCAGAGACCTCTTGCTCCACCCTGAACGTTTTCGGGAAAAAAAACGTACAATCGGGCTTTCGCTAGGCGGCCGCGCCAAGAATATGGAACTCTCTCCCACCCGCCATAAGAAGAATCCCCTCTCTGGCACGCTTCAAAAAAGAGGCCAAAACCTTCCTTATGGGTAAATTCCTCGTTTAAACTTTTACCTTCAAACACCACAGAGACCCTGATTAACTTCCGGATATTGCCTCCCTCGGATGACCTAGTCACCCCACCAAGAAACCTGGGGCCTTGTCTTGAGTAACTGTAATGTAAACTGTACTTATGTATCCTTCTATCCCTTATGTATCCAGCACCCCGCCCCCTCCCAATCGATTGTATACTCTTATGATTCCATGCCTTTTGTACAACCCTAGGATTCTGTAAAGCGCTCTGATACCCTAACGGGTCAAGTTCGCGCTCTATAAAACATAAAAATAAAATAAATAAATAAAAAATATAGGCCCGAGCCGCTCCGGACTTTAATATAATTATTGCCGTTGACAGTGGGCTACAAAGCTAAATTAATCCTTTCCCAAAAAAGAGCCAGTTCTCAGCAAGGCACTTACGCTCCCATATGTGAGGCTACAGTGGTGTTGTGGCTGTTTTTTGTGTCAACTATGTGAGCTGAAGTATTTTGGATGACTGAAGTGTTCGCCATCAAATTATAAAGCAGCCCAGCGGCAGCCATAGATGCTCTGAGATGCCAAAATTGAAACTAAGCCTTTTTTAGGTCTGGGGTAAGCCAAGACCTTTTGATTTTACTAAAATAATATCTATAATATTCTTAAATAAAGGACTTTTAGCCACCTCTCTTCACTCAGAGGTCCACTGTTATGTCATTCCCAAATTATCTTCCGCCCACTGCAGCATTGAGCATGGGGCAATGGGCCAGTGTACTTAAGCCTCTGGTTAACGTCACTTTGAGTGTCTGCATTTTGCTCTTTCGCAAGGTGCTCATCCACACCCAAGGAGGTCAGTATTGCCTGATGTGATAGTAGGAAACAATTTAAGTCAGATCAGTGACATAATGTTGATGCATACAATCCTGAAACACAAAAATATCGGAAAATAAATTTCATTTACAAAGATATCTCCTCACTTTACTTAACTAACACAACCACAAAAATCAGCAACACAAATGTCGCCGTTAAAAATATCGAAAATATTGCCACCAAATAAACATATATGTCAAAAAAACTCTATTTACATAATATCGACCTCAATAATATAAGCCAAATAATGACACTATAATTAATAAATATTCAATAAAACACTTTTTACGTATAACAATTATTTAGAATAAAATGAAACATTTCATACATGTCTAAATTAAAAATAAACATATTACATTACCAAAATAATTACAATTGAACCCAAAATTTATAAATCAATTCGTATCAATATAACAAAAAAAAGCCAATAATTACAAACATTTGTACATTAACTTAACCATCAATAGATATATTTGTATATATATATATACATATATATATGCATATTATCTACTGGCGGTCGCCAGTAGATAGTTATAGTTAGGACCTATTTTCCATAGGAAATCCGCAACATTCTATTTGAAATAACTTTGGCACCGGTTGACGAATCTTCGCAAAATTTTCAAACTTTGTCTCCCGCTCCGGTCCGCTCCTATCTTGAAAGTCTCGGGGTGATTCGTCAAGCGGGGGCCGAGAAAAATGGGGGTCACAAAACGTGTTTTCCCCACTCATTTTTCCATAGGGACATTTCATCGCAGCTACAGCCCGAACTGCTGAACGGAATTACACCAAATTTGCCAAAAAGGTAGCCCTTGGTTCAGAGTCGTGCCTTTTGCTTAAATGGTGTAAATCCGTTCAGGAGTTCCTGAGAAAATCAAAAGTAAAATCACATATATATCTATGGCCGCGTAGGGTCCGCGTACCCTCCCGATCACGAGCTGTATGGTAATTGGCTGTCAACACTCCAAATCAGGAAGTGTTGGCAGCCATCTTGTTCCTCGGTAGAACCGAGGAACAAGAAAGCAGTAAAACAACTGCGCAAAATGCAAAAAGGGGGCAGGGTAAAAACACCCTGACCCCCTAGGCCTGATTTAAAAAATCGGCAAAAGACGCGCTGGGTGCGCTGATCCTACCGATAAAAACAAAAACGAAGCGCGGGCTCCCACGCTTCGTGGTTAATTGGCCCCCGGGTGGGCCAAGTCCCGGGGGCATGCGGGGGTTTATTAATAATTATATGGGGGGGCCTCTAAGGCCCCCCCATGCCCCGGGGACCACCACCCCTCGGGGCTTTAAACAAAATGGTGCGGGAGGGCTCTCAGCCCCCCACACGCCCCGGTGACCACCACCTCCCCGGGGCTTTCAACATGTTGGGAGGGGGCCGCGCGGCCCTCCCTGGAGCCCTTGATGGCCCTGGGGACCACCACCCCCAGGGCTGGCTCCTGCAGTGTCCCGGGTGCCTAGCCCGGGACACTGTAGTTTGCTATGGCAGCCTCGCGGCTCCGTCCTATCATAGCAAACTGCTTGAATTTGTAAGAGAGAGCAGGAAACCTGTTCTCTCTTCCAAAATTCAAAGCAGATTGCTTTTCCACACGGGAGCTGCATCTTAGCAGCTCCCCATGTGAAAAGCAATGCCGGCTCCCGAGGGACGCGGGAGCCGGCGGGACCGTGGGGGATTGGGGACCCCCACGGTCCCCAACGGAGAGAGGCCAGCCCGGGGATGGGGTCACTGGGGCAAGTAGTGGCCCGGAAGGGGGCCACGCAGCCCCCTCCCCCAAAAAATAAATAATTTTTTTTTTTAAAAGGGCAGAAGGCCGGCCCGGGGATGGGGTCCCCGGGGCCTTAGATGGCCTGAGGAGGGGGCCACGCAGCCACCCTCCAAATATTTTAAAAATAAAAAAGAGGGCATGCCCCGGGGATGGGGTCCCCGGGGCCAATAGAGGCCCAGGGAAGGGGCCACGCGGCCCCCTTCCCGTTTAAAAAAAAAAAAAGAAAATGCTCAGGCCCCGGGGGATGGGGTCCCGGGGCCAAAGTGGCCCGAGGAAGGGCGGCCATGCAGCCCCCTCCCATACAAAAAAAAGTTAAAAAGACCGGCATCGTGCCGGAGGCCCCGCCCCTCGCTGCAGCAGTCTGCAAACGCGCCCCTGGCGCGTTTGCAGATGGGGAACGAACTCCCCTTGAATACTGGGGTGCCTGGGGGCCAACTAGCCCACCAGGAACCTCCAGTATGCGCCAGGGAGCTGCGTTGCTGAGAGGTGTACAGAGCCACGCCCCTTTTACACCTCTCTGCAACGCAGCTCTGTGGCGCTTTTTGGAGGTACATGGTGGGCTACTTGGACTCCAGGGACCCTCAGGATTCAAGGGGAGTTAATCCCCCAACTTAAAACGCGCCACGGGCGCGTTTGCACAGTGGTGAAGGGAGGGGCGGGGCTTCAGGTGACATGTGTGCAAACAGGCCCCGTGGCGTGTTTTAAGTTCAGGAATTAATTCCTCTTCAATCCTGAGGGTCCCTGGGGCCAACTAGCCCACCAGGTACCTCCAGTAAGCGCCACGGAGCTGCGTTGCAGAGTGTTGTAAAAGGGGCGTGGCCTCTGAACACCTCTCTGCAACGCAGCTCTCTAGCGCATACTGGAGGTATCTGGTGGGCTAGTTGGCCCCTAGGGACCCTCGGGATTGAGGAGGAATTAATTCTCAAACTTAATACGCGCCACAGGGCGTGTTTGCAGACATGTCACCTCAGGCCCCACCCCTTCCTTCACCATTGTGCAAATATTCCTCTAAAATCAGCCGAACTACGAATTCCGATTTACTCACCTGTTATCAGGAGAGACCTCAGTGCTGCATCTTTGAGCCCAGTACAGATCCTGAAAAGTAATTCTAACCGTACTTACCAGTAACTTGAATTTCCTTCCATAGGCTAACATTGACTGGTTTCACTTGGAAATTCTTCGAAGTGTGGAGTTTTGGAACTTTATAATATTCCTCTAAAATCAGCCGAACTACGAATTCTAACCGTACTTACCAGTAACTTGTATTTCCTTCCATAGGAATCCATTCTCTGGTTTTCAGCAGAAAAGTTTCAAAGTGTCGATTTTCACAAACTACAAATATTCCTTAAAAATCGCCTGTATGACTTAAACGCATTCTTTCAACTGTTTACAGGAGATGCACCAGTGCTGGATCCAGGATCCACCACTGAGTAAGAAAAGTAACGATAACACTACTTACCTGCTAAGTGAATTTCCTCCCATAGGATAACATTGGTGATTCTATGTGAAGAAGTTTCAACTTTTAAAATACAATAATATTCCTTAAAAATCACTACTGAAACCAAAACGCTTTTACTCAACTGTTTACAGGAGATGTCCCAGGACTGAATCTAGGATCCAGTCCTGTGGTTAGAAAAGTAATCCATAAAGTAACTAATTGCATTTAACTAGAAATTCACATTGAGCTCAATGTTGCATTGTGTTTGAAATTGTGTTGCCCATTGCAACAACTGTAACTACTGTACTTAAAAGTCTATTGCCTATTTGCAAAGTATTTAAACTAAAGTAATTCATTCTGAGAAAGTATATTTTGTAATGTAATGTATAATGTAATTACAATGTAATTTAAAAAATAAAATATCTAAAAATAAATAGTTAAAAAAATGTAGTAAATAAGTATCAAAAAAATAAATATAACAATTAATACATTTAAAAATTGTCATTTACAAAACCTTTGAAATTCATTGAAAAAAACCATAGGTTTCAGACATGTTATAGTTAGGAATTAGCATTTAAAAAACCTTTGAAATTCACTGAAAAAACCATAGGTTTCAGGCACATTATAGTTAGAAATTAGCATTTAAAAAACCTTACAAATTCACTGAAAAAACCATAGGTTTTAGGGACAGTTATAGTTAGTTGGACATTGCACTCGTACAAAACCCGTGAAATTCCCCCGTTATAGTTAGTTCAGCTAACTATAACTCGCGCCCCGCAATGCACTGCTGATGACGTCACATATTACATCACTCATGACATGGTCAGTGACATCACTGATGACATCACTGAAGACATCTCAAATGACATCACTGATGACATCACTGATGACATCATCCACGTGATAATCTGATGCACCTCCTCACACCCTAATATAACCTTTGATACACCCACTCTAAATTACAGACTGCCATTCGCAAAACCATAGACACTCCAACACCAATAACTACATACCCACTCACTGATTCTTAGGTCTACACACACATCCACTCACTCACCCGTACAGTCACTCATACTTACGGTCACTCAGTACAGGACTATCATATGCACTCATACTCCTATATAGACACTCAAACACCGCCACTCATCCATAGAGGTACTCACACACCTAGTCAGTCATGCAAATAATTAAACACACTGCCATTTACTCACCTATACAGTTATACACACACCAGCTCACTTACTCATACAAATACTAGCACATTCTTACGCTCTTATACAATCACTGATACAAGCACACACTCATCCATACAGTCACTCTCACAATCACACACTCTCGCTTATAGCTATTTATATACTCCAACACACATATATACTGCCTTTCACATATGTAGTTACTCACACATGTACCACTGGGACATACATTCACTCACTAACAGACTCTTACACACACTTACCCACCCATACAGTCTATCACAGATGCTCTCTTGAAACCATCCACCCAGTGAATCACCCACTCACACATCTATGCACAGAGTCGCACACACCCCACCCACACAAACACTCAGGCACCCATACAGATACTCAGACAACCAATCAATAACTCATATAGACACTCATGTAGCTATTCACAAACCCATGCAGCCACTTACACAGCAACAGACAGACGGATACAGACATTCACACAGTTTAGTCACTAACCCATGCATTCAGTAAGATACGTTTAATCACTCACTTATAGAGTTAGTCACGCACCTACTAAATCATCCATACAGACACTTATACACCCACTCATTCTTCAATACGCCTTTCCCTATATATATTAAAAATATTTAAACTTTACAGAAACACACAGTCACTGGATGATGTCATCAGTGATGTTATTTGAGATGTCATCAGTGATGTCATCATTGATGTCACTGACCATGTCATGAGTGATGTAATATGTGACGTCATCAGCAGTGCATTGCGGGGCGCGAGTTATAGTTAGCTGAACTAACTATAACGGGGGAATTTCACGGGTTTTGTACGAGTGCAATGTCCAACTAACTATAACTATCCCTAAAACCTATGGTTTTTCAGTGAATTTGTAAGGTTTTTAAATGCTAATTTCTAACTATAACGTGCCTGAAACCTATGGTTTTTTCAGTGAATATATATATACATACATATAAATAGTATTATTTTCAAAACTATCAAACTGTATATCAAAATTCATAAATAAAATCTAAATTAGCATTTACTTTAGAAGGACATACCTAAACTAACCATTAAAATGAAACTATAAAGACCTAATCAATAAATCAGCCAAACAAATAAAACAATAATATAAAGGGTGCACTCATTTTATCATTGGAATACTTCTAAAACAACAAACACTACAAGACAAGGAAACTCTGTTTGATTCGCTAATCAGACCCTTGAAGAACAAATATGTACAGATCAACAACTACCTAAGTAAGGAGGTCATTACGATGGGGGACAGAAAAAAAAACGACCGCCATGGTAGCGGGAAAACACCGCCCGCCGCTACCGCGGAAAAACCGACGGCTAGATTAGGATCCCCAGCGGTAAAACCACAACCGCGGCGGAAAGGAGACCCGAGAATCCGCCGTACGCCTGCGGAAAGGGCCCAAACCCGTCCGCGGCGGTCGGATTCGCAGCGGAAACAGGCCAAACGCCCACAACCACAGCGGAGACACCGCCATCAAAATTATGATATTCCCGACATCCCCGCGGTGCAGTGCGCTGTTTCCGACCGCCGCGGTCGACAACAGTGAAGAATCAGTGAGACGGCGGAAGCGCCATAGCCGAGCCACCACAGCGGACGCTCCGCCAAAAAAATGGCGGTCGCAAGAAAAACACGCAACATGTCCACAAAGTGCACCAACCATACAAGGCATGCACCCAAAAATAGCTAACACAGCCCAAAGACACACCCCCATGGGAAACTCCAAAACTACAAATCCCAGGTACACACACACACCACACCTGCAACCAATACCCCATCCTGACACACCCACAGACACCAGTATAAATCCAGCCCCCAACAGACCACAATCCTTTGCAAAACTCCACAACTGAGGGGACATCCACCACAGATGACAGGAGAGGCAAATCTGCACAACACACACACATCACCACCACCACCCCCACACCTGCACCTCTAACAACTTTGCACAGCACACACCATACACATCACAACCACCACTACCACTCCCAAACCTGCACCCTAAACACCTTGACACATCACACACCATGTCACCACAGAGAATGCCCAAATTCACTGAGAGCGAGTTGAGGGTCATGGTCGATGAGATAATCAGGGTAGAACCACAATTGTTTGGTAACCAGGTCTAACAGACACCACTAGCAACAAGGACGCAAATGTGGAGAAGGATAGTAGAGAAGGTCAATGCAGTAGGGACCGTGCCACGCAATAGAGATGAAATCATGAAGAGGTGGCACGATCTGAAGGCAGTGGTCAAAAAGAGGAGAGCCAAGAACCATGAGCTGGCGCAGAGGACAGGCAGTGGCCCTCCCGTTCCACTCAAAACATTCACTGAATGGGAGGAGAAGGTGCTTGGCATTCTACATCCAGAGAGTCTCTCAGGAATACCCGGGGAGTGGAGGCTGGTAAGTACAAACAAATGCCTAACATCACACAAATGTACTGTCTTGCCCTATCACAAAATAATACCTCCTATGTACAAATTCATTCATGTGCACAACACTCCTCCCAACACATCTCTCACAGATACAACAGACACTCCCCCTGAAGCCCCCCAAAGCTAGTCAGCAACATCACCATGGGTACATGTGTACATGCTGCCAGCACTACAACTCCCACCAGGCCCCCTTGTCCCACAGCTGAGCAGGATGTAGCCCTCCCCCCACCCAGAAGCAAGCCTCAGCCATTGTGTGCTACACACTCACCTAACAGGTAGGTAGCCATCTTCACAGGGAGGTGGGTGGGTGTTTGGGAGGCCTGCACCACAACTCCCACCAGGCCCCCTTGGCCCACAGCTGAGCAGGATGGAGCACTGCCCCCACCCAGAAGCAAGCCTCAGCCATTGTGTCCTACACCCTCACCTAACAGGTAGGTAGCCATCTTCACAGGGAGGTGGGTGGGTGTTTGGGAGGCCTGCACTACAACTCCCACCAGGCCCCCTTGGCCCACAGCTGAGCAGGATGGAGCACTGCCCCCATCCAGAAGCATGCCTCAGCCATTGTGTGCTACACCCTCACCTAACAAGTAGGTAGCCATCTTCACAGTGAGGTGGGTGGGTGTTTGGGAGGCCTGCACTACAACTCCCACCAGGCCCCCTTGGCCCACAGCTGAGCAGGATGGAGCACTGCCCCCACCCAGAAGCATGCCTCAGCCATTGTGTGCTACACCCTCACCTAACAGGTAGGTAGCCATCTTCACAGGGAGGTGGGTGGGTGTTTGGGAGGCCTGCACTACAACTCCCACCAGGCCCCTTGGCCCACAGCTGAGCAGGATGGAGCACTGCCCCCACCCAGAAGCATGCCTCAGCCATTGTGTGCTACACCCTCACCTAACAGGTAGGTAGCCATCTTCACAGGGAGGTGGGTGGGTGTTTGGGAGGCCTGCACTACAACTCCCACCAGGCCCCCTTGGCCCACAGCTGAGCAGGATGGAGCACTGCCCCCACCCAGAAGCATGCCTCAGCCATTGTGTGCTACACCCTCACCCAACAGGTAGGTAGCCATCTTCACAGGGAGGTGGGTGGGTGTTTGGGAGGCCTGCACTACAACTCCCACCAGGCCCCCTTGGCCCACAGCTGAGCAGGATGGAGCACTGCCCCCACCCAGAAGCATGCCTCAGCCATTGTGTGCTACACCCTCACCTAACAGGTAGGTAGCCATCTTCACAGGGAGGTGGGTGGGTGTTTGGGAGGCCTGCACTACAACTCCCACCAGGCCCCCTTGGCCCACAGCTGAGCAGGATGGAGCACTGCCCCACCCAGAAGCATGCCTCAGCCATTGTGTGCCGCACCCTCACCTAACAGGTAGGTAGCCATCTTCACAGGGAGGTGTGTGGGTGTTTGGGAGGCCAGCACTACAACTCCCACCAGGCCCCCTTGGCCCACAGCTGAGCAGGATGGAGCACTGCCCCCACCCAGAAGCATGCCTCAGCCATTGTGTGCCGCACCCTCACCTAACAGGTAGGTAGCCATCTTCACAGTGAGACGGTGCAGTGTATTTTGCTATCCGTCCCACAAAATGCAACATGCATGCTGTCCCACCACTATGGAGGATGGGACACTACACCCCCAATAAGAAGGATGTGACAGGCAATGTATGCTACCCACCCAACTCACAGGTAGGTAACCGCATCTCACAGGTCGTGGTGTGTGGGGCTGGGAAGCTTGCACAACAACTCACACGGGCCCACCTGACTGCCAGCACACAAGACCCATTACTTCCTGGCACGTACATGCATGTGTCAGTCATTGCAATGTACACTGCAAAAGAACTGGCATGTGGACATATCATGCTGACTTGTCCCACACTGGACCAAGATGGAAGCCCTCATCCTACACACACGGAGAGGTCGCACAAATACAAGGAAAACACAGCAAACACAACATATCCACAGCCACAACATAAAGCCAGATATGCGTTTAAAAAACATGTTGGCATAGGACACCAGGCCTCTCAATGCACAACTGCACACCCAGATAGTATTGGCAACTATAGTGTGCACACACCTAAGAAAATGAAACTGTGACAGCAACCAAAGTGTGAATGACTGAAACACATGTCGATGGAACTCCGAGCACAACCATGCACACCACCACATGCCATCTGACAGTAGCAGTGGACCAGACCACCTAGGATCGACTTAAAGCAAACATAAGCATGTCTGGAATTGCAAATACAGATATCTACACCACATTGAAAAGGTATGCATGAAACTACAATGCTCACTCACTGTGCAGAGAGAACCGCTACAAGGGCTCTACAAGTGACACATACGCGTAAATGGATGACATATGATTGATCAATAACAGGATGCCAACATGAGACTGTCAATGTCAAAATATCACATTGTGCATGTCATGTCTTGACAACTCCCAAAATGGACAAGTAATGTATGTACCACAACAGCTTGTAATGCATCACTGGATGTCGGTCAATGCTAATTTGTACAGTGAACAACTGCTGGATGTACAAACAGTTGATGTAACACTGCTAACACAAACTTTGATGGGTGCAAAACAATGACCATTTCTCATCTGACCCACAGGTGACCAAGAACTCACTGCAGAGGATGACACCACCCTGCAGAGCCAGTCCCCCCCGGAACAGAGACAACTGGATGAGGACTCCCTGGATTCCTTGGATGAGGAGCTCCACGCTGGCCCATCTGGTGTGGCAGGCCGCAACCAGTCCCAGGCACCCATTGTCCCCCAACCACATCAGCTGCAGCCCCTGACCATCCTCTGACAGCTGCTGTCACGGCCTGTGTGTCACCCACTACTACCACCACCACCACCACCACCACAGCTGTCCGCAACACCCACCCTGCCCCAGGGGTTGAGCAGCCCACCACATCGACTGCGGAGGCCAGGGAGAGGATGCAGCGGGCCAATGTGAGGACCGGACAGGACCGTGGCAGCAGTGCAGCTGGACGGGACAGGCTCATGCAGAGGGGCACTGATCCTGGGACGGAAGCCCTGGGCCACATCGACAGAGTCCTTGGGGCATACCAACAGGCCCAGGGACGAATGGGCCGGTTAGAGGAAGAATCTCGGGAGCACCTCCTGCTGCGGAGGTCCATGGACACACGCATGGGATATATTGTGGACCTCTTGGGGCAGCTAGTGGCGGTTCTGAGGGACAGGCAAGCGCAACATTCTACCCCTCTGCCTCCCCCCGTTGGGCAGCAGGATGACACCTCATCATCCTCCCCTGCGTCCACAGAGGGGGGTGAGTCCTCAGACCCCACTGCCCCTGCAGCAGTGGCCCCTCCAGTGAAGCGCAAGAGGGGCCATCCAAGGAAAGGCCAGGGGGACTCACGTGCCCAAGCACCTGCCAAACGCTAGTCCCCAAACCAGCCATGATGGCAGACCACTGCATTGACCTTTTGGACTATCCTTCACCACACTGCCATGTGAATGGCATCCATCTGTTGGACTGGGTCTCCACATCATTGTGGGGACTACTCAAGTATCTCATTTACCTTGACTGTCAACTCACTTCCTCAATTACCCCCTTCACATGTTCTCCACCCTTGCATGTCACAGTTGTTAATAAATGCACCTTACACACATGTTGTTGTGTCTGCTCCGTCTTTAATACAGGATGTGCAACCTTCACCGCGTAGGACATGGTCCAGGGGAATGGAATGTAGGTAACAAGTGAGATGCTGAAGGGACCTACGGAAAACCGCAGAACAAGAGTCACTTGTATGGGTGTGGCATTGCACACATCACACAACACTTGTCAACAAGGTACTCAGATCTACAAACATTACACAGAGCAACAGTCACCATAGAGACAATCTGTTTCACACTAACCAATCACACATACATAGGCAGGCAGCAATGAGTCAATACCAAGCTGCAGTCAGCAAGCTCACATATACCCACACAGCAACAGCGACACCATCAGACCATTTTGTCCCTTCTACATCGACACTCACCTTGAAGTGAAGTAGCGGGTGATGAGCTGTCGACGCATGTCGACCCCTTCCTCCTCTCCACTGCCCTCGTCACTGGATCCGGCTTCATTTGCAGGTGGCGGCCTTGGCTGCTCATCATCGTCATCCAGGATCAGGGGTATTGCCTTGCGAATGGCCAGGTTGTGGAGCATGCACCATGCCACCACTATCTGACACACCTTCCCTGGCGAGTACATAAGGGCCCCCCAGTACGGTCCAGGCACCGAAATCTTGATTTTAGGAGACCAAATGTCCGTTCTATCACACGACGTGTCCTCCCATGGGCATCATTGTATCGCACATCAGCTGGCGTGACGGGGTTCCGCAATGGGCTCAGCAACCACGGGTGGTTTGGATATGCCGAGTCACCTGGGTGTGAGAGACACAGATTAACCTTGCAGTCCCAAAATGCAACACAACAGCATGTCACACACACACACCACTCTAATCCACCATACATACTCACCCACAAGCCATGCACGCTCAGGAAGCAGATTGGCCATCAACTGAGGAACGATGCTGCTGCGCAAGATGTGGGCATCATGGGCTGAGCCGGGAAACTTGGCACACACGTGTGAGATGATCATGTCCGCCAGGCACACCACTTGAACATTTACCGAGTGTGAATGCTTCCTATTGCGGTAAACCTGTTCACGTGCCTGTGGTGGCACAAGCCCAACATGTGTGCAATCAATTGCACCAATGACATGGGGAATATGTCCAAGGGCATAGAAATCGCCCTTCACAGCCACCAACTCAGGCCCCCTGGGAAAATGGATATATCTGTCTTTGAACAGCATCATGGCCGACAGGACATCCCTCAGCACCATGCTGAACATCGGCTGTGACATCCCGCCTGCACTTGCGACCATGTGCTGGAATGAGCCCGTTGCAAAGAAATGCAGGCATGCCATCACCTTAGCTGTTGCGGTGAAAGCTGTTGGATATGTCCGACGTGGCTGCAGGTGGGGCTCCAACATGCCACATAGGTTCTGCAGGGTTTGTCGGTCCAGCCTGAATTTGCGGATTATTTCCTCATTCTCCATGTCTGCCAGGACTGTGAACGGACGATGGATATTGGGCCTCCTCCTCCTAGGACAGATCACAGTGCACAGTTGTCAATGCAGAAGCCCATGAAATGTGCATCACATCAATTTCTGCTCCAGACACATTCCCAACTCTTACAACATGCACCATTAACCAATAGGGCACTTCACAAGTAGGTTCACATCAGGCACACTACTCGTACACCTGTCCCCTTACCAGCAGCAATTATCTGTGCACCCCTCCGGCTCATTCGCATGCACAGTGTGATATACTAACAGATATGTGTGCATGTGTGCAACAGATATGTGTGGAGCGACCCCTGACCTTGACTGGTAGGTCGCTCCCCCACCACACAGCTCCGTCTGTGTGCCCTGCTGCTGCCAGCTGATTGTGCCCGTTTTTCTGTGTGCCCTGCTGCCCCTGATTGTGCTCATTTTCTCTGTGTGCCCTGCTGCCCCTGATTGTGCTCGTTTTTCTCTGTGTGCCCTGCTGCCCCTGATTGTGCTAGTTTTTCTCTGTGTGCCATTGCTGCCCCTGATTGTGCTCGTTTTTCTCTGTGTGCCCTGCTGCCCCTGATTGTGCTCGTTTTTCTCTGTGTGCCCTGCTGCCCCTGATTGTGCTCGTTTTTCTCTGTGTGCCATTGCTGCCCCTGATTGTGATCGTTTTTCTCTGTGTGCCCTGCTGCCCCTGATTGTGCTTGTTTTTCTCTGTGTCCCCCTGCTGCCCCTGATTGTGATCGTTTTTCTCTGTGTGCCCTGCTGCCCCTGATTGTGCTAGTTTTTCTCTGTGTCCCCCTGCTGCCCCTGATTGTGATCGTTTTTCTCTGTGCCTGTTTCCCGCCGCTGCGCCCTGCGGCCCCGCCCCTCACTGCCCATTCGCTGCCCCATTCCCTGCTCCTCCCTCCCACCTCCCCATTTATGGCGGCCGCTGTGTGGTGAAGAGAGCGACCCCTGACCTTGACTGGTAGGTCGCTCCCCCACCACACAGCTCCGTCTGTGTGCCCCCTTGCTGCCCCTGATTGTGCTCGTTTTTCTCTGTGTGCCCTGCTGCCCCTGATTGTGATCGTTTTTCTCTGTGTGCCCTGCTGCCCCTGATTGTGATCATTTTTCTCTGTGCCTGTTTCCCGCCGCTGTGCCCCTGCGGCCCCGCCCCCTCACTGCCCATTCGCTGCCCCATTCCCTGCTCCTCCCACCTCCCCATTTATGGCGGCCGCGCCAAAGGCGCGCCTAAGGCAAGCCCGTCTGCGCCCATCCGCGCCCAGTGCCAGAACCCCTGGTGCGGGCATCCCCCGCGCCCAACACATCAACAGATGCCGATACGACGCCAGCACCCTCCACGCACTCAACCCCGGAAAAGATCACGCCTGCTACCGGGCCACCCCGAAGCGCACCCAAGGGCCCTTCACCTGCCGGAACTGCAGCTTCGCCAGCACCCGCCCCGCCAAACCACCGCCCAGGAAAGAACCCAACTACCTCAGATGCATCCTCCTCAACACCCGCTCCGCCCGCAAACACGCCATCGAACTCTGGGACCTTCTCGACTCAACCTCCCCAGACGTCGCCTTCCTGACGGAGACCTGGCTGAACCCCGCTTCAGCCCCCGACATCGCCATTGCCATCCCGGACGGCTACAAGATCACCCGCAGGGACCGCACCAACGGAGTCGGAGGAGGCATCGCCATCGTCCACAGGAACACCCTCAGAGTCTCAACCAACACCGACGACACCCTCAGCACCGCCGAACACATGCACTTCCAGATCCACACCGATCCCAACACCACCCTCAGAGGAACCCTCATCTACAGACCCCCGGACCCCGACCACAGTTCAGCGATTCCATCGCTGACTTCGTCAGCACACACGCCATCGCCTCCACGGACTACATCCTCCTCGGGGACCTGAACTTCCACCTCGAGAACAACAAGGACACCAGCTCCACCACCCTGATCGACAACCTCGCCACCCTCAGACAGCTCGTGACAACACCCACCCACGCCGCCGGCCACACGCTAGACTCCATCTTTTCCGCAAGCCCACACGTCTCCTTCAACCACACCTCCGAACCCCACTGGACCGACCACCACTGCATCCACTTCACCTACAGGAAGCCCACCACGCACCACTGCACCCAACAAATGCCTCGCCGCTGCTGGAGCAGAGTCACCGAAGACCAGCTAACCACCACCCTTGCCCTGTGCCCACCCGTCGAACCATCCGACCCCGACACCGCCGCCCGCAACCTCAGACAGTGGATCGACGACTGCGCCAACACCCTCGCCCCGCTCAAGAATCCGCCCAACAGCCACACCAGCAAGAAAGCCACCTGGTTCACCGAAGACCTCCAGGCCTCCAAACGAACATGCCGAAAACTGGAGAAGATCTGGCTCCACGAACGGACAGCTACGCCGCCCACAAGAGCGCCACCCGCAGTCACCATCACCTCATCAGATCCGCCAAAAGGGCCTCACTCAAAGACCGCCTAGACAACAATGCACACAACAGCAAAGAGCTCTTCAACATCGTGAAGGAATTCTCCAACCCCAGCTCCAACACCAACGACATCCCGCCGTCACGAGACCTGTGCGACTCACTCACCACCTTCTTCCACTGCAAAATCGCCGACATCCACGACAGCTTCAACACCACGACCGCCCCGGCAACCACCGAGACCACTGCCCCCACGACCACCAACCGCCTGCTCTCCTGGACCAACATCAACGACGAGGACACCAGCGAGATCATGAACACCATCCACTCCGGTTCACCGCTAGACCCGTGCCCTCACCACGTCTTCAACAAAGCCAGTACAGCCATCGCTCCCCATCTCCGGAAAATAATCAACATCTCCTTCAAGACAGCAACCTTCCCGGAAAGCTGGAAGCACGCCGAGATCACCGCCTTACTCAAGAAATCCAAGGCAGACCCCAAGGACCTCAAGAACTTCCGACCCATCTCTCTGCTCCCGTTCCCCGCGAAGGTCACCGAGAAAATCGTCAACAAACAACTGACCCGCTACCTCGAGGAGAACAACATCCTGGACCCTTCCCAGTCCGGCTTCCGCAGCAACCACAGCACCGAAACCGCCCTCATCGCCGCCACCGATGACATCAGGACCCTGCTAGACAACGGAGAAACAGCAGCCCTCATTCTCCTGGACCTATCAGCCGCCTTCGACACGGTCTGCCACCACACACTACGAACACGCCTTCATGACGCCGGGATCCAAGAGAAGGCCCTGGACTGGACCACATCCTTCCTTTCCGGCAGAACTCAAAGCGTCCGCCTCGCCCCCTTCCGATCCAAGGCCACCAAGATCATCTGCGGCGTACCCCAAGGCTCCTCCCTCAGCCCGATGCTGTTCAACATCTACATGGCACCCCTCGCCCACGTCGCCCGACAGCACAACCTCAACATCATCTCCTACGCCGATTACACCCAGCTGATCCTCTCCCTCACCAAAGACCCTCACACCGCCAAAGCCCACCTCCACGAAGGAATGAAGGCTGTCGCCGAATGGATGAGGTCCAGCCGCCTGAAGCTGAACTCGGACAAGACGGAGGTCTTCATCCTTGGTTCCAACCCTTCAGCCTGGGACGACTCCTGGTGGCTGACATCACTGGGAACAGCCCCGACACCCACCAACCATGCACGCAACCTAGGGGTCATCCTCGACCCCACCCTCTCCATGACTAAGCAGGTCAACGCCGTTTCCTCATCCTGCTTCAACACCCTCCGAATGCTCCGCAGGATCTTCAAGTGGATCCCCACCGAAACAAGGAAAGCAGTCACCCAGGCCCTCGTCACCAGCAGGCTGGACTACGGAAATGCCCTCTACGCAGGAACGACGGCTAAGCTCCTGAGACGGCTGCAACGCATCCAGAACGCCTCTGCACGTCTTATCCTCGACATCCCCCGCCGCAGCCACATCACACCCCACCTGAGAAATCTGCACTGGCTCCCTGTCAACAAGAGGATAACCTTCAAGCTCCTCACCCACGCACACAAAGCACTCTACAACTCCGGACCAGCCTACCTCAACAGATGACTCAGCTTCTACACCCCCACCCGCCAGCTCCGCTCCACCAGCCTCGCCCTCGCCACAGTCCCCCGCATCCGGAAAACGACTGCCAGCGGCAGATCCTTCTCCCACCTCGCCGCCAAGACCTGGAACACCCTCCCCACCAACCTTCGGCAGACCCAAGACCTACTGGCCTTCAGTAGACTCCTCAAGACCTGGCTCTTCGATCAGTAGCAGCACCCCCTCCCTCTTCCCCCAGCGTCTTGAGACCCTCGCGGGTATGTAGTGCGCTTTATAAGTGACCTGATTGATTGATTGATTGATTGATACCTGTGAGTATGACCCCCAGCATATGTTAATAATTGCAATACTACCCGAACACACCATGTTGCTGGCCCTGACACACCTCCCAACACAGGTTGCACATTGCACACATCAACTACACACTGACCACCGGCTGAGCATGGGGGACACGTGTGTGCATGTGCATTGGACAATGTGCCAGTTGCTGATGCCCCTAGTCCAGTCAATGAGACGACATTGTGCGTTACATTGCACACACAGACATTGACCATCATCTCCATATGCTATGCAACACAGTAACTGGACAGTCTACATTTCATTACACAGCACATGTGACATGTGCGAGTGTATGTGCCCATGCAATGTATTGGCGACCCATATATGGTATGTGTTGATGACGTGGAGTGACATGTCCCTTTTGTGCATTTGCCCTCATGAGGACCCTTCAATTGTTGAGACACTGGGCACTGTATTTGTTGGCCTATGCAGAGAGCTGGAGGACACGTTAGGTGCAGCACAGCTACTCCACAACTCCATTAATGTTCACTCCAGGCACTGTCTAGCAGACATATGGCGGTGCCTACCGCCTGGCCACTGAGGTGTGGCACCGCCCATAACCCATGCATGTTCGCGGGAGACACCGCCAGTTATGTATGTGACAATTGCGGTCACCATGCACCGCTACCCAAATCATGGTCACTCCAGGCACTGTCTGCCAGACATATGGCGGTGCCTACCGCCTGGCCACTGAGGTGTGGCACCGCCCATAACCCATGCACGTTCGCGGGAGACACCGCCAGTTATGTATGTGACAATTGCGGTCACCATGCACCGCTACCCAAATCACAGTCACTCCAGGCACTGTCTGCCAGACATATGGTGGTGCCTACCGCCTGGCCACTGAGGTGTGGCACCACCCATAACCCATGCACGTTCGCGGGAGACACCGCCAGTTATGTGTGTGACAATAGCGGTCACCATGCACCGCTACCCAAATCACGGTCACTCCAGGCACTGTCTGGCAGACATATGGCAGTGCCTACCGCCTGGCCACTGAGGTGTGGCACCGCCCATAACCCATGCACGTTCGCGGGAGACACCGCCAGTTATGTGTGTGACAATAGCGGTCACCATGCACCGCTACCCAAATCACTCCAGGCACTGTCTGGCAGACATATGGCGGTGCCTACCGCCTGGCCACTGAGGTGTGGCACCGCCCATAACCCATGCACGATTGCGGGAGACACCACCAGATATGTGTGTGACAATTGCGGTCACCATGCACCGCTACCCAAATCACGGTCACTCCAGGCACTGTCTGGCAGACATATGGCGGTGCCTACCGCCTGGCCCCTGTGGTGTGTCACCGGCATGGACCATGCCCCTGCAGCCAATGGGAAGCAGCCTTGCGGTAGCCTGATGCAAGTTTGAAAATCGCGGTGGGCGTGCACCACCCCCGCGGAGGCGGTCACTGGAGGCATTCAAATGATGCACCACCGCGGTAGCGCGCACATGCATCCTACGGTGTGTCACCGGCATGGACCATGCCCCTGCAGCCAATGGGAAGCAGACTCACGGTAGCCTGATGCGAGTTTGAAAATCACGGTAGGTGTGCACCGCCACCGCGGAGGCGGACATTGGATGTATTTGAATGAGGCAGACCTTGTACACCAATTGCAGCACCCTGGGACTACTGACACAGCCCCAGGGGCCTATATATGTGTGGGAGGGCGCACCACATTCCCACAGCTACCAGGGACTGCTGACTGACAACCCTCCACCTGCTGCTGCTGCCTCAAGGGACTGCTGGCTGCCACCCTGCATCTGCTGCCTCAAGGGACTGCTGACTGCCACCCTGCACCTGCTGCCTCAAGGGACTGCTGACTGCCACCCTGCACCTGCTGCCTCAAGGGACTGCTGACTGCCACCCTGCACCTGCTGCCTCAAGGGACTGCTGGCTACCACCCTGCACCTGCTGCCTCAAGGGACTGCTGACTGCCACCCTCAACGTGCTGCTGCTGCCACATGTCCATTGTGATGTCGAGGACTCAGAAGATCCGTGCCAGTCCCTTCACCAGTGAGGAGCTTGGGGTCCTGGTAGACGGGGTGCTTGCACAGTACCCAAGGCTTTATGGCGGCCCTAATGTCGTGGTAAGTCTCCCAGACTGTGAGAGAGAGTGCAGGGTGTGCACATGGGGGGTGGAGGTGCTTCGGTATGTGTCAGTGGTTGTGGGGCTCTGACATGCACTGCCTATCATGTTTACTACAGCGGGAAGGGCTTGGTGGGCTCTTTCACACGTTACCCTGCATGCCTATCCTGAGTAGAGGGACATGTCCTGTAGTATCAGCCATACAGTGCAGCTGCATTTTGGTGATACAGGAGTCTGGCCAGTTGGCGTTTGTGTGAATGGCTGTGTTGCTCCCAATTGACCCACTCAGTGTCAGTCGACCTGCCCTGCACAGTCCCCACCGAATGCCACATGTCCACATCAATGCATGTACAGTGTGTACCATGTGTGTTTGGCTCACGCCTCTTCATCTAAGTCCCATCTCTGCCATGTAGATTGCACAGGAGCAGGCGTGGGAGAAGGGTGTGTGTATGACAGTTGTTGTCACTCTATGTGAGTTCCAAGACACAGTGAGGCTTTCACAGGGCTAGGACACTTGGCTCTGCGCAGTGTTGGACACAGTGAGTCCAACAACATGACACATGTTGTTGCTATCTTCTCTATGTGTAGTTGTAGGTGACTGCAGACAGTAGCTGCAGGCAGACTACACGTTGCTTGCTGTGTCGGTATCCTGCATGTGAATGGGATGTGGAGGTACTCTGTCCACCATCGAGCATGCATGCCTGTACGTCTGATTGACCAATGACATTGCATCATGTTCAGAGCAATTGTTGGCTATGTGACAGTTGTAGCTGGAGTTTTGGATGAGTCACTGTCGTGCTACTGCATTTTCGTTGTGTTGTTATTGTGCACTGTGTCACTGGCACATCACCCCTCTTGTCTCCCATGCCTGCAGCTGAAGGTCCACCAGCGTAAAGCCGTGTGGAGGGCCATTGCCTCCAGAGTCCGGGATCTGGGTGTGTCAAACCGAAGGCGCACCCACTGTCATAAAAGGTGGGATGACATCTGCCGGCTGAGCAAGAACGTGATCGAGATGATGCTGGGGCTGCTCCCTCGGACTGGCAGGTTGGCTAGGCGCAGCATGACACCACTAATGGCCCGCATCCTGGCTGTCACACAACCTGAGCTGGACAGACAACTGAGGGAGCATCAGCTGCGAGCCAGGGTTGAGTATGTGTTGCAGGCTGCCTTTGGCTGGGAGTGGGTGCATGTGTCTACAGAGTGTGCAAATTGTCAGCTGTGTGACGTTGGTTGTGTGGTGCAATGTTTTGTGAGTGGCCTCTGTGCTGGGTGTATGTGCC
This sequence comes from Calotriton arnoldi, assembly GCA_963921515.1. NCBI lineage: Eukaryota > Metazoa > Chordata > Amphibia > Caudata > Salamandridae > Calotriton > Calotriton arnoldi. Next base: position 850,784 of record CAWUFW010006084.1, on the reverse strand, counting down.
ATGCTTTTGCCCAAACGGCACTTCATGAAGTGATTTTTAGCACTGTGCATCTCTCTTACATTTAGAGTTGTGGCCTTCAGGTACCTTCTGCTGTGGGGTGGTGTGTGAATTCTGATGGATGGTAATGCCAGTGTGCCAACTGTGAATGCGTTTCAATGAATGCGTGCAATTCCAGACCTCAGATGTCTGCCAGTCAGACATCTGAGGCCAATGTGCAACAGTAGATGTGCCCATGGACTCGATATGGTGGATGGCATGTGTGCAGGGTCATTGTGGGCTGGTATGTTGTAGTCTGTGTGGTCTCCTACTGCTCCACACATGTAGGTGATGTGCACCATGTCGTGGTGTTCATCCTTGCCAACATCGGGACAGTGTGTGTGCACAGGCCATTTTGGGGCTGTGTCTGATGTGAGCCAACTGCAGGATGGTGTGCTGTGTGAATCACCTGGGTCACTTATGGCAGGACGTGTGGCGGACATGCACCGTTGTGTCGAAATTTTGGGTGTCAAGATATATGTGTGCACAGGGTGGCATGCAATGTGCTGCACTCCTCTTTCTAGGATGCAGATGTATTGGCACGTGTTAGTTCTGTTGATGCCACTCATCTCACAGTACTTCTCTCTCCTATGCAGCAGCTCCCGTATGTGCAGAGGGAGAGGGACGGACACCAGTGGTGAGGCTTCCACTGCAACAGCCGCACTGGAGCTGACTGACACAGATGTGACCAGTGCCGAGGAGGGGGACAGGAGTCTGCTGGAGGACTCACTGCTGGAGACACAAAGCTCTACCTCATCTGACGCCAGCGGTGACACATCCATGTTGGGGGTACAGGGAACGGGGACTCTGCCTCCTCTTCTGCCACACAGCGTCCAGTGCCCAGCCTCCCTTCAACCTCCACTGGTGCTGCCCGTGTCCGCACAAGTAGGAAGGGAAGAGTCACCTTCACCCCAGGCACAGCTGCCCCAGCCCATGTCAGCCCTGCTGCCCTCAGTGCAGAAGCAGTCGAGCTATTGCGCCAGCTGTGTGTGAGGCAGACAGCACTTCTCAATGCCTTCCAAGAGCACGACAAAAAGTTGGGGCAGGTTATAGCTTTCATGGAGGGCTTACATTCCGACGTAGGTGGGCTACACCGCACTGTGCAGTCCTTGTCATCAACTGTCACAGCAGCCCTGCAACAGCCACATAGTCAGGGAGCGGCTCCCAGCACTCGGTCCGGCCCCGTGTCACTGTGCACCTCTGACGACAGTGACAATGCCCAACGGACCCCAAAGTCCCGATACAGAACCCGCAGCACACAGGAGCAGCAGCAACCCAAACGTACTAGGGCACAGACACCATCCCCACATAAGAGTAAGGCCACCCCAGAGCGCAGAGAGAAAAGCCCATCAGGCGACAGCAAGGGCCACTAAGCAAAGAAAAAAGCATCAGGGCCACAGGCCTCACCTTCCTCCCCTGCCAAAGACTCCCCTGTCCCAAAGACGTCTCGCAGAGGCAAAAAGACAGTTTCCACACCTCCTGAGAAGGTGTTGCCTGCAAACATTACACAGGATGAGGGCCACATGGATAATCCATCCTTGACCTCCACTCCCATCCCAAGCCCTGTGAAGCCAGCACGGGAGGACACTGTAGGGGGCAAATCTGGTCGACAGAGGGAGGCAGGGTGGCGGCAAACACCAGGCAAGCGCACAGCGGGTTCCAGCATGTCCCCAGAGGGGGGGTCACCATCCACACCAGAATCATCTTTGGTGTTGGGGTCACCTGTTGTGTCTGCCCCAGTTCCCCTCAATCCCCTGACAGGGAAGCCTTTCAGGATCCCCAAGAAATGGAGAGGCACCCCTCCACAATCTCCGGCACACACTGTGTCTCACCAGGGCATGAGCCACCTCCCCGGGCCACCACCCCACCTGGTCCAAGCAGCCCCCCAGCTACCACATGCACAGTTGGCTCTTCCACAGTTGTTACTCCCACTGCCCAGGGTAGTCCGCCAACAGACCCCAACACACAGTCAGCTCCAAGTCCGACAGACAGCCCCATCTGAGTGGTGGTCACCCTCACACACCTGTCTGTCCACAGGGGTGCGTGTGATGATTGGCCCACTCCGCCGCGGTGGCGGGCACTGTTCGATGGCGGTCGGCGTCACACCGCGGCGGACGGTAAATGCCTATGTTTTCCCATCCTAATATGGCGGGCGTGAAGTCCGCTGCTAGCGGCCGGAAAAAGGCATTTTTCCGCACCGCCGCCACCGCGGTCGTGCCACCGCCCGCCATCGTAATGGGCCCCTAAGTAAGTAAAACTTATATTTACAGAAGAAATTATTCGTAAATTAACTTAACAATGTAAAATAGCAATTCATTAACAAAACACTCTCCAGCTTTTGTCTCTTTACATGTACTACCTAAAAGAAAACACTATGACTTCGAAAAGTGACAGACTGCAAGAAAAAAACACCTATCACAAGCCAGCAAAAACATATTACAAAGTAAGTCTAAAAACTTTAAGGAATATAAACTCACCCCAATAGCGAGTAGAAACAAACCTATTGACCTCAACCTCTACAAACTACCAACAAATAAGCAATTAAAATAAAACTGATGCTTTTTTCCCTTCCATCAGAAAAGAAATCACCTGCTCCACATTTCTACACCCCCAACGGTAAAGCTGCAAAACAGTGTGAAACATCAAAAACGAGCATACATGAAAGTATAAAAAATAGAATTAGTAAGTTGGATACATTTATATGTAAATAACAACCTATAAACTTTAAACAATTGTATTTCTTTATACTGTTACACTACTTTCAGATATAATTGCACAGCAAGCTAGATATATAACATCCCAGAAAGGAAAGCAATTACTAAGGGCCTGATTATGAGTTTAGCGGTCCCACCGCCATGGTCACGTCGGTGTCAGAATCATCGCCACTGACTAAGCGGTCCACCCACCGTATTATGATGTTGTTCGAGTTTAGAATAAAAGACCGCCAGAGCACCGCCGCCACAACCAGCCATTCACCGACTGCCATGGTGTTGGTCGGGGGAAGTTAGCTGCCATAGGACGGGTCAGAGAAGTTTCTCCGCCATCCGAATTACGAGTTGGCTTTCCGACGAGCTGACTGTAGATGTGGGACTGCCTGCCTCGAGTCATTGGAAACGAAGGATTTGGGGTGCATACTCACACATTTCCATTTCTTCCCTTCAGTCTTTGGCGTGGATCCGTTCCTCCAGGTCCCCCTTTCACAGCAGCATATTGACCCCGAAGAAATGACCCTTTTGGTACCGAAATCCAGGTAAGTCAGTTTTGTAGTGTTTACTTATCGACTGGACTGGGCACATATGGTCCAGACTACAGCAATGGGCAGTAGGAATTTTTTCATGCATATGTGTACACTTGTTCAGTCAGAATATACACACCTACATCAACAATTATGAAAAAGCATTCTCCGCCATCAAAAAGACCACCAACGGCCCATCAGAGACATCATACTTGGGCGGGTAGGAGACCACTGCAGCGACAGTGTACTTTGGACCGCAGCTGCTGCAGTACAGGGGTCCGCCCACCAAACTCGTAATCAGGCCCCAAGTCATATGGGTTACACCTACTCCCAAGAAAGTGCATTGACTGAAAATGTGAATTAGAAATGTACAAAATGTTATTCTAATGCATGCTATGGGAGGACCACTACAAAATATGATGTTGTAATTCATGTAAGAGAGTACATCCGCCCCCAAATGTGACAGAAATCGAAGTAAGGGAGGTATTTCACGATACAAGAGAGGCAAGCACTAGATCCCAGGAACCCACAACCAAAATCCTAAAAGATATACTGCCTAAATTCCCGAGCACATCATTGGGCTACTTTCACATATATCTACTTTAACTTTAAAATGTATAATTGCACAAACTAAAAAAGCCATCAGTGATCCCCTTCCTGCCCCTAGAAGATACCAAGACATAGAAATACCTGAACAGTTAACAATGACTCATTATGAGAACCCTTTCCTTTTATATGGCAACCTAAAGAATGAGAAACAAATCCTAATATTCTGCACAGCAAATAACTTAGTAGGGGCCTGATTTGGATCTCAGTGGCAGGTTACTCCATCACAACGGTGCTGGATACCGCGTCTGCCGAAATATACATCCCATTGTATCCTTTGGGATTTATATTTCGGTGAACAGGATATTCGAGATCTGAATCAGGCCTTTATCCTAAGCCATTGTCAAACATGGAAGATGAATGGGACCTTCAAACTGTGTCCCAAATATATACCATACTTGGTGAAGATCAGAACACAAATATCCATTTTATATATGCCCTACTACCAAATACATAAAGTAGCACTTACTACGAACTCTCAAACCACATTAAACATAAATCAAACAATTACTACCCACAAAAAATTATCATAAACTTTGAATAAGTCACGATTCAGACCATTTTAAAAATGTATCCCCACACAGCCATACAAAGCTGTTACTATCATTTCAATCAAAGCATATGGAGATACTCTCTGACAATCTGCAAGAGTAGAATATGCTTTATATATATAGCCAATTCACCTTTGAAATAAAAAAATAATAGCACTAGTCTATGTCCCTGTCACAGAGGGTTTACTGATAGAAAGCCCTTTCTACCAACAAAATGAAGACAAGCTAAGCCTCCTAATGGATTATTTTGAAGAAACCTGGGTTGGCACACTGCATCGCTCCGGACACAGACGACAACCCAAATTTCAAATACCATGGTGGAATGGCTGTGACAGCACCGTCGCACTGGAAACCAAAACACACAATGCAGTGGTAGGATGGCACAATGACTTCCAATCCACACTATGCACAACCCAAACTACACTCTATACATTTATAGAAGCATTACAAAAAGAGCAAAGCTTCCAACAACTATGAATGGAGCAATCTGTTAGCCAAGTTGCACCTATACTTAGCAAACAAACCAAAATAATGTATGACATGCTACAATTTAAAGTCAAACTCTTCATGGACAAAAAAGGAGAATACTTAAAAATAACAGCCAAAAGCATTTTAACAAAAAATAGTAACCTACAAAAGTCCCAAAAAAACTGTCACAAAATCTAAACCATGATGACAAATCATTTTTGATATAAATATTAAACATAATATTTTATTACATCATTCTAAACATGAACTAAAACTCCAATATTAAATAAGACTGAAATAATAAAAATAATATAGAAATTATTTACATTAAAAACCTGACCAACCAAAATGCTCAAAGAACAAACTCAACCCATCACGTAAAATAAATACAGCACATAAGCCATACATTTCAAAATACCAATCACATAATATTTATACAAACAATAAAATAAAACGTATCCCGCTTCATAAAATAAAATAAAGATAACTTACTATTTAGTATCTGCAGATTTCTTCTGTAGCCACATACTCAAAAGTAATAATCCACCAAAAATGGGAAAAATATATTTCAAAAAGATTTTAAAAATTTAAAAATAAACTAATCCAATAGATATCCCTTGAAGAAAACCATAGTATGTACGAACCATAAAAAACCCCAAAAAGTGTTTACAAAAAGAAATGCTCCTGGAAACCCCAAAAAAGGAAATCATAGCTAAAAATATTGGTTTATTATAATACAAAAGTGATTTTCATAAATAAAAGGTAACTCTCAATGCCCATAGGACACGTTCGTAGACAAAAATCTGTAAAGTAAACAAGAAAACCCACCCACAAAACACATTCCCAAAAATACATATACAGGGCCTGATTATGAGTTTGGCGGTGTGGGAGTGGAACGGCATGCTAACACCCCGCTTCCACACCGACAGACTCCACCGCCGACCGCCCGCCTGGTTACAAGTTATAATCCGGGTAGGCGGTCCTTCGGTGGCTGGCCCACGGCACAGCCTTCCAAAGGCTCATAGGAGAGCCTTAGAAAGGCAGTGCTGTGGGTCAGCAACAGCGCGTTCCAGCACGGCATGGCACACCATGTTCCCCCCTGCATGCACCCCATGCAGTGAGGCACAGGGGGCCCGGGAGTGCCATAGCAGTCTGACTGGCCAACTTGTAATGGGGCGGTTAAACTGCCGGGTCAGCGGTGGCTGGATGGCCACGCCATCATGAGTCTGGTGGTCTGTGGACTCCAAGACTCATAATCAGGTCCTTAATCATCATAAAATATGTAACATAATATAACATAACAGTACTAAAACAGTATATAAAAATCCCAAACTACACACTAGTAAAAAACACTACTATTAATCCAACTAAGGGGCTGACTAAGAGTCTGGCGGTCCACAGACCACCGGACTCGAAGGGGGCATGAAAACGGCAGTCTTCCTACCGCCCCATTATGATTAGGGTAGTCATGCCGCAATTGCCCTGCTGCAGCTGCCAGGGAACCATCATTCCCTGGCAGTGTTGCAGCGGTCACGAGGCCGCAATATGCTTGACGGGACTGCCGTGGTCCCACCAAGCATGTTACGAGTTTCCTCTCCACCGGTGGTGTCATGGAGCTTCCTAGTCCATGAACACTGTTGCGTAGAGTAAACCAAGGTAGTCCTGCAGGGCCCCTGTGTCTCCTCAGCATTGTGTGGCATGCAAGGGGGCACAACTTGTGCCCCCCTGTGTGCATGCAACACAGTTCCTGCATTGTATGGGCTTTTCAGGCCATGCATGCAGGAACTGTTTTAGACATTCCATTGCAGTGCCCATTTTCTGAGGCACCTCCACGAGAACGCCAAAAACTAGCACGTCAGACAGGAGGAATCTGACGGGCGGTCTGAACACAGTTTTGGCGCTGTGGTGGAGTTTTTTCTTGCACGCGGCCAGTGAACATTAAGTTGGCAAGCACGAGCGAGAATTTGCATCCCCTAGTGCAATTTTCAGGTGCTAGAACGCCTCCCAGCAAGATTTTTCCAACGCGGGCAGTCCCGGCAGGTTGCGGCCATTCACGTTGACACAGCTGCATCTCTAGTAGAAAAATCTACTCGAGCAGCAGAAAGAAGCAGCGCCCTCTGTCACGCAGGTTGCTGCTGTTCGCATTGATTTTACAGCATGGAACAAGCTCCATGTGCTAAAAATCAGTACGAGCAGCGCGACGTGCCAAATTTTGCCTGATGCTGAACTCTCACTTTTATGTAACTTCCCGGAATTCCGCTGAGTAAAATTCCATGAGCTCTGCCCACCCAAGAAAAAATGTAAAAATGTTAGACAAATGTATTAAAAAATTTTAAAAATATTAAACATGTAAAACATGACCAAGCTTTTTAATAAAATATGTAAAAAAATTGAAATGTAAAAATTAAATAATGATAAGAAATAATACAATTTAATATGTACTAGAAAACATATGTTAAAATGATGTTGAAAATATGTATTTAAACAATTTAGCAAAAGTAAAAAAACATTAAATAATGGGTAACAAGTGGAATGAGTACAGCATGCAATGCAATTTAAATATGATTTACCTTTTTTATGTAATAAAAATGTATTATGTTTTATCTATATATAAATGTTTAATTTGAATTGGAAATATATATGTTTAAAACTGTAAACATTGAAATGAAATAAACTTTGGAAGCATAAATAAATGTACAAAAATGTGTTACATGTCTTTATTATATAAAAAAAGATGTAATTAATTAAATTGTTCTTACAAACATACAATTTTTTAATTATATTGCTAAACCCCAACAATACTAAATATCGCAAACTATTTCTACTACATGCAAATACAATGAAAACAAAAGATTGCACACTAAAATAATACAAATTAAGCAATCAGACTGCAACATAATCCATTTTCAACAAAGGGGTGAAATTTACCATTCCCACTCCAATCTAATCTAATTTGGGGGAGGATTTGGACACTAAAGGGGTGACATTTACTATTCTTACTCCAATCTATACCAATTAGAGGAAGGTGTTGTACACTAAAAGGGTAATATTTACTATTCCCACTCCAATTTAGGCTAACTTGTGGATATTGTTGGACACTAAAGTGGTGACTGCTATTCTCCCTCCAATCTAAAACAATTTAGGGGCACATTACGATACCCGGCGTAAATAACTCCGCCAGGCATGAAAGCGGCAAAAATCCGCCCGCACACACCGCCTGAACACCGACCACGCCATTACAATTACACAAACCGAATACCGCCATCGGCGGAAAAAGCACACAAAATACCGCCCGCCAACGTCCGAGTCGGAGACAAACCGCCCGCCACGGACGGAAACACACACGACAACACAAAACCGCCCGCCCTCACGGCCGACACACCGCACGTGAAATTACGATCGCACCGACATGAGCGCGGAAAAACAACAAATATACCGCCCGCCAGCGCAAACAACGCCGATGAGAATCGACACGGCAGAAGCCATGGCGCCCACGTACCTGCACAGAAACCATCCGCACACAAAACCAATAGCACACAACATGGCCAACAAGTCCACACAGCAAGGCACGCACAAATACACAAGCACAGTACATATCCCGAAAACACCCCCGGACAAACAAAAAATACAAAGGCCAGAACCCCAGACACAACACACCTGAAAACAACAGACCATGAGGACACACCCACATAGGTAAATACAAAAGCAGCACTCCCACAGACCACAACCCCTTGCTACATTGCAAACCAGAGAGGAGAGGAGAGGACACAGTGACACAGCAAGGACAGCAGCACACCACAGAAACGCACACATCACAACCACCACCACCACCACCACCACCAAACACCGGCACCACAAACCCCCTGCACATTACACAACACACACCGCACCAGCACCACAAACACCATGGCACCACAAAGAATGCCCAAGTTCACGCCCATTGAGCTGACGGTCATGGTCGACGAGATCATCAAGGTGTACCCACAAATCTATGGGAACATGGTCCAGCACACACCACTAGCCACCAGAAACAGAATGTGGAACCGGATCGTAGACCAGGTCAATGCAGTCGGGACCCTGCCCAGGAACAGAGGAGAAATTAACAAACGGTGGAATGACGTCAAGAGCCTGGTCAAGAAGAAGGAGGGCAAAAACAGAGAGCTGGCTGCCGTCACTGGCGGAGGGAATCCCGCGCTCTTCAAGACCTTCAAAGCGTGGGAGGAGAAGGTGCGAGTCATCATACATCCCGAGATCCTCGCCGGATTAGCAGGGGGAGTGGAGGCTGGTAAGTACAAACTAATGTATACCAGCACACCGCTATGTACTCACATGCACTACCACCATGCCACAGCTCCCAGGGACAAACACCCCCATGTCCAGCACACAATACACGACACACACATGCAACAGACACCACCACACACAGCCCAAACAGAACAACTGTAAGATGCGTGGGGACATGTGTACATTCAGCCAGCCACGTAACCACCAACAGGTCCCCAAATATGCCAGAAGCGCCACAACGAGCACCCACCACACCCATGTGTCCGCCACAGCTGCACAAACCGACAAGTAACAGGTAAGTGGCAGGAACACAAAGTGCAGTGGGTGGGACGGTGGACAGCCCAAGTACAACACACACCAGGCCCCTAGTCCCACAGCACAGCAAGGAGGAGCATCCCCCACACCCCACAGCCACGTGTCAGCCACCGCAGTGCACAACGACAGCCGAAAGGCAGACATCACGGTCCACAGCAATCGGTGTCAGTGGGTGTCCAGCCACCCCCACGACCCACAACACCCCCCACCCCCACAGACCTGCAACATGGAGCACCCCCGCTTAGAGCCATGTGGCATCCAGTACAGTGCACGCACGAACAACTTGCAGGTGGGAAACTGGACAGGGCTGGATTACTGGAGGCATGAGGACCGTAACACGACCAACACATGGGACATGTCACGTAGCAGACGAACACGCAGCACCGCCCACCGTCACGAACAAGTGAACAATGTGCACACGGACATGAACCACAGACTCACACCTCACATGACCCATCACAGACATAGCAACACCCAAGGAGCCACGTCTGCATACACAAGCCACACTGAAAATAGTACCACACGGCAGCCACTGTGCAACTCATCACACACAACCGAAACACCATTGAAGTCCTGTCCATGTAGCCCCTACTGCCTGTCAACCACACACCCCACAACTACGCCTATGTAAGACAAACAACACTAGACGCAACAGAGCGGAACAACAGAAATGCACACGAACACCACTGAACCCATCAAACACACAGACACACCATGCACATACAACATACCATCCATCCCATCCGTCAGCCCCAGTCTCATGAAAGGCATGTCATCCGCACAGCTGCCACACATACAGCAGTCACGCTAAGATACATGCCCATGACCAACCATGTGCCAGAAGTCAATGAAGCGCACGACACACTGTGAGCAACAACACACAACATGGGCCACACCCCCCCACGAGCACTGCAGTGATGCACATGGCACAGGGCAGCACGCACACCAAGGAGATGGGACAACTGCAATACGTTGGCTTTCACACACAACCATCACTCACTCATAACGATGCGTCCAATGCCATGTCCAGTAATCACAACAGACAGCAAATATGCAGGCCATGTCAAGCATGCACACACCTCAAACCATGCACTGTCATGCTGCCACAACACATGTCACGTTCGGCACCCATGGCTCACAGCATGTACCCCAAAAGCATATTCCCTCCCAAATGCGAATCTGGGGCATGGCCCCCATGTTGCCATATGCGTTCCTAAGCGTTCCATTTGAACCCCAAAAGCAAAGCACAAACCAGACCCAGGATGGGCCAGGAGCCCGCATACACCAGAGTCACAATGAGTAGGGGCACAGCAACACACCCATCGGCATGGCCAATCCGTCCCATGCCACATGTGCACAGCACACAGTCCCATTGCCAAGCACACACAACTACAAATGCCACAGCCACACACACGCCTCCGGGAAACCCATGTACGAGATTGCACGAACTGCCAATGTCAGACGACAAATACATACTTCGCCAGGTGCAACACAATAACAAATCTCATTCTCTCCACAGGTGACGAACTGCCGGATGCTGGGGATGGAGACAGCAGCCAGCACAGCCAGCCCACAAGCCCCCAACGAGGACACACGGATGTGGAGGATCTCACCTCCTCTTCGGACACGGACCACCAAGCAGGCCCATCTGGTGTGGCAGGGCCCAGCCGCTCCCCAGGACCCCTCCTACCCACCAACCCATCATCCAGGGCTGCTGAACAGTCCCAGCCCCCTGCTGCCACTGTCGTTGCGGCCACACCCACGGTCATTGCGGCCACACCCACGGTCATTGCGGCCACTACCACTGCCGCAACCGCCACCATCGCCGCACCGACCACCACCGCCGCCACCACCACCACGTCTTCGCTGGCACCAGCCCCAGCGCAGGTGGTGGCCCGGCCGACTGGATCCACCCTGGGAGCCACAGCGAGGACCGTGGTGAGCAATGTGGCTAGTGGGCAGGCCGGTGGCAGCAGGACTGGTAGGAGGAGCAGGGTCAGGGAAACGCCAGCCTCCCCTGGGAGCCATGCCCTGCCTCAAATGGCCAGAGTCCTTGGGGCCTATGAGGAGGCCCAAGAACAATGGGTCAGGTCTGCTTCAGACACGCGGGAGGTGCTGGGGGTGCTGAGGTCCATGGACGCCTGTATAGGTCAACTCGTGGACCTCATGGGCCAGCTGGTGGTGGCGGTGAGGACACGGCCAGCGATAGCAGCTCCCCCTCCGCCACCACCTGCCGGGGCGCAGGGTCGAGCAGCAGTGTCCAGTTCCCCTGCGTCCACAGCCAGTGAGCACACCTCAACCACCAGCAGGTCGCAAGCAGGCACCCCACCTCGCAAACGTGGAAGGGGCCGTCCGAAGAGGAAACAGATCTCCCGGGAGGACTTCGCACTCTCCAGTCGCAAGTGAGGCAGCCAGCCAGCCTTCCGCCAGCCTTCCTTGACCAGCCACTGCATTGACTTGGACTACGATCCCACTCCACACAGCCATCTGGATGGCATGTGTGTGTTGGACTATGGACATAGAACCAGTGGGTACACCCTGAGCATCACGCAGCCATGACCGACAGCTCATTGTCACAGCACGCACCACTATTGTCATCACCTTACACACAATCACATGTCACAGTTTGTAATAAATGCACCTTTTTCACTAACTGCTGTTTGTGCCCTGTGTTTTATTTGTACGGAATACAACGGCCACCTTGGGCGGAAAGGCACCTGATGCGTGGCATGGCAATGGAATCCGGAGGGCCTGTAGGGACCTAGGGGTGGGAGACAGAACAGGAGCACATTCAATGAGTGTGTCACACACCCATCACACAGTACATGTCAACAACTACAAGCAATGTACACACATCGCACAGAGCAATAGGGCACAATGCCACAGCCACCATCAGTGGCATACTAACCTGGGCATGGAGCGTTGACACACAGCACGCAGTGAACAAAAGGCCACCCGGACACAGCACACACACACCTGCACAAATACAGACACATCAGCCGTCGTACATGGACACTCACCGTCAAGTGAAGTAGCGGGCGATGAGCTGCTGCCGCACATTCCCAGCTTCCTCCTCTCCGCTGTCCTCCTCACTCGAGCTGTCCTGGTCTGCGGGCTGGGGCCCTGGTTGATCTCCGTCATCCACAATGAGGGGGATCTGCTTCCGAATGGCCAGATTGTGCAGCATGCAGCACGCCACCACTATCTGGCACACCTTCTGTGGGGAGTACGCCAGTGCACCCCCGGTGCGGTCCAGGCACCTGAACCTGGACTTGAGGAGGCCAAAGGTACGCTCGACCACACGTCTGGTCCTCCCATGTGCCTCATTGTATCGATCGTCTGCTGGGGTGCGAGGATTCCTCAATGGACTGAGCAGCCATGCCCCATTCGGGTACGCAGAGTCACCTGGGTGTGAGGGACACAGAGAACCGTTGCTATTCCAACTGGACAGGGGACAGCATCGCACAACCAGCACGCTACACCACTCCACATACTCACCGACAATACAGCCACGATCCTGTTGCAGATTGGCCATCAGCCGTGGCAAGATGCTGTTGCGCATTATGTGTGCGTCATGGGCCGAGCCTGGGAACTTTGCACACACGTGGGTGATCACCATGTCCGCAAGGCACACCACTTGCACATTCAGGGAGTGCGTGTGCTTCCTGTTGCGGTACAGGTGCTCAGTGGCCTGTGGTGGAACAAGGCCAACATGTGTGCAGTCAATGGCTCCAACGACGTGTGGGATTCTGCCAAGGGCATAGAATGCACCCTTCACTGCCGCCAATTCACGAGCCCTGGGGAAGCGGATGTACCTGTTTCGGTACAGCATCATGGCTGCCAGTACATCCCTCAGCACCTTGCTGAACATGGGCTGGGACATCCCTCCTCCACTGCCCACTGTGTGCTGGAATGACCCAGTGGCGAAGAAATGCAGGGCAGCCATCACCTTAGCCGTGGGGGTGAATGCTGTTGGATACACCCTGCGGGGACGGAGATGGGGTTCTAACATGGCACACAGTCGATGCAGGGTTGGCCTGTCCAGCCGAAACTTCCTAATAACCTCTGTATCGTCCATGTCCACCAGCAATTGGTATGGGCAGTCAATGTTCGGTCTCCGCCTAGGGAAATTGCAGAGGACACATGTCAAAGCAACACAACACATAGCAGTTTCGCATACACATCACTGACATGACTGAGCACGCACATGAGCCACAGCCCAGCTGTCAAGCTGGGACGGCACGGCCACAATACACTTACACAGGTCTCCCAACAATGGCAATGGCTAGTGAGACATACCACTGCCATGTGCATGCACATGGGGATCTAGGCCCCAATGACTTGCGGGGCGTGCTGATGGGGACTGACTGCATATTCGTCAAGCGGCAACGCCACGGCAACATGAGTGTCTGCTGAGCATGGAACTGCTTCCGAGGCTGGATGAGTATGGCACACGACGACGACGATGTGGGCACAGGCTGAGCGGCCAAAACAAGTGGGACCTGTGGCACGAGGGGATATGAGACAGTAGTAGGTGTCAGCACTGCACCCTATGTACAGCACTGTACGGATCACACCTCCCGAAACATTGACAGGTGTCCACATTGACAGCCCCATGCCAAGACGGCTGTGTGCTTGCAGTCACACGTCACAGGTGAGAGGTTACATTGCACGTGCCAGGTGGCAGACGTACATAGTGGGAGCTGGCATGTGTGTGCATGTGTCTCCTGTTCAGGATCCACCAGATGGGCGCTGACTCTGTACTGACCATTGGACACAGCATGTTCCGTGGAAGGCTTGTGTGTGTGGGATGGTGGCACTGGATGTGCCTCCGTTGGGTGGGGGGCCATGCACAGGGCGGGTACGTCGATGATTGCGCATTGTTGGTCACGGTGGGTGCACCAACTAAGATGTGTTGCCCTGTGTTCAATTCCTATGTCCGCATGATGATGGACTGTGGATGTGGGCAGACTACACATTGGTCGATGTGCTGTCTATATGCATGTGCCTTCACACCAGGCACAGCTGCCCCTGCACATGTGACCCCTGCTGGACTCGCTGCTGGGTCTGTGGAGCTGATGCACCTTCTGTGCGTGGGGCGGACAGCTCTCCTCACTTCCCTCATTGCGCATGTCATGACTTTGCCGCAGGTGACATGGATCATGGAGGGCCCACATGTACGCGTGGGTAGGCTACGCATGATTGTTCACTGGTCGCCACCCCCAGTCAGTGTTTCGAATGGGAAGGTTGTCGTGCTGGTGGTATGTTCGATGTGGCGGATGGGCGGGCCTAGGTGCGGGCTTACATTCCGGACATGGGGGTAGTTGGATTGGCGACTAGTTGCAGTACACACGGGACACGTCTCTTCCTTTCCACATCTGGGTCATCCCTTGTACTAACTGACAGTGATACAGTCATCTTCGCCCCAGCCCTCATGTCCTCCCCTCGCCCCCCAATATGCATGCTCACCTGCGAGGCTAGCGCTTGCACAGGCAGCCCCAAGCTTGCACCAGAGAGGGCAAGGAGTGTATGTGTGGGTCCAGTTGCACGAGTGGGCTGTCTCAGGGTATGATGTGTGGCGGGACGCCGTCCACCTGCGTGGTGCCCCAAATGGAGACCCGGCCTGCATGGACTATGCATCACAGTCTTCGCCTTCCGGATCCGCCACCTGCGACACCCAGTGGCTGTGGCTGCCCTTGCGGCCAGGCCGCGTCCGTCTGTGGCTGATGGCCCACACATTCACTCTTTGGCCTCTCTGGGGAGGGCTCAGGGGTGGTGGCGCACGCGCTTGCACTTAGTCGCAATGGCATGTGGCGTGGTTGGTATGATGGGCAATGGATGGGATGGTGCGAGCCACCTCCCGTGACGTCAGTGCTGCTCGTGCTGTGGTGTGTCCCCCTACACTTCCATTTGATTTGTGCCATGCTAGACGTTGAGGTTCTATTGCCTGCGTGATATGACCAGGAGGAGCGCGAGGAGACCTCTCACACACCATGCTCCACTGCCATCCCGTGCCCTGTATCGCCTGTGCGGATTGACTATGTTGGGGTTACACCTGGTCGACTGGTGCTGTGTGTGCCTTGTCAAGGGGCATGGCGGGCGCACAACAGGATCCAGCTTGTCCACAGAGGGTGGGCTGAGGTGCGCCTGGTACCGCTTTGTACGTGTGCCCGGCTGCTGTGCACACACGTGTTCACTCCCCCGACAGGTGTCCTCTCACAATGCCCAGGGAAGCGGTGGTGTACTGTTCATGACCCCTCCCAACACGGCGTTCTCCAACTTGTCATGTGCGCATCTACCCGTCGCACCCACCCACCTGAGCACTGCGTCCATACGACTTCACACGACACATGTGTGTCTTCCACAGTAGTGCTACTCATTTGCGTTGACATCCAATGCCAGTGGACTACATGGTCATGTCACGACTGCCGTGTACTTCACATACTCTCATCCTCTCTCATTCGTACTTGTGAAATGAGTCAGCGGAGACAGTTTTGGTTTCAAACATTATATTGAGTCTTCTGTCCTCTGTGATGCAGTATAGTGGACACTACTGGCAGCGGAATACATGTTGAGGATATACTGAGCATGATTGCAAATGGGATAGGGTGTGGGGTTACATGTGATTGGCTGTTGCATGTGGGATGTGGGCTTCAGAGTGACATCTGCTTGGCCAAGGCTGTGCTAATGTACATTTACGTATAGCTGCGGAGCTGCGGACTTTGACACAGACGGTATACATGTAGCCTACCAGACCGCTTGGCATCATGGGCACAGTCCATCTCAGTTCCATGTGACAGGTTTGCTGCGGTTGTTCCTCATGCACGCGTGCATGTGAGATGACATCAGGGCATGTGCTTGCGTGCATGCAGCGGCGTGCCACTTGTTGTTGCACCGTGGTGGTTACTGGACATGTCACAGTCACTGGGGTCGTGTTGTTGTTGTATGCACTTGTCGTCCATGCAAAGGTCCTGGTATGGGATTCCCGGGGCGGGGGTGGGAGGGGTGCAGCACCCACAGACTCCAGGCGACCTATTCATGTCCACTGAGCGGTGTGTGTGTCCATGGGCGCTGGATCCATGTCGTGTCCTGGTTGTTCGTGCAGTTCCGTCCATGTGGGTGCGATACACAGAGCCCATGCCACTGCCTCCCACGATGCATGCGGTGTTCCTGGATGTGATGGGGAACAGTGTGCATGTCCCGGTCATATCCGATGTCATGGCGATGTTGTTGATGGTGTGGTTACAGTTGCCGGTCGTTTGGTATGGCTGTTGTGGTGGTGACTGGCCAGTCCGTGCGGAAGCTAAGCATGGGTGCGGGGTTGGACATCATAGGTCACTCGGGGAACCTGCGTTGTGGTCCGACGTATTTACAGGTTGTCAGGTATGCGATGCCGTCCAGCAGGGCTTCCATGTCATTGGTGGTGTACATGTTTGCCAGCCAATGAAGCGGATGGTGGCTGTCAAGGTGTTGTTCGTAGGTTGTCCCTTGGAGGACCATGATGGGGCATGCTGGGTGACATTCGATGTAGCTGTTATCGATGATCCGTCGTGTGGAGGCACAGTGGTCCCATTTCAGTGCGGGTGCGATGTTGGCCACATACGCCATGCCCCCATAGGCAGAGCAGGCCCTGTCGTGTGCGTCCAGGGGGAGGAGTAGTGGTAGCAGGTCCGCCTTCAGACATGCCGGGTTGGAGAGGCATATCTCGACGGGATGCTGGTAGGGACACCTCCGACAGTAGAAGACGGGCATGACGCAGCTGAACAATGTGATGCGGTAAGTCAGTCGGTAACTTACGTTCAGCAGGGACAGGAGATCGCATCCCAATGTATGGCACAGGTTGGTTTTGTACAGCTTGAGCTGTTCGGCGTAGTTGGGTAGGTGTGTTGCGGTTGCCATTTCGCAGCGGTTCGTTGAGGTGGCGTGCTCCGGCTGTGTGTGCAGTCTGCAATGTGCACGCTCCGGGGTTGCTGTGAGCTCTGTGTAGTCGTAGGGAGACAGGACTTGTGTTCTGTTGGCTTGTTTGGAGGACACGGGCCCTCTTCCCACATGCTTCTCAGACAGTTCAAGGTCAGTGCTGTGTGACTCCTTCCAATTAACTTGCATGTGGCCGACATGGGGGAGTGTTTTCTTCTTTCTTCCTCGTCCGTTGTGTGCTTCTGTGATATGCGCTATCTGCCCTGTGGTCGGTCTCCTCGGCATGCCTGTGTTGGTCTATTCTTGGACAATGGCTGTATTCACCGGCTTCTGTCGTAGGGCTGTGGTTTCGGAGTTGGGATGGAAGGTCATTCAGTGCTGTCTGCTCTCCCTTGTGTGGGCGGCAGGCTGCCTTTCCGCTCTGCATTGGGCCTTGTGTGTGGATGTTATTCTTGGGCCACCTGTTGTCGGTCCCCGGGCTCTTTGGTGTTCCGTTTTATATGTCTTGTTCATATGTGCAGGGTGGTATGGGTGTTTCTGTGTGGTACTGGCGTTCCTCTTCCCGAAGGGGCCCTGCTTCTCCTAGTTGGTGTTGCCGCCGCTGTGTGCTACGCCATGCTTGTTACACTGGGGTGTGTCCTGCTGTTGCGTGTCTTCACTGACATGTGTGCGTCGGTTGTGTGGCGTTGGGTGTTGTCCGTGAATTGGGCGTTGGGGACATGTCTGTGGCCGGCCTGTCACGTGTCATGTGCGTTCGGGGTGGGGCTGATGTGTGTGCTGCTTGGTTGTGTCCCTGTGTCTGTGTGCGACGCATGCATGGCGCTGCGGTTGGCCTCTGCGTTGTGCGCATGTGTGGCGGCGTCATCGGCGCTTTGGGGCCGTGACGGGGTGGTTGGTTTCTAGTCCCAGGTGGTGTGTACACATGTGTTCTGCGATGTTACGATTTGGCCTGTGTGTCATATGTGGATGCGATGGTGGATGTGTTGTGTACACGCGCTGGTGGGGGGTTGTCCGCTTTTTCCGCCCTTGCACTGTGTGCGCTGTTTGCGTGCACTTGTTGTGTGTGTGCCTACCTGCGTCTCCGCGGTACGTTGCGTCCTTGGTGGTGCATCAGCAGAAGCATGGGGAGGGCCTGCAGTGCTGGATTCATGCTCGGGGAGCCGCTTCTTCGTTGTCCGTGCTCTGCGTCCGTGTTACCGCCTCTCTTTCACGTGCGGTGTCTCTTAGCCGTGGGAGCCGTTTGTTTGCGGCATCGTAATTTATACGCCGGGCGGGACGTGTTTCGTCGGACGGTGTGTGTCAATTAGGCTGCGCCGCTACGTGTGCGGACGCACTTTGATGGCGGACGGGGTTGCTGGCTTGCCGGCGGTGTTTGGCCTACTTTTCGCATCGTAATTGGGCGGGCGTGTGGACTGCTGCGTGCCGGCGGTAACTGGTGGTTTTTGCATCCGCCAGCACGGCGGTTGTGCTTCCGCCCGCCATCGTAATGGGCCCCTTAGACACTAAAAGCACTAAAAGCGTAATATTTACTATTTTCACTATAATCTATACCAATTTGAGGAAAGTGTTGGGTACATTTACTATTCCCACTCCAAACTATACCAAATTGTGGAAGATGTTGGATACTAAAGGGGTGAAATTTATTATTCCCACTATAATCTATACCTATTTGGCAAAGGTGTAGGATGCTAAAGGGGTGACATTTACCATTCCCACTCCAATCTATACAAATTTTGAGAAGATGTTAGACACTAAAAGGGTGACATTTACTATTCCCACTCAAATATAAACAAATTTGAGGAAAGTGTTTGACACCAAGGGGCTGATGTTTACTATTCTCACTACAATCCAAAACAACTGGGGGAAAGTGTTGGACAATAAAGGGGTGCCATTTACTATACCTACTCCAATCTTTGCCAATGTGAAGAAGGTGTTGGACATTAAAGGGGTGACATTTACTATTCCTACTCCAATCTATACCAATTTGCAGAAGGTGTTGGACACTAAAGGGGTGACATTTACTATTCCCGCTCCAATTTAAACCGATTTTGGGTACATGTTGGACACTAAAGGGATTACATCTACTATTTCCAGGGAGGCATATTCCTCTTTCTATGTGTGCTACAGAACGCAGCACACATAGAAAGAGGAAGAAACTAGGAGAAATAGAGAGATTTCTCCTCATTATGCCTCCCAGGGAAGGTGTAAGATTTAGGCACATCCGCAGGGTTACAAGTTCTTATATATATGGGGATGCGTCAAAATCCATGGGAGTTTCATGGGAACACCCACACAACGCTCATGGAACGCGTTCCCAGCGCAGAGTAACACAACACAGCAATTTGCGCTGCATTGCTTTACTCCAGATTTTTGGAGCAACTCAGAGCAAAGCAAACTGGCTTTGCGTGGCTTCACATATCTGTCTTTAAGTTTGCGTCACCCTTGCACCACGTTGCGTGGTTGAAGAGCGACACAAACCGGCTCATAAATAGGCCCCTAAATATTTCTCAAATATATTATAATTAATATATATTTTCATTAATTAAAAGTACAATTTATAAAACTAATTATTGTAACAACATTAATATATGCATGTTACAATATTAATTGTCATATCATTTACATATTTAACATTGAATTTAATTTAAAATATCCACTTTTTAAAAAATTTCCCACCCTTAACACCTAAAAAGACAATATTCTGCTGCTAAAAAAAAATATAAATCTATTATTTTTATACATTAATACAACTAAAAATGTCATTATTAATAGATTTTCTTCTTAAATATTTAAATGATAAAAATGATGATTAAACATAGATGAGCCTAATACGATGTAGGTCGGAGTTTCCTCCAACCGACACCGTGGTGGAAACGGGACCGGCCGACCTCCTAAGGTCGGAGGCTTTATGACTGACATCGTAATCAGCCCCATAGAGTAAAAGACAGTATAATAAATTACATATAAAATAACACAAACGATATTACATATCGTATTTTCTAAATCAATATTTTTTACGATATTAAAAACAACACTTAAAATGATATTTTTGCCTTTGATATTCCTGTTGATTATATTTTTGACATCCCGATATTCTTGATACAATATTTTTTTATCCCTTTTGAAGTGAGCACAGGGCACATTCCAGCTTTATCAGTTCCTGTTACCTTCCAATGTTGTTGTAAATTCCTTTTAAAGAGGACTCCTATTATTTTACAGCATACCATATTATTTTCCTGGACTTGCTACACCAATGTGTCTTTGATAAACTTTTCCCAAGAAGAAAGCCAAACTTTATGGTGTTTATTTGCAGCACACTTTTAACAGTTATATTTAAATATAGATGGGGTGTTATTTGGATTTCAGTGTCCAATATTTTATACTGTGAATGCTCTTTCCTTCCTTCACTCTATCTTCTTTCTTTACTTCTTACTATCCTTTATTCTTTCTTTCCTTCTTTCTTTCTATCTTTCCTTCTTTCTTTCTTTTTTGCCTTCTTTTTTCCTTCTTTCTTTTTTGCTTTCTTTATTTGGTTCATTCTTTCCTTCTTTCTGTCTTATTTGCCCTTACTTTTTTCCCCGTTTTTCTTTCTTTATTTCCTTCATTTTTTTGCCTTCTTTCCTTTATTCTTTCTTTTATTCCTTGTTTTTTCTTTTTCTTTTCTCCTTTCTTTCTTTTTTCATTCATTCTTTCTTTTTTCCTTTTTTCTCTCTTTCTTTCCTTATTTCTTTTCCCTACTTTCTTTTTTTCTTTCTTACCTTTTTTTCATTTCTGCGTTCTTTCCTTATTTCTTTCCTACTTTCTTTCTCTTTGCCTTAATTTATTTTTCTTTCCTTCTTTTCTTTCCTTTTATGAACCTTTATTTCTTTCCTTCTTTCCTTTGTCCTTTCTTTTTAGCCTTTCCTGCCTTCTTCCTTTTTCTTTTTTGAAATTGTCCTTCTTTCTTCTTTTGTTCTTCCTTTCCTTCCTTCTTTTTTGCCTTCTTACCTTCTTTTTTGCCTTCTTTCTTCATTTTTGATTTTTCATTGTTTCTTTGCTTTTTTCTTTCTTTCCTTTTTTTCTTTCTTTCCTTCGTCTTTCTTTTTTACTTTCTTTCTTTCCTTCTTTTTTCTTTCTTTCTTTCCTTCTTTCTTTCTTTCTCCTTCCTTCCTTCTTTCTTTCTTTCATTCATTCTTTCTTTCTTTCTTTCTTTCTTTCTTTCCTTCTTTCTTTCTCCTTTCTTTCTTTCCTCCTTCTTTCCTCATTTCTTTCCTCATTATTTCCTTCTTTTTCCTTCCTTCTTTCTTTCCTTCTTTCTTTCCTTCTTTCTTTCCTTTTTTTTTCTTCTTTCCTTCCTTCTTTCATTCTTTCTTTTTTCCTTCCTTCTTTCCTTCCTTCTTTCTTTCCTTCTTCTTTCCTTTCTTCTTTCCTTCTTCTTTCATTCTTTCTTTCTTATTCATCTGGGTAGTTCACTCAGCTGCCCAATGAATAAACATACTTTTATATCCTATTCATCCAGAAGTGTGGGGTTCAGGATTAGATGCTTATTGGTCCCATGTCATGATTGGACATTCATTCACACTGACAATTTATTCATCAACATAATGTATCTTGGGAATGGTAATTATGACTTTTAATATGCTAAGCAGTGTTTTAAGTGGGCAAGGTTATGTCTCTACTCAGCTCTCATTACCGTCCTTGAAAGTGCTGTCTCAGTTGAAGAAATCGCGAAGCCAAAAATAACCCTGAGTGGCAAGCTAGGAGGCTGTACCAGACTAAAAACTTTGTGAAGGGTCTGGGTAAGTAAGTGGCAAGTCCAGTAGGAGGAGGATGATGATGACCAGTGGGCAAATAAGTGCCAGGAGGTGGACCACCAGGAGAGCTAGTACTGCCAGAAAAATGAGGACGAGGGCAATAAACACCAGGCCCAGGGAGACCTAATTCACAAGGACCAGGCTTACTAATACCATAGGGGATCAGTAACAGATAGATGAGAAGAAACAGAACAAGGAAAAACACAACTTGGGATACAGGAACCATGGTGAGAAGGATTAGGAGGACCAACAGGATCCAAACAGGGGGATCTGGACCCAGTGGACAAGGGCCTTAAGGAAAAAAAGAAGGACCAGAGATAGGAGGAACAGAATCCCCTGGACCATAACAACAAGGAGGACTAGGCGGGCCAGAGTGCACCATCTAGGACCATAAAGATGAGGACGACGAGGGCTAGGAGTAGCAGACCTGGGTAGACAGACCAAAGAGAACCAGTACCAGGAAACCAGTGAAACTAAGGACCAGACATAGAAACTCTAAAGCCAGATCAAAGATGACCAAGAGGGTAGAAGCGAATGGACCAGGAACAAGAAGACCACAATGGTTAAGGACAAGGGCTAGAAAGACCAGGAGACGGATATTAAGGATCAGGAAGTCAAGTACCATGGGGCTAGGATTAAAAAATCTATGAGGGTCAGACTCACAGGGATTCTCAATCACAGTGACAACCAGGATGACACACAACATGGGAACTAGGAGGATCAGTGCCACAGGGATGAGGAAGACCAGACCCACCCATTGTTAGGAGGACCAAGGTAGAAGGGACCATGGTCAGATAGACAAGTACAAGTTAGAACTGGTAAAACAGGAGACTATGAGGACTAGTCGGACCAGGATAGGCAGGATGACTGGGGGAATAGGAAGGATAGGGAAACCAAGGCCAGTGGGACCAGCACCAGAAGACCTGATGCATGATGAACAGACAAAGAAGTACCAGAACTAAGACAAGGAATAAATGGACCAGGGGAACCAGGATTAGAAGGATTAGGAATAGGCAAACCAGGGGTCTAGATAAACCAGGGGAGCAGGACCAGGAGGACTATGGATGAAAATTAGGTTGAGGGGGCTGTGAAACAGGAGACTCAGGGGTCGATTCCGATTCGGGCCGGAAATCTCTCCGACCGAGCCGGACCCGGAGAGATTTCCGACCGAATCGGACCCGTGCAGTCCGACCGAACGAGTCCGATGCATTCGTATGCCACCGGACACGAGTCGGTCGGACTCCCATTGAACTCAATGGGAGCCGGTCGTACAACGCGTACGCAGGCTCCCATTGCCTCAATGGGTGCGAGGCGGACAAGGGTGCCCCCTACAGCGAGTACGCCGCGAGCGCCGCGCGGCGTACACGCACAGGTAGGGGGACCCATGGGTCCCCCTGTGTGCGCCTCGCACCGGTACGCGTACAGGGGGTCCGACACGGACCCCCAAAGTACGGCTCCGACAGCGAGTTCGAGTCGGACGGCGCGAGTCGGTCGGAGCGGTCGAGGTGCGCATCGTACTTACCCGGCCGGAAAACGTCTCCATTGCGCGGTGCGAATCGGGTCCGAGCGAGTCGGTCGGAGCGGTACGATCCGGGTACGAGTCGGTCGGAGCGGTCGGGTCGCCCGGACGAGTCGGTCGGCGAGTCCGCATCGTACTCGCTCGGCCGGACCCGCGTACGATTCGGTCGGGAAAAAGGGCTCCGAATCGGATCCGGTAAAGCCGAATCCTATTCGGAGCCCTACCGGCCGAGATCGGAATCGGCCCCTCAGTATCCAAAGGACTTGGGGATATAGGAATGGCAACCAGACAGACTAGGACAAATAAGTACAGGGCAAGGAAGTTCTTAGACTAGCATGAACCAGGGTTCAAGAAACATCATTGCTAGGAAAGGCTAATGTGCTTTGAGATAGGACAGGTTATTGCAGAATCATACGAGCAAGGAGCAGGTGGACGAGGCCCAAGAGGATCAGCACCCGATTGACCACAAAAGTACTAAAGCCTTATGAGTTGAAAAATTCCTTTGACTAGTAAACTGACTTTTGCGATTGTTTGCGAATTGCAAACAGGAAGGGTCATGAAAGGGGTTCCATCCTCCCCTTTCCAATTCAGAAAGAAATGTATTGAAACTTTTTTTTAAGCGAGCACAATTTCCTTTAAAGAACATGAGCTGCTTTAAAAAAATAAAGTTTTCCATTTTGGAATTCAATCATAGAGATGATGGCTTGCTGTCCCTTGCAGACCACTATCTCTGTGGTTACAACTCATCACAAAGGGTTGCATATTGGCACCTGCCTAGTGAATATTAATTAGGCAGTTTGGTCTGCAACCCCCTGCGAATCAGATTTTTGTGAACCAACTGAACAGTACAGATGTCGGTTTGCAAAATACTATTCCATTCGCAAAAGTATGTCCGTAATCTGCAGCCACTTTTTGCAAATGAAATAATACATCAGTGTTAGACCTGTCAACCTTAAGGTGGTGTTCCCCCAAACATTTTGCCTTCCTTCTCCATTTTTCCTGATACCATTTTTGCTGGCCTTAGTACTCTGTGCACTTTACCACTGCTAACCAGTGCTAAAGTGCATTTGCTGTCTCTTCTAAACATGGTAAAATTGGTCTAAATATGAATGGCATATTTAATGTACTTATAAGTCCCTAGTAAAGTGGTATACCAGATTCCCAGGGTTGGTAAACTAAATGTTACTAGTGGGTCTGCAGCACTGATTGTGCCACCCCCATAAAACATGTCTCAGGCCTGCCATTGAATACTGGGTGCAGTTTTAAACTGCCAATTCGACTTGCCAAAATAAACTCCTTGCCAGGCCTAAAACTTTCTTTTAGTACATATATGTCACCCCTAAGGTCGGCCCAAGACAGCAAATAGGGCAGGATGTATGGTAATTCAAAAGATGGAGATGTACTTTTTACGGTAAATGGACATAATATCGAACTCTAAATATCGAATTGCAGTTATATCGAAGTTGTAATATCGAATGTTTTATAATATCGAAGTCATGAATAACGTAGTTAAAAATATCGTTTTTTTTTTTTAAATTAAAAAATATCGAAGTATAAAATACCGAATAAGTAATATCGTTAGTAGATAATATCGATTTGTTAGTGTTGTAAAAAATATCGAAAAAAATATAGAAAGTGTAAAATATCTTTTTTTCTTAATATTTAAATATTCTGTATTGTTATTAATTTTTCATTAGTTTAATTGTTTGAATATTTTTTTGAAATTGTATAAAAAATTTTTTGTAAGATATGTTTTAGGAGCGGGATGTTGGGTTATTAGGGGATAAGGGTGGGAGTATTTAAAAAATATTAGTATAAATTTACATATTAAATTTATTTTTGGGAAATTAGAAATTATTTAAAAAATTATGTTTAAATTAAAAATATAAAATATATGTTTTGTTTTAGGAGCGGGATGTTGGGTTATTAGGGGATAAGGGTGGGGAGTATTTTAAAAATATTAGTATAAATTAACATATACATTTTTATTTTTTTCAATTAGAAAATTTTTAAAAAACGAAATTTATATTAAAAATATAAAATATATGTTTTGTTTTAGGAGCGGGATGTTGGGTTATTAGGGGATAAGTGTGGGTAGTGTTTTAAAAATATTAATATAAAATTTACATATTAAATTAAAATTTCGAATTTTCTAAATAATTTAAAATAAGAAATTTAAATTTAAAATTCGAAATTAAAATTTTGTTTTTATAGTGGGATATTGCGTTATTAGGGAGAAGGGTGGGGAGTGTTTTAAAAATAATTATATGAATTGTTATATTTAATTAAAAAATTTAAAATTGCAATTTTAAAAAAATTAGAAAGTGAAATTTAAAAAAGAAATTATATATTTTTTTTAGGAGTGTGATGTTGTGTTATTAGGGTATAAGGGTGGGGAGTGTTTTTTAAATCTTATTATAAAATTACTTATTAAATTAAAATTTAGAAAATTGAAATTAATTTTAAGAAATAAAGTTAATTTAAAATGGAAATTATATGTTTGTTTTAGTACTGGGATGTTGGGTTATTAGGGGAAATGTTGAAGTTGTTAAAATAGCAAAACATATATATTTAGTGTCCAGACGCTTCCCTGACTTAATACTTGCTGGAGTGGGAATACTAATTTTATATGTTTAGTGTCCAGCATCTTATATGACTTAATAGTGACTGGAGTGGGAATAGTAATTTATATATGTTTAATGTCCAGCACCTTCCCAGACTTAATACTGACTGAAGTGGGAATAGTAATTTATATATCTTTAGTGTCCAGCACCTTCCCTGACTTAATACTGACTGTAGTGGGAATAGTAATTATATATATGTTTAATGTCCAGCACCTTCCCTGACTTAATATTGACTGGAGTGGGAATAGTAATTTATATATGTTTAATGTCCAGCACCTTCCCTTATTTAATACTAAGTGGAGTGGGAATAGTAATTTATATATATGTTTAGTGTCCAGCATTTTCTTGGACTTAATATTTGGTGGAGTTTGAATAGTAAATTATATTTATTTAGTGTTTAGCATCTTCCCTGACTTAATACTGAATGGAGTGGGAATAGTAATTTATATATGTTTAGTGTCCAGCATCTTCCCTGACTTAATACTTACCGGAGTGGGAATAGTAATTTATATATGTTTAATGTCCAGCACCTTCCCAGACTTAATACTGACTGAAGTGGGAATAGTAATTTATATATCTTTAGTGTCCAGCACCTTCCCTGACTTAATACTGACTGGAGTGGGAATAGTAATTTATATATGTGTAATGTCCAGCACCTTCCCAGACTTAATACTGACTGAAGTGGGAATAGTAATTTATATATCTTTAGTGTCCAGCACCTTCACTGACTTAATACTGACTGGAGTGGGAATAGTAATTTATATATCTTTAGTGTCCAGCACCTTCCCTGATTTAATACTGACTGGAATGGGAATAGTAATTTATATATGTTTAATGTCCAGCACCTTCCCAGACTTAATACTGACTGAAGTGGGAATAGTAATTTATATATCTTTAGTGTCCAGCACCTTCCCTGACTTAATACTGACTGGAGCGGGAATAGTAATTTATATATGTTTAATGTCCAGCACCTTCCCTGATTTAATACTGACTGAAGTGGGTATAGTAATTTATATATGTTTAATGTCCAGCACATTCCCTGACTTAATATTCACTGGAGTGGGAATAGTAATTTTTATATGTTTAGTGTCCAGCACCTTCCCTGACTTAATACTGACTGGAGTGGGAATAGTAATTTATATATGTTTAATGTCCAGCACCTTCCCTGATTTAATATTGACTGAAGTGGGAATAGTAATTTATATATGTTTAATGTCCAGCACATTCCCTGACTTAATATTCACTGGAGTGGGAATAGTAATTTTTATATGTTTAGTGTCCAGCACCTTCCCTGACTTGATATTCATTGGAGTGGGAATAGTAATTTATATTTGTTTAATGTCCAGCAGCTTTACATATTTAATACATATTGTAGTGGGAACAGTAAATTATATATGGTTAATGTTCAGCACTTTTTGTCATTTAATCCTAACTGCAGTGGGAAGAGTAAAATATATATTGTTAATGTTTAGCACCTTCCCTGATTATTGTTTAATTGTACTGGGAATAGTGAGTGATCTATGTTTATGTATAAATATATTTTTAATTTATTTATAATTTATTTAAATTTTTTATATTAAATATATGTTATTTGCTGTGTATTTATTATTTTTATATAAAGAGTTGTAGGAAAATTACAGTATCTCTTTTTATATGTGAAGAAATATAACAGTGTTTTATTATGTGCAGTGATAATGTATTTTTATTGTGTAATTGATGTATAGTTTATAATTTACTAGTAAAAAAACATTATGCTTATTTATAGTAAATTAAAATGGTACATTTATGACATTAATATATTTAAGTAAAATATTCAATAATAATATATACATATAAAAGAAAATAGATATTTTTTATTTTCAAACAATCTTTATTTTTGTATAAGTAGGTAGAAAGACAAAAAATTTTTTTTTTATTTATAGTATGGAATACAAATTAATAAAAACACAGAAAATATGTACATTTTTATTTAAGGAACATAAATTATTTTACATACATTTATTAGTTAATGGAATTTTTTAAGGAAAAGAACATTTTATGATATAATCATATTTTATAACAGAAGTATTCATATTTTGATATACAAACCGTATTTTTTTATTATTTTACAAGAGTTGGAACATTATAATATATTTATACAAATAATATAAACATTTTTGGCATATATATACATAACATAAAGCATTGTATATTTAATTATTATTTAATATTGTAACATTATAATGCTGTAGTGAATATTGTTTATCATTTTCAACAAATTATCACTTTATTACATGTAAATAAAATCTTAATTAATATTATTAGTATATAAAATATAAATAATATTAATTATTACATTGTTGTAATGCATGAAATATTTTTTTTTAAACAGGTAAGTTTCGTTTTCCATTTGTACATAATTAATACGTATTTTTAATAATTAATATAATTAAAAAATATACATATATAATTATAATAATAATAAATATATTTTTCTATTAATTATTATTATAACTTTACAAAGTATAATAAAATATATACTAATTTTTAAATATAGAGAAAAAATTATACAACAGAAGAAAAATATATGTAACATTTACACTTTGCTATAATGAATTTTTTTAATATTATTCCTTTTTTTTACATTTATTTAAGCAGCCATTTTTATTTCACAGGGACTATTTTGTAACCGCGTACTGTTATTTTGGGTCATTCAGGATCGGAGAAGCTCGCGGTTGGAAGCTGCGTCGCGTCGAGCAAGGTAAGGGGAATTTTAATTATTTTCTCTAACTTAATACTTATGTTTTAGTCTAGTTAGGATATATATATTGTATTTATTGTTAGGTCGTTGCGTTTTTGGTGTGCTGTAGGTGTTAGTTATATTTTAGTGAGATATCGTGAGTTAGTGTAGACAGACGATAATATGACTAAATATGTGTTGTTTTGTTCATATAAATTAATGTTATTGTATTTATTGAATGTATTTGGGTGTATTTGTGTGGGTGGGTATGCTTTCAACATTTTTTGCAGGTTACTTTTAATCGACTTTACGTTGGAGAGACAGGCGCGTTTTAAAAAAAAGAAGTGTGTATTAGTTTGTTAAACTAATATTATTATCACACTTTCTTTTATTTTTCGGTATTTCCTGGAGCGGTTTTTATATTTTTATATCTTTTTCGGGTTTTTGAGGGTTTCCGTTATTTGGATTTCGCCAGGATGGATTTATATTGGACCTATTGGATTTTTGCATTTTTTTGGGGGCTTTTTTAAACTTTAACATGGATTAACAGACAGATGTAAGGATTATTACTTGTTGGAATACATCTTCTACAGCTACATAAACCGTAAGTCTATTTTTTTGTATTAATATGGGTGGGAAATGTTGTTATAATTAATTGTGATATATAGTATATTTTGATAAATATTATTTATTTGTAAATATATTTTTTTAATTAAAAAAATATATATGACAATTAATTAATATTTGTGAAAATATATTATTAATATATGTGTGTAAAGTATTTGTTTTGTGAACGAAAAAATGTATAATAGCTGTGGAAATGTAGTTTATAATATGCTTTTGGCTATTAGGGATAGGTAATCTAGGCCTCTTGTTGATGGGTATAGGGTAACCTGACTTTGCAGTAGCTCAAACATTTTTTTAGTTTCCTTAGTTAATTTGGGACATATTTGAGTTACAGATTGTTCAATCCGTAATTCTTGATAGCTTTGTTCTTTTTGTATAGATTGTAGTAGTTTTTGTAGGGTAGGTTTACCTCTGCTTGTTGTTGCTTGGAAGGCATTATGCCATCCTTCAACACTATTATTTGTTTTGGCTTCTTTGTTTAAGGTACTTAGGTACACATTCCACCAAGGAATGTGGAACTTAGGTTGCCTGCTATGCCCTGATCTATGCAGTCTTCCCACGCAGGTGTCCTCAAAGTAGTCTAGTAGTGGGCTTATTTTGTCTTCGTTCCTTTTGTAATAGGGGCTCTCTATTAGAATATTGTAGTGCTCTGCTACATCAGTTACAGGTACATATGCTAGTGGTATTAGCTTTTTAATTTGGTAGGCGAAAGTACTGTCTGTAGCATATTGTACACTTAGGGGTCGATTCCGATTCGGGCCGGAAAAGCACCGACCGACTCGGATCCGGAAAAATACCGACCGACACGTACCCGTGGCGCACGACACGCCAAGTACGATGCAAGGCGCGAAAAATCCGACCGACACGTACCGAAACAAAGTCGACCGACCGAGCCGCACGGAAAGCAGCAATCCGGCCGGAAAACACGCGAATCCAACCGACCGACACGCACCCGGAACAAATCCGACCGAAACGTACACGCGAACTCCAAACCGCAAAGTACGATGCAAGGCGCGAAAACCACGACCGAGTCGGACGGAGGACAAGCCGTACGACCGACACGCATACAAAACCGAGCCGAAGCAACACAATACACCGCGACCGACGCGTACGCAGCATAGAAAACTGCACAAACACAGCGTGAACGAAACAGAGAACACCGTACGAGACCAATGCAGGGTCCGACTCGGTCACAAGAACGTTTCCAACATACACAAACAGCACAAAGGAAAAATCACCCAAAAAAAGGCCAAACAAGCAATTACCAAGCCAATAAATACTGGGGGGTGGGGACAGAGAACAAAGACACACCCACAACTCCACCTATATAAAGGACACAAATCACTACCATGAGCCTTTGCAAATGCCATTCCACTGCCAGCACCCAAGAGAAAGCAACCACACACCCACAGCTCATCCCTGACACAAGCCACACACCATCAGCACACCAACAAATACCTACCTCACATACACCCAGCAAAACACACACTCACACACCCTCACCTGCACACCAACACACACATCACCCACCATCACCACCCATCACCATGCCCCCCAAGAAGAATCACAAGTTCCTAGATAGTGAATTGGAAGTCATGGTAGACGAGATCCTCAGGGTGGAGCCACAGCTGTTTGGCACATTGGTCCAACAGACCCCCATGTCGCAGAAAACCAAGATGTGGGAGAGGATCATCAACAGGGTGAACGCCCAATCACCATGTCGGCGCACAAAGACCGACATCCAGAACAGGTGGTATGACGTGCGCAGGAGGGTACGGAAAATGCTGAAGCAAGACTACATCAACAGCCAACACACCGGCAGTGGCCCTCCTGCCAAGCCAATATACCTCAGGCCCTGGGAGGAGAAGGTGCGGGCCATCCTTCCGCCAGTGAGCGTATATGGACTAGAGGACATCCCAGAGCCTGGTGAGTACACAACAAATGTACACAATATACTGCCACAAAACACACACACATCACTGTCAAGGGGAGAGTCAAACCATGCACTCATAGCAATTACACAGCAACCAGAACAGAATCATCCCAAAATGTGTATGTCAGTCAGATAAACACAACACATGCCATCAAAAAAGTCACATCCAACTGTGCCAACACATGTACAAACACAACCACAACTACAGCTAGGCAGTGGCACAAATAGAACTAACAAACACATCCACACATGTAGCCACCACAACAACACCAACACACAGTGAAGACCACTCAAAGGAAGGAATTCTGTGTATGCTGGCCAAGTCAGTGTAGCCAATAGCATCATGGGAGTTGCAGTCACACATATTGCCCCCCCACAACTGTCCCATCAACACCACCATGAACCATGCGCACATCACAGGGAGTGGAGAAGGACTCACAAGATGGCTGACACTGGCTACTGCTGTGGGGAGCACAAGGCCCTGCTGGCAACTGTGCACCAACAAACAGCAGGACACCACTGTCTGACATCCTGAGAGACAACTTACACTCCCTCCAATGCAAGCACGTTCCATGGTGGGATAACTGGCTGGCTGGCTGGGTGGGAAGGAGGACTTGCAGCACTGACCATAGTCACAAGCATCTCCCCTCACACCCCCCCAACACAAACTCCACAGTACCCACCTGGTAGAATGCAATGCCCTCCATCCTAACACAAGATCCCACAAAGAACCACCACCCTGGGTTATGTTGTGTGAAGCACAGGGACACTCTTGGGACTCTTAGCCAAACAACTGCCAGGACAACACTCCCAGCCATCCTGTCAGCACAGCCAGCCCACCCCACAGGGAAGCAGAGTCAAAAGGAAGGAAGCATGGGCATGCTGGGAAGGGGGAGGAGGCAATGGCATGATGGGAGTCGTAGTCACAGACATAGCTCACCCCCACAACTGTCCCATCAACACCACCCTGAACCATGCTCACATCACAGGGAGTGGAGAAGGACTCACAAGATGGCTGACACTGGCTACTGCTGTGGGGAGCACAAGGCCCTGCTGGAAAATGTGCACCAACAAACAGCAGGACACCACTGACTGACATCCTGAGAGACAACTTACACTCCCTGCAATGCAAGCACGTTCCATGGTGGGATAACTGGCTGGCTGGCTGGGTGGGAAGGAGGTCCGGCTGTCAACCAAACACAACCAATGCAGACCATGTTCACACCCCAGAAAATACATAGAAATGCCCAAATAATGCAGGACAATGTGCCACACCAATATCAACCCCTGACTGTGACGACTCAGGACAATGCAATGTACAGGCCCGCACCCAGAGGCACAGTCACAACTGTCATGTGTGTCAACCATTGATGCCTGCAGAAACATGACATACATTGTTTGTGTCTCCCAAAAACAGGTGATGATGGGGACACAGCAGCAGATGCTGAGGAGTCCCAGTCCCAGGCTCAAGAGGATGCCGAGCTCACTGGCGTCGTACAGCCTCTGTCCTCCTCGGACGATGAAGAACAACCTGGCACATCCGGTGCAAGTCAACATGCAGCACCAGCAGGACCACCAGCTGCAGCACCAGCAGGACCACCAGCTGCACCCCCTGCACCCACCCCTACAACGACTGTCACCACGAATACCATCCCTGCCGACATGGACAGAATAAGGAGCAACACCAGCACAGTGACCCTGGACCAACCTGGGGCCATGGACACCACCACCACCACCAACCCCCAAGGTGGACCAGGGTTATCTGTGCGTGCCACTGCACACACTGCACATGTCAGCAGGGGTGGTGGGAGGGGTGGGAGACAGAGGTTGCTGCTTGCAGATGTTGCTGGTGTGCATGATGACCCACAACTGGTACGCATAGCTGATGCGTACCAGTCCAGCACCGGAGAGCTCAGCCAGGTAGTGGGGCTCCTCAGAGACATTAAACAGCAGCAGGCTGCCCATCATGCCTGCTTGGACTCCCACATGTCCCACGTGGAGTCAGACATGTCCCGTGTGGACTCACACATGTCCCGCGTGGAGTCCAAGTGGGATGCACTGCATGAGATGACGGAGGTGCACAGGGACATTTTACAATGCCTCCGCCAGATGAACAGCAACCAGTCCACACCTCCCTGTGTGCCAACAACATCTGGTGCCGAACAAACTGCAACTGCCACAGGGAGGGAGGAGGACTCTGGTGGAGAGTCCCCTGCACCGCAGCAGCCTGCACTTGAGGGCCCCCCCCCAAGAAGAGGGGTTGTCCGTGGAGGGAAAAGTGAGAGGCCGATGGCCAAGCGCAACTCCCAGGAAGCCTGAACCTGTTCTGGATGTTCGCCTTTGTGCACAGACTGTTCACCCTGTTGACGGCAACACTACTCCCACACATTGCATGGGGAGTACAAGTTGGACCAATGTGTCAGACAACTGTGGCCCCGATACTGGGGATCCTGTCTACCCGGACTTTCAATTCACCTAGGAACTTGGGATTGCAAGATTCATGTACAGCACAACCCATCCTATGCACTATTAACACAAATGTATCACAATAAACACACTAATACACCATACTTGCCTCTGTCGTGATTCCAACGTGGGTGCTGTTATGGGGATGATGAACTGCAAAATTACACTGTGTATGCGAACTGCAACAGCAAGGACAACACAGGCATGTGAGTACAGGAAACGTGACACACATGAGGGAGACCCACCACCAGGGCTACACGACACATACACACCTAGGCCATCTGACTCATTGCCTACACTGATGTTGCCAGGGAAGATGGTGCAATGCACAGACACACACGCCACAAACTAAACGCACACGCACGCACAGTCAGGGGACTGAAACCAGACTCACAGGGGATGGGGCCCTGGTACACACACACGCATCCACGGGCACTGCACAGTCCTCAGTTGCCTCTCCCTCCAAAGCACCCTCCCTTGCCTCACCTGCAACCCCAAAGACCCAGCGCCTCTTCCTCAGTGACCTCGGCCTCTTCCCCTCCGATCCAGCTGCCCCAGCATCCAGGGGGAAGAGGAAGCCCCCCACACGGAGCAGAGTGCCCCTCGCCCCCGGACACCCTCCCCCAGGCGCAGACAGACTGAGGCCCCCACCCGCAAGTCCCCCGGAGTGGTAAGAGCAAGACCCCGCCGCCGCCCTGCAGCTCAAGCACCAGGTCACCTTCCTCCATCCCTCAGGCCCCCACTCCACAGGTGCCCCCGCCACACCCTGCCCCAGGTTCCCCCACCCACAGATATACCATCCCCAAGAGGCTCCGGCCTTCTCCCCCTGCCACTTGCTCTCCTGGCACCACACCCCCCGCTGCGCTTGTCTGTGCCACTGATGTGGTGAGGGTGTCCTCCCCCTCTGTCCAGCCCACCTTGCCTGTTCCCCATTCTCCTCCTGTCATAAGGTTTCTGCACATACACAGAGCTATGCACAGGAAAATGGGACCCCGGAATACAGTGGTTTGCCACCATATACCGTAGCACCCAAAAACCCCAACCCAACTAGCTTAGCATCCCCTTAGCACCCAAGTACTAATGTTTGGACAACCCAGAACACGGTATCTTTATCTCAGGACTCGCAGAAGCAAGAACACTCTTTCGTCACTCACTCGTACTTGTCCACAAGGTGCGTAGGAAGAGACACTGGATAGGTTAAAATGTTTATTCCAACTTACGTGCTCTAATGTACAGTACACGTGTCAGTACTAATAGCATAATGCATATGACTAATATAAGCAGCATGGTTACAATTCCATAGAATACAAAAGGGAAAGCATCTCAGAGCTCAGTGGATAAACGTATAAATAACATTACCACCCTCCCCTTGCAGTATGATAGTTTATTATAATAATAGAAGACCTCTGGGCTTTGACTAGCGAACCCCCATACCTCAGTCTCTAGATGCAGAATTACATCAGCAGGACATCATAGCTCTTCTCACTGTAAGGGATTTCTCCAAGTGTGTTAAGCGCTAGTAAACCACAGTATTAAAAGCATATCACATTCTTCATGGCAATTGCACATAATGTTATGTCTGGGTGCGCGAGACTGGCCATATCAGGAAGAACCAAAATACATTGTTATGCGACCTTGTACATGTTTGTGCAGACTGAGCCCAAAAAGGTGAACAACAGAAAATGCAGACAGTGCAAAAGAACTTGGCACGAGCAAAGGGCGAGGGAGGTCCGGCTCAGCGTAACGTGCGCAAAGAAAAGCAGCATGGCAGCCAGGCCTAGGCCGACATAACAAGGCAGGTAACAATCCACAAGACACCCTCCCCTGGACAGTCCGGCGGCCAGGACAGAGGCACAGCAGAGGAAAAACACAGCCGTTGGAGCACAGGGAGCGCCCAAACGGCGAAGGGCAGGTCAATCCATGAAAGTGTAAGTGCAGAAAAAAGCCATACCCTCTAAGAGTTCATCATTGGAATCGTCAAAAAACATAGATGCCATCCAATCCATGAGGTCAAAGAGCAGGAATGCTCCTCAGCAAAGGGAGCATCCAGAAGCAATGCGGGACAGCTTGCGTGATAATTGAAACAGCTTCGTTGTAGGAGATCCTGGGCAGCCGCCCAGATATCCCATTGCGCCAAAATCCCCAGTGCAGCCGCACGCGCCATACAGCCAGCGACGGAACAGTCCTGCTCATGGGCCTCTAAGGGACCCATCAACTGAACAAAATCCGGAACAGACAATGACGAATTGGAGAGGCAATAATCCAGAGTCCAGGTGAAAGGACAGCGGACACAAGTCATCACAGGTTGCACGCAAGTGAAATACGCAAAGCGAAATGAAAGAGTATATGACACACTCAGTGTCGCCAATGGCAAGACACCAAAACCGGCCAAAAGGCGCTCACGGAGCAGCTGGAGGCGTTCTGGATCGAGCAGGTCCCATCGGGGAGCAGCCATTGCGCAGAAAGCAAATTAAGAGCAAGACACCAGCCGCTAAAGCGAGGATCAATGGGAAACCGCCAAAGACACTGGAAAATATAGAATGTATGAAAGCCGGGATGACACCAAAAATAGTTTGGAAGGAGGACACCAAGCCCGACCCAACGACCTTAAAAAAGTGTACTAGGCCTTCAGTGTTAGATGCGTTAAAAATACGATGTATTAACTCCCCAAAATGTTGGGGGAGATTAGTGTTTAAAAGGGCCTGTATTTCACTGTGGGTACTCGCCACCTGGAGAATGAATGTCTCCCGGGCGGACGTGAGCATAACTTCCTCGTTTAATAATAGTGCCTTTATTCTGCTCAGTCTATTGAAATCTGCTTCCATGGTAGGGATGGAAGGCCAAATAGAGATATCAACCTTGCCATGAGGGGGAGGAAAAAGCACATTTTTGCAGCAGACAACCCTGTGCGAAACTGTTACAATGTAAGGAATGCCAGCCTGCAGGCCACAACAGTTTTCGTTATTTAAAAGTAAATAACTACCATTGGAAAGGAGAGTGAAAGTAGGTGAAATAACAGGAGCAGGAATGCCTTTCAGCACACAAGCAAGATTAGGAGAGGAAACGCTACATGAGCCATGCAATTTAATGTGTTTACAAATAAGCGAATGACCTATAGTCGAGTCGCAGTACTCCCCCGTGAGAAAGACTTCCTTGCCGTCCCGAAGGCATTTATACATGAAAGGCAAGGACCAGAGTTCATGCAGGAAAGCACTGCCCAATGGCCGGTAACGGCCCACAGGATAATGTTTCATGCACGAGTCAAATTCAAACAAGGAAAAAGGTAAAACGATAACCCCATGAACTAGCCATACAGCAGAATCGAGTTCTGCAACAGAGAACGGCAAAGGATCCACCTTTTCGATATGTAATAGAGTGTAAGTTGCATCCTTCATGGACATAAATTGCTGTTTATCAGTTAAGTTAAAAGGTAGAAATAAGGCAGAGGTGTTCAAGAAATGCCAAGGCACTTTACCTAACTTAAGTGTTTGTAAAGTCCATGCAAACTGCATAACTGAGCGCAATTGATTCTGACCATGATATAACACAGAAACATCATCTTGTACAATATCAACAACAGAGGACACAATATTCTCTAAAGTGTAAATGCGAGAAGACAGGGTATTAATACTATTGTCAACAACAGCAAGCACCTTTTCCATATTTGCTTGATCTATTTCCCGAAGACGGGAAGCAGCTTCCATTTGTGATAGCTTCCAGAGTTCATTATACGTTTCATAAATGAATCTCTTAGGTCGGGGACCACGAGGTCCCAAAACAAAGTCGGACAGATCAATATTGCCTGTAAGGAGGGACAAATGTTGTTTAACAGAATCAAGGGACGAATGTTGCAGCCATTGTTTGCATAATTTACCAACAGAGTATGTAGTGACAGTACGGGCATCAGTAAACCTCGGATCAGGCCTATTCTGTGTGTAGCTAGCACCAGAATCGTGAAAACGCATTTGACATGCATTAGATGATGTAGGCCATACCAACCAGGGTGACTGCACTAGCTCAGAAACATTAAACGAATTATTCTGTAACAGAGCCTGCAGGGACATGAGGGACATATTGAATCGTGAGCTTTCATTGGGAAAACTTGACAGGGATGGTATTGATGGAGTATTCAATTGTTTAGTGGTTGCTAAGCCCCAACATGTAGTCTGATAGATGGAGACATTGAGGAACATAATTTGTGTAGGGATGAGGCAAGCACGGTGTAATGCCTCGGTTCCCTGTACCTGCCATGGCTTGGAGCCCCAAATAGATTTTAAATCCACTGTATTATCCCAGTACTCATAACCACCCACAGCTAGGGCACTTAGAAAGGAACCTGAATAAAGCAATTTGGTGTGTGTCAACATAATTTTCTGAGTTGATGTGTTATTAAGTCTAAAATAATAGGATGCAGGGTTCGACCGATTAAAATCAGTAAAATAATTAAACTTATTTCGAAGAGTTTGAGAGCTACCTGGCAAGGGGTTTGGACAATGTTCCCATTGGGTATAGTTAACAGAACTACGCAGGGCACTGGGCTTATGGAGAAAATGATTACCCCAATGTTGGTAACAATACAAATCGGCATAATTAGCAGAATTCATATATAAATCTTCAGCATTAAAAGATGCATAATATTTTAAATCGGCAAACAATGCTTCAACGGCATGCACATCCCAATCATCAGAATGAATATTATTTTGTACTACATCACCCATTGAAACACGAAGGACATTAGGTACATTAATAATTTCCGTCGGACCATGGATTTGATAGTTCACTGCATCCCATACGATGCCATCAGCAACGGGGAAAGCTGAAATGTTCACAAATGTGTGGTCACGCTTCATGATGTGAGACGAGGAATGAGGAGCCAAAGTTCCAGAAACATAGTCTACAGCAGAGCGTTCAGGTAAATAGTGACCATTAATTAGTAGAAAAAACACTGTGACAAAGCCAATGGACATGAACAAAAATATCAAGAAAAGTACCAACCAGATGTATGTCCAGGGGGAATCAAAAAATTGTCTCTAAACCAGGATATAAAAATACTGAACTTGGATGGAACTTTTGAAGATGTGGAATCCGAATCAAAGGAATAACGAGTCGGGCTTAGTGGCGTTGTTGGTTGATGTGCCACCGATTCTGATGCAGGATAAGTATACTCGTCCTCGTTGATATTGGTGGTGAGTTGGGGATCAATCGTAGTTTCAGGCAAATCAACCATCTCAATTACAGCATCAGCGATCGTTCGTGCAGATGGACTATGAACATATGTCCGATAAATGGCAGGACAAGAGACCGCTGGTGTGACACTATTCAGGATCGGCCAGGCGCTGTAGCTTGACATTTTCAACTGAGATGTATCTGTTCTCTTTGCGACCAGGAAGCGGTGGTAAAATGACTGTACGTGTTCCCTTCAGGCCAAGAACTGGAACCGGTGCACGAAAAGAGGGGCCAAATTCCTTTTTGTTTTCAACCTTCTCTCGAACCAGTTCTCCAATTTTCGGAAGCCAGCCGGCTACCGGAATCTGCAACGCAGGGTCTGTGGCTGAAGGTAAATGTGTAGTTGCAAGTTTGTCTCGGGCTTCTTGTAAGTCCTGTAACATAGCAGAATGGTTATCTACATCAAACTTGGCGGATTGCGCCGCGATGTCTGGACCCTCAAGGTCAGGCACAAACATTCTTATGCCAAAGAGCATTTCGTATGGGGTCCGCCCACCCAGAGGTCTTCTAGGGAGATTATTAAGTGCACGCTGAACGGTATACAAATGGGCCAGCCAGTTCCTGCCAGTACCTAAAACCCTAGCTGTTAAGGATTGCTTTAAGTCACGGTTCATTCGTTCAACGATAGAGTTGCCCTCAGGCCTATACGGAGACGAAAATTTCACCCGCACCCCAAGCGAAGCCATTGCATCCTTGTAAGCCCTAGAGGCAAACGCTGGACCCTGGTCCGAATGGAAGGTGCCGCATGCGAAAATTCCCACAAAGACACGCAAATCCCTGATTACATTTCGGGCGTCAGCACTCCGTTGTGGCCAGACCCAGAGAAACCGTGTGCACGAGTCCACTGCCACTAAGATGTATTTATAAGCAGTGTCTGATGAGAATGGACCGCAGTGATCCAAGTAAACACACCCAAAGGGTCTGTTAGCAATGCAGAGCGGTGTTTGTGGTGGACGTGTTACCGTGGAAGGCTTAATCTGTTGACAAACGTCGCAAGAAAGCACAAAAGCACGAGTGTCTTTATATAACCCACGCCACCAATAACGCTGCTGCAAGATGGAAACCGTAGCTGACACACCTGCATGAGCCGAAGCCATGCCTTCGTGTGCAGCTGATATCAAGGCACTCCTGCGGTCCGCGTTGGGGATCAGCCGATCTCCAACGTCAGGTATAGTTACATAAGGAACCTGATCGGGACTTAATTTGTAAGAATACTTGGAAGGGAAACCTGTAGGGTAATTATCACCTTCCTTGGTTGCAGCAATAGCTGCTAAAATAACAGGGTCTATTTTAGACATGGACCTGGTAACCGCTGCTACTGAACACGTGACTACTGCTGAACGGGCAGCTTCATCTGCCAGATCGTTACCAATAGCGTGTGCGCCCACCCGCTGATGGCCTAAGGTGTGAACCACCTGTGTGAGGGGCAGACGTTGTTGCAATTCTGCCACTCGAACCCAAAGCATTTTATGCTTGATTGTGCTCCCTTTTGCGTCCTTGTAGTCGTTTTCGACCAGAAAAACAGATTGTCATTGTAAGATTGTACACAGTAAAAGGAATCACATACAATAAGAGTGGTCTCATCCTGAGAAGCGAACTCAAGCGCAAGTAGCAATGCATGCAGCTCGGCCAATTGTGCGGTACTATCTCCAAGTGTGCGAGTATGCACTACAGTGGATTTGAACTTGCCATCCACAAAGGATCCCGCAACAATAGCACATGCAGCAGAATAAGCGTGCTTGGACCCAGTGGCCGGTTGCGCCGAACCATCGGTGTAGATCACACATTTGTAATCCTCAAGCGGCAGTAAAAACAAAGGAGGAGGATGAACGAATTCATACTGTAAATACTCCTGAGTCTGAAGAGAAGAATCAAAGACAAAAGTGACGTCCGAAGACGTCAAGGATGTAGCCCATTGTATCCAACGGGGATGCATTGCTTTTGAGTTCGGTACACTTGCCTTTGTTACTGCCTCTAGGGCAGGACAGGGTGTTACCACCAGAATCCGCTTACCCTGTGCCAGTGCGCGTTCTTTTAGAATCGCCATTTGCACTGCAGTCAGAACTTTTTCAACAGATGTAAAGCGCAATTCAGCGGAAGTGTACAGATGTGACTTGTATGCGATGGGTACTGTATCACCTTCATTAAAGGTTAAATAGGTGAATCCCACCGCCCCCGGAATAATTCTAATCACCAGGTTTGTGTGGTTATCACGAGTCAAAAGATATTTAGACTCCAAAAGGTCTGTCTGCAAAGACTGCAGAATTGAGGTATGCTCAGGCAGCCAGCAAGACCTTGAATAAGTTGGTTGTATCAAAGCATACAAAGGCTTGATACGCTGGGCATATTCGGGAATATAAGTACGCCCGAAGTTCAGGAAACCCAGCAAAGACTGAAGCTTCTTCAGAGTATTTGGGGGCACAAATGTGCACATTTTTCCAAGAAATGGGGGCTAAGCCCTTACCTTCGTTATTGAGCTCATAGCCCAAGAACAGAACGGTAAATTCAGCAATGTGTGACTTAGCAAAGTTAAATTTGTAACCCTGCTCCGCAAATTCAAGAATAATGCGGTCCACACGGGACAGATGCTGAAATAACTCGTCGTCTGTCAGATAGATGTCATCTACGTACGAACATGCGTCTTGATCAATGTCATTTAACAAAGAAACAACACGGGCGGCGAATATACCCGGACTATTTTTATAGCCCATGGGTAATCGCCGGAACTGGAATAATTTACCACCGGATGTGAATGCGGTCCATTGACCACTCTCCGGGGCTAGGTTGTGCGTGTAGAAACCGTTTGAAAGGTCAAGTGTCGTTTTGTATTTTTTACGAACAAGACTGTCTACAAGCGCAGAACTGTGTGTATTTTGCACCGCAAAGTTCCGACAATGAGTATTTAAATGCCGGTAATCCAAAACTAAGCGGTACGATCCATCGGGTTTAGAAACCACGAAAAGGGGATTGTTCATAGGTGATACGCATGGTTCAATTACTCCCTGATATTCCAACTGTGTCAGAATTTCGGAGACGGGGCCTTTTGCCTGCCGTTTGATGGGATATTGGGGTTGTGGCTGCGGTAGTGACCGCAAAGGTATTGCATGGGGAGGTGACTCTTCATCCCATCCCACATGGTTGCGGTATAACGCTGGTGCCAGGTACACAGCCCACTCAGCTGCAAGTGCTTCAGCTTTGTCTTTTGGGACATGCTTTGAAAAGCTTGGAAGGATTACCTCCTCTCCTTTATGTGCAGCTAAAACGAATGGGGGTGGCCAATCCACCTCTGCTAACAAAATGTCATATGAAGAGGTTAGATTTTCCCAAAAAATCCCTTTTATTTCACGCGGTATGTCACCTTCAATTTGTATGACTATATTATATAGTCTGTCAGG
The DNA here is from genome assembly GCA_963921515.1 of Calotriton arnoldi. NCBI lineage: Eukaryota > Metazoa > Chordata > Amphibia > Caudata > Salamandridae > Calotriton > Calotriton arnoldi. Next base: position 808,070 of record CAWUFW010006084.1, on the reverse strand, counting down.
GGGTGCCACTCTCGTGTCAGCTGTCTCTACAGTAACGAATGTTTCAGTTGCTGTCGCCTCCATATGAGGACGTAGCGCCTCCCGCACTATGGTAACTTCCGCGGCGCTGTCTAGGAGGGTCACTGCCCACGTCCAATTCTGGAGTCTCGTTCTCACGGTCTGAGGCATATTTCGCTGTGACAGCGGCAACCTTTTTCTTCTGAAATTGCGGTCGAGGAAGATGAAAATCTTCTGCTTTCCCTCTGACTTGTTGTCGAGGTTGGTCTCGCTCCTGGGGAGCCTCTCGGCCCCTTCCTCTATCTTGCCGTCCTCCTCCACCAGCCTGTGACGACGTCTGGGCCTGTGAAGAACGAGGAGAACGCGTATCAGAGCTCTGAAACCTTTCTGGTGATTTAATCCTTGACCTATCACGTAAATCATAAGTACGTTCAGAAGAAACCGAAACTGGGGAAGCGCCTCTCGACCCCGGCTTCTTTTGTTGCTTACCCTGTTTTTTCTGTCTCCAACTCTTTTTAGTGAAGACCGGTTTATCATCTTTCTCAGATGCACTTTTTGTTTGTATAACTTGTGTTTGCGATTGAGTTTGCATTTTTACAAAAGGCTTGTTGCCTAGGCTATTTCTTCCAATTGTTTTATAAGCCCGGGCTATTATTTTCGGTAATTCGCGAGGCCTGTCCAACTCTGGGACCAAAGCCAAAGCATTCGCTACTTGAAAGTTCATAGCATCGCCCTTGACATTTCCAAGGATCAGCTCAGCTACTACATCAAACACTCCCACTAGTCTCATCCCTAATTCCACAGCCGCTTCAGGGCCATGTTCATCCTGTACTTTTTTAATTACAGAGGGTAGAACCGTCATGGAAGGAGTTCCAAAACATTTTGAATAAACTGCTGCGAATACCTTACCCCAGTTTTCACATGATGTCAAATCGGGGATTATGTCTTTTGGCAAACTTATCGTGAGGATGCGGTGTTTATCTACTGGGGATGTATGTGGAAACACTGCTTCTATCTGATCGAACTTTTCTGCAAGCCAGTAAGGATAGTCGTCCTTATTTTGTGGACGTTTGCCCATCACAGAATTTACCATGACAGGACTTATAGTCACTCCAGCTGCAATAGCTGGTTGGCCTGCGACTACAGGAGCAGCTCCATGGAGGCTACCTGTAACGTATGTCACCAAGGCTCGATGCACTCGCACCAATTCGGTATGCATAGTGCGCAGTTCCGCAAGCGGTAATGCCAGATAATTTGGATGCGGGGTATACCCGGCCAATACAGGCCAAGTGGCCCCCTGAATTGACAAGGGGCCTAAACGAACTGCGGTAGTTGGTTGTGGTAGGGCGCCATTGAACCAAACACGGTGCTGCCAAGCCGTGAGAGGCACTTCAAGAACAGTATAGGGTCGATAGGCAGCAGGAACAGCGGTGGGCTTATATTCATGAAACAGCTTATCACCTGCATCCACCGCTTCAAAAGTGATCCAAGTGTAAAACACTTCAAAGTGATAAGCCGCATCGGCTTGAACCACAAAGACCAACTCGACCCCAGCATCGGGCACTCCATACACAGCTAAGTGGTCTCGGAGTGCTCCTCGACTATGTGCAGCTATCGCCACACCAGCCATAACTAAACAATTATATTCGACAACCTAACAGGGAGCACAGAAAATGGGTCTGCTAACTAACCTTTTTTAATAACTTCAAGCTCGAAAGAACCTATAAAACATTCAATATAGGAGGTATCACCGTCACATACGCCTCCGGAAGCGTACGCGAGGGGTTTGTGGACAAGCACAAGTACTACTCAAGCGTCTCGCAGATAAGCTGCCCCACGGTGGTCGCGCCATGTCATAAGGTTTCTGCACATACACAGAGCTATGCACAGGAAAATGGGACCCCGGAATACAGTGGTTTGCCACCATATACCGTAGCACCCAAAAACCCCAACCCAACTAGCTTAGCATCCCATTAGCACCCAAGTACTAATGTTTGGACAACCCAGAACACGGTATCTTTATCTCAGGACTCGCAGAAGCAAGAACACTCTTTCGTCACTCACTCGTACTTGTCCACAAGGTGCGTAGGAAGAGACACTGGATAGGTTAAAATGTTTATTCCAACTTACGTGCTCTAATGTACAGTACACGTGTCAGTACTAATAGCATAATGCATATGACTAATATAAGCAGCATGGTTACAATTCCATAGAATACAAAAGGGGAAAGCATCTCAGAGCTCAGTGGATAAACGTATAAATAACATTACCACCCTCCCCTTGCAGTATGATAGTTTATTATAATAATAGAAGACCTCTGGGCTTTGACTAGCGAACCCCCATACCTCAGTCTCTAGATGCAGAATTACATCAGCAGGACATCATAGCTCTTCTCACTGTAAGGGATTTCTCCAAGTGTGTTAAGCGCTAGTAAACCACAGTATTAAAAGCATATCACATTCTTCATGGCAATTGCACATAATGTTATGTCTGGGTGCGCGAGACTGGCCATATCAGGAAGAACCAAAATACATTGTTATGCGACCTTGTACATGTTTGTGCAGACTGAGCCCAAAAAGGTGAACAACAGAAAATGCAGACAGTGCAAAAGAACTTGGCACGAGCAAAGGGCGAGGGAGGTCCGGCTCAGCGTAACGTGCGCAAAGAAAAGCAGCATGGCAGCCAGGCCTAGGCCAACATAACAAGGCAGGTAACAATCCACAAGACACTCCCTTGGTGGTAGGCACTGCAGTGGAGTCCACTACCACCCTGTCTGACTTGGGCACTGCAGTGGCGGACCTTTCCACTCCATCTGCAGGGTCCACTGCAGTCGTGCCGGCACCCACAACATCTGAGCCATGCCCCCCAGTTGTGCCGGCACACACCATGTCAGACACCTCCACTGCAGTTGTCAGTGGCTCTCCAGCACCCACCACCCCTTCCCTGCTTCCTCCTGGTGAGCCCTGATCCTGTCCCTGCGGTGCCTGGCCTACCCCCCCCCCCGGTTGCCCCTCCTAGTGGATTGTCCCTGGTTTTGTGCAGGCATGTGTAGGGTGGCATCTGCCACTGTCACCCACTTGTGACTTTGTTGATGGACTGGCCATTGGCCTTTGTTTATGTTCTACTGGACTTCTACTTTTAATGCCTCATATGCTGAATAAAGCAACCTTCTGTTCTCTAGTGCTTTTGCTTCTGATGTACATGATGTTGATGATGCTAACAATGCCCTTGCTGCAGTGATGGTGATATTTGGTCTCATGATACTGAAGTGTTACTGTGCAGGAACCCATGTGGTCCAGGGGTTATGTGTCCTATCCTGTGGTGTATCCATGTCATCCATAGCAGCATCTGAGGGTGTCATGTGTTCAGTATTTGGCAATGAGATTTCCTACTTAGATTGGCAACTTCACATCTGTGGCTTCCACCCCTGCACATCTGTTGTGCCTGCCATTGTTCTATTCGTCTACTTCCCTGACCGTGTGGCCATCTCCAGTGAACATGCAGGTTTGGGCATCAATGGGGAAGGACTCATCTGTGTTGTCAGTGCAACATTGCTATACAAGTGTGTTGGATCTGTGCTGATGATTCCGTTGGCACTTCCATGACCAGGCTGATGGGACGGGAGCCCTCATTTGTTGCTAATTGTTGATTGTGTGTCCCATTGCTGCCATGGTATGGTATCTGTTCGCCTCACATCTGCAGTCTCCACAGGGTATCTGCATGTGTGTGCCCATTGGTGCAAATATGTGGGTCTGCATTCGGATGGTCACTTCTGTCATTGTGTCATTGATGATTGTTGACGGTGTCAGCCCCCATGGGTGTTGTTTGTCTGCACATGGCCAAAGTTATGTCTTATTTGCACTGCAGGATTTGGCTCCCCCAATTTATGTTGCAATGGGACACATACACTACTTTGCCACTGATGTGTTTGTTGTTCTGTGACCAGGAATCATCCATGCAGTTTGGCAGTTGCACCTCTTACTTTGTCAACACTTGCCTTTTGGTCACTGTGATGATGGGGGTTTGGACCCCATTGCACAATGTTCAAAATGTGCTGCAGCTATGGACCCCACACTTGCCTTTTGGTCACTGTGATGATGGGGGTTTGGACCCCATTGCCACAATGTTCAAGATGTGCTGCAGCTATGGACCCCACACTTGCCTTTTGGTCACTGTGATGATGGGGGTTTGGACCCCATTGCCACAATGTTCAAAATGTGCTGCAGCTATGGACCCCACACTTGCCTTTTGGTCACTGTGATGATGGGGGTTTGGACCCCATTGCCACAATGTTCAAGATGTGCTGCAGCTATGGACCCCACACTTGCCTTTTGGTCACTGTGATGATGGGGGTTTGGACCCCATTGCCACAATGTTCAAAATGTGCTGCAGCTATGGACCCCACACTTGCCTTTTGGTCACTGTGATGATGGGGGTTTGGACCCCATTGCCACAATGTTCAAAATGTGCTGCAGCTATGGACCCCACACTTGCCTTTTGGTCACTGTGATGATGGGGGTTTGGACCCCATTGCCACAATGTTCAAAATGTGCTGCAGCTATGGACCCCACACTTGCCTTTTGGTCACTGTGATGATGGGGGTTTGGACCCCATTGCCACAATGTTCAAAATGTGCTGCAGCTATGGACCCCACACTTGCCTTTTGGTCACTGTGATGATGGGGGTTTGGACCCCATTGCCACAATGGTCATGGCCTGCTTGCGTTGTGTGTGCCACACACATATTTGTGTGGCACATGTGCTAGGGGTCACATTGTATGTTAGAAGTCATGTTCGGTGTTGTAGGCATTTGACACAGTCTACACACGCTTGTCATGGTGTTGGGGGATGTCTTCTTCTTGCATTCCCTAGGTTGTGGTGTGCTGGTTGTGTCATGCATTGTCCATCCTATGGGTGGTAGTGGTGGTAGGCATCCTGCCCCCCTGGGTGAGGGTGGTAGTAGTGGTAAGCATCCTGCCCCCTGGCTAAGGGTGGTAGTAGTGGTAGGCATCCTGCCCCCCTGGGTGAGGGTGGTAGTAGTGGTGGGCATCCTGTCCCCCTGGGTGAGGGTGGTAGTAGTGGTAGGCATCCTGCCCCCTGGGTGAGGGTGGTACTAGTGGTAGGCATCCTGCCCCCCTGGGTGAGGGTGGTAGTAGTGGTGGGCATCCTGCCCCCCTGGCTGAGGGTGGTAGTAGTGGTAAGCATCCTGCCCCCTGGCTAAGGGTGGTAGTAGTGGTAGGCATCCTGCCCCCCTGGGTGAGGGTGGTAGTAGTGGTAAGCATCCTGCCCCCCCTGGCTAAGGGTGGTAGTAGTGGTAGGCATCCTGCCCCCCCTGGGTGAGGGTGGTACTAGTGGTAGGCATCCTGCCCCCCTTGGGTGAGGGTGGTAGTAGTGGTGGGCATCCTGCCCCCCTGGGTGAGGGTGGTAGTAGTGGTAAGCATCCTGCCCCCCTGGCTAAGGGTGGTAGTAGTGGTAGGCATCCTGCCCCCCCTGGGTGAGGGTGGTAGTGGTGGTGGGCATCCTGCCCCCCTGGGTGAGGGTGGTAGTAGTGGTAGGCATCCTGCCCCACCTGGGTGAGGGTGGTACTAGTGGTAGGCATCCTGCCCCCCTGGCTAAGGGTGGTAGTAGTGGTAGGCATCCTGCCCCCCTGGGTGAGGGTGGTAGTAGTGGTAAGCATCCTGCCCCCCTGGCTAAGGGTGGTAGTAGTGGTAGGCATCCTGCCCCCCTGGGTGAGGGTGGTAGTAGTGGTAAGCATCCTGCCCCCTGGCTAAGGGTGGTAGTAGTGGTAGGCATCCTGCCCCCTGGGTGAGGGTGGTAGTGGTGGTAGGCATCATGCCACCCCTGGGTAGGGGTGGTGGTGCGCATTCAGGCCCCTGTGTGCATATGTGGCATTGGTGATGGGCATCCCGCCCCTATGGTGCTGCTGTTGCTGGTGTAAGTATATTCTGCATCCCTGTGTGTGTGTGTGATGTGTCGTGTACGTGTTGTATGTGTTTTGTGGTTGGTGTCTGGCTTACCTTCTGCGCCGTACGCGTCCGTGCCTGTTCCGGTAATAAATGTAGAATATTGGTATGATCGGGACGAAGGGATTCATGGTTGGTTCGTGTCGTTCGTCCTTCTCGTTGCTTCGCGTCGTCCTCGTGGCTTCGCCTCGTCCTCGTCGCTTCGCCTCGTCCTCGTCGCTTCGTGTCGTCCTCGTCGCTGCCGTGTTCGTCTCGGAGCCGTGGATCGTGTTGTGGCGCGAATCGGAGCTTATGTGCGCCTCTCCCGGATGCTTTGACGTGCCGTGCGTAGCGACGGGTTCGGCGCGTACGGAAAGCGCATCGTACTTGTCCGGCCGGACGGGGCTGCATTTTTCCTTCCGTGCGACTAGATTCGGCGTTTCCGGATTCGCCTCGGTCGGAGAACAGGACCTGGTTTGGGTGAGTACGGCTCGGCCGGATTCTTTGCTGTTGTGTGCATCGTACTTGCTCGTTCGGTGTGCTGTACGGATCGGTCGGGAAACAGGCTTTCGCATGGCTTTTTTCCCGACCGAATGGTATTGGATGCGCCTCCGACCGAGATCGGAATCGGCCCCTTAGGGTTGATTTTTGTAGATGTCTCCAGAGACTCTGGTTAAAATGATAATAGCAACCCTGGATTGCTGTGTGTGGATAATTTGTCAGTATAGCATTTATCATAGCTAATTCAAAATCAATAATTATTTTTGAAGGAAAATAATTATTGCTTTCTTGTTTTATTTTACTGAGTATATCTATGTAGGTAGTTTGCTGCTTATTTGGTAATAGGGCATAGATGAATGGAATATTTGAATGTTGGTACAATACATGCACTGTGTACAGCTGGTAGAATGGTTTTGGACAGACTTTGAAAGTTCCATCCATCATCCAGGTGTCACATTGCTGTAATTTAACTAAATTGTTTGCAGTAGCAAACATAATTATTCTTTTATCAGGGCATTTGTTATCAAAAAATATAAATGGTTCTTTAGTGTGAGTAATGCTTAATAGTGGTTGCTCAGGAGCACTGACCACCTGTCAAAAGCCCCTAATTTCACCATGATACCACTTCTCAGTCCCATGGGTGGAATTTTCCATAGTTACAAGAGGGCGGTCAAGGGCTGCGTCAGGACATACGTCAGAAAGGGTAAAACTTCTGCATTCAAGCATATATAACAGCTGCACCCAGGGTGTGGCATCGAATTCTCTTCAAACCAGCACCCAGGTGCTGTGTGAGGGTTCCCGACTGATCAATCGTTCTCCTGACTGGGCCCAGAGCTCCTATTGCCAAGGTGATAATGCTCCTACTTAATAATTCTGCCTATTGACTTTGTCAGTCTATCTGACTTAATAATTTTGCCTATTGGCTTTGTCAGATTTTGCCTATTGACTTTGTCAGTCTATCTGACTTAATAATTTTGCCTATTGGCTTTGTCAGATTTCGCCTATTGACTTTGTCAGTCTATCTGACTTAATAATTTTGCCTATTGCCTTTGTCAAATTCTGCCCATTGACTTTGTCAGACTATCTGACTCAATAATTCTGCCTTTTGGCTTTGTCAGATTATTTACTTCAGGTCATCTGTACCCAAGCAATTGCATTTATTTCAGTTTAAATGTGTAGACTTGAATATTGTTATTTTATCTCAACAAGAAGCTTGTCCTCTGAATGCTATCATGTGTATCACTCTTGAATTCAGGGCTGCCCCTTGATCGGCTGCTCATGGATTAATTGATAGATATACATTTCTGTTTGAATTGAACCAATTGATCTTTAACATTGTTGATGCAGTTATTTCTGATCTTACCCATATGTTGATGGGCACACTTTAATTGAAGTATTTTCTTTTATGCTTTTGAATTGTTTAATAAACTATGATATTTTAACAAATGGTTCTTTCTTGCCAAGTGACCGAGCAAAGTGTGAAAGAGATTCTGAGAGGGGAGAGGTACGCAGAAGAGTGTGACCAACCACAAACGTTCCCTCTAACAAAGTGGCGACCACGAGCGAGGGTCTCGGTCGGCGAGTCATCCACAGTGTGGTCTCGGGACACACGCACGGGTTTCCCCTCCAGGCTGCACCTCGGACGCTCCGCTGCCCCCGCCCGCCTGGGTAAGTCAGGGATGGTTTTGTTTTTCTTCCTTGAATTTACCTCAGGTTGTGGCTTGTGGGGTGGTCCGTCCCGGCTGTCGTGTCCTCTGGGGTTTCCCCTGTGGCTGCTCTCTTGTTCCCCTGTGGCTGACTGTCTTGCCACGACGTCCTCTGTGGCTGGTCATATTTTGTGAGGCGTCTTTTGGTCCTTCCCTCTCTGCTGTCCTATACTTCGTTTTGCTTTCTTTCTGCGTGGGGTCTCTTCACCTTTCTTGTTATTCTGTTGCCATATGTGTCGTGTATTTGCCTTTTTTCATGTATATTGTTATTTGAGGTATTTGCCGCATGATTTGTGTGTTTATTTTTTATTGTGTTTCTTTTTAATTATATATGGCTTGAGGTTTGAGTCCTGCGCCGAGTCTCTCCTATGTGACTGGTCGAATTCTGGCATGTATTTGCTGCGTGATACATGCATTTGAGATATTTACCGCATAATTTGTATGTTTGTTTTTCTTTCGGTTTTGCCATTAGTGGTTGCTATTTGAGGTTTGAGTCCTGCGCCGAGTCTCTCCTGTGTGACTGGCCGAATTCTGGCATGTATTTGCTGCGTGATACATGCATTTGAGATATTTACCGCATAATTTGTTTGTTTGGTTTTTCTTTCGGTTTTGCCAGTTGTGGTTGCTATTTGAGGTTTGAGTCCTGCGCCGAGTCTCTCCTATGTGACTGGCCGAATTCTGGCGTGTATTTGCTGCGTGATACATGCATTTGAGATATTTACCGCATAATTTGTATGTTTGGTTTTTCTTTCGGTTTTGCCATTTGTGGTTGCTATTTGATGTTTGGGTCCTGTGCCAGCTCTCTTATGTGCCTGGCCGCATTTTTGGCGTGTGTTTGCTGCCTGATACATGCATTTGAGGTCTTTACCGCATAATTTGTGTGTTTTTTTTTTTTTCTCTTCGATTTTGCTATCAGTGGTGGCTGATATTTGGGGTTTGCGTCGTGTGTTTGTTCTCACTTGGTGAGTTTCTCCGTGGCTGGCTGCCCACCTTCTGGTATGCGGTGGTCATGCATTTGTGGTTCTGAGGGTCTTTGGTTTCGGTGACTGTTGTCCTGCCCTCGGGTCCTCTTGGGGTGTGGTCTGCCCACCATTGTAGGTGGTGTTCATGGGTGTATTCACACATTCATTCTTCACCCTCTCTGATTGGTCCCGTTCTGACTCTTTCCTGCACTGCTTGGGTACTCTTCTCTTTCTGTCTTTTAAGTTTTTTTCGGTCTCTGGTAGGCGCTTTTCTCCTTTGTTAGCTGCGCCACTCCGGATTGAGGAGCTTCCTGTTTCAGATCGTTTGTCACTTTCTGTCGTGCCTTCAGCCTTCTTCGGCTCTCTGCCAACGCGGATAGAGGAAGTCTCTGTCGAACGGTCGCTGCTGCCCTGCAGCTCCCCCTAGCCCCGCCTTTTTTCTTTGTTTCCTTGCACTCTGTTCTTCCTCACTTTGATGGTTTTCGTTTTTCTTCTGAAATGCATTTCATTTATTTAATATTTGTTTATTTTTTGTTCGTTGTGTCTGTTTTTTGTGTCTCATCTTTTTGATGATAGTTCTGCCTGTTGTTCCACGCTAGGCCCCCCCAGTTGTTGCCGTTCTGCCACCTTTGTCATCCCTAGCCAAGGTGGCAGACTGCCAGTTACTTTGGTGCTCAGTTGCCCACACACACCTTCTTCGGTCCGGTTTAGCGGCGACTGCGCTAAGTAGCTGTTGTCTGGATTGCTTTGCCTTTTAATTTTAGCTGTGATCCCGCTAAGTAGTTGCATTATTTTTCGGCCCTCATTGCACGCACTTTGCGCCTTTTTTCTGTCTCTCACACATTTTGTCTGCCTCTTGCCTTGCGTCCAGTGGCAGCCAAAAGGAGGGGTGGTGGTGTATCCCCACTCCTCTTGTATTGTCCCCTTTTGATTACCCCCGTTATGTCCCTTGACCCCCACAGATCATAAGTCTTCTCATTCATTCAGTCCGTGGTACGGCCACTGCTGTCTATCACACCTCCCTGGACCGCTTTACCCCTCTTACACGCCATCAAAGTGACATTCTTGCAGCCGCATGGAATACTTTAGGAATCACCTTTACCCCCAGTACTGAGCTACGCCTTGCCCTTCTGTCTCTCGTAGACTATCCGCCCTCATTCAACGTCTCCTCCCAGTCACTGCCTCCACCAGATACCACCCGCCCGGATCTGCTGTGGCCTGGTCATTCCTCTAATTCCTCTTCATCCTCCCCACCCTCATTAAGTTCGTCTGTTTATTTTGTTAATTCTCCCCCGTCATTTACACAGACGACGAGTCTAACTCCGCACATTCTACAGCACTTTCTGAAGAAGCAACACTCCCTCGTCTTTCCGCTCCTGCATCTCCCACAGCATCAGCATCCAGTAGTGCTCACTCTCAACCATTGTCTTCAACTGATGAGTCCCCACTCCTTGTGGCACTCCTGCAGGACTACTCAGTAGACCTACAGGACCCTGCACCTGACGTTCCCACTGCTCATCCCCCGACCTGTCCATCTCCGCACTTCCACTCATTATAGGGAATGAATGACCCATCCCCTGATACTACAGCCTCTCCCATCATCGTGTATTTAGTGAACAACAACGTGGTAGGTCTCTCCACTGGTCACCCATCGTCTTTTTGTTACGTCACACCTTTAGCAAACACTGTCCTTCTCACTATATTTCAAGCCCTAGGGATCGATTATACTCAAGCACAGCAAATAACGCTTTCGCTTGCACCAGCTTTTCCGCATCCTATCGTCACCAAGGTCAAAGAACAAAAACATTGCAAGCACTGACACTTTAGGAAACACTCTAGTCTCTTCAATTATTATTAGTCCCCATGAACAGAATCCTGAGTACCTCTGTTCATAAAACACCACATTATATTTGCATACGTATTCGTTTAATAGCACCAGGCTTAGAGATACCTACTACCTTAACCTCATCCTACCCCCGCAACCCACTGCAGAGCAAGATCATTGCATCTCTCTCTGACGACCAACTCCAATTTCCTGATTTTTCCCCCAACGGGATATACACCGGACCAGACGAACAGGACTTGAGGAAAGCACTGTGTCACTTTATTATTAGCGCCATAGGAGAGGAGCTAGTAGAAGATGTCCCTACCCCTACCCTTGACACTCACTCTCCTACAGCTGAATACTCACCTGACATCTAAGTGCATCCCTTTCCAACAAAAATTGACCTTCACCCTCAAACACATTGTATTTTTAAAACAACATTCATGAATGGCATTTTGAGCTCTACTGTGTATAAAACTTCTACCCACTTTCACATCTTCTTCATTATACGTCCCCATGGGTCGCTACTGACTGCCATATTATCTAGCACATGGCCAAGGCACCCACTCCAGAGTTATATTGCTGAAGCCTGCTTCGACGGCCAGCTTCGCTTCCCCCTTTATACTCCAGCACAAGAGCGGGACCTACAGGACGGGGTATATGATATTGTCATTCAGGCAGTACAGCAAGAACTCATCAGAGACATTGTCCCTAGCACCTGAGAAAACGCGCTCCTGTAATTTAGGCCTTGCCTAAAGCGCCTAGGATTACGCATATCCACATGGCGACTCCACTCCAACATGTTTCAAGAACATTCGGAGGCCAGGAACACCATATCTTAAAGCACTGCAGTGAGCTTCATAAGCATACGGCAAAAATGACTCATCCTTGGCCGTCAGAGGGAAGCTTTGACCCTATAATATTGGAGCATGCCACCACCTTTCTAGATACAAAGTACTCCGGTACTAAACTACAGAAGAGAAAGGCTACTCTAGACCTTTGGCGCATTTTTAAAGATAAGGTTAGAACACACTCTGACCCCACATCACCGGTTGTACCCAATGCTCCGCCCCCACCACCTTATCACTTTAGCGGTATGTATACCGAGCTCACTAACAAGGAGCAACTGGAACTACCAGTCACCACTAATAATTCCCCGGCTGCAGGTTTTCAGCCATTACTCACCGAGGCATCTTCCTCACCGCACCTCGGCCCAGAATTACACGTCACACAGGTTGAGGAATTTCAGGCTTCCCACACGTCACCTAGTCACCCGTACCACCACATGACCAGATCACTGACCCCACCCATGCCCCCGGGCATGTATACCCTCACCTCACGGAACTGAGCAGCATGCACTTGCCTCTCCCTAACGACACAGTAAGGGACACAGCAGTATCTGGTATCCCAGGTCTTATAGATGCACAACTGTCACTAAAATTTACACCAACAGTCAATACTGCACACCCCCGCCCAGGTGGAGACGATGAGGAAGGCTCTGACTCTGTCTCTCAGACATCATCTCGTCACTCGCATGACTCCGTCTTTCAAGCCCTGCCCTGTCCCTCGCGCTCACCTGTTATTGTCACCTATGATCTCAGCACTAAACAATCCTCTAAATCAAACCCCTTCCGTGACACGGACACTAAACAACAACATGACCCCAACCCATTCCACGACACCGATACACACCTGGGTTCAAATTCGCACCCCCAATTGCAAAATAACATGCCCTTCATGGCTGCTGCCCCCATGCTGAGGTACCAGGATCTGGCCTTATGACAGAGCAGCGACAGTTCATTGAGTTCCCCGACCCGCCACCACTGGACATAACAGACAGACAGTGTGTTCCTCTCACTGGTCTTCCATCCGCGTATGGCAATTATAGACAAAATGCAGACTTGAGCAAAAGCACCAGCCTGGAAAGTATTTCATCACAGCACCTTGAAGAAGAACAGTCACACATGCATCAATCACCTAGTCACGCAGATCAGGTGAACTCCATAAGACGCTTGTCATTTAAATTAGAGAACATGAACAAAAGCGTTGTGGACATGCTCCATAAGGTCAACACCCCAACATCACCCTCACCCACGCTGCACCGCCTCGTGAAACACCACCCAAAGACAAATATCAGTAGGAATGGGGAAGGGAGCAGACAATATCGCTTTAATGAGCACCCCTCCCACCGTGACGCTGCCGTCTCTGGAATGACACAAACATTCACTAACATACACCAAGACCTCCAATTCCCAACAGCATTAGGGCGGGAAAAGACACCTCCACGGGTGCTAGAAGGCCACAATCCAATGTTTGGTGACATCCCAATATATTGTGAACACCCGCAGGAACATGACCCAGTGGTAAGAAGAAAGGAAAGGACCACCGAGGCACAGAGACTTAAAGTCTTGGGGACACATGGACACCCCGACGACATACTATATGACGTCTCGGGCTCTGCTTCCTTACGCACCATTAGGATGAAAAATAGACGTAACATGATGTATCTCAGTAGACCCCTTCCACCAAAAGCTAGTAATGACCTCACTCCCAATGAGATAGTGACATTGGGGGAAGGTTCAGATTATGCAGTTAACCCTTTTACAGACGATTTGGCAGGTTGGTCAGAGCCCTTGGCGCCACAAATGCGCCCTTGGCCAAGGGAAGGCTCTTTTGAACCTCAGGACATGGCAACAGCAGTTGAATGCATCCTCAAAGGATTAGGAGATCAGGATTGGGACTATGACTACATGAGGGAGAGCCTCAAAGTCTGGCAGAGATATGCTCGCCAGTATGATTCTACAGGACCCACAGCGCAACGCCCTGGGGTAACACGCCAGATGCCACTGATCTATAAAAACATCATTGATCCCCCCATCTATATCCCCTGGTCTACATTAGACAAAGAAAATGTCAAAAAGGCGCTCCCACCCCTCACAGAGGGTGCGGGAAAATGGATTGCAGCTTTTGAAAATTGCACCACGGGCAACAACATAGCAATAGGAGATGTAAAAAGCTTGCTGATCTCCCTCATTGGAGAAGATGCAGAAGATCTTTTCATACGTATTCATAAAAATCTTACCAAGACAAACACCAAACATGATGGTGTTTCCTTCAACGAGATTAGAACAGTAGCATGGGCTGAGTTGCGCAGGAAATTCCCTGATGTTCCTGACATTGGGGCTCTGTTGTCACAGACTATGCAACCAAATGAAGACCCTGCCAACTATCTTTCTAGAATGAAAGAAAAATGGTACCAGGAGTTAGGGCAACGATGGGACGCAAATGGAGGATATGGGAGACTATTTTACCACACAGTAAAGAAAGGTTTGCCAACTGAAGTACAGGAGAAATTAGATGGCATTGTAGCAATGGAATGCAAGCCATGGGCAGAGATACAAGATCACATTGTACATTACTGTAAAAAGAGACAGGAACAGGAGAAGAATAGACAGCTAGCAATAGAGAATGCCGCTGCCAAACTAGTACAGCAGAAACTTAATAAGAAAAAAGACAATGTTGACACAGTCATGCTCGCGGCACCCGTCACTCAAATGACAGCAGTAACATCCTTCCCTCAGGCTGCCATGAATGCTCTTGCAGGCAATGCCCAACTTGCACCTCAGCAGGTACAAGCACCACCTGCAGTACAGTACATACAAGCTCAACCCCAACAAGCCATACAGTATGTCCAGCAGCCACAACAGGCAATGACACAATACATGCCAGCACCACCTGCGTACAGCACCAACATACAGCCCTATTACAATAATAGACCAAACATGAACTGGAACACGGGTGGACAAGGAAGGGGGCGAGGGATGGGACAGCAAAGGTTTCCACAACAGCCAGGACAAGGGGCACCACCAATAATCTGTTACTATTGCCAGAAACAAGGCCATATCCAGAGAGACTGTAACAGTAAAAAGCGCGATATGGGTCAGCAATATATGCGTCCTGGCTACCAAGCACAGGCACCATTCCAACAACAACAGCGCACACAGCAACCCCCCAGCAGCCCCAAGTACTATACTCATATGTGCAACCAACACAGCAACAGCAAGTGCAGCTCCAAGCGCCCCCAATGCTTCAGGTTCAGCCAGCGGTCCAACAAATGCAGATTCCAATGCAACAATCACAGCCACAGCAACAGGCTACTTACCAGATGATCCCCCAAACACAAAACAATGTACCTCTAGGAGGAACAATTGTTGCCTCCAGCAACCCCTTTACTCAGGGCACCATCCAGCAATATCAGCATGGAGGATACACTGGCTAGGACAGCCCACAGACAACTCTTGTGTGCCCAATTTTGTCATGCACAAGCAATACTGAAGAGGACCCTATTGCAAGTGTTATGATAAATAACAAAATATACAGTTTTCTTGTTGACACAGGTGCCACATACTCCTGCATTACAGGTGGCCCTCTGCCCATTTCAAACAAAACAGCGGACACACAGGGATTTTCTGGGGCAATAGCAAGGGTCCCCTTCACCAAGCCAGTTTCAATGGAGATAGGAGGCCATACAGTGGAGCAGCCTCTGCTCTATTCACCCAGCTCCCCAGTCAATCTTTTAGGACGCGACCTCATGGCCAAACTAAACATGACCATCCACTTTGATGACAATGGAACAATGATTTGCTCCATTCCAGGTACTCCACTAACTAGGATGATGGCAGTCACTGCACAGTCTTCCTTAGATAGCCAAGTCAGAGCACGCCCAGTGAATGAGCAGGCCTTCTCTGCAGCTGTTCACACGATTGTCGCCACCACTCCCGAATTACAAGGTCGCACAGTTCAGCTACCAAAAGAATTTCTCTTTAGACCCCAAGTTCCAGACTCCCCGGCGTTAGATAAAAACTTGATTTTTGACATCTGCGCCCTTGAACTAACACCCACCTATGGTGCTTTCCTGGCATGCGATGACAATGCTCACACATGGGCTTGTGTCATCTTCCTTGAACAGGAAGGATTGGTCAGACACATTTCAGATGCTCAGCTATTTGGATCCCCTGAGGAATATTCTAAAACCGAGATTATCTATGATAACAATGTGCCCGTCTCAGTGATAGTGGAAATTAGAACACCAACGATCACCCCTGACTATGATTCTGTGCGAGAAGCTGATTTGGCTCAGGTACCACCACATCTTTGGACAACAAACCCAAATGATGTGGGCCTTATTAGATCTGCCAGGCCATTTAAGATAACACTCAAACAAGGTGCTATCCTGCCCAGAATAAAACAGTACCCCTTGTCTAAAGCAGCAGAGGAGGGCATAGCCCCCACTATACAGGCCTTACTAGAACAGGGAGTAATTTATCCTTGTATCTCTCCGTGTAACACAGCCCTTTTCCCTGTGAGGAAGGGGAAAACAAATCAATGGCGTTTGATACACGATCTTCGCGCAATTAACAGCATAGTTATACCAGAATTCCCTATTGTCCCAGACCCCTCTGTCATTCTCACCAATGTCCCCCCGGATGCACAGTACTTTTCTGTCATCGACCTGAAAAATGCCTTTTTCAGCATTCCTTTGCACCCAGATAGTCAATACCTCCTGGCGTTCTCATTCAGAAATGTGCAATTTTCATACACAAGGTTAGCTCAAGGGTACTGTGAGTCCCCTAGTGTTTTTAACAGGGTCGTCAAAGAAGACTTGTCCAATTTCCAATGTGACAGCACCTTACTGCAATATGTCGATGACATACTGCTTTGCAGCCCCACCGAACAACAATGTAGGAAAGACACCATCCTCTTGCTCACCACGCTGGCACAAAGAGGATATAAAGTTGACAAACAAAAAGTACAGTATTGTCAGGAAGAGGTACACTACCTAGGACAGCTACTGTCTGCATCAGGCAGGCGAGTGACTCCAGGTCGAGTTGAGGCAATAAAAGGCACTCCTGAACCCCAGACAGTTAAAGACATGCAAAAATTCCTCGGCTTGGTTAATTATGTCCGCCAATGGGTTTTTGATTTCGCAACAATAACTGCCCCATTGCTGAAAGCTGTGAAAATGGGCAAAGACAGACATAATAAAATTGAATGGACACCTGAAATGAGAACAGCCTACACCCAGCTCAAAGATGAGATAACAAATGCACCAGTGTTAGGATCACCTGATTACACAAAAGAATTCTACCTCTTCACTCACTGTGATGGGTTAGTCATGACAGCAGTACTCACTCAAAAATACCCCATGGGCCATAAGCCAATTGCTTATTTCAGCGGAATGCTGGACTCTGTCATGAAAGGCCATTACCCTTGCGAACAGGCCCTTGCTGCCGCAGCATTTGCTGTTGAAAAAGTACCCCCATTGTGATGGGTTCCCCACTAACAATGTACACTGAACATGCTGTTTTTGCAATAATACAGAAAGCTAAAACAACACTGACAACGCAAAGAGTGTCAGGCTACGAAGTCATACTGTCATTACCTTCTCTGAAAATTGTCAAATGTCACACCGTAAACCCCGCCACATTTTTTGCCCATCCAATTGTCACCTCAGATGATGACAACCATGATTGTGCCACTTATTCACCAGATGAGTCAGGAGCAGCAAAAGAAGATCCCTTACCGAATAGTACTGTATACTTTGTTGATGGTTCCTCTACCATTGATCAAGAAACAGGCATAAGATACACAGGAGCAGCAGTAGTTAAAGCACAGCAAAATGACTCCTCTGATTCCTTAGACATCGTGCAGCAGCTTACACTCCCATCACATTATTCTGCCCAGGCAGCAGAACTGGTAGCACTCATAGCTGCCCTAAACATTGGAGCTGAGGACCGCGTTACAATTTATTCAGATTCTGCATATGTCACTACAACAACTCACTCCAGCATCCTCCGCTAGAGAAGGCGCGGCTTCCTTAAATCAGATGGTACACCTGTCATTCACAAAATGTTACTTGAAGAACTTATTGAGGCCCTTACACTACCAGCTGAAGTAGCCGTAGTAAAATGCACAGCGCACACTAATGGCCAAGATTTTGTCTCCAGAGGTAACGCTCTGGCTGATTGGGCAGCTAAAGCTGCAGCCAGAGGCCCCTCAGTAGCAGGCCCATCAATCCAAACAGCACCGGAAGTCCAACTTGCACCTATCTTTTTGTCCCAAACAGTACCTCCGACAGAGCACGACACCAGCAGTGAACACAGTTCAGACACACCATCCCAATTACCAACACCATTTGATATTGACAAAACGCGACAATACGATCATACTGCACAACTACACCTCAGAGAAATGCAAGAAAGTGCACCAGATCAAGAGAAAGAGTTATGGAAGAAGAGGGGAGTACAGCAGGACTCCGCCGACTTCGTATACAGACAAACAGTAACAGGGAAACCTGTGATGCCACAGGCTTTGTTACAAGTGGCATTAGATCAACTCCACCTTCCCACACATGTCACCCGAGACAATATGTCTGTCACCTTGCAAACAGACTGGTTCATCCCCAATGCCTATGAACAGATACAATTGTATGTTAATAAATGTCTCATTTGCCAACAATACTCCCCAGCCCCTACGCTCAAAACTGTTGTCTCTACAATTCCTAGACCATCAGGCCCCTTCAAAGAGTTACACATTGACTATGTCGATATGATCGATCGCTGCCAAAACTATCGCTATCTCATTGTGGTAGTATGTCCATTCTCACGCTGGATCGAAAGTGGACCTTGCGTCCACTGCGATGCCAAAGCAGCTGCCACATTTCTATTACGTGATGTCATTCCTCGCTGGGGCATCCCAGACTCCATCCGGACCGATAACGGCAGTCATTTTTCAAATGCCATCTTTTCCTTCCTGACCACAATGCTAGGCATCAAACACAAGCTGACCTCAGCTTACCACCCACAAAGCAACGGCATTTGTGAGCGCCTTAACGGCTTGCTCAAAAACAAAATAAGTAAAATAAGTGCCACAATAGGAAAGAAATGGCTTTATTGCCTGCCCATAGCACTGTTTGCATTAAGAAACTCCCCAAGTTCGGATCATCACCTCACACCCCACCAGCTTGTCACTGGACGATCCATAAATGTAACAGTTCCATCCACACGCCCCAAATCAGATAGTGAGTCATCATCTGAGATAGTTAAGGCAGAACTTTACCACTATCTGTGCCAACTAACCAGCGCAGCGCAGTTCCTTTCTATCCAGATATCCAAGAGAAAGGGGAAGGGCCCCACCGATCCTGAGCTCCCACCAATCTGTCCCGGGACGCAGATCTTCATCCGGAAAAACGTCAGACGCTGGAAGGACCCTAAATTCGAGGGCCCATTCCAGGTGGTCGACTCGTCACCAACTGCAGTACGAATAGCTGAAAGAAAAGCATGGATCCATCGCAGTCACGTCCGCTTGGACCCCGCACCACCTCCGCCAATCGTCTAGAGGAGGGACAGGACATACCCTTGGTACAGCTCCACGAGGACAGCGGGTTTCCATCCTCCTTTGATGACGAAGATAATAACCGCCATGAGCATAATATCGAGGACCTGAGTGGGAATGCAAAGTTATGTATTTCACTTGTCTTAACATTTTGCCTTTTTTCCACTATAACGTTGGCCGCACTTAATTGGTACTTGTTTTATGTTGCAACTTTTAAGCCACATTTGTCTGCTAAAATTATTGTACCATTCTCAAAACAACCAGTTGTGCCAGAAAATACAACTGCACACAAACACTTCCCGCCCCACACTGAAGATTCATCACTTCCACAGCATACCACTGATAGTGCACACACTAGTACACACCCCACACGCATAGCTACTTTCACAGACCCAAGTATTACTACTACTCCGTGGGATAGGCTCCTAGAGATTACAGTAGGTCCCCCAGTGAACCGCAGTCCCAACTCCCGCAACATTCGCAGATTTAGAAGAGGTAGACCAAGGTTCTGGAGGAGTCATAGACCAACAAAAGATAATGACAAACAAGATTTGGCCACCGCTCTCCAGGACACTATGGTCCACGTTGCACGCCAACATCCCAGACCTGATTTCCACTCCATACGTCCTGACACACCTAATAACGAAAATGAAGCCCATAGTGCCCTGCTAGATAACATGTGGTACCGGCACATGTTTCAAATAGGGAAAAAGGTAACAAAAGAAGCATGCTTTGTGTGCTCACACATCCCGCATGCAGTTGGCGCAGACAAAATGGTGTTCCCACAAGAAATACCACCCCCAACGGCCAAATGCCTCCTCCATTTGTTTCTTTGCCGTATCTACGGCCAAATACAGCTTTTCTCAGCAGAGATAGACACTGTGTTTGTAAACACCACCGCGTGGGATTCTAACTATCTAACACACATGGTTGTCACTAATGCATTGCAATTCGAGACAGAAAATGAGAATTTGTATAGATGGGAATCACCTAGATGGGAGACACCGCTCATAACTCATGAGCATGAATTCAAAGCATCAGGGTTTTTATGTTCACATCCCCCCGGCACTATGTAAGGAGACAATAAACAAACAACTCCATAACAAACCCCCGATACACGAAAATAACAGTTCACACGTTGCCAACTGTCCATGTCAATATAGGTCTGTGCTGCTCTTGCAGGCCCATGTGTATTTTGATAACAAATGGCATGGCCCAGACGCCCTGGTATGTAAGGCAGCTTCCTTGGGAGAACCCTTTGCAAAAACAGAATATCAACAGAATATTGATTGGGATGTTGAGACTCAGTGTGGGGAGGTGTGGGCAGAGGAAACTAGACGGTACACCTTTGGGAAGGGAACAGCTTACAAATGGAAGAGAGCATATAAACTAAAACATCCTCTTCTTTGCTTCCTAGGTAACGGTACTCGCCCTGTGGGCAGCAACACAAACTGTAACACAACAATTTTTAATTTGGACCTCCAAGACGGCACCGCCAGCCTCATGGACATCTTTTGGGCATGCGGAGAACGCATCTACCCCCAGTTGCCTCCTCGATGGAAGGGCCTATGCACCATGGTTACCATGCACGAGCTGCATCTCGTTGTCCCGGCATCCAACATCTCTCAAGTGTTTGAGCACCCCATGACAAATGACGTCACCCTGCTTCACCGGCACCGAAGGAAGGCTCAATACTTCGCTAACGATGCCTTCGCCGAAATTCCTGAAGAATTTCGCCTGTTCAATGGTGCCCAGGAATTCTTTGGAGGCCTGTGGCCCATTTGGCAAACATCAGCTAATGCCAGGTGGCTACAGGTCACCCGATACGAACTAATGACTCTGATAAATAACACCCGAGATGGGTTCAACGCCATACAGGAAGAGTTAAGGCCTTTAAGGCTTATGGTTCTAGAGCATAGATATGTTCTAGATCAACTCACAGCTATGCAGGGTGGTGTATGCAGTGCCCTTGGAAAGAGCTGCTGCACTTTCATACCGGCTAATGATGCCACAAACGGGTCGCTCGCTAAGGCCATTGAGGACTTGGGCAACCTGGGAAAAAAGATGCGTGACGAAAGCGGTGCCGCTGCAGATCCTATCACGGACTGGTTCAACTTGAACTGGATGCCTTCATGGCTATCTGCTATCTTGAAAATTGTGCTACCTATTTGTTGTGTTGTCCTGGTAATGTGTTGCGGTGCACAGCTAGTAATTAAATGTGTCAACAGATGCAGCACCAAAGCAGTAGGAATGAATTACGTTCACACTGGAATTAATAACAATGCACAGTATCAGGACATGGACCGTGCTCCCGGGGATGGGAATGGGCAGATCCATGTGCAACTCTTAGAACAACCTGCCCCTCATGCCTCTTCAAACACACCTACAGCTCCACCGGTACCACCACCTAGATACGCCTTAAGGGAGGAGCATGACATTAACGGGTATGATGAGTTAGCTCCCGAGGATGGGGGAGAATACGTTACTATAACACCCGAATTGTCACCACAGACAGCATGCATGTATATTAGTGACCCACTCGGTATGCACCAAGCCCCTGAGGGTCCAGCAAAGTACTGTGTCACAGAAGTGTTCAATAATGAACAAGAGAAGGGATGTGTAGGAGGGTCCCGTTTTACCATCTAACAGACACCCACACCCCATTCTGCAATACCCTTCAAACCTGGCATCCCTAGATAAGCCCCACCACTGAGGCCTAGATAAAGGGTCTTTAAGTTGTCCACGGTCCTTCACTTTCTTACAAATCCACACATAGGCCCAAGTTCACCTTCTCACAGACCTACATACAAGACCAACCATACCTTTGTAAGAGATATGTATAGGCCCAATAACTTAAGAACTGGTCTCATAGACTTCACTAACCTGACAGCGGAGGCTTGCGCCATCCTCCGCGACAAACTCTCCCCCCTCCCCCTTGTAAATTTCCACAGTTAAGAGAATTAGATTAGCCCACACACGTAGGACATTTTTGGTACATCTGGCGGTTTCACAAGTACATGTGCAATATTTTTTAGTTAAGAAACTTTCCGCGCTTGCTTAATCGAACCTGTGAAAGACGGGCTGCGTAACAAAGAATTAATGTATTAAAATGTTAACTCTGAGCTTTCTTATGGTAAAAATTATCCTTTGTTTACTTTTTGCGGTCAGGAGCACTGACCACCTGTCAAAAGCCCCTAATTTCACCATGATACCACTTCTCAGTCCCATGGGTGGAATTTTCCATAGTTACAAGAGGGCGGTCAAGGGCTGCGTCAGGACATACGTCAGAAAGGGTAAAACTTCTGCATTCAAGCATATATAACAGCTGCACCCAGGGTGTGGCATCGAATTCTCTTCAAACCAGCACCCAGGTGCTGTGTGAGGGTTCCCGACTGATCAATCGTTCTCCTGACTGGGCCCAGAGCTCCTATTGCCAAGGTGATAATGCTCCTACTTAATAATTCTGCCTATTGACTTTGTCAGTCTATCTGACTTAATAATTTTGCCTATTGGCTTTGTCAGATTTTGCCTATTGACTTTGTCAGTCTATCTGACTTAATAATTTTGCCTATTGGCTTTGTCAGATTTCGCCTATTGACTTTGTCAGTCTATCTGACTTAATAATTTTGCCTATTGCCTTTGTCAAATTCTGCCCATTGACTTTGTCAGACTATCTGACTCAATAATTCTGCCTTTTGGCTTTGTCAGATTATTTACTTCAGGTCATCTGTACCCAAGCAATTGCATTTATTTCAGTTTAAATGTGTAGACTTGAATATTGTTATTTTATCTCAACAAGAAGCTTGTCCTCTGAATGCTATCATGTGTATCACTCTTGAATTCAGGGCTGCCCCTTGATCGGCTGCTCATGGATTAATTGATAGATATACATTTCTGTTTGAATTGAACCAATTGATCTTTAACATTGTTGATGCAGTTATTTCTGATCTTACCCATATGTTGATGGGCACACTTTAATTGAAGTATTTTCTTTTATGCTTTTGAATTGTTTAATAAACTATGATATTTTAACAAATGGTTCTTTCTTGCCAAGTGACCGAGCAAAGTGTGAAAGAGATTCTGAGAGGGGAGAGGTACGCAGAAGAGTGTGACCAACCACAAACGTTCCCTCTAACAGGTGTCACATTGCTGTAATTTAACTAAATTGTTTGCAGTAGCAAACATAATTATTCTTTTATCAGGGCATTTGTTATCAAAAAATATAAATGGTTCTTTAGTGTGAGTAATGCTTAATTCTGGGGGAATAACTACTTCTGCAAACGTTTTAGGGGCAGGTATGGTACTTGTAGTTGCTTTTTTTTGTCTGGCAATAGTTCTTTTTAAAGAAGCTATGGAGGGTAATTGTCCTGATGCATGTTGAGGTACTTTTAATAGTTGCTCTTTCAGTATTTGGGTGGTTGGTTTATCAGTACTAGTGCTTGCTTCTTTAATACTTTCAAGAGCATCTCTAACCTCAATCTCTGTTATGTTTGGGGGTGATTATGTTCTTTTACAGAAAGAACAGTAGTTTCATGAGTAGTAGCTCTTCCATAGCATTTGTTAGAGTAGTATTTGCTACACTTCCAAAACACTTTAAGGCCAGTTTGTTTCTCCTGTGTATAGACATACCCCATATAACATAATAACATTTAATTTTTTTGTGACATTACAAATTCTGCACCTTCAGTCATGTTGTTTTGTCTTATGCTAGGGGAAATTAAAAAAACAAATGTTTTAATACAATAAATACCACATATTTATTAAATACAGTTACATTTCAGTGAATATACTTACAATTTTTAGTTTGATGTAAATAAAATCGTCCAGGAAATGATTTCAAGCTTTATTTTCTATTTTCTTGATGTAATTTCTGTTGAGAAGAGAAAACAAACATTTTAATAATTTTATTACATTGTTTGTAGATGATAGGGATTTTAGGGGAAAAGGGATCTTTGGGTGGGTATTTAAGGGTGTTTAATAATTGAAAATTATATACTTACTTTTTAATTGTATTTAGTTGTTTATTGTTGATAAAATGATTTTGGATGCGTTTGCAGTTGGCTGTAGAGGAGATAGATAAAAAAGAAAATATATATTAGTGAATTACGTTTGAAAAATAATTTTAGGTACCTTGGAAAAAATTATAATATACATACATTTATTGTTATTTTATTGGTGAGGATGTTGAAAATATTTTTCTGGCTTTGTAAGATATCTGTAGAGCAGATATAAATGTCAGCAATGAAAGAATAGTAAATTAGGTCTCAGAAATAATTAGGGTTGAAGGCTAGTAGTAGCGTTATATTTTAAATACAGTTTTACTTAGTGCAGTTTTAAAGATTTCTTCAGTAATGAAAGTTTTCTTTCAGGAAACAGTCGGGCAGAGTTTCACCTTCTTCTTTATTGTAGGTTAGAAGTGTAAAAGAGATGCAAACATTTCATGTTTATATAGTGTTTATTTAATTGGTTGCTTTATGTTATTGGTGTATTTTAAAATGTGAGTATTTGATTTGTTCAAGTTAATTGTTTTTAGTGTTTTGGCTGTTTGTTTCCATATAAGGGAAACGCTAATTAAGAACTTGTTAGTAGAAAGTTATTATTTTTCGTTTTTATTTTTAAAATATATTAAACATTGTTTTGAATGTGAAATGATGCAGGTATTATAGATTTTAAAGTTTTTATTTTATTACTGTAATTGTTTGTTTAGAAAAAAAATTAAGTTTTATATATTGATGTGTTTGCAAATGATTATCTTATGTTATTTAAGTGTTTTATATTGTTTTATAATGTGAATTTATATTTGGTGCTAAACATATATTTAATTGTTCCACTTTTTACATGTCCTGGTAGTTAAAAACTCACCAATTCATCTTTCACTACTGTGAGGCCCACTTTACCCATAGGATAACTTTAGGATACCCTATTAGATTTAATAAGTGGTATCAATTGTTTGACAGCAGGTAGAAATGCCATGTTTAGTGTCTAAGAAATTGTACTTTAAAACCCTCTTTAATGGTAAAGTAGGATTTTAAGTCACAACTCTGATAATGCCACTTTTAAAAGATGGCATTTTCTTGTCCTAACTATTTTGTGCCTGCAGCCTCTTCCTGGGTCACATGACTAGGTGTAGCCTTTGTGTATTCCTCCCAGACAGTCACACAATGGGGGACTGAGTGTTGGCAGGATGGGGGTGCACAGCTGTGCACAGCCCCACTTGAACTTCAAAGGCACTGCCTCAACTCACACATAAAGAACTTCACACCAGCCACTTGTGACTTCCACTTCAATGCTGAAACCAGGTATAAAATTAGAACCCTCGGACACACTCTTCAGTTCACTTCTGGACCTGCAGATGACTCTCAGGGGTCTGCCCTGCTGCCTGTGGCCTCCTGTATACTTCAGAGGACTGCCCTGCTGCTTCAAGAGGACTGCCATGCTACCTGTAGCCTGATCTGTGCCCTCAATAGACTGTCCTGCTGCTTGAGACCTGCTCTGCTGCTTGAACCCAGGGCTTCCAGAGTGATTCCAAGGGCTAGTTGGCTGGCCTCCTAATCAGAGCTGCAGGGACAGGAAAAGCTCCAACCATCTTGAACCCACATGTGGACCCAGCCTGAGTGGGTCCTTACCCTCCAAGAGGTGTCCCTCAAGTCCTGGTCTTGGAACTGGTGCTAAAGTAGCACAGATAGCCAAAATCCACAACTTGGAATTTCTAACAGTTTCCAACCAAAGAATGCCCTGAGAACTGAGAGAAGTCTGGGACCTACCTGCTCACCGATCCGCCAAAGGTGCAACTTTGTGGTAGGTCCCACTACGTTCTTCTCCGCAGCAGCAAATACTGTTCAGCGGCCTCATGGAGCCCTTGATAGCTACAGCCTGAGCTTTGTCCCGCTGGAGATTTTCAACTTCCATAAAAGAGAATCCAAATGTAGAAATCACCAGCATGTCTTTATCCAGTGCCTCCCCGACAGCAATGTCTCTTCCTCGGACACCGCCAGCTGTCTCTTCCAACTGAACTTTATCTTCTGGGACATTTTTTCTCCAAAATTCGTCGAAGTACAAAGGTAAGCGGAGACAAGGCACAATCCACTCCATGCATCCTTATAGCTCTCCATCGCGGTTGCCCATAGCTATCGACGTTGCCCTGTCTCGTGTGACTACATGTATATAGTAACCGATCTTTTAGGTGCTATTTTTCTCTTTAAACTTTAAAAATTTATAGCTCCGAGTCTACTGATTGGATTTTTGTGGCTTTGGTGGGAGGTAATTTATTAAATTTTACTCTATTTTCCTAAATTGGTGAGGGATTTTTCTTGGGTCATGTTTTCACTTTATCACTGTTTGCGTGTTGCATAAATACTTTATGGATTGCCCCTACATTATTCCTGACTGCTGTTGTGCCAAGTTACCAGAGGGTTAAGCACAGGTTAAATTAGTGACTTCTTGTGGTCCACCCTGACATTGGAATGTGGTTGTTGCTGTAATAGGGTTCCCCCCCCCATCCAACCAATAACCCAATTTCTCACAGGGGGGTAGTGGTATGTCGGGGTTGAAACATATGAAAAGAGGGGAACACTGCAGTCGCAACAACAATCATGATCTACAGAGATTTCACTGGTGTAATGCACAACTCAAATTTGAATACAACAGTCCACTGTAACCTACAAATTACATGAGAATGCTAGTAAATGTTATCCCATCACCACTCCGGTTCTTTCTCCTCTTCAGCTAATCTACACCGGGACTTTTACTGCTCTGCTTATACACAGCAATGTGATGTCAGAGGACACCATGTATTCAGAATGTTATGAATTAAGTTAATGAAATTCACGCTGCATCTGAAACATATTGGTAGGTAAATAAAATTCCCCACTCCTACAGCTAAGTGGGGAGTAAATTACTTTTTCTTACAGTAAATACACAGTACTGAAATCACGTGAAGAACAACATGAAACACATATTAATGACGCATCATACAACGAATGCAGGTTTCTGTGGATGTCTCTGTTGCCTTTATAGGTTGTGTAGATTGAGGCCCCTTTGTTACTGGTTCCTATTTACATTCATAAGAATTAATACAATTTGAGCAGATGTCCTGAAAGCACTGAAGGTGGCTGATGGCTTAACCCCTGAATGGGTATTGCTGAACCTGAATATGCACGATTCCTCCCTTCACCAGCATTGCAGAAAGACTTGAAATATACATACATGCAAATGAGAGGCATCGAGGGCCCGGCCATCTTGCATTTGATTATCATTTTCGGGAATTGTTTTTTAAGGAGAAGATGAAGATATAGGGGCATATTATCAACGGCCAGCGATAATTATCGCTGGCCGTGCTTAGCGATAATAGTCCTATCGCAGGCTATCTCTGGAAATTATCGCCCTGGTAGCGTGTTATTAACAACGCGTTTCTCCAGGGCGATAAAAATTCCAGAGATAGCGAGGTTATCACCGTTTTGCAGGGAACATCGCTGGTTTTCCAGCGATGTTCCCTGCAAAGCGGCGATACTTCTGCTGATACGACCCTGTGGTCGTATCAGCAGAATCCACCCCTATGTTAGGGATGGCTAAGTCAGGATTTTAGCAGACGTTAGATTTTGGCGAAAACGGCCGTTTTCGCCAAAATCTAACCTCTGCTAAAATCATGTGGGCTGCCTTGTAAATATCGCGATGTGAACATCAGCGATATTTGCAACGTAGTCCATCCGGAGTACGCCAGTAACGCCCACTTTGCATCTCATTAGAGATGCAAAGATGGGCGTTGAGAAAAGGACGATAATGCAAGGATTCACGCGATAGCGTGACTTGCTGATTAGGCGATAAAATTATCGCCGCTTTTAGATCAGACGGACGCTAAGCGGCGATAATTGTTTATCGCCTCGTTGATAATATGCCCCATACTTTTTAAAGTCTTCAGTGTCATGCTCACTTCCTTTCTGTCAAACGTTGTTCTTAATTATGATGAATCACGATCTCTGTGACTATCCGCACGGGTTAATTGGCTCGTGATATTTTCTGAAGATGGAGTGAGGATTGCAAGATGATAACAGTCACGCAGCGCCTTTGGAAGGCATCCAAAATACGCCGCATGATTTGGGGATGTACGGATTGGATGAAATCAGAATTTAATATTAATATCCATTAAGACCGCAGCTGCCAGAGTGTTTTGAGAAGTACTACTACACGGTATCAGATGAATTAACTATGAATCTTCTCAGGGAATCCAAGGGGCAGATTTACAAGACACATTGCTGTGCTACGTTGTGTGACAAGGGGGCATATTATCAAGAACGGTGTTAAAATTATCGCCGCTTTAGCGGCAGAAAACTGCCGCTAAAGCGGCGATAATGGGCTTGATAATATGCCCTTGAGAATTCCAATAGAAGCCCATGTTGACACCAGAACATGGGCTTCTATTGGAATTCTCAAGGGCATATTATCAAGCCCATGATAGCCGCTTTAGCGGCAGTTTTCTGCCGCTAAAGCGGCGATAATTTTAACGCCGTTTCTTGATAATATGCCCCAAGGAGAGGGCAGAAAATAAACCTATGTTCAATCCATGACTTACTAAAATATGGTGCACTCCTGCTCTCTCCCTGCGCTAGCACACTGAGTGCAGCCTAACACCAATGCAGGCATCCTTGCACGATGGTGCAAGGGTGCCTGTGCTGTCGGTAGGATTGTTTATGTGCAGGAAGGGGCTTCTTCCTGCACAAAAACAGTCCTCTGAGGCTTTTTCTCTTTCAACCTGTGCTGCAGAATGCAGCACACATAGAAAGGGGGAGAACACAAGGAGAAATAACGCTATTTCTCCTCGTTTCGCTTCACATAGGAAGGCTTAGTATTTTGACACTTTACCAGGTTTACTACTACTAGTATATCTGTGAATGTGCCAGAAACCATAGGTGGATGCATGAGAACACCCACGCTGTACCCATGGAACGCCTTTCCAGCACAGAGTAGCACAAGGCAGCAACTATGCATGACTTAGTAAATCTCTCTGAAGCCCTTGCGCCACCTTGTGTGATGAAATAGCAACACCAGGGCTTCGTAAATCTGAGCCCAGGTCACTATCAACTATATGATGAATTCACTACAGAAACACTTGTGCCAGTCTCTCTCAAGACTTCATCACAACCTGCAGTAGGTTTGTTCACTCTGTCTTACTATTAGTCCCATGTAAACCTCAACATGCTTAGAAGCATGTATAAATGCCTGAAAATACTTAACCAGAGAGGGTGTGGTCTAACGGCTAGGGGAGTCGACTTCAAATCTGGGTGTTAGACCTGGCATCATTGGCGCGGGTCTTCCTTCCTCTTTTCGCTTCCTATCTTTTATGTTGGCTGGATTTAGATGCTCTGGGCGCTGTGCCACTGCCAATCAGTGCCACAGCGCGAATGCTCCCTGTGTAAAGATAACTGTATGAATTGGGATAACCATAATTGGCTCATTTGGTTTACCTGTCAGTCCCTAGTATAAGTGCACTGTGTGTGCCCAGAGCTGGTAGACCAAATACTGCTGGTGGGCCTGCAGCGCTGATTTGCCCTACCCACTGAAGCAGCTTTTAAAGTATGTCTGTGTAGCATGTTCTAATAGCGAGTTACCCTCCATTTCACTGTTTACTATTGTGAGGCTATCCATTCTCATAGGCCAGAATGGGCCGGCTGAGTATTACATCCCATAATCCTACCTGCCCCCAGGAACCTGATAGGAAATTCGAATTTGATATGTTTAAGCTCAGGACATTGAGATACATCTTTTAGTAAGGATCATTTGCATAGCCCGTGTTCGAAAATGCCTCTGCTAGAAAGAGGTATTTTCTTGCCTAAGCTTTCCTGTAGGCTTTGCTAGTGTGTGTATTGGCCGTCTGGTTTTGGAGCAGCAGGGCCAGCTGGGTCAGACCTGGCTGGAGAGAGAGATCGGCATTTATAGTATGGGGAGGGGTGACTCTTTGATCTGAGCAGGGCCGTGCCTGGCAAGGTGAATGATGGCTCCACCTCCCACTGGGCGTCTGATAGCAGACCCCCTGATTCTCAAAGGGCAGGATGTCGCCTCGTAAACCAAGTGCTCCCCGACCCCACCGAACTGGTTCTGGCTGGATTCAGTGATTTGTGACTTTAGAGAACAAAGACTTTTTAGGTATAAAACGCTGCGCTGAAACCTTTTTCAAGTGTGTTCCTTCTGGATGTCAAGACGAAACTCTGTCCGAGTGAACAGAGGAAAGGACTTTGAAACTTTCACCAAGCTTGCTGAAGAAACTACCCGAGGGCCTGAATTGAGAGCGCCTCCTGCTGAAGTCTCAGGGACATTAGACTTCACCCCGTCAGCCATCTGAATTCCTTTGTGAGGGATTCTACTTTCAGGTGAGGCATCCGTCGAGTAATCCGGAACCTCTAGTTCTACTGTGAGGAACGCGGACTGGTAACCCTTGTTAGCTCTGTGTGGGCTGCCGCAGCTAAGAGAGAGCTGCCGCCGCTGAGTGCCCGCACCTTTGTCAACTTTGCCTCATCGTGATTTGTCCTGTGGGCCGCCGCAGCTAAGAGAGAGCTGCTGCCGCTGAGTGCCCGCACCTTTGCCAACTTTGCATCCTCGTGATTTGTCCTGTGGGCCACCGCAGCTAAGAGAGAGCTGCTGTCACTGAGTGCCCGCACCGTTGCCAACTTTGCATCCTCGTGATTTGTCCTGTGGGCCGCCGCAGCTAAGAGAGAGCTGCTGCCGCTGAGTGCCCGCACCTTTGGCAACTTTGCATCCTCGTGATTTGTCCTGTGGGCCGCCGCAGCTAAGAGAGAGCTGCTGCCACTGAGTGCCCGCACCTTTGCCAACTTTGCATTATCGTGATTTGTCCTGTGGGCCACCCCAGCTAAGAGAGAGATGCTGCCGCTGAGTGCTCGCACCTTTGCCAACTTTGCATCATCGTGATTTGTCCTGTGGGCCGCCGCAGCTAAGAGAGAGCTGCTGCCGCTGAGTGCCCGCACCTTTGCCAACTTTGCATCATTGTGGTTTGTCCTGTGGGCCGCCGCAGCTAAGAGAGAACTGCTGCCGCTGAGTGCTCGCACCTTTGCCAACTTTGCATCATCGTGATTTGTCCTGTGGGCCGCCGCAGCTAAGAGAGAGCTGCTGCCGCTGAGTGCCCGCACCTTTGCCAACTTTGCATCATCGTGAGTCGTCCTGTGGGCCGCCGCAGCTAAGAGAGAGCTGCTGCTGCTGTGAGCCCACCACGGAGCTGCACGACGAGAGTCATCGCCACCACCAGCCCGGGCTGACGCAGCCGCGTGCTGCTGCCTCTGAGAGCCCGCCTGTCCCCGAGTGCCGGAATCATTGTGAGTGCACGTTGCGGACCACTGCAGTCAAGAGTTGTGGTCGCTGGGAGTCCGCCTGTCACCATCTCCACTCTTCGAGAAGCTGCGTGCTGTGTCCCCGTCCAACGGCAGATATCTGGTGCACAACGGGTCGCGTAGACCCAGGCCTTGAACTCAGTCAGTGCCACGTTCTGGTGAATACGTTATTGCCCTTTTAAGTCCCTACTGATTTACGTGCATTTTAACTGGTTAAAACGCTTTTGAGAGTCTTGTGTTAAACCTTAGATAAAGATACTATTTTTCTATACCTACTTGAGTTGTGTCCTTTTGTGGTGTTGTTACTGCCTTATTGTGCATGGTCATAAATGCTTCACACACTGCCTCTGAGATAGGCCTAACTGCTCTTGCTACGTTACCACAGGGTTGAGCAGGGGTTATCAAAGGGGGTAGCCCACTTGCCCTGACTTAGGAAGAAGGGTCCCTATTTGGACATTGGCGCCAGCCATTGCCAACTAGAGACCCCCATTTCTAACACTGGGGAACCGGTTTCGAGTCTCGGCAATGATTCTCAACATCCTGTGATTCTGGGCAAATCACTTAATCTCCCCGTGCCGAACAAAAATGAATGTGTCCTTGTGTAATGCAACTAGTGCTCATGTAAAGCGCTATAATACCTTCGGGTCGAGTTCGTACTATATAAAACTCTGGAAAAAAAATAAGGTTATTTAATGGTGGGATTGAATCAGAGGGCCGGATGTGAAAGTCAGGGCTTCCCGTCCCCTTCAACTCATGACAAGATCTGACAGTGCCTTGCCCAATAAATTTATTCTAAAGTTGACTAAAACCAAATTGAATGCTGATTCAAAGCCATACACACAATACCTTGTAGTATAAGATGTCATCATGCATCCCATGCACCCAGTAATAACGTAACCATGTCAAAAAAAGTCTGTACAGTGTACACTACCTTTCAGCAAGGATAAGCAAATCCCTCAAAATTGATCTCTGTTCCATAGGAGTGAGCAACAACATACAGACCACTGGTCTTCCAAGCAGTGATTCTCTTTACTGTTTACTGTTCCCTGCCTTAATGCCTTAAAGTCTATACAGTGGGTATGATTGACAACCATATTTGGCTCAACTACTTGCATGCCTAATTCCCATCACTGGGTCATCGAACATGCTCTAAAGATTTAGCAGGAATTGTATTAATGTATTTCTCCTCTATCAGGAAATTCTCATAATCAAGTACATGAATGGTAGTGGTGGGGGTTGGGATCATTGTTGACCTAGATTTATTCCTCAAGCCCATCATAAATTTACTGACGCCTACCGGCAATTTCATCTGCCCTGAGAACATGTAAAAATTCCAATCATCATTAACACTAATTAGACAAAAAATGCATTACTATACCCCAAAGCACCAGCTCCAGTACACTAAAAACATTTAGGCTTCCGAAAACTCTGCTCCCAGAACTATCTTAAATAATAAACAATGAGATCATATTCAACACTTCCTTAAAGAAAGCCAACAAAAGCTACTGGTTCTTGCTTGTTTGAAAGGCCCTCACCGGTATCTCTGGCATCATATGACAATTCGCTCGCCAACAATGCCAGGCTGCTGCCAAGGTACCGAGACCCGATGGCTCAGTGTCACCTGGACTTCACTTTTACATTCCTTGACTTTGAATTTATAGATCATTATTCTCAGATGTGTTGGTCCAAT
The DNA here is from genome assembly GCA_963921515.1 of Calotriton arnoldi. Classification (NCBI taxonomy): domain Eukaryota; kingdom Metazoa; phylum Chordata; class Amphibia; order Caudata; family Salamandridae; genus Calotriton; species Calotriton arnoldi. The sequence goes on along the minus strand of CAWUFW010006084.1, from coordinate 774,719 downwards.
GGGCTCTTCTAAAATGAACCAAAACTACAAATCCCAGAATGCCCTTGTATGTTACATCAAAACACACAACTGGAAAAGTTGTGCCCTTGTGACGAGGAGTCCCCTTGGTCTCCCTATGCCCTGGGCGTCGTCCTGCTACTAAGTTCTGTTTTGAAGCAACATTATAATGACAAGATAAACAATGTTTTATGCACTTTCTGTAGCTACATCAGCCTCCCCTTCTCCCCCCCACCCCAGAAATCAAGAACCTCACATTCCTGCAGCTGTCCGTCTGAATCTCATCTCTTGATCTTCAGCACCGAATCCTGGAATGGAATTGATGTAAGTGTTCCATCCAGACCATTAACTGGGCTTTAATGAACGACCCATCTTTACATTTCCTTGTACTGGTCACATTCCATCATCCCCTGCGGAAATCTCTGCTGAGTTCTGATGAGGCAAACCATTTACCCCCAAAAACCTGAGGATCATTTAGACACAATGGGGCATATTTACGTTCCCTGGCGCATCCCTGCATATCAGCAGGGATGCGCCAGGGAAAATGCGTCACGCAAGTTTACCCTTGCGCCACGTCCGATGCGCCGCATTTACAATGCGGCGCATCGTGGCGCAAGGATAAGCAGATGCGTGACGCATTTGCCGACGGAAGGTTGGCGCAGTGCTGAAGTCGTGTCGCAAGCTCGACGCAACTCCAGCACTGTTCCAGCCTTCCCTATCCCTAACATGGTGCGTCAATCATTACGCCTGCTTGAAGCAGGCGTAAGGATTTGGCACACCAGCGTCGGAAAAGTGACTGCGTGAAATCTTGTAGATTTCACTACGTCACTTTTCCGAGGCGTACCTGCGCCGGAACGCCCCCCCCTGCGCCGGTACGCCCACATGAAACCTGACGCAGGTTTCATGTGGCGCAGGGGTTTACTACGTGATGCATCTCCCTAGATGCGTCACGTTGTAAATATAGCGCAACGCGGCGCATGGTTTGCGTCGCCGCTGCGTCACTTGCGTGACGCAACGGCGGCGCAAAAGTGGCGCAAGAGGCTTGTAAATATGCCCCAATGAATAAATGATGCAAACAGTTTTTGAGCCCCGTTTCGCACTCACACATTTCACAAGCTCAGCACAGACTGCAAGTGCTCGCATTTTGCACGGACCGTCAGCAGCAGCTGATGTTAATGGACCGTGCAAAATGTAGCAAACTTTGTGATATTAATGACCCAGTTCACTTGGACCAGCTCCTACCTCCTACGAAAGGGTACACTTGTAACCCATACTGGATGGCAGTGACAGCAGCATGGCCCACAAGGCACCTGGGTAAGCATTGCTTCTTTTACTCCCACCTAGTACTCCACAAATCATGAACAAAGGGAACACAACAGTGCTTAATTTGAGCCGGTGGTTGACTGCAGGGGCCACCGGCACTTATTTTTAGGAACCGGCTCTTATTTTTCCCCATCAATCATTTCCTGAGAGCAAGAGAGGAAAAAACACACAAAGGGAAGATGGGATTGATAATAATTTCGTATCTTTACTTTGCCACACATCCAAAATATTTTTGGATTTAGCCATGTTATGAAGAAAATGGGTTACTGTACTTAATGTTCTATAACCACAAAACATTGGGGCATATTAGCAAGAAGAGGCGATAATCATCGCTAACCCTGCTTAGCGTGATTTTTTTATCGCTGGCTATCGCTGGAATATATCGCCACGCTAACGCTGTATTAGCAACGATTAGCGCTATGGCGATGAATATTCCAGCGATAGCGAGAAATGGGCCAACATCGCTGAAAAACCAGCGATGTTGCATGGAGAAAGGAGAACACCTTGCTGATACGACCCTGTGGTCGTATCAGCATAATCCACCCCCCATGTTAGGTATGGCTAACACCTGCTAATTGCAGGTGTTAAATAAATGGCGATGACCCCGGTTAGCGCGACTTTTCACGTCGCTAACTGGGGCCATGGCCACCTTGCTAATAGGCGATAGGCCTGTTAGTGAGTGTTTCCCAGGTTTATTCGTCGGGAACGCCCACTTTGCATGTCATTAGCAATAAATATCGCTGACATGCAAAGCGGTAAAAAAACGGGCGCTAATGCTTTGCTGATAGGGCGATATAAATATCGCCGCTTTAGCGGCAAAAAGTGCCGCTAAAGCGGCGATAGTGCCCTTGCTAATATGCCCCATTGTTTTACAGCAGCAGGGTTAATATGCATTTTAGTTTCTTACTTGATAGCGGTTCCACTTACAGGGACTGACGGGCGAGCTGTAAACTGTCAGCTCAACTACCGAAACTCCATAGAAACAACTCTATTTAGAAGGGGGGTACATGTCGTGCCGCTGTAATTGTTCTTTACTAATTATATCCCATTGAAATGAAAATAAAAATAGAACAAATTGCTCTTCGAATTCGTATTCAATGTGCAGTCGTTTAAATCTGCATTTTACCGCGACTTACGTTATGCAAATCAAAATGGATGATAAATGATTCTGCTTCAGCAAATGATACTCTATTTTGATGCATAATTGCAAGCACTATAAATATACGAAGGATGCCTTCCGCGTCTGGGATGGTATGGCTTGTGTATTCATTTGGTCCCTTGAGTTTTATTTGTCTGTTACTTTCAGTATTTCTTACTTTAATGATATGATTAAAAGCTGAGTATTCGCGAAAATGTGATTTTAGTGGTAGTAATGTACTTTGAGTAGAAACATTCTCCCCTATAAAGACTCATTTTCAGACGGAGTTGTAAGAAGTCCACAAACATCTCAATTTCACAAACTTCCAAATTAAGGATTTTCCCAGGTCTCCCTCAGAAGCATGTAGGTTGGTACGCCCAACAATCAGACTCAAAAGATGTCATGGCATCATTCTAATGGAAGGTGCAAGAAGATGAGTATTATTTCGAGAAGATGTAAGTCCTTCCCAAGTGTCAAGGTCACAATCCTGTCATGGAGAACACAGTTTCAAGAAATAAACCCATGATAGCTGTGGCACTAAGCAGACAGGCCTAGCTTGAGGAAAGGTTGTTAAATATGTAGCACTAACTACAAAATAAAAATATGGAAGCACAACATAACACAATTACCACAACTAGTCCATAACAATTAAAAGTTAATAAGAAACATGACATAAAAATGATTCAAATCCAATCGGGGAAGCAGAGGTATGAATTTTGCAAGATCTGAAGTTAAAAAGCACCAAGAAACAGCATACCTTCGATGGGTGCAGTTTAGCCAGTACTTAGGCACACATTGATGCTGACCCCAATTCATCGGAGGCTGGTTTATCCTAGTGGGTCGACCCAGTTAAAGATATTACCTTCCAATTTAGAGCCTGATTTAGGGTTTGGCGGACCGAGTAAAGGCAAATACGGTGATAGAGGACTTTATGTCCACCACTTTGCGTTTGCTCCTCCCACCACACTTATAGCTGTCTGCTTGCCCTCGGACATTTCTATACATAGCTAGGAACCGCCGTCATCATGGTTCCTGTCAATGTAGAAAAACTATGATGAATTGCTCTGTCATGACGGCCAGTTGTCAAACTTTTCCAGAGTTTTTTTTATTTTTCCTAAACAAACTCCCAGTGAGAGTCTGTTTTAAAAAAAACATTGACCCCCCCACACATGGGATTTTTCCCCCATAGTGTAGGAGTCTTTTTTCTTTTTGTTAATGTCCCTCTCTGCCAGAATGTACCTGGCAGTGCTAATCGACCACAATAAATAGGGAGGAAGGTCGAATGACTTTCCTCTGATGGCCCGACTTCCTTGGGATGTCAGATGAAGGTGTATGTCGATGAAGAAAATTGTACTCCATCATTGCAAACCGGGCAGGCCATCCACCTTTAAATCGGGCAGGTGAACCAAGAGTTTGGTGAAGAGAGTACACTGTTGCCACTGCAACAGAGTACCCTCTCTGCTTAACTCTAAATCATTCCTTAAGTTTTTTAAGAAAGTAAAAATCCTCCAGCAGGGCAAAGTTGCAGGCTCTATCCATCTAAGTCCTCTTTAAGTCAGGTAGCCATTGGGTGACTTCCAGCTGAAGCTGGTGGATTTGGCTGAAAACGCTCAGAGTAGAATCATTTGAATTTCTCATCAGCCAAAGTACTCTCCCTTCCCAGATACTATTTGCACCTTCACCTGGTCAAAGTTTCCCATCTTCGAATTTGGTGGAAGATAAACTGTCACAGATGTGAAGGATATATCATGTCTTATTATTAGCGCATTATATCCTAATGAACTGGCAAAAAAGAAGACAAGGTAATTGTCACATTTGTGATGGAATACCTGTCCATCACCTTAAAAATTAGGATTTTGGTCTTTTTTTTGTGATTGAAAACTTCCAGTGATACAAGCCTGGAAGCCTTAGCAGGGCAGCGGGCACCATAGCCAGATACTTAGCAGGTGAGCCACCTGACTCTTTGAGACCACCTCTTAGTCCTGTGAGCAGGTCCAGCCCTTCACATCTCCATACCTGTCACAGACAGCAGGCTTCCTCATAGTCTGGTTTTCCTCAAGTCCAGATGTGTTCGGAGGGACTGAGTTGCCCCTTTTTTACAGTTTACTAGCCAGTCAATTGGGGTAAGTCTAAGACACTCCTTAATTGATGATAAAACGTTACTAAGGATAACCCTTCTCTCTTTTTCCACACATCTCATTTGCATTACTGGAAACTATTCCATTTTAACTGAAATCGAATAGGGCTGAATCTTTCTGCCCCTGGAGGAGACATGGAGGTTTATCTAGGATGATGAGCAATCACCTCCTGCCTAACCATACCAAACTGCCTCTGGTGGCAGCTTGCTTCCCACTAGAAATGGAGCCAGAATGGCTAGAGTAGACCCTGAAATCAAAAGGCCCATCTACCTCAGGTCTCATGTTACACTTAACTATAAATAGGCAGGCCTCAACCTCATCCATTTGTAGTTAATGAAGTACTTTAATCCTTCCAACTGCCCTCACTGAACTAAGTTTACCTCACACCCAGGTCATCCTGCCAAAAGTCCCAAGCCATTGTTAATGCTCTGGAAACAGTTTCACACTCCCTTGGGGTGGGGGAGCAGCACTGTTAAGGAAGGCAGCAGAAGTAGCCTAATATTAATTAGTCTATCTGAACATCAGACAAGAAAAGTCTTACTTTCTATAAGTTACTTTTCCAGTTTAATTATCAAAATCCAACTTCATCTGTTGAATTGGATTTATAATAAATATTAATAACAGTGGTGAAATGGACTTTGTGCTTATTTTAAAGTGAAATTACAAAATACCACTTTAATTGTACTTTACCTTTTCTCAAAGAAAATCCACATCACCTAAACAGTGCAAATAGCTTTTGTGGCATAGTTACTGCAAGAAAAAGCCAACCTTAAATACTTACATGTTCCACTTCTAAATACGATGCACCGACTCCCTCAATGCCCTCAATGACTAAATAGGGGTGATTTCATATTTAAAAGCAGGTTTCTGCAGTTTCAAAGTTAAAGTAAGTTAAATAAGCCAAATAGGAGTTCGGCAGATCTGCCATGTTTTTTGGAGTAAGAGCACGTTTACTGGGCATTGGCAAACAGAGCCCCAGTTTGCAGAGTTAAAAAAACAGCGTCATCAGTCCTCGAAAATTGCAAAGTCCGCAGAAAAAGAGGAACTTTCCCCATGGAAGGTTTCGTGTCATCGCCCAAATCGCACTTTTCGTTCTGGAAACCTGTCAGTTTAGGCTAATCCCAGAACCAACTGTGTGGCTTATGGTGATCAGAGAATGTCCTTTCTTGGTTCTAAACTATGGGATCAACACCTGCTCAACTAAAATCAAAGACAATTGCAGTCTTTTAGACAACACTGAAATGGTGACCTCCAGCAACAGGTAATTCCTGGTTGCTGACAGTCTCTCGCTTAGATCTCACTCTGTGACAAGATATGGTTTATTGTTTAGTACGGTTTAAAATTCATATTCTTAGCAGCCCTTGACATCCTCACGTTAAAGTTAAAGGTATAATATTAAACAAGCATTGGCATACCCAATAGGTCTCGCTTTTGGGACCTTATAAGTGTTTAGCCATGCAACAGTTGCATAACTAAATACTTATAAGGTCCCAAAGCGAGACCTATTGGCTATGCCAATGCTTGTTTTAAATGCCTTTAGTAGCTGACAGTTACTTCGCTTCGTGGGTTTGTCGGGCTTATGAGGCGCTATACAAACGTTGTAATACAATAAATAATCAGTGTAAATTAAAGCCGTTGTTCTTAGAATGGTTTTCGAACATGTATTTTGTTGTGCACAGGATGTGCTATGGTTTAAAAAGCATTGAAATGTAGATGTTCTGTGGATAATAATTAAGCGGCTGTTATTACCCAAACAAGGAGTGACAGGAACGGAGTTCCCTCCTTCCAAAGACGTGCCCACGGTAGGGAGTGAACAAGTATGTTTTTTTAGACTTGGCCAACTCCTTTGTCAGTTCCCTGCAGATCAATTGGCGTTGTTATGTCTTTTAGGAGTGACGAAGACCATAATACCAGCCCCCTCGCAGCTCTGCCTGGGGGTCCGCAGTCCGCACCGATGGAGACGGCCTGGCCAGAGGGGCACAGGTCAGGGCAGAGGGGGTTTCATCCTTGTGATGGGGATAGGATTTATGTTCGAACTCCCCCCCCCCCTTTTGAGCTGTCAGATGAAAACAAAGGTAGCTTCATCCGAGACTCGAAGAGAAGGGGGTGCCTTCCACACACTCTGCCTGTGTGCCCCCGTCAGCCATAACCGGAGCAAGGCGAGCTCAGGGCGCCGGGCGCCCTCCATGCAAGCCAGTATCAGCCACTGTGCGTCGGCTGACAGCACCCCGAGTGGTGGCACCCTTCGTCACAGCACTGCTGAGAAAGGGACATGCAAAATCGCTCCATTTTGTGGATGCTCAAAATATTCAAGCAAACTATTGTGATATTTGTGAACAATGTTCAAAGCTTCCACCCCCGCCAAGAAACGCTCGCTCTGGAGCGCGCCTGCGTGCAAATACCATTCTCTCGGTTTCTTCGCACAACCTGCTGTTTGGCGGTGCCTATACACAGCAGCGTGACCCCATGTGCGAGGGGGCCTATCTCAACATGTGCATCGCCCACAGGCCCACACCACGCAGGGCTGCGCGCGTACACAGTGTTAAAAGTACACCGAAGATGACAGCGTTGCCTTTAATGCATTTTCAGACTCAGATTTGAAAAGGATCCACTTCACAGGGGACTTCCCCTAACCCCGCATCACTGCCCGCCCCCGTCCAATTTGAGGGAGAGGCACTGCCCCCTCTCCAAAAATACATTTCACACTTCTATTAAACCCGGAGCCCATGAGACAACGTACCCTCTCCAGGCATTGCACCCGAAATTGACCTTCCACGTAGACTAAACTTACTAGCGATGCGAAGTGGCCACTGGCACAGGCCAGCGCTATAAAACCAAGCATAAGCGCGCGCCCTCGCACGGCAGCAGGGGGAGGGAGGACGGGAGAAAGGAGGGGGCCTGCGCGATTCCATTGCGGGAGCGAGCAGCAAGGCGCGATAATTGCTACCATATGGCGCCAGCTGCTCGCTCCCGCAAGTGAATCGCCAAACGTGCACGCGTTGCCATTGAAGGCAATGGAACGTGTGCACGTTTTTGGCTGAAAAGCCGGATCGATTCCAAAAGGTCTTTTTGCCTATGCAGCGCATGCACGCTGCGTAGGCGAGACCTAAAAATGGCTTGCCCTCATCCTGACAGTTGTATAAGGTGTACCATAGTGGGTTAACATATTACTTTCTGTTTTTCTGCTAATAGGCTAGTGCTGAGGTAGAATATGGCACACTACAAACAATGGCCATGAAATATAGGACAATATTTTATTGATGGTTTAACCATGCATGATAAACACTGCCCCACTTTGATTAACACCAACAGGTTCACTATTTAAACGTACAGTATTTAATATATGGTAATTGGTACTATCTTGGGAAGTGAGCTGTAAGAGCTATAACTAAAAACACAAAAAACAATGTTTAAGAAAGTCAATAATGCATTGGGAGTATAGCATTGTTATATTAATACATCCTGCACTCAAAATGTAATAGATATAATATGTCCTTCCATATTAGCATTGAAAATATGTTTGTCACTGTTCTAACCCAAGAAAAACATGCTGCTGCAATTCCCCCCCCCATCCACCTCCCCACTGCCTCAACTGCAAAGGATGTTTTTAGCCATTTGAAAATCAACAAAGCGTAAAACATGTTTAGCCATCAGCAGTCCATTATGTTAAGGTCTGGATGGGCTGAAAACCTTTTTGTCTTTCTTAACACTATGAACATTTAGCTTATGTGCACTTTACAAATAATATGTACAAATAGAAATAGAAAATACAATTACAAAATACGATCAAAAACCAACAAGAATGAAAGTGAGGAAGGTCCTCAAGCAGCTACCTGGCCAACATACAGATCGAGGACCTCAGCAGAAGAAGCCCAAGAAACTGTCTCTCCCAAAAAGAATTACCAAAATCCAAGGCGAGGTGGACCATGCTAACCAAAGTAGAAACCCTAACTTGAATGGCCCAGATCCACTAACCATGCATCAAAAGATCATATAAAAGCCCATGGGTGCCAGTGCTATATGAGACAAAAGAATGAAGCACAGACTGAAAAATATGATGGCTGCTCCAGAAAGGAAAATGTGGCCTGACACAAACAGAAATCCCTCTTGGCTACTCAGTAGAACTTCAGTCAGCACAACCTCCAAGGTCAAACAGAAAGGAGGCAAACACTAGAGGCAGACAAGACGGTCCGGAAGAGGAGAATCAGGAAGTATCATCAAAATCAAAGGAGACTAAAACAGAGAGCCCTTAATCCCCAAACATCACAGAGAAGTGATGGTTAGGCCTAGGTGAAGTTCTAATTATGCTGAAGTACTCGGAGTAAGTACGGTAATTTCCCATTACTTGTTAGACATGATATTACTGAAAATTACGCTATTATGCCTGTTCATATAATTGTAAATAATTTGGCACAAAAATCCTAGGACTGCCGTACTCAAGATAGTCAAAGTGAGACCTACTTCAATGGGGTTGAGCTAAGGGTAAACTGATACCTTAAGTTTCTATGAGGTCTAAAGGCCATGAGCTTGGTCTTCTGTGAGCTGATATACAGACCTCTTGATACACAAAAGTCCTCAAACTTTTTTAAGAGGAGTTGGAGACCGGATGGAGTTCTTGAGAGGAGAAGGGAATTCTCATCGAAGAGGAGTGCAGGGATCTTAGTTCTGCACATCTTCAGGACACTGACCACTCCTTAAGTTTGGCAAGGAGCTGGGAGCAGAATATGTTTTGGAGGTTGTCGGCCTGTCGTTTTTTGGTTCACTTCTATTTCACTTTTTATTTATAGGGATAATATGCCCCCCAGCCCAGGTTAGGGGAAGATCAGCACATTTAGTGATTTCATTTGCTAGGGCGTTGATGTAAGGGGCCCAAATATCGAACTCAGATTTGAATGGGTTTTTTGGTCTAGCGTAAGGTCCAGGAGCCTTCCCTCGCTGTAAGTTGTTGATTGCCTGTTTTGTATATAACAGAGAGGACAAATCTTTGCACCCCAAAGAATCAACCTGCAGAGATGACGAAAGGAAGTGGTCATTAGAAGGGTCAGCCCAAAGAATTGAGACATACTCTGTCCAGACTGCTAGTGATATATAATATAATGATCGGTCTGTTTAGTAGCGCCAGCAGGGTCGCGGGCTATAATCCGCCAGAATAACACTTCTTGCTTGCTCTGGGCAGCATTAAGCAGGTCCTGTCACACAGATTTGTTGCATTTATGTTGTTAAGCTTTACAAATCTTCTTGTAGGATTAATGGGCGACACCGACAGCAACTATATTATGGTCTTTAATCATCTTTAAAAGATGCTTCTTGGCCCTACAGCAATCTTGGTCATACCAAGGGGACAATTTAGTTGATTTGTGCAGGCGAGGTTTAGTAGATCTTATAAAAAATGTTTGAGTGACTGAAAAAAGGAAGGATGATTAATTAAGATCGATTTGTTAGAGCAAGAGAGAAAGTTGTCCATTAGCAAACAAGGCCAAGAAGAGAATATAAATTCCAGCTAAAAGATTAGAATTGTTAGCTATAATGGCCCATTTAATGGCCCTTCTGTTGTTAGAGACAACCGGAGAGGGTAAAGGGTGGACTAAAGAGAATGAAAGATCAGAAAATAGGCCACCTGTCAACATCGATTCCAACGCGTTATGATCTGCATCTTTTCTAGCCATGACCCTAAAGTCACTACGATTTTTTCTAAAGTCTAGTATCAATAATACATTAATCGATGCAGGATTACTTATGACCCCTCTCAAAAGTAAAGGCACAAGATCTATTGGAATCAGATCTTCTATTGCAGGCTCTAAGCTTCATCTTCGTTTCAGTGATTGATGTTATAAAGTCTATATGATGTTAAAGTCTCCCAGTAAGAACGTAAACTCAGGATTAGGTTGCGAGGAAAGAAAGTATTCCACTATAGCAAGGGTCAGAGATTCCCTGTTTTTAGAGGTCGTACGATTGTAAATGTTCAAAACATTGATGAAACTCCCTTTGCAGAGGATAAGATTAAGGCCTCTAATATATTCAGGGGCGAAATGTCCAACCTTTTGCACAAACAGTGAAGTGAGATTTTGATCCATGTGATCAGTCATCTCAAAGGCCTACCTTTTGAAGAAGGTAGGGTATTATTAAAAAAGCTAATATAACCTGATCTGTGAAGTGGGGATACCGCTCAGGATTCTTGAATTAAAATGATGTAACATGATCCAAAAAACTATACCAAGTGGGTACTTGATTTTATCTGCGATCCCGACAACGTTCCAAGAAAGCATTCAAATCACTTTGGTCGGGATCTGTACAACAGATGTTAACATTTTATTAGAGGAAGTCGATGGGGGCTTAAGTGAGATGAAGAAGTAGCTTGGACATTTGATGGAAACTTAATTTGATATAGTCAGTCTATGGAATTAAGGGAACCGTTATGATGTGGGATAGGGTTCGAAGAGTTTGTTCGCAAATGATTGACCATAGCAGAGTGCTGGTTGACATTTGGGCATTGAGTTAAAACTGGAAGGTGAACCACAGGTGCCAGAGCAACGAGGGCTCCAGCTGGAAGCCGGGAAGAGAGTGGGTAGCTATAAGTCAGGCAAGATGGTTGTGAGTCTGTATTTCCCTTATAGGGGATTTGGAGTTTGAATAGGATTAGAGATCCCATGGGGGCTATGGATTGCGAGTCCATGAGATCAAACCCTTGACAAGAAATTTGTTGGCGAGGACTAAACAAATGCAGTCCATGGGGGAATTTCTCGTTGGCATCCTATGTGCTCTAATGATGTCTGTGCAAATGATAGAGAGACACCCCCTTTTAGTACGGCTCTAATAAATGACCCTGTTGGTAAGCGAATAATTATCTTCAAAAGACCACGGGCTCAACTTTGGCACATTGACCATATATACCAATTTGAGCCCTCATGCCCCTGCAACGCCCTGAGTGATTCCAGTATTTTGTTTGGTCAAAGTGAAATTGTTCTTTTTAGCCAGTCTCCATCTCTGAGTAAGTTTTCTGGCTTTTCATTTTTAATTGCACATTCAAACTGTATTGTTGTTATTGCTGCTGCCCACTGTTTAAATAGCTCAATAGTACTGTCTCTATCCCCGTGCCCCTGTGAATAAATTGTTTCATCATTTTCTGTTTCCAACTGCATCTGTAATATGCATTTGCTGTTGTGTTTGATTCACTGCGTTCACTGTCTATTTTTCCATTTTCTGCCCAATCCGGTTCAGGCCGACACCACCTGCACCGTCTTTTGCCCCTGACCCCCCCCCCCACAGCCCATCCCACCTCCCAGGGCTATTTAATGGAGACTACAGTGGAGCTCCAGTGAGCAGCCCTCTATCTCTGGTCCTGGTCACCACTCCCGCTGCCAGACACATTAGCCTGGAGGTGCCATCCCGGCCCTCCATCTACATGGCCCTAGTTCGAGCCCCTGTCCCCCTGCAACGCCCTGATTGAATCCAGTATTTTATATTATTCAGAGTAAAATTGTTGCCTTTGCCAGTCTACATCTCCCTGATTCATTTTTATGGCTTTTCATTTTTAATTGCACATTCAAACTGTATTTGTAGTTGTTGCCGCTGCTCACTATTTAAAAAGCTCTATAGTACTGTCTGTGTCCCCGTGCCCCTGTCCATAAGTTTTTTCGTCATTTTCTGTTTCCAAATGCCCCTGTGATTCGAATTTGTTGTTGTGCTTGATTCACTGTGTTCACTGTGTATTCGCCTATTTTCTGCTCAAGCCGGTTCAGGCTGGCCCCACCTGCGCGGTCTTTAGCCCCTCCCACCTCGGAGGGCTACTTAATGGAGGCCACAGTACGGTTCCAGTGAGCAGCCCCCTACACTTGGTCACCACTCCCGCTGCTTGCCGCATTAGCCTGGAAGTGCCGCCTCGGCCCACCACCTACATAGCCCCAGTTGGAGCCCCCGTCCCCTCGAAACGCCCTGAGTGAATCCAGTATTTTGTATTAGTAGGAATGAAATTGTTGCTTTTTGCCAGTCTGCGTCTCCCTGATTAAGTTTTCCGGCTTCTCATTTTTCATTGCACATTCAGACTGTATTTGTTGCTGCTACTCACTGTTAAGAAAGCTCAGTAGTTCTGTCTGTATCCCCGTTCCCCAGTGAATATGTTTTTTGTCATTTTCATTGTCAGTTTCCAATTGCAATTCCAATTGATTTGTATTTGTTGTTGTACTTGATTCGCTGTATTCACTGTGTATTCGCCGCCTGCGTGCCAAAGACAAGCCCTGCTGTGCCCGTCCGTGCCTCGACCGCGCCCGGTTCCCTGGTCCTCTGCTATTCCACAGATTCTCCGCCACAGAGCTCTGTACCATGGACCCTTCACCCAACAACAACTGCTGCATTGCCTCACTACACACCACAGTGGGACTGTTCACCTGCATCCACTGTCGCTTCAGCACGATCACCACCCCACCGAACAACACCACACCGCCACAGACATCAACACCCCTCCGGTTCAATTCAACTGCCTCCTGATCAATGCCAGATCACTCTGCAAACACACCACTGAGGTATGGGTCAACATCTCCACCCTCGCCCCCAACATTACTTTCATCACTGAGACCTAGCTCACCTCCACCTCAGCCCCCACCATCACTACTGCAACACTCTACGGCTACAAAATGAAACACAGAGACCGTAGCAAAAAACACGGGGAGGTAACTCCATCGTACACAAGGAATCCATCACCAATGATGACTGCATGCCAATCATGGAACACATGAACTTCCAGCTCCACGCAGAAGCCAGAACCACCATCAGAGGAACCCTTGTATACAGACCGCTGTATACAGAACCCTCACATAAAAACTGGCATCAGCCACGCCATCACCGAACTCATCACCCCATCGAATCAAGACACTACATTGTCCTTGAGGACCTCAACTTCCACCTAGATGACTCCACTGACACCAACTCAAATGGCCTCCTGGAAAAATTAGACAAAATCGGCCTCAAGCAGATAGTCACCGACCCCACACACAGAGCAAGACACATGTTGGAATCCATCTTCACATCCAGCGATAGAATTAGATTCAGTCACACATCAGACATCACCTAGACGGACCATGCCATAGTACATGGCACCCTCGTCAACCCACTGCACACCACCCCCATCAGAGACAGCGCTCCCTACTGAGGCTGGAATACAAAAACTCAGCAACAATGGACAGAGGCCCTCAGCACTACCCAGCCCAACATCGCAGCAAACCTGGACCTAACAGTAGAGAATTTCAGCGCCTGGATTACCAACGCTGCCAACCAAGGGGCAGATTTACAATTAACTAACGCAGCACGGCGCAGCAAGTCATTTTGCTGCGCCATGCTGCGTTAGTTTGGAAAGCACAGGGATGCGACATATTTACAAGAATATGTCGCATCCTTGTGCTTCCCCCTGCGCTGGCGCACAAACTGCAGCCATGCGCCGGCGCAGGCACCCTTGCACCATGGTGCAAGGATGCCTGCGTCGTGGGGAGATTGTTTTTGTGCAGGAAGGGGCACCTTCCTGCATAAAAACAATAACTACAACCATTTTCCTCTTTCAATGTGTGCTGCAGAATGCAGCACGCATTGAAAGAGGAAAAAACGAGGAGAAATGAAAACATTTCTCCTCGGTGCGCCTCGCTACGCCACCTCTAGGGTGGCGTAGCTTTCAGACGCATCTCCAGAGTTACGATTTCTCGTAATTCTGGAGATGTGTCTTGTTCCATGGGTGTTGCGTGGGAACACCCACAGCAACACCCATGGAACGCCCCTTCACCGCAAAGTGCTGCGTGTGAATGGGCCGTATTTACAAGGAGAGGAAAAGTCACGCAGGGTGGCTTTTCCTCTCCTTGTAAATATGGAGCAGCCCCCTGCGCCACCAGTACGTCACAAAAAGTGACGTACTGGTGGCGCAGGGGGCTTGTAAATCTGCCCCCAAGTCTCCCCATCCAAGCCACCCGAGACGCACAGATCCACCAAAAGATCCAGCTGGTACATACCAGAACTCAGCACAGCAAAACATGAATGCAAACAACAAGAAAGAGGATGGCGGATCAGCAAGAATGACACCGACCGAGTCACCTTCAAAAACACCCTCAACAACTACCACCGCCAGCTTAAAGCCACAAAGAAGGAGGCCCTCACAAGCTGCATCGAAACCAGCACCAACTGAATCAAGGAACTCTTCACCATTGTCAGAGAATTCTCCTGTCCCTTAGCTACAGAAAACGCAAAAATCCCCCTCCCTCCCAAGAACTCTGCGACTCCTTTGCCGACCACTTCCACAACAAGATAGTGATCATCTACACAAACTTTGAACCTCAACCTTCTGACATCCTCAGCAGCTCATCGACCACTACTGCCAACCATGCAATCACCACATGGGAAAAACTCAGCACACCAACAACCACCACCATGATGAAATCTATCCACTCAGGGGCCCCCACCGGCTCTTCAACCTTGAAAGCAACAAGATCAGCCACCAACTCACCACCATCTTCAACCCCTCCATAACCACAACAACTTTCACCGTTGCTTGGAAGCATGCGGAGGTCAGGCCCCTCCTCAAGAAACCATCAGTGGACCCAAAAGATCCACAGAACTCCAGTCCAATCTCCCTCCTCCCGTTCCCCGCCAAAGTCGTGAAAAAGGCCATCAACATCCAACTCACCAAACATCTGGAAAGAAAAGACCTACTTGACCCATCCCAATCAGGCTTCAGGGTCCAACCACAGCACCGAGACAGCCCTCATCGCAGCAACAGATGACATCTGAGCCCTACTAGACAGAGGAGAAACGGCCCCCCTCATCCTCCTGGACCTCTCTGCAGCTTTCGACACCGTCTCACACCATACACTCATCCAGTGACTTCACCAGATCAGAATTATAGACAACACACTCAGATGGATGCCATGCTTCCTCACAAGACTCACCCAGAGAGTCCGCCTGCCCCCCTTCTCCTCACACGCCAAGTTCACCATCTGTGGAGTACCGCAAGGCTCATCTCTCAGTGCCACCCTCTTCAACATCTACATGACACCACTTGCAGATATCGTCAGATCACATATAAACATCATCTCCTACGCCGATGACAGCCATCTCGTCCTCTTGTTTCACTGATAAAATATCCCCTCTCAAAATATCGCCCTACCAAAATATCATGACCAGAATATAATTGTCAAAAAATACCGTCATCCTATACTTAAAATGGTAAGTACAAACATTTTGGGGAAAAAATATTGTTGTCATTAATATTGTTTTATTGATTATTATTTTTCAAATATATACACATTTAAATATTTAATAAATTAAATAGTAACATTAATTTAATAAGAATAAAATAGATTTAGTGTCTATTTAAACAAATAAAACAATTAAACTTATTTTAAAAAGTTAAACACACATATATTAATATATATATATATATTTACATTTATCTACTTAAAAAACTATTATTATGCTAATAACTTTAAATTACAATACAATCTAATTTCAAAATTAAACAAAATGTAATAATGTACCAAAAAAAGAATATATATAAATAAATAAATATATATATATATATACATATATATATATATATATATATATATATATATATATATATATAAACCAAAAACATAAAATATTTAAAAAACAGGCCATTTTCATTTCAATAAAAAAGTTAACAACATAAATATCTTACAATTTAATTTAAAAAATGTACACATTAAAATCATTAATAATTCTAAATATTATAATTTTAAATAAACAAAAACATAATAATATAAATCTATACAAAGTAATGAAAGTGTTGGACTAAGGATGTATAAATTCACTACTCCCACTTCTCACAACGCAACAGTAGGTAAAATGTTACTTCACACAGGAGTAAATTTTACTATAGCCGACTACAGTCAGTTTAACAGTAGAGAAAGTGTTGCATAGTGGACAGGTAAAATTAACTATTCCCACACCCTTCACTGCAGCAGTAGGGAAACTGTTGGATTGTGGAGGGGTAACATTTACTATTCCCACTCCAGTCAGTGCAACGCTAGGGAAAATGCTGGATTGCAGAGAGGTAAAATTTACTATTCGCACTCCAGTTAGTGCAACACTAGGGAAAGTATTAGAATATGGAGAGGTCAAATATACTGTACCCACTCCAGTCAGCGCACAGCAGGGAAAGTGTTGGATTGTGCAGGGGTAAACTTTACTATTCACATTCCAGTGAGTGCAACAGTAGGGAAAGTGTTGGATTGCGGAGAGGTAAAATTTACTATTCCCACTCCAATGAGTGCAACTGCAGGGAAAGTGTTGGATTGTGGAGGGGTAAAATGTACTACTTCCACTCCAGTCACTGCAACAGTAGGGAAAGTATTGGATTGCGGAGGGGTCAAATTTACTATTCCTACTCCAGACAGTGCAACAGTAGGGAAACTATTAGATTGTGGAGGGGTAAAATTTACTATTCCCACTCCAATAAGTGTTGTATTGCAGCGTGACCGTCCGCTGTGCTTCGGACAGGCTCAAGTAGCCCGTCAGAGCGTCAGAATACATTCTAATCCCATAATCACGGCGGAGCCAGCCTCAGCTCCACCGTCGGGATTATGATGTCACTTTCCCACAGCCTTTCCATGTCAGCCTTTCTGACATGGAAAGGCTGTCGTAAAGTGACTTTGGGGGGCCCTAGCATGGCACCCTTCCCCCCTGGCCCTCCTCTATGGAGGCTGGGCGGCACCTAAGGTGCCCCACTAAACATCCCTCCACCATGTGGCAGGCACTGCAATGTGCATGCCACACAGTGCAGGGATGTTTAAAAACATCAGTTATTCAATGGCAGCTTGTGCTGCGGGCCTTTTCTGCCCGCCGCACAAGTTGCGAATAGAAAAAAAAAGATGTTTCCGGCGGTTGCATTGAAATTCTACAATTGGAACTCTTGGCCTAAAGTCGGGCGATTCCTTTCCGCAATGGTGTCGGTCGTCCAACCGACATCGTAATCAGGCCCTTAGTTGGGAGGCGGCTTGCAGTCCTTCCAGAAACCCTAGGATTTAATCCCAGGAAAAATAGAACAAATTACCGCTCAAAAGGAAGAGTCATACGCCTCGCCTTCCCCAAAGACAAGGTAACAACACAGATAAGTGTTCAACATAACATTTTATCAGCAGAGGGGATACATCCCAACCACATAGGGTTTCCTGTCGTACTCGCAACAGCATATAAGGAGGACACGGATGTATCCCTTCTGCTGATAACATTTTATATTAGACAGTTATCTTTGTTGATATGTTTGTGTTGGACACTTATCATTGCTGATATGCACATAGGTGAAATATGTTAAGATGTAATGTAAATGTTGGATAGTAATGTCATTCACTTGATTGTGAAGTCAATTGTCTTTATGTTTTGGCCAATTAATGTGAATACACGTTGTGAACAGACTACAAGTTCACAAGAAAAAACACCTCTTGTCTATATTGTTTTGGTTATCAATTAGGTTTGATATTGTATGTTTTGATTCAAATGTATTCAGTATATATATTTATTTATTCGATTCATAGCATGATCATACACATACATAAAATCACATAGCAAAGAATATTTCATAAAAACACAAGAGCTTGAAATAGCATCAACTTCGTAATCCTATATATCATTCAGGAAGAGATTGTAAGATTATGACTTACATGATATAATAAAAAAGATTTCTATTTTTACCGTAAAATCAGAGCTGTAAATTAAAAAAACACCTGCCATAAAAACAGTTCAACCCCGTCATTTCCCTGCTGTCCCACTGAGTGACCATAGCTCCAACTTACTCTACATATTTGATGGACCTACATCAAGATATTGTTTTACCACTTTAGACCTCTGCCACCAAGCGTAAAGCAGATATCTTGATATTGTGAAAGTAAGCCACCTTGTCGTGTCTGATCTAAATATGCGTAAAGCATCAGAGGGGCGTGAAAAGGAGAGCAGTAGACAGGCCGGAATCATCCATGTTTTTCTTAGGTTTGCATAGGCGGGACAGAAGAAAATAAAATGTTCTATAGTCTCTGGCGTAGAGTGGCAAGACGGGCACAGAGGGGTTACAGTAACATTTGCCCAACTGTTTTTCATTGCATTCAGTTGGAGATCCCCAATCCAAAATTGTATGTAAAGTGCTTGTGCCTAAGTGGGTTCAATGTCATCCATATACAGACCAAACTTAAAACAGCTCTTGACATGTAAAAAACATGGAGGTTAAAGTGCCAGGTGCCCTAACGTCAGTGTAAAAAGAATCAACAAAATCCCAATACCTTTTTTTAACTGGGGTACCATTTTTTTTGTAATAGACTGCGGGTCTTCCCACATAATTCCCAGGCCCAGTCTGAAAAGCCACTCCTTAACCTTATTAAACCAGACCAATCACCCTGTATGTCTATGAAGAATTAGTAGTTCCTCCACTGCATCCTTTACAGGAATCTGGGTACTACTAGTCCAGAGTCTCACCCAAAACATAAGCACTTTGAGGACAGCGAAATGGGCAATAGGCTTTAGACAAAGGTCAAAAGGTAGAGGTAATAGTGGCGTATTCACTGGGAGGTTGAGGATCGCCCTTACAAATTTATTTTCTGCAGCCTCTAGCTGCTTCAAATGCTCCAGCCCCCACAGTTCTGCCCCATAGAGTGCCGCACCTATGCCTTTAGCTCGATGTATTTCTAAGATAGGGAAAATTGGGTGGAAGGCTGAGCGTTTTACCCTCTTTATTATTGCACAGTCCACATGTTGGAGTGTCAGCATGCTCTTCTGGATTTGGGGAGTCCATGCTAAATTGTCACTGAATCTGACTCCCAAATAATCGAAGGCCTTGACCTGCTGTAAAAATTGAGTACCCAGCCTCACTTTCCCCTTGGTAGATTAAAAACCATGAACTTTGTTTTTGAGCAGTTTATTTCAAGGCCCCGATCTTTGCATGCTTTCGCGAACTTGGATAGCATGTTCTGGATGCCCATTGGAGTTTTGGTAATGAGCAGCGTATTGTCTGCAAATAGCAAAGAGGGTATAAGGTTACCTGCTAATTTTGGCGGGTCACCTCCACAGTCATAGAGTTCGCTTATAAGCCCGTTCATATACAAGGTGAACAGGGCTGGGGCAAGCACACAACCCTGGCGCACCCCCTTTGAAACTGTTATTAGTGAGACTACCATTAGAGTTCCACCTGACTTTGGTATAGTTATCTTGATGTTAGCGAACCAATAGTTGGAGCAAGTCACAGGGGAGTCCTAAGTCTCTGAGGGCAGTCTAGTGCGGTCTATGGAATCAAATGCCGTTTTAAGGTCGACAAATACGACATACAAGTGGCCCCTCCTAATCTTCAGTTCTTACCAAATGAGCAAGAGGAATCGGAACACCTGATCCAGGGTGCTCATGGAAGCCCTAAAACCTGCCTGCAGGTGAGAAAGTATGTTGTTTTCCTCTATCCAGTTT
Organism: Calotriton arnoldi; assembly: GCA_963921515.1. Classification (NCBI taxonomy): domain Eukaryota; kingdom Metazoa; phylum Chordata; class Amphibia; order Caudata; family Salamandridae; genus Calotriton; species Calotriton arnoldi. The sequence goes on along the minus strand of CAWUFW010006084.1, from coordinate 754,685 downwards.
TGGAGACGGGACAGGATTATTTTGCTGAAGACTTTCTGGGAAACATCTATGAGGCTGATTGGCCTGTAATTTGAGGGGTCCCCTTGATCTCCCTTTTTAAATATGGTGATTATTTCAGCGCCTTTCCAGGTCACAGGGATATCCCCCCCTCGTAAAATGGAATTAAAAACTATTTGTAGCAATGGACCCCATATATTGGGCTCCGCTTTGAACAGGTCTCCCGGTAGTCTATCTAGCCCTGGGGCTTTCCCAGTCTGGAGTAATGTATTTGATGTCACAGTTTCCTCTAAGGAAAAACTGACTACATCTTCCTGAACAGGTTCTAGGTTGCATTCCCTAACTGCTACTACTGCCTCCCCCTCGGGCTCACAGGCCGTACCAGTATATAGTTTCTAGAAGTACTCTTCCCAGACATGTGATTGTATGTGGAAGTCATCTTCACTAACCTGCTTGATTGACCCTTTTGACAGAAGGTGCCAGAAGATCTGGCAATCCTTCAGTCTAGATGCCTCGGCTAGTGTACGCCAATTCTCAACATCCCAGCTCCTTTTTGCCTCATCCTGTGCCCTCTTATACATCCTTCTTCTATTTTTGATGTCATTTCGTATCCCTTACTTTACTGCCACAGATAGATCATTCCTAGCTTGCCTACATTCCTCATTGAACCATGGGGCGATATTCCGTTTTGGCATGTTAGAGTTACACTGTCTGCTAAAGTAGGGTTTTATACTATTTGTTAATTGTTGAAAGCTAGACACAATACAACCATCACTTTTGACTGGATTATTCAGTACCGTGAGGGTCTGGGCCACCTCTTTATAGATCTTGGAGAGCAGTTTTCCATCAGCCATAACCTGGGGCCATTTAACTCTCCTATTGTTATTAGTAGTAACAACAGGGGCCATCGCCAGAAGTGTTTGACTATGTAAAATAGGCAGGCCAAGTAGCCTCAGAAAGAGAGCATTATGATCGCTATCCTAACGGTTTAGAACAGTCATTTCATTGACATGGGGCCAGATGTCAAGGTCCACCATGATGTAGTTGATCCTGCTACTAACATTCCCCGTCTTAAACGTAAACTTTGCTTCCTCATCTGAGGGTGTCCGCCCATTGCAAGCGCGCACCCCATAGGCAAGAGTAAAAGACAATACTTGCTGCCCAACCTTAGTACATCTTTTAATGGCAGGTATCTGGAGCTTTTTTACACCTCTGGCTTGCTCTTCCTCCTGAACTATTTCCTGTACAAAATCTACTGGCTAATAAGTCGTATTGAAATCGCCACCTACGATGAGGTAATACTCTTCTGTTGTAATATCGAGGAGGTTATAAAGTGTTGCTATAGTATCTGAGGGCTTTTGGTGGCTACTAAACCTATTGTATATGTTGATTAATCTGACATGAATGTTCCCTTTAAGCGATATCAGATTTAGGCCAAGGATCTCCTGGGATCCAACTTCTAGTAGCTTAATTTTGCAGGCCACTGTGGTCTTGACCCAAATCAGTAATCCACCAGCAGGCCGGCCAGCTGGCGAATGCCTAGCCTCAATACTAAACGTGGTGAACCCCACACTATGTACTTTCTCCGTCACCCAAGTTTCTTGGAACAGACATATATGACTGCTGTCCACTAACTTGCCCCACTCCGGGTCATTTAGTTTGGACCTTATTCCCGCAATAGTCCATGAAATAATATGTAGTTGCTGGTCAACATTTGTGCATCCCTGTAACGGGTGACTTGATATAGAATTTGCAGTCATTAGGCCTTGGGTCGGTGCATAGTAGGTGGGCAAGATAACTGATGTACAGTTTACTGTTCCATTTAAGATGTTATTTCTACTATCCTCTTCGGGTTGAAGTGCTGGGGCTACAACATGGGCCGTCATCGATTTAACATTCCCTGGGTTTAGTCAGTCTGGGCTGTCCAGCTCAGTGAGTGCCTGGTATCTGTTACTAATTTCAAGGGGGAATTGCTCCTTTCTCTTCAATAGATTCTGGGCAGTGCAGGCATTTTGTGGGGCAATTGGGCCAGTAGGTTTAAGATGTCTGAAGAAAAAGCCGAGCAGCACAATATCAATCCCATACCCAAGGCCCAACCCAGATGGTTTCCTCCAACTTTTAAGCAATTGGCCTGCGAGGTCTGGGGATCTACAGTTAATCACTATACAGTCTCCGTTAATAGACTTCCGTAAGGGACCAACCCAGCTCACTCTTCTAACAAACAGAATGTCATGGTAGCTAGAGTTTCATGTATTCAGTATATGTTCGTAGTGCATGTGCAGATGTGTGAGGACATCTAGCAAAGGTTTGAATAATAGGTAATGTGTGTACATAAGAAAAGGCGCGGAATGGTAATGCAGCCTTAGCAACTCTCCAATTAATCCATGGGATAGAGGGCCACTCCTTTGTATATGGCTGTTTACAGATCCCGCCCCTTACCTCTCTACCAGGATCACTCCACATTAGGTTGGACATTGAACAACAGAAACAGCAGTAATTAAAGCAGATTTTCTAAAGTGAAATGTGTTATGTTTTCATTTAAGTGTTGTCACGTTTCCTTGGTAGCCTTTGTATCTCCTAGCAGCCGGGTTCTACTGCTGGAATCCTGCTGTGGAAGCCAGCAGAAGAGCTTGGCTGTGAAATCGAGAGGTTGGTTGCTTTGGGTCGGCCAATCTTCAATAAATATCTCTAACCGGGAACTGTGTTTTGTCATCCCAAACTTGGCCACGAGGATGGGATACACCAGAAGAGGACAAGTGCAGTTCCAAGAAAAGGATCTAATGTGAGGGAGAAGAAGATTTGAAATGTACCGACAGTGTTTACATTAAAAACAGCGCAACATTTGCGGCCCCCAGCTGCGACCGATGAAGTGTTGTGATTGGAGTCTTTTCCATAACCCAGAGGTGAGCATCTCTGGTACTCACTGTTCATGCACCGCTCTGTTCCATGGCAACCCTGCAGGCAGCGTAAAGGCGTTCCTGAACCTTGATGTGAAGACGAGCTGCAGGTGATCTTTGTCTCGGTGACGGCACGGAGATCCTATTCCACAGTTGCTGACGTTGTGGGTATTCCGATGCCACATACTTCTGCGTGCGTGCAACAACATGGTGCTGGGTGATGCAAGGACGCCGTGCGTGCCGCCATTTTTGATGTGGTGCTGGCAGCAAGAGTGACTGGGATTGCGATGTTCATTAACAGTTGTGGTGTGTTTGAAGAGCCAGCACATCGGAGACTGTAGAGCGTGCAGTATTTGGAGGATGAGCCTACAGTCAGTAGCGGTGAAACATCGGTGTTGGGCACACCGCCTGCCGTATTCCAGTGCCTAGAGACAGTAGAGCACGCAGCATTTGGGAATGGACGCTTACCGCAAGTTGCGGTGAGGCATCAGTGACGGGCACACTACTTGTTGTATTTTGTGACTATAGTCATCTTGATCTTAGGCAGGAAATTTGTGACTAATTGGTGTAATTTACTGGATGTGCCAGACAAGCACTTTGTAGAGTGTCATGGTTCAGTTGGTGTTGTGCTAACATCCGTGGTTAAATGGGTAGGATTAATATTTTCTTTAGAACTAATCTTGGAATTTTATGGCAAGGCACGGAGGCTGATATTATGCATGCATGCCTCTTTAATTGCCAACTCACAGCAGCAACTAAAAACAATGTAAGCACTTAGAATCGGAATGAATAAGAGTTCGAAAGGCTACTAAGTCCCCTGTGAGGCAGCCAGCTTCCTTCTTTGTTGCTGCTCACAACTACAGATAAGTCACACTTTTACGTTGTCTTATTAAGCATGAATGATACCCTTTTAGTTGTGTGAGGTACTTATATATTTTTTTGGTACAGGAGGAAACTGGTATGGATGATATTGATTGAGGATTTTTTAAGGATTTTTATGTATTTTATGACGTTTCTGTAACATTGGGGTATTTTGATGTGCCCCAGATATTCATGGTTTACTGATTTGCTCTGTACCGCAGTAGTTAATCATTGTCAGCTTTATGGTTAAGATTTTTAAAGATTCAGGTTGTCTCTGTACCTTCGACAGTTTAAACTGCTCGAGCCGGGTCGAGTCCGCAGTGTGAGCTTGAGTGGACTCGACCCAGCAGTTGCGGTGACGTTGTTTGCTTGTGTGCCTTGCATGATCGAGTCGCGCGCTACTTAGGAGTCGCGCGACTCGTTTCTGAGCGTGCAGGTCGCGCTCGAACCAACGATTGCAGTGAAGTTCTTTACTTTGTGCCTTGCATGATTGAGTCGCGCGCTACTGAGAAGTTGCGTGACTCGTTTCTGAGCATACAGGTCGCGCGAGGTGTTTTTGCAACATTTCCTCGCGCGTAGTGAATATCTTGGCTTCATTCGTAGAAACATACAGGGCAATTATAAATTAAGTTGTTTCCCACTCACCTTACATCGCGGGGAACATCAAGGTGTTCAGTTGGGTCATGAGAATTCACATTAGATGTTTTGCCTCTGGAGCCACCGTATAGCATCATGTGACGCGTCGGCCATTTTGGATTGGGAAAGTCCAATGATTTAATATGTAATTTTAAGCGGACATGTTTTTGGCTGACTAATGTACTTCTGAGTCACTTTTTCACCTCAGAAGTCAGTTACCTTTGTTTTTCTGTTCAAGATGGTTGGCTTTTCTTGAGGGAGGTAACAATTGTATCTTTTGGGCAATTTTAGGAAGAGAGTAGGAGATTTAAAGTCTTGTTGCTTGTATTTAAGCTTACTTAATTTGAGAATTGTGTTGTTATAAAAGATATAGGGAGACATTGAGGGGAGAGTCCAGGAATGTGTGGATAAGGCAGTTTCTGTGTTGGCTTCACAGTTAGGCAAGAAGTTGGACGACTGTATGGATAAATTGGAGGGGAGATTCGCAAGGAAAGTAGAGGAGGAACAGTTTTGATCTGTGGAGGAGGTGGCCACTGTTAGTGGTAGTGGTAGTGGTAAAAAGGCAACGCAAAAAAGGAAGCATTTGCCTAAGGACAAACTCAGCAAAGAAAAAGGGGCCTTTACTCAGAAATGCAAAAATAGGCTTGCCTCGTAGGAGGTTTATGGAAAGGCTATAAAGGCCACAAAAGGGGATCACAGAACAATCGCCTGTGATGAGTCCTCTAGTAGTGGGGACATTGTTATCTCCTGCTCATTCTGAATTTGATTCATCGGATGATGAGGTCATTGAAAGCAAAAGGATTAAAAAAGAGAGGAGAGAAAAAGAGAACATAGATCAAGTCAAGGACCCACTGGGCGACATTATGTTCGACCCCAGTACAATCCAGCATCCACTATCTCCCCAATGGGTCCCTATTAAGCATGTGGCTGAATATGCTGAATTCTGGATTAGAAGGGAAATGCCCAAAGAGGTCCGTACTAGATTACGTTCTGAGTGCCTAAGACCTTCACTAGCGAATAAGGTGGCATACACTCCAGAATGGGATGCTAAGATGTTGACTTTTCTAAACAAGTAGGGAAGAGACCCGAGGCGGGGTCTAGATAAAGGATTGAAGGGATGTCAAGATCGCCTTCTAGATGTTTTTGGACCCCTAACGAAAATCTTTGACCTCTGCGAGGAAGCTTACCTTCAGGAGAGTTCAGTGGATGTCTTAGAGTTAAGACAATGGGTGCAGAGGGCGGTGTGTTTGTTAGGAAACGCAAACCCTTCACTCTGCTGTGAACGTAGGAAGAGCCTACTTATGAAAATTGATCCTAATCTAGTTGAGTTATCAGGGAAAGAATCAGGGCAAGAGGCAAAGGGTCTCATTTTTGGGAAGGAGTTTGCGAAGAAAATGGCCCGATACGCAGGGGTGTTTAATTCGATACAGAAGGTTCAAAAAGATATTAAAAAGGTTTTTGGAACGGCCGGGAGAATGCGGGGTCGATTCCCCGGCTGAGGTTATGGAGTTACGCGAAATTCCTTCTTGGAGATTTCCAGTCCTCAGGGGGCTACTCCCCTAGCTTCTACCCGCAAAGACAAAGAGGACGGTTCAGGGGAGATAGAAGACCAAGACTAGGTATGCTTGGCAAGCAGCCTTTCGTCTACTCAGGTAAAATTGGGTGGCAGACTCGCCCATTTTTAAGACAGGTGGAAGGAGATAACCTCCGATCCTTGGGTGTTAAGTGGTTACAAGATAGATTTTGTGAGTATTCCAATTCAGACGAGAAGGCTGACCCCTTTGAGGTTCTCAAAGGAGGAAGAGAAGATGGTAGAAAAGGATGTTCTCGAATTAGCAGAGAAAGGTGCAATAGAGAGGTCAGACGATTCGTCTGTAGGGTTTGTAAGCAGCCTATTTCTTGTAGAGAAGAAGGACAAGGGTATGAGACCTGTCATAAATCTCAAGGAATTAAACGAGTGGGTAGAATACAACCATTTCTAAATGGAGGGGATTCACATGTTGAGAGACCGCCTAAGAAAAGGAGACTGGTTAACCCGCTTGGACTTATAGGACGCTTACCTAACGGTTCCAGTATGTCAGAACCAGAGGGATCTTTTGAAGTTCCAATGGAAAGGTTCCATGTGGAGATTCAAAAGCCTTCCCTTCGGTTTAACCTCGGCACCATGGTGCTTTACAAAAGTAATGAGGCCAATTGTAGCTTGGTTACGCACAAGAGGGGTGAGGCTCATAGTCTACTTAGACGACATTCTCATTATGGCAGAAAGCAAGGATCTGGCCCACGAACATACTTCTCTGGCTGTTCGATTGATAGAAGATTTGGGCTTTGTAGTGAACAAGAAAAAGTCTTGTTTGGTTCCAAGTCAGGAGACAGTGTTTTTAGGTTTTTAGATTTGGACCTTGGATTTTGTGTTGAGGTTGCCCATGGAGAAGGTGAAGAAAATCCGCAGAGAGGGGCGGAGAGCCTTAGTAAGTGAGTGGTTAACTCTGAGGCAGATTGCGAGGATCTTAGGACTCCTCTCTGCCTCAATTCAATCTGTTTTCTCTGCTCCCCTGCATTATCGTGCTTTGCAGAGGTTGAAGACGATCTATTTAAACAGAGGGATGAGATATTCAGACAAAGTTCAGACAGACTCAGAGACAAGAGAGGAATTGATGTGGTGGAATGAGAATCTGAAGGCTTGGAATGGAAGGGCCATTTTCAGACTGACCTCGGATTTGGTCATAGAGTCGGATGCCAGTGTTCAAGGATGGGGAGCAAGGTGTGGTTCAGTGACGACAGGGGGAAAATGGACAAGTCAGAAAAAGAAGATGCACATCAGCTACCTAGAGTTGCTGGCAGGCTCGTTTGCAGTGAAAATTTTTGTCAAGTATCATGTGAGGTGTTGTGTCCTCTTGAGAATGGACAACATATCGGCTGTGAGATATGTAAACAAGCTGGGAGGTCCACGTTCAAAGACACTAGTGGACTTGGCAAAGTATTTTTGGCATTTCTGTCTGGGAAGGAATATCATGATTCAGGATCAGTACTTACCGGGTGTAAGCAACACTGTGGCGGGCTGGAATTCCAGGCAGCTGAGGGATTTCAGCGATCGGGGGTTGAACAGGGAAGTGTTCTCTATGATAGAATCTTTTTGGGGTCCGATGGAGGTAGACCTGTTTGCCAACAGGGTGAATGCTCAACTTCCCAGGTTCTTCAGTTGGAAACTGGATCCACAAGCAGTGGCAGTGGACGCATTTTTGCAACACTGCGGGGATTGAAAAAGCTTATGCTTTCCCGCCTTTTGCGCTAATTCAAAGGGTTCTTCTGAAAGTAAGAAGGGAAGCGGCAGAGATTGTTTTGGTAACTCCTTTTTGGAGTTCCCATGTTTGGTATCCAGATGCAATGGAAATGTTGATTGCCGATCCTCTTCTACTTCCGAACATCCCAGACTTATTAACAGATGCGTCGGGGATGAATCACAAGTAAGTTCTGCAGGGACACTTAAGGCTGATGGCGTGGTTGATTTCGGGAGAATCTGGCAGGTGTCAGGATTATCGATGGAGGCTTCAAAACTCATTAAAGAGTCATGGTCTCCAGGAACATCTAAGGCGTTCAAACTGGCCTGGGGGAGATGGTTTTGTTGGTGTTCTACGAGGGATTTGGATCCCATATCAGCTTCTCTGGTAGAAGTGTTGAATTTGTTAACAGAGATCTTCCTTGAGGGTAGGTCTTATAGCACTGTGAATGTTGGCAGATCAGCTATCTCAGCAGGGCATGCATTGATTGATAGCTTACCTGTGGGACAACATGATGTTGTGAAAAGACTTTTAAGAAGTATTAGAATTAAGGTGCCCCCAGGTCCTAGGTATTCGTCCTTGTGGGATGTGGATCTTGTTCTCAGGGAGCTGGCTAGTTGGTCTGAGAATGAATCCTTGAATCTTAAGCAACTCTCTTTGAAGTTGGTTATGTTGTTGTGTCTTGTATCCTTTAGAAGGGTTTCTGACGTCAGGGCTCTTGATATTTCAGGTCGAAGATTTGTTCCGGAAGGGGTGTGCTTTTACATCACTAGGAGAACTAAAACTATGTCTAGAACAATTTTTTATCCAAATTTAGATGAGTGTAGGAAGCTGTGCATTGTGAGATGTATTCGTGAGTGTGAGAGAAGGACTGAGAGTGTGAGAAGCAATTCAGATTCTCAGTTGTTAATTTCTTATAGACATCCACATAGAGCTGTTTCCACCCCTACTTTATCTCGTTGGGTCAGAGAGGTTATGGGGAAGGCTGGTATAGATTTGAGTAAATTTGGGGCTCACTCCTCAAGAGGTGCAATGGCGTCAAAAGCTCTTCTTCTAGGTGGTGGGCTCAATGGGATTTTGGCTGCAGCGGATTGGTCTTCCGATTCAGTTTAAAAAAATATATATTTTAAACCTGTGGATTCTTCAGTTAGGAATATTATGGCAAGGCTTTAAACATGCATAATATTGGCCTCCGTGCCTTGCCATGAAATTCAGATTTTCCACACCTAGGGTTGGTAGAAAATCATGATTTTATTAAAGACACCGAGGCTGATATTATCCCTCCCTGACTTCCCACCCTATAATTTGTTCATGTTTTTTCTTTCAGGAGGAGACTATAAGAAGTGAACTGGAGGAAGTGTGGAATATTCTTGGATTTTGTCGCACTTTGGAATGCCTTGTTGGATTTTAATAAGTTCTGCGTGTTTTGTTATATTGAAGTTGTTCACACCAACAAAGAAGGAAGATGGCTGCCTCACAGGGGACTAAGTAGCCTTTAGAACTCTTATTCATTCCTATTCTAAGTTCTTACATTGTTTTGTAGTTGCTGCTGTGAGTTGGCAATTAAAGAGGCATGCATGCATAATATCAGCCTCTGTGTCTTTAATAAAATCATGATTTTCTACCCACCCTAGCTGTGGAAAATCTGAATTGTCTACTCCAATGACATCACAGTCCATTCCTCCTCCTCCTACGTTTCTGCAAGAACCAGGTCCAACGTGCATGGAGTGGGAGGATTGGAAGGAGTCTTTAACTATTTACCTGGAGCCTATAGGCAGAGATGTGTATGTTGCTAAGAGAAAATTAGCAATAATCAAACACAGTCTGGGGGTAGAAGATAGGAGAGTGTTAAATACGCTATCCAAGCCACAGTTGGGGAGAGGAAATGTTGATGCAGGGTAAGACGAGGAAGAAGCAGATGTTTATGAGAGCGCTATGACAGCATTGGCAGAAAATTATGGTAAAAAATTGAGCATAGTAGTAGAGAGACACAAATTTTCTTCTTGTGCCCAGGTTCAAGGAGAAAATATAGAGCAGTATAGCAGCTTTGAGGAGACTAGCAGTAACATGCAAGTTTAAAGAACTCAGGGATGAGATCATTAGAGATCAATTAATAAATAGAACAAACAACTTAAAAAATCAAGAAAAATTATTAGATTTGAAAGATCTTACGTTAGACAATTCTATTGAGATAGCCAGATGCATTGAAAACACTTCTCAGTGTGTTAAGAAATTAGCCGGACCAGGACCTAAGAAGGAAAATGATGTGAACAAAGTGTATGCAGTTAATTCCAGTAAGAAAAGTATGCGAGCTGTAGCGGATGATAACAAGCACCCTAACAAGAAACAGGAAGGTGGTTTTAAGAGATTATGTTTTAGATGTGGAAGCAATAGGCATACAGCTGAGGCCAGCAATTGTCCCACTGCCAAGACTAGATGCTTTAAATGTAATAAACAAGGCCATTTTTTGAGGGTATGCAAAGCGGATGAATATTCCAGACTACAAAAATCAGTGAATGTGGTAAGGAACTCTATGTCATAAAACTCAGAAGATGAAATGCATGTACTTATGAAGCAGACGTAGAAGTGTTGGTTGTGAGCAATGTTGATACGCCATGCAAAGGACCTGCCAATGGATGTAGTCCTCCCAAATGCATTGTAAACATCAACAACATTGATGTGCATATGTGGGTAGATTCATGTTCGCCTTTTACACTGATTGACAATCATAAGTGGGAAGGATTAGGTGCCATGAAATTAAATCCTACCGATGTGGAACCAGAGGGCTATTGTAGCAAGAAGTTAGATATTTTGGAATATTTCAATGCTGAAGTGAGATTCCATAAGAGAAAGGTGCAAGCAAAAATATATGTCGTTGAAATAGGGAGAACCCTATTGGGTTGGAGGGAAAAAAACGCCTTGGAGATTGTTCTTAATCCCAACCATCCTTTGCAAGTATTGTTCACGGAATCTCAAGAAGGAGGTGAATGGATTAAAAAGTTCCCAAATCCTTTTAAGAAAGAACTTGGATGTCTCAAAATGTTTGAGCATCGTATTGTTCTTAAGAAGGATGCCACACCCAAAGTGTTCCCATGGCACTAAGAGGTAAATTAAAGGTTGTGTAAGGAGGATGTAATAGAGCCAATTGAGGCCTCAGAATGGCTATTGTGATTGCGCACAAACCCAATGGAAAAATCTGCATGTATGTGTACTTGAGAGATTTGAATGAGTGCATTTGGGTGGATCGGCATCCTTTGCCCCGTATTAACAAAATGCTGACCAGTGTGGCTGGTGGAAAGTGTTTTACTATGTTGGATTTGTCCAGCGCTTATCACCAGGTACGATTGCAACCGGAGTCAAGGTATTTGACATCTTTCATTACACCGGAAGGGGCGTTCCAATTTATTCGGATGCCCTTTGGTCTGGCTTTCGCATGTGCCTTATTTCAGAGGGTAATGCAAGGGGTTTTGAAGAATGTGTGCAATGTATTGGTGTTTCAAGACGATGTTTCGATCTGGGGAAAGGATAAAAAGCATCATGATAGGATTTTGGGGAAGTGCTTGTGAAATTGGAGGAGGCGGGGCTCACCATCAGACTGCAAAAGTGTAGATTTTGTAAACCGGAGGTAGAGTGTTTGGGAAGCACGTTATCGTACGATGGGATTAAGCCTAAATTAAATCTGGTGGAAGATTTGGAAACGCCCCCCCTCCGCATGACAAAGATCAGCTGAGATCATTTCTTGGTCTAGCCGAGTATTATGCCAATTTTGTGCATCATTTTTCTGAAAAAGTACATCATCTGCGGGAATTGGTGAAGAAAGGGTTGGTGTTTCATTGGACATAAGAGTGTCAACAAGCCTTTGAAGCAGTAAAAAAAAGCAGTAGTGGATGCCACTGCTTTGAGACCTTATGATCCCAAAGACAGAACCATTATAGTAACGGATGCCAGTGGTTATGGTCTAGGAGCTGTATTGATGCAAGAGCACAAGGGGAAAGAAAGAATTGTGGCTTTTGCATCGTGCACCCTCAAGGGAGCAGAAAGCACATACTCTACAGTGGAAAAGGAAGCTTTTGCGTGTTGGTGGGGTGTGCAACACTTTCGTGTTTTAGTGTGGGCCACTCATTTTGAAGTCCGCACTGACCACAGGCCTTTGATTGATATATTTTCTACTGCGGGAGCGGGAAGGGCTACTCCACGCATTGCAAAATGGTTGCATCGATTGCAGGAATTTTCATTTATTTTGAAATATGTGCCTGGGATAAGAAACGTGAATGCGAATTGTTTGTCTCGCCTACTGGTTGAGGAAACAGGAGAAAAATCTAATCTTGAAGAAGAGTGGGTGGTAGCGAAAATAACGGATGTATGCCAAGCCATCAGTGAAGAGGAATGGAAAGAAGCAATTTTGGCTGATGCTATTTTAGTGAAAGTGATGGGAAAGTTACCTGTGGTAGGTGGATGGAAGCTGGATGAGGAAGTCTTGATATACAAGGATGTGTGGGAGGAATTGTCAGAGGTGAATGGTACTGCAAGAAGATGCGATAAATAAGTTGTTCCAGATCGATTGAGGGTTAGATTAATGGAGTTATTACACGAAGGACATGGTGGCATGTCGGCAATGAAAAGGAAAGCCAGGGTGGATTTTTGGTGGCCAGGGATGGACAGACAGATAGAAAGGTTTGTAAGAGAATGTGTAGCTTGCACTTGCAGTGATAAATAGCATGTGTTAAGAGAGACTGCTATTAACCCAGTGCAGTTGCCAGAGCGAGCTTGGGAAAGAATTGCCATTGACATATGTGGTCTATTTGAGGGTCTGGGAGTATGTGAAAAATATGCTTTGGTGATGATGGATTATTATTCCAAATGGCCGGAGGTGGCGTTCGTCAGGGAAGTCAAGTCTAGTAATGTTATTGTTTTTTGTGAGGAACTTTTGCGCTGGGAGGGATGTCCTGCGGAAATTTTGATGGACAATGGTCCACAATTTGTTTCGGTGGAGTTTTGTGATTTCCTTAGGAGGTGGGGCATCAAGCATAGAAGAACTCCAGTTTATCACCCTAGGGGAAATGGTTTAATCAAACGCTTCAATTGTGTGCTGGGAGAGAAAATCCAATTATCTGTGTCCATGCTTGATTGTTGGAGAAGTCAGGTGAAGTAAATGTTGTGGAATTATAGAACTACCCCGCATTCTGCGACTGGGGAGACTCCTTTTTGTTTATTAAAAGGGAGGGTTCCCTGCACGGTAACTGTACCGGCTTGGATGGCATGGAGCGGAAGAAAAGAAATTAATGAAAGTGTATTACTAGCAAAGGTGGAAAGGTACCAGGATGTTTATGAACAAAGACATAATGACAAGATAGGAAAGAAAACAGAGGGGGATATGTACAATGAAGTGGCGGAGTGAGTTGTTAGCCTCCTGGGTTTAACGACACGCTCTGCGACTTTGCAAACGCAAGGCTGCACCATATTTACAAGAATGTGATGCAGCCTTGTGTTTCCCCCTGCGATGGCGCTAAGTTTAACAACTTAGCGCCAACGCAGGCACCCTTGCACCAGAGTGCAAGGGTGTCTGTGTGCAGGGGAGGATTGGGTATGTGTAGGAAGGTGTCCCTTCCTGCACATAAACAATGCTAAAATGCCATTTTGTAACTTTCATGTGTGCTGCTTCATGCAGCACACATGAAAGTTACAAAATGGCATTTTTTTAAAAAGTTTGTTTATGTACAGGAAGGGACACCTTCCTGTACATAAACAAACCATGGCATTTTGCTTTTTCCAAAGCAAAAACGAGGAGAAATAATGCATTTCTCCTCGTTTCGCCAACTTAAGACCAGGATTTTCCTGGTCTTAATTTTGGCGCTGCCTCCTATGTATGCCACCCTTGTACATAGGGGGCAACGTCAAATACAATGAGTGTTGCGGTGGAACGCCCACCGCAACACCCACTGCACACCCCTTTCACGCTAACCATAGCGTGAAAGGGGGCCTTATGTACAAGGCAGCGTTAAGCCACGTTAAGTGGCTTAACGCTGCCTTGTACATAAGGCAAAGCCCCTATCGCCACGGGAACATCACAAAAAGTGACGTTCCCATGGTGACAGGGGCTTGTACATATGCCCCCGAGTTTTTGAAGAAGGGATGTTTGTAAGAGTGTATTCTGGCACTACTGTGAAGAAGGTAAACTCTAAATTATCCAAACCTAAGAAAGTGGAGAAAGTTGAGGGTCAATTACTTAAGTTGTCGGACGGTAGGTAGAGGAATGCGAGGAGAGTAGCTAAGTGCAGTGAAGTGGAAACACGTGAGTGGATGAAGCTTGCAAAGGGAAGTGAAGTGCACGAGGATGTATGCAGGAGAGATTTTAGTAATAATAATAATATAATAATACTGCCATTTGTAAAGCGCGAACAGCTACCTCTGAAGAGGTGTCCCGGCGCTATAGCAACAGGTGGCGCGCAAAAAAAAGCATGCGGAGTTCAGAGAGTCCGGGAGATTAATCTTGATTAAAAAGCCATGTTTTAGCTGCTTTCCTAAATTGTGTTTCCGAGGTAATCTGGTGCAGGGCGCTGGGCAAGGCGTTCAAAATCATGGAGGCCCTGAGCGTGAAAGATCTGCCGCCCATCCGTGCTTTCCTGACTCGGGGGGTACATAGCAGGTTCTGAGAACTAGACCTGAGTGGCCGAGACTGCTTGTACGCACCTAGCCTCAGCTTCAAATAACTGGGGCAAGTTCCATAGAATGCCCGAAAGGCTAGGGTTAAGGCCTTGAATTTAATTCTGTTAGCGACCAGCAACCAATGCAATTCTTTGAGATGCGGGGAGATATGCTGTCTAAATGGAACACGTTTGATCAGTCTCGCAGCCGCATTCTAGACCATTTGCAATTTCTTTATCTGGTATGCCGGTAGGCCCAGATAAAGGCCGTTCGCGTAATCCAAGCGGGAAGATACTGTAGCATGGACAACGACCCGCCGACAGTTTTCTGGCAAAAGGTGTATAACTTTTCGCAGGTTTCTCAGCCTGCTAAAGCAAACACCTGTCACCTGCTGAATTTGGGCCGAAAAAGATAAGTCCGCCTGCCATTTTACTCCCAAATTTTTTGCACACCCTGCAGGTGTAAGCGTTTGAAATCCAGACCAAAGAGACTGGATGTTATATTTGTACTTAAGAGTTAACTTCTATCTTATTTAGCAATTGTGTATATTTGTGTTTAATTTTTCATCTTACTAAGAGTTAATTGTGTAAGGAAGGGGGATGTGTTATGTTTTTATTTAAGTGTTGTCACGTTTCCTTGGTAGCCTGTAGTATCTTCATTCAAATGAGCACAGGAAGCCAGTAGTAGTGATATACTGCAAACGTAAGTTTAATCCATAGAAAGGATGCATGCAACCTCCATGTAGCTCTCCAGGTCCCAACTGACTCTGGAGGATTCTACAGTTCCAACAACAGTTCCAACACAGTGCTAGGCAACATGGAATCTCAAGCACGAGGGACACTCATATTGAGATTCCGTGTTAAAGGGAAACCTGCACATAAAATACATGACAAGATATACTACACATCCCCCTTCTTAAACAACTAAAAATTAATACTACCCATCCCCCTCTTTAATGAAGAAAAAAACATGCAAGAAAATTACACACCCAACCTATTATGTGCACACAAACTTTTCTAACACTTTTGGTTTCCTAATAATTCTTCCAGACCTGCTGGTTTTGGTTAACAGAGAATCACTGACAGTCTCAGAATCACCCAACGCTTTCTCACTTCTTGCTTTTCCGCCAACATCATGCTCTTCTCCAACAACTTCACGCAAACCAGGTTCAACAAATTCACCTGACTTATCAGCTAAAACAACATCCAGCTCACCATTATCAGAATTCTTGGTTTCCAACCACCAGAAGCGTTTCATTTTTTTCATAACAGGAATTTCCATAGGCAATTCTTCAGCACAAGAATCATGTTTCGCCAAAGCTAAACGACTCATATGGTGAATACCACCATCATCAAGTTCTACAGTATTCTTCATCACTTTAACAATTTTCTTGGGAATATTAAAACAGCTTTCCCCTTTAATTGTTTTCTTGCTCGATTTCACTCTTACCCACTGACCTACCTTAAGATCAACCTCCTTAACTTTGTGTCTGGCATCAAAATAACTTTTGTTCCTAGCTTGAGAAGACTTGATACAGTCCTTAACATTATCAACATCTAAGTCCACAATTTTACTCCTTCTCATCCAACCTTGATTCAATTTGCAATACGGCAACCTACCTCTCATAAGACAAAACGGGCTCTGACCCACTGTTTCATGCGGAGTTAATCTATAAGTCCACACCATCCTTTTTAATTCAGTTTTCCAATCACCTTTAAAGGAAGTTGGATAACACCTTTTACTATTCTGTTCATCCTTTCCACAACAGCATTACCTCCGGGATGATAGAGAGCAGTGAACTTTTGTTCAATACCTGCCTGTCTCATGAACAATTTCATTTCTTCAGATTTAAATTGAACACCATTATCTGTCAACATAACAGCTGGAAATCTCTCTCTAAGGAAAATTCTTTCCAGAAATACAATGACATTCGCTATGTTGACTTTGTCAAGAATTTCCAGTTCAACCCATCTGGAAAACAAATCCATAAGAACAATGACGTACCAACTTCTACCATCTTTGTCTGTCAAAGGTCCCATTATATCCATAGCTACTTCCTCCCAAGGGAGAGTGGGACAACTCAAAGAAGACAAAAGAGGATTAAAAGTTTTGTCAGCACACTCACAATGTTGAAAGATTTGTAAGAAATTTCTTACAAATCTTTCAACATCTAAATCAATCTTAGGCCACCAATACAACATTTTCACATTGCGCTTGGTTCTAGAAATACCTGCATGACCCTCATGAGCTAAGAGTACAAGTTTGCTCCTGACATCACTGGGGGGAACAATTCTTTCGCCTCTGCAAATAAACTCGCCACACAAACTGAGTTCATCTTTTAAATCATCCTTACACTCCTTTCTCTGCATTTTACCCCATCCATCAATAACTTTCTTTTTAACCTCCAGTAACACTTCATCTTTGAGATAGGCATCCATCCATGCTTCCTTCTTAATGCACGAAGATATATCTTTGTCCAAAATACAAGCAACAGAATAATCGCACCATGGATCCTGGTCAACTTCTTTGGGACATAACGACATTCTTCTGAGAAAGTCAGCAGTAACATTTTTGACTCCAGGATAATGCTGCACGTCATAAACAAAATCAAGTAATCTCATAGAAAAATGAGCAATTCTGGCTGAAGCTCTAGATAATCCCTCCATGGTTAATAATTTCATTAAAGGTTTATGATCTGAGCGTAAAGTGAACTTCCTGCCCCATATAAATTTTCGAAAATGCCCCATTGCCCACACACAAGCTAGCGTCTCCCTCTCTATCACCGAATATTTTTCTTCAGTGGGGAATAGAGAACGAGACGCAAAAGCCACAATAACCTCCTTACTTTGTGCAGAAATTTGAGATAAAACGCAACCTAACCCAGAACCACTAGCATCAGTGGTAATAAAAGTGTCGGCAGAAGGGTTAAAAGCTTGAAGAAAGTGAGCATTAACAACGGCCTTATTGATCTCCACAAAACAAGACTGTAAATCTTCATTCCATTCAAAATGAGCATTATGTTTCATTAAAGTCCTCATTTTGTGTGTTTTCTGAGAAAAATGTTGTACAAATTTTGCATAGAATTCTGCTAAACCCAAGAACGAGCGTAACTCTTCCTTATTCTTGGGTGCAGCAGCTTTTGTAATAGCCTCCACTAATTTTTCTTTAGGACTAATACCTGCTTCAGAAATCTCATGCCCAAGGTACGTTACTTTTTTTCAGCAAATTTGCATTTAGAACTTTCCACAGCTAGCCCTTTGTCTCTTAAAATACTTAGGACCTTCCTTAGAATTTCATCATTGTGAGCAGTATTCTTGCCCATGACAAGAATGTCATCCTGGAAAAAGACTACCTCAGGAATATGGTTAAACAACTGAAACATTAATCTTTGGAAAACCGCAGCCGCGGAGGCCAATACGAATGGCATGCGTTTTAATTGAAAACATCCAAAAGGTGTACAAAATGTGGTGAGGTGTTTACTCTCCGGTTCTAGCATTACCTGATGATAAGCTGCAGTTAAATCCAAAGTAGAGAATAATTTGGCCTGCCTTGTCAACAATAGCATCTCGTCAATTCTTGGTAACGGAAATTGATCGACAATTATATTGCCATTGAGCCAGCGCAAGTCCACACACAAACAAACTTTTCCATTGGGTTTGCGTACGACCACCACTGGAGAAATCCATTCAGAAGTCGCCACTGGCTCAATGGTGTTCAAATCATCCCTCACAATGAAAGGGATATTTCGAGCTTTATGGATTTTTGGAACAGCACCTTTTTGAGTCTAATTTTATGAAAAAAACCTTTCAATTTTCCCATCTTACCATCAAATACCTCGGGGAATCCCTGTGAAGCCCATGCTTTGGTATTCTCCCCTTCACATGCTACCAACACTTGTTCTTTGCTGTTAGGATCAAGAATAATATTAAGACTTTTTGATCTCTCCATCCCAGAACTGAGGGACCCTCTTTAGCAACATACAATTTACAAATAGCATGCCTGTTCTTGAATCTAGACATTAAAGCTCTAAAACCAACTATATCAATCTTTTCTCCCGTATAACTCTCTGGTGAAATGTCCTACGGTTCCAGAGAACCACCAATCTCATTAACAAACTGTTTATCCCACACAGACTGGTCCACAATGGAATCTGCTGCAATTTGTATTTCTACACCACCAATCATCATCCGACATATTGGTTTAGAGGCACCCTCATCAGAAATGTTTAACACCACTCTTTTACGAGTGATACCCTTAACATGACAACTCTTCCAACTCACTGGATGGGCTATCCTCATCACTCTCCTTTACACATGCCACTTTCTGAGACAATGGAAATCGTTTTCTTTGTTTCCTTTTACACACTTTAGCAAAGTAGCCGACAATTCCACATTCTAAACATTTTGCGGATTTTGCCGGACATCTATCGAAATTTGCAGAATGAGATGAACTACCACATCTATAACAAGCATAATTTGTGTTTCTTCCTTGCTCGACAAAGTCTCCTTTTTTTCTTTCCTTCCTCTGGTTTTTAAACTTGTCATACATAACTCATAAAGTTCTTTTGTTTGTTATCAGATATTTTACCTACAACTTCGGTTGGAGATTTTTCTTGAAAAAGTGTAGCTCTAGCACATCGATCTGATAGTTCAGCTTTTTTTACCATAGCAATAATTTCTTTAAGTGAATTTTCTCCTTCCACCCAAAGTTTATCCTGTATAGTTTTATTCTTAGTGTACATGACAATTTGGTCACGAATCAGTTCATCACGAATAACAGCAAATCTGCATCTACTGGCAAGATGTTTAAGAGCAGCCACATAATCCTCTATACTTTCAGTTTTCTCTTGCTTCCTCTGGAAGAAATCATGACGTGTGACTGCAATAGAGACAGCAGGCGTGAAATGATCATCAAGGTCCATAATCGCACACTTGAACACATCAATATCGCCACCGGGTCTTTCTTGGTTTTATAATTGATTATAAATGCGCAAACCTTCTGGACCTAAACAGAACATGAGAACTCTTTTTTTTTTCTCAGGAGAAAATGTACCACTAACATCCTCCAAATTAGCGATGTAGTTTAAAAAATAATCTTTCCACTGGTTACATTGAACTGCAGGTTCACCAGGTGCAGTTAAAAACTCTTTGGGAAAAGATAATTGCATAGGTGGCGTGTTTCCTTGTGCCACAACATTTCCTTCAATAGACATGTTAATTAATAAACAGTACAACTTTTTTGTTTTTTAAATAAACATTGAGATGTATGCACCCTTTGTAAAAATACCTTTCGAATACTTCAGTATTGTATAAATGCACCCCTTTTGTTTTTTCTTTTTTTTTAAAATACCTTCAGTATCCTTTGTATTTGCTTCCTTGTATAATTGATCGTAATGCAGTCAATTACGAGCGAACAACACTCAATGTATCCAAAATCCAAAATGGCTGCACGTAACGTGACCCCCTGACCTCTGGGGTCACGTTCATTCACGCCGCGTACGGATGCCCAGATGAGTTCTATGACGATCCAGAAGCGGTGGAATGCGTTCGCTGCAGCGTGTGTGAAGAGCAGCCGAATGCGCAGTGGAGAAACAAAGCCTTCACACCAGCGCGCGGTGGAGCGCTTGAGAAACAAGCAGTATTTTGTAGAATGCCAATAACGGTAAGAGCTTGCGCAATGTTAAAGTCCTGGTAAAGCTTGACGGCACTTACTTGATTTAGGAGTGCCCATCCAGTGGCGAACAGGTCATCAAAGTTCCTTGAAGTGCACATGAAGAAGATTTTAGTACGAGAATCCCTTTTTTTCCGTGGCAGAAACAATAAATCTTGAAATGAACTAAAATGAATCTCTTAGGTTTCTTCCGGTCGCTCGTCGCCAAATCTGTGTAGTATCTTCATTCAAATGAGCACAGGAAGCCAGTAGTTGTGATATACTGCAAATGTAAGTTTAATCCATAGAAAGGATGCATACAACCTCCATGTAGCTCTCCAGGTGCCAACTTACTCTGGAGGACTCTACAGTTCCAACAACAGTTCCAACACAGTGCTACGAAACATGGAATCTCAAGTACGAGGGACACTCGTATTGAGATTCCATGTTAAAGGGAAACCTGCACATAAAATACATGACAAGATATACTACATAGCCTTTGTATCTTCTAGCAGCCGGGTTCTACTGCTGGAATACTGCTGTGCAAGCCAGCAGAAGAGCTTGGCTGTCTAGCTGAGAGGTTGGCTGCTGGGGGTCGTTGTACCAATCTTCAATAAACATCTCTAACCTGGAACAGTGTCCTGTCATCCCAAAATAAACACTCAGGTGAGACAAACAAGATTCACCTCCCCTGCCCAGGACAATATTACACAGTAATAGGTGATATCACACATGTTGGAGGATGGGTTATTGGTACGGGTAAGAATGCACATACCACTAGCAATAAGGCCACCAATGCTGTATACGTTCCAGAAAAGGTCTCTATACATTAGCCCCTGGCTCAAACCATTGGTAGCTGGCTGCGAGCAGGTAGGCTAAACTCAGGAGACAGGTATGTAAAGCATTTAAAAACACCAATACATTAAATAAGCAAGACCACACACACAACACAAATCCAACACCAATTTATAAAAATAGGAGATATTTTTATCTTTAAAAGGACTAACCAAAACAACAAAAAATTCAATATAAGAAACAGGAGATATTAATTTTTTAAAGATTAACCACTTTATAGTGCTTAAAAACATATAGCCCCAACCTGGGAAATCTGGTTGTGCTTGACTGGGACAAATTCAAAGTTGAGGCAGACCTCGATGGAGCCCTGATCGGATACATTAAGTGGGAGGCACCGGTCAAATCTAACCTCCGGACTTAAAAACCTTTCTGGAGGATTTTCTCTGGACGTCGTGCGGTCCCCTCCAGGATACCGACTTCAATATGACTTTGTCAGATTGCTTTTCCAAGAGGCCCCGCTCAAATCCTGGAAGTCTGGAGCTCCGGAACTTTCAGTGGGATGAACCTGAAATCCAGCCTGGGTCACAGTTGAAGGGAGTCGGCTTGACTCTTGATTTCGGACCGGTCCACTTATGGAGCTTTTTCCAAAAGTAGTTCCAAACTTCTACGAACGTCTGGAACTACTTCCTGAAGTTCCTCTTGAGGGTACAAAGTGTCCAAAACACTAATCTAAGGGTCTAGAAGCTTTAAGATGGTCTGTGGAAGTTTGGTAACACAATTCCCAGAATGCACCTGGCCAACACCTTAAAAGTCCACTGGACGCATTTCAGGCTGGGGACATCTTGAGGGAGATGGTGCAGGGAAGCTCTGTTAGCCTGTTACTTTCTTGGAGTCCACTCCTTAATCCTTTTTGAAGCAAGGCAAAGTCCTCAGGACTATAGTTCCAAGTGTGCAACAGGAGCAGTCCTTCAGGTAGCAATCCTGTGTGGTGCAGACCAGGGTTCCGTCAGGGCAATCCATCTTCTTGTAGTTTCAGGCAGCTCTCACATATTTATTCAATGAGCTGGGGCGAGAAGCAGGGGGTATCCCTGTCCAAGGAGGTGCAGGGTGCCACCCAAAAGCATAACAGCTTCCTCCAAAGTGTGGCATATTCCTGTCCCACAAAGCACTGCACTTTAAAATTCAAGATGGATATTTTCTCTCCTTTGGAGTAAGAGCTAGCTAAACCAACCTACTGGTGTGGCTCATTTCCATTATCACTCCCCCTCCACCTCTTCCAAATTCCATTCCCAGGCCTGCCATCTGGCTTGAGTTATTGGAGGAGGGGATAGGCCTGGCTGGCATTCCTTACTGTCCTGCACTCTTTGAAGCTCAGTTTGATTTACCCAGCCCCCAACATGGCCTGTTTTGTGCATCTGCAGGGCTCCCCCATCAGATAACCTCGGCTCTATGCCTGTTAAGGTTAACCAATCAGGAAAGGCTGCTTGAAGGCTGGATTTTGGCTCACAGAAAAATTAACTTCTTTTCTGTACAAGTTATGATAAATTCAACAGTGGAAAGTTGTTTGATTTATCATTGCTCATCTTTTAAGTCTTTGAATGATATTTTTGAGCCCTTTCCTAGCAATATTTATACTTATCTAAAATATTGAAATGTTAGCCTATGGAGCAAATTGTCCTCAATGGGGGGAAAACAAAATTGACAGTATTCCCCTCACCAGGGCATATAACACATGTTTTATAATGTTGCTGCCTATAGTTACATGGCAGCCCACCCCTGGGGCACCTAGGGGAGACCTTGGGGGTGACTTATATGTAACAATAAGGTAGATTAGCATTTGAAACTAACCTTACCTTTACCCAAAGTCGGATTTGCATATAATTTACTTTTAAAGACATTCTGCAAAGCAAGGCTGACTTAAAAAATGATAGCAGCAAACACAGCAGTGCAGACTTCAGTGCATGAAATCTACTGGGCCTCCAAACCCCCTGCCCTATTATATACTAGGGATTACAGGATCTGTCATTGCCAACTGCAATTATACCTACTTACCATGTACCTTTTTCATCAGAGCACTGACCCTGGGCCACCAGTATCAGTTAAAACATGGGGGTGAATAGGGCAAAAAGGATGACTTTCTCAAAACACACATTGAAAGATCATGACCACCAGCAATACGGCACGAGATGTTGAATATCCATATTGAGCTACATAAAGAAGACCATTACTGAACACCCCCATGGAACCGCCAATGCACAAGGGCACAACAGCAGCCAGGAACAGGAAGACAAAACTTTGAAAGAGGATGACCCATACCCAAAGGACACATGATACTAAGGAACGTAGTAGTTGCAAAGCCCAAGCTTGCTATGTGCAACCCAAAATCTTGCAGGACACATAAAACACCCTCTTTATTGAGAACAAACACAAATGTTCACACTCCCAGGGAATTGAATGAGAAAAAAGAGAAATACCACTTACAATAAAAGTCATCAAGAGAGCAAGCACTTCAGTGAAAACAACCCACAAACTGCCTGACAACTAAATGAAAATGCTGCTCATCTATGAAAGATCTATTAGTGGCACCTCAAAGCATACATGCAGGGAAGCTGCCACACATCTATGGACCTGAAGGAGTCTTTTGCAGAAGAATACCGATAGGAATGGCTAGTGAAGGATGCATAACATAAAATCCTCCAGATAAACACAAAAATACTTCCTCCAGGGAATCCTTAACTCCAAGCCAGCTTGAACCACAAGAGCCACATTGACAACTGACAAATCCAGCCCGCAAATGGAACGTTTTCAAACTCAATCCAATATTCCCAAGTCACCACTTGGGGAACCCATAGGTCTGAAACCAAACAGCCACAGTTATTCCAGTAGAGAGGCAGTGTCCACTTGACTGTAGCAGCCAGGATAACACCAGCCACCCAACAAGCAAACTGGCAGCCAGAATTGCTGTGGTATCTATAATGTAGAAAGGGAGAACATGGAACATCAAACTCATATCAGGATATGCTCCCTCCTAATAGGAGCCAGACCATGGACACTGTTCTAAAAAATGAAGGTGCATGCCCTGTATTTAAAAGTGTGCACAACCAACTCAACAGTGGTAGGGCCAACAGGAAGTGGCCATATCTGAATAGTAACAAGGTCACAGGAAGATCAACTGCCCACTACATATTTGCCACAAAGGAAGGACTAAGTAGCTAGTGGGCAATCAAAAGAAGGAAGTAAGTGAAGAGGAATCAAAAGCAATATGTGTGTTACTCAAACTGCACTACCATAGTAGAAAAATAACCACAGAAGCAGCTGACATCACTCACATTTCTCACGCATTCATACTCAAAGAAATCTATATTACAGCAGCAAAACCAATGTCCATGTTCTAAACCACGCAAATGTGGTCTGTAGTTAGAAATCAAGACTGAGGGCCTGCCACCTCACTATCTTGCATACAAGCCTTGTAATCGCTCTCAGGGCCCTGCCATCTGTGTAACCTGAATTTTATGTCAGGACTGGAGGCGAGGATTATGCCTTCTTTCTTCACCTTTATTTTAACAGCAGCCATATAACTTCAAACAAAAACTACTTTTCCCATGACACATCGGGAAAATTGTAGTTCAAAACAACCAATAGGAACAAAGTCATTGTCCAATCAACACATAGGCAGTCCAACATAGTCCGTTTTCAGTGGCCCCTTGTCCTCTTTATTTGCTGCAGGGCAGCCAAGATAAGTACCTTGATTCATCTTCCCTTCAAAACTTTGTTGTATGAGAATTGTTTATGTTAATTACTGTTTGCGACTCTCAAGTCGTTGCCGCTTTTAAAGTGTTACCGCGACTCTCGAGTCGTCATTAGTTTCTCAGACGTTTTCACGTCAGTGTATATTGTGTTCAGAAAATTGTTTGCTTATTGTTCTATTATTTCCCTCGTAGCACGTAACTGCCTTTGGGCAGAATGTCCTCGCCCATCATTGGAGGAGAAGGTGGCCCTGACCCCCAAAATTGACCCGCATTTGGCCACCTTCTTGCAAAAATTTATGAAGGACCCTAAAAAGGGGATTGATTGTTCATGGCGAGCATGCCAGGACAACATCCTGGGTTCCCTGGGGCCCCTCACAAAAATACTCGACATGGCAGAGGAGGCGAAAACTTCAGGTGCCCTTATTTCCTCTGAGACCCTTTCTGGGTGGGCTCAGAGAGCTATAATTTTTTTGGGTAATGCGAACTGTGCCCTATCAACAGAGCGTCGTCGCTCCCTGCTTATAAAAGTGGACCCTAAATTAGGGGATCTGGCAGACTCCGAAGCAGGAGCAGTGACACAAGGAGGGCTCTTCGGGGAGCCGTTCATAAAAGAACTAGGGAAGTTCCTCAACACCTTCACTTCCCTAGATAAAGCATAGATGACCATCAAGAAGGTTTTCCCTAGGATTTTCCGCGGGGCCGGTCGAGGTAGGGGCCGCTCAACCGGCCGTGGCTCCAACCAGTACCAACAGAAGGGACTGGGCCCCAGACAATACCAAGACCAGACAAGGTTCAGTAACTTCTACCCTACGAGGGGACGTCGTGGCAAGGGCAGAGGCTACAGAGGAGCAGCAACTTCCTCAAGCCCCGGTGAGTGTACTCCCTTCTTCCCACTTAAAAGTAGGGGGGCGGCTGGCGAGTTTTTTCCCGGGCTGGACTTCCATCACGGGGGATGCATGGGTCATGCAAACTATCCAAGGATTCCACACAGAGTTTTTCGGAAATCCCTCCCAGCAAGTTCGCCCTCGCCCCATCCACTTTTCTCAACAGGATACTGTTCTGGTGGACCAAGAAGTAGCCTCCCTTCTCTCCAAGGGCGCTATTCTTCCTGCCGTCCCCCAACCGAGTGGTTTCATCAGCAATATTTATCTGGTCGACAAGACCGATGGAGGCCAAAGACCTGTGATAAACTTAAGCAAGTTCAACGAGTGGGTGGTCTACCACCATTTAAAAATGGAGGGGATACATCTCCTCAGGGATGTGTTGAGACCTCTAGATTGGATGGTCCGTTTGGACCTCAAGGACGCCTATCTGGTGATTCCAATCTTTCCACCTCATCGCAGGTTCCTCCAGTTCACTTGGAAATATCAGACATACGAATTTGCATCCCTTCCTTTTGGTCTTTCCTCGGCTCCGTGGTGCTTCACCAAGGTGCTCAAACCGGTGGTTGAACATCTCAGGACTCGAGGCATTCGAATGATGGTTTATTTGGATGACCTGCTTCTTATGGACTCTTGTCCTCCCCAATTACTCTCTCATCTCCGTTTAGCGGTGAATTTGTTGCAGAGCCTAGGCTTTGTGATCAACGTGAAGTCTCTCTTGTCTCCCTCACTGAAGGTGACATTTTTAGGTTTTGTGATAGACTCCACATCCTCTACTCTAAGTCTACCATCCAGGAAGGTAGCGAAAATTCATCACGAGCTGAGTTGCACTCTGTCCAAACCACAAGTGACTCTCAGGCAGGTAGCTCGAGTGGTGGGCCTCCTCTCTTCATCGATTCAGGCCATTTTTCCAGGTCCCTTGCAATACCGGGCCCTTCAGCGTCTAAAAGCTTCCCACTTACTCAAAGTTCATCCCTATTCCCACAAGGTGTCACTGTCCGAGGAGGCTCGAGAGGAACTCCATTGGTGGCTTTGCCACATGGAGGCCTGGAATGGCCGAGCAATCTTCGGGTCAGCACCAGATTTAGTTATAGAGTCTGATGCCAGCAGGACGAGCTGGGGGGGCCAGATGTAGCACTATTTCCACAGGAGGCTTGTGGTCTCAAGAAGAGCGACGTTTACACATAAATTGCTTAGAACTTCTAGCAGGTTCGTTTGCAGTTCGTTGCTGGACAAGAGAGTCTATTCAGTCATGTGTCCTCCTGAAAATGGACAACATTTGTGCGGTCCGTTATATCAATCATCTAGGTCGGCACACCATCCAAAGCCCTCTCGGACCTAGCAGACGGTTTTTGGCAGTACTGCCTGGACCATCAGGTCTCGGTCACGGCGGAGTATTTGCCGGGCCGCGAGAACCAAGAAGTGGATTTTCAATCCCGCAACTTCAGGGATTCCAGCCTTTGGAAGTTAGATCCAGAAGTGTTTGCAACTCTGAACTCTCAGCGGGGTCCTTTCTCGATAGATCTATTCGCCTCGAGATTGGACCACCTACTCCCAGGCTTCTTCAGCTGGAGACCAGACCCGCTAGCGGTAGCCACGGATGCGTTTCTCCAAGACTGGAGTCTGTAGAAAGGATATGCCTTTCCCACCTTCGCGATGATCACAAGGGTGACGGCACAAGTCAGGAGACAAAAGGCGGAAGTGGTTCTGGTCACCCCACTTTGGAGGTCACAAGTTTGGTTTCGAGTACTTTTGGAACTTTCTTGGGATTCTCCAATCCTACTCCCCCAGTTTCCGACTCTCCGCAAGAGTCCAGACCAAATTCCTCATCCTCTGATTCAAGTGAATTCATTGTGGCTCATGGCGTGGCGGATTACCGGAAATGTTGGGAAGTCCCAGGACTTTCGGAGACAGCTGAGATCCTCATGTCCAAGGTATATGGGCAGATAGTACGGTCAAGAGGTACAAATCCGCCTGGGGCAGATGGTCCAATTGGTGTATGCGAAGGGTCCTCAATCCCTTGGACGCGGATGTAATCCACATCCTTAATTTCCTGGCCCATTTGGCACATAAAGGGGCCTATTAGCAATAACCGGCGATAATTATCGCTAAGCGCAGTTAGCGCTAGGATAATTATCGCCGGCTATCGCAGGTTTCTATCGCGGAGATAGCGTGCTATCAGCAACGCTTATCTCCAAAGCGATAGAAACCCTGGAGAACAGTGTGAATATCGCTTGAAAACAAGCGATATTCACACTGTGACCAGTGTTAGCTTGGCGATAGGGCGAGGGGATTTAGCCATGTAATCCACCTCCCATTGGATTACATGGCTAAGTCAGGGTGAGACCAGGCGTTAACAAACAAGCGCTAAACGTGTTTAGCGCTGGTTCGTTAATCACCTCCCCTGCCTCGCTAATAGGCGATAGCGAGCTTAGCGACTGTTTCCAGTCGCTTTTAGGTTGGGAACGCCTACTTTGCATGCCATTAGCGATAAATATCGCTGGCATGCAAAGCGGCACCCAACCCGGTCGCTATCGCCTAGAAGCTGTCGCTAACAGCAGTTAGCGACAGCTTGCTAATAGGGCGTTAGAATTATCGCCGCTTTAGCGGGAAAAAGTCCCGCTAAAGCGGCGATAGAGCCCTTGATAATATGCCCCAAAGATTTAGCCTACAGATCAATTAACACTTTCCGGTCAGCCAGCTCAGCCGGTCACGCCCCGATCAATGACACAGCGGTGGGAGAGCACCCCTTAATATGCAGGTTACTCTGAGGTATCAGACTCTCTCTTCCGCCAGAACCTCGCTACTCGGCTCTTTGGGATGTCAACCAGGTCCTTAATCTTTTTCTCTCCTGGCAACCTAACCGGTTTCTGTCTAGGAAAGAATTGTCAGCCAAACTGGCTATGTTACTGACGTAAGGGCATTAGACATCACAGGCAGAATTTTTCCCCCAACCGGGGTAACTTTTACTTTACACAGAAGGACAAAATGTCACACAAGAGTTATTTCCTACCCGGAATACCCAGATTCTCCTATGCTGTGCGTGGTGCGATGCTTGAAAGCATACGAGGAGATGACTGAGGAGTTTCGTCCCCCCGGGGAACAACAGCTGCTCATTGCTCTCCGTAAGCCTTTTAAGGCGGTCTGTTCTCCCACTAAAGCTAGGTGGGTTAGATGGGTGATGCAAGAAGCCGGTATTGATCTTCCGATTTTTGGAGCGCACTCGGCCAGAGGTGCTATGGCTTCTAAGGCATTTGGCTTAGGCGCCTGTTTAGAGGATATCCTCAACGCGGCAGACTGGTCTTCGGACTCAACCTTTAGCAGGTTCTATTTCAAGCCAGTGCTTAACATGGCCCACCTCGTGGTCAACAAGCTTTAAACTAGCATAATCCTCTCCTCCAGTCCTGACATAGAATGAAATATTTCCTAGCTTTCGTAACAGAAAGTTTCAATTCTATTAAGGACTCGGAGGTGAGGATTATCCCACCCTAGGGATCCCTTCAAGGAGATCACCCTCCCCGTATTGGAGTAAGTAATTCTCGCATTTTAATCATATTTAAGAATGTTGTCTTTGAAGACACATTATTGCTCTGCTTGGTGATATATTTCTCCCCACAGGCTTTAGTAGTTGAAGACCTTAGTGGTGACAATCTTCCTTGTCTTGCAGGATCTGATGCTAATAAACAGGATGCATGACAGTGATCCTTTGGCTAACTCCGTGCTTTGAAAGAGGACAAGGGCCACTGAAAAGGGACTATGTTAGACTGCCTATGTGTTGATTGGACAATGACTTTGTTCCTATTGCTTGTTTTGAACTACATTTTTCCCGTTGTGTCATGGGAAAAGTAGTTTTTGTTTGAAGTTATATGGCTGCTGTTAAAATAAGGGTGAAGAAAGAAGGCATAATCCTCGCCTCCGAGTTCTTAATAGAATTGAAACTTTCCGGTACGAAAGCTAAGAAATTTTTCATTCTCAACATTGATCCTTAGAGACAGCTATGACCCAATAAGCAGTGGATCATAAGCAGACCATGCAGGTAAGAACAGTGGGGAGGTGGGACAGGGTTGGGGGGGATTCAACAGACAACCACGAGGGAAAATTATATAAATAATAAATTTTCCCGCGTCGTCATCTGTCGAAACTCCTCTCACCCGGCCCCACAGCTCTTACCTTCACGGGCTGCGGCTGCTGTGGAGGAACCTTTGGGACAAACCCTCTGACAATATAGGCCTTAAACGTTCAATGGTAGTTTAAGCAGACATATGGTGACAGAAGGGCTAGAGACCTTAATCCTCACACAAAGAGTTACAGATCATGCTCCTGATGGTGGCCATCTGTGCGACTGATCCTGAGTAGTGAAAACTGCACTTAACACTGAAAACCTGACCCTAATCCCCCCCTTCTCCTTCAGTATCAAAGTCAGAGACCTTCACATTTGGGGTGTTTTGGAGTGGCAGGAACATTCATAGAACTACTGGAAGTCTCCATATTGTCTGCTGAAATTTATGTGTCTCACTGCCTGAACAAAACAAATGCTTCTTGACATGTGATAGGCTGCCCCAAAGCATCATCATGGACCCCAGCAGTGCACATAAATATACATTCACTGATACTGAGCTAGAATGTATGACAGACAAGATCTTAAAGCATTAGACAGCCTCAAGCACTATTTGATGGTAAAAAAAACCTCCAATAACTCGCATAGTAGAGGATGACGAAAAAAGATACCAGGACCTTAGAAGACATGTTAGAGATATTGTACCTGAACACCCAACCCAAGCGTATATAAGGACCTAAGAAGAAAAAATGCTTACTATGCTATAACCTTCTGGAAAAGAGGGCTCTGCTGGAGGATGTAGGTATGTGTTCATTTTAACTATGACATTTCATTTAAATTTAATATGAAAAAAGATAGATAGCAAGGCCTTCATCTCTAAGATGGGGGTTGTGTTTGAACTTGCATAGCTTGTGATATGTGCCTAAGTATGTTGCCTTACCGCAACTTGGATTTCTTATTATAATTTTTTTATTTAAAACAATGATTATATTTTAATTTGTGATCATAGATATATAAATTTCATCCTACATCATTGACTTTTCTGAATGTTGTGTGCGACCAACTTTTACATTTTCAATTATGTGTGGATTATTAACCATGGATTGTTAAAATAAAATGTACAAAGGTTTAAAGTGTGCCCTTCACACAACATAGCGATACCAAAGGGGATGATGGACGGAGCGTTAGAACAAATCAAACACTCACCCCCAGTCAACTGATCTGGGTTTAATCCATCATCATTCTTTAGCTCACTCCACCACCCCAGTTCAGACATGGCCATATGCAAATCAGTCTGACCCTGTGCCTCATGGGAACAGTCCAGCCCGAACTGCCAAGCCATGTCTTCCCTGGACCAGAAACAAGCATCCTGGGACCGGTTTCGGGTTCAAAACCCTCATCAGCCAGGCTATCTTGAATCCAGTGGCAAAGTGAGCAAGGGACCCACGTCTGGGCATACCCTGCCAACTTAGGGTGAACAAAGCGATACCAAAGGGGATGATGGACGGAGCGTTAGAGCAAATCAAACACTCACCCCCAGTCAACTGATCTGGGTTTAATCCATCATCATTCTTTAGCTCACTCCACCACCCCAGTTCAGACATGGCCATATGCAAATCAGTCTGACCCTGTGCCTCATGGGAACAGTCCAGCCCGAACTGCCAAGCCATGTCTTCCCTGGACCGGAAACAAGCATCCTGGGACCGGTTTCGGGTTCAAAACCCTCATCAGCCAGGCTATCTTGAATCCAGTGGCAAAGTGAGCAAGGGACCCACGTCTGGGCATACCCTGCCAACTTAGGGCGAACAAAGCGATACCAAAGGGGATGATGGACGGAGCGTTAGAGCAAATCAAACACTCACCCCCAGTCAACTGATCTGGGTTTAATCCATCATCATTCTTTAGCTCACTCCACCACCCCAGTTCAGACATGGCCATATGCAAATCAGTCTGACCCTGTGCCTCATGGGAACAGTCCAGCCCGAACTGCCAAGCCATGTCTTCCCTGGACCGGAAACAAGCATCCTGGGACCGGTTTCGGGTTCAAAACCCTCATCAGCCAGGCTATCTTGAATCCAGTGGCAAAGTGAGCAAGGGACCCACGTCTGGGCATACCCTGCCAACTTAGGGCGAACAAAGCGATACCAAAGGGGATGATGGACGGAGCGTTAGAGCAAATCAAACACTCACCCCCAGTCAACTGATCTGGGTTTAATCCATCATCATTCTTTAGCTCACTCCACCACCCCAGTTCAGACATGGCCATATGCAAATCAGTCTGACCCTGTGCCTCATGGGAACAGTCCAGCCCGAACTGCCAAGCCATGTCTTCCCTGGACCGGAAACAAGCATCCTGGGACCGGTTTCGGGTTCAAAACCCTCATCAGCCAGGCTATCTTGAATCCAGTGGCAAAGTGAGCAAGGGACCCACGTCTGGGCATACCCTGCCAACTTAGGGCGAACAAAGCGATACCAAAGGGGATGATGGACGGAGCGTTAGAGCAAATCAAACACTCACCCCCAGTCAACTGATCTGGGTTTAATCCATCATCATTCTTTAGCTCACTCCACCACCCCAGTTCAGACATGGCCATATGCAAATCAGTCTGACCCTGTGCCTCATGGGAACAGTCCAGCCCGAACTGCCAAGCCATGTCTTCCCTGGACCGGAAACAAGCATCCTGGGACCGGTTTCGGGTTCAAAACCCTCATCAGCCAGGCTATCTTGAATCCAGTGGCAAAGTGAGCAAGGGACCCACGTCTGGGCATACCCTGCCAACTTAGGGCGAACAAAGCGATACCAAAGGGGATGATGGACGGAGCGTTAGAGCAAATCAAACACTCACCCCCAGTCAACTGATCTGGGTTTAATCCATCATCATTCTTTAGCTCACTCCACCACCCCAGTTCAGACATGGCCATATGCAAATCAGTCTGACCCTGTGCCTCATGGGAACAGTCCAGCCCGAACTGCCAAGCCATGTCTTCCCTGGACCGGAAACAAGCATCCTGGGACCGGTTTCGGGTTCAAAACCCTCATCAGCCAGGCTATCTTGAATCCAGTGGCAAAGTGAGCAAGGGACCCACGTCTGGGCATACCCTGCCAACTTAGGGCGAACAAAGCGATACCAAAGGGGATGATGGACGGAGCGTTAGAGCAAATCAAACACTCACCCCCAGTCAACTGATCTGGGTTTAATCCATCATCATTCTTTAGCTCACTCCACCACCCCAGTTCAGACATGGCCATATGCAAATCAGTCTGACCCTGTGCCTCATGGGAACAGTCCAGCCCGAACTGCCAAGCCATGTCTTCCCTGGACCGGAAACAAGCATCCTGGGACCGGTTTCGGGTTCAAAACCCTCATCAGCCAGGCTATCTTGAATCCAGTGGCAAAGTGAGCAAGGGACCCACGTCTGGGCATACCCTGCCAACTTAGGGCGAACAAAGCGATACCAAAGGGGATGATGGACGGAGCGTTAGAGCAAATCAAACACTCACCCCCAGTCAACTGATCTGGGTTTAATCCATCATCATTCTTTAGCTCACTCCACCACCCCAGTTCAGACATGGCCATATGCAAATCAGTCTGACCCTGTGCCTCATGGGAACAGTCCAGCCCGAACTGCCAAGCCATGTCTTCCCTGGACCGGAAACAAGCATCCTGGGACCGGTTTCGGGTTCAAAACCCTCATCAGCCAGGCTATCTTGAATCCAGTGGCAAAGTGAGCAAGGGACCCACGTCTGGGCATACCCTGCCAACTTAGGGCGAACAAAGCGATACCAAAGGGGATGATGGACGGAGCGTTAGAGCAAATCAAACACTCACCCCCAGTCAACTGATCTGGGTTTAATCCATCATCATTCTTTAGCTCACTCCACCACCCCAGTTCAGACATGGCCATATGCAAATCAGTCTGACCCTGTGCCTCATGGGAACAGTCCAGCCCGAACTGCCAAGCCATGTCTTCCCTGGACCGGAAACAAGCATCCTGGGACCGGTTTCGGGTTCAAAACCCTCATCAGCCAGGCTATCTTGAATCCAGTGGCAAAGTGAGCAAGGGACCCACGTCTGGGCATACCCTGCCAACTTAGGGCGAACAAAGCGATACCAAAGGGGATGATGGACGGAGCGTTAGAGCAAATCAAACACTCACCCCCAGTCAACTGATCTGGGTTTAATCCATCATCATTCTTTAGCTCACTCCACCACCCCAGTTCAGACATGGCCATATGCAAATCAGTCTGACCCTGTGCCTCATGGGAACAGTCCAGCCCGAACTGCCAAGCCATGTCTTCCCTGGACCGGAAACAAGCATCCTGGGACCGGTTTCGGGTTCAAAACCCTCATCAGCCAGGCTATCTTGAATCCAGTGGCAAAGTGAGCAAGGGACCCACGTCTGGGCATACCCTGCCAACTTAGGGCGAACAAAGCGATACCAAAGGGGATGATGGACGGAGCGTTAGAGCAAATCAAACACTCACCCCCAGTCAACTGATCTGGGTTTAATCCATCATCATTCTTTAGCTCACTCCACCACCCCAGTTCAGACATGGCCATATGCAAATCAGTCTGACCCTGTGCCTCATGGGAACAGTCCAGCCCGAACTGCCAAGCCATGTCTTCCCTGGACCAGAAACAAGCATCCTGGGACCGGTTTCGGGTTCAAAACCCTCATCAGCCAGGCTATCTTGAATCCAGTGGCAAAGTGAGCAAGGGACCCACGTCTGGGCATACCCTGCCAACTTAGGGCGAACAAAGCGATACCAAAGGGGATGATGGACGGAGCGTTAGAGCAAATCAAACACTCACCCCCAGTCAACTGATCTGGGTTTAATCCATCATCATTCTTTAGCTCACTCCACCACCCCAGTTCAGACATGGCCATATGCAAATCAGTCTGACCCTGTGCCTCATGGGAACAGTCCAGCCCGAACTGCCAAGCCATGTCTTCCCTGGACCGGAAACAAGCATCCTGGGACCGGTTTCGGGTTCAAAACCCTCATCAGCCAGGCTATCTTGAATCCAGTGGCAAAGTGAGCAAGGGACCCACGTCTGGGCATACCCTGCCAACTTAGGGCGAACAAAGCGATACCAAAGGGGATGATGGACGGAGCGTTAGAGCAAATCAAACACTCACCCCCAGTCAACTGATCTGGGTTTAATCCATCATCATTCTTTAGCTCACTCCACCACCCCAGTTCAGACATGGCCATATGCAAATCAGTCTGACCCTGTGCCTCATGGGAACAGTCCAGCCCGAACTGCCAAGCCATGTCTTCCCTGGACCGGAAACAAGCATCCTGGGACCGGTTTCAGGTTCAAAACCCTCATCAGCCAGGCTATCTTGAATCCAGTGGCAAAGTGAGCAAGGGACCCACGTCTGGGCATACCCTGCCAACTTAGGGCGAACAAAGCGATACCAAAGGGGATGATGGACGGAGCGTTAGAGCAAATCAAACACTCACCCCCAGTCAACTGATCTGGGTTTAATCCATCATCATTCTTTAGCTCACTCCACCACCCCAGTTCAGACATGGCCATATGCAAATCAGTCTGACCCTGTGCCTCATGGGAACAGTCCAGCCCGAACTGCCAAGCCATGTCTTCCCTGGACCGGAAACAAGCATCCTGGGACCGGTTTCGGGTTCAAAACCCTCATCAGCCAGGCTATCTTGAATCCAGTGGCAAAGTGAGCAAGGGACCCACGTCTGGGCATACCCTGCCAACTTAGGGCGAACAAAGCGATACCAAAGGGGATGATGGACGGAGCGTTAGAGCAAATCAAACACTCACCCCCAGTCAACTGATCTGGGTTTAATCCATCATCATTCTTTAGCTCACTCCACCACCCCAGTTCAGACATGGCCATATGCAAATCAGTCTGACCCTGTGCCTCATGGGAACAGTCCAGCCCGAACTGCCAAGCCATGTCTTCCCTGGACCGGAAACAAGCATCCTGGGACCGGTTTCGGGTTCAAAACCCTCATCAGCCAGGCTATCTTGAATCCAGTGGCAAAGTGAGCAAGGGACCCACGTCTGGGCATACCCTGCCAACTTAGGGCGAACAAAGCGATACCAAAGGGGATGATGGACGGAGCGTTAGAGCAAATCAAACACTCACCCCCAGTCAACTGATCTGGGTTTAATCCATCATCATTCTTTAGCTCACTCCACCACCCCAGTTCAGACATGGCCATATGCAAATCAGTCTGACCCTGTGCCTCATGGGAACAGTCCAGCCCGAACTGCCAAGCCATGTCTTCCCTGGACCGGAAACAAGCATCCTGGGACCGGTTTCGGGTTCAAAACCCTCATCAGCCAGGCTATCTTGAATCCAGTGGCAAAGTGAGCAAGGGACCCACGTCTGGGCATACCCTGCCAACTTAGGGCGAACAAAGCGATACCAAAGGGGATGATGGACGGAGCGTTAGAGCAAATCAAACACTCACCCCCAGTCAACTGATCTGGGTTTAATCCATCATCATTCTTTAGCTCACTCCACCACCCCAGTTCAGACATGGCCATATGCAAATCAGTCTGACCCTGTGCCTCATGGGAACAGTCCAGCCCGAACTGCCAAGCCATGTCTTCCCTGGACCGGAAACAAGCATCCTGGGACCGGTTTCGGGTTCAAAACCCTCATCAGCCAGGCTATCTTGAATCCAGTGGCAAAGTGAGCAAGGGACCCACGTCTGGGCATACCCTGCCAACTTAGGGCGAACAAAGCGATACCAAAGGGGATGATGGACGGAGCGTTAGAGCAAATCAAACACTCACCCCCAGTCAACTGATCTGGGTTTAATCCATCATCATTCTTTAGCTCACTCCACCACCCCAGTTCAGACATGGCCATATGCAAATCAGTCTGACCCTGTGCCTCATGGGAACAGTCCAGCCCGAACTGCCAAGCCATGTCTTCCCTGGACCGGAAACAAGCATCCTGGGACCGGTTTCGGGTTCAAAACCCTCATCAGCCAGGCTATCTTGAATCCAGTGGCAAAGTGAGCAAGGGACCCACGTCTGGGCATACCCTGCCAACTTAGGGCGAACAAAGCGATACCAAAGGGGATGATGGACGGAGCGTTAGAGCAAATCAAACACTCACCCCCAGTCAACTGATCTGGGTTTAATCCATCATCATTCTTTAGCTCACTCCACCACCCCAGTTCAGACATGGCCATATGCAAATCAGTCTGACCCTGTGCCTCATGGGAACAGTCCAGCCCGAACTGCCAAGCCATGTCTTCCCTGGACCGGAAACAAGCATCCTGGGACCGGTTTCGGGTTCAAAACCCTCATCAGCCAGGCTATCTTGAATCCAGTGGCAAAGTGAGCAAGGGACCCACGTCTGGGCATACCCTGCCAACTTAGGGCGAACAAAGCGATACCAAAGGGGATGATGGACGGAGCGTTAGAGCAAATCAAACACTCACCCCCAGTCAACTGATCTGGGTTTAATCCATCATCATTCTTTAGCTCACTCCACCACCCCAGTTCAGACATGGCCATATGCAAATCAGTCTGACCCTGTGCCTCATGGGAACAGTCCAGCCCGAACTGCCAAGCCATGTCTTCCCTGGACCGGAAACAAGCATCCTGGGACCGGTTTCGGGTTCAAAACCCTCATCAGCCAGGCTATCTTGAATCCAGTGGCAAAGTGAGCAAGGGACCCACGTCTGGGCATACCCTGCCAACTTAGGGCGAACAAAGCGATACCAAAGGGGATGATGGACGGAGCGTTAGAGCAAATCAAACACTCACCCCCAGTCAACTGATCTGGGTTTAATCCATCATCATTCTTTAGCTCACTCCACCACCCCAGTTCAGACATGGCCATATGCAAATCAGTCTGACCCTGTGCCTCATGGGAACAGTCCAGCCCGAACTGCCAAGCCATGTCTTCCCTGGACCGGAAACAAGCATCCTGGGACCGGTTTCGGGTTCAAAACCCTCATCAGCCAGGCTATCTTGAATCCAGTGGCAAAGTGAGCAAGGGACCCACGTCTGGGCATACCCTGCCAACTTAGGGCGAACAAAGCGATACCAAAGGGGATGATGGACGGAGCGTTAGAGCAAATCAAACACTCACCCCCAGTCAACTGATCTGGGTTTAATCCATCATCATTCTTTAGCTCACTCCACCACCCCAGTTCAGACATGGCCATATGCAAATCAGTCTGACCCTGTGCCTCATGGGAACAGTCCAGCCCGAACTGCCAAGCCATGTCTTCCCTGGACCGGAAACAAGCATCCTGGGACCGGTTTCGGGTTCAAAACCCTCATCAGCCAGGCTATCTTGAATCCAGTGGCAAAGTGAGCAAGGGACCCACGTCTGGGCATACCCTGCCAACTTAGGGCGAACAAAGCGATACCAAAGGGGATGATGGACGGAGCGTTAGAGCAAATCAAACACTCACCCCCAGTCAACTGATCTGGGTTTAATCCATCATCATTCTTTAGCTCACTCCACCACCCCAGTTCAGACATGGCCATATGCAAATCAGTCTGACCCTGTGCCTCATGGGAACAGTCCAGCCCGAACTGCCAAGCCATGTCTTCCCTGGACCGGAAACAAGCATCCTGGGACCGGTTTCGGGTTCAAAACCCTCATCAGCCAGGCTATCTTGAATCCAGTGGCAAAGTGAGCAAGGGACCCACGTCTGGGCATACCCTGCCAACTTAGGGCGAACAAAGCGATACCAAAGGGGATGATGGACGGAGCGTTAGAGCAAATCAAACACTCACCCCCAGTCAACTGATCTGGGTTTAATCCATCATCATTCTTTAGCTCACTCCACCACCCCAGTTCAGACATGGCCATATGCAAATCAGTCTGACCCTGTGCCTCATGGGAACAGTCCAGCCCGAACTGCCAAGCCATGTCTTCCCTGGACCGGAAACAAGCATCCTGGGACCGGTTTCGGGTTCAAAACCCTCATCAGCCAGGCTATCTTGAATCCAGTGGCAAAGTGAGCAAGGGACCCACGTCTGGGCATACCCTGCCAACTTAGGGCGAACAAAGCGATACCAAAGGGGATGATGGACGGAGCGTTAGAGCAAATCAAACACTCACCCCCAGTCAACTGATCTGGGTTTAATCCATCATCATTCTTTAGCTCACTCCACCACCCCAGTTCAGACATGGCCATATGCAAATCAGTCTGACCCTGTGCCTCATGGGAACAGTCCAGCCCGAACTGCCAAGCCATGTCTTCCCTGGACCGGAAACAAGCATCCTGGGACCGGTTTCGGGTTCAAAACCCTCATCAGCCAGGCTATCTTGAATCCAGTGGCAAAGTGAGCAAGGGACCCACGTCTGGGCATACCCTGCCAACTTAGGGCGAACAAAGCGATACCAAAGGGGATGATGGACGGAGCGTTAGAGCAAATCAAACACTCACCCCCAGTCAACTGATCTGGGTTTAATCCATCATCATTCTTTAGCTCACTCCACCACCCCAGTTCAGACATGGCCATATGCAAATCAGTCTGACCCTGTGCCTCATGGGAACAGTCCAGCCCGAACTGCCAAGCCATGTCTTCCCTGGACCGGAAACAAGCATCCTGGGACCGGTTTCGGGTTCAAAACCCTCATCAGCCAGGCTATCTTGAATCCAGTGGCAAAGTGAGCAAGGGACCCACGTCTGGGCATACCCTGCCAACTTAGGGCGAACAAAGCGATACCAAAGGGGATGATGGACGGAGCGTTAGAGCAAATCAAACACTCACCCCCAGTCAACTGATCTGGGTTTAATCCATCATCATTCTTTAGCTCACTCCACCACCCCAGTTCAGACATGGCCATATGCAAATCAGTCTGACCCTGTGCCTCATGGGAACAGTCCAGCCCGAACTGCCAAGCCATGTCTTCCCTGGACCGGAAACAAGCATCCTGGGACCGGTTTCGGGTTCAAAACCCTCATCAGCCAGGCTATCTTGAATCCAGTGGCAAAGTGAGCAAGGGACCCACGTCTGGGCATACCCTGCCAACTTAGGGCGAACAAAGCGATACCAAAGGGGATGATGGACGGAGCGTTAGAGCAAATCAAACACTCACCCCCAGTCAACTGATCTGGGTTTAATCCATCATCATTCTTTAGCTCACTCCACCACCCCAGTTCAGACATGGCCATATGCAAATCAGTCTGACCCTGTGCCTCATGGGAACAGTCCAGCCCGAACTGCCAAGCCATGTCTTCCCTGGACCGGAAACAAGCATCCTGGGACCGGTTTCGGGTTCAAAACCCTCATCAGCCAGGCTATCTTGAATCCAGTGGCAAAGTGAGCAAGGGACCCACGTCTGGGCATACCCTGCCAACTTAGGGCGAACAAAGCGATACCAAAGGGGATGATGGACGGAGCGTTAGAGCAAATCAAACACTCACCCCCAGTCAACTGATCTGGGTTTAATCCATCATCATTCTTTAGCTCACTCCACCACCCCAGTTCAGACATGGCCATATGCAAATCAGTCTGACCCTGTGCCTCATGGGAACAGTCCAGCCCGAACTGCCAAGCCATGTCTTCCCTGGACCGGAAACAAGCATCCTGGGACCGGTTTCGGGTTCAAAACCCTCATCAGCCAGGCTATCTTGAATCCAGTGGCAAAGTGAGCAAGGGACCCACGTCTGGGCATACCCTGCCAACTTAGGGCGAACAAAGCGATACCAAAGGGGATGATGGACGGAGCGTTAGAGCAAATCAAACACTCACCCCCAGTCAACTGATCTGGGTTTAATCCATCATCATTCTTTAGCTCACTCCACCACCCCAGTTCAGACATGGCCATATGCAAATCAGTCTGACCCTGTGCCTCATGGGAACAGTCCAGCCCGAACTGCCAAGCCATGTCTTCCCTGGACCGGAAACAAGCATCCTGGGACCGGTTTCGGGTTCAAAACCCTCATCAGCCAGGCTATCTTGAATCCAGTGGCAAAGTGAGCAAGGGACCCACGTCTGGGCATACCCTGCCAACTTAGGGCGAACAAAGCGATACCAAAGGGGATGATGGACGGAGCGTTAGAGCAAATCAAACACTCACCCCCAGTCAACTGATCTGGGTTTAATCCATCATCATTCTTTAGCTCACTCCACCACCCCAGTTCAGACATGGCCATATGCAAATCAGTCTGACCCTGTGCCTCATGGGAACAGTCCAGCCCGAACTGCCAAGCCATGTCTTCCCTGGACCGGAAACAAGCATCCTGGGACCGGTTTCGGGTTCAAAACCCTCATCAGCCAGGCTATCTTGAATCCAGTGGCAAAGTGAGCAAGGGACCCACGTCTGGGCATACCCTGCCAACTTAGGGCGAACAAAGCGATACCAAAGGGGATGATGGACGGAGCGTTAGAGCAAATCAAACACTCACCCCCAGTCAACTGATCTGGGTTTAATCCATCATCATTCTTTAGCTCACTCCACCACCCCAGTTCAGACATGGCCATATGCAAATCAGTCTGACCCTGTGCCTCATGGGAACAGTCCAGCCCGAACTGCCAAGCCATGTCTTCCCTGGACCGGAAACAAGCATCCTGGGACCGGTTTCGGGTTCAAAACCCTCATCAGCCAGGCTATCTTGAATCCAGTGGCAAAGTGAGCAAGGGACCCACGTCTGGGCATACCCTGCCAACTTAGGGCGAACAAAGCGATACCAAAGGGGATGATGGACGGAGCGTTAGAGCAAATCAAACACTCACCCCCAGTCAACTGATCTGGGTTTAATCCATCATCATTCTTTAGCTCACTCCACCACCCCAGTTCAGACATGGCCATATGCAAATCAGTCTGACCCTGTGCCTCATGGGAACAGTCCAGCCCGAACTGCCAAGCCATGTCTTCCCTGGACCGGAAACAAGCATCCTGGGACCGGTTTCGGGTTCAAAACCCTCATCAGCCAGGCTATCTTGAATCCAGTGGCAAAGTGAGCAAGGGACCCACGTCTGGGCATACCCTGCCAACTTAGGGCGAACAAAGCGATACCAAAGGGGATGATGGACGGAGCGTTAGAGCAAATCAAACACTCACCCCCAGTCAACTGATCTGGGTTTAATCCATCATCATTCTTTAGCTCACTCCACCACCCCAGTTCAGACATGGCCATATGCAAATCAGTCTGACCCTGTGCCTCATGGGAACAGTCCAGCCCGAACTGCCAAGCCATGTCTTCCCTGGACCGGAAACAAGCATCCTGGGACCGGTTTCGGGTTCAAAACCCTCATCAGCCAGGCTATCTTGAATCCAGTGGCAAAGTGAGCAAGGGACCCACGTCTGGGCATACCCTGCCAACTTAGGGCGAACAAAGCGATACCAAAGGGGATGATGGACGGAGCGTTAGAGCAAATCAAACACTCACCCCCAGTCAACTGATCTGGGTTTAATCCATCATCATTCTTTAGCTCACTCCACCACCCCAGTTCAGACATGGCCATATGCAAATCAGTCTGACCCTGTGCCTCATGGGAACAGTCCAGCCCGAACTGCCAAGCCATGTCTTCCCTGGACCGGAAACAAGCATCCTGGGACCGGTTTCGGGTTCAAAACCCTCATCAGCCAGGCTATCTTGAATCCAGTGGCAAAGTGAGCAAGGGACCCACGTCTGGGCATACCCTGCCAACTTAGGGCGAACAAAGCGATACCAAAGGGGATGATGGACGGAGCGTTAGAGCAAATCAAACACTCACCCCCAGTCAACTGATCTGGGTTTAATCCATCATCATTCTTTAGCTCACTCCACCACCCCAGTTCAGACATGGCCATATGCAAATCAGTCTGACCCTGTGCCTCATGGGAACAGTCCAGCCCGAACTGCCAAGCCATGTCTTCCCTGGACCGGAAACAAGCATCCTGGGACCGGTTTCGGGTTCAAAACCCTCATCAGCCAGGCTATCTTGAATCCAGTGGCAAAGTGAGCAAGGGACCCACGTCTGGGCATACCCTGCCAACTTAGGGCGAACAAAGCGATACCAAAGGGGATGATGGACGGAGCGTTAGAGCAAATCAAACACTCACCCCCAGTCAACTGATCTGGGTTTAATCCATCATCATTCTTTAGCTCACTCCACCACCCCAGTTCAGACATGGCCATATGCAAATCAGTCTGACCCTGTGCCTCATGGGAACAGTCCAGCCCGAACTGCCAAGCCATGTCTTCCCTGGACCGGAAACAAGCATCCTGGGACCGGTTTCGGGTTCAAAACCCTCATCAGCCAGGCTATCTTGAATCCAGTGGCAAAGTGAGCAAGGGACCCACGTCTGGGCATACCCTGCCAACTTAGGGCGAACAAAGCGATACCAAAGGGGATGATGGACGGAGCGTTAGAGCAAATCAAACACTCACCCCCAGTCAACTGATCTGGGTTTAATCCATCATCATTCTTTAGCTCACTCCACCACCCCAGTTCAGACATGGCCATATGCAAATCAGTCTGACCCTGTGCCTCATGGGAACAGTCCAGCCCGAACTGCCAAGCCATGTCTTCCCTGGACCGGAAACAAGCATCCTGGGACCGGTTTCGGGTTCAAAACCCTCATCAGCCAGGCTATCTTGAATCCAGTGGCAAAGTGAGCAAGGGACCCACGTCTGGGCATACCCTGCCAACTTAGGGCGAACAAAGCGATACCAAAGGGGATGATGGACGGAGCGTTAGAGCAAATCAAACACTCACCCCCAGTCAACTGATCTGGGTTTAATCCATCATCATTCTTTAGCTCACTCCACCACCCCAGTTCAGACATGGCCATATGCAAATCAGTCTGACCCTGTGCCTCATGGGAACAGTCCAGCCC
This sequence comes from Calotriton arnoldi, assembly GCA_963921515.1. Taxonomy (NCBI): domain Eukaryota; kingdom Metazoa; phylum Chordata; class Amphibia; order Caudata; family Salamandridae; genus Calotriton; species Calotriton arnoldi. Next base: position 711,449 of record CAWUFW010006084.1, on the reverse strand, counting down.
GAACTGCCAAGCCATGTCTTCCCTGGACCGGAAACAAGCATCCTGGGACCGGTTTCGGGTTCAAAACCCTCATCAGCCAGGCTATCTTGAATCCAGTGGCAAAGTGAGCAAGGGACCCACGTCTGGGCATACCCTGCCAACTTAGGGCGAACAAAGCGATACCAAAGGGGATGATGGACGGAGCGTTAGAGCAAATCAAACACTCACCCCCAGTCAACTGATCTGGGTTTAATCCATCATCATTCTTTAGCTCACTCCACCACCCCAGTTCAGACATGGCCATATGCAAATCAGTCTGACCCTGTGCCTCATGGGAACAGTCCAGCCCGAACTGCCAAGCCATGTCTTCCCTGGACCGGAAACAAGCATCCTGGGACCGGTTTCGGGTTCAAAACCCTCATCAGCCAGGCTATCTTGAATCCAGTGGCAAAGTGAGCAAGGGACCCACGTCTGGGCATACCCTGCCAACTTAGGGCGAACAAAGCGATACCAAAGGGGATGATGGACGGAGCGTTAGAGCAAATCAAACACTCACCCCCAGTCAACTGATCTGGGTTTAATCCATCATCATTCTTTAGCTCACTCCACCACCCCAGTTCAGACATGGCCATATGCAAATCAGTCTGACCCTGTGCCTCATGGGAACAGTCCAGCCCGAACTGCCAAGCCATGTCTTCCCTGGACCGGAAACAAGCATCCTGGGACCGGTTTCGGGTTCAAAACCCTCATCAGCCAGGCTATCTTGAATCCAGTGGCAAAGTGAGCAAGGGACCCACGTCTGGGCATACCCTGCCAACTTAGGGCGAACAAAGCGATACCAAAGGGGATGATGGACGGAGCGTTAGAGCAAATCAAACACTCACCCCCAGTCAACTGATCTGGGTTTAATCCATCATCATTCTTTAGCTCACTCCACCACCCCAGTTCAGACATGGCCATATGCAAATCAGTCTGACCCTGTGCCTCATGGGAACAGTCCAGCCCGAACTGCCAAGCCATGTCTTCCCTGGACCGGAAACAAGCATCCTGGGACCGGTTTCGGGTTCAAAACCCTCATCAGCCAGGCTATCTTGAATCCAGTGGCAAAGTGAGCAAGGGACCCACGTCTGGGCATACCCTGCCAACTTAGGGCGAACAAAGCGATACCAAAGGGGATGATGGACGGAGCGTTAGAGCAAATCAAACACTCACCCCCAGTCAACTGATCTGGGTTTAATCCATCATCATTCTTTAGCTCACTCCACCACCCCAGTTCAGACATGGCCATATGCAAATCAGTCTGACCCTGTGCCTCATGGGAACAGTCCAGCCCGAACTGCCAAGCCATGTCTTCCCTGGACCGGAAACAAGCATCCTGGGACCGGTTTCGGGTTCAAAACCCTCATCAGCCAGGCTATCTTGAATCCAGTGGCAAAGTGAGCAAGGGACCCACGTCTGGGCATACCCTGCCAACTTAGGGCGAACAAAGCGATACCAAAGGGGATGATGGACGGAGCGTTAGAGCAAATCAAACACTCACCCCCAGTCAACTGATCTGGGTTTAATCCATCATCATTCTTTAGCTCACTCCACCACCCCAGTTCAGACATGGCCATATGCAAATCAGTCTGACCCTGTGCCTCATGGGAACAGTCCAGCCCGAACTGCCAAGCCATGTCTTCCCTGGACCGGAAACAAGCATCCTGGGACCGGTTTCGGGTTCAAAACCCTCATCAGCCAGGCTATCTTGAATCCAGTGGCAAAGTGAGCAAGGGACCCACGTCTGGGCATACCCTGCCAACTTAGGGCGAACAAAGCGATACCAAAGGGGATGATGGACGGAGCGTTAGAGCAAATCAAACACTCACCCCCAGTCAACTGATCTGGGTTTAATCCATCATCATTCTTTAGCTCACTCCACCAACCCCAGTTCAGACATGGCCATATGCAAATCAGTCTGACCCTGTGCCTCATGGGAACAGTCCAGCCCGAACTGCCAAGCCATGTCTTCCCTGGACCGGAAACAAGCATCCTGGGACCGGTTTCGGGTTCAAAACCCTCATCAGCCAGGCTATCTTGAATCCAGTGGCAAAGTGAGCAAGGGACCCACGTCTGGGCATACCCTGCCAACTTAGGGCGAACAAAGCGATACCAAAGGGGATGATGGACGGAGCGTTAGAGCAAATCAAACACTCACCCCCAGTCAACTGATCTGGGTTTAATCCATCATCATTCTTTAGCTCACTCCACCACCCCAGTTCAGACATGGCCATATGCAAATCAGTCTGACCCTGTGCCTCATGGGAACAGTCCAGCCCGAACTGCCAAGCCATGTCTTCCCTGGACCGGAAACAAGCATCCTGGGACCGGTTTCGGGTTCAAAACCCTCATCAGCCAGGCTATCTTGAATCCAGTGGCAAAGTGAGCAAGGGACCCACGTCTGGGCATACCCTGCCAACTTAGGGCGAACAAAGCGATACCAAAGGGGATGATGGACGGAGCGTTAGAGCAAATCAAACACTCACCCCCAGTCAACTGATCTGGGTTTAATCCATCATCATTCTTTAGCTCACTCCACCACCCCAGTTCAGACATGGCCATATGCAAATCAGTCTGACCCTGTGCCTCATGGGAACAGTCCAGCCCGAACTGCCAAGCCATGTCTTCCCTGGACCGGAAACAAGCATCCTGGGACCGGTTTCGGGTTCAAAACCCTCATCAGCCAGGCTATCTTGAATCCAGTGGCAAAGTGAGCAAGGGACCCACGTCTGGGCATACCCTGCCAACTTAGGGCGAACAAAGCGATACCAAAGGGGATGATGGACGGAGCGTTAGAGCAAATCAAACACTCACCCCCAGTCAACTGATCTGGGTTTAATCCATCATCATTCTTTAGCTCACTCCACCACCCCAGTTCAGACATGGCCATATGCAAATCAGTCTGACCCTGTGCCTCATGGGAACAGTCCAGCCCGAACTGCCAAGCCATGTCTTCCCTGGACCGGAAACAAGCATCCTGGGACCGGTTTCGGGTTCAAAACCCTCATCAGCCAGGCTATCTTGAATCCAGTGGCAAAGTGAGCAAGGGACCCACGTCTGGGCATACCCTGCCAACTTAGGGTGAACAAAGCGATACCAAAGGGGATGATGGACGGAGCGTTAGAGCAAATCAAACACTCACCCCCAGTCAACTGATCTGGGTTTAATCCATCATCATTCTTTAGCTCACTCCACCACCCCAGTTCAGACATGGCCATATGCAAATCAGTCTGACCCTGTGCCTCATGGGAACAGTCCAGCCCGAACTGCCAAGCCATGTCTTCCCTGGACCGGAAACAAGCATCCTGGGACCGGTTTCGGGTTCAAAACCCTCATCAGCCAGGCTATCTTGAATCCAGTGGCAAAGTGAGCAAGGGACCCACGTCTGGGCATACCCTGCCAACTTAGGGCGAACAAAGCGATACCAAAGGGGATGATGGACGGAGCGTTAGAGCAAATCAAACACTCACCCCCAGTCAACTGATCTGGGTTTAATCCATCATCATTCTTTAGCTCACTCCACCACCCCAGTTCAGACATGGCCATATGCAAATCAGTCTGACCCTGTGCCTCATGGGAACAGTCCAGCCCGAACTGCCAAGCCATGTCTTCCCTGGACCGGAAACAAGCATCCTGGGACCGGTTTCAGGTTCAAAACCCTCATCAGCCAGGCTATCTTGAATCCAGTGGCAAAGTGAGCAAGGGACCCACGTCTGGGCATACCCTGCCAACTTAGGGCGAACAAAGCGATACCAAAGGGGATGATGGACGGAGCGTTAGAGCAAATCAAACACTCACCCCCAGTCAACTGATCTGGGTTTAATCCATCATCATTCTTTAGCTCACTCCACCACCCCAGTTCAGACATGGCCATATGCAAATCAGTCTGACCCTGTGCCTCATGGGAACAGTCCAGCCCGAACTGCCAAGCCATGTCTTCCCTGGACCGGAAACAAGCATCCTGGGACCGGTTTCGGGTTCAAAACCCTCATCAGCCAGGCTATCTTGAATCCAGTGGCAAAGTGAGCAAGGGACCCACGTCTGGGCATACCCTGCCAACTTAGGGCGAACAAAGCGATACCAAAGGGGATGATGGACGGAGCGTTAGAGCAAATCAAACACTCACCCCCAGTCAACTGATCTGGGTTTAATCCATCATCATTCTTTAGCTCACTCCACCACCCCAGTTCAGACATGGCCATATGCAAATCAGTCTGACCCTGTGCCTCATGGGAACAGTCCAGCCCGAACTGCCAAGCCATGTCTTCCCTGGACCGGAAACAAGCATCCTGGGACCGGTTTCGGGTTCAAAACCCTCATCAGCCAGGCTATCTTGAATCCAGTGGCAAAGTGAGCAAGGGACCCACGTCTGGGCATACCCTGCCAACTTAGGGCGAACAAAGCGATACCAAAGGGGATGATGGACGGAGCGTTAGAGCAAATCAAACACTCACCCCCAGTCAACTGATCTGGGTTTAATCCATCATCATTCTTTAGCTCACTCCACCACCCCAGTTCAGACATGGCCATATGCAAATCAGTCTGACCCTGTGCCTCATGGGAACAGTCCAGCCCGAACTGCCAAGCCATGTCTTCCCTGGACCGGAAACAAGCATCCTGGGACCGGTTTCAGGTTCAAAACCCTCATCAGCCAGGCTATCTTGAATCCAGTGGCAAAGTGAGCAAGGGACCCACGTCTGGGCATACCCTGCCAACTTAGGGCGAACAAAGCGATACCAAAGGGGATGATGGACGGAGCGTTAGAGCAAATCAAACACTCACCCCCAGTCAACTGATCTGGGTTTAATCCATCATCATTCTTTAGCTCACTCCACCACCCCAGTTCAGACATGGCCATATGCAAATCAGTCTGACCCTGTGCCTCATGGGAACAGTCCAGCCCGAACTGCCAAGCCATGTCTTCCCTGGACCGGAAACAAGCATCCTGGGACCGGTTTCGGGTTCAAAACCCTCATCAGCCAGGCTATCTTGAATCCAGTGGCAAAGTGAGCAAGGGACCCACGTCTGGGCATACCCTGCCAACTTAGGGCGAACAAAGCGATACCAAAGGGGATGATGGACGGAGCGTTAGAGCAAATCAAACACTCACCCCCAGTCAACTGATCTGGGTTTAATCCATCATCATTCTTTAGCTCACTCCACCACCCCAGTTCAGACATGGCCATATGCAAATCAGTCTGACCCTGTGCCTCATGGGAACAGTCCAGCCTGAACTGCCAAGCCATGTCTTCCCTACGCCGGAAACAAGCATCCTGGGACCGGTTTCAGGTTCAAAACCCTCATCAGCAAGGCTATCTTGAATCCAGTGGCAAAGTGAGCAAGGGACCCACGTCTGGGCATACCCTGCCAACTTAGGGTGAACAATGCGATACCAAAGGGGATGATGGACGGAGCGTTAGAGCAAATCAAACACTCACCCCCAGTCAACTGATCTGGGTTTAATCCATCATCATTCTTTAGCTCACTCCACCACCCCAGTTCAGACATGGCCATATGCAAATCAGTCTGACCCTGTGCCTCATGGGAACAGTCCAGCCCGAACTGCCAAGCCATGTCTTCCCTGGACCGGAAACAAGCATCCTGGGACCGGTTTCGGGTTCAAAACCCTCATCAGCCAGGCTATCTTGAATCCAGTGGCAAAGTGAGCAAGGGACCCACGTCTGGGCATACCCTGCCAACTTAGGGCGAACAAAGCGATACCAAAGGGGATGATGGACGGAGCGTTAGAGCAAATCAAACACTCACCCCCAGTCAACTGATCTGGGTTTAATCCATCATCATTCTTTAGCTCACTCCACCACCCCAGTTCAGACATGGCCATATGCAAATCAGTCTGACCCTGTGCCTCATGGGAACAGTCCAGCCCGAACTGCCAAGCCATGTCTTCCCTGGACCGGAAACAAGCATCCTGGGACCGGTTTCGGGTTCAAAACCCTCATCAGCCAGGCTATCTTGAATCCAGTGGCAAAGTGAGCAAGGGACCCACGTCTGGGCATACCCTGCCAACTTAGGGTGAACAAAGCGATACCAAAGGGGATGATGGACGGAGCGTTAAAGCAAATCAAACACTCACCCCCAGTCAACTGATCTGGGTTTAATCCATCATCATTCTTTAGCTCACTCCACCACCCCAGTTCAGACATGGCCATATGCAAATCAGTCTGACCCTGTGCCTCATGGGAACAGTCCAGCCCGAACTGCCAAGCCATGTCTTCCCTGGACCGGAAACAAGCATCCTGGGACCGGTTTCGGGTTCAAAACCCTCATCAGCCAGGCTATCTTGAATCCAGTGGCAAAGTGAGCAAGGGACCCACGTCTGGGCATACCCTGCCAACTTAGGGCGAACAAAGCGATACCAAAGGGGATGATGGACGGAGCGTTAGAGCAAATCAAACACTCACCCCTAGTCAACTGATCTGGGTTTAATCCATCATCATTCTTTAGCTCACTCCACCACCCCAGTTCAGACATGGCCATATGCAAATCAGTCTGACCCTGTGCCTCATGGGAACAGTCCAGCCCGAACTGCCAAGCCATGTCTTCCCTGGACCGGAAACAAGCATCCTGGGACCGGTTTCGGGTTCAAAACCCTCATCAGCCAGGCTATCTTGAATCCAGTGGCAAAGTGAGCAAGGGACCCACGTCTGGGCATACCCTGCCAACTTAGGGCGAACAAAGCGATACCAAAGGGGATGATGGACGGAGCGTTAGAGCAAATCAAACACTCACCCCCAGTCAACTGATCTGGGTTTAATCCATCATCATTCTTTAGCTCACTCCACCACCCCAGTTCAGACATGGCCATATGCAAATCAGTCTGACCCTGTGCCTCATGGGAACAGTCCAGCCCGAACTGCCAAGCCATGTCTTCCCTGGACCGGAAACAAGCATCCTGGGACCGGTTTCGGGTTCAAAACCCTCATCAGCCAGGCTATCTTGAATCCAGTGGCAAAGTGAGCAAGGGACCCACGTCTGGGCATACCCTGCCAACTTAGGGCGAACAAAGCGATACCAAAGGGGATGATGGACGGAGCGTTAGAGCAAATCAAACACTCACCCCCAGTCAACTGATCTGGGTTTAATCCATCATCATTCTTTAGCTCACTCCACCACCCCAGTTCAGACATGGCCATATGCAAATCAGTCTGACCCTGTGCCTCATGGGAACAGTCCAGCCCGAACTGCCAAGCCATGTCTTCCCTGGACCGGAAACAAGCATCCTGGGACCGGTTTCGGGTTCAAAACCCTCATCAGCCAGGCTATCTTGAATCCAGTGGCAAAGTGAGCAAGGGACCCACGTCTGGGCATACCCTGCCAACTTAGGGCGAACAAAGCGATACCAAAGGGGATGATGGACGGAGCGTTAGAGCAAATCAAACACTCACCCCCAGTCAACTGATCTGGGTTTAATCCATCATCATTCTTTAGCTCACTCCACCACCCCAGTTCAGACATGGCCATATGCAAATCAGTCTGACCCTGTGCCTCATGGGAACAGTCCAGCCCGAACTGCCAAGCCATGTCTTCCCTGGACCGGAAACAAGCATCCTGGGACCGGTTTCGGGTTCAAAACCCTCATCAGCCAGGCTATCTTGAATCCAGTGGCAAAGTGAGCAAGGGACCCACGTCTGGGCATACCCTGCCAACTTAGGGCGAACAAAGCGATACCAAAGGGGATGATGGACGGAGCGTTAGAGCAAATCAAACACTCACCCCCAGTCAACTGATCTGGGTTTAATCCATCATCATTCTTTAGCTCACTCCACCACCCCAGTTCAGACATGGCCATATGCAAATCAGTCTGACCCTGTGCCTCATGGGAACAGTCCAGCCCGAACTGCCAAGCCATGTCTTCCCTGGACCGGAAACAAGCATCCTGGGACCGGTTTCGGGTTCAAAACCCTCATCAGCCAGGCTATCTTGAATCCAGTGGCAAAGTGAGCAAGGGACCCACGTCTGGGCATACCCTGCCAACTTAGGGCGAACAAAGCGATACCAAAGGGGATGATGGACGGAGCGTTAGAGCAAATCAAACACTCACCCCCAGTCAACTGATCTGGGTTTAATCCATCATCATTCTTTAGCTCACTCCACCACCCCAGTTCAGACATGGCCATATGCAAATCAGTCTGACCCTGTGCCTCATGGGAACAGTCCAGCCCGAACTGCCAAGCCATGTCTTCCCTGGACCAGAAACAAGCATCCTGGGACCGGTTTGGGGTTCAAAACCCTCATCAGCCAGGCTATCTTGAATCCAGTGGCAAAGTGAGCAAGGGACCCACGTCTGGGCATACCCTGCCAACTTAGGGCGAACAAAGCGATACCAAAGGGGATGATGGACGGAGCGTTAGAGCAAATCAAACACTCACCCCCAGTCAACTGATCTGGGTTTAATCCATCATCATTCTTTAGCTCACTCCACCACCCCAGTTCAGACATGGCCATATGCAAATCAGTCTGACCCTGTGCCTCATGGGAACAGTCCAGCCCGAACTGCCAAGCCATGTCATTCCCTGGACCGGAAACAAGCATCCTGGGACCGGTTTCGGGTTCAAAACCCTCATCAGCCAGGCTATCTTGAATCCAGTGGCAAAGTGAGCAAGGGACCCACGTCTGGGCATACCCTGCCAACTTAGGGCGAACAAAGCGATACCAAAGGGGATGATGGACGGAGCGTTAGAGCAAATCAAACACTCACCCCCAGTCAACTGATCTGGGTTTAATCCATCATCATTCTTTAGCTCACTCCACCACCCCAGTTCAGACATGGCCATATGCAAATCAGTCTGACCCTGTGCCTCATGGGAACAGTCCAGCCCGAACTGCCAAGCCATGTCTTCCCTGGACCGGAAACAAGCATCCTGGGACCGGTTTCGGGTTCAAAACCCTCATCAGCCAGGCTATCTTGAATCCAGTGGCAAAGTGAGCAAGGGACCCACGTCTGGGCATACCCTGCCAACTTAGGGCGAACAAAGCGATACCAAAGGGGATGATGGACGGAGCGTTAGAGCAAATCAAACACTCACCCCCAGTCAACTGATCTGGGTTTAATCCATCATCATTCTTTAGCTCACTCCACCACCCCAGTTCAGACATGGCCATATGCAAATCAGTCTGACCCTGTGCCTCATGGGAACAGTCCAGCCCGAACTGCCAAGCCATGTCTTCCCTGGACCGGAAACAAGCATCCTGGGACCGGTTTCGGGTTCAAAACCCTCATCAGCCAGGCTATCTTGAATCCAGTGGCAAAGTGAGCAAGGGACCCACGTCTGGGCATACCCTGCCAACTTAGGGCGAACAAAGCGATACCAAAGGGGATGATGGACGGAGCGTTAGAGCAAATCAAACACTCACCCCCAGTCAACTGATCTGGGTTTAATCCATCATCATTCTTTAGCTCACTCCACCACCCCAGTTCAGACATGGCCATATGCAAATCAGTCTGACCCTGTGCCTCATGGGAACAGTCCAGCCCGAACTGCCAAGCCATGTCTTCCCTGGACCGGAAACAAGCATCCTGGGACCGGTTTCGGGTTCAAAACCCTCATCAGCCAGGCTATCTTGAATCCAGTGGCAAAGTGAGCAAGGGACCCACGTCTGGGCATACCCTGCCAACTTAGGGTGAACAAAGCGATACCAAAGGGGATGATGGACGGAGCGTTAGAGCAAATCAAACACTCACCCCCAGTCAACTGATCTGGGTTTAATCCATCATCATTCTTTAGCTCACTCCACCACCCCAGTTCAGACATGGCCATATGCAAATCAGTCTGACCCTGTGCCTCATGGGAACAGTCCAGCCCGAACTGCCAAGCCATGTCTTCCCTGGACCGGAAACAAGCATCCTGGGACCGGTTTCGGGTTCAAAACCCTCATCAGCCAGGCTATCTTGAATCCAGTGGCAAAGTGAGCAAGGGACCCACGTCTGGGCATACCCTGCCAACTTAGGGCGAACAAAGCGATACCAAAGGGGATGATGGACGGAGCGTTAGAGCAAATCAAACACTCACCCCCAGTCAACTGATCTGGGTTTAATCCATCATCATTCTTTAGCTCACTCCACCACCCCAGTTCAGACATGGCCATATGCAAATCAGTCTGACCCTGTGCCTCATGGGAACAGTCCAGCCCGAACTGCCAAGCCATGTCTTCCCTGGACCGGAAACAAGCATCCTGGGACCGGTTTCAGGTTCAAAACCCTCATCAGCCAGGCTATCTTGAATCCAGTGGCAAAGTGAGCAAGGGACCCACGTCTGGGCATACCCTGCCAACTTAGGGCGAACAAAGCGATACCAAAGGGGATGATGGACGGAGCGTTAGAGCAAATCAAACACTCACCCCCAGTCAACTGATCTGGGTTTAATCCATCATCATTCTTTAGCTCACTCCACCACCCCAGTTCAGACATGGCCATATGCAAATCAGTCTGACCCTGTGCCTCATGGGAACAGTCCAGCCCGAACTGCCAAGCCATGTCTTCCCTGGACCGGAAACAAGCATCCTGGGACCGGTTTCGGGTTCAAAACCCTCATCAGCCAGGCTATCTTGAATCCAGTGGCAAAGTGAGCAAGGGACCCACGTCTGGGCATACCCTGCCAACTTAGGGCGAACAAAGCGATACCAAAGGGGATGATGGACGGAGCGTTAGAGCAAATCAAACACTCACCCCCAGTCAACTGATCTGGGTTTAATCCATCATCATTCTTTAGCTCACTCCACCACCCCAGTTCAGACATGGCCATATGCAAATCAGTCTGACCCTGTGCCTCATGGGAACAGTCCAGCCCGAACTGCCAAGCCATGTCTTCCCTGGACCGGAAACAAGCATCCTGGGACCGGTTTCGGGTTCAAAACCCTCATCAGCCAGGCTATCTTGAATCCAGTGGCAAAGTGAGCAAGGGACCCACGTCTGGGCATACCCTGCCAACTTAGGGTGAACAAAGCGATACCAAAGGGGATGATGGACGGAGCGTTAGAGCAAATCAAACACTCACCCCCAGTCAACTGATCTGGGTTTAATCCATCATCATTCTTTAGCTCACTCCACCACCCCAGTTCAGACATGGCCATATGCAAATCAGTCTGACCCTGTGCCTCATGGGAACAGTCCAGCCCGAACTGCCAAGCCATGTCTTCCCTGCGACCGGAAACAAGCATCCTGGGACCGGTTTCGGGTTCAAAACCCTCATCAGCCAGGCTATCTTGAATCCAGTGGCAAAGTGAGCAAGGGACCCACGTCTGGGCATACCCTGCCAACTTAGGGCGAACAAAGCGATACCAAAGGGGATGATGGACGGAGCGTTAGAGCAAATCAAACACTCACCCCCAGTCAACTGATCTGGGTTTAATCCATCATCATTCTTTAGCTCACTCCACCACCCCAGTTCAGACATGGCCATATGCAAATCAGTCTGACCCTGTGCCTCATGGGAACAGTCCAGCCCGAACTGCCAAGCCATGTCTTCCCTGGACCGGAAACAAGCATCCTGGGACCGGTTTCGGGTTCAAAACCCTCATCAGCCAGGCTATCTTGAATCCAGTGGCAAAGTGAGCAAGGGACCCACGTCTGGGCATACCCTGCCAACTTAGGGCGAACAAAGCGATACCAAAGGGGATGATGGACGGAGCGTTAGAGCAAATCAAACACTCACCCCCAGTCAACTGATCTGGGTTTAATCCATCATCATTCTTTAGCTCACTCCACCACCCCAGTTCAGACATGGCCATATGCAAATCAGTCTGACCCTGTGCCTCATGGGAACAGTCCAGCCCGAACTGCCAAGCCATGTCTTCCCTGGACCGGAAACAAGCATCCTGGGACCGGTTTCGGGTTCAAAACCCTCATCAGCCAGGCTATCTTGAATCCAGTGGCAAAGTGAGCAAGGGACCCACGTCTGGGCATACCCTGCCAACTTAGGGTGAACAAAGCGATACCAAAGGGGATGATGGACGGAGCGTTAGAGCAAATCAAACACTCACCCCCAGTCAACTGATCTGGGTTTAATCCATCATCATTCTTTAGCTCACTCCACCACCCCAGTTCAGACATGGCCATATGCAAATCAGTCTGACCCTGTGCCTCATGGGAACAGTCCAGCCCGAACTGCCAAGCCATGTCTTCCCTGGACCGGAAACAAGCATCCTGGGACCGGTTTCGGGTTCAAAACCCTCATCAGCCAGGCTATCTTGAATCCAGTGGCAAAGTGAGCAAGGGACCCACGTCTGGGCATACCCTGCCAACTTAGGGCGAACAAAGCGATACCAAAGGGGATGATGGACGGAGCGTTAGAGCAAATCAAACACTCACCCCCAGTCAACTGATCTGGGTTTAATCCATCATCATTCTTTAGCTCACTCCACCACCCCAGTTCAGACATGGCCATATGCAAATCAGTCTGACCCTGTGCCTCATGGGAACAGTCCAGCCCGAACTGCCAAGCCATGTCTTCCCTGGACCGGAAACAAGCATCCTGGGACCGGTTTCGGGTTCAAAACCCTCATCAGCCAGGCTAACTTGAATCCAGTGGCAAAGTGAGCAAGGGACCCACGTCTGGGCATACCCTGCCAACTTAGGGCGAACAAAGCGATACCAAAGGGGATGATGGACGGAGCGTTAGAGCAAATCAAACACTCACCCCCAGTCAACTGATCTGGGTTTAATCCATCATCATTCTTTAGCTCACTCCACCACCCCAGTTCAGACATGGCCATATGCAAATCAGTCTGACCCTGTGCCTCATGGGGACAGTCCAGCCCGAACTGCCAAGCCATGTCTTCCCTGGACCAGAAACAAGCATCCTGGGACCGGTTTGGGGTTCAAAACCCTCATCAGCCAGGCTATCTTGAAACCAGTGGCAAAGTGAGCAAGGGACCCACGTCTGGGCATACCCTGCCAACTTAGGGTAAACAAAGCGATACCAAAGGAGATGATGGACGGAGCATTAGAGCAAATCAAACACTCACCCCCAGTCAACTGATCTGGGTTTAATCCATCATCATTCTTTAGCTCACTCCACCACCCCAGTTCAGACATGGCCATATGCAAATCAGTCTGACCCTGTGCCTCATGGGAACAGTCCAGCCCGAACTGCCAAGCCATGTCATTCCCTGGACCGGAAACAAGCATCCTGGGACCGGTTTCGGGTTCAAAATCCTCATCAGCCAGGCTATCTTGAATCCAGTGGCAAAGTGAGCAAGGGACCCACATCTGGGCATACCCTGCCAACTTAGGGTGAACAAAGCAATACCAAAGGGGATGATGGACGGAGCGTTAGAGCAAATCAAACACTCACCCCCAGTCAACTAATCTGGGTTTAATCCGTCATCATTCTTTAGCTCACTCCACCACCCCAGTTCAGACATGGCCATATGCAAATCAGTCTGACCCTGTGCCTCATGGGAACAGTCCAGCCCGAACTGCCAAGCCATGTCTTCCCTGGACCGGAAACAAGCATCCTGGGACCGGTTTCGGGTTCAAAACCCTCATCAGCCAGGCTATCTTGAATCCAGTGGCAAAGTGAGCAAGGGACCCACGTCTGGGCATACCCTGCCAACTTAGGGCGAACAAAGCGATACCAAAGGGGATGATGGACGGAGCGTTAGAGCAAATCAAACACTCACCCCCAGTCAACTGATCTGGGTTTAATCCATCATCATTCTTTAGCTCACTCCACCACCCCAGTTCAGACATGGCCATATGCAAATCAGTCTGACCCTGTGCCTCATGGGAACAGTCCAGCCCGAACTGCCAAGCCATGTCTTCCCTGGACCGGAAACAAGCATCCTGGGACCGGTTTCGGTGTTCAAAACCCTCATCAGCCAGGCTATCTTGAATCCAGTGGCAAAGTGAGCAAGGGACCCACGTCTGGGCATACCCTGCCAACTTAGGGCGAACAAAGCGATACCAAAGGGGATGATGGACGGAGCGTTAGAGCAAATCAAACACTCACCCCCAGTCAACTGATCTGGGTTTAATCCATCATCATTCTTTAGCTCACTCCACCACCCCAGTTCAGACATGGCCATATGCAAATCAGTCTGACCCTGTGCCTCATGGGAACAGTCCAGCCTGAACTGCCAAGCCATGTCTTCCCTGGACCGGAAACAAGCATCCTGGGACCGGTTTCGGGTTCAAAACCCTCATCAGCCAGGCTATCTTGAATCCAGTGGCAAAGTGAGCAAGGGACCCACGTCTGGGCATACCCTGCCAACTTAGGGTGAACAAAGCGATACCAAAGGGGATGATGGACGGAGCGTTAGAGCAAATCAAACACTCACCCCCAGTCAACTGATCTGGGTTTAATCCATCATCATTCTTTAGCTCACTCCACCACCCCAGTTCAGACATGGCCATATGCAAATCAGTCTGACCCTGTGCCTCATGGGAACAGTCCAGCCCGAACTGCCAAGCCATGTCTTCCCTGGACCGGAAACAAGCATCCTGGGACCGGTTTCGGGTTCAAAACCCTCATCAGCCAGGCTATCTTGAATCCAGTGGCAAAGTGAGCAAGGGACCCACGTCTGGGCATACCCTGCCAACTTAGGGCGAACAAAGCGATACCAAAGGGGATGATGGACGGAGCGTTAGAGCAAATCAAACACTCACCCCCAGTCAACTGATCTGGGTTTAATCCATCATCATTCTTTAGCTCACTCCACCACCCCAGTTCAGACATGGCCATATGCAAATCAGTCTGACCCTGTGCCTCATGGGAACAGTCCAGCCCGAACTGCCAAGCCATGTCTTCCCTGGACCGGAAACAAGCATCCTGGGACCGGTTTCGGGTTCAAAACCCTCATCAGCCAGGCTATCTTGAATCCAGTGGCAAAGTGAGCAAGGGACCCACGTCTGGGCATACCCTGCCAACTTAGGGCGAACAAAGCGATACCAAAGGGGATGATGGACGGAGCGTTAGAGCAAATCAAACACTCACCCCCAGTCAACTGATCTGGGTTTAATCCATCATCATTCTTTAGCTCACTCCACCACCCCAGTTCAGACATGGCCATATGCAAATCAGTCTGACCCTGTGCCTCATGGGAACAGTCCAGCCCGAACTGCCAAGCCATGTCTTCCCTGGACCGGAAACAAGCATCCTGGGACCGGTTTCGGGTTCAAAACCCTCATCAGCCAGGCTATCTTGAATCCAGTGGCAAAGTGAGCAAGGGACCCACGTCTGGGCATACCCTGCCAACTTAGGGCGAACAAAGCGATACCAAAGGGGATGATGGACGGAGCGTTAGAGCAAATCAAACACTCACCCCCAGTCAACTGATCTGGGTTTAATCCATCATCATTCTTTAGCTCACTCCACCACCCCAGTTCAGACATGGCCATATGCAAATCAGTCTGACCCTGTGCCTCATGGGAACAGTCCAGCCCGAACTGCCAAGCCATGTCTTCCCTGGACCGGAAACAAGCATCCTGGGACCGGTTTCGGGTTCAAAACCCTCATCAGCCAGGCTATCTTGAATCCAGTGGCAAAGTGAGCAAGGGACCCACGTCTGGGCATACCCTGCCAACTTAGGGCGAACAAAGCGATACCAAAGGGGATGATGGACGGAGCGTTAGAGCAAATCAAACACTCACCCCCAGTCAACTGATCTGGGTTTAATCCATCATCATTCTTTAGCTCACTCCACCACCCCAGTTCAGACATGGCCATATGCAAATCAGTCTGACCCTGTGCCTCATGGGAACAGTCCAGCCCGAACTGCCAAGCCATGTCTTCCCTGGACCAGAAACAAGCATCCTGGGACCGGTTTCGGGTTCAAAACCCTCATCAGCCAGGCTATCTTGAATCCAGTGGCAAAGTGAGCAAGGGACCCACGTCTGGGCATACCCTGCCAACTTAGGGTGAACAAAGCGATACCAAAGGGGATGATGGACGGAGCGTTAGAGCAAATCAAACACTCACCCCCAGTCAACTGATCTGGGTTTAATCCATCATCATTCTTTAGCTCACTCCACCACCCCAGTTCAGACATGGCCATATGCAAATCAGTCTGACCCTGTGCCTCATGGGAACAGTCCAGCCCGAACTGCCAAGCCATGTCTTCCCTGGACCGGAAACAAGCATCCTGGGACCGGTTTCGGGTTCAAAACCCTCATCAGCCAGGACTATCTTGAATCCAGTGGCAAAGTGAGCAAGGGACCCACGTCTGGGCATACCCTGCCAACTTAGGGCGAACAAAGCGATACCAAAGGGGATGATGGACGGAGCGTTAGAGCAAATCAAACACTCACCCCCAGTCAACTGATCTGGGTTTAATCCATCATCATTCTTTAGCTCACTCCACCACCCCAGTTCAGACATGGCCATATGCAAATCAGTCTGACCCTGTGCCTCATGGGAACAGTCCAGCCCGAACTGCCAAGCCATGTCTTCCCTGGACCGGAAACAAGCATCCTGGGACCGGTTTCGGGTTCAAAACCCTCATCAGCCAGGCTATCTTGAATCCAGTGGCAAAGTGAGCAAGGGACCCACGTCTGGGCATACCCTGCCAACTTAGGGCGAACAAAGCGATACCAAAGGGGATGATGGACGGAGCGTTAGAGCAAATCAAACACTCACCCCCAGTCAACTGATCTGGGTTTAATCCATCATCATTCTTTAGCTCACTCCACCACCCCAGTTCAGACATGGCCATATGCAAATCAGTCTGACCCTGTGCCTCATGGGAACAGTCCAGCCCGAACTGCCAAGCCATGTCTTCCCTGGACCGGAAACAAGCATCCTGGGACCGGTTTCGGGTTCAAAACCCTCATCAGCCAGGCTATCTTGAATCCAGTGGCAAAGTGAGCAAGGGACCCACGTCTGGGCATACCCTGCCAACTTAGGGCGAACAAAGCGATACCAAAGGGGATGATGGACGGAGCGTTAGAGCAAATCAAACACTCACCCCCAGTCAACTGATCTGGGTTTAATCCATCATCATTCTTTAGCTCACTCCACCACCCCAGTTCAGACATGGCCATATGCAAATCAGTCTGACCCTGTGCCTCATGGGAACAGTCCAGCCCGAACTGCCAAGCCATGTCTTCCCTGGACCGGAAACAAGCATCCTGGGACCGGTTTCGGGTTCAAAACCCTCATCAGCCAGGCTATCTTGAATCCAGTGGCAAAGTGAGCAAGGGACCCACGTCTGGGCATACCCTGCCAACTTAGGGCGAACAAAGCGATACCAAAGGGGATGATGGACGGAGCGTTAGAGCAAATCAAACACTCACCCCCAGTCAACTGATCTGGGTTTAATCCATCATCATTCTTTAGCTCACTCCACCACCCCAGTTCAGACATGGCCATATGCAAATCAGTCTGACCCTGTGCCTCATGGGAACAGTCCAGCCCGAACTGCCAAGCCATGTCTTCCCTGGACCGGAAACAAGCATCCTGGGACCGGTTTCGGGTTCAAAACCCTCATCAGCCAGGCTATCTTGAATCCAGTGGCAAAGTGAGCAAGGGACCCACGTCTGGGCATACCCTGCCAACTTAGGGCGAACAAAGCGATACCAAAGGGGATGATGGACGGAGCGTTAGAGCAAATCAAACACTCACCCCCAGTCAACTGATCTGGGTTTAATCCATCATCATTCTTTAGCTCACTCCACCACCCCAGTTCAGACATGGCCATATGCAAATCAGTCTGACCCTGTGCCTCATGGGAACAGTCCAGCCCGAACTGCCAAGCCATGTCTTCCCTGGACCGGAAACAAGCATCCTGGGACCGGTTTCGGGTTCAAAACCCTCATCAGCCAGGCTATCTTGAATCCAGTGGCAAAGTGAGCAAGGGACCCACGTCTGGGCATACCCTGCCAACTTAGAGGCGAACAAAGCGATACCAAAGGGGATGATGGACGGAGCGTTAGAGCAAATCAAACACTCACCCCCAGTCAACTGATCTGGGTTTAATCCATCATCATTCTTTAGCTCACTCCACCACCCCAGTTCAGACATGGCCATATGCAAATCAGTCTGACCCTGTGCCTCATGGGAACAGTCCAGCCCGAACTGCCAAGCCATGTCTTCCCTGGACCGGAAACAAGCATCCTGGGACCGGTTTGGGGTTCAAAACCCTCATCAGCCAGGCTATCTTGAATCCAGTGGCAAAGTGAGCAAGGGACCCACGTCTGGGCATACCCTGCCAACTTAGGGCGAACAAAGCGATACCAAAGGGGATGATGGACGGAGCGTTAGAGCAAATCAAACACTCACCCCCAGTCAACTGATCTGGGTTTAATCCATCATCATTCTTTAGCTCACTCCACCACCCCAGTTCAGACATGGCCATATGCAAATCAGTCTGACCCTGTGCCTCATGGGAACAGTCCAGCCCGAACTGCCAAGCCATGTCTTCCCTGGACCGGAAACAAGCATCCTGGGACCGGTTTCGGGTTCAAAACCCTCATCAGCCAGGCTATCTTGAATCCAGTGGCAAAGTGAGCAAGGGACCCACGTCTGGGCATACCCTGCCAACTTAGGGCGAACAAAGCGATACCAAAGGGGATGATGGACGGAGCGTTAGAGCAAATCAAACACTCACCCCCAGTCAACTGATCTGGGTTTAATCCATCATCATTCTTTAGCTCACTCCACCACCCCAGTTCAGACATGGCCATATGCAAATCAGTCTGACCCTGTGCCTCATGGGAACAGTCCAGCCCGAACTGCCAAGCCATGTCTTCCCTGGACCGGAAACAAGCATCCTGGGACCGGTTTCGGGTTCAAAACCCTCATCAGCCAGGCTATCTTGAATCCAGTGGCAAAGTGAGCAAGGGACCCACGTCTGGGCATACCCTGCCAACTTAGGGCGAACAAAGCGATACCAAAGGGGATGATGGACGGAGCGTTAGAGCAAATCAAACACTCACCCCCAGTCAACTGATCTGGGTTTAATCCATCATCATTCTTTAGCTCACTCCACCACCCCAGTTCAGACATGGCCATATGCAAATCAGTCTGACCCTGTGCCTCATGGGAACAGTCCAGCCCGAACTGCCAAGCCATGTCATTCCCTGGACCGGAAACAAGCATCCTGGGACCGGTTTCGGGTTCAAAACCCTCATCAGCCAGGCTATCTTGAATCCAGTGGCAAAGTGAGCAAGGGACCCACGTCTGGGCATACCCTGCCAACTTAGGGCGAACAAAGCGATACCAAAGGGGATGATGGACGGAGCGTTAGAGCAAATCAAACACTCACCCCCAGTCAACTGATCTGGGTTTAATCCATCATCATTCTTTAGCTCACTCCACCACCCCAGTTCAGACATGGCCATATGCAAATCAGTCTGACCCTGTGCCTCATGGGAACAGTCCAGCCCGAACTGCCAAGCCATGTCTTCCCTGGACCGGAAACAAGCATCCTGGGACCGGTTTCGGGTTCAAAACCCTCATCAGCCAGGCTATCTTGAATCCAGTGGCAAAGTGAGCAAGGGACCCACGTCTGGGCATACCCTGCCAACTTAGGGCGAACAAAGCGATACCAAAGGGGATGATGGACGGAGCGTTAGAGCAAATCAAACACTCACCCCGAGTCAACTGATCTGGGTTTAATCCATCATCATTCTTTAGCTCACTCCACCACCCCAGTTCAGACATGGCCATATGCAAATCAGTCTGACCCTGTGCCTCATGGGAACAGTCCAGCCCGAACTGCCAAGCCATGTCTTCCCTGGACCGGAAACAAGCATCCTGGGACCGGTTTCGGGTTCAAAACCCTCATCAGCCAGGCTATCTTGAATCCAGTGGCAAAGTGAGCAAGGGACCCACGTCTGGGCATACCCTGCCAACTTAGGGCGAACAAAGCGATACCAAAGGGGATGATGGACGGAGCGTTAGAGCAAATCAAACACTCACCCCCAGTCAACTGATCTGGGTTTAATCCATCATCATTCTTTAGCTCACTCCACCACCCCAGTTCAGACATGGCCATATGCAAATCAGTCTGACCCTGTGCCTCATGGGAACAGTCCAGCCCGAACTGCCAAGCCATGTCTTCCCTGGACCGGAAACAAGCATCCTGGGACCGGTTTCGGGTTCAAAGCCCTCATCAGCCAGGCTATCTTGAATCCAGTGGCAAAGTGAGCAAGGGACCCACGTCTGGGCATACCCTGCCAACTTAGGGCGAACAAAGCGATACCAAAGGGGATGATGGACGGAGCGTTAGAGCAAATCAAACACTCACCCCCAGTCAACTGATCTGGGTTTAATCCATCATCATTCTTTAGCTCACTCCACCACCCCAGTTCAGACATGGCCATATGCAAATCAGTCTGACCCTGTGCCTCATGGAAACAGTCCAGCCCGAACTGCCAAGCCATGTCTTCCCTGGACCAGAAACAAGCATCCTGGGACCGGTTTCGGGTTCAAAACCCTCATCAGCCAGGCTATCTTGAATCCAGTGGCAAAGTGAGCAAGGGACCCACGTCTGGGCATACCCTGCCAACTTAGGGCGAACAAAGCGATACCAAAGGGGATGATGGACGGAGCGTTAGAGCAAATCAAACACTCACCCCCAGTCAACTGATCTGGGTTTAATCCATCATCATTCTTTAGCTCACTCCACCACCCCAGTTCAGACATGGCCATATGCAAATCAGTCTGACCCTGTGCCTCATGGGAACAGTCCAGCCCGAACTGCCAAGCCATGTCTTCCCTGGACCGGAAACAAGCATCCTGGGACCGGTTTCGGGTTCAAAACCCTCATCAGCCAGGCTATCTTGAATCCAGTGGCAAAGTGAGCAAGGGACCCACGTCTGGGCATACCCTGCCAACTTAGGGCGAACAAAGCGATACCAAAGGGGATGATGGACGGAGCGTTAGAGCAAATCAAACACTCACCCCCAGTCAACTGATCTGGGTTTAATCCATCATCATTCTTTAGCTCACTCCACCACCCCAGTTCAGACATGGCCATATGCAAATCAGTCTGACCCTGTGCCTCATGGGAACAGTCCAGCCCGAACTGCCAAGCCATGTCTTCCCTGGACCGGAAACAAGCATCCTGGGACCGGTTTCGGGTTCAAAACCCTCATCAGCCAGGCTATCTTGAATCCAGTGGCAAAGTGAGCAAGGGACCCACGTCTGGGCATACCCTGCCAACTTAGGGCGAACAAAGCGATACCAAAGGGGATGATGGACGGAGCGTTAGAGCAAATCAAACACTCACCCCCAGTCAACTGATCTGGGTTTAATCCATCATCATTCTTTAGCTCACTCCACCACCCCAGTTCAGACATGGCCATATGCAAATCAGTCTGACCCTGTGCCTCATGGGAACAGTCCAGCCCGAACTGCCAAGCCATGTCTTCCCTGGACCGGAAACAAGCATCCTGGGACCGGTTTCGGGTTCAAAACCCTCATCAGCCAGGCTATCTTGAATCCAGTGGCAAAGTGAGCAAGGGACCCACGTCTGGGCATACCCTGCCAACTTAGGGCGAACAAAGCGATACCAAAGGGGATGATGGACGGAGCGTTAGAGCAAATCAAACACTCACCCCCAGTCAACTGATCTGGGTTTAATCCATCATCATTCTTTAGCTCACTCCACCACCCCAGTTCAGACATGGCCATATGCAAATCAGTCTGACCCTGTGCCTCATGGGAACAGTCCAGCCCGAACTGCCAAGCCATGTCTTCCCTGGACCGGAAACAAGCATCCTGGGACCGGTTTCGGGTTCAAAACCCTCATCAGCCAGGCTATCTTGAATCCAGTGGCAAAGTGAGCAAGGGACCCACGTCTGGGCATACCCTGCCAACTTAGGGCGAACAAAGCGATACCAAAGGGGATGATGGACGGAGCGTTAGAGCAAATCAAACACTCACCCCCAGTCAACTGATCTGGGTTTAATCCATCATCATTCTTTAGCTCACTCCACCACCCCAGTTCAGACATGGCCATATGCAAATCAGTCTGACCCTGTGCCTCATGGGAACAGTCCAGCCCGAACTGCCAAGCCATGTCTTCCCTGGACCGGAAACAAGCATCCTGGGACCGGTTTCGGGTTCAAAACCCTCATCAGCCAGGCTATCTTGAATCCAGTGGCAAAGTGAGCAAGGGACCCACGTCTGGGCATACCCTGCCAACTTAGGGCGAACAAAGCGATACCAAAGGGGATGATGGACGGAGCGTTAGAGCAAATCAAACACTCACCCCCAGTCAACTGATCTGGGTTTAATCCATCATCATTCTTTAGCTCACTCCACCACCCCAGTTCAGACATGGCCATATGCAAATCAGTCTGACCCTGTGCCTCATGGGAACAGTCCAGCCCGAACTGCCAAGCCATGTCTTCCCTGGACCGGAAACAAGCATCCTGGGACCGGTTTCGGGTTCAAAACCCTCATCAGCCAGGCTATCTTGAATCCAGTGGCAAAGTGAGCAAGGGACCCACGTCTGGGCATACCCTGCCAACTTAGGGCGAACAAAGCGATACCAAAGGGGATGATGGACGGAGCGTTAGAGCAAATCAAACACTCACCCCCAGTCAACTGATCTGGGTTTAATCCATCATCATTCTTTAGCTCACTCCACCACCCCAGTTCAGACATGGCCATATGCAAATCAGTCTGACCCTGTGCCTCATGGGAACAGTCCAGCCCGAACTGCCAAACCATGTCTTCCCTGGACCGGAAACAAGCATCCTGGGACCGGTTTCGGGTTCAAAACCCTCATCAGCCAGGCTATCTTGAATCCAGTGGCAAAGTGAGCAAGGGACCCACGTCTGGGCATACCCTGCCAACTTAGGGCGAACACAGCGATACCAAAGGGGATGATGGACGGAGCGTTAGAGCAAATCAAACACTCACCCCCAGTCAACTGATCTGGGTTTAATCCATCATCATTCTTTAGCTCACTCCACCACCCCAGTTCAGACATGGCCATATGCAAATCAGTCTGACCCTGTGCCTCATGGGAACAGTCCAGCCCGAACTGCCAAGCCATGTCTTCCCTGGACCGGAAACAAGCATCCTGGGACCGGTTTCGGGTTCAAAACCCTCATCAGCCAGGCTATCTTGAATCCAGTGGCAAAGTGAGCAAGGGACCCACGTCTGGGCATACCCTGCCAACTTAGGGCGAACAAAGCGATACCAAAGGGGATGATGGACGGAGCGTTAGAGCAAATCAAACACTCACCCCCAGTCAACTGATCTGGGTTTAATCCATCATCATTCTTTAGCTCACTCCACCACCCCAGTTCAGACATGGCCATATGCAAATCAGTCTGACCCTGTGCCTCATGGGAACAGTCCAGCCCGAACTGCCAAGCCATGTCTTCCCTGGACCGGAAACAAGCATCCTGGGACCGGTTTCGGGTTCAAAACCCTCATCAGCCAGGCTATCTTGAATCCAGTGGCAAAGTGAGCAAGGGACCCACGTCTGGGCATACCCTGCCAACTTAGGGCGAACAAAGCGATACCAAAGGGGATGATGGACGGAGCGTTAGAGCAAATCAAACACTCACCCCCAGTCAACTGATCTGGGTTTAATCCATCATCATTCTTTAGCTCACTCCACCACCCCAGTTCAGACATGGCCATATGCAAATCAGTCTGACCCTGTGCCTCATGGGAACAGTCCAGCCCGAACTGCCAAGCCATGTCTTCCCTGGACCGGAAACAAGCATCCTGGGACCGGTTTCGGGTTCAAAACCCTCATCAGCCAGGCTATCTTGAATCCAGTGGCAAAGTGAGCAAGGGACCCACGTCTGGGCATACCCTGCCAACTTAGGGTGAACAAAGCGATACCAAAGGGGATGATGGACGGAGCGTTAGAGCAAATCAAACACTCACCCCCAGTCAACTGATCTGGGTTTAATCCATCATCATTCTTTAGCTCACTCCACCACCCCAGTTCAGACATGGCCATATGCAAATCAGTCTGACCCTGTGCCTCATGGGAACAGTCCAGCCCGAACTGCCAAGCCATGTCTTCCCTGGACCGGAAACAAGCATCCTGGGACCGGTTTCGGGTTCAAAACCCTCATCAGCCAGGCTATCTTGAATCCAGTGGCAAAGTGAGCAAGGGACCCACGTCTGGGCATACCCTGCCAACATAGGGCGAACAAAGCGATACCAAAGGGGATGATGGACGGAGCGTTAGAGCAAATCAAACACTCACCCCCAGTCAACTGATCTGGGTTTAATCCATCATCATTCTTTAGCTCACTCCACCACCCCAGTTCAGACATGGCCATATGCAAATCAGTCTGACCCTGTGCCTCATGGGAACAGTCCAGCCCGAACTGCCAAGCCATGTCTTCCCTGGACTGGAAACAAGCATCCTGGGACCGGTTTCGGGTTCAAAACCCTCATCAGCCAGGCTATCTTGAATCCAGTGGCAAAGTGAGCAAGGGACCCACGTCTGGGCATACCCTGCCAACTTAGAGGCGAACAAAGCGATACCAAAGGGGATGATGGACGGAGCGTTAGAGCAAATCAAACACTCACCCCCAGTCAACTGATCTGGGTTTAATCCATCATCATTCTTTAGCTCACTCCACCACCCCAGTTCAGACATGGCCATATGCAAATCAGTCTGACCCTGTGCCTCATGGGAACAGTCCAGCCCGAACTGCCAAGCCATGTCTTCCCTGGACCGGAAACAAGCATCCTGGGACCGGTTTCGGGTTCAAAACCCTCATCAGCCAGGCTATCTTGAATCCAGTGGCAAAGTGAGCAAGGGACCCACGTCTGGGCATACCCTGCCAACTTAGGGCGAACAAAGCGATACCAAAGGGGATGATGGACGGAGCGTTAGAGCAAATCAAACACTCACCCCCAGTCAACTGATCTGGGTTTAATCCATCATCATTCTTTAGCTCACTCCACCACCCCAGTTCAGACATGGCCATATGCAAATCAGTCTGACCCTGTGCCTCATGGGAACAGTCCAGCCCGAACTGCCAAGCCATGTCTTCCCTGGACCAGAAACAAGCATCCTGGGACCGGTTTCGGGTTCAAAGCCCTCATCAGCCAGGCTATCTTGAATCCAGTGGCAAAGTGAGCAAGGGACCCACGTCTGGGCATACCCTGCCAACTTAGGGCGAACAAAGCGATACCAAAGGGGATGATGGACGGAGCGTTAGAGCAAATCAAACACTCACCCCCAGTCAACTGATCTGGGTTTAATCCATCATCATTCTTTAGCTCACTCCACCACCCCAGTTCAGACATGGCCATATGCAAATCAGTCTGACCCTGTGCCTCATGGGAACAGTCCAGCCCGAACTGCCAAGCCATGTCTTCCCTGGACCGGAAACAAGCATCCTGGGACCGGTTTCGGGTTCAAAACCCTCATCAGCCAGGCTATCTTGAATCCAGTGGCAAAGTGAGCAAGGGACCCACGTCTGGGCATACCCTGCCAACTTAGGGTGAACAAAGCGATACCAAAGGGGATGATGGACGGAGCGTTAGAGCAAATCAAACACTCACCCCCAGTCAACTGATCTGGGTTTAATCCATCATCATTCTTTAGCTCACTCCACCACCCCAGTTCAGACATGGCCATATGCAAATCAGTCTGACCCTGTGCCTCATGGGAACAGTCCAGCCCGAACTGCCAAGCCATGTCTTCCCTGGACCGGAAACAAGCATCCTGGGACCGGTTTCGGGTTCAAAACCCTCATCAGCCAGGCTATCTTGAATCCAGTGGCAAAGTGAGCAAGGGACCCACGTCTGGGCATACCCTGCCAACTTAGGGCGAACAAAGCGATACCAAAGGGGATGATGGACGGAGCGTTAGAGCAAATCAAACACTCACCCCCAGTCAACTGATCTGGGTTTAATCCATCATCATTCTTTAGCTCACTCCACCACCCCAGTTCAGACATGGCCATATGCAAATCAGTCTGACCCTGTGCCTCATGGGAACAGTCCAGCCCGAACTGCCAAGCCATGTCTTCCCTGGACCGGAAACAAGCATCCTGGGACCGGTTTCGGGTTCAAAACCCTCATCAGCCAGGCTATCTTGAATCCAGTGGCAAAGTGAGCAAGGGACCCACGTCTGGGCATACCCTGCCAACTTAGGGTGAACAAAGCGATACCAAAGGGGATGATGGACGGAGCGTTAGAGCAAATCAAACACTCACCCCCAGTCAACTGATCTGGGTTTAATCCATCATCATTCTTTAGCTCACTCCACCACCCCAGTTCAGACATGGCCATATGCAAATCAGTCTGACCCTGTGCCTCATGGGAACAGTCCAGCCCGAACTGCCAAGCCATGTCTTCCCTGGACCGGAAACAAGCATCCTGGGACCGGTTTCGGGTTCAAAACCCTCATCAGCCAGGCTATCTTGAATCCAGTGGCAAAGTGAGCAAGGGACCCACGTCTGGGCATACCCTGCCAACTTAGGGCGAACAAAGCGATACCAAAGGGGATGATGGACGGAGCGTTAGAGCAAATCAAACACTCACCCCCAGTCAACTGATCTGGGTTTAATCCATCATCATTCTTTAGCTCACTCCACCACCCCAGTTCAGACATGGCCATATGCAAATCAGTCTGACCCTGTGCCTCATGGGAACAGTCCAGCCCGAACTGCCAAGCCATGTCTTCCCTGGACCGGAAACAAGCATCCTGGGACCGGTTTCGGGTTCAAAACCCTCATCAGCCAGGCTATCTTGAATCCAGTGGCAAAGTGAGCAAGGGACCCACGTCTGGGCATACCCTGCCAACTTAGGGCGAACAAAGCGATACCAAAGGGGATGATGGACGGAGCGTTAGAGCAAATCAAACACTCACCCCCAGTCAACTGATCTGGGTTTAATCCATCATCATTCTTTAGCTCACTCCACCACCCCAGTTCAGACATGGCCATATGCAAATCAGTCTGACCCTGTGCCTCATGGGAACAGTCCAGCCCGAACTGCCAAGCCATGTCTTCCCTGGACCGGAAACAAGCATCCTGGGACCGGTTTCGGGTTCAAAACCCTCATCAGCCAGGCTATCTTGAATCCAGTGGCAAAGTGAGCAAGGGACCCACGTCTGGGCATACCCTGCCAACTTAGGGGCGAACAAAGCGATACCAAAGGGGATGATGGACGGAGCGTTAGAGCAAATCAAACACTCACCCCCAGTCAACTGATCTGGGTTTAATCCATCATCATTCTTTAGCTCACTCCACCACCCCAGTTCAGACATGGCCATATGCAAATCAGTCTGACCCTGTGCCTCATGGGAACAGTCCAGCCCGAACTGCCAAGCCATGTCTTCCCTGGACCGGAAACAAGCATCCTGGGACCGGTTTCGGGTTCAAAACCCTCATCAGCCAGGCTATCTTGAATCCAGTGGCAAAGTGAGCAAGGGACCCACGTCTGGGCATACCCTGCCAACTTAGGGCGAACAAAGCGATACCAAAGGGGATGATGGACGGAGCGTTAGAGCAAATCAAACACTCACCCCCAGTCAACTGATCTGGGTTTAATCCATCATCATTCTTTAGCTCACTCCACCACCCCAGTTCAGACATGGCCATATGCAAATCAGTCTGACCCTGTGCCTCATGGGAACAGTCCAGCCCGAACTGCCAAGCCATGTCTTCCCTGGACCGGAAACAAGCATCCTGGGACCGGTTTCGGGTTCAAAACCCTCATCAGCCAGGCTATCTTGAATCCAGTGGCAAAGTGAGCAAGGGACCCACGTCTGGGCATACCCTGCCAACTTAGGGCGAACAAAGCGATACCAAAGGGGATGATGGACGGAGCGTTAGAGCAAATCAAACACTCACCCCCAGTCAACTGATCTGGGTTTAATCCATCATCATTCTTTAGCTCACTCCACCACCCCAGTTCAGACATGGCCATATGCAAATCAGTCTGACCCTGTGCCTCATGGGAACAGTCCAGCCCGAACTGCCAAGCCATGTCTTCCCTGGACCGGAAACAAGCATCCTGGGACCGGTTTCGGGTTCAAAACCCTCATCAGCCAGGCTATCTTGAATCCAGTGGCAAAGTGAGCAAGGGACCCACGTCTGGGCATACCCTGCCAACTTAGGGCGAACAAAGCGATACCAAAGGGGATGATGGACGGAGCGTTAGAGCAAATCAAACCACTCACCCCCAGTCAACTGATCTGGGTTTAATCCATCATCATTCTTTAGCTCACTCCACCACCCCAGTTCAGACATGGCCATATGCAAATCAGTCTGACCCTGTGCCTCATGGGAACAGTCCAGCCCGAACTGCCAAGCCATGTCTTCCCTGGACCGGAAACAAGCATCCTGGGACCGGTTTCGGGTTCAAAACCCTCATCAGCCAGGCTATCTTGAATCCAGTGGCAAAGTGAGCAAGGGACCCACGTCTGGGCATACCCTGCCAACTTAGGGCGAACAAAGCGATACCAAAGGGGATGATGGACGGAGCGTTAGAGCAAATCAAACACTCACCCCCAGTCAACTGATCTGGGTTTAATCCATCATCATTCTTTAGCTCACTCCACCACCCCAGTTCAGACATGGCCATATGCAAATCAGTCTGACCCTGTGCCTCATGGGAACAGTCCAGCCCGAACTGCCAAGCCATGTCTTCCCTGGACCGGAAACAAGCATCCTGGGACCGGTTTCGGGTTCAAAACCCTCATCAGCCAGGCTATCTTGAATCCAGTGGCAAAGTGAGCAAGGGACCCACGTCTGGGCATACCCTGCCAACTTAGGGCGAACAAAGCGATACCAAAGGGGATGATGGACGGAGCGTTAGAGCAAATCAAACACTCACCCCCAGTCAACTGATCTGGGTTTAATCCATCATCATTCTTTAGCTCACTCCACCACCCCAGTTCAGACATGGCCATATGCAAATCAGTCTGACCCTGTGCCTCATGGGAACAGTCCAGCCCGAACTGCCAAGCCATGTCTTCCCTGGACCGGAAACAAGCATCCTGGGACCGGTTTCGGGTTCAAAACCCTCATCAGCCAGGCTATCTTGAATCCAGTGGCAAAGTGAGCAAGGGACCCACGTCTGGGCATACCCTGCCAACTTAGGGCGAACAAAGCGATACCAAAGGGGATGATGGATGGACGGAGCGTTAGAGCAAATCAAACACTCACCCCCAGTCAACTGATCTGGGTTTAATCCATCATCATTCTTTAGCTCACTCCACCACCCCAGTTCAGACATGGCCATATGCAAATCAGTCTGACCCTGTGCCTCATGGGAACAGTCCAGCCCGAACTGCCAAGCCATGTCTTCCCTGGACCGGAAACAAGCATCCTGGGACCGGTTTCGGGTTCAAAACCCTCATCAGCCAGGCTATCTTGAATCCAGTGGCAAAGTGAGCAAGGGACCCACGTCTGGGCATACCCTGCCAACTTAGGGCGAACAAAGCGATACCAAAGGGGATGATGGACGGAGCGTTAGAGCAAATCAAACACTCACCCCCAGTCAACTGATCTGGGTTTAATCCATCATCATTCTTTAGCTCACTCCACCACCCCAGTTCAGACATGGCCATATGCAAATCAGTCTGACCCTGTGCCTCATGGGAACAGTCCAGCCCGAACTGCCAAGCCATGTCTTCCCTGGACCGGAAACAAGCATCCTGGGACCGGTTTCGGGTTCAAAACCCTCATCAGCCAGGCTATCTTGAATCCAGTGGCAAAGTGAGCAAGGGACCCACGTCTGGGCATACCCTGCCAACTTAGGGCGAACAAAGCGATACCAAAGGGGATGATGGACGGAGCGTTAGAGCAAATCAAACACTCACCCCCAGTCAACTGATCTGGGTTTAATCCATCATCATTCTTTAGCTCACTCCACCACCCCAGTTCAGACATGGCCATATGCAAATCAGTCTGACCCTGTGCCTCATGGGAACAGTCCAGCCCGAACTGCCAAGCCATGTCTTCCCTGGACCGGAAACAAGCATCCTGGGACCGGTTTCGGGTTCAAAGCCCTCATCAGCCAGGCTATCTTGAATCCAGTGGCAAAGTGAGCAAGGGACCCACGTCTGGGCATACCCTGCCAACTTAGGGCGAACAAAGCGATACCAAAGGGGATGATGGACGGAGCGTTAGAGCAAATCAAACACTCACCCCCAGTCAACTGATCTGGGTTTAATCCATCATCATTCTTTAGCTCACTCCACCACCCCAGTTCAGACATGGCCATATGCAAATCAGTCTGACCCTGTGCCTCATGGGAACAGTCCAGCCCGAACTGCCAAGCCATGTCTTCCCTGGACCGGAAACAAGCATCCTGGGACCGGTTTCGGGTTCAAAACCCTCATCAGCCAGGCTATCTTGAATCCAGTGGCAAAGTGAGCAAGGGACCCACGTCTGGGCATACCCTGCCAACTTAGGGTGAACAAAGCGATACCAAAGGGGATGATGGACGGAGCGTTAGAGCAAATCAAACACTCACCCCCAGTCAACTGATCTGGGTTTAATCCATCATCATTCTTTAGCTCACTCCACCACCCCAGTTCAGACATGGCCATATGCAAATCAGTCTGACCCTGTGCCTCATGGGAACAGTCCAGCCCGAACTGCCAAGCCATGTCTTCCCTGGACCGGAAACAAGCATCCTGGGACCGGTTTCGGGTTCAAAACCCTCATCAGCCAGGCTATCTTGAATCCAGTGGCAAAGTGAGCAAGGGACCCACGTCTGGGCATACCCTGCCAACTTAGGGCGAACAAAGCGATACCAAAGGGGATGATGGACGGAGCGTTAGAGCAAATCAAACACTCACCCCCAGTCAACTGATCTGGGTTTAATCCATCATCATTCTTTAGCTCACTCCACCACCCCAGTTCAGACATGGCCATATGCAAATCAGTCTGACCCTGTGCCTCATGGGAACAGTTCAGCCCGAACTGCCAAGCCATGTCTTCCCTGGACCGGAAACAAGCATCCTGGGACCGGTTTCGGGTTCAAAACCCTCATCAGCCAGGCTATCTTGAATCCAGTGGCAAAGTGAGCAAGGGACCCACGTCTGGGCATACCCTGCCAACTTAGGGCGAACAAAGCGATACCAAAGGGGATGATGGACGGAGCGTTAGAGCAAATCAAACCACTCACCCCCAGTCAACTGATCTGGGTTTAATCCATCATCATTCTTTAGCTCACTCCACCACCCCAGTTCAGACATGGCCATATGCAAATCAGTCTGACCCTGTGCCTCATGGGAACAGTCCAGCCCGAACTGCCAAGCCATGTCTTCCCTGGACCGGAAACAAGCATCCTGGGACCGGTTTCGGGTTCAAAACCCTCATCAGCCAGGCTATCTTGAATCCAGTGGCAAAGTGAGCAAGGGACCCACGTCTGGGCATACCCTGCCAACTTAGGGCGAACAAAGCGATACCAAAGGGGATGATGGACGGAGCGTTAGAGCAAATCAAACACTCACCCCCAGTCAACTGATCTGGGTTTAATCCATCATCATTCTTTAGCTCACTCCACCACCCCAGTTCAGACATGGCCATATGCAAATCAGTCTGACCCTGTGCCTCATGGGAACAGTCCAGCCCGAACTGCCAAGCCATGTCTTCCCTGGACCGGAAACAAGCATCCTGGGACCGGTTTCGGGTTCAAAACCCTCATCAGCCAGGCTATCTTGAATCCAGTGGCAAAGTGAGCAAGGGACCCACGTCTGGGCATACCCTGCCAACTTAGGGCGAACAAAGCGATACCAAAGGGGATGATGGACGGAGCGTTAGAGCAAATCAAACACTCACCCCCAGTCAACTGATCTGGGTTTAATCCATCATCATTCTTTAGCTCACTCCACCACCCCAGTTCAGACATGGCCATATGCAAATCAGTCTGACCCTGTGCCTCATGGGAACAGTCCAGCCCGAACTGCCAAGCCATGTCTTCCCTGGACCGGAAACAAGCATCCTGGGACCGGTTTCGGGTTCAAAACCCTCATCAGCCAGGCTATCTTGAATCCAGTGGCAAAGTGAGCAAGGGACCCACGTCTGGGCATACCCTGCCAACTTAGGGCGAACAAAGCGATACCAAAGGGGATGATGGATGGATGGATGGAGCGTTAGAACAAATCAAACACTCACCCCCAGTCAACTGATCTGGGTTTAATCCATCATCATTCTTTAGCTCACTCCACCACCCCAGTTCAGACATGGACATATGCAAATCAGTCTGACCCTGTGCCTCATGGGAGCAGTCCAGCCCAAACTGCCAAGCCATGTCTTCCGTGGACCAGAAACAAGCATCCTGGGACCGATTTCGGGTTCAAAACCCTCATCAGCCAGGCTATCTTGAATACAGTGGCAAAGTGAGCAAGGGACCCAAGTCTGGGCATACCCTGCCAACTTAGGGCGAACAAAGCGATACCAAAGGGGATGATGGACGGAGCGTTAGAGCAAATCAAACACTCACCCCCAGTCAACTGATCTGGGTTTAATCCATCATCATTCTTTAGCTCACTCCACCACCCCAGTTCAGACATGGCCATATGCAAATCAGTCTGACCCTGTGCCTCATGGGAACAGTCCAGCCCGAACTGCCAAGCCATGTCTTCCCTGGACCGGAAACAAGCATCCTGGGACCGGTTTCGGGTTCAAAACCCTCATCAGCCAGGCTATCTTGAATCCAGTGGCAAAGTGAGCAAGGGACCCACGTCTGGGCATACCCTGCCAACTTAGGGTGAACAAAGCGATACCAAAGGGGATGATGGACGGAGCGTTAGAGCAAATCAAACACTCACCCCCAGTCAACTGATCTGGGTTTAATCCATCATCATTCTTTAGCTCACTCCACCACCCCAGTTCAGACATGGCCATATGCAAATCAGTCTGACCCTGTGCCTCATGGGAACAGTCCAGCCCGAACTGCCAAGCCATGTCTTCCCTGGACCGGAAACAAGCATCCTGGGACCGGTTTCGGGTTCAAAACCCTCATCAGCCAGGCTATCTTGAATCCAGTGGCAAAGTGAGCAAGGGACCCACGTCTGGGCATACCCTGCCAACTTAGGGCGAACAAAGCGATACCAAAGGGGATGATGGACGGAGCGTTAGAGCAAATCAAACACTCACCCCCAGTCAACTGATCTGGGTTTAATCCATCATCATTCTTTAGCTCACTCCACCACCCCAGTTCAGACATGGCCATATGCAAATCAGTCTGACCCTGTACCTCATGGGAACAGTCCAGCCCGAACTGCCAAGCCATGTCTTCCCTGGACCGGAAACAAGCATCCTGGGACCGGTTTCGGGTTCAAAACCCTAATCAGCCAGGCTATCTTGAATCCAGTGGCAAAGTGAGCAAGGGACCCACGTCTGGGCATACCCTGCCAATTTAGGGTGAACAAAACGATACCAAAGCGGATGATGGACGGAGCGTTAGAGCAAATCAAACACTCACCCCCAGTCAACTGATCTGGGTTTAATCCATCATCATTCTTTAGCTCACTCCACCACCCCAGTTCAGACATGGCCATATGCAAATCAGTCTGACCCTGTGCCTCATGGGAACAGTCCAGCCCGAACTGCCAAGCAATGTGGAGTGAGCTAAAGAATGATGATGGATTAAATCCAGATCAGTTGACTGGGGGCAAGTGTTTGATTAGCTCAAATGCTCCGTCCATCATACCCTTTGATATCGCTTTGTTTGCCCTAAGTTGGCAGGGTATGCCCAGACGTGGGTCCCTTGCTCACTTTGCCACTGGATTCAAACGAGCCTGGCTGATGACGGCTGAATAGCCCGAAACCGGTCCCAGGATGCTTGTTTCCGGTCCAGGGAAGACATGGTTTGGCAGTTCGGGCTGGACTGTTCCCATGAGGTACAGGGTCAGACTGATTTGCATATGGCCATGTCTGAACTGGGGTGGTGGAGTGAGCTAAAGAATGATGATGGATTAAACCCAGATCAGTTGACTGGGGGCTAGTATTTGATTAGCTCAAACGCTCCGTCCATCATCCCCTTTGGTATCGCTTTGTTCGCCCTAAGTTGGCAGGGTATGCCCAGACGTGGGTCCCTTGCTCACTTTGCCACTGGATTCAAGCTAGCCTGGCTGATGACGGCTGAATAGCCCGAAACCGGTCCCAGGATGCTTGTTTTAGTCCAGGGAAGACATGGCTTGGCAGTTCTGGCTGGACTGTTCCCATGAGGCACAGGGTCAGACTGATTTGCATCTGGCCATGTCTGAACTGGGGTGGTGGATTGAGCTAAAGAATGATGATGGATTAAACCCAGATCAGTTGACTGGGGGCGAGTGTTTGATTAGCTGAAACGCTCCGTCCATCATCCCCTTTGGTATCGCTTTGTTCGCCCTTAGTTGGCAGGGTATGCCCAGACGTGGGTCCCTTGCTCACTTTGCCACTGGATTCAAGCTAGCCTGGCTGATGACGGCTGAATAGCCCGAAACCGGTCCCAGGATGCTTGTTTCCGGTCCAGGGAAGACATGGCTTGGCAGTTCGGGCTGGACTGTTCCCATGAGGCACAGGGTCAGACTGATTTGCATATGGCCATGTCTGAACTGGGGTGGTGGAGTGAGCTAAAGAATGATGATGGATTAAACGCAGATCAGTTGACTGGGGGCGAGTGTTTGATTAGCTCAAACGCTCCATCCATCATCCCCTTTGGTATCGCTTTGTTCGCCCTAAGTTGGCAGGGTATGCCCAGACGTGGATCCCTTGCTCACTTTGCCACTGGATTCAAGCTAGCCTGGCTGATGATGGCTGAATAGCCCGAAACTGGTCCCAGGATGCTTGTTTCCGGTCCAGGGAAAATATGGCTTGGCAGTTCGGGCTGGACTGTTCCCATGAGGCACAGGGTCAGACTGTTTTGCATATGGCCATGTCTGAACTGGGGTGGTGGAGTGAGCTAAAGAATGATGATGGATTAAACCCAGATCAGTTGACTGGGGGCGAGTGTTTGATTAGCTAAAACGCTCCGTCCATCATCCCCTTTGGTATCTCTTTGTTCTCCCTAAGTTGGCAGGGTATGCCCAGACGTGGGTCCCCTGCTCACTTTGCCACTGGATTCAAGCTAGCCTGGTTGATGATGGCTGAATAGCCCGAAACCGGTCCCAGGATGCTTGTTTCTGGTCCAGGGAAGACATGGCTTGGCAGTTCAGGCTGGACTGTTCCCATGAGGCACAGGGTCAGACTGATTTGCATATGGCCATGTCTGAACTGGGGTGGTGGAGTGAGCTAAAGAATGATGATGGATTAAAACCAGATCAGTTGACTGGGGGCGAGTGTTTGATTAGCTCAAACGCTCCGTCCATCATCCCCTTTGGTATCGCTTTGTTCGCCCTAAGTTGGCAAGGTATGCCCAGACGTGGGACCCTTGCTCACTTTGCCACTGGATTCAAGCTAGCCTGGCTGATGACGGCTGAATAGCCCGAAACCGGTCCCAGGATGCTTGTTTCCGGTCCAGGGAAGACATGGCTTGGCAGTTCGGGCTGGACTGTTCCCATGAGGCACAGGGTCAGACTGATTTGCATATGGCCATGTCTGAACTGGGGTGGTGGAGTGAGCTTAAGAATGATGATGGATTAAACCCAGATCAGTTGACTGGGGGCGAGTATTTGATTAGCTCAAACGCTCCGTCCATCATAACCTTTGGTATCGCTTCATCCGCCCTAAGTTGGCAGGGTATGCCCAGACGTGGGTTCCTTGCTCACTTTGCCACTGGATTCAAGCTAGCCTGGCTGATGATGGCTGAATAGCCCGAAACCAGTCCCAGGATGCTTGTTTCCGGTCCAGGGAAGACATGGCTTGGCAGTTCGGGCTGGACTGTCCCCATGAGGCACAGGGTCAGACTGATTTGCATATGGCCATGTCTGAACTGGGGTGGTGGAGTGAGCTAAAGAATGATGATGGATTAAACCCAGATCAGTTGACTGGGGGCGAGTGTTTGATTAGCTCAAGCGCTCCGTCCATCATCCCCTTTGGTATTGCTTTGTTCACCCTAAGTTGGCAGGGTATGCCCAGACGTGGGTCCCTTGCTCACTTTGCCACTGGATTCAAGCTAGCCTGGCTGATGACGGATGAATAGCCCGAAACCTGTCCCAGGATGCTTGTTTCCGGTCCAGGGAATACATGGCTTGGCAGTTCGGGCTGGACTGTTCCCATTAGGCACAGGGTCAGACTGATTTGCATATGGCCATGTCTGAACTGGGGTGGTGGAGTGAGCTAAAGAATGATGATGGATTAAACCCAGATCAGTTGACTGGGGGCGAGTGTTTGATTAGCTCAAATGCTCCGTCCATCATCCCCTTTGGTATCGCTTTGTTCGCCCTAAGTTGGCAGGGTATGCCCAGACGTGGATCCCTTGCTCACTTTGCCGCTGGATTCAAGCTAGCTTGGCTGATGACGGCTGAATAGCCCGAAACCGGCCCCAGGATGCTTGTTTCCGGTCCAGGGAAGACATGGTTTGGCAGTTCGGGCTGGACTGTTCCCATAAGGCACAGGGTCAGACTGATTTGCATACGGCCATGTCTGAACTGGGGTGGTGGAGTGAGCTAAAGAATGATGATGGATTAAACCCAGATCAGTTGACTGGGGGCGAGTGTTTGATTAGCTCAATCGCTCCGTCCATCATCCCCTTTGGTATCGCTTTGTTCGCCCTAAGTTGGCAGGGTATGCCCAGACATGGGTCCGTTGCTCAACTTGCCACTGGATTCAAGCTAGCCTGGCTGATGACGGCTGAATAGCCCGAAACTGGTCCCAGGATGCTTGTTTCCGGTCCAGGGAAGACATGGCTTGGCAGTTCGGGCTGGACTGTTCCCATGAGGCACAGGGTCAGACTAATTTGCATATGGCCTTGTCTGAACTTGGGTGCTGGAGTGAGCTAAAGAATGATGATGGATTAAACCCAGATCAGTTGACTGGGGGCGAGTGTTTGATTAGCTCAAACGCTCCGTCCATCATTCCCTTTGGTATCGCTTTGTTCGCCCTAAGTTGGCAGGGTATGCCCAGACGTGGGTCCCTTGCTCACTTTGCCACTGGATTCAAGCCAGCCTGGCTGATGACGGCTGAATAGCCCGAAACCGGTTCCAGGATGCTTGTTTCCGGTCCAGGGAAGACATGGCTTGGCAGTTCGGGCTGGACTATTCCCATGAGGCACAGGGTCAGACTGATTTGCACATGGCCATGTATGAACTGGGGTGGTGGAGTGAGCTAAAGAATGATGATGGATTAATCCCAGATCAGTTGACTGGGGGCGAGTGTTTGATTAGCTCA
The DNA here is from genome assembly GCA_963921515.1 of Calotriton arnoldi. Classification (NCBI taxonomy): domain Eukaryota; kingdom Metazoa; phylum Chordata; class Amphibia; order Caudata; family Salamandridae; genus Calotriton; species Calotriton arnoldi. The sequence goes on along the minus strand of CAWUFW010006084.1, from coordinate 674,263 downwards.
AACGCTCCGTCCATCATCCCCTTTGGTATCGCTTTGTTCGCCCTAAGTTGGCAGGGTATGCCCAGACGTGGGTCCCTTGCTCACTTTGCCTCTGGATTCAAGCTAGCCTGGCTGATGACGGCTGAATAGCCCGAAACCGGTACCAGGATGCTTGTTTCCGGTCCAGGGAAGACATGGCTTGGCAGTTCGGGCTGGACTGTTCCCATGAGGCACAGGGTCAGACTGATTTGCATATGGCCATGTCTGAACTGGGGTGGTGGAGTGAGCTAAAGAATGATGATGGATTAAACCCAGATCAGTTGACTGGGGGCGAGTGTTTGATTAGCTCAAACGCTCCGTCCATCATCCCCTTTGGTATCGCTTTGTTTGCCCTAAGTTGGCAGGGTATGCCCAGACGTGGGTCCCTTGCTCACTTTGCCACTGGATTCAAGCTAGCCTGGATGATGACGGCTGAATAGCCCGAAACCGGTCCCAGGATGCTTGTTTCCGGTCCAGGGAAGACATGGCTTGGCAGTTCGGGCTGGACTGTTCCCATGAGGCACAGGGTCAGACTGCTTTGCATATGACCATGTCTGAACTGGGGTGGTGGAGTGAGCTAAAGAATGATGATGGATTAAACCCAGATCAGTTGACTGGGGGCGAGTGTTTGATTAGCTCAAACACTCCGTCCATCATCCCCTTTGGTATTGCTTTGTTCGCCCTAAGTTGGCAGGGTATGCCCAGACGTGGGTCCCTTCCTCACTTTGCCACTGGATTCAAGCTAGCCTGGCTGATGACAGCTGAATAGCCCGAGACCGGTCCCAGGATGCTTGTTTCCGGTCCAGGGAAGACATGGCTTGGCAGTTCAGGCTGGACTGTTCCCATGAGGCACAGGGTCAGACTGATTTGCATATGGCCATGTCTGAACTGGGGTGGTGGAGTGAGCTAAAGAATGATGATGGATTAAACCCAGATCAGTTGACTGGGGGCGAGTGTTTGATTAGCTCAAACACTCCGTCCATCATCCCCTTTGGTATCGCTTTGTTCGCCCTAAGTTGGCAGGGTATGCCCATACGTGGGTCCCTTGCTCACTTTGCCACTGAATTCAAGCTAGCCTGGCTGATGACGGCTGAATAGCCCGAAACCGGTCCCAGGATGCTTGTTTCCGGTCCAGGGAAGACATGGCTTGGCAGTTTGGGCTGGACTGTTCCCATGAGGCACAGGGTCAGACTGATTTGCATATGGCCATGTCTGAACTGGGGTGGTGGAGTGAGCTAAAGAATGATGATGGATTAAACCCAGATTAGTTGACTGGGGGCGAGTGTTTGATTAGCTCAAACGCTCCGTCCATCATCCCCTTTGGTATCGCTTTGTTCGCCCTAAGTTGGCAGGGTATTCCCAGACGTGGGTCCCTTCTTCACTTTGCCACTGGATTCAAGCTAGCCTGGCTGATGACGGCTGAATAGCCTGAAACCGGTCCCAGGATGCTTGTTTCCGGTCCAGGGAAGACATGGCTTGGCAGTTCGGGCTGGACTGTTCCCATGAGGCACAGGGTCAGACTGATTTGCATATGGCCATGTCTGAACTGGGGTGGTGGAGTGAGCTAAAGAATGATGATGGATTAAACCCAGATCAGTTGACTGGGGGCGAGTGTTTGATTAGCTCAAACGCTCTGTCCATCATCCCCTTTGGTATCGCTTTGTTCGCCCTAAGTTGACAAGGTATGCCCAGACGTGGGACCCTTGCTCACTTTGCCACTGGATTCAAGCTAGCCTGGCTGATGACGGCTGAATAGCCCAAAACCGGTCTCAGGATGCTTGTTTCCGGTCCAGGGAAGACATGGCTTGGCAGTTCGGGCTGGACTGTTCCCATGAGGCACAGGGTCAGACTGATTTGCATATGGCCATGTCTGAACTGGGGTGGTGGAGTGAGCTTAAGAATGATGATGGATTAAACCCAGATCAGTTGACTGGGGGCGAGTATTTGATTAGCTCAAACGCTCCGTCCATCTTAACCTTTGGTATCGCTTCATCCACCCTAAGTTGGCAGGGTATGCCCAGACGTGGGTCCCTTGCTCACTTTGCCACTGGATTCAAGCTAGCCTGGCTGATGATGGCTGAATAGCCCGAAACTGGTCCCAGGATGCTTATTTCCGGTCCTGGGAAGACATGGCTTGGCAGTTCGGGCTGGACTGTTCCCATGAGGCCCAGGGTCAGACTGATTTGTATATGGCCATATCTGAACTGGGGTGGTGGAGTGAGCTAAAGAATGATGATGGATTAAACCCAGATCAGTTGACTGGGGGCGAGTGTTTGATTAGCTCAAACGCTCCGTCCATCATCCCCTTTGGTATTGCTTTGTTCGCCCTAAGTTGGCAAGGTATGCCCAGACGTGGGACCCTTGCTCACTTTGCCACTGGATTCAAGCTAGCCTTGCTGATGACGGCTGAATAGCCCGAAACCGGTCCCAGGATGCTTGTTTCCGGTCCAGGGAAGACATGGCTTGGCAGTTCGGGCTGGACTGTTCCCATGAGGCACAGGGTCAGACTGATTTGCATATGGCCATGTCTGAACTGGGGTGGTGGAGTGAGCTTAAGAATGATGATGGATTAAACCCAGATCAGTTGACTGGGGGCGAGTATTTGATTAGCTCAAACGCTCCGTCCATCTTAACCTTTGGTATCGCTTCATCCGCCCTAAGTTGGCAGGGTATGCCCAGACGTGGGTTCCTTGCTCACTTTGCCACTGGATTCAAGCTAGCCTGGCTGATGATGGCTGAATAGCCCGAAACCGGTCCCAGGATGCTTGTTTCCGGTCCAGGGAAGACATGGCTTGGCAGTTCGGGCTGGACTGTTCCCATGAGGCACAGGGTCAGACTGATTTGCATATGGCCATGTCTGAACTGGGGTGGTGGAGTGAGCTAAAGAATGATGATGGATTAAACCCAGATCAGTTGACTGGGGGCGAGTGTTTGATTAGCTCAAACGCTCCGTCCATCATCCCCTTTGGTATCGCTTTGTTCGCCCTAAGTTGGCATGGTATGCTCAGACGTGGGTCCCTTACTCACTTTGCCACTAGATTCAAGCTAGCCTGGCTGATGACGGCTGAATAGCCCGAAACCGGTCCCAGGGTGCTTGTTTCCGGTCCAGGGAAGGCATGGCTTGGCAGTTCGGGCTGGACTGTTCCCATGAGGCACAGGGTCAGACTGATTTGCATATGGCCATGTCTGAACTGGGGTGGTGGAATGAGCTAAAGAATGATGATGGATTAAACCCAGATCAGTTGACTGGGGGCGAGTGTTTGATTAGCTCAAACGCTCCGTCCATCATCCCCTTTGGTATCGCTTTGTTCGCCCTAAGTTGGCAGGGTATGCCCAGACGTGGGTCCCTTGCTCACTTTGCCACTGGATTCAAGCTAGCGTGGCTGATGACGGCTGAATAGCCCGAAACCGGTCCCAGGATGCTTGTTTCCGGTCCAGGGAAGACATGGCTTGGCAGTTCGGGCTAGACTGTTCCCATGAGGCACAGGGTCAGACTGATTTGCATATGGCCATGTCTGAACTGGGGTGGTGGAGTAAGCTAAAGAATGATGATGGATTAAACCCAGATCAGTTGACTGGAGGCGTGTGTTTGATTAGCTCAAACGCTCCGTCCATCATCCCCCTTTGGTATCGCTTTCTTCACACAACATAGGGCAGTTTGTGACATACCAAATTAACTAGAAGCTTCCAGCTTTTTATAAAAGTTATTGTTCATTCCTGTGATTCCAAGAACTCTTTCTTTTTGTCCCACATTCAAATGTGATTAGGTACCTGTATGTGAAATATCGATGCGAGGAAATAAAACATGATAGGAATTACTAAGATTGTTTACAATATTTCTAGTTATAAGTACAGTACAGCTGTATGTCAACCCAATATGCAAATTGAAATGACAATAGAACCTTGTGAGTAATGGCGTATTTGATAAAATTGGCTTTGAGCATTGCTGAAGATTTTTTCTTAGCAGGTGACTCACTCTATGATTCAGTAATAATTGTCTTATTTGTTTTATTTTTCCTAGTATTCAAATATGCATGTAAAATTATTTGTGTGAAATGCAGCTATGCTTTTCATTGTTGATCTAAAACACCTTCAATAAAATTTCAATTTCACTTTATGAGAAGTAGGAAGGAAAAGAACTATTATTCTGAATGCCCAGCCTTGGCACCTCTGCAAAACCAAGCACTGTGCAGAAAGCTGTACCAAGAAAGAACATCAAGTGTGCAACAACGAAAGCAGTAGAAGCGCCACACATATGAGAGGAAAAGCAATACTGGTGACACAAACAAAGGCAGTGCCCATTTCTGCCACCAATGCATCATAGATTTCTTCAATCATCAAAGGTCCAAAAGCTTCTGAAACAATGCCTACTCGCCCACTGCTTCCATTGTGCCATCTAGTGTTGACATGTCTTTACCATTCATCAGTGCCAAAGCCTTGTCAAGTTATTCTGCTACTGCAGTAAGAATCTCCAGTGATGGGACCACTCATACACCCAAATGTTTGGCAATAACACCTGACACATTCATCTTTTTCATACTCTTGGTGGATGTCTCAACATCTTTTACCAAATGCACATCTAGCACTACATGATTCATGAGCTCTGGCCTTTTTACAAGTATAAAACACATTCATATTTTGCCTCAAGTAGAGGCATATATCACGCCTTCCAGTGCCTTTCCAAACCCATATGGTTACATATAGTAGAAGAAGCAAACTGTGGAGCTAACAATATCAGCTGACGTCCAAGAACATTCCACAGCATAGGAGGAGATAGATGCCAGCTCCCTTGAGGTTGAATAGCACAGTATTGCAACATCAGTACAACATGACAGTAATCGAAATCTTTCTAACACATCAGGAGGTCAGGATGCACTCAACAGTAACTCTAAGAGTCAATCCCAAAGCACTTTTAAAGCAGCCTGGCTACTCCATACAGAAACACAGAAAATAATAGAGATCATTAGCATCTGCACAAATACATGCCGTAAATTGACCCACTGCCTCATTTTTCTCCTTAAGTCATCAAATGATACAAGCACAAGCCTGTAATGCCTCTGCTATTGATATACTATCAAGATTTGTTAGGCAAGGAGATGACCCTGTCCCAAATTAACCACTTTGCGGAAGTAGATATCACAACATCATGCACTGTGCTAAAAGCCAATATAACATCACTATCCACGAAGAGTTCAACCCGAGGGGTGTAAAAGAATGAATCAGCATGTATGACAAAACTCGTAGGCACTCCTGTAGAGTCAGCACCCAAAACTGAGCCTTTGTTTTACTAGAATTAGTGTACCTGCTGATTTCTTTTTTAAATTTTATTATGATGCATCCGATATCTTGGCACTATTTTACTATTCTATCAAACAACTAATTTAAATGTACACATGCTAAATAATTACATGTTTAATTGATGGCTTTCTGCACATCTCTGTTTCTCTGTGTAGAACACGTGACTATTACATTTTAGTTGAAATTCTAAATAAGGGTTGATGAAGAAGGAATTTGTGAGTTTATTTGTCTTTGGTCTCCACAGATGACAGCCATGAAGGTAAGATGTGGTAGGATAGGCATTGGTAGATTTTATACTGTTTCAGGAACTGCCTCATATGAACTGTTAACTCACTACTCTGATAAAAGATGAGACAGTGCAATATCTCTTGATAACCTCATATCACCTGGCCAAAAAAGATGAAACCCTTACTACTAACACTTTTAAATTAGCAAGTAAGAACATTATTAAAGGAAAAAGTTCATATGAGGACAGCACACAAGCTAATAGCTGAAAGTCAGACTGTTAGAAATTGGGTTACTGGTTGGAAGAAGTATGCACTCAAAACACAAAAATGGTGTAATGCCCTCTTGAAGTGCATCCTGTATCCCTAGTATTAGTTATGTACTCCTACCTATTTATTTATTTATTTATAAAAGTTTTATATAGCGCGAACTCTGATCCCGAAGGATATCAGAGCGCTTTACAATTTGGGGGAAAGGAAGGTAACAAATCAAAACATGAGTCTAATATGGTGAATCTAATAGGCATTGAATCAAATAGTTCACATATAACAAATCCTTTATAAACCTGAGTGAACGGGGAATGGGCTATACGATGGAGCAAAGTGACATAAGGGGAGTAAGTACAATAATCATATACAGGAATAAAAACCAATACCAAAACAATAAACAAAACATGAGTCAAATGGGGAGTCTAGTGGCATTGGGTCAGAAGGTGAACAACTACCAGATCCTTTATACACCTGGGTGAACGCAGAGTGGGCTAGACTATGGGGCATAATGACTTAAGGGGAGTAAATACCATAGTCATATACAGGAATAATAACCAAAACAACATAATAAACATATACAGGGATAATAACAAATGCTGTGGTATGTCCGATGCGCTAGAGCTAACAAATGTCCCTCATGTTAAGGTAAGAGCTTATTCATGAGGAATCTCTTTTCTTCCAGTTTGAAGGCATCCTTTGAAGAGATCCTCCGAATTTCAGGTGGAGGAGAGTTCCAAATTTTTGGAGCAGAGCCAGAGAAGGCTCGTTGGCATGTTCTCTTTTGCGGAAGATCTGTGGTTTTAAGAGGAGGGAATTTGCACTCCTTAACAGTCTACCCCTCCGGATAGTTCTAGTTTTTGTGCCAGGTAGATGGGGGTTTTGAAGTGGAGGGCTTTGTGTGATAGGCAGGCAATCTTCAGTTGAATTCTAGCTTCGTAAGGTAGCCAGTTTAGAGATTTTAAAACCGGGGAGATGTGTGCCTTTCGCTTAGTGCCCATAATCAATCTGGCCGCCGCGTTCAGTGACACCTTTAGGGGGGCCAAAGTGTATTTGGGGAGGCCACATAGTGTAGCACTGCCATAGTCAAGTCTCGGCAAGACAAGCGCTTGGACCACTTGCTTGAAATCTGCTTGCGGTAGGAAAGGTTTGAGATTCCTGAGTGTTCTCAGAAGGTGGTTAGCTCCCTTGCACACGTTGCTAATGTGAGTCTTCATATTCAGATGCTTGTCCAGGGTAATTCCTAGAGATTTAGCTGAGTCGATAGTGCGGGGGGAACAATGGAAGGCGGTGAGTTGGTTCATCCATAGGTCAATTATAGGAGTATGTTTCGGGGGAGAGATGAGGAGGAATTCTGTTTTGGCGGTGTTTAGCAGTAGGTGGTTCTCGGTTAACCAGTTTTGGGTCGTCAGTAGGGTGGAGTTGAGTGAAGTGATATCATCCGGGGAGGAGATTTTCAGATAGAGTTGGGTGTCGTCTGCATACATATGGAAGCGAATGTCCAATGATTTTAGAACATTAGCTAATGGTTCCAGGAACAAATTGAAGAGAATGGGAGATAGGGAGGACCCTTGGGGAACCCCCATGCTGACTGGGGATGGCTGGGAGAGAGAGTGGTTCGCTTTAACTCTTTGGGTCCTGTGCTGCAGGAAGGACGAGAACCAATGCAGCACCTGACCCGTCGAAAGGCCCATCCTATGCTCCAGAATGAATAGGAGGTTGTCATGATTGACAGTGTCAAAAGCGGAGGAAAGGTCAAGTAGGATAAGGAGGCAGGATTCATTTCGATCGAGCATTATTAAGATGTCATCCATCACGTGGGTAAGAGCCGATTCAGTGCTGTGCCCACTACGAAATCCAGATTGGTGTTGGTCCAGGAGATGGAAATTTTTGATGTGCGCACATAGTTGTGACTAGACGCATTTTTCAAGGAGTTTGGCTAGAGTGGGGATGCTGGAGATAGGTCGGATGTTATTAAGATCTGTACTGTCAGCTGTGGGTTTTTTCAATATAGGTGTTACCTGAGCCTCTTTTAGGCATTCTGGGATCGTGCCTTGTGCCAGAGATGCATTGACGATCTTTGTCCAGAATGGGGAGATTTCATCCTTAATTACTTTGAAGATGGTAGGTGGTAACGGGTCACTGAAATGATTAGATGGGTTGATACTCCGAAGAACCTTTTTGATATCATTTTCAGTGAAGGGGGTAAAGATGTCCCAGGAAGCGTTGTTCTTGATACCCCAGCTACATGGTGCTATCTTGTCTAGTATGGCCAGTGGGGGTGCAGGTTCATTAGGTAGCAGTAGAGCCCTCCTGGTTTCCAGATCCATGTTAATAAGTCTAGTTTTCTCAGTAAAGAAGGCAGCCAGATCATCACATGAGGGAGGTCTGACTTCCGAGGCCGATCAGTTAGGGGCTACCACCGATTGTTGTTTAACCAGTTCAAACAGTTTCTTGGATCGATTATCCGCTTGGTTAAGTTGGGATCTGAAATACTCCGCCTTCGCTGTCTTGATTTGTTTGTTATACGAACTTCTGGCTGCTCTAAGGTTTTTTAGATGGTCCGCAGATGGAGTGGTTCTCCAGGAACGTTCTAAGGTCCTTAGCTTCGACGTTCCGAGTTTAGGTTGCCATTGAACCAAGGTTTAGATATTTTTGCAGGTGCATTTTTTTGTTGGAGTGGGGCCATCGAATCCATGATGTTGGAAATAGAAGAGTTGTAGAAGTCTGTGAGAGCATGGACTTCAAGTATGTCCATTTGGGGAGATAGGGCCCGATTACAGCGGTTTGCTAGGTCAGCTGTGTTGAAATCTCTGAGGTCCCTTTTCCAAATCTTTGGTTTGGTTTTTTGAGCCTTACTCTGATAAACCTCCGAGTTAATATGGAAGGAAATGATGTGATGGTCCGACCACTCACATGGTATGATGGAATCCAATGAGATGGTATGACCTTTGGAGATGATGAGGTCTAACGTTTCTCCTTTAATGTGAGTAGGCTGGTCACAATGTTGAATCAATTCGTGGTCATTCAAGAAGGAACTGAGGCATGAGACTGCTTGGTCATTAGTGTTAGACCAGTGAAGGTTCAAGTCCCCAAGGTAGATGTGGGACTGAACTGAGTCCACATTGCCGGAGATGATTTCCATTAATTGTTCAATGAAGGGGAGATTGTCGCCTGGGGGGTGATAGAATGTGTGTAGTTTGCAAACCAGATGATTGTTACTGGAGATGTTGAGACAAAGGTATTCGCAAGTTACTGGAGAGGAGGACTCTGAAAGGGAGACCGCCAGCGTGCTCCGATGTATACAAGCCAGGCCACCACCCAGCTTCTTAACTACCTACTGCTAGTGTCCCTAAGGACAAATATAGCAATTTCAAGAATTGGACGAGGTGGGCTCACTCATGTAATGTGACATGCTACATCATAGGCCAACTTGTCCCACCCTTGTGGGACTCTGAGCACTTTACCACTGCTAACCTGTGCTAAAATGCATGTGCTCTCTCCCCTAAACATGGTTCAATTGATACATCCACAATTGGCATATTTAATGTACTTATATGTCCCTAGTAAAGTGCACTACATGTGTCCAGGGCCTGTACATTCAATTCTACTAGTTGACCTGCAGCACTGATTGTGCCTCCCACTCAAGTAGCCCTTTAAACATGTCTCAGGCCTGCCACGCAGGGCCTGTGTGTGCAGTCTACACTGTCATTTTGACTTGCCATTTAAACCCCCTTGCCAAGCATTAAACTCGACTTTTTCTTACATATAAGTCACCCATCGGTAGACCATAGGGCAGAGTGATGTGTAATCAAAAGTTATGACTCCCACCCTCCGGGATAAACAGCTCACACTCTGAATCTATCTCCCAGCTGAGGAGATCATGGTGTGGTCTATGACCTGCCCCTGGGGACTACTTACCCTTAAGGCCACATTGTCCACTCTTGTATAGTTCCCAGCAGTGGGTGGTTTCTTTGGACAGACAGAGTAACTTTGCTTGTGTGCTAGTTGAGAACAATCAAAGCAGCATTTCTGGAAATGGGGCGCCCTGGACCACCGCCCACCAGAACCTCCCTACTTCTTGTCAGAAGGCACTTGGGAGCCTTTTCCTTCCCCTTTAACTTGAGGCTTTCCTGGGTCTCCATTGACCTCCCCCCAACACTGCTAGTTAGTTGTAACCATCACTAGTTTCATTTGTTTTTGCTCTGCTGCCCTCATCATCCCTAAGCACATCTAAAAGGAATTTACTATACCTCCCTCAAAACATACCTGGGCTCGTCCCTCTCAGAGAGGGGGTTGCAGCATGCACCATGGTTAGATAGCACGGTGAGAGGAGGTTCCCAATGATGAAACATGCCACCTATACTGAGTGAGGGAAATCATCCTTTAAAAGGGATACTCCACCACGGCTAGGTCACTAGTCTCGATATTATTTTGTTTATTGTAGACCCAGGGGTTTCTTTTGTGACTCAAAGTGAGCCCCCAACTTCCAAGGGCCCCTCTGATAAAGTGAGTGGAGCAGTCAAAATACTGTTGCTCATACAAACCCAGCTCTTTTCTAATTTGAAAGCTGAGTGGGCATAACAGAGACTGAGGCCACATTTACTAAGGGTTTGTCCTGTGTGTAAAGTTGTGCAAAGTGACACAAAGCAGCGCAAACTTTTACATGGCATTTACTATCTAGCGCACACTTTGGCAAGGCACCCTTTTCTCAGCGCAAATGATGTTTTGCACTGCTTTGTACCACTTGGTGTCAAAAAGGCAGTACTTGGGTCTATCTTGAGCAGATTAGTGCAAGCAGCAATAGTTTTAGACACAAAACCTGATCTACTAAGATACCCAGACCAAGCTTTGTATTAAAAAATTAATGCCTCCTCGAAGCAGACCCTCACATGGAGAAATGTTTTCATTTATCCAAACATTCCAAATATTGCATATGTGCTGCATAGTACAGCATATACACAATGTATGGAATATTTAAGAATTTGTGTAGACATAGGTTATTGTACTGGTAGGATATGTTTTGAAGGAGGGTCCCGAGGGTCCCATCTTACCATCTAACAAGAAACCCATATCTGATTTTGCACTACCCTCCAAACATGACACTCCTAGATAGGCCCCACCAGGCAGGCCCTGATAAATGTCCTAAATTGTCCACTTTCCTTCATCCTCTTAGCACATCTCACATAGGCCCAAGCCCACCTTCTTAGATACCTATACATAGGCCCAAACATGCCACTTTAGATACACACACATAGGCCCAAAAAGCCCAGTGCCTCCTGCTATCACTTTTTAATAAAACAGATCTCGTAGGCTTCACTAAGCTGACAGCAGAGACCTGTGCCATCCACCGCGACACCACACCAGCCCCCCTTGTAAATTTCCACAGTTACGAGAATAAGATTAGTCCCCACCTACGTGACATTCTGCTGGTACATCTGGCTGTTTCACAAGCAAGGTTTGCGATATTTTTAGTTATGAAACTTTCCGCGCTTGCTTAACTGAAACTGGAAAGGCGGCAACGTGACCAAGAATTAATATATAAAATATTAATTTCTGAGCATTTTATGGTAAAAGTTATCCTTTGTTTACTTTTTGCGGTCAAGAGCACTGACCACCTGCTAAAAGCTTAGTTTCACCATGATACCACTTCTCGGTTTTATATAAAACTTTCCACAGTTACTGTAAGCGGGCGGTCAAGGGCCCGCGTCAGAACTCACGTCAGACGTGGGTGCAAGGTCTGCATTTAACCATATAAAAGAGCTGCGCCCAGGGTGCGGCTCCGAACTCTCTTCACATCAGTGCCTGGTTGCATTGTGAGGGTTCCCGATCGATCGTCCTTGTGACTGGGCCTAGAACTTCTACTTCCAAGGTGGTAATGCTCTTATCTGATTATTTTGCCTTTTGGCTTTATCAGCCTATCTGATTATTTTGCCTTTTGGCTTTGTCAGCTTAACTAAATATTAGCCTTTTGGCTTTGTCAGTCTATCTAATTCAGCCCATCCAAAACCAAGCCATTGCATTTATTTTAGCTTAAACTGCATAGTCTTGAATGGTGTTGCTTTCTTAAGAAGAGATTTGCCTTCTAGGCACTAGCCTACCCATCCTCTTTAAAGTCAGGGTTGCTCCTTAGGCAGCTGCTCATAGTATAATACATATATATATAATTGCTTTATTTTGAACAACTGATTTATAAAATTGTCAATGCATTTATTTTTCATCCTGCTCATGTGTTGATGGGCAACATTTAAATTGAATTGCTTTCTATTCTTTTGAACTGCTTAAATAAAGAAGTCACTGTATGTTACATCGTGGTTCTTTCTTTCCAAGAGAACGAGCAAGGTGGGGGGCAGGCTCTCTGGAGTCGGTAAGCAGAAGGGTGTGGCCATCCAAAATTACCCTCATCAGCTGGCGACCACGAACAAAAAGGTCTCGGTTGGCGGGTAGCCTACGGTGCGGTCCTGGGACGCACAATGGGGTTACACCTGTGTGGCTGCCTCTCAGGCTCTCCTCTCCTCACGTCCACCTGGGTAAGTCAGGGATGGTTTTACTTTTTCTTCCTTGAATTTACCTCAGGTTGTGGCGTGTGTGGGGTGGTAGGTCTGGCTGCCTCTGCCATCCAGGGTCTCCCTTGTGTATGCTCCTTTGCCCACCTGTGGTTGACTGTCATGCCACGACGTCCTCTGTGGCTGGTCACATCTTACCGAGGCTCTTCGGTGCTGTCCCCTCTGCTGTCATCAATTCCGTCTTGGTTTCCTTCTGCTTGGGTTCTCTTGGCGACTCTTATTATAGCTTTCTAGTGCATTTGCCTTTTAAGTATATTGTGCTTCCATTTAGGTTGCCGTTCTTTATTGCCAGGTTCATAGTGTATATTTGGCTTTCACGTTTTGACATGCTTATTGATACTTGAGGTTTGAGTCCTGCGCCACCACATGGTACGTGGCTGGCCAAATTCTGGCATGGTGCATACATGCGTTTGCGGTTTTTGATGTTTTAGTACTGGGCACACGGTTATCTGAACTCCTATAGAAGCCACGGGTCCTTGGCGCTGCTTAACAGTGTCTCCACCCCTTTGAAGGTTTGAAGTCCTGCGCTCGCATGTGGCGGGCCGAATTCTGTTAACAGGATTGGGATTCCTTGATGCCGTTCATATTGCACAGATACAGGGCTGTTGCGCCCTTGGCACGGTGCACTGGTGGCACGCGTGTCTGCATTGCTGTTTTGCTTGGACTTGGGGTCCTTCTGCATTGTGCTATTTAAGGTGTGGTCCCGGCTCCATTTTGTATGCTCTTTGCGCCATTTTGTATTACTGGATTTTTTACATTTTACAGTTTCTTTTTCCGTATTCTATTGCTCACATTTTTCTTTATTGTGCTTTCTATCATACAGTGCCTTCTCATACAGTTGTTCTTTGCATCATTTGTTTCGTTATTGTGTTTCTCCCTACATTGCATTTCTATTGTGGTTTCTATTCTCACCCGTGGCTCCTCCACGCCCTGCAACTCCATTCTATTTCTTTAGTGTCTTCAATGCGCCTCTCTTTCTTCAGGGTTCTTTCCTGTGTATTCACACATTCATTCTTCGCACTCTCTGCCCGGTCCCTCTCTGATTCAGTTTTGCATGGCTTGGGTACTTTTCTATTTCTGTCTCTTAAGTTCATATCGCTCTCTGACCGGCGCCTCTCTCGCTTGTTAACTGCGCCACTCCAAATTTAGGAACTAGCTACTTCGAAGCATCTGGCCCAGTCTGAAATTCCCTCCGCCTTCTTCTGCTCTCTGCCATCGCAGAACGCGGAGGTGCGCCTCGCTCCTTCGCAGCTTCACTGCACCTCCACCCCGCCCCTCCTTCCTCTGTCTTCGCAGCCTGCTCTTCAACAAACACTGTCACAGTGATCGTTATTATTTGTGAGATGCATTTCATTTATTTAATTATTGTCTATTTGTTGTCCATTGTGTCTGTTTTTTGTTCTTCATTTCCTTAAACATTTGCTCGCCCTGCTGTCCCACCACAGTTATCTCCCACCACCGTCCACATCTGTTGCTGACCTGCCAGCTCTCCACTTATTTAGCCGAGTGGCAGGCTGCCAGTTATTATTGTTGACTCAGTTGACCACCACTTTTCCTCACAATTAGCGGCAACTGCGCCAGGTAGCTGTTGTCTGGATTTCCTTGCCTTTAATACATAGCCGCAATCCCGCTAAGTAGTTGGACTTACCTTCATTACACATTGCACATACATTGCGCCTCTTTTTCTTCTGTCTCTCACACCTTTTTTGCCTACCACTTGTCCACGCCAATTGGTAGCCAAGGGGGGGTGGAGTTGTATCTCCATTCCTCCTGTCCGTTCCCTTAAACCCCCTCCTCCCCGTTATGTCCCTTGACCCCCCGCAGATTATTAGCCTTCTTATTCATTCAGTACGTGGTACTGCCACTGCAGTCTACCACACCTCCCTTGATCGTTTTACCCCCCTTACACGCCATCAAAGTGACGTTCTTGCAGTTGCTTGGAACATTTTAGGGATTACCTTTACACCCACTACCGAACTACGCCTTTCACTCTTATCTCTCATAGACTTACCTCCCTAAGCCACCGCTTCTTCCCAGCCTCCACCACCACCAGACACCACTCGCCTGGATCTTCTGTGGCCTGCCCACTCCTCTAATTCATCTTCGCGCTCCCCACCCTCTTTAAGTTCTTCTGTTTATTTTGCTAATTCTCCCACTGTCGTTAACATAGACGGTGAGTCCAATACTGACTCTGCACACTCTACGGCATCCTCTGAAGAGGCAACACTCCCTAACCTTACCGCCCCTGCCTCTCCCACGGTATCAGCATCAGCATCTAGTACTGCTCTCCCTCAACCACTGTCTCCTGCTAACGAGTCCCCATTCCTCGTGGCACTCCTGCAGGACTATTCAGTGGATCTAGAGGACTCTGCACCAGACGTCCTCATTGTGCCTCCCCCGGCAAGCCCACCTCCGCATTTCCAGTCGCTGTAGGGAATGAGTGCCCCGTCTCCTGATAGTACCGCTTCTCCCATTTTTGTATATTTAGTCAATAATAACGTTGTAGGTCTTTCCACTGGGCACCCATCTTCCTTTTGTCACGTTACACCCTTAGCAAGCACTGTCCTTCTCACTATATTTCAAGTTTTAGGGGTTGACTATACCCAGGCACAGCAGATAACACTTTCACTAGCACCGTCCTTTCCGCACCCCATTGTCACTAAAGTCAAAGAACAAAAACATTGCAAGCACTGACATTTTAGGGAACACTCTAGTCCCTCAATTATTACTGGTCCCCATGAACAGGATTATAGGCACCTCTGTTCATAAAACACCGGCTTGCATTTACATACGTATTCGCCTAATAGCGCCAGGCTTGGAGATACCTACCACACTAATCACATCCTATCCACGCAACCCGCTACAAAGCAAAATAATTGCTGGCCTCTCTCGTAACCAGCTCCAATTCCCTGACTTCTCCCCTAACGGAATATACACCGGACCACAGGAACTGGACTTAAGGCAAGCATTATATCACATTATTAGTAGTGCCATAGGAGAGGAACTGGTAAAAGACGCCATTCCTCCTATTCCTGACACTCAACACTCTCCTGCCACTGAACACTCGCCTGCCACCTAATTACATCCCTTTCTAAACTAGCGACATTCACCCTCAAAGCATTGTGCTTTTAAAATAACACTCATGAATGGCATAGTGAGCTCTACAGTGTATAAAACGTCCACCCACTTTCACATCTTTTTTATCATACGTCCCCCTGGATCGCTACTCACTGCCATACTATCTAGCACGTGGCCAAGGCACCCTCTCCAAAGTTATATTGCTGAAGCTTGCTTTGACGGCCAGCTTCGCTTCCTCTTTATACTCAAGCACAAGAGCGAGACTTGCAGGACGGGGTGTATGATATTGTCATTCAAGCAGTAGAGCAAGAACTCATCAGAGACATTGTCCCTAGCACCTGAGAAAACGCGCTCCTGTAATTCAGGCCTTGCCTAGAGCGCCCCGTGTTAGACACACCAACATGGCCACTCCACTGCAACATGTTTTAAAAACATTCGGAGGCCAAGAGCACCATATACTAAAGCACTGCCGTGAGCTACATAAGCATACGGCCAAAATGAGTCATCCTTGGCCCTCAGAGGGAAGCTTTCATCCAATCATACTAGAGCATGCCACTACCTTTCTAGACACCAAGTACTCCGGCACTAAGTTACAGAAGAGAAAGGCTACTTTAGATCTCTGGCGCATTTTCAAAGACAAGGCTCAAATACACTCTGACTCCACACACCCAGCTATACCCAATGCTCCGCCCCCACCGCCTTACCACTTCAGCGGTATGTATACCGAACGCACTCACAAAGAACAACCAGAACTACCAGTCAGCACTAATGATTCTCCGGCTGCTGGCTTCCAACCACTACCAAATGAGGCATCTTCCTCACCACACCTCGGTCCAGACATACACATCACACAACCGGAGGAATTCCAGATTTCCCACACATCACCCAGTCACCCGTACCACCCCATGGACCGACCACTGACTCCACCCATGCCCCCCGGTGATGTGTACCCGCGTCTGACTGAACGTCAGAACATACACATGCCTGTTACCCATGGTACAGTAATGGAGACAGCAGTATCAGGTCTCCCAGGCCTCATAGATGCACAGTTGTCACTGAAATTTACACCAACTGTCAATACTGCACAACCACGCCCAGGTGAACAGGATGAGGAAGACTCTGACTCTGCCTCTCAAGCATCATCTCGCCACTCACGTACATCTAGCAAGGTCTTCTGTGATATCGGCACTAAAGAAGACACTGTCACTAACCCCTTCCTTGACACCGGCACGCACCTGTTACCACGTTCATGCCTCCCACCTCAAACTAGCATGCCCTTTACTGTTACTGCACCATTCGGTGAGGGACCAGGATCTGGCCTTATGACAGAGCAGCGGCAGCTCATTGAGTTCCCCAACCCACCATTGCTGTGCATAACTGAGGGACAGCGTGCCCCCCTCACAGGTCCCCTCACAGGTCTTCCCTCCTCATATGACAATTATAGACAAAATGCAGACTTGAGCAAAAGCACCAGCCTGGAAAGTATTTCACCACAGCACCTTGAAGAAGAACAGTCACACATGAATCAATCGCCTAGCCACGCAGAACAGGTAAACACAATGAGACGCTTGTCATTTAAATTAGAGAACATGAACAAAAACATTGCGGACATGATCGCTAAGGTCAACTCTCCAGCACCACACTCACCCACGCTGCACCACCTCGTGCAGCACCACCCACAAACAATTATCAGTAGGAATGGGGAAGGGAGTATACAATATCTCCATAATGAACACCCCCACCACTATGACGCTGCCTCCTCTGGAATAACACAAACAGTCACCAACACACACCAAGCCTACCAATCCCCAACAGCATTAGGGCCGGAAAAGACACCACCACTGTATTTGGTGATCACCCCATATATTGTGAACACCCACAGGAACAAGACCCAGTGGTAAGAAGGAAGGTCAGGACCACCGAAGCACAGAAACTTAAAGTCCTGGGAACACATGGATGTCCAGACGACATACTATATGATGTCTGGGGCTCTGCTTCCTTGCGCACCACTAGGATGAAGAATAGACGCAACATGTATCTCAGCAGATCAAGCGTACCAAAAACTAGCAATGATCTTACTCCCAATGAGATAGTGATACTAGGGGAAGGCTCAGACTATGCAGTTAACCCTTTCTCAGACGATTTGGCAGGCTGGTCAGAGCCCTTAGCGCCGCAAATGCTCCCTTGGCCAAGAGAAGGCTCTTTTGAGCCTCAGTACATGGCAACAGCAGTTGAATGTATCCTCAAAGGAGTAGGAGATGAGGATTGGGACTATGACTACATGAGGGAGAGCCTGAAGGTCTGGCAAAAATATGCCCGCCAGCATGACTCTACAGGACCTACAGTGCAACGCACAGGGGTCACGCGCCAGATGCCCCTGCTGTACAAAAATGTCACTGATCCCCCCATCTACATCCCATGGTCTACATTAGACAAAGAAAATCTCAAAAAGCAACTCCCACCCCTCACTGAGGGTGCGGGGAAATGGATTGCAGCCTTTGAAAATTACACCACAGGTAACAACATAGCTATAGGAGATGTAAAAAGCCTGCTGATCTCCCTCATGGGAGAAGACGCAGAAGATCTCTTCACACGTGTCCATGCCAATCTTACAAAAACAAACACCAAACATGATGGTGTTTCCTTTAATGAGATTAGAACACTAGCATGGACTGAGTTGAGCAGGAAATTCCCTGATGTTCCCGACATTGGGGCTCTGTTGTCACAGACCATGCAACCAAATGAAGACCCTGCCAACTATCTTTCCAGAATGAAAGAGAAATGGCACCAGGAGTTAGGGCAACGATGGGACGCAGCTGGAGGGTATGGGAGATTATTTTATCACACAATAAAGAAAGTTTTACCCACTGAAGTGCAGGAGAAATTAGATGGCATTGTAGCAATGGAATGTAAGCCATGGGCTGAGATACAAGACCACATTATACATTACTGCAAGAAGAGACAGGAACAGGAGAAGAATAGACAGCTGGCCATAGAGAATGCCGCTGCCAAATTGGTGCAGCAGAAACTTAATAAGAAAAAAGACAATACAGACACAGTCATGTTTGCAGCGTCGGTCACTCAAATGACAGCAGTAACATCCTTCCCCCAGGCTGCTATGAATGCTCTTGCAGGCAACGCCCAACATGCCCCACAACAGGTTCAAGCACCACCTGCCGTACAATACATACAAGCCCAACCACAGCCTGCCATACAGTATGTCCAGCCACAACCACAGCCAATGGTACAATACATGTCAGCACCACCTGCTTACAGCACCAACACACAGGCCTATTACAATAACAGACCAAATATGAACAGGAACACGGGTGTACCAGGAAGAGGGCGAGGGATGGGACAACAAAGGTTTCCACAACAGCCAGGACAAGGGACACCACCGATCATCTGCTACTATTGTCAGAAACCAGGCCACATACAGAGAGATTGCCACAGTAAAATGCATGATATGGGTCAGCAATATATGGGTCCTGGCTACCAAGCACAAGCACCATTCCAACAACAGCAGCGCACGCAACAACACCTTCAGCAGCCCCAAATCCTATACTCTTATGCACAACCAGCACAGCAGCAACAAGTGCAGCTCCAAGCACCCATAATGGCCCAGGTTCAGCCAACAGTCCAACAAATGCAGGTTCCAATGCAACAGCCACAGCCACAGCAAGTACCTGCTTATCAAGTGGTCCCCCAAACACAAAACAATGTACCCCTAGGAGGAACGATTGTTGCCTCCAACAACCTCTTTACCCAGGGCACCATCCAGCAATATCAGGCTGGAGGATACACTGGCTAGGACAGCCCACAGACAACTCTTGTGTGCCCAATTTTGTCATGCACAAGCAATACTGAAGAGGACCCTATTGCAAGTGTTGTGATAAATAACAAAACATATAGCTTTCTTGTTGACACAGGTGCCACATACTCCTGCATTACAGGTGGCCCTCTGCCCATTTCTAACAAAACAGCGGACACACAGGGATTTTCTGGGGCAATAGCAAGGGTCCCCTTCACCAAGCCAGTATTAATGGAGATAGGAGGCCATGTAGTGGAACAGCCTCTGCTCTATTCACCCAGGTCCCCAGTCAATCTTTTAGGACGTGACCTCATGGCCAAACTAAACATGACCATCCACTTTGATGACAACGGAACAATGATTTGCTCCATACCAGGGACCCCACTAACTAGGATAATGGCAGTCACTGCACAGTCTTCCTTAGATAGCCAGGTCAGAGCACGCCCAGTGGATGAGCACGCCTTCTCTGCAGCTGTCCACACTATTGTCGCCACCACTCCCGAATTACAAGGCCGCACTGTTCAGTTACCAAAAGAGTTCCTTTTCAGACCCCAAGTGCCAGACTCACAGGTATTAGACAAACACTTGACCTTTGACATCTGCGCCCTTGAGGTAACTCCGACCTACGGCGCATTCCTGGCATGCGATGACAACGCTCATACTTGGGCTTGTGTCATTTTCATTGAGCCTAAAGGGTTGGTCAGAGACATTTCAGATGCCCAGTTATTTGGATCCCCTGAAGACTACTCCAAGACAGAGATTATCTATCAAAACAATGTGCCTATCTCAGTAACAGTGGAGATTAGGACACCAACAGTCACCCCTAGCTATGACTCTGCCCGAGAGGCAGATCTGGCTCAAGTACCTGCACATCTTTGGACAACAGGCCCAAACGATGTAGGCCTTATTAGCTCTGCCGCGCCATTTAAGATAACTCTTAAACAAGACGCTATCTTGCCCAGAATAAAACAGTATCCCTTGTTCTTTGCAGCGGAGGAGGGCATTGCCCCTACCATACAAGCATTGCTGGATCAAGGAGTAATATATCCTTGTATCTCTCCTTGTAATACGGCCCTTTTCCCTGTGCGCAAGGGGAAGACAAATCAATGGAGGCTAGTTCATGATCTGCGCGCCGTTAACAACATAGTTGTACCCGAGTTCCCCATTGTCCCAGACCCCTCTGTCATCCTCACGAATGTCCCCCCCGATGCACAGTACTTTTCTGTCATCGACCTGAAAAATGCTTTTTTCAGCATTCCCCTGCATCCAGACAGCCAATACCTATTGGCTTTCACATTCAGAAATGTGCAATTAACATACCGAAGATTGGCCCAGGGGTACTGTGAGTCCCCTAGCGTCTTCAACAGGGTTGTCAAAGAAGACCTGTCCAATTTTCAATGTGACAGCACCTTACTGCAATATGTCGATGACATACTGCTTTGCAGCCCCACAGAACAACAATGCAGGAAAGACACTGTCTTCTTACTCACCACCCTAGCACAAAGAGGATATAAAGTTGACAAACAGAAGTTACAGTACTGTCAGAAAGAGGTACACTATCTAGGTCAGCTACTATCCGCATCAGGCAGACGAGTCACTCCAGGTCGAGTTGAGGCAATAAAAGGCACTTCTGAACCCCAAACAGTTAAAGACATGCAAAAATTCCTCGGCCTGGTTAACTATGTCCGCCAGTGGGTCTTTGATTTCGCAACAATAACTGCCCCATTGCTGAAAGCTGTGAAAATGGGCAAAGACAGACACAATAAAATTGAGTGGATACCTGAAATGAGAACAGCCCACCCAGCTCAAAGATGAGATAACAAATGCACCAGTGTTAGGATCACCTGATTACACAAAAGAATTCTACCTATTCACTCACTGTGATGGTCTAGTCATGACTGCAGTACTCACTCAGAAATACCCCATGGGCCATAAGCCCATTGCCTACTTCAGCGGCATGCTGGACGCTGTCATGAAAGGTCATTACCCCTGCGAGCAGGCCCTTGCCGCCGCAGCATTTGCTGTTGAGAAAAGCACCCCCATTGTAATGGGTTGCCCACTGACTATGTACACTGAACATGCCGTCTTTGCAATAATACAAAAAGCCAAGACAACTTTAACAACACAAAGAGTGTCAGGTTACGAAGTCATACTGTCATTACCTTCTCTGAAAATTGTCAAATGCCATACAGTAAACCCTGCCACATTTTTTGCCCATCCAATAGCCACCTCAGATGATGACACCCATGATTGTGCTACATATTCACCAGATGAGTCAGGAGCAGCAAAAGAGGATCCCTTGCCAAACAGTACTGTATATTTTGTTGATGGCTCCTCTACCATTGATCAAGAAACAGGAGTCAGGTACACAGGAGCCGCAGTAGTTAAAGCACAGCAGAATGATTCCTCTGATTCCCTAGACATTGTACAGCAGCTTACATTACCATCACATTATTCTGCCCAGGCAGCTGAACTGGTAGCCCTCATAGCTGCCTTAAACATTGGAGCTGATGACCGCATTACAATTTATTCCGATTCTGCATATGTCACCACAACAACACACTCCAGCATCCTCCGCTGGAGAAGGCGCGGCTTCCTTAAATCAGATGGTACACCTGTCATTCACAAGACATTACTAGAAGAACTTATTGAGGCCCTTACACTACCAGCTGAAGTAGCCGTAGTCAAATGCGCAGCGCACACTAATGGCCAAGATTTTGTCTCCAGAGGTAACGCCCTGGCAGATTGGGCAGCTAAGGCTGCAGCCAGAGGCCCCCCAGCAACAGGCCCCCCACTTCAAACAACACCAGAAGTTCCATTTGCCCCCATTTTACTTTCCCAAACACTACCTCCAACAGAGCATGACAATAGCAATGAAGGTATTTCAAAAACACCATCCCAATTACCAACTCCATTTGACATTGACACAAAACAGCAATATGATCACACTGCACAGTTACACCTCAGAGAAATGCAAGAAAGTGCACCAGATCAAGAGAAAGAGTTGTGGAAGAAGAGGGGAGTACAACAGGACTCCGCCGACTTCATTTACAGACAGACAGTAACAGGGAAACCTGTGATGCCACAGGCTTTATTGCAAGTGGCGTTGGACCAACTCCACCTCCCGACGCATGTCACCCGAGATAACATGTCCACCACCTTGCAAACAGACTGGTTCATTCCCAATGCCCATGAACAGATACAATTGTATGTTAATAAATGTCTCATTTGCCAACAATATTCCCCAAACCCGACTCTCAAAACTGTTGCTTCCACAATTCCTAGACCATCAGGCCCCTTCAAAGAGCTACACATTGACTATGTCGACATGATCGACCGCTGCCAAAATTACCGCTATCTCATTGTAGTAGTGTGTCCATTTTCACGCTGGATCGAAGCTGGACCTTGCGTCCACTGCGATGCCAAAGCAGCTGCCACATTCCTACTCCGTGATGTCATTACTCGCTGGGGCGTTCCAGACGCCATCCGGTCCTACAACGGAAGTCATTTTTCAAACGCCATCTTTTCCTCCCTGACCACAATGCTAGGCATTAAACACAAACTGACATCAGCTTATCACCCACAAAGCAACGGCATTTGCGAGCGCCTCAACGGCTTGCTCAAAAATAAAATAAGCAAAATAAGCGCAACAATAGGAAAGAAATGGCTTTATTGCCTACCCATAGCACTCTTTGCACTAAGAAACTCCCCAAGTTCGGATCATCACCTCACGCCCCATCAGCTTGTCACTGGACGATCCATAAATGTAACAGTTACGTCCAAACGCCCTAAAACAGATAGTGAATCATCCTCAGAGATAGTTAGGGCAGAACTTTACCAATATCTGTGCCAACTAACAAGCGCAGCGCAGTTCCTTTCTACCCAGGTATCCAAGAGGAAAGACAAGGGCCCCACCGATCCTGAGCTCCCACCAATCCGTCCCGGGACACTGGTCTTCGTCCGGAAAAACGTCAGGCGTTGGAAGGATCCCAAGTTCGAAGGTCCCTTCCAGGTGATAGACTCATCACCAACTGCAGTACGAATAACTGAGAGAAAAGCATGGATCCATCGCAGCCACGTCCGCCTAGACCCCGCACCACCACCTCAGCCAATGGACTAGAGGAGGGACGGGACATACCATTGGTGCCACTCCACGAAGACAGCGGGCTTCCATCCTCCTATGATGAAGAAGACAATGAGCATCGCGTGCTTACAGTCGAGGACGATAATGGAGATGCCAAGTTATGTATTTCACTTGTCTTAACATTTTGTTTTATTGCTGCAGTGACTTTGGCAGTTCTCAACTGGTACATGTTTTATCTTACAACCATTGGGCAGTATTATTTTGCAGATGCTATCACACCATTTTCAGGACAGTCAGTTGTGCCACCAGACAGAAACAACACCGAAAATCCACCCCTCCCACATTGTACCACTGATAGCGCACACACTAGTACACACCCCACATCCACAGCTGCTGCTCTGATCCCAAGTATTGCTACTACTCCATGGGATGGTATTCTGGATCTCACAATAGGTCCCCAATTGCCCCGCCGTTCCCCTCCCCACACTAACCGTAGAGTTAAACGAGGTAGGCCAATGTTATGGAGGACCCGTAGACCAAAGCCTGAGGCCACACAAGATTGGGCCACCGCTCTTCAGGACACAATGGTTCACATTGCACACCATCATCCAAGGCCCAATTTCCATTCCACACGTCCTGACAAATTCGATCAGGATCATGGAGCCCATGATGCTCTGTTAGACAACATGTGGTACCGGCATATGTCCAAAATAGGGAAAAAGGTAACAAAAGAAGCATGTTTTGTGTGCTCACACATCCCTCATGCAGTAGGCGCAGACAAAATGATTTTCCCAAAAGAAGTACCACCCCCAACCGCCAAATGTCTCCTCCATCTGTTCCTTTGCCGTATATACGGCCAAGTACAGCTTTTGTCAGCAGAAATGGACACTGTGTTTGTAAACACCACAGCGTGGGATTCTAACTATCTTACTCACACGGTTGTCACTGACGTGTCACAATTTGAGAGAAATAATGAGAATTTGTATAGGTGGGAAACACCTCTCCTATTAAATTATGAGCATGAGTTTAAGGCATCGGGGTTTTTCACTTTTACATCACCCCCGACAGTATGCAAAGAAAGAACAGACAAACAACTCCACAACAAGCCCCCGATACACAACGACAATAGTTCACACGCTGCCCAATGCACCGGTCGGTACAGGTCTGTGCTACTCTTGCAGGCCCATGTTTATTTCAACAACAAATGGCACGGCCCAGACGCCCTGGTATGTAAGGCAGCTTCCTTGGGAGAACCCTTTGCAAAAACAGAGTATCAACAGAATGTTGATTGGGATGTTGAGACACAGTGTGAGGAGGTGTGGGCACAGGAAGCTAGAAGGTACACCTTTAGTAAAAGGACAGAATACAAATGGAAGAGAGCATACAAACTAAAACATCCTCTCCTTTGCTTCCTAGGTAACGGTACACTTCCTGTGGGCAGCAACACCAACTGTAACACAACAATTTTTAATTTGGACCTCCAAGACGGCACCTCCAGCCTCATGGACATCTTTTGGGCATGCGGAGAACGCATCTATCTCCAGTTGCCTCCTCAATGGAAGGGACGATGCACCATGGTCACTATGCATAAACTGCATCTCGTTGTCCCGGCATCCAACATTTCCCAAGTGCTTGAACACCCCATGACAGGTGATGTCACCCTGCTCCACCGGCACCGAAGGAGTGCTCAATATTTTGCTAACGACGCCTTTAAGGAAGTTCCTGAAGAGTTTCGCCTGTTCAATGGCGCCCAGGAATTCTTTGGGGGCCTGTGGCCCATTTGGCAAACATCTGCTAATGCCGGGTGGCTGCAGGTCACACGCTACGAACTAATGACTCTGATCAACAACACCCGAGATGGGTTCAACGCAATACAGTAAGAATTACGGCCTATAAGGCTTATGGTTCTAGAGCATCGATATGTTCTAGATCAGCTCACAGCTATGCGGGGAGGGGTATGCGCTTCCATCGGGCCGAGCTGCTGCACGTTCATACCATCGAATGATGCCGCCAACGGGTCGCTCGCTAAGGCCATTGAGGACCTGGACAATCTGGGAAAAAAGATGCGTGACGAGGGCGGTGCCGATGCAGACCCTATTACGAGCTGGTTCAACTTGGACTGGATGCCTTCATGGCTATCTGCTATCTTGAAAATTGTGCTACCTATTTGTTGTGTCATCATGTTAATGTGTTGCGGTGCACAGGTAATAATTAGGTGTGTCAACAGATGTAGCACCAAAGCAGTAGGGAGGAATTACGTTAACACAGGAATTTACCACAATGCATACTATCAGGACATGCACCGCGTTCCTGGGGATGGGAATGGGCAGATCCACGTACAACGCATAGAACAAGCTGCCCCTGATGCTTCTCCCAACACACCCACAGCTCCACCAGTTCCACCATATAGATACGCCTTGAGGGAGGAGCATGACGCTCACGAGTATGACCAGTTAGTGGGCGATGATGATGGAGAATATGTTACCATAACACCAGAATTGCCACCCCCGGCTGCGTGCCTGCACGTTAATGACCCACTCAGCATGCACCAGACCCCAGAGGGTCCTGCAAAGTATTATATCCGAGATGTGTTCAACCATGAACAAGAGGAGGGAAATGAAGGAGGGTCCCGAGGGTCCCATCTTACCATCTAACAAGAAACCCATATCTGATTTTGCACTACCCTCCAAACATGACACTCCTAGATAGGCCCCACCAGGCAGGCCCTGATAAATGTCCTAAATTGTCCACTTTCCTTCATCCTCTTAGCACATCTCACATAGGCACAAGCCCACCTTCTTAGATACCTATACATAGGCCCAAACATGCCACTTTAGATACACACACATAGGCCCAAAAAGCCCAGTGCCTCCTGCTATC
Organism: Calotriton arnoldi; assembly: GCA_963921515.1. Lineage (NCBI taxonomy): Eukaryota > Metazoa > Chordata > Amphibia > Caudata > Salamandridae > Calotriton > Calotriton arnoldi. Next base: position 648,037 of record CAWUFW010006084.1, on the reverse strand, counting down.
ACTTTTTAATAAAACAGATCTCGTAGGCTTCACTAAGCTGACAGCAGAGACCTGTGCCATCCACCGTGACACCACACCAGCCCCCCTTGTAAATTTCCACAGTTACGAGAATAAGATTAGCCCCCACCTACGTGACATTCTGCTGGTACATCTGGCTGTTTCACAAGCAAGGTTTGCGATATTTTTAGTTATGAAACTTTCCGCGCTTGCTTAACTGAAACTGGAAAGGCGGCAACGTGACCAAGAATTAATATATAAAATATTAATTTCTGAGCATTTTACGGTAAAAGTTATCCTTTGTTTACTTTTTGCGGTCAAGAGCACTGACCACCTGCTAAAAGCTTAGTTTCACCATGATACCACTTCTCGGTTTTATATAAAACTTTCCACAGTTACTGTAAGCGGGCGGTCAAGGGCCCGCGTCAGAACTCACGTCAGACGTGGGTGCAAGGTCTGCATTTAACCATATAAAAGAGCTGCGCCCAGGGTGCGGCTCCGAACTCTCTTCACATCAGTGCCTGGTTGCATTGTGAGGGTTCCCGATCGATCGTCCTTGTGACTGGGCCTAGAACTTCTACTTCCAAGGTGGTAATGCTCTTATCTGACTATTTTGCCTTTTGGCTTTATCAGCCTATCTGATTATTTTGCCTTTTGGCTTTGTCAGCTTAACTAAATATTAGCCTTTTGGCTTTGTCAGTCTATCTAATTCAGCCCATCCAAAACCAAGCCATTGCATTTATTTTAGCTTAAACTGCGTAGTCTTGAATGGTATTGCTTTCTTAAGAAGAGATTTGCCTTCTAGGCACTAGCCTACCCATCCTCTTTAAAGTCAGGGTTGCTCCTTAGGCAGCTGCTCATAGTATAATACATAGATATATAATTGCTTTATTTTGAACACCTGATTTATAAAATTGTCAATGCATTTATTTTTCATCCTGCTCATGTGTTGATGGGCAACATTTAAATTGAATTGCTTTCTATGCTTTTGAACTGTTTAAATAAAGAAGTCACTGTATTTTACATCGTGGTTCTTTCTTTCCAAGAGAACGAGCAAAGTGGGGGTCAGGCTCTCTGGAGTCGGTAAGCAGAAGGGTGTGGCCATCCAAAATTACCCGCAGATTAGTGCAAGCAGCAATAGTTTTAGACACAAAACCTGATCTACTAAGATACCCAGACCAAGCTTTGCATTAAAAAATTAATGCCTCCTCGAAGCAGACCCTCACAAGGAGAAATGTTTTCATTTATCCAAACATTCCAAATATTGCATATGTGCTGCATAGTACAGCATATACACAATGTATGGAATATTTAAGAATTTGTGTAGACATAGGTTATTGTACTGGTAGGATATGTTTCAAGTACAAATCCTATGCTAAACAGCAAACACATACCTCTGCACCATAACACGGAGGGTCTGTGTGTTGCTATGCAACATGTGTGTGTGCCAGCACAGATGTAGTGAACACGATTAAGGCATGTTTCACTGCTTTTTCCTCTCCGCACAGAAGGTTGATGTGCTCTGTATGCCTGGCATGCCAAGCCTTAACACTCACACACACAGTTAGTGGCTTTAAAATTGATAAACAATATTTGTGACATTTCACAAACCTCACCTTACCTCCCCTCTTCTCCCTAAAGCCTCTTTCGTAACCAATTGGCAAAATCAGGCTGTTTGTATGTATGAAAAATAAATTGTGATTCTGCAACAAGTTACTGAATGCCAATTTGTGTTTGTACCAAATACAGAATCTGTATTTGGGAGGGGGTTGTTTAGGGCATTCTCCATTCTCTCCAAATACAGATACAGTGTGGGCTCTATTAGAGTTTTGTGACTGACTACTGGTTGCATACTATTAATGCAAACAGGAAGGTTTTCCCCCTTTGTGACTGTTGACAAAAACATTTTTTAAGAGTAGGACGTGATCCCATCTGTGGATCACCGCCTACTCTTATGAAATGTTACCTAATCTTTTCATAGTTTTTTTTAAAAACACACCTTGTTTTAATTTAAGGAAAACAGGTTGCCTTAAAAAATTGCTTTATTTAAAAACAATCACATTCCTGTGACGCCTCGATTCATAGTGGATAACAATGGAGGGCCAAAATATATCTGCCCGTGGCCCAACAAATCCTGAAGATGTCACTGTTGGAAATGGGGGCCTCTTCTTTTCGGTCCCAGTGCGACCCTGAACCTTAACAGTATTTAATCACCAAGGGGCATATTAACAAGGCGGCGATATGAAATTATTGCCGCTTTTGCGTCCGTTTTCGGGCGAAAAGCGGCGATAATTTCATCGCCTTATCAGGAAAGACATGCTATCGCGTGTTTTGCTGACTTAGCGCCCGTTCCCAGCACGCCTAACTTTGCATCGCTAATGAGATGCAAAGTAGGCGTGGCTGTGAAAGCAAACAGGGATAATATCGCGAAGGCAGCTTCGCGATATTATCAAGGAGGGTTAGCAGGAATTTAACGTCTGTTAAATTCCTGACTAAGGCATACTTAACATGGGGGGTGGATTCTGTGGCTAAGACCACAGGCCTTGATATCGCCGTTTTCCACCATGGAAAACGGCGATATCCACGCTATCTCTGGAATTTTATCGCCTCGGCGATGCGCGTTGTTGATAACGCGCTAACCGGGCGATAAATTACAGAGATAGCCGGCGATAAATATGCATGCGCTAAGCGCGCTTTGCGATATTTATCGCCGGGCCTTGTTAATATGCCCCTAAAAGACTAAACGTTTGCGTTTAGATTCAATTACTTTCAGTATGTGACATTGGAGATGGGGTTCAGTTTCAAGAAGTAATTTTTGTAGCTGAGTCACGGTTAATAACAATCGAGCCCATCAGTTCTGTTTACGGCCGGTGGTTTAGGCTTAGGGTCTACTGAATATTCTTATGCAAATTATTCTGCGTGTTTTCAAGGTGTTTAAAAGATCATGTAAAGGTAACTGTGGAAATATTTTACATTTTTAAATTTAGCCAATATTGCATTGGGCAAAACCAAACTGTAGAATCTTTGAAAGACCCTTTTAAATATTGATGGACCTACTTTTGCATATTCTACCCTGTGAATGAATCATGGTACATACCTGATTACAGTAAAGATATTTGAGTACAATTATTGGAAACCGCTCTTCCTTAACGAATATGGTATATGTAGGAATGTCCCATTAGGAATAATGTGCATCAACAGCATCTAAATAACGAATGCGCGCATTTTCATTCTGTGCTGCATCTGCTTTTAACCCAGGGGTGGATAACTATATCCTATGCAAATGGCAATTAAATGAAAGCAAACCTGGAACAGAGCTCTTTCTCCTATCTCTTATTCACTAATTACCCTGGATAGATGTGCCTGTGCGAATCTCTTAACCATGTGCCGTATAAATGTCTCTTTGACTGTTTCCTCAACTGGAGCTCTGACCCTTGACCCTGTTTTACATGGCGCCTAAAGAGACGGAATAGCAGTTTTAATAATTGGACGCTGTAGGTTCATTACAATAGCCAGACCTTCTTGCACTGCCTCTGCTTCTCCGCGTTGGTGCCAGCCACCCAGGCTGCCTCTTTGCACCAGCGCGAGGAAGGGTTGAACCATTAGCCGCCTATTGATTGGAAACGATAGATGCCCAGAAGCACCCCCCCCTCAGCCCGTCACCTGTCCCATCGAGGTGACTGATGACTGCTGTCACAATCTGCTTAAGTGATTTATTAACAGCACACCTCCCTGAAAATGAATGGTTTATTATGACAAGTAGTCTATCTTGCCTCGACCCTGCTGGCCAGTTTCCAACAGGTTTACTTCATCACAGCCTGTTGAGCACTTTACTGTCACACTTGATAGGAGGTGGTGCTGGTAGCCACAGTTTGTTACTGAGTGTGTTGGCTCGTTAACCGGTTATGGACATGAACTATGCAGGTTAGACATGGGTCTTATTGTCTTGTTATTGGGTGTTTCTCAGAAGCATCACATAAGCAACGTGCACAATAGTATAACATTGGCATTTGCCATAGTGAGAGAGTAGCACCCAGATTTGTACAGATTTAGCTAGTGGTAGCTGGTGCAGGGAAGCACGGTGGGGCGGTGGGGTGGGGAGGGTGGAGGTGGGGGAGTCGAAAGACAACATAATAGGGAAAATCAAATAAATAAATAAATCATATTCCGTTGTCTGTCGTCATCCCCTCTGCCCCTACGCCCTGCCCCATCGCGCTTACCTGCACCGCGACCTGATTTAGCTTCGGATTTCCGACACTTTTTTGATGCAGACCCGACCCAATATCCTTTTTGGTATTTGCAAGGCTAAGCAAATGGTTATTTACATTGCTTTTTTAAAAAGGAACACAATGCAGTATATTGAACGCCTTTATTTTGCGTCAGGTAAGTAATCCATGGGTGATGCATGGACGTTCCCATGCATTCAGCCATGGATTTTATTGCAAACCCATATCTACAAATCCATCCACGTTGTAAACGTGGGTTTGCACCAAAACGGTGCACCTGCATGAGGCTAGCGTAAGTAGGAGAAATCTTTATTTTTCCTTGTAATTTCTTCTTTGCACATCAGCTTTATTTATTCTTTCCATGTTGGTCTCTGCAGCACACATACAAAGAAGAAATAGTCGTAAAGGATAATTTTTGTGGAAGAAGGAACCCCTTCCTCCAGAAGACCTGAGAAGACTTTGGGCAGCATTTCAGCACCCCCAAAACGACCTGCTGCTCTCTACTGATGAAGGAATGAATCCAGAAACACGTGTCCAGCGTTACACAGCACAAGCTGCTCCAACAAGGGTGAAGAATTATAGACTACTACTGAAGTAAGTGCTATCATGCACTGCATTTACCATGATGCATTAGGGAAAATTGAGTGTGGGAATGTGAGGCTGTGTGCTCCCACCCTCCTTCTGTTTGATAAGTGCGCCAGTCCATGGAGAGAGAAGAACTGAGCCATATGTATAAAGATATGTGGGCATATTATCAAGAAACGGCGTTAAAATTATCGCCGCTTTAGCGGCAGAAAACTGCCGCTAAAGCGGCAATAATGGGCTTGATAATATGCCCTTGAGAATTCCAATAGAAGCCCATGTTCTGGTGTTAACATGGGCTTCTATTGGAATTCTCAAGGGCATATTATCAAGCCCATTATCGCCGCTTTAGCGGCAGTTTTCTGCCGCTAAAGCGGCGAAAATTTTAACGCCGTTCTTGATAATATGCCACTTGGTGCAGTTCTGCTCTCTCCCATTGTTGCAAAGCCGCACAGGAACTTCACTTGCTGCGCAGCGTCGCGTGATCTCTATGAAAATATGCCCCTTGGTGTCTCGCTTTTACACAGCGCGGCATCCTAGTTTAGGAGTCTGAAGTGAAAATACTGAGCTATGTCTGGCTGCAGCCTCCTACAGCGCATGGGCGGCCCCCACAGCATGCGATTGATGTGAACCGAAAGCCGCCTGCACCAAGACATTCGGACTCGCTGGGTGGCGGCACCACCGTGGCATGTGGTGAAACATAAAGGTCACAGGAGAATTAATTGGAGGTGCTGTCCTATCAGGTGGTTCTCATGTCTGGACTGCCATGAGCTCCCTGCAAGGAGCAGACTGCCCATTTCTTTCACGAGATCCTACTCTCGCTGCTTGAGTGATTGATAACCACAAGGCATGCCCTGGGCTGTTTGTTATGAGTTCATCTGCTCTTCATGTGCTGTTTTCAATGCTCCATTTTGGTGGTTGCTAAGGGAATTTATTCTGCAGCTTCTCCCAGTTTGGTGGCCATAAAATATATGTTCAGCATTAAGGACATAATACAATAGATTTATTTATTTTTCCTTATTTGCACAAAAATGTGATATGTAGGTGGGAAACCATATTCCCCACAATATAAATGTCATGTTTCATTGTTTTTAAATTTGCTACCAGTATGGTGGATAGGAACAACATCTCTTTATATCGACATATATATTATCCAGTCACTGCTTATGCCACCCCCTCTGTTAATGCCAAAATGGTCCAAAACAAAGGTGCAAAGATGCTCTGAAACACACAGGCTTTCACAGACAACCCCTGTAAACCTAGATAAGTGCACAGGTGATTAGTTCACATCACATGTATCTCTTTTGACTGATTTAAACTGATGCAGTATTAGATAATGAGGGGCTATTTACTAAGGGGCTTATTTATGAGAGCCCTGCATCACTTTTACACCACGTAAAGTGGTGCATGCATGACTAGAGCTCTCATAAAGATTTATACAGCCACACAAAGCCACCCTGCATGGCTTTGAGCGGCCTCAAAAATCATGACGCGGGCATTGCAGTGTTTTTTCCCATTCAATACCCTTGGATTTTGACGCTGACAAAGTGATGTAAACCTGAAAAGTGTCAAATCCGTACACCTCCCGAGGTGAGGCGTAACGATGAGAAATATGTTTATTTCTCTCTTTTTTTCCTCTTTCCATGTGTGCTGCATTGTGCAGCACACATAGAAAGAGGAAAAGGCCTCAAAGAATTGTTTTTGTGCAGGAAGGTGTCCTTCCTGCACAAAATCAATCATGCCTGCTGCAGAGGCACACTTGCACCTTGGTGCAGGTGTGCCTATGTTGGTGCTAGGCTGCCAAAATGGCACCAGCGCAGGCAGAAAGGACAGGAATGCACCCTATTGCATAAATACGGTGCATTCCTGCCCTTTCACTGTGGCATAGGGTAACTAAGCAAGGTGCATTGCTGCGCTATGTAACAATGCCATAAATGAGGCCATCAATCCTCACACAATGCAGCACAGCAGCCGAAAATGCCAAAATTTTCGTTTCGTCCATTAGCATCATTTTTGTGATGCAATCATGGCACAAAATCTTAGGGGCTTATTTACAAGCCCCTTGCGCTGCCGGTCCGTCACATTTTGTGACGCACCAACTGCGCATTCTACTGCCCCATATTTACAAGGACATGAAAAGCCACCTTGCGTGGCTTTTCCTGTCTTTGTAAATACAGCCCCTTTACATGCAGCACTTTACGTGAAAGGGGCGTTCCATGGGTGTTGCTGTGGGTGTTCCCACGCAACAACCATGGAACCTGACACATTTCCAGATTTATGAGAAATCGTAAACCTGGAAATGCGTCTGAATGCTACGCCTCACCAGGGGAGGCATAGAGAGGTGCAACAGGGAGAAATGTATTCATTTCTCCTCGTTTCTTTCTCTTTCTATGCATACATAAAACGAGGAAATCACCTCTTATGATTGTTTATGTGCAGGAAGGTGTCCCTCCCAGTGAGAGTAGCGGCTTGTGTCAGAGCTGAGTGGTGAGGCAGGAGGGGAGGGGGTACAAATGACGATACTTTTACTTTTCAACTTTTGCAGCTGCTGGCGGTGGGGCGATGCTCATTCGCAATACTGCTGCTTCTAGTAAGGCATCAGTGTTTATCGTAACATATAAATACAATTTGGCACATCCATGGTTCATTCATCTGGGAGGTTGGCATTGCTTGTGTCCCGTGTTTACTCATGTTTAGCTCTGCCCCTACTGTTGTTGGGATTTTCACTCACCTGAGAGGTTGGCATTGCTTGTGTCCTGTCTCGACTCATATTCAGCACTGCCCCTATTGGTGCCGGGATTTTTCACACAGTGCATGATCCTCTCCAGATCCTTCTTCAGAAAAGGCTCATTCACATCAATGGGCCTAATTATGATGTTGGTCAAACGAGCGTCTGACCGACATCATAGCGGAATGGAACTGCCCTACCATAGGTCAGTGGTTCCACCTGCTGTATTTGGATGCGACCGCCCTATGGGAGAGTGGAAACATCAGTTTTGCAATTGCAGCTTGTGCGGCGGGCAGAAAAGGCTTGCAGCACAAGCTTCATTTGTAAAATGAATGTATGCAAACATCCCTGCACCGTGTGGCAGGCACCATGCGGAGTGCTACACAGTGCAGGGATGTTTAGGGGGGCACCATAGGTGGCCCCCTATCGGAGAGCCAGGCGGGAAGGAGGCTCAGCTAGGGGCCACCAAGGACACTTTACACCTGCCTTTTCATGGCAGGCGGACTGCCATGAAAGGGCAGGTGGAAAATAACAATATAATCCCATTGGCTCTGCCAAGGCTGGCTCCGCCATAATTATGGGATTACCATTCTGCCTGCCGCCCTGATGGGCTCTGTGATCCCATCGAAAGCGGAGCAGAATCCCCCATGGGTTTCCCTCCTACAGTATTTATTGCAATACACGGCTGTCGGAGGGAAACCATTGATTTCAGGCTGAAAGCCTCTGACTAGCTGTCGGATGGCTTTCTACTCAACATCGTAATTGGGCCCTAAGTTATTTGATGTAAAAAAAAAATGTCCAAATTTCCAAATCACCTAACATTCCATAATGCCCAAAACAATCAAGTCAAATTTCAAGGTTAATATTTTACGGGGTGCTTTACCCTCTATTCTTTTTCTTCATTGGGACAGGAGTGGTTCCCACAAGCATCCTCTGCTTATGTTCTTACCTCACTGTTTCTCCTGTGTTCTGCCAGTTTCTTACCATTCCATTTCTGTGCTTCATTCTTTATTTTTTATTTTTTGCAGTCATTGTAAAGCAATGGTCCTTGTATCAATTACCACAGTATACATTTTAGTACAAAAGTAAAATATAGTTATGCAGATATTATATTTTCACAAATGAAAAAACATTTAGGGATTTGAGAGATTTTTACATAGCTCTCCTGGATTTCAGAGTTTTTCTTGGTATTATACACTCCAATACTGTCAACACACAACATATTGGACACAACATTCTGAAACGGCAATAATTTAGATATCCAGGCACCTATAGCTGAGTCGACCCCATTAGTTATTGCTTTAGAGGAAGACTTTGAAGTGGTACTTTCTCCTTAAACTAAGTTGCGTCTCTACACTTGCTCTGTACATTATTCTTCTGTAAACTTCCTCCATGAAAACAGTGGCGGTGAGGAAAGAAAGGAGGCCCTGCACGGCCACCTTGTGCCTCACACGTTGTGGATGCACACAGTGGGGCACAACATCCCCCCCCCCTGTGTACTTGCACAGAAGTTCAAGCATGGCATGAACTTTCGAGTCCACGCCATGCTGGCACTTCCATTGTGGTGCCTATTTTATATTTATAGGCAACACCGTGGGAACGACAAAGGAAATACATGCCAATTACTAAAAAAGTAATTATAGGGTTGGCGGTCCTCCAGCTGGTTTGGTGGTGCGGTCCAGCCGCCGCACCATCAAACTCGTAATAGGGCCTTTAGTCTTTTATAAATTAAGTACTGCACATACTCCCTACTCTTGCCTTGTGTTCAAGCAAGTGCAGAGAAGAAGGGTGGACAGAGAATGACGGGTTCATATGTATAACTGCATAGTACAAACTGGTTACTGTTAAAAGCAGAGAACAACAAAACCCTCCTCTTTGAGAAGGTCTTCCCACTCTAAGACTATCTCATTGTAGTAACTGTTTAAGAGAACTGCTAACCAGGAGCAGGTCTAGATGTTAGATGCCATCAGACAAAAACAACATCTAGACAGATAACCACTATGAGATGTTTGTGACCTTGAAAGAAGACTGAAGGTATGAAGACAGACAGAAACGATGTGAAATTAAAGGATTTATTAAGAAGTACCAGAAGTTGGGACAGGAGGGGCCATTGCAGTTCTTGCCTGATCAACTGACCAGGCAAGACAAAAACAAGGCAGTAAAGCTCCTGCCATTACAACAGTAAAACACAATATGCACTTCTTATAGAAAGAGGCCTTGTACAATCTACTTGAAGACATAGACTATCATGAGTGATCAATATCTCATGAGTGACTGCATGACTACATGATTTTGGTATTTCTGCAAAGGTACACAGTGCCTGGAAACTTCTCGTGTTGTCGGATTGTCTTTGCTACCCTGAGTTTGTTCACCCAACCTGCACCTTTCTAATTTTCCTTCTTTCACCATTTGAGGTTCCTCCTTCCCAAATACATGCTGAGTATATTGTTGCACTTGTATTTTTTGCCTTGCTCCTCATACAGGCCTCCAATGTACCTTGCTTGGTTTAGAACCAGTCTTCAGCTCCTCATCATCTGAGTCAGCTGTACCCTTGACACCTAGAAGGTGAGTGTCATTCAGTAACTGATTAACGAGAAACCATACTTTGACCACTTTTTGCCTCTTTTCAACTACCTGCAGTTTGAGAATATGAGAGTTCCCTGACGACAGGCCTGTGTGTTTGTCTCTTTTCCTGCACCCTATGTATTGTTTTTCCTGAGTCAGGCTCATCAGTTTTTCTTTATATCTACAGAGAACTGTGATTCACAGTCTACAATCAGAGACGTGGTCAGTCCTTGGTCCCTTGCATTTACAGCGTAATCCTCTGCATGTTAAAATGTCACAGAAATAGCTAATGTGTCTTGCTGTGAATTCAACAGAGAATATCACCACTCAGGAGATCACTTGAAATACTGCTTAAAGGTTTTTGCTAATGCAATAAGGAAATCTTGATATATCAGAAAACTCATCCTCAATAATATGTATCATAACAAACCTATTCTTTCACAAGTATGCACTATGGTACTGAACCAAAAAGCACTGACCACTGAGAGAGCAGTTATGGAGAATACACTCAGCATTGTTTTAGACTGTGTGCACATTTCATTCTATAATTGCACATGAACAATTTGTGATACTGTGGAGAGATGTAAATAATAGATGTGCAGACGATGTTATGATTCCACATATTCCCCATTGCAAGGTGTGCAAACCCAGAATTTAAACTATTTGTACACAACTTAAGCCTTATTTAGAATCCTGTTTTGGGCACAAATGTTAGTATATGGATTAGGCCCTGACCTAGAAGGCTGACCATTGATATTGGTTGGATCGTTGAATAATTTTGGCTCTTGACACTGTTTGCATCCAGTTCCTCTGTAATTTACCCGTATATTGCATTATGATTCATGTGGTCTTGATTTCAGTTACGTTGCGCGATAAAGTGATGTCCTCAAAGTCCCTTCATAGATTCATATTGGCCCTATGTGATGTGATTGCTTGCACTTATTCTAACAAAAAAAAACCCTTATGGCACATTGCACATGAACAATAAGGGTTTCAAGGGTGCCCCACGTTTTCTATACCAGTGGGTAAGGGTTTGATATCTATTTATAAACCCACTCCATGTGTCCCTTTAAAAAGACAGCGCCGGTCCTATCCTCCCAAGGAGATTCTAACAAGTGTTCAGATACAAATAAAAATGTGATATGTTTGGGAAATACCTCACGTAAGCAACAACCAGAGAGCAGTTGTCAGGTACTTGCCAAGTTGCTCACTTTCTCATCATCAAGACTTTCCCAAACAGGAATGGTAACCAACTACCAAAATATAAGTGAGAATTGGCTGTGTTTGACCTTAAAAAACTTTGGGCACATCTAAATAATAAATTCCCTACAGACCGCCGTTGAAGAGCGAGACCTTCTCTGGCACTCCAAAAGTTAAAATTGAGTTCCTGGAAAACATAATGAATTTGCCTTTACTTCGTTGTGCCTGTACTCTCTATTTCTCCTCATTTCTTCCTCTTTCTATGTATGCTGCATTATGCAGCACACATAGAAAGAGAAATATGCCTCTTAGAATTATTTTTGTGCAGGACATTCTTCCTTCCTTCCTGCACAAGGTCTTCCTTCCTGCACAAAAACAATCCTACATGCAACTCAGGCACTCTTGCTCAATGGTGAAAACGTGGCGCAAGCCTCTCACAAATGAGGCCCCTATTATCTAATTATTATGTTGGTAAAGACAGTGGGTGTGGAAAGAAAAGAGAATGACATGCACAGGTCATGGTGGTGCCTAGTGCCCGTAAGACTCAAATGCATGTCCCCAGGGGACAGCAAAACAGATATCTGTTTAGAGTCAAAGACAATGAGCATAGTCATTTTCATCACCATTTACTAGTGCCACTCACAAAAGGAAATAAGAATTTCTAGACCATTGCAATCAGTCTTGTTAAATCGACCAGAAAACAAACAGCACTGTCTTCATCTTAAAAAGCTTCCACAGGCTTCCATTCGTCTTACAGATCCCATTTCAGATATTCTTCCTGACACACTGAGCACTTGGGTGAGTTTTACAAGTATTGTTTTTTCAACGGAGATCTACATTAAGATCAGAATGAAAAGCAGATTGTCTAATACTTGGCTGAACGCACATCACTCACAAAAGGTGTGGTTTAGAGTTGGGTGGTTACAGAAAGTCCTCTCACCTGTAGAGAAACCACTAAATCCCTTCGTGGGAGGCAGGGCCAGATTTGGTGCTGGTGGCGCCCGGTGCGATAATCTTTTTTGGGCGCCCCCACCCAATGACCTCGTCCTCAGATTCACTAACTACCACCCAGCAATAATGCCCCTCATCTCTCCATAGCTCCTCTTCACATACATTTCACTTGTTTTAAAGTGCTAGTAAAGGTTGGCTTTACTAATCCACTCAGCTATCCTCATAAAAGGTGGATCTGTTCTTTGCAGCAGGCATATTAACCCTCTGTATTACTTTATGGTGAGTCAAAACTGCCACTGGATGAAATGCCGATCTCTCTTTCTAGCAGAAACATTAATCACAAGAGTTATCTCGACATTTTTATTGATGCCTGAAAGCTGGGTGCACAAGGAATTCTGCAGCAGGTGCTTTTAAATCATAAGATATTGCTAAACACAGTGCCCCTCCCTGAGGTCAGTGCCCCCTTCCAGGTCCTCGCCCAGTGCGGCCGCACCAGTTGCACCATCCTAAAGCCAGCCCTGGCGGGAGGAGTCACCTCTGGTGGAGAATTTACCTTCAGTCTTACATTTTTGATAGGCACAGCATGTCAGCAATATTTTATAACAAGATTGTCGAGCAGGAAAAAATCCTCTACTGAGATGTTAGCACTTTCTTATCAAATTGGATTATTTTCATTTTCCATCAAATGCTATGTTAGGCCAATACACCCATGTGTTATTCTGCAACTGTGCAACATTTTAGGCTCAAATCAGTACAGCCAAAACTCCAATATGTGTCTAGAGCATAATATGGTTTTGAGAAATTATGGGGCTTACTTACACTAAAGTGGCAAAGCGTGTCGTTAAGCCAAGAAGGCTAACGACACGCTTCGTCACTTCAGAAACGCAGGGCTGCACCATATTTACTAGAATATGGTGCAGCCCTGTGTTCCCCCTGCACTGGGGCTAAATTAAGCTGCCTAGCGCCAACGCAGTCACCCTTGCACAATAGTGCAAGAGTGCCTGTGTTAAGGATTGTTTATGTGCAGGAAGGGAGACCTTCCTGCACATAAACAATCATAGGCAATTTGCTGTTTCTATGCGTGCTGCACAAGGCAGCACACATAGAAACAGCAAAAACAAGGAGAAATAAAGCATTTCTCCTCGTTTCGTCTGTTTAAGACCAGGTTTTCTCTGGTCTTAATTTTGGCGCTGCCTCCTATTTACGCCACGCTTGTAAATAGGGGCAGCGTGGAACGCCCACAGCAACACCCATTGCCCTCCCCTTTCACGCTAAGTACAGAGTGAAAGGGCCCCTTATTTACAAGGCAGCGTTAAGCCACATTAAGGGGGATATTTACAAAGAAGTGGCAGAGCGCAGCATTAGCCGTCATGGCTTAACGCCTCACTCCGCCACTTCAGAAACGCAAGGCTGCACCATATCTACAAGAATATGGTGCAGCCTTGCATTTCCCCCTGCGCTGGAGCTGCACTAAGCAGTATAGCGCCAACGCAGGCACGCTTGCACCTTAAGGGTGTCTGCGTGCAGGGGAAGATTGTTTATGTGTAGGAAGGTGTCCCTTCCTGCACATAAACAATCTTTAAATGATGTTTTGTCACTTCTATGTCTGCTGCTTAATGCAGCACACATGGAAGTTACAAAATTTCATTTTTTTTAAGGATTGTTTATGTGCAGGAAGGGCCACCTTCCTACACATAAACAATCCAATGCATTGTGCTTTTTCCATGTGTGCTGCACAAGGCAGCACACATGGAAAAAGCAAAAACGAGGAGAAATAAAGCATTTCTTCTCGTTGCCAAGTTAAGACTAGGTTTTCCCTGGTCTTAATTTTGGCGCTGCCTCCTATTTACGCTGCCCTTGTAAATAGGGGACAGTGTCAAAATCAATGGGTGTTGCAGCGGAACGCCCACCGCAACACCCACTGCCCACCCCATTCACGCTAAGCATAGCGTGAAAGGGGGCCTTATTTACAAGTCAGCCTTAAGCCACGTTGAGTGGCTTAAGGCTGCCTTGTACATAAGGCAAAGCCACTATCCCCACGGAAACGTCACAAAAAGGGACGTTCCATTCCGATAGGGGCTTGTACATATGCCCTTAAGTGGCTTAACACTGCCTTGTATATAAGGCGAGGTCCCTATCGCCATCACAACGTCACTGAAAGTGACACTGTGGTGGCAATAGGGGCTTGTAAATATACTCCTGTGTATTTTTAGTGAAATGTTGTGAAATGTCATGAGAATTTCAGAAATTTAGTGAAACTGGACATATAACACAATATGTGACTTTTTCACACAAGATACCCACAACCAGACTTGCCCGAGCAGAAAATATCTGTCGGTGAGACATTTTCTCCACAAACCACTGACAAAATGCGAAAGTTTGAGAAACTCCTTGGATTTTAGGTAACACAAAGTTCGTAAATATTGTAGATTTTGCTCAGTAAAATTTCACACAGGCCTAGTGCCCGAGTCTCAGTCCACACTCACGGAAATTCCTATGGCCAGTGCCCTTTTTCCAAATCTTCAACAACGAGAGATCGGATGGCCTGTTATTTGTGCTGTGAAAAGGTCTGGTTTCTTTCTAAAAGCCCTGCAGTCGCAGAGAGGGCCGGGGATGCGTTAGCTTCTAAATTTCCCAAGCGATGCCTCGTGTTGTGATCCGCATCCTCACGCAGGGCCCCTCGCTTTGCATTAAAGCATGTCACATCAGATAATGAGACGTGATTGACACTGCCCAATGTGATTCATCACCTGGGAAATTAAGGCGGGAAGGGTGCTGGGGGAAATCAGGCCGTGGAAGTCTTACTTTCTGGAAGGTTTAAAAGAATATCTTCTTCCTTTGCTTTTATTTGGGCGTTAAGGGATGCACAGCACATTATTTCACACGTCTGCATCCGAGACAATGGTCCAGCTCAATATTCCTCACCACCTGGGATGTGTGAGTTCATTAGAGGTCAAGCTAGGAAATAATTAATACAAACAAAATGCTGCTATGGAAAACATCACTGATGGTAGATATTGCTACACACAGGTGTTGGAAATGTGTGCATTGGAGCAGGGTGTGCCAAATGAAATGGATTATTCTTTGCTGCTGGATAATGTTCTTATTTTAGTAATGACACAATGAAGTAAATAGCTGTGTTATTAATAGCAGTTTTCATATTTGTGTTAACTTTGTTTTTATCTAGATGGTCAATGATCGGTCAGGAAGATTAGAACCTCCATGTTTTCCCGCAACCAAAACAATGAAACTTCAACACAACACAACAAGTACTGTGTTACTATTCAAATATATAGCTAATTTTATGAAAACTAGGGGTAGATTTTCAAACAATTTACGCTAGGTTAGCGTCACTAAAGTGACACTAACTAATGCAAAATATTTTGGGGCAATTTACTTTCCAGCGCAAAACTTGTTTTGCACTGGAAAGCACCGTAAAAGTAGCGTAAAGTACTGCCTTGCGTTACTTAGCGCCGGGTAGGTGGTACTTGGGCGTTCCCATGCAACCACCCATGCCTTTTGATGCAAAACCATATCTACAAAGAATTGTAGACAGGGTTTTGCGCCAAATGTTTTCATTTCTCCGTGCTTTTCCGACTTTGCACGTGTGCTGCACAGCACACAAAGTGGAAACAGCTTTGAAAATTGTCCAGGCATAGTATTTGGTACAGGAAGGGTACCCAAATGGCTAAAGCAGGAAAATGCCAACTTTCTATAAGTAGCATTTTCAAAATTGTAATTTAAAATCTGACTTTACCATATGTTAGGATTTTTCATTACAATTCTAAAGACACCAAACACGAACTGGGTACCTGCTCCCATTTGAAAATTACAGCTTATTAAATGTAATAAGGTAACTCCATAGCTGTCCTGTGAGAGAGTTTTTTACTGCCAGGATATGTAAAACTTAAAAGTACATTTACAACTTTTTTAATACATTGCACCCTGCCCTCTGGGCTGTCAAGGTCCTACCCTAGGGGAGACTTCTATGTATAAACAATGAAGGTTTTGGCATGGATAAAGGTGTATTTTGCCAGGTCACAATGGCAGTTTAAAACTGCACACACAGACTGCAATAGCAGGCCTGAGACATGTTTAAAGTGCTACTTACGTGGGTGGCAAAATTAGTGCTGCATGCCCACTATTAGCATTTAATTTACAAGCCCTGGACACAGGTAGTACCACTTTACCAGGGACTTAAAAGTAAATAAAATATACCAATTGGGTATAAACCAATTCCACCATGTTTTGAAGAGAGGGCACAAGAACTTTAGCACTGGTTAGCACTGGTAAAATGAGCAGAGTCCTAAGGCCAGCAAAAATGAAGTCTGCAAAACAGGAGGTCTGAAGGCAAAAAGTTAGGGGAGGAACCACGCTAAGGATGCCAGGTGTAACAGACAGATATTGGTGAAAAACTACACCACAGCTTAAGCATAATGTAAGAAATTGCATTATTGTTTGAGGTGGGTGGCCACCCACCTGAAGGAATATTCACAACTCTTATCAGGATGAACTCTCAAAGTCACTAAACTAACCTGAGCTCAACCCCCTGGTAGCTATGGCAAAGAGCAGACAGGCTTAACGTAGAACAATGTGTAAAATATTTGTGCAGTACCAAAACAGTAATAAAGTTGAAATGCAACACAGTAAAAATCCCAAACTGAATTACAAAAATAGAGTAAAATTTAATAAACAAAATGACGGCAACATTATACTAATGTCACCCCTTGAAGTGCCCCTCAAATGTAATATGTAAAACCCAACCACACCTGTCAAGCCGGAATTGATTCGCCAGCAGGATTTAACACTGTAATGTCAAAAAGAGGACCACTGTGACTGGAACCTGTCTGACTAGGAGTACAAAGGAAGGACCCTATCGAGGTGTGAGCTAACATTTGTCACTATGAACTGCACCTCAAGAATTATATGTAAAACCCCAGCAGACCTGTCGAGCTGGATTAGACACTGTAATGTAAAAAAGATGCTCACAGCCAACCCTGCATATTCTGTCAGATTCAGAGAGGTCATCTCTGCCCATTCAGATTGGCCTATTGTTTGCATCTAGGAGGGATTTCACACCCATTACCACCTATTCAAATGCTAATTACTGGCAGGCAACATTTTGAGAACAAATGCAAATTGGCCTCCAGAGGCTTTAGGCAGGGAAAAGGGGGCCAAGGGAGCGTTGTGACTGCATTTGGTTCATTGTTTACTGGCCATAATTATCTTTGATGGTATTATTGCTAATAGACCCTGCTGTCAGCGGGTCTTCCCACAAAATCCCATTACCCAACTTTCTCAGTGTTTCTCTGATGTATCTCAACCATGAGATTTTGTCAGAACTAGGCAGACCTAAGATTTTTCCAGCCCATGTTGGTATGATATAAGCTCGGGAGTGGCCCAGAGACTCCGCCAATAGAGGATTGGTCTCATCCCTACCCATTCCGAGATTGACTGAATACCCATATCTAACTTGAGTGGAAGCAATGGGGTGCTGACAGGGAGGCCTGTCAGCTGGCACAGTGGTCAATTTTCCACTAGAATAAGGGCCGCTGCATCCTTGTGGCCCCAGAGCTTCACTCCATAAAGGGCAGCCCCCATAGCCTATTGTTTTTAAATTTGCAGCACCGGGGAAATTGGTCTGAATGTGGAGCTTTCCTGTACTTTTAACAACCCCCCAGTTTGTTCCTCAAGTTTATGTCTGCACCTATCAATGTGGTGACACCAGTCCAGTTGCTGAGTAAGGACAAATCCTAGGTACTCAAAAGTATGCACACACTCCAGAGAGGAGCCTTTAAACTTTTGGTTGGGTCTAGTGGTGCAAAAAGGATTGAGTACCATGTATTTTGTTTTGTGACATTCATTTCCAGTCCCCTCTTGGTGCAAAAACTATCAAAACTGTCTAGAGTCCTCTGCAACCCCAGTGGTGATTTTGGATATTAATAAAGTCTGCGAACATGAGGGCTGGAACGCTGATGCCGGCGAGGTTTGGAGAATCTCCCTCACACCCATTCAGGTGGTCAATTAGGTCATTAACATAGACCATAAAAAGGGTAGGGGCTAAAACACAACCTTGCCTGACCCCTCTTGTGACGGCGAAGCGCTCTGTCATCTCGTGTAATTGATCACATCTCACCTGTGCACAATTGTGCTCGTGAAGTCTTATGATGTTGGCCAGTAAGTATTTAGGAATACCCATATCTGCCAGCACCTGCCTGAGCATGGGCCTTGGAACCAGGTCAAATGCAGAATGAAGATCTACAAACACAACATACAACCTCCTGTCTCCCATAAGCACCGTCTTACAGAAAAGTATTTGGAAGCAGAAGACCTGATCCAGCGTGCTGGTGCTTTCCTAAAGCCAGCCTATAAGGGGGTGAGCACTCCTTGGCGTCTAGCCATTCTTGTAACCTTCCTAGGAGGATTCTGTTGAATAACTTCTGGGTACCCCCTGGGTTCCTGCTCTCTCAGCACAGAGCCCCGTTAGCTCCCCCTGGCAGTGCTCTGCTCTTTGGCCGTCTAAGACCACTGTTCGAGCCCCCGTGCCCCCCACTGGTCTGCGCTTGAAGGTTCATCTTTTTCTTGTTTCTTTTCTCCAATTCCGCCTGGTGACTTGTGCTATTGTTTTTTTCTGCATTTTACCTCTGTTTATTTTCTGCATTTTTACCCCTGTTTACTTTCTGCATTTTTACCCCTGTTTTTCTTTGCTCTAGCCCCTCATCGCCTTTCCCTCCCTCTCCCTTCCTTGCCGGTCGCCGCCGCTGCTGCACCCCGCGGCCCCTCCTGCGTTTTTCCTGCTCCCGCCTCCCAGCTGTCCTGCCCTCCCCCAACCTCTACTCAATAGAGGCCGCTGCGTGGCTGCGCAGCGGACACGCGCAGCGGGTGCACCGCTGGCGCGCCAAAGGCAAGCCCGTCTGCGCCCGTCCGCAACCCGACCAGTGCCAGGACCCCTGGTCCTTCAGCCCGCCAGCGCTACAGCTCCTTGGCTCTCCACGAACTCACGCCAGCAAGAACTACAACTGTAAGCTCTCCTCATCTCTCGACACCCACGGGTCTTTTACCTGCCGTCACTGCCACCACTATTTCACCCTCGCCGAGACCCAGGACCCTACACCTCCCTCCAGCAACGACTCCATTGCACACCAAACCCTGAGATGCATCCTCCTCAACGTCCGCTCCCTCCACAGACACGCCACGGAAATCTGGGACCTCCTCGACAGCACCGCCCCGGACATCGCCTTCCTCACTGAAACCTGGACGAACGCCGCCTCCGGACCAGACATCGCGATCGCCATCCCCGAAGGATATAAGTTCACCTGGAAGGATCGCCCCAACCGCCCCGGAGGAGGCATCGCCATCGCCCACAAGGCCAATCTCCGGCTGAGCACCTATTCCGATGGGCCCACTGACCTGATGGGACACCTCCATTTTAAGATCCAGACCAACTCGTCCTCCACCCTCTGAGGCACCCTCATCTACAGACCACCCAGACCCCGCGCTCCTTTCTCCGACTCTATCACCGACATCATCTCGCCGCATGCCATCAACTCCACCGAATTCACACTGCTAGGAGACCTCAACTTCCACCTCGACAACCGCCAGGACCCCAACTCCGCCTCCCTCCTGGACAACCTCCACACCATAGGACTCAAGCAGATAGTACCAGAACCAACGCACACAGCTGGGCACATCCTCAATCCCGTTTTCACAGCAGGGAACTGCATCACCTTCAGCCGCACCTCCGAACACCCATGGACGGACCACCGATGTGTTCACTTCACCTTCAAATCCAAATTCCCCTGCAGACGCCCGCATCAGCTCCAGCGCAATAATTGGAACAAGATCTCCGAAAACCAGATCGCTGCCACCCTTGGCAGCTCCGCTCCCACCACCACAGAAGATCACCCCACCACCGCCGCCCACACTCCACACAACTGGATCACCGACAGCACCAACACCATCGCCACCCTCAAGAAAGCCTCCAAGCCCCAGGCCAAGAAAGCCAGCTGGTTTTCCACTGAACTCCGAGACTCCAGATGCACCTGCAGACGACGCGAAAAACTGTGGAGGAACTCTAAAACCCCGACAGACCTCAACAGCTTCAAAACAGCTACCACTGCCCACCACAAGCTCATCAGACTCTCCAGGAAAAAAGCACTTCAGGACAGAATCTCCACCAACGCACACAACAGCAAGGAACTTTTCGGAATCATCAAAGAGTTCGCCCAACACAACAGCGAGTCCACAGACATCACTCCCTCCCAGGACCTCTGCGACAGACTCAACGCCTTCTTCCATCACAAAATCAAGACCATCTACGACAACTTCGACGACACCAACCCCCACGAGGAACCCCCTCCCAACGCTTCCAGCAGTACGCAGCCGACACTAGACAGCTGGACTGCTCTCATCATCGAAGACACTCTGAGAATAATGAAGACCACCCACTCCGGGGCCCCCATGGACCCCTGCCCCCACCATGTCTACTGCTAAGCCGCAGACTTCAAAGCTCCCATGCTTCAACGTTTCATCAACTCCTCCTTCAAGACCGCCTCCTTCCCCGATGACAGGAAACACGCTGAGATCAACCCTCTCCTGAAAAAATCTTCAGCGGACCCACCGACCTCAAGAATTTCAGACCGATCTCCCTACTCCCTTATCCGGCCAAAGTCACGGAAAAAGCCGTCAACAGCTAACTCGCCTCCTTCATCGAAGAAAACCACATCCTCGACTCCTCCCAATCAGGCTTCAGGTAGAACCACAGCACCGAAACCACACTCCTCACAGCAACAGACAACATCCGTACCCTCCTTGACAGAGGAGAGACTGTGGCTCTCATCCTCTTAGACCTCTCCGCGGCCTTCAACACTGTCTCTCACCACACCCTAGCTCGCAGACTCCATGACGCGGGAATCCGGAACAAGGCCCTCAACTGGATCCTCTCTTTCCTCTCCGGCAGAATGCAACGAGTCAGACTCCCTTCATTTCTCTCAGAACCAACTCCAATCACCTGCGGAGTTCCACAAGGAGCCTCCATCAGCTCGACCCTGTTCAACATCTACATGGCTCAGCTCACATGCATCGTCAGAACACACGGGCTCAACATCACATCATACGCAGATGACACCCAACTCATCCTCTCCCTATCCAACGAACCCAACATCACCAAACGCAACTTTCAAGACGGAATGGAAGCCGTTGCCAGATGGATGAAGAACAACTGCCTTCAACTGAACATGGACAGAACCGAGGTTCTCATCATGGACTTGGAACGACACCTGGTAGCCCCCCGCCCTCAGGGACCACCCCCCCCACGGACCACACACGTTACCTCGGAATCATCCTGGACTCTAAACTCAAAATGGACCGCCAGATCAATGCAATCACTTCCTCCTGCTTCCACACCATCCACCTCCTCCGTAAGACCTTCAAGTGGATCCCCCCCGAACACAGGAAAACTGTCACACATGCCCTCAACAGTAGCAGACTTGACTACAGCAAAGCACTCTACGCCGGGATCAACAAAAACCTCACCCGCAAACTCCAGAACGTCCAGAACGCCGCCGCCAGACTAGTCCTCAACCTACTGCGCCACAGCCACATCAGCCGACACCTTGGGACCCTACACTGGCTCCCCGTCAAGAAGAGAATGACCTTCAAGCTTCTCACCCACGCACACAAGGCCCTCCACAACACTGGACCCACCAACCTAAACCACCGCCCACGTTCCACGCTCCCCAGCGCTCTCTCCGCTCAACCCAGCTCTCCCTCGCAACGGTTCCTCGGATCAAGAAAAGCAGAACAGGAGGGCGCTCTTTCTCCCTCCTCGTGGCCAGGGCATGGAACTCCCTACCTCTCCACCTCCGACAGACTGCATATCCACCATGTTGCATAATGGCTTGCATCAGAGCAATCCTGGCCCGGCTGCAGGAAGGGTTAAACCATGTTGGAGGAGTCTGCTTCCATGCAGCTCTTTTGGTGTTCGCAAAGAAGATTCTATGAAGCTCTTCAAATATTTTAGTGTGTCCTGCGCTATTCTTCTCCTCTTTATCGCTAAAGTCTGCCAAACCTGGTGAGGATAGTAGACCTTCCAGACATTCTGCTATGATTTTGTAAACTGCCACCACCAGCTCCGCAGAGTGAACCATATGACACCATTTCAATCTGTGCATGTTTTTGGTTGGCCTCAGTCTACTATCATAAGAATCGGGGGCAAGTGCCATGCCACAGAGTGGAAGGGCTATGATACTAGAAAGTGCGTTGTGATCATTGTCCTGACATGTCGATTAAATGGGGCCACACCTGTACATCCACCAAAATGTAGTCAATCAGGCTGGTACAAGAGGGACGATTAAAAGTATGTTTGCCTTCCCTATTAGTTGTGGTTCCGCCATTATGGGCTCATAATCCCTGGTTCAATGTTAAGGCAGTTATTTGAAAGACAAGAGAAGATTTTTGACTGGAGTGATTACTTGCTTAGGGATGGACCATGCACTATCTTCTTCCTTAGTCAAAGCCACTAAGTTGCCCACAAGGGTTCAAATTGACAATTAAAATTTCCTCCCACTAGTTGCTAAACTCCAGCCGGGACAGATGCCAGATGTGTACTTAACAACTCTAGGGTCGCAGAAACAATGTTTTGTACCACAGGTCTAAGATACCCCTTATAAATGTACAGGGCAAATTGCGGGAAAGTGGGAGAAATACACAATATGTCCGGGTCTTGCAGGTAAGGGCTCTGCACACCCACATAGTAAGTCCTCCCAATGGTCTCCCCTTGCCTATAGATACAGCTGTCTTACTGAAGTTGACATATCTCATCCGATGCACCGCCTTGGTGCACCAGGTCTCCTGGAATAGGAAAACGTCATATGAATCGCTGAACCGACTCCATTCAGGGCAGTTCAACTTAGAGGGAAGCCCAGCAATGTTCCAGGAGAGCAATTCGAGAGGGGGGAATGAGCTAGGTATGGCTAGTACATCTGCAGCTTTAGGCCCTTCCCTCCCACCTCTGTCTGTGCAAAGGCTAGGGCAGGGGGATGCACAAAAAAGGGGCCTGGTTGCAGTTAACAGATTTAGGTCTGGACTAAGCCAATGGCAAACTGCGGAAGATAAATTACTTAGATCCCCTGTGGGTATGGGTGTCTCAATAGTTAACTCTTGCTCGGACAGGGCCCTCTGCTTGTGGTTTCTTTTTAGTGCAGGAGGTTGCATTGCTAAAAAGCCATCTCGTGAAGTCAACTTACGTTGCCCAGTCATAGTGACATTGAGGGACCTTCTCCCTGATGCTAAGGTATCACTTAGAGGCTGCCTAGAAGGGCCCCTCAGTGGTTCCTCAAATCCCCAATTACTTGCGTGTAGTGCCTCAGGTGGAACATGTCTATGGAAGCTCACTAGGACAGTTTGTCAGTCAACATCAGCAAGGACATAGTAGTGATTTGAAGTGGGGAAACCAAATACACTACATGCATATGCGGGATCATTGGGTGCATCAACCAATATGGAAACGGACTGTGTTTGTTGAGACTGTTGAAGGGCTCATTGACCTATAGAAGTACTGGGGTGTGTAAAAATAACCCAATGGAAGCATATCAATGCCTGAGGAACCCACCCTCCTACTAAGATGACCCAATAGTAAACATTCCACCAAATGAGATCTGAAATTGACTTATAATAAGAACATACAGGTAAGTTAAATATGCCAATCAGACATCCAAATCAGTACACTTCTAGACCTGGGATGTATTCTGCTGGATTAAAGACTGCTGTGCTGTAATGATTTCCACTTTGGCTTGACTGTCTGTTCTGAGGAACAGCTTCTCTGCTTTGCTGAGCTGCCCTGCTGAATGCTGATCACTGCCTTGCTGAAGACACCCAGAATTTTATCAGGAAGTGGTGCCTGGTGCAGAGTGACTGCAAGGGCTTTCAGGCTTGCATCCTGTTTTCTGACGTCTCAGGGTCACAAAAGACTTTCTGCAATCCTGCTAGTGTTGCTTGACTCTACCATCTGTGAGCCTATTGCCTGAGGGTCACCCCTCCAGTCCTGGGCCTCCAACGTGGGTTATTCAGCTGATTTCTACAAAAAACAACACATTGCAGCAAATGTGTGACAGTTTCCGCCGCATCGCTCTTCCACACCCACGCAGAGGCTGCTCGACGACAAAGAATCCACACCCTTTGTTAATCCTGACTGCTCTGTGCCAACCTACCAGAGGGTGAGCACAGGTTAATTTAGTGTGTGTATCTGACTTACCCTGACTAGAGTTGTGGTCCCTATTTGGACAGAGTGTAAACCTCTACCAACTAGAGACCCGATTTCTAACATTGGTGATTAGCGGTGAGGCTAGGACTTGTGTAATACCTTATAGTAATTCAGTGTTCACTACAACTAGATAGCTAAGACCAATTTTAACGTATTCCTCCTGATTGGCAAAATATTTGTCTGTCTTGTGATAACTGCATTTTTCAATTTTCAATTCGCCCCGATTGGCCTTTTCGTTTTTTCTGCTAAAAACATATCTCAATCTGGAGAAGCAGCACCTGCACCTGAAGTTGTAGAATTTGATCTGTCCCGGTTAGAGACTTATACCGTGGCTCAGATGAAGGCTTTTGCAAGCAATTTCATGTCTCAATGAGGGGGTTCACCAGGAAAGTGCACTTGCAGAAAGCCTTAAGGGCCTGGACAGAAAAGTTGCAAAGTTTTACGACTCGTTAATTGGCAATTTCCGGAGCGTCTCAAAAAAAGAAACTGTTCTATGTCCTGCTGTTGCTAATGGTAGCCTACAGGAGAAGGTGGACTAGAATTCTTTTGCAGCTGTCTTCTGTCATACATGAGCTTCCTCCTCTCCTGTGCTAAATTTGACGCCCCTGCAAAGGCTTGCTCAGCACACCTGTGTTCCTATCACTGTGAGCCACAAGAGTGCATCAGCCCTAAACAATTGGACATAGAACTAATCTGATTGCTATTAGCATGCCAATATAAGTAACACTAGAGAAAGCGTTGAATTTTTGAAGGTCAAATTTACCATTTAAAATCCCATCTAAGCAAGATTTATTTTTCCCACTTTAGCCTAAGATGCAGTAGGAAAAGCTTGAGACTTTAGGAGGGGGTCAGATTCATTATACCTGCTCCAACCTAAGCAACCGTAGAAAAAGCACTTTTCTTTGATTGGGTAAGATTTAATCTACCCTCTCCAACCTAACCAGCAGTAGGGAAAGCATTGGACTTTAGACAGTCAGATTTACTATTCCTATTGCAACCTAAGCAAAAGCAGGCAAAGTGTTGGACTTTGGAGGGGTCAGGTTTACTATCTTAACTACAACCAGAGGAACAGTACGGAAAGCACTGGAAATTAAGGGGGGCTAGACCAGATTGACTGTTCCTACTCCAACCTAAGTAACCGTTAGGAAAGCACTGGACTTTGGATGTATCAAATCAAATCAAATCAAATCAGGGACATTTGTATAGCGCTCACATCACTCGGAAGTCTCATGGCGCTTGCAGACGGCGCTGATGGAGATGATAGATCAGTTGTCGAATAGCCATGACTTCAGCCTCTTACGAAAGGAGTTGTGATCGGAGATGGAACGTAAGTGGGAGGGAATTTTGTTCCATGATGCTGGGGCGAGAAAGGAGAAAGACCTGCCTCCTTTTCTGGCAGTGCGGATTCTGAGAGGGGTAAGCAAAAATGTGTTACTGGATCTGAGCATCCTACGTGGTTGGTACCAACATAGTTTCTTGGACCAGTATCTCGGGCCTTTTCCATACATGTGCTTGTGGGTCAGACAAAGGATCTTGAAGATAATTCGTTTTCTCACTGGAAGCCAGTGTAGGGATCTCAAGCAGGGTGCAGAGGAAGATCTGGGCGGAAGATCCAGGACCAGCCTTGCCGCGGTATTCTGCAAAATTTGTAGTCTGTCTAAAAGGTTTTCATTAATTGAGAAATAATAGGGCGTTTCCATAGTCCATTCGATATATTATTAGTCCCTGGACTAATGGTTTCCTAGCGTCAGTCGGAATCCATTTGAAAACCTTTCGCAGACTGAGCATCACTCCGAAACAGGTGCTGATGATGTGGTTAATCTGTTGATTGATTGTCCATGTAGAAACCTAAGTTTCGTACCGTCAGTTTAGGTGTTGGACAAGGGCCAAGGTGAGGTGGCCACCAGTCGTGGGACCAGTGCTCCTGAGCCTTACCGAAGAGCATAATCTCCGACTTGCCTCCATTCAGTTGTAGGTGGTTGGAGCTCATCCACCTGTCAATGTGGGACAGGCATTTTTTGAAACGCTGTTTTGTTTCGGTGGGGTCTGGGCCAATAGTGATCAGAATCTGCGTGTCATCTGCATAAGATATGACATCAAAACCGTAAGATCTGATCACCTTGACCAGTGGCGTCATGTACAGGTTCTTTAAAATGTATCGGATGTACAATTTCCACTCTAACCTAAGCAAAACAAGCAAAGGTTTTGGACTTTGGAGGAGTGGGGGTCAGATACTATTTCCACAAACATGACTCTGACCACTGTAACCACAGTCATATCTGTCCCAATAAATATCAGCTCTGGCTTTTCGTGTTCTTGTAAATACGCCCCTTTTTCATGCAGCACTTTGAGTAAAAGGGGTGTTCCATGGGTGTTGATGTGGGTGTTCCCACGCAACACTCATGGATTCTGCCGCATTCCCAGATTTACAAGGTTTTGTAAACCTGGGAATGCGGCAGAATCCTATGTCTCCCCAGGGGAGGCTTAAAGAGGTGCATTGAGGAGAAATTCTGTTATTTCTCCTCGTTTTTTTCTCTTTCTATGCGTGCTGCATTCTGCAGCATGCATAGAAAGAGTAAAACACCTCTCATGATTGTTTTTGTGCAGGAAGGTGTCCCTTCCTGCACAAGAACAATCATCCCCCAACGCAGGCACCCTTGCACCATGGTGCAAGGGTGCATGCGTTGGTGCATGGCAGCCAATTGTGTGCCAGTGCAGGGGAGAGCACAGGGGAGAGCACATCCTATTGTTGTAAATATGACGCATCACTTTGCTCTGAAAGTAAAGCAGCACGGCGCCGCCAAATGGCTTGCGGCACTGCACTGCGTTACTTTCTCGCTAATAAGGCCCACTATGTCTTTGACTCGATGCCGCAGCACCCAGTAGCAGTTTACTTCTGCAACATGTGAAACTCAAGCACAATAAGCCAAAAGAAACAGAAACATTCTGAGTTCCCAAATTCCACAAAGTTCTTGGCTATTAGGGTATTAAAGTTGTGACAGACTGAGTCGGTTGGAAGGGTATGTAAACAAGGGGGTGAAAATGTGAAAGCACTTGTTGCATCCACTTATGCAATGAAAGCAATTAGTTTATCATGTATAATTAAAGTTATGGGTTTATCAAACTCACCATGGAATGGGATTGCACCCACAGGTTTGAGCTCACTTCATATGCAGGCGTGAGATGTGGCCACTGGCAGCTGTGTGTTTCCGAGGTTTTGCCCACCATGAACAGTCATTATTATAATATTCACCACCTCAGGGTGCTTATGTTAGCAGCCAATGAAGAATGGAAGCCTCGGTCACACATGCGTAATATGCAAGTGTCACTGACACAGACCCAAGGAAGGGCAGCCCTATCAGAAAGTCACATGAAATAAGTGCACAGTTCAATGGTCCTTGTTAGAAATGTGGGTCTATAGTTGGCAAGGGTTTGCACCTTTGTCCAAGTAGGGACCCTTCTTCCTCATCAGGGTAAGGGTGATACACTTCTAAATTAACCCCTGCTCACCCCCTTGGTAGCTTGGCACAAGCAGACAGGCTTATCTCAGAGGCGGTGTGTAAAGCATTCCTGAACACATACAGTAATACAGTGAAAACACTACAATTGGACACCACACCAGTTTAGAAAAATAAGTAATCTTTATCTAACCCAAAACAATCCTAAAATGACAAAAGATCCACAATACAGTAATAAAAATATGACTTTCAAATGGTAGAAATAGTTCTGTTCAAAGCAAATTACAGATGCAACACTTTTCACACAATGTACCTTGGATGCGTCGCGCACACAAACAAAAAGGGTCACAGGGAAGGTGATGCATCGGTTCCTTACACGCAGGGAAGGTGATGCGTCGGTGCCTTGCTTCGGGGAGGTGATGCGTTGGTTCCTTACTGCTTTGCAGGGGGGGTGATGCGTCAGTTCCTTACTGGAGAGGAGGTGATGCATCGGTTTCTTACTATGTGGGGAGGTGATGCGTCGGTTTCTTACTGCGTCCCCCAACGATGCGACAGACCTGGCGCCTCGATGCGATGCGTGATGATCTGGGACGATGCGTGAGTTCTTGCAGCGCACAGCAGGGCTTGCGTCCGAATCGGTGCGGTGATCTCGGACTTCGGAGATCGTTTCCCCCCCTATGCGTCGGTTTATTTGGTGATGCATCGGAAACAGGTACGGAAGCGTCAGGCTTTTCCAGCTCCCAACAGCCAGAACAACCTCCAGAGGCCCAGAACAGCTATAGACACCTCTTGGCAGGTCAGAACTCCCAGCAAGGAAGTTCAGGGGAGCGAGGGGTGAAGTGTTTGTGTCCCTGAGACTTCAGAACAGGAGGCAATCTCTTCTTCAAGCCCTTGGAGATCTTCCTAAAGCAGGGGACATAGCACACAACATAGTCCTTTCCCTTTCCTTGGCAGAAACAGCCACTACAGGCCAACCCCAGACAGCAAACAGTAGTGGGCGGTACTCCTCCTCAGTTTCTCCAGCTCTTCTCCTTGGCAAAGGTTCCTCTTGATTCCCAGAAATGATCTCGTAGTCTGGGCCCCTCTTTTTATAATACAAAATCCTTTGTTCTCTGTGGCAGAGAGGCTCTTTGCCCAGTCAAAACCAGTTCTGTCTCTCTGGTGCAGCTTCCTGGCAGGAGGTGGAGACAGCATTGTCTAAGGCAGGCCAGGCCTATTCAGGTGTGAAAGAAATCTCCTCCCCCTACTCTGAATGCAGCCCAGGTCCATTCAGCCCAGCCCTGACTCACCCTGGAAAGGCAGGACACACCTAACCCCCCCAAGTGGCTGTCTGAACAGAATACACATCCCAGGCCCCTGTCACTCCAAAGCCAGACAGTCAATACACAACCTAGCACAGGCACACTGGATGGTTAGGCAAGAAAATACCTACTTTCTAAAAGTGGTATTTTTAAACCCAGAATGTAAATATCACCCTCACTAAAAGATACATCTCAATATTCTGAGTTCAGGCATATCAAACTTTATTTTCCAATCTTTTTCCCATGGGCAGTTACGCTTATAAGATTTTATAAGCAAACTCCCCATTCTATCCTATGGAACAGATAGCCTTTCAATAGTGAAAAACGAAATTGGCAGTATTTCTGTCAAGGGCCTTGTATCCTCAGGATCGCACGTTGCTATGTATGGTCCACCTCCTGATAGCCGCAAGGTCTGATTTGAATATACAGACTCAATGGAGTGATCAAGCGGGGGAAGGAAAGGATGGGAACAGCGGGGAGGGAGACCTGCAACACATAAACATATATCGTTGAGAAAATAGTTTCCCCTAGACTTCCTCTACAGCCCCCCCACTGATACTTTTTTATGTTCTTAATACCTGTAAAGAGAAATAAAGCCGTATCCCTGAACTGGAGCTCATGAAGTAAGAATCCTCTTGAATCTACAGAATGGGATATATGGTTCAATACACTGTTATTCAGTACCAACAAAACATCATAATCATGTATGCTTCATATCAGACACACACTGGAGTTACTACACCAGTGGACTTTAACAGGGGTGGAGAGCCCGCCATCCGGGAGCGCTCAATCAACCCCTGCTGTGGAAACATATAAGCAAAACGAACCCAGTCAGATCTCGGGTTGTAATGCAGGCATGTGTAGGATTTATACCCATAAACAATAATGCTGACAATGAGCCTTTTGAGCAAAGCCCTATGCCTTTTACGTTATCCAAAGTAACATCCACACCCTAAGCACAGTCACGGTGAACAATTCCTTTGAGGCCTAAGTGAGTCACCACTTAAGGAAAGACAGTGGTGGTCGTGACCTTTAGGATTCACACTCTTTAAAAACCGACAATGAAGAGCCCTTTTCCCAATCGCTCCTTGGGAACTGTCTTGCACAATGTCAGCCGTATACCTTAGTAAGCGAGCTTAGTACAAGCCCCACTTACTCTCCCTGCATGAGTGGTGTCCCCAACTCGCCAACAAGGGAGGATGAACGGAATGCCGATAGTAGATCAGGATACTGACACGCAGTCGACACGGACTGCGAGCAGCTATCGGAACAAGGTCAAGAATATGCTAGAAGTCACCCCGCAATAGTAACCGCCACGTTACCAGAGTGGCGGCTGTCGCGGAAACCATGAAAAGCAAAGCACTGTACTCCACAGACGGTTCTGCAGGTTCCTACCCCGCAAGAGTCGGAGCCCCGACTCGACCAACGGGGGAGGGAGAAAAGCATAAATACCACAAGACGCTGTGCAAGCCAAGCACAGCATAACAGCGTAACAGCTCAGCAACGAAAAGACAAGGGTATGAAATCAGTGGTGCATGAGGCACCCTTACCGGACCACCCTTCGTACTTGCTGCAGCTTCTGGAACAGTTTAAATGGCAACCGACTGGTGCCCCGGAAGCTCTTTTTGTTCTGTGGATCTCGACGTGTCTACGTCAGATACGGCAGGTTCCCATGGCATCATGGGAGTTGTGGTTTTATTCGGGTTTCCTGGAACAACCCGGTCTTATGTCTCTGCCAGGGTTCTACGAACGCCCTGTTCTTCCTAGGTGCATTATGACAATTTCACTATCAGGACATGCCACACACATCAGGGCAGGTCCTACCTTTCACATACATTGCACCCTGCCCACAGGGGTACCTTGGGCCTACTTTAGGGGTGACTAACATGTAAAAAGGGAAGGTTAGGGCCTGGTAAGTGGGTGTACTTGCCAGGTTGACATGGCAGTACCAAACTGCGCACAGACACTGCAGCGGCAGGTCTGAGTTACATTTACAGTCTGCTTATGTGGGTGGCACAATCAGTGCTGCAGGCCCACTAGCAGCATTTGATTTACAGGCCCTGGGAACACACAGTGCACTGTAATAGGGACTGACCAGTAAATCAAATATGCCAATCATGGAATCACCAATCCATAACAACAATTTACAGGGAGCACTTGCACTTTGGCACTGAACAGCAGTAGCAAAGTGCCCAAAGCATCTAGACCAGCAAAAACGAAGTCCACACACAGCAAAATAACAGGAGGCAAAGGCAAAAAATGCAAGAGAAACCCACGCCAATTATGCCAGGTCTAACAGTCCTTATTTGAAAAGCTTCCACATTTTAAACGTTGTTGAATCACTGCTGCCTGCAATAAAAAGTGTGGCAGATAGATATCTGCACCAGGTACATTAATCTGCTTCTAAATCCTAGTATAGAGTTTAATTTTGTTCAATTAACAGAGATTAAAAGTACACTCCTTTTCTTAGACCTACTGCAATCTCCCTATTGCCATCACTTTCCTTTCTATTCAACTACTTTTTTAAAAATGTGTTTCTACTGAGAATCTCTGAAATAAGTTTTAAACTTGTAGACCAATTTGAACTTTCCCTTGTTTAAGCGAACATTTTAAAAATTAGGGGGCATATTAGCAAGACCGGCGATAAAATTATCGCCGTTTTAGCGGCAGGAAACTGCCGCTAAAACGGCGATAATGGGCTTGCTAATATGCGTTATAGAATTCCAATAGAAGCCCAGGTTAGATGTGCAGGACATCTAACCTGGGCTTCTATTGGAATTCTATAACGCATATTAGCAAGCCCATTATCGCCGTTTTAGCTGCAGTTTCCTGCCGCTAAAACAGCGATAATTTTATCGCCGGTCTTGCTAATATGCCCCTCTGACTGGTAGAAATGTTCGTGAATACGAGCAATTTAACACAGATCTCTCTTAGAAATGTGTGACTGCCTGCAAACCACTTTTTATAAGGTACCCCCGTGCCTGAGCCCTTTTATGGATTTCACGGGTGGATGTGTCTACATACACTGCACTAAACACAGAATGGAAACCTAGAGACCCTGGATGGTGGAATTCAGATGGGGAACCTGCCACCTGGTCGCCGGTGTCAAACACTGGGCTTTACGGAAAAAAATTGAAGCAATAATATTTCAACATTTGAATCTCTAAGAAATATATAATTAGCTGTCAAACTAGATTGGACCTTGCTGTTAAACTGCACAGACCTTCTTGATTTTTTCCAATTATCATAAAAAATGTAGGGGCATATTATCAAGGGCTCTATCGCCGCTTTAGCGGGACTTTTTCTCGCTAAAGCGGCGATAATTCTAACGCCCTATTAGCAAGCTGTCGCTAACTGCTGTTAGCGACAGCTTCTAGGCGATAGCGACCGGGTTGGGTGCCGCTTTGCATGCCAGCGATATTTATCGCTAATGGCATGCAAAGTAGGCGTTCCCAACCTAAAAGCGACTGGTAACAGTCGCTAAGCTCGCTATCGCCTATTAGCGAGGCAGGGGAGGTGATTAACGAACCAGCGCTAAACACGTTTAGCGCTGGTTTGTGAACGCCTGGTCCAGACCTGACTTAGCCATGTAATCCAATGGGAGGTGGATTACATGGCTAAATCCCCTCGCCCTATCACCTAGCTAACAGTGGTCACAGTGTGAATATCGCTTGTTTTCAAGCGATATTCACACTGTTCTCCAGGGTTTCTATCGCTTTGGAGATAAGCGTTGCTGATAGCACGCTATCTCCGCGATAGAAACCTGCGATAGCCGGCAATAATTATCCAAGCGCTAACTGCGCTTAGCGATAATTATCGCCGGTTATTGCTAATAGGCCCCGTAATTTCCATCAGTTTCCTTCATGCAAAGAGTGTGGGGATACCGGGGACATCAGTGAGTTACGTGTGCTCACAGGAACTGAACCCTAGTTTCACGCAAGCAATTTCAGAAGCAACTGATGTGGAAACTCAAGTTCCAGTCACATCGTTGGCCTCAGATATTCAATCCCTGCCATGAAGAAACATATTTAAAATATGTATTTTAGAACCTGCACACCCTAAAGAGTGGGTGCCTGGCTGCCATCGCTGTGATTGGCTGTTCACATGGTACAATGCCACACAAAAAGGTGACATCACTCTTCAGGGCTCATTCTGTGTTTCCACAGGTCTGCACCAGGCGATATGCAGGTTGTTTATTTCAGAAGAATTGTGAGCTGAGATGCTGGTTTGGAGCACCTTCCTTTTATCGCAAATGTATACTTCTGGCCAATAGTGACATGGCCGCCAGAGGAGAAGCACCGAAGATGACCTCCTGGGGGACGGGATCGCCTTTGGCAAAAATCCTGGGTTTCCCCACATCCTCGGCCATGCAACAAACAGAATCATCTCAACTCATATACTGGACATGCAACGGTGATTTTACCTGGAAGAAAAGACGTAACGGATGAGCAATCGAGTAGTTCTCCCAGAGTCATCTCATCGTCACCGTCGAGCTCCCCCAAGGCAGCGCTGAGAGGCGGCGATCGAGGTGAGCAACAGGTGAGGTCGCGCTGCTGGGGAAGGGCTGCCCCGTTTGAATGAAGGGGAAGGTCTTCCAGATACCGGAGAGATCTCCCGCCTAACGGCAGAGATGAGCGGTGAGAGCAGTGAGGTCGCGCTGCCGGGGGAAGAGGCCTAAGCACCCGGCCCAGTTGGGAAGGACACACAAGCATCTCTCTGGCACGGCAGCGGCTCAACGGCAGATCTCAGCGGTTGAGAGCAGAGAGGTTGCGCTGCCGGGGAAGAGGCATAAACACTCGGCCCAGTTGGGAAGGACACAGGAGCATCTCTCTTGCACGGCAGTGGCTCCCGGCTCTGACACAGGGGCGTCTCTCTAGCACGGCAGCGGTTCCCAGTTCTGCACGGGGGATGTGCGGTCGCTCTCAGTTTGAGCAGAGCACTTTATTGAAAAGGCACCGCAGCACAGCGTTTTATTAAAACGGCACCGGAGCACGGAGACAGTGAGGAGCCAATAGAGAGCGCTGGGTGTTTCTGCCTTCAGTCTACAAGGGAAAGGAAAGATAAAAGAAAATAAATAGAGAAGAATAAAAGTTTAAAGAAAAAACGGAGAAAACAGTCGGGAACAGATAGTTGGTATTTTCTAGGGAACCACCTTGGTTTATTGCCCCAGCTTCTCCCCTCACTTTAACCTCGAGCTACAAAATGGCCACCATGAACTGTGCAAGGACACGCCCACCTCAATAAGATCAGTAACAGAAAGTGGACATTTACCCTCAGGGAGCTAGGAAAACTGATGAACATAGAATCAGGACTGCACTGTAGGGAACTAGGAAAACTAATAAACATAGAAACTGGACTGCACTGTAAGCTCCTAGCATTGAGGCAGCCATTTTGGAGTAGCTTTCAATCAGTGATTTTTATCAGTCTACTTTGAATATCCCCCATCACAGATTATTCAACCAGCCCAGGAAATGAAATTAAATGGGGTCTTGTAGATCGCATGGCTACCCGGGAGCATCCCAGTGCTGAGCAGAACCAGAGTGAGCGATCAGATTTATGGGAAGAGCCAGGTCTTCAGGTGCTTTCGGAATATGGGGTGGTTAGGTTCCCTACGGAGGTGAAGTGGGAG
Organism: Calotriton arnoldi; assembly: GCA_963921515.1. Classification (NCBI taxonomy): domain Eukaryota; kingdom Metazoa; phylum Chordata; class Amphibia; order Caudata; family Salamandridae; genus Calotriton; species Calotriton arnoldi. Next base: position 613,138 of record CAWUFW010006084.1, on the reverse strand, counting down.
AGTGTTCCAAAGTTTGGCGGCATTGTATGAGAAAAGCCTGCCCCCACTTCTGGCTCTCCTGATTCTGGGTACTTCTGCCAGGTGGAGCGTGTCGGAGCGAAGGTTTCTGGGGGCTTTATACGGACGGATCAAGGCTTTGATGATGGGTGGTCCGTTCCCTTCCAGAGACTTGTGGGCCACGCAGAGGGCTTTGAAATTGATTCTCTCCTGCACCGGAAGCCAGGGCAGGGAGCGCAATGCGGGCTTTGCCGAACAGCGATAGCCGGTACCGGTGAGCAGTCTTGCCGCCGAGTTCTGAACGATCTGAAGTCTTGTGACCACTGCATTGGGGGCCCCTAGATATAGGGCATTGTCAAAATCAATCCTGGATAGGATCAGGGCCTGTATCAGTAGCTTTTTTGCTAGGAAAGGAAGTAGGGGGAGAACTTTACGGATCATTTTGAGCAGACCATAGCATGAGGCGACCGTCTTCCTGGCTTGGATTTTGAAGGAGAGGTCTTGGTCTAGCCAGATGCCTAAGCTTTTTATTTCAGATTTTGGGATCGGGGGCGTACCCATACAAGCTGGCCAGAGGGCGTTCAGGTTGACACTTAAGTGGTTACCAAGCAACATCAGCTCGGTTTTGTCCCCATTGAGTTTAAGATGGGAGAGACTCATCCACTTAGCCACTTCCTCCAAACAGAAGTGGAGGTCAGTGGACGACTGGTCAGCTTGATTCAATGCCACGACCAGCTGCGTGTCATCTGCGTAAGACACTATACGGATCCCAAAGGGGGTGACGATGTCCGCCAGAGGAGCCATATAAATGTTAAAAAGGGTTGGGCTCAGGGAGGAGCCCTGGGGAACTCCACACTGCAAGGGTAATGGGTCTGAGGTAATATCGTCTTCGAACACCTGAAAGGACCTTTCTTCCAAGAAGGATTGAAGCCAAGAGAGAGCTAGGCCAGACACTCCTATATTCCTGAGACGGTGAACCAGAATTTGATGGTTCACCGTGTCGAAGGCCGCACTCAGTTCAAGGAGGATGATAGCCGATGAGCCTCCTGAGTCAAGGATCTTTCTTGATTCCTCCACTACCGCTAGCAGAGCGGTTTCTGTTCCTTGACAAGGACGCACACCTGTTTGTGATGGGTGGAAGAGGTCGTGAGACTCAAGGAACGCAGAAAGTGTGCGGTTAACATGTTTTTCTGCGATTTTACTCACTCCTGGAAAGGGAAAGGAAAGATAAAAGAAAATAAATAGAGAAGAATAAAAGTTTAAAGAAAAAACGGAGAAAACAGTCGGGAACAGATAGTTGGTATTTTCTAGGGAACCACCTTGGTTTATTGCCCCAGCTTCTCCCCTCACTTTAACCTCGAGCTACAAAATGGCCACCATGAACTGTGCAAGGACACGCCCACCTCAATAAGATCAGTAACAGAAAGTGGACATTTACCCTCAGGGAAGGAGCGAGATAGTCCGGTAGTTACCCAAGTCCTTAGGGTCGAGATGGGGTTTCTTTATTAGTGCTTTGACCATGGCTCTTTTCCACTCGGGGGGGACCAAACCCGAGGCGAAGGAGGCATTGATCACACTGAGAATGGAGGGGGCAACTATGGATACTGCCATTTTCAAAATGTTAAGAGGTGCCGGGTCGAGTGGCGACCCACTTTTCACAGAGGCTAGAATAGGTAAAAAAGATTCCAGGGTCAGGGGGTTAAAAACCTCCAGGAGAGGAGCGTTCTCAGCTCGACTGGAGTCAGTGGTGTTAGTTATAAAAACATTATCTTTCATGGGAAGGAGTTTAAGAATGTTTTGCACTTTAGAGGAAAAAAATTGTGCAAGATTGTTACACTGATGTCCGGAGAGATCAGGGGTCGTCGGTGGGTCAGGGACTTTTAATATCTTTTTAGCAATCCGGAATATTTCCCTGGGAGAATTGGCTGCAAGGGAGATCTTTTCCTCAAAATATAAGGCTTGGGCTTTTTTAATTTCCTCCTTATATGTACGTAGAGTTGCTCTGTATTCTGATTTCTTATTGTGGGAGAAGTCTTTTCTCCATAGCCTCTCCAATTTTTTACATTGCTGTTTGAGAAGGCGTAATTCAAGGGAGAACCATGCTGATTTATTGGATCCAGCTTTTTTCTGGATTAGTTTTTTGGGGAGCACCAGGTTGAGTGTGCCTTCAATCCAGGAGGTGAAGCGATTGTAGGCGGTCACTGGATTGGGGTCCGAGATGGGTAAGATTTTACCAAGTTCATGGGACCATTCCTCCAAGGGGAGCTTGGACCAAGGACGGTTAAGAGTTCGAGACAACTGAGTGTGCGAATCCGTAATAGCGGAGGACCAGGAGAAGGGAACTAGAAAATGATCCGACCATGGAAGGGGGATGGGGGGTTTTCCTGTTACTTCTTCCAGGCTGGAAAAGATGGGGTCGAGGAGGTGTCCTTTGATATGGGTTGATTGAAAAACCTTCTGCTGAAGTTGGTAGGACATAAGGTCTAGGGCGAGGTCAGTAGCGACCAGGGCAGAGGGGTCGTCAAAGTGCAGATTAAAATCTCCAAGGAGCATAAAATTGGCATTAGTATTTGCTAGGTCAATGGCTGTTTCCAGCAGGGATTTACAGAATTGGCCCGGCGCCCCAGGAGGACGGTATATAAGAATCCCTGAGAGTGTAAGTGAGGGGGTGAATTCAATGGAAAAATGGGCATTCTCACAATCTAAAATTGGGCTACCGAGAAAGCGGCAAGTCATGTGATTTTTGTAAATAATGGCAATTCCGCCACCCATACCTGTCATTCTGTCTATCCTTTGGATTGAGTAACCCGGAGGAAGGGCTCTAACGATGTCAGGTTCTGAGCTTGAGGTAAGCCAGGTTTCAGTCAAAATCAACACTTCAGATTCGAGATCCGATAGCAGTAATGAGATCTCGGTCGAGTGTTTCGGTAGGGATCTACAGTTGAGCAACAATAGGTTAAAGCGTTTCCCCAAAGGGGCTGGAGTATGGGTGTTTGCGGAGAGCTCATAATGGCAATGTGAGCACTTGTCCTGAAAGTCCTCCAGCATGATAGAGTGGATACATTGAGGTTCTAGGGTTCTATTCAGCTGCTTCAACTGAGAGCTGGTGCAACCACAAAAGGCTGGGGGTGGAGAAACAGGGGTTCTGGCCCTGGGCCCGTTCGGGCGTGGACGGGTGCAGACGGGCTTGCCTTAGGCGTGCCAGCGGCGCACCAGCGGTGCGTCTGCTGCACGGTCGCGTCATCAAACGCTTTTATCCACGTCGGCAGTGTGTCAGGTTCAGCCGCTAGAGCGCTGACCTGAGGCCTGTACAACGTTTAGCCCCTCCCCCGAGCTATAACTCAGCTCTCCCTTGTGCAAAAAGGCCGTGAATTAGCAGCGAGTCCGTTTTTTAAAAAAATAGCAGCAAAACAAATATGTACAGCTCCCCTTAGTGCAGGATAGTAACGTACAGCTAAAAATCAATTTTAAACTAAAAACAGCACAGAATAGATAAAAGCAAGTTCAGCTAAAAACAGTAATACACTCTGTCACCCGGTTTCCACAGGGAAAGCCCCTCTGATTACCGCTCAGTGCACAGTGTAAGGTATCTTCCTATTCTTTCTTCTGCTACAAGATAGACATAGCAGGAGAGTATATAATAAATAGGGACCGAATTCATTACTCACAAATATGACAGGGATCAATCTGAAATCTGAAGGAAGGAATTCCTATACCATCCCATACCCCCCTAATCTCTCTAAAAATGCTACCAAAACCTTTAAACTCAACCTACTTAGAAAAAAACCCAGAAACCTTAATCTCAGACCCCTCTTTTAGCATAGAAATAGGTGCCATCATTAACGACCTAATATTTTTCACTACTAAAATGGCAAAATGACGCAACACCCTAACTAAAGTGCTTAATGTACAGGAAATGAGAAACATTCCTTACGGCACTAAGATGCTGATAACACCCTCTCGAAAACTAAGCGCTACACTGAACATAACATGCTACAAAAAAAGGCACGATTCTTACACAAGCCACCAACAAAGATCTAGAACTTTTTGACGAATACTTCACAACCTTAAAAGAATACGTTCTCAACAGCCTTCCTTCAAGAACCCTGCAAAACAACAACTCGCAAGCCGTTTCCCCACACATGAACCAATTTGCTAAGGTAGAATCTGTCACCGCTAAAGAGCCCCAGCAGTCGAAACAGGAGTCCAGAATCCCCGAAGCTAAGATTAACAGCCCACATCACACTAAAATAGCATTACCTCCCACTAACCCCAGAGCCCCTAACCCCAGGCCAAGCCCCAACACCGATCCATACCCTTTATTGGAAAAAGACGGTAGGATGGAGTCAACAGTCATTGTCCAGGACTGTTGGAGATGTACTCATATGGCCGATAATAAGAACCCCGAGATAACAGTAATGAATAAGAAAATAAATACAGAAAAGACAGAAAGTAGCCTCAATCTCCCGGAGATAGCTTCACCTAGCATACCAACAGGGTCACCCCTACAACCACCCGTCTCTCCTCATCCTGTTAGGGAGTTAGAAAATCTCAGCTCTCAATCGTGCAAGACTTACAAGGCCCTGCAACTCGCTATCAGAGATATGAAGAACTTGCTACTCCTATCAGAAAAATTTCTATCAAAATTAGAGCTCCTTCAGAAATCAGTACACACACCCCATAACATCGACAAAGAGACTATACCGTCCTCGCAATCAACTCAGATATATGACAGACAATGAGATACAAACCCTTTTGCTATCATATGAATCATCCCCCAATCTTCCCCCTAAGGTAGGCGAACATATCATTCAATAAGTCCTAATCAATGCAAATAGAACTGCCAAGACTAACCACAGAATGCCATACCTCAACAACATGAAAAAAGTGATTTTAATTCCCGAAAAGCAAGACTCAATAAAGGTCAAACCACAGAAACCTATATTGTGTCTACTACTTAACTGTCGTTCAGCAAAGAAACATGCCGCAGACACAGCAGACCTCATCTTAAACCAGGAATTCAACGTAACTATCCTAACTACAGCATTGTGAGACTAGACAGGCTAACCAAAAAGGGTGTAGGCATCGCCTGTATACATAGATCTGACATTGCCATTACGAAAGTACAATCAGACCCCCTCGGGTCATGTGAATACCTTGGTTTGTCCTTAAGATCCATAGATAACCAAATTAGCAAACTTCACACATTTTACTACCCCCCAGGCAAAAACACCATGTTCATGGACCAGCTGATAGAAATCATCACAGCAAACTCTACTCCTCAATCCAATGATATCTTCTTAGGAGACTTCAATCTTCACTGGGAAGATCACAATGATACTCAGATCAATTTGCTCAAAGCCTTCCTTGAAGATCAATCTCTGGTTCAAGAATGCCAGCTACCAACCCATTCAAAAGGCTCTACATTAGACTGTATCATCTCTAAGGAAAAAGCAGTTGATACAATCGAGATCATCCCTTGCGACTGGTCTGATCATCACATCATTACCTTCCAAATACCCTACATAAAAAGGAAAACTTCCTCACAATCAATAAAACCCAGAAAATGGGTTTGTGACCCCAGAGGGCTCAATACGGAGTATCTTGTAGCACGCTGTTAGAAAGAACTGCAACCTCCTAATAACCTGGAAGACATCAGTGAACTCACGGATTACTACAACACTATGATGACGAGAATAATTGAGGACATAGCCCCTTTAAAACTCAAAAGGATTCCTGACAAAGATAAAAATCCCTGGTTTAACGGTTCCCTCAATGAAGACAGACGATCACTCAGACTACATTTGTACATTCATAGTGGATTCAAAGATTCAGAGTGGAGAAGTGTGGCTCAATGGTTAGAGCGGCAGACCCTGATGCAGAGATCTGGCCCGGGACCAGGGTTCAATTCCCGCCTCGGCGGGTCTTGGGCTCAATTTCCTCGGACCTGATAATTCTCGCCTCGGTGCCTATTCTAATCATGGGTCCCACTCTGCAACTCTGGGCAATAGCTTGCTTAATCTCCACAACGGCCCCAACAGCGCTGGGATGCCTGGCTTCACCCTGGGGGTGCCCAGGAGTGGACATTTCACAGGGAAAAGCCAGGAAGGGTTCCACAGCGGTATGCGTACAGCGCCTGGACACCCCTTTGTGGGTATGGGTGCGCTTTACAAGTACAAATTTCATTTCATTTCAGACTCACAGAACTGGAAATGGAGACAACACCCATCCTCACCCCATCTAATTCAACTAAGACAGTCCAAAAACACCTACAATAAAAGTATTCTAAAATCAAAAAAAGACTTCTTTAGAAAATAACTGGATAATGCAAAAAACAGACCGAGGAAACTCTTCGAACTGCTAAAAGACCAATCCAACAAAACAGCCAAATCTGCGCCAATAGCTCCAAAATCGAACATCAGCAGCAAAGAATTCTCCTCCTTCTTTACAGCCAAAGCCAAATCCATGGAGGTGGAGCTCAAAACTGATGCGGAGATCCCTTTGATCCAAAAGAACACTCCAGCTAAGCTTCAGTCTCAACCAGCTCTGGAAATGCCTAAAAATAATGCTTTATGATCAGAATTCATGTCATATGACGAAAAAGATATTGCCAAAATTATTTTGACTATAAAACCAAACAATCATTTCAATGATCCTCTACCTGCAAAATGCTGGTCTACAATAAACCATTTGCTTATTCCCTCTTGGACAAAGATTATTAATGCTTCGCTATCGCAAGGCTCATTACCTGACTGCCTAAAAACAGGGCAAGTCATTCCAATCTTTAAAAAACCTACAGAGAACCCCTCAGACCTTAACAACTTTAGAACAGTAGCAAACATTCCCATGCTAGCCACAGTTATGGAAAAATGTGTTCAACAACAACTGAGCCAACACATTTCTGAATTCAAACTGCTGAATGACTACCAATCAGGGTTTAGACCAAATTACAGTACTGAAACAGCAATTCTTCACATTGTGGACGACGCTCTACTTGCCCTAGACTGCAACGAAACCTGTCTCCTAATTCTGCTCGACCTTTCGTCGGCATTCGACACTGTAAACCATGCCAAAATACTAGAACGCCTGAAAGAAAGGATGGGTTTAGAGGGTACAGTCCTAGAGTGGTTTAGATCCTTCTTAGAGAACAGATCGCAAAGATTCATAGTGAACCAAACACTATCTGCATCATCCCCAAATCTTATTGGAGTACCACAGGGTTCAACACTATCCCCTGCTCTATTCAATCTTTACGTAGAACCACTAACAGAAATTTTACAGCAGGCAAACATCTCCTGCCACATGTATGCAAACAACACACAGCTTTATATCAATTCAATTCAAAAGAACTTTATTCGGTTACATAACATGTAAACCATAAAAGCACATATTATTTCACTGACAAACAGAGGTAAAAAACATTATATATATACATCCTTGATAAGAAGTCAAATCGCAATTGTTTTACGTAATTTAAAAACTGTTTTTAAAAAGTCAATAACAGAGATAATAATAAATTCATTATCTAAAAATTGTAAAGCGAGGTATGCAGGGCGACACTGTCTCAATCCGAATCTCTTTAAGACCGGTTTAATCCACTTATTCCTGGATGTTGAATAAAAACTACAAAATAACAAAATATGCATCGTTGATTGTTCAGAAATATCATCACAAGGACATTTACACAAGGATCGTGACCAATCATTTTGCTCGGGAAACTCAGGGACCTATGCAAAGTGTTTAATCTAAATCTTGTCAGCAAAAATCTATCATAATCTCTAGTTACAAATATAATATACGGTTGTATAGTTAAAGTAGCCAAAGTTTGAGTATGTGTTTGAACCGTTATTTTTCCACTTTCAACCTTAATTCTCATTTTGTTTAAACACTGCATGCATACACTCTTTAATTCTTTTCTCGTCACGTTACGCAAAGTGAGAGGATCAGTATAATATTCTTGATGGCCTATTCGAATTACAAATTTTTGGACATAATCCAACCATCTTATGTGTCTGGCCCCGTCAAGACCCATTGCATCCTTCAAAATTTGTCTATTGAAGGAGGCCTCATCAGTAGTCCAAACCCTGTGCCATAAAAGAACAGGCTGTATCTTGATCAAGTCTTCCAGGAATGGCATACCTAGTTCACTATGACAAATAAAACTTGACGTACTACCTGGTACAGCTAAAAGAAACCTAAAAACAAATTTTCGGCCAACTGGAGCGAATTAACATTAGCAATACCCCAGATGCCGGCACCATAGGTGGCAACCGCCACACATTTTGCTTTATAAATTTTTATCAAATCATCCGGTGAACGTTTTCCCAACTTTCTACTAAAATTTAATAGTGCCATCAATGATTTGTTGAACAAGAGCTTTCTGGCCATTACTGCTCGAGTCCAAGATCCACAATTACTAAATAAAATTCCTAAGTAAGAAAAGGTTTTAGTACTCTCAATTATCTTTGAATCAATAAAGATAGGGATAGCCTTTTCTTAGCCTCGCTCCCACAATTCATTACAAAAGTTTTCGAACAATTTATTCTAAGGCCCAAGTTAATCATAAATTTTGAGAAGGAATCAACAACTCTTTGAAGGCCCAGCGGAGTGCGGGCCATAAGGACCGCATCATCCGCGTATAGGAGCGCGGGAATTGGGCGTGTTAAGGCTGTTGGAGTATCCCTACACTCCTTAACAAGTATATCTTCTAACTCATTAATATATAAAGTAAATAAAAACGGAGCTAAAACACAGCCTTGTCTGACACCTCTACCTACTCTAAAACTCTTAGTACATTCCCCCCCAAGCCATAGCGCACACTAGCCCTTGCCTCAGAATAGAGCTGTCTTAAAAACAAAATTAATAAAACATCTACCCCCAGCCTCTCTAAAATTGCCCAAAGTTCATTATGGACGACGCAATCAAATGCCGCAGTCAAATCGACAAATGTTAAAAACAGCCTTTCTCTTTTAGATTTTATATATTTATCTACTAAAATGTGCAAATTTAATCCTTGTTCAATAGTGCCCAATCCTTTGCGGAAGCCATATTGCAAATCGCTTATAACTGCCTTTTCATCCGCCCATGCCTGTAACCTTTCCAAAATCACTCTCCCTGCAACCTTAACTGTGGAGTCCAACAAGGAGATAGGGCGATAACACACAGGATCAGCCCTATCTCCTTTTTTAAAAATTGGCACGATTATAGATTCGTACCATGTCCTTAAAAATCCCATAGAGCAGCAGGCATTAAAAACCTGAGTTAAAAGTGGACCCCACAGTTCCAAATTAGATTTAAATAAATCAATAGGTACACAATCTGGGCCCGGGGCCTTTCATCCAGAACTTGCCTTAATAGCAGCATTAACCTCACTTAAGGTGAAGTCCAAGGCTAAGTTCCGGAAAGTAGGTGGCGATTCCTGCTCAACATTAAGCATTAATCCCGTCTCTTCCCACTCAGTATTTCTATACAATCTTGAGTAGTGTGTTATCCAGTCCGACTCAGGAATAGCTATTTCAATGGTTGCTTTTTCATTCCCAGCCATGAATGGGGCATTTACCGCTCTCCAGAAAGCTTTGGGGTCACGATTAATAGAGGCTTCATGTAGGGCATCCCATGCTTCCTTTTTTAATGCTAGCTTCCTCTCTTTTAGTACTCTTTGATAGTTCCTTCTAGCTATCCTGATGTGAACTTGATCTTTTACTCTAGCATTAAGAGCGCGTTTCAGATTAGAGTGAGCCTTCGTGCACTGTGAATCAAACCACCCTTCACTAATGGGCTTGCGCTTCTTTGTTTTTACCCACAAAAGTTCTTTAATATGAGTAGAGATTATTGAAAAATTCTCTATTATTTTACAATGGGGAGTCAGCGGATCTAGACATGAGAAAAACATCTCCTTCTTCTGCGACACCAATTGTTTTACAAAATCTATCGGATCCAATTTTTCCCACCTTAATGCATAACCATTTTGTCTGCATAATGATATATTTTGCAGAAGCGTTACAGGGCAGCTTCTCATAGTGAAATCTGATTTAAAAATCTCTACGACAATACTAAGAGGGTAATGATCACTTAGGGCAATATCATGAGTAATAAAATCTTTTGCACGTGAAGAATGTCGCGTTGTAATCATAATAAAATCAATAATAGTAGAAGCACCACGTCCATTAAACGTCGGGCGGAAAGGTACCATAGGCGTACAAAGACAATTGACAAACCCCAAATCCAAGGAGAACATAATATCATTCAAACAATCACCATATGTTGTGTGTGGGAAATGTTGGAAACCAAAATCTTTTGCATATGTTAATCCACAAATCCCTGTTTCAGCCATACGACATATAGGAGTGTTAAAATCACCTCCCCATAGGATGATAGATTCTTTGGTTGAATGCTGTTGTAGATCATTTAAATCATTAGAGATATTCCTTAATGTCTGCTCTAATATCGCCGGAGGGATATTATTATAAAAATTTAATAAAATCACGCACAGCCCCTGTTTAACTTGTAAACTTAACATTTGATAGTATGGATTATCAACCATTAATTCAACCTTCTTCAATTTCAAACAATTAGACACATAAGTACAGAGACCCCCTTAGCTCTGCCATTGGGCGATCTTATTGCCGGTGTATGGAATGTTCTAAAACCGTTAAGATGAATTGGTTCCTCTGCCCAAGTTTCTTGTAGGCTAATGATCTCAAAATTATTTATAAAAACAGCCCACTCATTATTGATCACTTTTGATTTTAGTCCCGCCACATTCCAGAACATAAACTTACAGCTAACTTTCTTATTAATTGTTACATCACCCTCTACAACTTCAGATGGTACCACTATTAGTTGGGATGTAGGGATTTGTAAAGCAGCATCGTATGTATTTAAATTTGAATTACTAACAATCCTAAGTTGATTCTCAGATACGACACCATGGATATTTGGTATGTCATTAAATGTGCTTGGCGACGTTAAGCCTACATCCAATGGGTTAAACAAACATCCACTGGTTATAGCTCGGGGTAATACAACAGAACCCAGTCAATCGACTCCTTCAAGGTCGTTAAAGGTCTCAAATCGATTATGTGTTCTGATATTAAATGACCTTGGTTCAATTAAGTTGTTTGTATTCCAATTCACCCTGATATTATTACCGTGAATTGGTTGGTAGAAAAACCCCAAGGGAACCACAATGACACCCTGTCCTATCACAGTGTGGGACTCTGCTCTACTCAAGATCAAATTAACTAGTTCAGGGGATTTAAGAGTTAAAACTACACAGTCCCCTACAAGGGTCTTCTGTCCTCTTCCCACCCATGGCACTCTCCTTGCCATCTTAAACTCATCAAAGAGCTCCCTTGTTAGACCCGACCTCATACCAAGCCAATGTAGAGATTTATTCCTTAAAGTCTCGCATGTTTCTTGTGTCCCTATTTCTAATTTTGGGACATTTGCCAGGACCACTATGTACGGAGTAGTCTCGGGTGGGAGATCTAAATAAAAGTGCTGTGTTCCCTTCCTATTCATTGATGATATCATATCACAGCTACTGCCAATAGCTGGTGGAGGATATAAAGGGGGCACTTATGTAGGGTATTGGGTAATATAGTAGGACGTGATGGCCCCGCCTTAGCCATTTGGATCTGTGGGGCTAAGTCTACAGGCCCATATCCATAGTCATTAGCTGGCTTTATAACATCAGTATTACAAACCTGTTTGGGCACTTGATTGAACTCTTCTTTCTGCCTAAGCTCCAATTTATCCAAACATTTAACTAAAATTCCCTCCATTACACTTATTTTAGCTGTTAAACTATTTAATGTATCTCTTACAAATTTGTCCATTGCGTCCATTTTACCTTTTAGTTTTCCCACCTCATTTTGTGTACGCATATTACTACTAACTAACGATTTCTCCCAGTTCTCTGACTTACACGTTGAAGATGGGTTATTCTTTTTTATTAATTTTTTGCGCGTTTTGGATGGGTTCGTGCTTGATTTAGAGCACAGGCTTGGGCTCAAAGGCTCCAAGACTGATAAGCCCTCAGGATTTCTGGCGCGCTTAGTCGGTGGTTGAATATCTGATTCTATTTCAATTTCACTACACGATATATGATCGGATATGTTTACCGCACAGCCATTAGCATCAGCATCTGCAGTCCCCCTGCCTAATAGCTCTAGATCACTGCATTTTCCAACCTCTATTTCTGCAATCTCAGAACCTGGCTTCAAAGCTTCTTCGACTGTAATTATCTGACGTTCAATAGCGCCCACAGCACCTGTTAGATAATTTAATAAAGATTGGCGGGGATACTCCCCGATTTCTGTGTTTTTTTAGTCTGAATACTCTGCATTTTCCTCTTCCCCATATCGGGATAAAAAAGTATAGTACAAAAACAATAACCAAAATATGTGAATAAAAATATAAAATAGATATTACCACATATAAATCAGCACACAATAATATAATTATATGATTCCACAAAGTTCCACACAAGTCTTAATCAGTCTCTTACAGTAACCCCCGTTATCAGATCACTTATAGGGGAGGTTGCAAGGGCGTAGAGCACAATACCTTGTTCGGGCTCACAAATGGAGAACGAAATGGAAAAAATGAAAGAGTCGTGGCCCAGCCCAGCCTCTATCGGCCTATGACGGGCTAAGACGGGCCCGTCTTGGCCCGGTCTTCGCCCGGGCCGCGCCCGGGCACGTCCCGCACGCGTCCCGCACTGCGGGAACCGCGAGCGTCCTTTTACCGCGTTGCAGCCCCTCCAGGGGCTGTGGATAAAGTGCTGGTGCAAGGGTTCAGGCTCAGGGCTCAGGGCACAAGGATCAGGCTTCCCGCCCGCAGGAACCGCGAGCGTCCTTTTACCGCGTTGCAGCCCCTCCAGGGGCTGTGGATAAAGTGCTGGTGCAAGGGTTCAGGCTCAGGGCTCAGGGCACAAGGATCAGGCTTCCCGCCCGCGGGAACCGCGAGCCTCCTTTACCGCGTTGCAGCCCCTCCAGGGGCTGTGGATAAAGTGCTGGTGCAAGGGTTCAGGCTCAGGGCTCAGGGCACAAGGATCAGGCTTCCCACCCGCGGGAACCGCGAGCGTCCTTTTACCGCGTTGCAGCCCCTCCAGGGGCTGTGGATAAAGTGCTGGTGCAAGGGTTCAGGCTCAGGGCTCAGGGCACAAGGATCAGGCTTTATATCAAGATTACATCGATGGAAGAGATTGGTATCATGAACTAGGCATTAAAGAGGACCTTCCATTGGCTAACTAGTAATCATTGTAGGAGAGTAGGATCTGCTTCACATGGGTACCCCCACTTTTTGCTGATGCTTCACTGTTTTTCGACATTAGTCTGGCTGGGGCCCTGCTAATCAGAACCCCAGCCTAGCTGCTTCCTCTCTAAAATGGTTTCTATGTGCCTTAGGCACATCACTGATTGGGATCTGGAGTGCCCTTATAAGTCCCTAGTATATGGTATACTATGTACCAAGGGCATAGGTACCTCAGAGGCCTGCCAGGGGCTGCAGCATGTATTATGCCACCCCTGGAAGGCCATCCAAACTGACACCACAGGCCTGCTACTGCAGCCTGGGTAAGGTGGTGCATGCACCCCTTACTGTGATATAGGTTACCTATATCACGAAATACATACACACATATAAACCTATAAGTCACTCCTAAGGCAGGCCTTATCAATCCTAAAGGCAGAGTGCATGGTTCCTATGTGAGAGGGTGCCCCTGCATGAGCAGGGCCCCTCTGCAGCGTTCGGAGACCATCTCTGATGCTGTTTGTAGTGCAGCCTGACCATATACTCTTAAGCGCATTATATCCTCGCGGTAAAATGCTAACTTTGGAATTGCTGCACCTAAACATGTCGTGTTTGGTGTCAAACATCTTGGAATACTACCCCCCACCAATCCTGGCGGCGGGGGTAGCATTCCACCCTTCTAGAGGGAAAGACATGTTAACTCTGACTAGTCCGGTAACTTCTTTCCAGAGCCCTGGCATCACAAAATGGATGCTGCTGCCACAGACACGAGTCTGGCCTCCTGCTGCTGGACGAAACTCTGGCAGGGAGGCCTGGACAATAGGTTTCCTGTCCCAGGGAGGTGTGACCACCTCCCCAGACAGGATAATGTGTATTGGGGCTGGGCGGGAGCACTTTCGGGTGCTTTGAAGTCCTGCACTGGGGGCACATTTTGTGTCCCTGTGCATACCCCAGTTCAAACCGGATCAGGGGCTTGCAGCCCCTGCTTTGGTGTGAACTGGACAAAGAGAAAGGGGGGTAGCCACCCCTCTGCCCTGACCCACCCATAGGTGGGGCCACAGAGTAGTCCAACCCTATCTTTAGTATAAAGGTAGGAACCCAGTCCTTAGGACTTTAGATTATACCTGGACGAAACTCTGAAACTGAATCCTGGACCTTCGACGCTCTACGACAAGATTAGAGGACTGAAGAATCTCCCTTGGGGTCAAGGAGTGACTCCCCTGCTTGGCAGGCACCAAAGAAGCATCTGTCCGGTTCGCATTTCTGAAGCTCCCGTCGGACGCCGAAGTCATCGCATCACCAGAGGTGGATTCTCAGACTTCCCGAGGCTACCCTGAGTCCCCAGCAAAGCTGAGGCCCGTGGCTATCGTGGGTGACTTGAGACCGTGACCCCTGGACACCGAGCACATTTGCAAGTGCATCATCTTCTGGGTCTCCCAAGGAGTCGTGCTTTGGGCTCCGAGTATCCCTAGCCTCCAGCACCACCTGCACTGAAGATCACTGGCCCCACTCCACGAGTGTCCTGTAAGCCAGCTCCACGTGCGGCGTCACGAGGCTCCTTCGCGGTCGCTAGCCTGTTGGCTAGTAGCCCTTAACGAAGGCCAATCTTTTTCCTACTTGGCATCTTGGTTGCTCCAGGCTTGCCCTCACTTACCCTCGCTGGGTGAGTTCCACAGACCTTGCTGGTCTGCACCATCGACGATCTACATCTTAATCAAGACTTGCGGTTGCCAAGGCTTGTTGGGTCCAATCCGGTCGCCGACACCTCAGCACTCGACAGACATCGTGTACCAGCCCGAATCCTGCTCCTGGTCGCCGACAACGCATCCCAGACCTCGTGGCTGAAGAGTCAAGACGACCGTCAACACACCTGAAGCACTCGACATCGGTGGGCATCTGTCCATCGCCTTCCTGGTCACTGGCTAGTGACCCAGACTCTGTCCCCTCTGCTTTCAGGTTCACCAGAACTCCGATCCACTCTTGGATCCATCCGGACACTTTTCTCTTGGCCGCCAGCAGCACTTTGCAGCAGATCGCCATTCGAATCGACGACGAAACCCGACCCCGAAAGGCACCTATGCACCCGGCTTCCCTGGGTGAGGTAACACGAGTACTCCGGTGCTCCCGTGGGTAGAGACTCTTCAAAGTCCTAGATCTCAAAGGGTTTTGTCCTAGTCCTCTTTTAAGTGTCCCTTTCCTCTATTTTCCCGATCCCGACTTTCTCCATAGAAGTTAACGGCGTATCGCGGTTGTGTATTTACACTGCACGCGTCTCCCGTGGGTCCCCTGTGTCACTACCTTGGGTGGTTCCTTGTGGTCCAAGCACTTCTAGAGGCTGTAGGCCTAGTGTCTAGTTCAGTCGTGGTTCGCATACCACTTTATTGGTATATGGTTTGGTACGCCCCTAGGGCCCAAACGTGTATTTGTGCTATTACTGTGATTTAATATCTTATAATTTATGTACTTCGAACTCTAGCCTCATAAAGAGACTAGAGGGGTGTGTTTAGCAATAAATACATGTATTTTGAATATATACCTGGTGTGGTGCTCTTTCATTTGATCACTCAAGAGATTATAGACTGGTAAAACAAGCTGCTTTACATTCCTTCAAGACTTAGCCTGAAGGCTGCTCTCCATAGCTACCACTAGGATAGCTTTCAATAAAGGTTGTCTTTAACCTATCTCCAATAAGGGGTTGTTTGGACTGGTGCAAGGTGCCCACTATAATTAGTGGACAGCATATGCCAGGCCAACTTCTCACATTGGTGTGCAGCGTGTGGGATTCCAGCTTGCTATTGTTTTACCAGATAATCTCAATTGAATTGATCAACTGAAAACCACTAAAGGTACCTAAGGTACATATAATTTAAGCTTAGAATAACAGTAAGTTCTACTGAACTTAGAGTTGTGTGTTAAGGGATAGCACAACCCTTTCTACAACTCAAGAGAGTTTAGTAGGCCACACTAGAGTAGGTAGTGCATACACCACACCACACTAGTTATGTCTTTAAGGGCAGGATCCAAAGAATCCTTGCAGGAAGCCATTGAGCTTCCACCCTCCAAGTATGATACACTCCCATTCTTGGAATTGAGAGCTTTATATAACTAGAGAAAATTAAGGACAGGCCAAAGCCCCATCACCCAACACCTCAAGGAGTTGTTGGTGGCTTATGACCTTAGTAAGCCTGTAGGGACTGAAGGGGTAGGAGCTGAGGGTGGGGCAGACGAAGAGGACGAGGCTAGGGGTACCAATACCCCCGGCCCCCCTCTGAAACTGGCCAGGAGGGTGACAATGACCCTGACCTGGAAAACCCAATCCCTCCTGTGGATGATGATGAGGATAATCAAGATGATGCCCTCTTTGTCCCCCCAGGAAGGATTAAGAATGTGCCCAGGAAGTCTAGATCTCCTTCTCAGGAGTCTAACCACTCTGGCACCTCTATAGGGAGCTCTGTCTCATCTCACAGGAGGGAATCCTCTCATGAGAGGAGAGACCGACTGGTCCAGTATGAGGAAACTCAGCTGGAGATCAGAAAAAAGCAATTGGCTTTAGATAGGGAATCCCTAGATCTCCTTAGAGAGAGAAGAAAGTTGGGACTAGAGTCCCATGGTGGCAGCCATGTCCCTAAAGACAGGGAAAGGTCCTATGACCATAGGAACCTGAGCAAGATTGTCCCTCCCTACCAGAGTGGGGATGATATCCACAAATGGATAACTGCTTTAGAGAGGGCCTGTAAAGTACAGAAGGTCCCTCAGGAGCAGTGGGCAGCAATCTTGTGGCTCTCCTTTGCTGACAAAGGTAGAGATAAGCTCCTCACTGTTAGAGAGAAGCATGCTGATAATTACAAGGTCTTGAAGAGTGCTCTTATTGATGGGTTTGGCCTAACCACTGAACAGTACAGGTTGAAGTTCAGAGACACCCAAAAAGCACATACTCAAGACTGGGTAGACTATGTGGATTGTTCTGCCAAGGCTCTGGAAGGCTGGTTGATGGGCAGTAAGGTGTGTGACTTCTCAGGATTGTATAATCTGATAATGAGGGAGCAGATTCTTAATAACTGTCAAAATCAGCTGTTGCATCAATACCTGGTAGACTCTGATCTGACCTCTCCCCAAGAATTGGGAAAGAAGGCAGACAAATGGGTCAGAACCAGGGTGAAGCAGAAGGTACAGAACCAAGGTGGGGAAACCAAGAAGCAAGATGCTAAGAACTCTGACAAGGGTGGGGAGAAGGGTAAAGATCAAAAGTCTTCATCAGGCCCCCAAAAATCTTCTTCTGGTGGGGATTCCCAGTCTACCAAAGGGAAAGGCCAAAGAAAACCATGGTGCAAGGTCTGTAAGCAAAAGACCCACTGGAACAGTGATTGCACCAAGTCCAAAGACTCCAGTCCAGCACCCACCAATGCCCCTAAGGCACCTGTTCCCCCTAGTACAGTTGGTGGAAGTGCTCCAGCAAAGGGTTTAGTAGGGTTCACCCTGGGAACTGAGTTGGGCTCTGACTTAGTCAGAGAACTGACTCAGGCTGTGTTAGTCTGTGATGGAGGCATGGATGTGACCTCCACTGTGAGTCCCAGTAATCTGGGCAAGTACAGACAACAGCCTTTAATCAATGGACGTGAGGCTTTGGCATTTAGGGACACAGGGGCAAGTGTCACAATGGTGACACAAGACCTTGTGCTACCTGGGCACGTTATGCTTGGTGAGATGTACCAAGTGACCAATGCTAGCAATGTCAGAACAGACCATACTCTGGCAGTTGTTAACTTCTCCTGGGGAGGGGTAACTGGCCTTAAGAAGGTTGTGGTAAGTGCAAACCTACCAGTCGAATGCTTGCTTGGCAATGACTTAGAGACTTCTGCTTGGGCAGAAGTGGAGCTCAGGACCCATGCAGAAATGCTGGGGATCCCTGCAGATGTGTTTGCTGTGACCAGGTCACAAGCCAAAATGTCTAGCACTGAACAGGCCTTGGATTCTGGAAGAATGGACCAAGTGCCTTCCAAGAGGAGGAGTAGTAGGGTTAAGGCAGTGCCTTCCCCTTGGCTCAGGAGGAAGATCAGTCCCTTGAGGGGATGATCTCAGCCCTGAAGAAGGAACTGTCCCAGAGGAACTTGAACCTGACCAGGTTGAGTTCTTGGGGACAGGGGGACCTTCTAGGGCAGATCTGAGCCAGGAGCAGCAGAGCTGCCCCTCCCTTGAACCCCTCTGACAGCAAGCTGCTGCTGAGGCTGCTGGGAAAGCTAGTGGTCCCCATACAGTGTATTGGGATGATGGACTCCTGTACTCAGAGAGTAGAGACCCCAAGCCTGGTGCTACCAGGAGGTTGGTAATACCTTTGAAGTTCAGGGGCTTCCTATTGACCCTAGCCCATGATATTCCCTTAGCAGGTCACCTGGGCCAGAACAAGACTTGGGACAGAATTGTCCCTCACTTTCACTGGCCCCACATGTCTGAAGACAGTAAGGAGTTTTGTCGCTCCTGTGTAACCTGCCAAGCCAGTGGCAAAGCAGGTGGCACTACAAAGGCCCCCCTGATACCACTACCTGTGGTGGGGGTGCCCTTTGAAAGGGTAGGGGATTGACATTGTTGGTCCCATGGATCCCCAAACAGCCTCTGGGCACAGGTTTATCCTGGTGGTAGTGGATCATGCCACCAGGTACCCAGAAGCTATTCCCCTCAGGACCACTACAGCACCTGTGGTGGCAAGGGCCCTCCTGGGAATCTTCTCAAGAGTGGGCTTTCCTAAGGAGGTAGTATCAGACAGGGGTGCTAACTTCATGTCTGGGTACTTAAAAGCAATGTGGAAGGAGTGTGGAGTGACTTATAAGTTCACCACACCCTATCACCCACAATGCAATGGTTTAGTTGAGAGATTCAACAAAACCTTGAAGGGCATGATTAAAGGGCTCCCAGAAAAGCTTAGGCGTAGATGGGACATACTCTTGCCCTGCCTTTTATTCGCATATAGGGAGGTGCCTCAGAAGGGGGTTGGTTACAGCCCTTTTGAACTTCTGTTTGGCCACCCTGTGAGGGGTCCACTGTGCTTGGTGAAGGAAGGATGGGAGTTACCTCTCAAGCCCCCAAAGCAAGATATAGTGGACTATGTACTTGGTCTCCGCTCCAGGATGGCTGAGTACATGAAAAAGGCAACCAAAAACCTTGAGGCTAGCCAGGAACTTCAAAAGGCCTGGCATGACCAAAAGGCTGTTCTGACTGTTTACCAGCCAGGACAGAAGGTGTGGGTGTTGGAGCCAGTGGCCCCAGCAGCTCTCCAAGATAAATGGAGTGGACCCCACACTATTGTTGAACAGAAGGGTGAGGTCACTTATTTAGTGGACCTAGGAACACCCAGGAGTCCCCACAGGGTTCTCCATGTCAACAGGTTAAAACCATATGTGGACAGGGCAGACATGGGCTTGCTCATGGCTACTGATGAAGGGCAGGAGGAAGAGAGTGACCCACTCCCTGACCTGCTCTCACAGAACCCTGACGATGGGTCAGTTGATGGTGTAGCCTTGGCAGGCAGCCTCACTACCCAGCAACAAGCTGATTGCAGGCAAGTCCTCAATCAGTTTAGACATATGTTTTCACTGACACCCAGTCAGACCACCTGGTGCACTCATGAAGTGGACACTGGGGACAGTCTGCCTATTAAAAACAAGATTTATAGGCAACCTGACCATGTCAGGGACTGTATCAGGACTGAAGTCCAGAAAATGTTGGAATTGGGAGTAATTGAACCCTCAGATAGCCCTTGGGCTAGTCCAGTAGTCCTAGTACCGAAACCTCACACCAGTGGTGGAAAGAGAGAGATGAGGTTTTGTGTAGACTACAGGGGTCTCAATGCAGTCACTAGGACTGATGCCCATCCAATACCCAGGGCAGATGAGCTCATAGATACTTTGGCCTCTGCCAAATATCTCAGCACATTTGACCTAACAGCTGGCTACTGGCAGATCAGACTAGCTGATACTGCAAAGCCCAAGACAGCATTCTCAACCCCTAGTGGGCATTATCAATTTGTGGTAATGCCCTTTGGTCTGAAGAATGCACCTGCCACTTTCCAGAGGTTGGTGAATACAGTTCTCACAGGACTGGAAGCCTATAGTGCAGCTTATCTAGATGATATTGCTGTCTTTAGCTCCACCTGGGAGGATCACCTGGTCCACCTCAGGAATGTTTTACAGGCCCTGCAAAGGCAGGCCTGACTATCAAGGCCACTAAGTGCCAGATAGGGCAGAGTCAGGTTGTGTACCTGGGCCACCTTGTGGGTGGAGGCCAGGTTCAACCTTTGCAGAGCAAGATCCAGACCATCATGGACTGGACTGCTCCCACTACCCAGACTCAGGTGAGAGCCTTCTTAGGCCTGACTGGGTACTATAGGAGATTTGTCAAAGGGTATGGATCAATAGTGACACCCTTGAATGACTTAACTTCTAAGAAAATGCCCAAAAGGTTCAGTGGACAGTTAGCTGTCAAAAGGCATTTGATGACCTCAAGCAGGCCATGTGCACTGCTCCAATTCTGCAGAGTCCTGATTACTCCAAGAAGTTCATTGTTCAAACTGATGCATCTGAATTGGGGGTAGGGGCTGTACTGTCACAATTGAATGAAGAAGGTCAGGATCAGCCAGTAGCTTTTATTAGCAGAAGGCTGACCCCTAGAGAGAAACGTTGGTCAGCCATAGAGAGGGAGGCCTTTGCTGTGGTCTGGGCTCTGAAGAAGTTGAGGCCATACTTGTTTGGTACACACTTCCTGGTTCAGACAGACCATAAGCCCCTCTTATGGCTAAAACAAATGAAGGGTGAAAACCCCAAACTGCTTAGGTGGTCCATTTCCCTACAGGGGATGGACTTTACAGTGGAACATAGGCCTGGGAGTAACCATGCGAATGCAGATGGACTCTCTAGGTATTTCCACTTAGAACATGAAGACTTAACTGGGCAAGGTTAGTTTAATGTCCCTACGTTTGGGGGGTTGTGTAGGAGAGTAGGATCTGCTTCACATGGGTACCCCCACTTTTTGCTGATGCTTCACTGTTTTTCGACATTAGTCTGGCTGGGGCCCTGCTAATCAGAACCCCAGCCTAGCTGCTTCCTCTCTAAAATGGTTTCCATGTGCCTTAGGCACATCACTGATTGGGATCTGGAGTGCCCTTATAAGTCCCTAGTATATGGTATACTATGTACCAAGGGCATAGGTACCTCAGAGGCCTGCCAGGGGCTGCAGCATGTATTATGCCACCCCTGGAAGGCCATCCAAACTGACACCACAGGTCTGCTACTGCAGCCTGGGTAAGGTGGTGCATGCACCCCTTACTGTGATATAGGTTACCTATATCACGAAATACATACACACATATAAACCTATAAGTCACTCCTAAGGCAGGCCTTATCAATCCTAAAGGCAGAGTGCATGGTTCCTATGTGAGAGGGTGCCCCTGCATGAGCAGGGCCCCTCTGCAGCATTCGGAGACCATCTCTGATGCTGTTTGTAGTGCAGCCTGACCATATACTCTTAAGCGCATTATATCCTCGCGGTAAAATGCTAACTTTGGAATGGCTGCACCTAAACATGTCGTGTTTGGTGTCAAACATCTTGGAATACTACCCCCCGCCAATCCTGGCGGCGGGGGTAGCATTCCACCCTTCTAGAGGGAAAGACATGTTAACTCTGACTAGTCCGGTAACTTCTTTCCAGAGCCCTGGCATCACAAAATGGATGCTGCTGCCACAGACACGAGTCTGGCCTCCTGCTGCTGGACGAAACTCCGGCAGGGGAGGCCTGGACAATAGGTTTCCTGTCCCAGGGAGGTGTGACCACCTCCCCAGACAGGATAATGTGTATTGGGGCTGGGCGGGAGCACTTTCGGGTGCTTTGAAGTCCTGCACTGGGGGCACATTTGGTGTCCCTGTGCATACCCCAGTTCAAACCGGATCAGGGGCTTGCAGCCCCTGCTTTGGCGCGAACTGGACAAAGGGAAAGGGTGTAGCCACCCCTCTGCCCTGACCCACCCATAGGTGGGGCCACAGAGTAGTCCAACCCCTATCTTTAGTATAAAGGTAGGAACCCAGTCCTTAGGACTTTAGATTATACCTGGACAAAACTCTGAAACTGAATCCTGGACCTTCGACGCTCTACGACAAGATTAGAGGACTGAAGAATCTCCCTTGGGGTCAAGGAGTGACTCCCCTGCTTGGCAGGCACCAAAGAAGCATCTGTCCGGTTCGCATTTCTGAAGCTCCCGTCGGACGCCAAAGTCATCGCATGACCAGAGGTGGATTCTCAGACTTCTCCGAGGCTACCCTGAGTCCCCAGCAAAGCTGAGGCCCGTGGCTATCGTGGGTGACTTGAGACCGTGACCCCTGGACACCGAGCACATTTGCAAGTGCATCATCTTCTGGGTCTCCCAAGAAGTCGTGCTTTGGGCTCCGAGTAGCCCTAGCCTCCAGCACCACCTGCACCGAAGATCACTGGCCCCCACTCCACGAGTGTCCTGTAAGCCAGCTCCACGTGCGGCGTCACGAGGCTCCTTCGCGGTCGCTAGCCCGTTGGCTAGTTGCCCTTAACGAAGGCCAATCTTTTTCCTACTTGGCATCCTGGTTGCTCCAGGCCTGCCCTCACTTACCCTTGCTGGGTGAGTTCCACAGACCTTGCTGGTCTGCACCATCGACGATCTACATCTTAATCGAGACTTGCCGTTACCAAGGCTTGTTGGGTCCAATCCGGTCGCCGACACCTCAGCACTCGACAAACATTGTGTACCAGCCCGAATCCTGCTCCTGGTCACCGACAACGCCTCCCGGACCTCGTGGCTGAAGAGTCAAGACGACCGTCAACACACCTGAAGCACTCGACATCGGTGGGCATCTGTCCATCGCCTTCCTGGTCACTGGCTAGTGACCCAGACTCTGTCCCCTCTGCTTTCAGGTTCACCAGAACTCCGATCCACTCTTGGATCCACCCGGACACTTTTCTCTTGGCCGCCAGCAGCACTTTGCAGCAGATCGCCATTCGAATCGACGACGAAACCCGACCCCGAAAGGCACCTATGCACCCGGCTTCCCTGGGTGAGGTAACACGAGTACTCCGGTGCTCCCGTGGGTAGAGACTCTTCAAAGTCCTAGATCTCAAAGGGTTTTGTCCTAGTCCTCTTTTAAGTGTCCCTTTCCTCTATTTTCCCGATCCCGACTTTCTCCATAGAAGTTAACGGCGTATCGCGGTTGTGTATTTACACTGCACGCGTCTCCCGTGGGTCCCCTGTGTCACTACCTTGGGTGGTTCCTTGTGGTCCAAGCACTTCTAGAGGCTCTAGGCCTAGTGTCTAGTTCAGTCGTGGTTTGCATACCACTTTATTGGTATATGGTTTGAGTACGCCCTAGGGCCCAAACGTGTATTTGTGCTATTACTGTGATTTAATATCTTATAACTTATGTACTTCGAACTCTAGCCTCATAAAGAGACTAGATGGGTGTGTTTAGCAATAAATACATATATTTTGAATATATACCTGGTGTGGTGCTCTTTCATTTGGTCACTCAAGAGATTATAGACTGGTAAAACAAGCTGCTTTACATTCCTTCAAGACTTAGCCTGAAGGCTGCTCTCCATAGCTACCACTAGGATAGCTTTCAATAAAGGTTGTCTTTAACCTATCTCCAATAAGGGGTTGTTTGGACCGGTGCAAGGTGCCCACTATAATTAGTGGACAGCATATGCCAGGCCAACTTCTCACAATCATCTCAAGCTTAACCCACATAAAACAGAATTCCTTCTGATTTTCCCCCAGAAAAGCGCTACGAGTATCATGGAATGGACCAAGCTGGTCTAGTAGACTCAACCAAATCCCTTGGAATTATGCTAGACAAAAACCTGAACATGCTAACACACATTAACACGATGGCAGAAAATGCCTGCTTCCATTTAAGCTACCTCAGAAAACTGAAACCTTTCATAGCTAACTCAGACCTTAAAACAGCAGTCCAGGCATTAGTCATATCGAGGATCGAGTACGGATGCACAACTCTAGCAGGACTACCCAAGATTTCAACAGCCCCACTAAAAGCTTGTCTCAATGCGGCCACAAGACTTATAACAGGCTCCAGAAAATTCGACCACACCACCCCTCATCTGAAAGCGCTCAACTGAAGCAAGAATCCAACTAAAGATGGCATGTATCACACACAAAGCGATACATTACAAAACACCAATGTACCTAGCCCAGAAAATCCCATTATCAGGAGGCTGCAGAGTTTCTCGGAGCCATGGAGATCTATTACTGAAACCTGCCCTCTTCCGAAAGAAAAGAACCTATGACCGAGCTTTCTCTGGTGCAGCACCAAGAATTTGGAATGCTCTCCCCCGAACATTAGAAGAATATCGTCCATTTCTGCCTTCAAAATAGAAGCCAAGTCCTTTTTTATGAGCAAATTCCTCCCATAATTACAGTAGACTAGACACTGTTAGGTTACTTTCCTGTCACACACCCTGTTAATACAAATTGACCCCTAGCAGTTGTTTGGAATTGTATATATGAGAGTGAAAGCACAAATGTTTCTCTCTCAAATTGATGTATATATACATATGATCTAGTAGCACAATTGTCTCTCCCAAATTGTTGTACGCTTGTTATTTCAATCAATCAATCAATCAATCATCAATCAGGGGTTTGTTAAAGCGCGACTACTCACCCGTAAGGGTCTCAAGGCGCTAGGGGTGGGGGGGTGCAGGTTCCATCCATCAAGGAGGGGTCTGTCGAAGAGCCAGGTTTTGAGGTTTCTTGCGAAGATGGGGAGCGATGTTGTCTGAGGTGGAGCGGAAGGGCGTTCCATGCTTTGGCCGCGAGGAAGGAGAAGGAGCGGCCTCCCGATCTGGTCTTTCTGGTGCGGGGGACGACGGCGTAGGAGAGCTGGGCTGATCGTAGGGTCCTTTGGGGTGCGTGGAATTTGAGTCGGCTGTTCAGGTATGCTGGTCCGGTGCCGTGGAGGGCCTTGTGTGCGTGGGTGAGCATCTTGAAGGTGATTCTTTCCTCGACAGGGAGCCAGTGGAGTGTGCGCAGGTGCTGGGAGATGTGGCAGTGTTTTGGCAGGTTGAGGACCAGTCTTGCGGCGGCGTTCTGGATGTTCTGTAGCTTGCAGGTGAGGTTTTTGTTTATTCCGGCGTAGAGTGTGTTGCCGTAGTCGAGTCTGCTGGTGACCAGGGCGTGAGTGACGGTCTTTCGGTGTTCGAGGGGGATCCATTTGAAGGTCTTACGAAGGAGGCGGAGGGTGTGGAAGCAGGAAGACGAGATAGAGTTGATCTGGCGGTCCATTTTGAGCTCGGAGTCCAGGATGATTCCCAGGTTGCGTGCGTGGTCCGTGGGGGTTGGCGGGTTTCCGAGGGCGGGGGCCACCAGGTGTCGCTCCAGGCATCGGGGTTTGGGCCCATGATGAGTACTTCTGTTTTGTTGGTGTTTAGTTGTAGGCAGCTGTTTTTCATCCATTAGGCGACGGCTTCCATGCCTTCTCGAAAGTTGCGTCTGGCGGTGTTGGGCTCGTTGGATAGGGAGAGGATGAGCTGGGTGTCGTCTGCGTATGACACGATGTTGAGTCCGTAGGTTCTGACGATGGGGGCGAGTGGAGCCTTGTAGACGTTGAAGAGCGTCGGGCTGAGGGAGGAGCCCTGGGGGACTCCACAGGTGGTAGGTGTGGGGTCCGAGAGGAAAGGGGGGAGTCTGACCCGCTGCATCCTGCCGGAGAGGAAGGAGCGGATCCAGTCGAGGGCCTTGTCCTGGATTCCTGCGTCGTGGAGTCTGCGTATTAGGGTGCGGTGGGAGACTGTGTCGAACGCCGCTGATAGGTCGAGGAGGATGAGGGCTACTGTTCTCCTTTGTCCAGTAGGGTGCGGATGACGTCTGTTGCGGCGAGGAGGGCGGTTTCCGTACTATGGTTTTTTCTGAAGCCGAATTGGGAGGAGTCGAGGATGTTGTGTTCTTCAATGAATGTGGCGAGTTGGCTGTTGATGGCTTTCTCGATGACTTTCGCTGGGAACGGGAGCAGGGAGATGGGTCTGTAGTTTTTGAGGTCGGTGGGGTTATTTTTACTTAAGTGCACGTCAAACATGCTATTCTAAGTTTAAGGCTATGTAAATGTGAAGCGCTCTGATACCCTTTTAGGGTCATGTCCGCGCTATATAAAACACCGAATAAATAAATAAATAAAATGAAACCTATTCTGTGTTATATCAAGATAACTTATAAAGCGCGCGTATACCCGAGGGTTTCTTGGCGCTTGGCGTTTCTGTCCAACTTCTGCTTTCTTCAAGGAATATAAATGTCACTGACCGGCATCTCTCACTCAACATATAACTTTTCTAGGTCTGTCTTTAGCTTGTGCCAGAGATCATGTCATTATCAACACATGCTCATACAGAAAGGGGGTGGGTCACCCCGCTTCAGCCACTGGTTCATGTGACTCAGTCACCTTCAGCTGTTTCTTGAAGTAAATATCACATACAGTCCATCGCTCCCAGCTCTCCAACATAAAAACACCACATTGCTTCCTGCTATAGTTTCCTCAGTAGACCAACCATGAGTACATCAGACTAAAGGATCTACTCAGCACCACCTTAGACTTTCCATCACAACAAGAGTTCAGTTCACATCTACTGCAACAGAACATGCTGCATTAGACACTTCATGGCATGCTCCAGTGATTTATCATCCCGCCAGTACTTTACAGTATTGAGTCATTCTCCTGCCACATCGCATGTGTATCCACACTGCAACCATTTCTCTCCCACCAAGTTGTGTCCTTCAATCACAATTTCTTTGCACCCCCTCACACACACACATGTACACACACACACATGCACACACACAAACATTTTTTACTCTAAGCTTCTCCACCACCAAACAACAACAGCCCACTCTTCATGTTTCTCTATAGTAGTGTTGGACATGGGCCTTTCTGCAGGGTCACCCCAGATTTTTTTCTCTTCACTAGCTTATTTTTTGCTGAACCTGTTTTTTTTTTGCATTAGGACTCTGCACACTTTAGTCCTGCTACCTAGTGCAACGTCATCAATCTCTCCTTCGAGACCGCGACCTTCCCAGAGAGCTGGAAACACGCAGAGATCAACGCCCTACTCAAAAACCCAAGGCGGACCCGAGAGACCTCAAGAACTTCCGGCCCATCTCCCTGCTTCCGTTCCCAGCCAAGGTCATCGAGAAGATCGTCAACAAACAGCTAACCCGATACCTCGAAGAAAACAGCATCCTGGACCCATCCCAATCGGGGTTCCGCAGCAACCACAGCACTGAGACTGCCCTCATCGCCGCCACCGACGACATCAGGATCCTGCTGGACAATGGTGAGACCGCAGCCCTCATCCTGCTGGACCTCTCCGCCGCCTTCGACACTGTCTGCCACTGCACTCTACGCACACGCCTCCACGACGCAGGGATCCGAGACAAGGCCCTGGAATGGGCCACCTCCTTCCTCGCCGGCAGAACCCAGAGAGTCCGCCTCCCACCATTCCGATCCGAAGCCTCCGAGATCATCTGCGGCGTACCCCAGGGATCGTCCCTCAGCCCAACACTGTTCAACATCTACATGACCCCGCTCGCACGCATCGCCAGACAACACGACCTCAACATAATCTCCTACGCCGACGACACTCAACTGATCCTCTCCCTCACCAAGGACCCCCTCACCGCCAAATCCAACCTCCATGAAGGAATGAAGGCCGTCGCCGATTGGATGAAGATCAGCCGACTAAAACTGAACACGGAGAAGACAGAGGTCCTCATCCTCGGCTCCAACCCCTCAGCCTGGGACGACTCCTGGTGGCCAACGACGCTGGGAGCAGCCCCGACACCCACCGACCACGCACGCAACCTGGGAGTCCTCGACTCAACGCTCTCCATGGCCAGGCAAGTCAACGCAGTCTCATCCTCCTGCTTCAACACCCTCCGCATGCTTCGCAAGATCTACAGGTGGATCCCGACAGACACAAGAAGAACAGTCACCCAGGTCTTCGTCAGTAGCAGACTTGACTATGGGAACGCCCTCTACGCGGGAGCCCCGGCCAAGCTCATCAAGCGGCTGCAACGCATACAAAACGCCTCCGCACGCCTGATCCTCGATGTACCATGCCACAGCCACATCACCCCCCACCTGAGGAACCTGCACTGGCTCCCCGTCGACAGGAGAATCTCCTTCAAACTCCTCATCCACGCACACAAGGCACTCCACAAGACTGGCCCAGCCTACCTCAACAGACGACTCCTCTTCTACGTCCCCAACCGCCAACTCCGCTCCGCCGACCTCTCCAACGCCACCGTCCCTCGCATTCGAAGAACTACCACCGGCGGCAGATCCTTCTCCCACCTCGCCGCCAAGACCTGGAACACCCTTCCACTAAGCCTACGACAGACCCAAGACCTGCTGACCTTCAGGAGGCTACTCAAGACCTGGTTGTTCGACCAGTAGCAGCACCCCCCCTTTTTCTTTTTCCCTAGCGCATTGAGACCCTCACGGGTAAGTAGTGCGCTTTACAAATTCTGTGATTGATTGATTGATTGAGTGGTAAAGTCCATGTGCTCTCCCTTACAAAAATGGTAAAATTGGTATACACCTGTGTGGTACATTCAATGTACTTTATGAGCACCTAGTATTTGGTTCTACCTGTGCCAAGGGTCAGTAAATTAAATTGTATTTGTTTGCTGCAGGACTCGTTGTGCCACCCATAATGAAGCACTGTAAAACATGCCCAGGCCTGCGATTGCAGAGGGTGTGTGCAGTTTTAAAACTGCCATTTTGACCTAGCAAATTAACCCTTTAGCCAGGCCTAAACCTTCCTTTTTTGATATTTATAAGTCACCCCTAGGGTAGGCCCTAGAGGTGTATTAAAAAGTAGGACAGTGGGGTGCTTAAGTTTACATGTCCTAGCAGTGAAAAACTTCTAAAGTTATTTTTTACTGTTGTAAGGTCTACCTGTCTCATTGACTAACACTTGGGTTACCGCATGACATTTAATATGTGCTAACTGTACATTAGGAGCAAATAGGGATATGCTGCTTACACTCCAACTAATTGCAACTCAAAATCCTCTTTAATGGTGAGAATGCATTCAAGTTACAATTCTGAAAAGGCCTCTATTAGGAAGTTGGCATTTTCTTGTTCCAACCATTTGCGCCTTATGACAGTGTCCTGAGTCACATGACTGTCAATTCCTCTGCTATTGGAGTTTCGGTATTCCTTCCAGACAGTGACAGAAAGGGGGCTTAAATGGGGATAGGATGGGTCATCCAGGCAGGATGACCGGGGAAGAGCTGTTCGCAACCCCAGTCACACTTCAAAGGGTTGTGCCTCCTGCCCACTCACAGGAATCTGACACTAGACCTATCCTGTCTTCCGTCACCCCACAACAGTTCTGGAGGTTTTATAGAGGAATAGGAAGAACTTTCCAGAACCAGATGTGGGGGTAGAATAGGGAGTCCACCAAACAAAGGCTGGCATCAGGTATAAATATTGGAACTCCAGAGCCACTACTCAGAACACTCCTGGACCTGTGGAAGTTACAGAAGGACTACTCTTCTACCAGAGGACTGCCCTGCTACCTGAAGGACTGCTTTCTGTCTGAGAAGGAAGATTCAACCTGTTTGCCCCCTCCCAGGCAGGTCAGAGTGACTCCAAGGGACAGTTGTCTGACCTCCTGTTTGAGCTATAGGGACACAATAAGGTTCAGAGGTTTCCCTACAACTGTCCAGCTGACCTGCTGCAATGGGACCTGCCTCGACCTATAAATTGACCTGCCTGATCCCTGTTGGCCTCTGTTGGAGTGAGTCCATGATCCCCAGGTCCTGGACCCTAGACTGGCATCAGAGTGCACTCCTCCTAAAGAAAAGGTGAAAATTCAGATGTTTCGGTTCCTCGCGACAGTGAACAGGCCCATTCGCGCCAGGACTCTGTCACCCGCGATGACCACCAACACGAGGTTCTGGTGAAACCTACTCCTCACACCGACAGCGATCACTAACGATAACCAGCAACGCAAGGCTCACCTCCGGACTTAAAGGTTAATTTTCAGTGGGACTACCCTAATTCCTGTAGCTGTCGTGCGCTCCATCGCGGTCTAGCATAGCGCTTTGTGCTTTTAGACGCTATTTTCACTTACAAACTTGAAATTGAATATCTACAGTTCTACTCATTGGATTTTCGTCATTCTGGTACCATTTTATTTTTTTTAAAGACTTTCTTTTTCTAAATTGGTTTGGGATTTTTTTGTTTTGTATTTTCACTTTATTGCTGTTTGTGCGATGCATTAATACTTTATACATTGCATCTAAGTTACGCCTGACGGCTCTGACTGCTTTTGTGTCAAGCTAGTGACTTGTTGTGGTTAACCCTGTTGAAGCATGGATCTAATTATATAATAATAATAAAAAGTTGTCTTTTCTTGAGTACTTTGATTCAGTGCATTTTGCTGGATGGAATATTTTTTGGGACTTTGCCGCACTTCACTTTTCATTATTTGAGCTCCTCCCAAAATCTTTCAGAGATTTTCTTTCTCAAAACCATATTTTTGGTGGTTATTACTTTAACACGCGGACTGGGCACATTTGAGGCCTTTAAATCTGGCTGGATGGCTCTGCGACTTAAGACTTGTTGCTGCCACAGCCTATAATATGCATGTTGCAAGTCTGCATCCCAGCAAGAACAGCTGAGCCTTCACACTTCTCACTTCTCACACCTTCAGTACTATTCAATTGATCGGTACACCTTTTATTTGCATTACTTGGAAATTATAAACATGTGGTGGGAGGTACTTCATAATCTAGTAATAATAATATTAATATTATTAATAATCATGATAATAATAATAATACTAATAATAACATCAATATTATTAGCAATATTACCATTGTGATTTTATTTATATATAATACAATATAATATCATAATAAATCTAATATCATATAATATTATATGATATGATATATTATATTATATTATATTAAGCAATACAATACAATATACAATAATATATTATTATTAGTATTATTATTATTATTAATTATTGTTGTTATGATTTGTTATTTTTATTGTTATCTGTATTTTTATTATTATTATTTTTATTCTATCCACCTACGAAACTGTATATAATTGTTATTCGGTGCATAGTGTGTTATTTACTGTACTTCTCCTTTGTATAAGAGAAAGCAATGATTGAACAGAGATTTATGAAGTTTTGGTTTGCTGAATTCTGAGGGGCAGATTTACAAGCCCCTTGCGCCACTTTTGCGTCACTTTTCCCATGTTAAAAATGACGCAAAAGTGGCGTAAATCTGCCCCTGAGTATCTAGCCTTCATCGCCTCCCCGAGTAATCCTGAGTAAACCTTGGACTGCTCTGCCTCGCTAAAAAACCACCACCTTATGACTGTCCTGGGACTCACTGGCTCAGATACCTCACAGTTACTCTATATAGGATTACCTTTATTACATAGGTGTAGACACAGTAACCACGCCCCTTTGCGCTGATGACTTTATAATTGTTGAGAATCAGACAGTATAATGTTAGGTGAGAACAAATTAGTTCTTGTGGAAAGTAAGAAACACATATTGGAAATTATTTATTGGAGTTAATATCAGAATCATTAAAACGTATTTCATTTAATTAAGTAGGCACACATTTTATTGGTTTGTGTTTATACCATTTATTATCTGCAATTTGAAAAAAAGAATAGAACTAAACATAGGTTCTGACATTCATTTCAGCATTTTGCCGAACCTCTGTGTATTTTTCCATATCCCCACTTGCCTTGTATGTGATGACTGTTGCCATAGTTGCACAGTTTCGCACATCACAAATTAGTTGTAAAGTATTATGGGAACACTTGGCTACTGTACCCTAGGCTGAACTGAAGCAGGGTCTGTTCATTGTGCTACAGGATTCCAGTCTTTGTATGTTGATGATCTGATTAGTTGTTTTACATCAATAATACAATATTTACACGCATATATTTATATTAGTGAGTAACTATTATTTCCATATCTGGAAGTATGCAAATTCATGCGTTGTGGTATTTTCCAATGCTTATTCCTGTAACAATTTCTAAACCAATGTAAAGCGTTTTAATAAATGAGTCGGGAAAAGGATAGGAAATGTCAAGAAAGAGAAATAGAGAAAAATACTTGGAAGATTAGTCATGAGTGGAGGTGGTACGGGGGTAGCAAAAGATAAGAGGTAGAGATAGGGGAGAAATAATAGCCCAAACAATTATCTTGTCCAAATCTTAAAAGTCAATTTGTATAATTAGTTTTTAAAGAATGCATCACACGTCTCCACAAAACTTTTAGCTGTATAGGATGCCCTGTTAATGGTCGCCAAGTCACTGGATTCAGACGTCCCAGCCATGCTTTTGGTCTTCGACCTATCTGCCGCATTCAACGCGATGTCCCAGGCCAAGCTACTCCTACAACTACTAGAGATTGGGATTACGGGATCAACTCTAGCCTGGTTCCAGGACTTCTTGAAAGACAGAAGGCAATGCATCTCTCTGGCAACATTTAAATCCAAACCCAGCATAGTTGATAAAGGGGTACCGCAGGGGTCCTGTTTGAGCCCGCCCCCCGCCGGAGTTATCAGATCTTACGGGTTTAAAACTGTGTCTTACGCGGACAACACACAGTTGATCATTTCTCTAGAGGGAGACATTGACAAAGCGAAGGCCCATTTTATGGCTGGTCTGAAGGCGATTGATGGCTGGATGTTACATAACTTCCGCCAATTGAACCCAGGTAAAACCAAAATCATTCTGTTTCAGAAAGCCCAATACCTGTGGTCTTCAGACTGGTGGCCTCCAGAGTTAGGCAAGGCCCCTTCTCCCAGTAAGGTAGCAAAAAACCTCAGAGTTAAGGTCGACCAGGAACTCAACATGAGGGAGCAGGTTATATCCACCACAGGCATTTGCTTTTCCACCTTGCGCCTACTAAAGAAAGTCCTGCCGGTTCTCCACTGACAGCCAGAAAGACCTTGGTAGAGGCGCTGGTGGTAACTCAGTTGGATTACGGAGTTGCGCTATTGGCTTCTGTCAACGGGTCTTTAATAGCCAAATTACAGGTTGTGCAAAATACAGCCGCACGGCTGATTTGCAATCAGGCCCCCAGAACGCCCTCGGCTCCTCTTCTACAATCCTTGCGTTGGTTGCCTGTAAAGAAACCAGTTACTTTTAAAATATGCTGCCTAATCCATAAAGCACTTCTGGGAAAAGGTTCCCAATATCTCTGTCAGAAACTCACGTGCTATCGTCCCACTGGGAATTTGCGTTCCAGTGATAAAGCGCTTCTTGTGATTCCACGCATTCAACGTGGCAGATGTGGTGGTAGAGCCTTTTCTTATGTGGCTCCGACCATATGGAACAGATTGCCTTTCTCTCTTAGAACTTGTCCTAACTACTCTAACTTCGGAGATCATTAAAAACAGAACTGTTTTATATCTCATACACAGGCTTGAATTTGACAGAGCGCCGAGATACCCCTGCCGGGGGGATTTGTGAACTATATCAAATTGTATTAATAACAATAATAAATGCACCATTAATCAAAATGTTGGTGGCAGTTTCCAACCATGTGACCAAAATAATAGTCAAGTAGGCTTCTCAGGTCCAACATTTATGGGTCCTTGAGGGCTGCTCCATACTTTTACCAAAAGGAATGTGTAGCTGGAATGAGGTGTGTTTCACGGTTTCTGGCCTGTGGTATTGCAACCCTGTGCTGCTGACAATAATATGCATAAGGAGGAAAGATAGAACTGATGGGAGCAGCACTACTGACTTCTGCAGCTCAAATATAAAAAAATGAGAAAAAGGAAAAACATATTTGTCCACGGTAAAGTTGTTTCATGACTTATATGTGTATTTGCATATGATCTACATAGGAAATAGCCAAAATTGTAATATTAGGAAAGAGCAAAGGACAAACATTGTTTTTGCTATATTTCTACATGAATTATAGTAACATTGGTGATTTTGCTGCACTCAGCATCCCCGCAGGGAGGTAGTGGTAACCACATGATCATCCTAAGAGTTGGAGGAAAGTAAGCAGGCTGTCCAGTACAGAGAAAGGAAACACTCCTTGTAGCCTAGCCCTGCATCTCTGTCAATCACCATCAGTAGGAATCTGCCAAAGAGTCTGTTGTGATTCGATATTAATCAAGGCAGTCTCCAGATGTTCAGCCAAGACACATTTACATCTCTTGTGTTCTGGCATCAATGCAGCAGTATAACCAGTGCTGATTAAAGGACTAATGTGTGACACTCCCAACTTGGTGGCCCCATTGGTAATGCTCTGTGTGGCCGACGCCTCCACTAGATCTAGTAATACATAATATGCATGATGCAACAAAAAACAACTGTTGACAATCAATTGAATGATTTCAAGATATCAACGTGCCATAAATCATATTTTCAGATGGTATGTCATTTTGGTAACTCAGTGATGCCCCTGCTGCAGGGGTAGCGGATACAGCCCACCCTGCACCGTGGCTCGAGAAAGTGCCTATAACTCCCACCCCCCCAAGTGGGAATGACCAGGTCGTACCTTCTATCACCCTTATGGAGTTTGATGGAGAGAGCTGCTATTTTTGCTGATGGTGCATGCAATCTATACGCACTAGAGAATTCTGTGCTTTGAGTAATATCTCCCCTGGGCTGATTGGGCTGTTTTATGACACAATATAATACAAATGTGCCTATTGGTCATGTTATCCCTCAATTGCTGAGGCATGCGGGTCTTGTTTCTAAAGATAAAATGGTGGACCTTCGGCCTGCCGCAATCTATCCACATCGCTTGAGGAACTTCAATGTGAGGCACAACAACTCAACACATCTTCCACAACCGCGTAGCTCCATTTAGAAATTGGAAATTGTGTAGTTAGTCCACATCGTTTTCCCTTTGATTGGAATTGATTTCTCTTCCTGTTCCAAACTCCTTTGAGGATTATTCTGCTCTGCAATGGAGAACTTCAAATCATTCAGTTAATTATACATTTAAATGATATTGAATAGCTCTTTAAGGAAATTACTCTGGACCTGGAACACATTTTAGAGTAAAGGCATTGGTGACATGTTAAAATATAAATGAGCCAGCCACACAAGCTCAGACAGCCTTTCAGTCAAAGTAAAAGAGAAAACACTGGTTCTTAAATGATCAATTTCTTCACACCAAATTCTAATGCATTTTAAAGGTTTAATGGAATTGTTGAAACTGACTCCTGTTGGGGCACAGGTATTGTGATTAAAGAAATGGAACAGAGCCCTGCTGAGCTATCTGTGCTACAAAGCTTTGCTAATCCACTGAAAGCATTGCCACTTTGTAAAGCCCCCAGGAGTGGCCTTCGTAACTGTGATGAATGTCGCTTGAGTGACGTGTCCTCCTTGAATTCCAGAGAAAATCCGAACACAAAAGCAGTGGGATACTGTTCAGTATAAAGGAAAGGAGTTCTAATATATTCCTCGAGAAGAATCGACCCAATCATCTGAAAAAGACTACTTTCATATTTTTACTAATACCAGCTTTTATTTAGAATAATATTAAATGTTCTTTATTGCGCTCAGTTTAAAACACAAACTTAAAATGCTGAAGCCTTTAGACTCTCTGAGAGAAACAGAGGCTAGTACATGAGAGCAACTTGGTAATTTCTACACTTTGGCTCTTTTTTTCGAGTGTCCCAATAACTTGTACCGCACCTAATACATATTGATACCGCATGGCGTGGTTTATTACCAGGTGTACTACTACTTTTCCATTACAAGTTCTACAACTCGGAATAGGGAATAACGCATTAATAGTTCACTTTTCCTTCATTGAAACCTGTAAATATTGAAAACTTGAGGGCTAATTTATGAGAGGCCGGCGCCGCACGATCACTTTTTTTGGACGCTCCGGTGGCACAAGCCCCTCAATCATATCTATGAAGTGACGCGAAGTCACCCTGTGTGGGTTTGCATGACCTCAGCTATATGGAGTAGGACCAAGCAGCGAAGGAGGGGTTCCATGGGCATTGCAGTGGGTGTTCCCAAGCAACACCCATGGATTTTGATGCTGCCCCAGATTTAGTTAATCACGTAAACCTGTTGCAGCACCGAAACCTTACGCCTCCCTGAGCAGGCGTAACGAGAAGAAATATTTGTATCTCTTCTCATTTTTTTCTCTTCCTATTAGTGATGCATTCTGCAACTCACATAGACAGAGGGAAACGCCGCTTGGGATTATTTTTGTGCAGGAACACCCACGCTCCTCCCATGGCACGCCTCCCTGCCGCAGAGTAACACAAGGCAGCAATTTGCTCTGCCTTTGGTTACATTAGATTTATCAAGCCACGCAGGGACACACAAGGTGGCCTTGTGTGGCTATAAAATCTCACTTAGGTTTGGCGTCACACTTTTGGCTCCTTGTGTGCCACAAGGGAGACACAAAACACTTATAAATATGGGCCTGGTAATCTACCACAACATTTCACCTACAAACAAATGTTGGGGGAATCCGAGTGAATCAGCACAGTAAGAGTGATTCCTACAAGGTATTCCATAAAAAACTATAATGTCCTTTACGCCCCCCCTTTTCTGGAACAACCAGGACCCCTGTAATAGTAATTCTACAGGAGAGACATTCTGGGGATGAGAATGGTCCACTTGTAATGATGGCCCGGTGCGGTGCGACACTGCATTTTGGAACTGAGCCCGCAAATTCACATTTTTATGCATCTAAGTTGCATTAATGTGAACAAGGAGCTTAAACAACAACTGTGACAAGGAGTGGGTTTTAAATAGAAGCTAACAGCAACTATCAGTGGCAAAACCAACAGCTTTGCTAGACAGCAGCCTTATGATGCTTTTCTTTGTTCTTTGTTAGAGGAAGACTCAGCAATATTTTCAGAAAAAGCCAGCAACATTCTTCTAGAAGACATTGTTGGATGCAAAGCTGCATACCTTGAAGAAATACATAAATAGCTTAAAAAATCTAAAAAAACTAAAAAAACAGACACGCGTCAGATAACCTACTCTGCCTGTTTATGAACAAAAGAGAAAAAAAAAATTCCATACTAATCTCCTTTTAAGTGAAGTCACAAGAGGATGTACCAAAGTCTTCTGGGAGTTCCACCTGGTAACAGTTTCCCGCTGATAATGACATCTGGTCTGGCAGCTGACATGTACATGGTTTGAAGAAAAGATGTGATATACATTTACTAACAATAATATGATTTTAAAACGTGCATGCTTTATTTATTTTTTTGCAGATTTATATAGCACGAACTCCACCCGAAGGTATTGGAGCGCTTTACATGAGCACCTGTTACGTTACACAAGGACACATTCATTTTTGTGTTTGGTAGGCACGGGGAGATTAAGTGATTTGCCCAGAATCACAGAATGTGTAGTCGATCCCGTGGCTCGAACCTTGGCTTCCCAGCTCCACAGTCGGCAGTCTAGCCGTGAGACCACATCCTCTCCCCAGTTGGAGATGCAACTAACAGAACTTTGTTTTATCACCATGTCCTGTCACACTCGTACAGTTTTCCATGAAGTCTGAGTGACACACCTCTTTTTGGGGTTCAGCCTGACTGCCTGTAGCAGCTTGCGTTGATAAAATGCACAGAGATTGCCTGTCATTTGCTCGGAGTTCTAGGCAATCATTGGAAGCGATGAAACATTGAAATTGCATTCTCTCAAATATTTTGTACTTAAATCGCTTACTCTCACTACAGATATGTAGAAATTGTAATTGTACGCTGACTTTTTCTATCACCATGGAGATAACGTTGAACACTCAACTGGTTGTTTTGAAGGATGGTGGTCACAAGACGTCTGCGGTGGTAATGGGACGTCTGCCAAAATAAGGCAGCTATTCTGTCTCCAGTCCTTGGCACCATATCCTGTTCTCTTCAGGACAGCCAATGACAGTGTTCTCCACAGCATACCTGTTGCCATTTCTGCCATGGAAATATATATTTAGTGGTTGTTATGCTGAAAGAAGTACATGAAATGGGGTGCTCAAATTGGGGCAGATAGTTTGTTTCCATTTCCACTAGTGTGGGCAGGCGCGGCCGGTACAGGTAAGAGCGGGGTGGGGTGGGAGTCGTCTAACGATAGGTTAGGAAAAATAAAAACACTTACCTTGCTCTCGGAAGCGCATGGTAAGTGGTTTTATTTATTTATTTATTTTATTTTAACTATCCCGTCATCTGTCAACTACCCCCCACCCCACCGGTCCACAGCTCTTACCTCTACCGGCCGCGACTGAGTGTAGGACCCCCACTAAAACTATAGCAGCCTTGCACAGAAATTTGTGAAAATGACTCCCACACAATGAAGTGAAACACCACACATGCCAGCATGTCAGGGACTTTTTGCTTGTGAATGCTGGAATTGGCCCCTCCACTTTGAAAGTTTGTTTTTCCACCCAACACATTTGACGGAACTTCCACAATGGTGCTATGGGATGGTGGAGCTGCCACCATGGATTCCAAATCTTGCCAAAATCCTCCATTCACGTGGATGCCTGTTGGAGGGACAAATTACCATAGTGGTTAGATTTGGCGTCCCAGCTGCTGGAGGGTCTCTCTTCCCATCCCACAAATGCAGTGGTGTTTCAAGCATGCCACCATGGCAATGAGACCAGATCTTGCGATGTTGCATCAACCATGCCAGCGGATGCCTTTTAGAGGGAAAAGTGCCACTGGCAGCAGAGGCTAGTTCTGGAAGCCCAGCTGCTGCTGCAGTGACAGGGGTGCTGCTAAAAGTGCTTCCTTAGTGTGGAACTTCAGGCCATTGCAAGAGGACGGATTTGATTTATTTCAACTTGTTTCTAATTCAATTGCAGACATTTCTGTCTTTTCTTAGCTGAGCTACCATGATTATTAAGTGCATTTCTACAATCTACCTTTTACGCAACATAGCGCAACGAGTTGCCTAGGTGCATTGCATTGCGTGAAAGGTGATGTTTGGACCCTTAGAAAATACATGGTCCAAATTAGTGGGGGCCAGAATGACATATGTGAGTGAGCTAAGGATGACAGATGGATACATTTGTTTTATACAAGCTTTTTTTTGTTTTCACACTACAATTATACGTTTTTAACTTGTGGAGCATAACAATCCCATGCTAACATTTATCCTAAAATTGGTATCATTGAATAACAAAGCAAAGTAAAAAAGTAAACGAAACATCTTTTCTAGCTTGGATGCAATTTATATGAAATGTGAGATTGGCATTGGATATTGAGTAGAGTGTGTGAGGCAAACAGACTGCTAACGCTTTTGAGGAGCAGGTTATTCATAGTGGTGAGCAAAAGTTTGATTTCTTTGGCATGATACGCATAATTTCCACAACTGTAATGTCAAATTACCTAACAGAGTATTGAAGTGAAATGGTAAAATATATGAAATTCATTTATAGCAAAATGTCCATATTTCAAGAGAATTCGCCCAGGCAATAACAATGTGACTTTTGCTTCGGCATTAGGTGATCTTGATAATAATTGGGTACAGTATGAGCATCAATAGGTTAAATACTGGAATATACAGTTGCCTGATTTCTCGTGAAGAGCCACCCTTGGGCTCAGCTCCTAAGGGAGACAATTGTTGTTCATCAGCTGTGGAGAGCACACTCCTGAGAAGTGCCATCACTCTGCACCGCAGCAGAGGCCGGCAGAGTCTGTTTGGAGAAGGCAAGATGCTTGGGGATAGCCGACTGTGAGAGTGGTAAGACGATGGCAGGTTGAACATTGCCTAAGGCAAGGGGGTGGGATGTTGCCGCCCTGGCTGTGTGTGATGTGATTAGCAGCTGTGCATGATGGGCTGGCTGGGTCAATGGAGGGAAGAAGGAGTAGTTACTAGGGGCCACATGTTGATACATACATAGAGATTACCTAATTGCGATTTTCTGCGAATCGCAATTAGGTAATCTCTATTACCCCCAGGTCCCTCCTGTTCTCGTCCCATCCCTGAACCAAGTGGAAATGACCATCTCCGCGACAGAAAAAAAGAACAGGAGCATGCTGGGATACCCAACTCACTCCCTCCCACTGGGAGTACATAAGCGGTACCAGCCCAGCATGCAGCCTGTTCTTATTTTCTGTCTTCCGACAGGATGGGACGTGTTTGGACTTACCTGCTGGGTTTCTTCGCTGGATGACTCGTCGGGGCTGCTGGGCTGTCCTCGCCGTCCTCTTTCCGTGTTCTCCTGGCCTGCCAGGCTTGCAAGGAGCCGCGTTGGATTCCGACCGGCCCTTTGCGGCTGGGGTGCAGTTCCTCCCGGCCTCTTCCGGGTTACAGTGCGTGTCTCCCTGTGGCTTGGCCGGTATGGGGGGTGCGCTGCTGCGGATGTTTGGCGGGTCCTGGGGCTCTGCTGGGCGATGCTCCTGGGCTCCCTGCCTGGCGTATGGTGTCCTGCCGGCCTCCTCTTCTTCCTGGCACACCTGCTGTTTGATGGGACGGTGCAGGGGCAGGCCTTACTGTGGCCCCGGAGGCCATTTTCGGTGGGCTTCTCCACCCGGCGCTGGTTTCCTGGATGGCGCCTGGGCTGGCTTTTGGGGGGCAGTGGGCTTGTGGTGCGCTCTTCCTGCCCGCTTGGTGAGTACCGCGTAGCGGTTCCATTTTTTTCTCTCTGTTGTTTTGGCGCTTTGCGTGGGGTTCGCTTGCGGCCCTGGGGTGGTGTGTTTTCCACTTGGCTGGGCCTCCAGCCCTCTTCAGATGTTTGGGATGCTGGCCTTCTGGGAGATGCCTAGTTCAGCGGCAGGGCCTCCAGAAATTCCGGGGTTTGGCCCCGGGGCCTCATACATGCAATGCTTGCGCTCTACAGATTTGCGCTGGACACGGCTGGTCTCCCTGCGGCCTTGCCATGTGGGTTCCTTGCTTTCTTTCAGGTGCTGTTGGATCCCGTCGTCCTCAGGTCTCTCCCGGTGCTGGTGGTTTCCTGTTGGGGCTTCTCTTTGCAGGCTCCTGTTCCTGCGTACTGGCCCTCTGTCCTTTGCTGGTTGCGTGAGGCGTGGGTCCGAGTGCTGTCTGGGTCCGGGGCCCTTGTTGTCTCAAGCCTGGTTCTCTGCCTCCGCTGCCCCTTGCTCCCGGGGTCCTCGCAGCCCTTTGGCGTTTTTGGCAGCCTGCGGCTTCGGCTCCCCTGCCTTCGCTGTGGGTCCTCTGTCCTGTCTTGGGCCGTGGTTTCCCCTGTGTCGCTGCCTTTTTTTGCGGGTTCTGCTTGGGGCGGGTCCTTCGGGGGGCTTCCTCCATGTGTGTTCCTGGGCCTTCTGGCTTTTTGCTTGCTCAGCGCTTGTTGCTGGTTGGCGTCTGGGCTGGGGGTCGGTCTCTGTGGGCCTGCTGTTGGCCTGTCCCCCTGGTGCGTGCCGCCTGGCGGTATCTTGCTTGCTGTGCTCTCCTGCTGTGCTGGCCTGCGTCCTTGGCTTCTGTTCCTCCTGCTGCCCGCTCTGTGGTTCGGCCGGGTTGGCCCTGGTTCGTCCCTGGTGTGGTGTCTGCTTGCTGGGCCGTGGCTCGCTTTGGTGCGGTCTCTCCCGGGGATTGTTGGCTTCTTCTTGTGGCCTCTTTGCTCTGTCCTCTGGGCCTCCGGCCGTCCTGCCCTGCGGCTTCTGTTTTCCCTTTTCGGCCCTGGTTGGTGCCTTGTTGGGGTTCCCCCTGGGTTAGCCTGTTGCTATGGCCTGCTCTGGTCGTCACTGGCTGCTTGTCGGGAGTTTTTGCCTTTTTTTCGGGTCCTGGTGCCTTGCTCTTCTTGGGCTTCCTTCGGCTGCCTGCTGCTCATCCGCCCCTTGGTTCCTGCACTTCTGTGGGTTTGGGCCTGGTGCGTGCCTGTCTGGGTGCCTGCCTGCGTTTTTCACTGTTGGGCGCTTCTTGCATCCTTCCGGGTGCTTCTGCTTGGCCCGGGCTCGGGTGTCTGGTTTCTTCTTGCCCTTCCGCGGGTTAGCTGGGTCCTTCCCCTTGTTTTCCGTGGGGGGGGGGGAGGAGAGCTGTTGTGCCCTTCCTCTGTCCTGGTGGGCCCTTGGCCTTGTTGGGCTGTTGGCTCCGGGGCGGTGATGGTTGTGCCCCTGGTGGGGTCTGGCTGGAGTTGGCTGGGTTTGTGTCTCGCCTGCTGCCGGGTTGTGTTTCCTGCTGGGGTTTGGTTTCCGGTTGTAGTTTCCTTCTCCCCTC
This sequence comes from Calotriton arnoldi, assembly GCA_963921515.1. Lineage (NCBI taxonomy): Eukaryota > Metazoa > Chordata > Amphibia > Caudata > Salamandridae > Calotriton > Calotriton arnoldi. Next base: position 570,710 of record CAWUFW010006084.1, on the reverse strand, counting down.
TTGTGTTTCTCTTGGTGGCTTGGTGCGCTTTGGGCTTTGCTTTTCGCCTGCCGCTCCATTTTGCCTCCTGTGGTGGCTGGGTGTCGTTGGTCTTCCTTGGCCTCTGCCTTGGGTGGTGCCCCGCCCTGTCTGCTGTGCCCTTTCCCTGCTTTGTGGGTGTTGGGTGTCGGCCTCCCCTGGTGTTTTGGCCGCTTTGCTGCTTCCCGCACCTATCTTTCCGCCTTGGGGTTGCGGTTGGCTTTGCCTCGGGTCTGGGGCTCTGGCCTTTCCCCTTTGGGGGCCTGTCGTTGGGCCTGTGCTGTTTTCTTGCTCCCGTGTGGGCGGCTTTCGGCCTGTGGTGTCGGTGGCCCTTGCTCTCTTGTTGGCTCTGGGGTGTTCGTTCTCCCCTTGTTTGAGTCTGTTCCCACACCCCTGGTGGGTAGTGCGCCTTTGGCTTCTCCGGGCTCCTCTCCTTTGGTTTCTGGTGCCTGGGTTGTTCCGGTGTGCTGTTGGGGCCTGGGCTCTGCCTCTGTTGGGTTTGCCCTTGCGGTCCCTGTGTTTGGCCTCCCGTTCGCTTGTGCATCACTGGTGCTCCTCTCGGCTTGGCTTTGTCTGGCTTTGGGCTGTGGGGCCCTTGGTTGCTTTGGGGTCCTCTTTTGGTCCCTTCTTGGGTCCTTTCCTGACCGCTCGTTCTCTTGGGCTTTTGGATCTTTCGGGCTCTTCCTGCCCGGTGGTTCTGGCGTTCCCGGTCCTGGACTGGTCTTCTGGCCTTTCCTGTGCCGCTCCTTTGCTGCTGGCTGTTGTGCTGGGGCCGTTGTGTGGGTTGCCTGATGTGGGCTGCTGGGCTCCCTCCCTGTCTTCCTGCTGCTTCTCCTCTCTGGGTGGCCTGGCTGTGGTTGGCTGCTGTGCCTTTCCCTGTGCCCCTTCTTGGTTGGGGGTTTTTTGCCTCTCCTTCCGGGTCCTGGTGGCGCCGTGTTCGAGGGCTCCTGGCTGGCTGGCCTGCCGGTTTCTCCGGCTGGCTTCTAGGGCGTTTGTGGCTCTCCTACGGGGTTGGGCTGTTGGCCTCCTTGTTGGTGTTTCCTGTTTTGCCCTTATGCAGCTCCTCGTGGGGTTCGCCTTCGGTGGTTCCTTGGTGTCCTCCTTTGTCCCCTGGCGGTTGGATCGGCTCTTGGTTGGTGGCGGTTCCTCCTTCCCGGTTCTGGGATTTGGTTTCCCCGGTTCCGTGTTTGGCCTCTGTTGTTGTCTTTCTTGATTGTACCCTGGTTTTGCCCGGGTCTGCTTCGGGTTGCGCTTCTTTGCCCTCCCTGGCCTCCGTTGGGCGGGTTGCTGGTTTTCGTGTCCCAGTGTCTCCTGCTTTGGGGGTGTGCCTCGGGCCTGGCCGCTTGGCTGGTTCCTGTGCCCCGTGTTCTTCTCCCGGTGTGGCGGGCCCTTTTTTTCCTGCGGCTCTTCGGTGTCTCTGCTGGGGTTGGCCGCTGGGCCTTCTGTGTGTTTCTGTGCCGGGTTCCCTGTTGCTGCTGTTGTCGGCTGGGGGGGGGGGCTTGCTTGGGTTCCCTGCCCCCTTTTCTTCCTGGCTGTTCCTCTCGGTCAGTGCCTGTTTTCTTGTCTGGTTCGGCCCTCTTTGGTCTTTGCAGCTCTGCTGGTGGCTTCCCCTGGTGTGTTGGGGTTGGTCCTGTGGTTGGTTGTGTCTTTCCTTGCTCTCTGGCTTTGGGGTGCCTCTTTGGTTTCGTCTTCCTGCCCCTCGCTTTTTGGTGTGGTCCTGTGTGGGTTCCTGCTCCTGTGGGTCGCCTTCTTCCCTGTTCTGGGGGGTTCGCTCTCTGTCTTGCTTCTGCTGTGTCCCTTCCTGGGCCTTCGGCCGTGCCGCCCTGTGCGGCCTGTTCTCCTCTGCTCTTGGCCGTTGGGCTGGGTTGGCCTGTTTTGTCCCTGGATGGGTGGCCGCCTGGTGGTGCCTGGGGCTGTGGCCTTCCCCCTTGGCGGTTGCTCCATTGGGGCGCTTCCGCTTCTCCTGGGCTCCCTGTGGTAGTTTGGGGGGGTGGGGCTTTGTTTTGGCCCCTCTGGTTGTTCCCTTGGGACTTGGCTCTGGGTACGGGGCCTCCTTCTGGCTTGCCTGGGGGGTTCTTGTGCTTTTTTGCTGATCGTCCCCTGCTGGTTTTGGGGTCTCGGCTCTGTCCGCTTGGTTGGGGGCGTGGTTGGTTGTGTGTTCCTGCCTGCGTTTTTCTCCTTTCTTGTGGGCTCCTTTTGCTCCTGTGGGGTGCCGTTTTTCGGTCTGGTGCCCCTGGCGTTGGTGGGGGTCCGGAAGGCCGGGATGTCTGCTTTGGTATTCTCCACTTGGTTCAGGGATGGGACGAGGACATGAGGGACCTGGGGGTAATGTCCTATTACTTACCGGTAATCTTCATTACTCCTGGTCCCGTTGTCCTCGTCCCATCCCTTACGCCCCTCCCTCCCTCCCTGGCGGCCGGCCTTCCGGTTGTTGGCTTGGTATTTTCAGGCTGCATGCTGGGCTGGTACCGCTTATGTACTCCCAGTGGGAGGGAGTGGGTTGGGTATCCCAGCATGCTTCTGTTCTTTTTTTCTGTCGCGGAGATGGTCATCTCCACTTGGTTCAGGGATGGGACGAGGACAACGGGACCAGGAGTAATGAAGATTACCGGTAAGTAATAGGACATTTCTAATGTATGAAACTCAATGAGTTTTATTTAGCAATACCTAGTGGGTCACAATTTACGACGCATTGAGAATCGCTAAAAACGAGAATGGTGGCCTGCTGGGGTCAGCATACCACAATGTCTGTGATTGCTGTCAAATAAAGCAATCTTTTTTTTTTGTTAAATGTAGCACGTTTTCCTTGAGGGAAAATTGGTGCGTTTAAAAAAGAAAAATTAAACATTTTCTTTCCATTTTTTAAGAGCAGGCAGTGGTCCGTGGGACCACTGCCTGCTCTGAAAAATGTTTCTACTACCATTCCCAAAGGAGAAGGGGTCCATTGGGGACCCCTTCCCATTTGCGAAGGGTTACCACCAATTTGAATTTGGTAGTTAAATGCAAATGTTTTGCAACTAAATTTCGGTTGCAAAGCTTTATTACATACCGCTGCAATTCGTTATTAGGAAGGGATGCCCTAAACACGCCCCTTCCTAACACCGAATTGCAAACCCTATTTGCGATTCGGTAGTAGGTTACCAAATCGTAAATAGGGTTTGGTACATCAGAAAATTCTATTTTCTGGTCGCAATTGGCACGATTCTGCGAATCTTGCCATTTGTGAGCAGTAAAAAACTTCTTAAATCTGGCCCTTTCTGATTTGTGGTAGAGAAATAAATCACATTTTTTCAAGTTCAATTAAGAGATTTTCTGGGCAAACTCGAGCATTTCCAATATAAAATATAAAATTTTCTAGGTGAAATTGTTCCCTTTTGAAATGAATTCATTTGTTTTTATCAACCCACTCCCCTACTAACATATGCACATCTTCTGTAAAGGTCTTGGCGAAGAACATCCTTTTAAGTGTTCAATTTTCAAGCAAATGGTCTTGGCTTTGTGCAAGCTTTTCCAGCCACATCTCGTTGGTGTTAGATGTTTGTTTACACTTGCCCTAGTTGCAAAGACATAACAAACCATTGCTCATGACTAGCCTCACACAGAAGAATGATGATACTACTTTCCACATTCCAGAGTACACTAAAACAAATTCTACATCTATATAAGTTTACTATTACATTATTGCCATTTTTAGAAATTATTTTTTAGTTGTGTAACAAGACAGAAGTAGGATCTCGAATCAAGGGGTAGTTTGCACACACGGGGGCATATTTACAAGTCCCTTGCGCCACTTTTGCGCTGCCGTTGCATCACTTCTGTGGCGCAGCGGTGGCGTAAAGCCAGCGCCATGCTGCGGGGTATTTACAACGTGACGCATCTAGGGAGATGCGTCACGTTGTAAGCCCTGCGCCACATGAAACCTGCGTCAGGTTTCATGTGGGCGTTCTGGCGCAGGGGGCGTTCCGGCGCAGGGACGCCTCGGAAAAGTGGCTGAGTGAAATCTACAAGATTTCACTCAGTCACTTTTCCGACCCCGCTGCGTCAAAACCTTGCGCCTGCTTGAAGCAGGCGTAAGGCTTGACGCACCATGTTAGACATGGGCATGGTTGGCACAGTGCTGGAGTTGCGTCGCGCCCGCGACACAACTCCAGCACTGCGCTAACGTTACGGCAGCAGATGCGACACGCATCTGCATTTCCTTGCGCCATGATGCGCCGCATTGTAAATGCGGCGCATCCGTGGTGGCGCAAGGATTGAGATGCGTGTCGCACGTTTCCTGGCGCATCCCTGCTGATTTGCAGGGATGCGCCAGGAAACGTAAATATGCCCCACGTTGTGTGGTGTTTAGCTATTGCACTGCCTTCCCCACAATTATCAGTCTGGATTCAGATGCGCATGGCGAACTAAAATCATGTTTGAGGGAAGACAGCATAGAGAGCTTTCTCTTGAGGGCACAAACTCTGCTGTGATTCCCTTTGTCCTTGAACACTGGAGAGACATATCATCGCTCATGCTGCAGTCGGCCAATCATTTCATGCCATCGAAGTCCAAAGCGAAGATTGGATCAGTAAAATTCTCCTGGACTGTAGCGTTCCTCAAAGAACATGCCTTTTGTGTCTTATGTGTAATATCTATGTATCCCCCCCCTCCCCGGCACAGCTTCTTGAGCAGCACCAGCTTCAGATGTACACTGATGACCAGTAGACCAACTTTCACTTGGATCCGTCCAGGGAACTCAACCAATAACACCACTTAATGAGATCACATGGTTCACTGGGTTGAAGGAGAGCTTTTTATGCATGAACTCCACCAAGATGGAGATTTTAGTAATGAGAGTTTTGCTAATCTTTGATTGACCATCAGGATAGGTGATCCCTTCCCACCTCAAGTAAGTAAAGATTATAGGAATCTTTTTGACAGTAATCTCACTTTTGAGTCACAAGAGAGGCTGACCAGAACAGTCATACTGATATGTCTTTACTACTGTAAAATATGTTCTCTGGTCCGCCAAATAATTTATTTGCCAAACGCCAACAACTTCTTAATCAAATGCCCAGAGTGTGTCTAAATCTTTGTAAGGTGGATCACAGCAAACCTGCCCTCAAAGCACTCTCTAGGCTTCTATTGGATGCCACGATTACATCTAAATGCCCTATGTACTACCCACAAAACATCCTTGTGCAAAGACCCTGCTAACCTAGAGAAATAAAGACCTCACGATGTCCCCAAGCTATACCTCAGATCCATGTCTACCCACCTATTCAAGCAAAAAGTCTGCAGGCTGACCAACCCCAGAGTAAGATCACTCGGTGCACAAGGGCAGAGGCCATGGATTACACTGAGAGCTTAGCCCAATTATATGCAGGTCATGAAATTATCAAATACCAGTCTTGACATACCTGCACTTCACTGACCTTATCAACACAGGGCTGTAATTAATTAACATCTGACAAGGCTATCATCCTACAGGAAGCCACTAGCAACTTGCTCCTCTCACAGTACTTAAGATGTACTCAACCTCGTCCGTCAGGGCACTAGGGGCCTCTTTAAGACTAAGGGGCATATCTACAAGCCGTCACTGCCACCGGAGTGTCACTTTTTTTGACGCTCCGGTGGTACTGCATCATTTTCCATATTTACAAGGTGGCGCTAAGCCACTTTGCATGGCTTAACGCCACCTGGTAAATATGGCCTTTTCCTCCTCAGTCCTCTGCTGCAAAGGGGCGGGCAGTGGGTGTTGCTGTGGACATTGCACAGCAACATCCATTGCGTTTTGATGCTGCCCCAGATTTGCAAGGCTGGGGCAGCGGGAAAAAATAACGCCATGGAATACCAGGCGTTAGAATGGTGATACAAGAAAAATGTCTCCTCGTTTTTTGCTCTTTTCATGTGTTCTGCATTCTACAGCACACATAGAAGATGCCTGTGTTGGCGCTAGGCAGCTTTTTTTGTGCCAGCGCTAAGGAAAACACAGGGGTGCGCCGTACCCTTGTGAATACGGCAGATTCCTGCGTTTTCAAAATGTCAGAGCACGGTGCTGCTAAATTTGGTACAGCTCCGCACTCCGACCTTTTATTATAAATATGCCCTTAAAAGTTGGTTGTTAAATTCCGAGATGTGACTAACTTCTGTCGCCAAACATATCTGAATTGTGAGTAATATGGTAAAAATCGCCCACCCCCTCATAAATTCTAGCAGGTTCAATCTGCCAATATTTAAGAGCGGAATATACCCTATGAATTCCGTAACATGCAGATTTGGGGTTTATTGTACCATAATCTGCATGTTCCAGGATTTATAGGGTATATTCCCCGAAATCTTGAGATAGGTGATAACTATCCCTACCAATTAATTCCGAAAATCGAAGCTGTCGGATTTATTGAGGGCAGTTATAAGCAGCCCCTAAAACAAAATGCATGAATTTGCATGAAATATTAGTTTTATGCTTTTTCATAGAGAATACTTTAATGTTCCTTTATCTCCTTGTTTGTGAGTTATGCAGATGCGATTCCGTGCAACATTAGTTTTGTTGTCGATTTTCCAAACATGTTGATCTGCTCCAATCTAACTTACTGTTGCACCCTGCTCTCTGGAGGAACTGGGTGGACCATTCCAGTGTAAGAGAGCAGAGGAAACAGAAGGCAAGAAGAGAGAGGACAGGAGATGAGAGGGCAGAGAGGGAGGGCGGGTGGGGACGGGGGCTAGGGTGGGAGACGGAGAGGGGGGGCGCTATGAGTGTATGTAAGCACTGAGGGGCATATTTACAAGCCCCTTGTGCCACTTTTGCGCCGCCGTTGCATGTGACGCAGCGGCGACGCAAACCATGCGCCGCGTTGCGCTATATTTACAACGTGACGCATCTAGGGAGATGCGTCACGAGTAGACCCCTGCGCCACATGAAACCTGCGTCAGGTTTCGTGGGCGTACCGGCGCAGGGGGGGCGTTCGGCGCAGGAACGCCTCGGAGAAGTGACGCAGTGAAATCTACAAGATTTCACGCAGTCACTTTTCGGCGCTGGTGCGTCAAATCCTTACGCCTGCTTCAAGCAGACGTAAGGATTGACGCACCATGTTAGGGATAGGGAAGGTTGGAACAGTGCTGGAGTTGCGTCGCGCTTGCGACACAACTTCAGCAGTGCGCCAACCTTCCGCCGGCAGATGCGTCACGCATCTGCTTATCCTTGCGCCACGATGCGCCGCATTGTAAATGCGGCGCATCGGACGTGGCGCAAGGGTAAACTTGCGTGACGCATTTTCCCTGGCGCATCTCTGCTGATATGCAGGGATGCGCCAGGGAACGTAAATATGCCCCTGACTGCCTATAGTTGCGTTGTTCAGTGACTCTACGTCCCAGTGTGCATGCACCATAGAGTAGCTTTATTTATTGGCTTTGCTGGTGCTTGTTTACTATTGTTTTTCTCTGCGGGTAAGATGTCTTAAAGCAATATGAGTCCATTGAAACACCCAGCTTTACTCCCTCACTCCGCGCAAAGAGATGAACATGAATTCATGTTCTCTTATGAGATTTATCACTCGAACACATTGCCAGAAAGAAGAGGAGAAATGTAACACCTCCTTCCCGTGGCTTTTGAGGTTGTAAAATTAATTCCCCGCCGCTCTCCAAAAGCAGTGTTATGAATTAAGGTTCCCCACGCAAGCGTGCCGGCGGGTTCCTGCTTCACCTTGGGCTCTGACAACGTTCAACTTTTCAGGCATTTCCAGATGAAAAGCGGGTTGTTCGTCAGACGTTATTACTTAATTAAATGCCTAAAAACAAAAGTAATGAATCCTGAAAAGAGGATGAACAGGACAAGGGCATGCTAAACATAGGGCTCGGCTGCAAGCAGGGACGGAGCGCAGTCACAAGCGGAGGGCCGAGCTGCCATCTAGTGGTCGCCGCGGCGCATTTCAGCAGAAAGAAAAATGTGCTCGCAGAGAGGGTTTCATTTCTGGAAATGACAATTTCGTCAGTGAAAAAAAACTTGCAGGCGTGAGCATCATCTCATGAGCTTGTTAGAGTGAATATTGCATTAAACTATCAGAAGACAGCAATACTGAGCTTAGAAACTCTACTAATTCGAAGCGTATCAGTGTGTTTGTGTGGGTTCAGAGCAGGGCACAAGTCGGGGGTACACGCAGGTACATGGCGTCCCGTCCACTCACTATTTTCGCAGGGTGACGCCGTCCCCCCTTCAAGAAGTTGGTCCCCACAGAAATATGCTGCACTTGTCCTGGTGTAAGACACGGGACACGTTCAGTAGCGCCTGTACCTTGTCTGCTTCCATTCCCAGCAGCAACGTGCAGGCAGGGAGGGAGCTTTTTTTCACCTCCAGCTGGGCCAAGTTAAGGGTCCATCAGGCCTCCTTTTGTTTGAATATCCTGACTGGAGGCGCCTCGACCCTCACACTTAAATGTAAATGCCACTGAGGGGAAACAAAGGCACATAGCTTGTTATCTCTTCACAAGTACTTAAGTAAGAGCCTTCTAGAACTGGCTTTGGTAATGTGCACCAATCTAGGTAAACAGGTGTGTGTGTAACGAACAAGGCAGGTGACAGACGCTGCTACAGTCTTCAATTTCTATTTTTAGGAGCGTATAAGAGTCGAGTTGAAATCATCGGAATGCGATCATAATCTATTGATTAGATACTGACCCTTCAAAATGGCGGCATGCATTCGCAAAGTGGAATCAGTCCATAAAGGGACAGATTCCTCATTGCTCATGTGGGATATGGGCATCAGGGGAAGCTGACAGCGGTTCATACTTACTCCAATGTTCCTCAAATCAGGTTAATATTTTTACAGTTTTTCCAGAGGCCATGTCTCTCCACAGGGCAGGAGCTTCAATCAATCATTTTGTGAATTACAATGTGGTGATGGAGGTCTGCTGTCCCTTACAGGCCTCCATCACTGCATTTGTGGTCATCATTTAATGCAGGGTCCGCCAAAGTCGGTCCTGGAGGGCTGGATCCATGCCAGATTTGTAGCATATCCCCATTTAGATAGATGTAGTTATCTTAAAAATCCGGTTTGGATCCGACCCTCACGGACCGACTTTGGAGAACCCTGATTTAGTGGGTGGGCTTTGCAGAGGGATCCTAACTCTTTAATATGGGTTGGGATTTCGATGACGCCTACATACCAGCCCTCTTGATGATGAGGAATGAGTATATCCGTCGCACCCCCCCCCCAAAAAAAAGAATGGGCTGAAACTCAGCAAAGTACTAAAATAGCAACTACTTCACCCTTTGGTACTTCAGGCTTGATGTTGCCTATTTGTTAGGCCCACAATAGAGACCAAACAACGAGAAGCCCTGTATTCCTCAATGGCTTTGTCACCACCACTGGGTAAAATCTTAATTATTATTAAGTGGGAGAAAATAAGTAAGGATCATTTCATACAAGATCTTGTCAATGAGAACCAGGAACTATTTCATAACATTGCTTATATAGAGGAAGATCCAGGAAATATATTAGAAGCTTTTACTTTACTGTGTGCTTCTAATGCCTTCAATCTTCATGTCCATAAGCAGGCTAAAAGAAACCTCCCTTGGGATGGTTTATTATGACTGTACTACTGTCCACGCTCTCAGTAAACGCCCACAAGATAAGGCTGAGATGCTTGTTGCATTGAAGGGATTTCGGACCAGAAAGTCAGAGATCAAAGAGATGGCCTTGGGGGACTTAAAGAAGGCTGGGACACTTAAGGATAGCTCTGCTCTCTGAAAAGTGGTTAATTATCCCTATTTCAGAGATTACCAAAGGCTCCAGACAGATTTCCAAATGTCGGTAAACCTGGGTTGGCCATTTTACGAACATTTTCGATCCTGAGGGCTCTGATAGTTATTTAGAAAGTGTGGACATTGCCATCAAGAGAAGTCCACAGGGGAAGGCACCAGGTCCTGATGGGGTTCCATTGCAGCGTTGTGATTGGCTTTGGGGATGAGAGGGAGGCCGCCTGCTTCTTTTGAGAAGCAGAGATGAGACGCGACACGGGACTGGCGAAGGTAAGTTTTAATTTTATTTTTCAATTAATCCCCCCTCCCAGCGCGACCCCCTGCCCACGCGACCCCCACCCCACGCGACCCCACCCCTCCTCACCCGTGAGTCATTCCGGCCGCGACTGGCTAAATCCCTAGTATAGTGCACTGTGTGGGCCCGGGACCTGTAAATCAAATGCTGCTAGTGGGCCTGCAGAACTGATTGTGCCATCCACACAAGCAGCCCTTCAAAGGGTACTCAGACCTGCCACTGCAGTGTCTGCGCTCAGTTGTGACTGCCATGTCAACCTGGCAAGTGCACCCATTTCCCTTTTCTTACATGTAAGGCACCCCTAGGTAGGCCCAAGCTACCCCCATGGGCAGGGTGCAGTGTAGGTGAAAGGTGGCACATGTACTGGTGTGTGTGACATGTCCTAATAGTGAAATACAGTGTATTTAGTTTTTCACTATTGAAAGCCTATATGTCCCATAGGATAGTATGAGAGATACATCTTACAAGTATAACTTCCCATTGGGACAAGATAGAGGAATGGAGTTTGGGCTCTCTGAACTCAGAATGTAATCACACATCTTTTAGGAACGATGTTTTTTAAATTATGTGTTTGAAAATGCCACTTTTAAAAAGAAGGCATTTTCATACTTAGTCATCCTGTGTGCCTCTACTGGGTTGTGGATTGACTGTCTAGCATTGGAGTAACAGGGGCTGGGGATGTGCATTCCCTGTAGACAGCCACTGGGGCGGCTGATGTGTGTCCTGCCTTTCTGGATGAGTCAGGGCTGGGCTGAATAGACCTGTGCTGTATTTAGAGTAATGTGATGAGATTTCCATGCACCTGAATAGGCCTGGTCTGCCTTACACAATGCCGTCTCCACCTCCTGCCAGGAAGCTGGGCCAGCGAGGACAGAACTTGTATGGACTATGCTCAGAGACTCTCTGCCACAAGAGAGCAAAGGGAAATGTGGTATAAATATTGGGGCCCAGACCCCAGGACTTTAGAACTCTTTTGGACTCAGAAACATGCCAAGAAGAAGAGCTGGAGAAGATGTGAGGAGGAATTACCACTTTGTTGTGTTGGCCTGCAGTGGCTGCTTCTGTCTTGGGCAGAGAAATGACTAGACTGAACTTTCTGCAACTTCTTTGTTTGACTTTATCCAAGGGCTTGTAGTAGAGCTTGCCCCCTTTTCAAGAAGTCTCAGGAACAGCAAATATTTCAAGATCATCTGCTACTAGCACTGGGAACTGTGTGTTTTGTGCTGCAACAGAAGAAAAAGCAACACGAGGACATCAACAATGCCGCTACCTGCTCCGTGTCCTGAAGGCACCACAGAGGGCACCGCTGCACTTCGCACCGCAACCCTGGTCTCACCGACAATGCCGCCTGTGACCTGGACCAGGACCGACAATGCCGGTGCTTGCACCGCAACCTGCCAGCACCACAATGAGCACTGCATCACTTCACACCGCAGCCCTGTTCTCACTGACGCCATTGGATGACCGCCATCGAAGGACGGCAAGGAAGGAAAGTGGCCATGGCGAGGAGGAGGCAGCCACGGCAGGTAAGTACCTTTTTTTACATTATAATTACTTTTGGAGGGTGGAGGGGCCGGCTAACTCGCCTCCACCACGGAGGCCTAAACTCCGCGTTCGCAACGGAACGCGGAGTAGGCAAAACTCCGTAAACTCCACTGGCGGAGTTGAGTTGCCCGCCCGTTTTTAGAAGGAACCACAGTGACAGTGGTTCCTTTCAATGTACAGAAATGGCTCCTGGCGATTTTCCTTAGAAAATGGACTTCTGAGGGTGCACACTGTGGTTTAAGGGACTGTTGTTTACTGTCCTGAATATTGACTGCTGTCACAGTGGAAATTGTTTCTTATTGACAGCTTCTCTGCAAAAGGTTAATGCCTGCCCTACCCACTCCATTTGGGAAACATTCAGGGGCACAATTACAAAAAAGTGGCACATCTTTGGCATATCACAGCACAACAAGAAAAGTTGCCGAACTATGTTGTGTCACCTGGAGGGAGCAGAAGTGCTCCATACCTACATAGAAAGGCAGAGTTTTGCTCTCTCCATGCACTTTGGGCTGACTAGCGCTAACACAATAACCCTTGCATCATACTGCAGAAAATGAGTAGAAATAAAATATTTCTCCTTGTTACGCTAGTCTCAGACAGACACACCATTTTGGTGCTAACCCATGTCTACATCTCTATGTTAAAATGGTGTTGCACCAAAATCTAATGGTGGATGCACAGGAATACCCATTCACCACCCTACCTGATGCAAAGTAAGTCAAGCAGCGTGAAGCGCTGTGTTACGTTACTTTTTATTACAAAGCTACACAATTGTCAATTTGTGTGGATTTTTAAATACCAAAAAAGACTTTGCTTCGGGCTGCATCAAAAAGTGATACAATCCCAAAGAAAAACCTTCCTTAATCTGCACCTCGATGCTTTTCAGCCACAGGAGCAGACACAAAACAATCACACATTTTTATGAAATTACAAGACCAGCAGAAGGGCTGCCTTTCGCTGGCCTTTTGCCTTACCCCTCAAATCGACTCACAATGTGCAGATTGCAATGTCAATGTCCACTGTGAATTCAAATATTTAACTTTTGTGCATTGCAAATTGGCAATTTCACATTCACAATGTCATAAATGTTTCACTGGCAGCCATTTTGGGAATATGAACTAGCCTTCTATATTTACCCGAGGCTTTCAAAAGTGTAAGATTGCTGCACATTCTGATGCTCCATATCACATTAAATAAGGTCACTTTCAAAGGCAGCTGTGCAAAGTAGCAATCCATTTTGAATGGGATAGTCTTGTGTCACTCTTCATCTCCATAATCCCAATTTTCAAAGAATTAACTGCAGAGTTGATTTACACAGAGTAGAAACTCTAAAAGCACTCCATGCTTTGAGAGTCTTTCTCTAACGTGCGTGACCATTCCTGATTTAAGTATGTGAATTCAGAACATGCACACCTTCTAATAAAAGAAAAGCATGAATTCAATGTTGAGAAATGAAATTCAGGATTCGTATTCAAACCAGTAGGTTGTGGGGGGGGGGGGTCACTATGTTGCGTTCGAAATATTATCCTACAAAAATATCACACTACTATATTGTCAAGGTCAGTAGATATAGAGTAAGAATAATGAATCCAGACTTCCCTATATACTTATCTCGAATATAAAGTGGTAGCCAATATGGTGGATGTCATATTTTTGTCTTTAATCAGTACTTAGTGTAACCCTGGAATCTTATTTCAATGATAATATCTTAAAGCATGTTTTGAGTGTATGATAAAGGGAAGGGATACAACTATTGAAATCCAGATTAGGATTCACACTTGACCCTTGAGTTAGGATTCCATAGATTTAGCTTGGATAATGGATAGAATATGGCTTGAGGGAACACCGATTTGAGTCTGTGGGCACATTAAAGATCTGTGCAGTCGGGCTTCTAGTATCTCACCCAAATGTAAGGGAGGTGTTAGAAACTGGGTCTCTAGTTGGCAGAGGTTTGCACCCTGTCCAAGTAGGGATCACACTCCTAGTCAGGGTAAGTCAGATACATAACCTAAATTAACCTGTGCTCACCCTCTGGTAGCTTGGCACATAGTAGTCAGGCTTAAATTAAGAGGCAATGTGTAAAGTATTTGTGCAATACTTTAAGTACAGAAACACAGTGAAGACACCACAAATAGACTCCACAACAGTTAAAAAAATAGAGAATATTCATCCAAGTAAAATAAGACAAAAATGACAAAAATCCAATAAATAGAACTTGAGATATGAATTTTTCAGCCGCGGTCCATGCAGGTGACAGCGGTGGGGCAGTGGGGCTGTGTAAGGGGAATTCCGAGGGACGATGCAGAGGGAAAATTAAATAAATAATTAATTTTCCCTCTGCATCATCCCTTGGAATCCCCCCTAACACGGCCCCACCGCCCCACCACTGTTTCCTGCACGGACCGCGGCTGGAATTTTTAAAGAATAAACTGCAATGTAGTGCTTAAAAGTCAATAGCACTTAAGAATTACTTGAGGTAGCGCTAGACTGGGTAAATTCCAAGTTTCAGGCCGACCGCGATGGAGGGTAAACAGGCTACAGGACCCATCCTGGGCCCACTGAAAAAATACCTTGGATGGAGCAAGTGTTGACGTTAACTCCTTCGATGCGCCCCTCGGCCAACGGCCGTCGCGAGCACTACCTCCGTAGTGCTGCGCACGTCCGTTGGCCGACGCGGCCCCGCCCACTCAATCAAACCGCCGCACCCCGGCGGAATTGCCGCCGCGGTTAAGCGCTTAAAGCCTCGAGGCGTTGATTCCGATTCACGCAGTGGAGTTGATGTGTTGAAGTGGAGCCTCACAGTCGGGTCCCGCGTTGTACCCCTTACAATGCAGGTACCGCGTCATCATCGAGCCTCGCAGTCGGGACCTCGGATCCGCTCTGCATTGTCATAAAACCTAACAGTCGGGTCCCGTATCATCGTCGAGCCGCACAGCAATGTCCTCAGATGGGCTCTGCGTTGGTGTCGAAGGACACTGCCTCAGTTCCTGATTGAAGTGGGGGAGACACCAAAGAGGCCTCTGAAGATCACAAGGTCTGTGCCTTTCCTGGCCTGGCTCCAGACTCACTACAATGGGGTATGCAGCTCTTTGTGTGGGGACTGGCACAGCCCTATTCAGATGCTAGTGACAGCTCCTCCCACCCAATCTGCCTCAGGAAGGCCCATCAGCCTGGTGATAGGCAATCAGAATGCAAATGTCACAACCCAGCTCCCTTTGTGTGTGACTGTCTAGAGGGTATGCACAAAGCCCAGCTGCCACCCAACCCAGACTTGTATTCAGAGACAGAATGGTTAAAGTAAGAAAGTACCAACGTTCTAAAAGTGGCTTTTTCATACTTACAACTTAAAATCCGACTTCACCATAAGTTGTGATATTAAATTGTGAGTCCAAAGACACCAAACTCCAAATTTCTATCTCTTCCAAATTGGAAATTACACTTAAAAGATGTTTTAAGGCAATCTCAATATTAACCTATGGGAGAGATAGGCCTAGCAGTGGTGAAAAATGAATTTAGCAGTTTTTCACTACCAGGACATATAAAACTCAAAAGTACATGTCCTACCTTTTAAATATACTGCACCCAGCCCACTGGGCTGCCTAGGGCCTACCTTAGGAGTGACCTACATATAATAAAAGGGACAGTTTGGGCCTGGCAAGTATTGTATTGTATTTTATTGTATGGTTAATAAAAACCTTTACAAAGGATAAATAATAGATACTACAAGTGCCTATGACCCTAGTTCTTGTAGGTCATGCTGCTTCTAGTGCAATAAAAAGTTTATCAGTGAACAGAAAAGGAGGCCTCGGAGCTAGTGCAGGACAGGGCGTAGAAAGTGACTCCAGAGCGTAATTCTTTAAATAATCAAAAGCAATAGACAAAGTCTTTAAAATTAGTCAGGGCAGCAGACAAGGCGCCAAGGAGGACCGGATTGACCAAGACACTGAAGCAATGTGCAAATGTCGCATAACATAGTACTTAAAGTGCGATGATCAGCTGAGCTGTGGCAGACAGCAGGCGGGTTATCTTGCTCAAAGTGTGCCTTGTGGAGTCTGGGAGGTAAGGTGTAAAGTATTTCAGAAAAGTGACAAGGTCAACCTGCCACTTTCATACAGATGGTAGTGGCGACCGGCGCGGGGGGCAAAGTGTTTGATGTTTGGGAGGAAGATACTTCAGTGTTAGTACAGTTGGCTAAGTCCAGTTTACTTGCTGCGGTTCGAAGAAATTTGACAGTTTTAGTGTTTAGTGTATTTGCTGGGTTCAGGCTGGCGATCACTGCTTGCCAGCATGTGCACACTCCTAGCCGGATGAAATCAACTCAGAGAAGAGTTCTCCTTTGCTCCATAAGTTGATAACAGATGCATAAAATGTGGCTTAGGATTTCTTTACCTAGTCCGCATATGCGGCAGCTGGTATCGTAGGCAGCTAGGCGGTGCCAGGGCGGGAAGTGGGCACGGAAGTTCCACTCGCCCATTCTTAATGCCACAAGCCGCAGTTTGATCCATATGGGGTAGGTGCAGCTGATGTAACACTGCTGCTTGGGTTGGGAATATGAGTTTATAACTGACCACGCATGAGAGCGCTTGCACAGAGTTGTCATGTCTTCAAATTTTGACAGTTTTATGGCCGTTTGGGCTGCTAAGCTCTTGAAGACCTGTTGTGAGAGGTGTTTGTTCCAGGATTTGGCTAGAGAGAATTCAGTCTGGCCTCAAGGTATTGTTTGTATGAAGAAGATCTTAAGTCGCAATGCTCAAGTTCACGCCATATTAGGCCATGCATGGTGTTAAGTGGTGCCTGTCTGAGCCTGTGGCAGAAGTTGAGGAAGCAGCTGCCTCTGGCCCAGTGCTGTCTTGTGATATTAAACTCAACTCTCACTTGTGCCGGTGATACTCTTTTAGGGAGACGCAGAGTGGATTTTTAAATCTTGGTGACCAGTTTGTCTACGGTCCCTGCTTCCTTGCCCAAGGTGACTTTGCTCCTGTATGTTAGAGTTGGTGTGATTTTTGCTTTCATCACCTGGAGGAGGGGGTTATGGCTAAGGCCTTGTAGCTTTGGCACGATAGATGACAAGGCAAACATTAGGCTAGAGCCCTTGTTCTTTATGGTAGATGTGAGACGTGAGTGACTATTTGCCATCTAGCACTATTCCTAAGTATTTGTAGTGTTTACTGTGCTTGAGCCTGGTGCCCTTGAGCAGCCACCATTGAGCCTGGTATGACTTTTGGCTAAATACGAACGTTTTTGTCTTTTCCTGTTTAATTTCCAGCATATTCTTGCCTGTGTAGTCGTGTAAGGTGGTCAAGAGCCGTTGGAGGCCAACCTTTGTCTGACTGAGAAGCACCAGGTCATCCGCATAGAGCAGATGTGACATGCTTTGACCTCCTAGCTTAGGCGGCTGGCAAATTGGTTTTGTCGAGTTGCTGCGACATGTCAGCTATGTATAAATTAAATAGCAAAGAGCTTGTGGGTATTGACCTTGAGATGCAGGATCCTAGTTTGATTCGTACCCACGTATTGGTATGGAGCTGTATTATTGCTCTCAGTAGGTTGTCTGGCAGCCCCCAGCCCTTCAGTTTGTGCCAGAGGGGTCCTCTTGGAATGCTGTTGAAGGCGGCTTTAAACTCCACGAAACATGAATAAAGCGCTCTATTGCCTTTGAATGCTTTGTCGCACATGAAGGCCAGAGCCATCAGGTTTGAGGAAATGCCACACTTGTCCCTAAAACCGCATTGATTATTGGGTATGATCTGATAAGATTCTGCCCAGGCTTTGAAGTCATCGAGCAGTAGGCTGGCGTTCAGTTTGGCGTCATTGTAAAATAAAGCAATGAGACGATAATGGCTAGGGTTGGATTTCGAGCCCCCTTTAAAAATTGGTTGGATTGTAGATCCTCTCCAAGACTCGGGGATGGAATCTATTGCCAGGCAGTGTTTGAATAGAGGAGTTAAGACCTCGGACGAGATAGCTGGGTCGGAAGCGAAGAGGGCAGTGTGTAACCCATTAGGGCCAGGAGCTCCGTCTTTGTGCAGCGCTGCCAGTTTTTGTATGCAGCACTCCTCTGGACTACTACGAGCCTCTGGAGGATTTGCAGGGCCAGGCATTTTGCAGGCCTTTTGGGGCACAGGTCTGGCACTGTGGGTGCCAGTCGGACTGCTAAGATGGGTTGAGCGTTTGGGCCCTGAAGAAAAGTGGGCGGACAGAAATGCGACCCACTCTGCTTCTGGAATGTTAACGTTAGTTCCCCTCCTGCTTCCAATTGTGGCTTGATTAATCAGAGACCAACATTTTCTTGGGTTCCTTCCTCTTCTGGCTGCTAGCAGGTGAAGCCAGAAGTCCATATTTCTTTCCCTTTTGGAACACCAGAAAGCTCTCCTGAATAAGGATCTTGATAGGTTCACGCTGTTTCTTGCAGCCATAGAGGAAGGCTGCTTAATAACAGCTTGCATGTTGCGGTTGACTCGACTTTTTTAGCAGCTTCAGGTCTACTGTTAGTTTCAGTTTAGAGGAGGGCGGGTTGCGTGGCTTTGACTTGGAGTTCCTGCATTATTTGTTCGATTAGGAGAGACCACAGTCTGATAGGGGAGTTGTTTTGGGCTGTGACTTCAGGGGGTAGAGCTCTGATCCATGGCATTGCGTCCTGGCTGATTTTGTCGTCCCTTCTCAGTCTTTTCAGGTTTTTTGCTTGTACCCCTGTACTAGTGGGCGGGGCAGCCTCCACTCTTAAGGGGCTGAAGGAGAACTTAATGTGCTGAGGCCTATGATCGCTGTCGTGGCGTAGCCATAAGGAGAAATCTCTGATGTGATCAAAAAGTCCCACCGTGCTGAGGGTAAAATCTGTGTAATAAATAGACTTACCTGCCGATCTTGACCAGCCGGGTGGGATGTCACCACTAAGGAGCCTGAGACCTAGAGAGTCACACTGGTTTAGGAAGAAATTGGATAATTTGTTCTGACGAGTAGCCTGAGGTAGATTTTGAACTGGAAGGTTGTACTCAATATCCAAGCTATTGGCCTCACGGACAATTGCCCCCTCTGAATAGGTTGATGTTGAAGTCACCGGATAGCAGGATATTGGAGAAGGGATATTTTAACTTGAGGTTGGTTGTTATTAACAGCAGCTTCTTCAATATCTCCCTTTTCCTATGCTTGGTCGGGTTAATGTAGATGTTAATAATCATGAGTGAGTGGTCTTTAGCGTGTTGGCGGAAAGTGAGGTTGATTGCTTGAGCCCAGGGCACTTTCAGATTAATTTCTTCCACTGTGCAGTGCAGAGCTGAGGAGATGTAAATCGATAGGCCGCTAATTGGGCGACTGCACCTGTTGACTTTAATGGCTGGTTTCTGGAACTCTACAAAGCCTGTTAATGTGATAGTGGATTGAGCCCTGGTCTCTTGTAGCATGAGGACATCGAAGTTCTGCCAAAATGGTGCAGTGTCGTTGTTTTCAAATCTTTGCAGGAACCCATGTATGTTTCAGGAGCAGAGACTAAGGCAGCCCCTACCTGGCAGTTTCCTGGCTTGAATTGAATTGCTTTGTCATGGGATGCCTTTTGTTTGAAGGCAGTTGGCAGCCAGCCCCAACTATGATAGGTTGTCTCCGTTTTGCTTAGATCCTGTTCTCCTTGGTGTCTCCCCTTCCCAACCGGGGGATTCCCCAGAGAAATTGTGCGGGTGAGTTTGGAAGTCGATTTTGGGCCGTGGGTTCCTTGAGCACCTTTCGGTATGGATTGAGTCGCAGTGCTGGGTTGGTGCATCAGCACTGTGGGATATCCTTTGGCCCTCACTCTCTCAGTTATTATACCCCAACTTCCGAGGACTATAGAGTTTGCCATGATCAGATCCACCCAAGTGGGAGATGTAAATCAATCATGGGTTTGTTAGCACAGCTACTCACCCGAAAGGGTCTCAAGGCGCTGAGGGGGGAGTGGGGGAGGGAGCATGCAGCTCCTGGATGTTCGCGGTGCTTCGTCGAAGAGCCAGATCTTGAGGTCCTTCAAGAACTTGGGGAGTGATGGTGGATGTCGGAGGTGGAGAGGGAGGGAGTTCCATGCCTTGGCAGCGAGGAGGGAGAAGTAGCGTCCTCCTGTTCTCGTCTTCTTGATGCATGGTACCGTCGCAAGGGAGAGCTGGGCTGAGCGGAGGGATCTTTGGGGTGCGTTGAAAGAAAGGCAGTGGTTCATGTAGGTGGATCCGGTGTTGTGGAGGGCCTTGTGGGTGTGGGTGAGGAGCTTGAAGGTGAATCTCTTCTCGACGGGGAGCCGGTGTAGTGTCCATAGATGTTGGCTGATGTGGCAGTGGCGAGGTAGGTTAAGGACTAGTCTGGCTACGGCGTTCTGGACGTTCTGGAGTTTGCGGGTGAGGTTTTTGTTGATCCCGGCATAGAGTGCGTTGCCGTTGTCCAGTCTGCTGCTGATGAGGGCGTGGATGACAGTTTTCCTGTGTTCGAGGGTAATCCAGTTGAAGGTCTTACGGAGGAGGCGTATGGTGTGGAAGCAGGAGGAAGTGATGGCATTGATCTGGCGGTCCATTTTGAGTTCGGAGTCCAGGATGATTCCGAGGTTGCGTGCGTGGTCCTTGGGGGCGGGAGGGTTCCCGAGGGCGGGGGGGCCACCGGGTGTTGTTCCAGGCATCGGGATGTGGGCCCATGATGAGTACTTCGGTTTTGTCTGCACTGAGTTGTAGGCAGCTGTTCTTCATCCACCTGGCGACTGCTTCTATTCCTTCTTGAAAGTTGTGTTTGGAGATGTTGGGTTCATTGGATAGGGAGAGGATGAGTTGAATGTCGTCTGCGTACGATATGATGTTGAGTCCACGTGATCTGACGATGAATGCGAGCGGGGCCATGTAGACGTTGAATACGCCTGGGCGGTGAACTACGCTCTGTTCGTGGAGTTTGCAGAGTTTTCTGCACTTCGCACTCCGCGGAGTGCAAAAAACTCTGCTTCGCGATGTGCAGCAGAGTTTTTTCCCCGCTCGCGATAGTTCGCGATCGTGAACGGTAAGTTTGCGAGCGTGAGCTGCCACTCGGGTAGAATTTCTACCCGAGCGGCAGGAATTCCAGCACAAACTGCAGTTTGCACTGCACTCTGCCACTCGCAGAACTTCGCTGAGTTTTTTTGTAACTTCGTGGAGTTCCGCGTAGCAAAACTCCGCGAACTACGCCCAGACCTAACGTTGACCAGGGTTGGGCTGATGGAGGATCCTTGGGGGACTCCGCAGGTGGTCGGTGTGGGTTCCGAGAGGAAAGGAGGGAGTCTGACCCGTTGCGTTCTGCCGGAGAGAAATGAGCGGATCCAGTCGAGGGCCTTGTTCCGGATTCCTGCGTTGTGGAGTCTGTGGGCTAGGGTACAATGCGAGACTGTGTCGAAGATCGCGGATAGGTCCAGGAAAACGAGGGCCACAGTCTCTCCTCTGTCGAGGAGGGAGCAGATGTCGTCTGTCGCAGCGAGAAGGGCTGTTTTGGTGCTGTGGTTCTTCCTGAAGCCTGGTTGGGAGGAGTCGAGGATGTTGTTTTCTTCTATGAAGCAGGCGAGTTGACTCTTGACGGCTTTTTCCATGACTTTTGCCGGATACGGGAGTAGGGAGAGCGGTCTGAAGTTCTTGAGGTCGGTAGGGTCAGCCGAGGTTTTTTTCAGGAGAGGGTTGATCTCGGCGTGTTTCCAGTCGTCGGGGAAGAAGGCGGTCTCGAAGGATCGGTTGATGATTTGTTGAAGCTCGGGCGATGATGTCTGCAGCTCTGTGGTAGATGTGGTGGGGGCAGGGGTCCGTGGGGGCCCCGGAGAGTTTGGTCTTCATAGTCTTTAGGGTGTCTTCGATGCTGAGGGCGGTCCAGCTGTCCAGTGTCGGCTGCATGGTGTGGGGAGCGGTGGGTGAGGGTTCCTCATGGAGGTTGTTGTCGTTGAAGTTGTCATAGATGGTCTTGATTTTGCGGTGGAAGAAGGTGCTGAGTCTGTCGCAGAGGTCCTGGGAGGGTGGGATGTCGGTAAATGTCGGTAAATGTGGCCTGTGTAGGTGCTGATTCGTGCTTTCTTCTTGGTTCTAAGAATTTAATTGCCTGAATATCAGCTGAAATTATGTGTTGTAAGTCATGAATTGCTTGTAACAGGAGAATTATATTACCCCTGTTAAGGATGTTGTGGGCCCATCTTGATTAATGTTCTGGGGTGAAGACCAGTTGGTGTGGCCTGGGTGGAGCTAATTGACAGCTGTCAGGCCCTTGCTTGTTCAGAGTTTGCATCAAAGGATTGTGTACTTTTTTCGGGTCCTAGTACGTATTGCTGTGGTGTACTCTGTTAAAGTGCTCAAAGCATGGTTGTTAGAATTGGGGGTCTCTAGTTGGCAGAGGTAGGTACCTTTGTCCAAATAGGGACCCTTGCTTCTGGTCAGGGTAAGGGGGATACACCCTTTATATAACCCCTGCTCACCCCCTGGGCAGCTTGGCACGAGCAGACAGACTTATCCCCAAGGCAATGTGTAAAGTATTTGTACTAAAAAAATACAGCAATACAGTGATAACACCACAAATGGACACCACACCAGTTTAGAAAAATAAAGTATCTTTATCTAAACTCAACAAGACCAAAACGACAAACATCCGACATGCATGTAATAAGAATATGACTTTAGAAAGGTTTCAAACAACTGGGTCCATAGAAAACTATGGGTGCGTGATTTCTCACAAAGTACCTGTAGATGCGTCAAAATTCACAAGACCAAACAGCCTCACAGATGGGAAGTGTCGAGAAACAAAGAGTTGCTTCAGTTCCTTTGACTATTGGAAGGCGATGCAACAGTTCTGCTGCAAGCAGGAGAAGTGATGCGTTGAATCCGGTCTGTAGGGGGAAGTGAAGCGTCGACTCCAAGACGGTTCTGGTCCTCGGGTGATGCGTCGGGAAAACTTGCCGCACAGGTACGATGCGCGGAGATCTGGAATGCGTCGTTGATCGATGCGGCTGCGTCGAGCGGCGTTGCGTAGGTTTCTTCAGCCGTGATCCCTCGATGCGTCAGTTCTTGCAGTGGCGACAGTGACTGCGTCGGTTTCGGCAGCGGCGGTGCGATACGTGGAGATTCTTCTCGCACAGCGGTGCTGCGTGCATTCTTAGTTCTTCAGGTTTCTTCCAGCTTCCAGAAGCAAGCACAACCTCCAGAGGCCCAGAACTGGAACAGGCACCTCCTGGCAGGTCAGAACTCTCAGCAGCAGAGTTCAGGGGAGCCGGGGGTGAAGTCTTTGTGTCCCTGAGACTTCAGAACAGGAGGCCAGCACACACAGGCCCTTGGAGATCTTCTTCAAACAGGTTCAAAGCAAAGTTCCAGTCTTTGTCCTTTCCTTGGCAGAAACAGCAACTGGAGGCCAACCCCACACAACAAAGGAGGCAGTACTCCTCCTCACAGCTCTACAGCTCTTTTCTTTGGCAAAGTTTCCTCTTGAGTCCAGAAGTAATCCAACCTCTGGGGTTTTAGGTCTAATACTTATACCCCAAAATGTCTTTGTTCTCTTTGTGCAAAGGGTCTCTGAGACCAGTCCAAATCAGTTATGTCCTCAGAGGTGTAGTATGAACACAGGGGGTGGAGATAGCATTGTGCAAGAGAGACAGGCGCTATTCAGGTGCAAGGAAATCTCCTCCCACTACTCTAAATTCAGCCAAGGTCTATTCAGCTCAGCTCTGAGTCATCCAGGAACGACGAGACACAACTCAACCCCCCCCACCCCAGTCGCTATCTACAGTGAATGCATATCCCAGCCCCTGTCACTCCAAAACCAGACAGTCAATACACAAACAGGCAGAGGCACACAGAATAGTTAAACAAGAAAATGCCTACTTTTTGGCATTTTCAAACACACAATTTAAAAACCATCTTCACTAAAAGATGTGTTATTAAATTCTGAGTTCAGAGAGCCTAAACTTTATTTCTCTATCTTGTCCCAATGGGAAGTTATACTCGAAAGATGTTACAAAGTATTTCCCAATCTATCCTATAAGGCAGATTGCCTTTCAACAGTGAAAAATGAAATTGGCAGTATTTCACTATCAGGACATGTCACACACACTAGCACATGTCCTACCTTTCACATACACTGCACCCTGCCCGGGGGGTACCTTGGGCCTGCCTTACATGTAAGAAAAGGGAAGGTTAGGGTCTGGCAAGTGGGTGCACTTGCCAGGTCGACATGGCAGTTAACAAACTGAGCACAGACACTGCAGTGGCAGGTCTGTGATACATTTTCAGGGCTACTCAGGTGGCAAGCAGTGCTGCTGAGTCATTGGTAGCATTTGATTTACAGGCCCTGGCACACTTAGTACTCTTTACTAGGGACTTACCAGTAAATTAAATATGCCAATCAGGTTGAACCAATTGTAACCACAATTTACACAGGGAGCACTTGCGCTTTGACACTGATCAGCAGTGGCAAAGTGTCCAAAGCATCTAAGCCAGCATAGCATCAAAAAAACAGGAGGTAGAAGCATAAAGTCAGGGTAAACCTCGCCAAAGATGCCAAGTCTAACACGTGTCCCCTCCAGCTGAAAGATGGAGAGAACTACCCACCTTCTTGGGAGTTCTCATCACTAAGGCGGAAGAATCTGGACAGACCATGAGCATTGGTATGTTCTGTACCAGGGCGGTGTTCCACCATAAAGTCCATTCCCTGTAGGAAGATGGACCACCTCAACAGTTATGGATTCTCACCCCTCATCTGCATCAACCATCTGATGTGCTGTGGTCTGTCTGTACCCGGAAGTGAGTCCCAAACAAGTAGGGTCTTAGTTTCTTCAGCGCCCAGACCAAAACAAAAACCTCTTCTCAATTGCACTCCACCTCTGTTCCCGTGGACATAGCCTCCTACTAATGAAAGCTACAGGTTGGTCCAAGCCCTGGTCATTCAAATGTGAGAGTACTGCTCCCACACCATGCTCTGAAGCATCTGTCTGCACAAAAAAATCTTGGGAGAAGTTGAGTGCCTTGCGCACGGGCGCCATGCACATGGCAGATTTCAGGACATCAAAAGCGGTCTGACAGGCATCGGTCCAGATCACTTTCCATGGCTGCGTCCTTGAAGTCCGCTCTGTCAAGGGGGCAATAATGGTGCCATATCCCTTGACAACCCGTCTGTAGTACCCTGTGAGTCCTAAACAGGCTCTCACCTCTATCTGGGTGTTGGGACGTCACGTGTAGGACCCTTCACGGGTTGTTGGGAGTCTGCAAGTGAATCAGGCTGGTTACATCACTCTTGCGCCCCACCACTGCAAATGGACCAGTCCACTTGTCTTGGAGTGCACAGGCACCACTGGTGCCATCACCCACACTTTTTGGCCAGGCTAAAACTTAACCAGAGTGGTATTCTGGTCGTACCAACATTTTATCTCCTCCTGGCTGGCTTCCAGGTTCACCTGAGCGATTGCCCTGGAGCGTAAAGTCTGGTTTCTGAAGGCCAGCATGTAGCTGAACACATCTTGGGGGGTCTTACCAGGAGTTTTCTCCCAGCCCTCCTTCACCAGACTCAGAGGTCCTCTCACAGGGTGCCCATACAGCAATTCAAAGGAACTGAACCCTAAGGATTTCTGCGGTACTTCCCTGTAGGCAAACAACAGGCCTGGTAGGAAGACGTCTCACTTACGTCTCATGGGTTCTGCAAGACCCTTTATCATGCCTTTCAGGGTTCGGTTGAATCTCTCAAACAACCCATTCCCTTGGGGATGGTAAGGAGTGGTGAATTTGTACATTACACCCCACTCCTCCCACAGTGACTTCATGTAGCTGGAAATGAAGTATGTACCATGGTCAGAGACCACCTCTCTGGTGAACCCCACACAGGAAAAGATCCCGATCAATGCACAGCTCACCACTGGGGCCGTAACTGTCCTGAGAGGGACAACTCTCGGGTACCAGGTGGCACGGTCCACCAAGACCAAGATAAACTTGTTGTCTAAGGCTGTCTTGGGTTCCAGTGGCCCCACAATGTCGATGCCCACCCACTCGAAAAGGGTGCTCACCACAGGAAAAGGTTGGAGGGGAGCCTTACACTTCCCTCCAGTCTTGCCACTTGCCTGGCAAGTCTGACAAGACATACAAGGTGCACCAACATGCATATGCATTTGGGTCCAGGAAAAAAGTGGGTGACAAGCAAGGGATAGGTCTTGTTGCACCCCAAATGTCCTGCCAAAGGCACATCATGAGCCAGACCCAGTATGAAGGTCTTGTAGCACGTGGGTGCCCCCAGTACACGGGCTGCCCTGGGCTCAGCAGCCTTAGGCTCTCTGTAAAAGAGACCATTCTCCCAATAAATCAAATGTGATCCAGACAGACCACCTGCTGCCTGGTCTACCGCCTGCTGCCGCAAACCAACAAAAGTAGGGCATTCCATCTGCACCTTGCAGAACTCCTCCCTGGAGGGACCTCTTTCCTGCTGCCAATGGGTCAGCTCAGACAGGTCTCCCAGTTCGGCCACTTGCTTTCCTGTAGGTTACAGGGCATCCCCCTCAGGTTCTGCCTCATCCTGGACCGTTGGAACCTTGGGTGCTGGTTTCCCATCCCCCCTGCCCTTCCTCTTTCTGGCAAGCACCTGGGCCCCTGTTTCAGGCTCCAGGTCCTCTTGATCACCCCTACTGGCTGCCATTGACCAAGTGGTCACACAGGCTCACTCAGGCAGTCCCAATATCTTTAAATGAGCTTGGCGCTCCACCTTCCAAGGTGAGCTCTCCAAGTCTTTGCCAAGCACACAGTCAACAGGCATGGATGGACTTACAACAACCTTCAAGAAACCTGAGACTCCCCCACTCAAAGGGAACCTGTGCCACCTTACACAGACACTCAGAGTTATCTGCACAGGTTCGTCCTGATGGTACATTACAGGCCTCAGATAGTGAGGTCATACAAGAATCTGAGGGCGCAACCCAAGACACTGGTCTGGACTCGGGGGGATGGAGGAACCTGTTGAGTGAGTGAAGATTGCAGGACTTGAAGGATGAATGTGCCACACACATGGGTAGGAGTAGAGAAGTAATGCAATGGAGAGACTAGCATTGATATGTCCCAGTTATGGATATAGCATACATGTAAGATACACAGAGATATGGATTGATATTTAACGCTGTCCCGGGGAGGGATGTCACCCCCCACAGGGACCCGTTTCCACGGCAGAAGCTGTAGGTCTATACCTCGCACCCTCTGCGGTGATTGGGCTGCTAGCTCAGCACCCAATAAGTTCAGTTAAAGGGTATCTTAATAGAAGACGATTCCTTGTCTAAGCTGGAATACGATTAGTTAAGTTAAGTTCAATTGTTGGGGCGTGGGTGGAGTTGGGTGTACTAGCTGGTCGCTATCCCGTACCCTCTAGGGGGGATGGGACTCACTGGAATGCCCGGTGGGAGGGGGGTCACAGAGGGTTTTGTTGTTCGGTTTAAAGGGGTATGCATGATTATGTTACACTTGAAGAGTCTCAAGCTTGATTTCGGGGAATGTTTTAATAGATGGAGGAGGGAAGGTGAAAGCTCCAGTAGTCGAGTGCTGGGGATGCCCAGGGGTGAGTGCACACACAAATGGGGACGCAAGAGTTGAAAATAAAAACATGGAATGTATGGGGCATGGCAAATTATCAGAAATGGAGAAGGATACTGGAATATTTGAGACGTTATAAAGTGGCAATTGCATGTTTACAAGAAACACATGTCTGGGGGAAACGGTTCTGTGTAAGCCTGGGCGTAGTTCGCGAAGTAGCGCTACGCGAAGCTACGCAAAGTGCAGTTCGCTCTACGCGAGCTACGCATAGCACTACGCGAACTGCGTAGTGCACTGTTCGCAATGATTGCACAGTGCCGGATGCTTGTCCGCACTGTGCAATCATTGAAAACGGCATCTTGCACAGTGCGAGCTGTCTTTTACTGCCGCTCGAGTAGATTTTTACTCGAGCGGCAGCTTTCTCAACGCGGACTGGTAGTTTCTCATCGCGAGCGGTCGCGAGCATACGCGACCACTCGCAATGAGAAACCTGACCTCCCCGCGTTGAGAATCTCGCTGGGAGGTTTATTTTCCACGCTCGCGATCGGCAACTTGATGTTGCTGATCGTGAACGAGGAAAAAGTCTCGCCGGGATGTCATTTTGCTTGCTCGCGGTCGCCAACTTGACGTTGAGGACCGCGAGCAAGCAAAAAATGACCGCTGCACTACGCTACGCCGTGCTACGCGTGTTTGCACTGTGCTACGTGCAATTCGCGTTGTGCGAAGTAGCGCAAACTTCGCAAACTACGCGAGCGTAGCGTAGTGCTTTGCCCAGGGTTAGTTCTGTGTGTCAGGAGCCGTGGAGAGGCCAGATGTACGCCACTTCCTATTCTGGGTTTGCTATGGGGACACTTATCTGGGTGGCTCCCGGGGTACCCTTTCAACACACACACCATGTGGTGGGCCCGGAGAGGCGCTACGTGATACTGT
This sequence comes from Calotriton arnoldi, assembly GCA_963921515.1. Taxonomy (NCBI): domain Eukaryota; kingdom Metazoa; phylum Chordata; class Amphibia; order Caudata; family Salamandridae; genus Calotriton; species Calotriton arnoldi. Next base: position 542,693 of record CAWUFW010006084.1, on the reverse strand, counting down.
ATGGGACTTGGGAGGGGCGAGAGCCATGCCTTCCCAATGTTTATGTCCCGAACACGGATAATCCAGACTTTTTTATGACTCTATTGGAGGTAGGGGCCCCTTTTTTAGGGGCCGAGGTGAACTTGCTAGGAGACTTTAACTGAGCTCTAGATGCACGGCTGGATAGGGACCCACCCAGAGAGAATACTAAGCCTTGCACGACCCAATAATAATGGATAGCCTGGTCGGCCTACGGCTCTTAGATATATGGCGGACACGTAACCCCTCGAAGAGGGTGTTCTCATGTCACACCCCTGCAACAAACACATTTAGCCATTTAGACTACTGTTGTATCTCCTTGGGATTGACTCAAGGGGTGGATGGGGTCTTGTATTTAATAGGCCTGGGCGGTGAGCTCTGCTCCGTCCGTGGAGTTTGTGGATTTTTCTGCACTCCATGGAGCTCGCGGAGTGCAGCAGAGTTTTTTCCCCGCTCGCGCTCGCGAACAGTAAGTTCACGAGCGCGAGCTGCCGCTCGGGTACAATTTGTACCCGAGCGGCAGGAAGACCAGCGCGAACAGCAGTTCGCAATACACTCTGCCACTTGTGGAACCTTGCAGAGTTTTTTTATAAGTTCGCGGAGTTCCGCGTAGCAAAACTCAGCGAACTACGCCTAGGCCTAGTATTTACCTAGATACTTGTCAGACCACTCCCCGCTTTGATGAGTTTAAAAATGGGAGTTCGGCGAACGCCAATATCGTTGTGGCAGCTGCTTGCAGAGTAGTTACTGGACCCTCTGTACGAGACCACCCTTAAGGAAGCCCTCACACACTATTTCAATGAAAATTGGAGGACCGCGTGCACAAGAGCAATAGAATGGGAGGCCATGAATGTTGGAATCCGAGGGGTAGCTATTAAGACCACATATGGGGTCAGGCATCAACTGGAGCAGGACATCCGGGTGCAGGAACAGAGGCTGAGTAGTCTGGAGGCCTCCCTGCATACAGACCCAAAAGCTTTGGAGGGTTAGAGGAAAGTGGGAGAGGAACTGCTGGCTTCCTAGGGTAGGCTGGAAAAATACAAATATATTACATACCGGCAACGCCTCCATATGGAGGGAGATAAGGCCGAGGCCCTCCTTACAAGATTGATTAAATCGGAGTCCGCCCCTTCCCCTATCCTACAATTACAAGATAAAAATGGAGAGCTGGTCTGTACCAAGCGAGCAATTGTAGATACGTTAGCCCACCAAATAGCTACTGCCTGTCAAACCAACTCAGTTCTATCCAAAACATAATACAAGATTACTTTTTTTTTTTTACAGAGTTTTATATCGCACAAACTTGACCTGAAGGTATCGGGTATCAGAGCGCTTTACATAGCACCAGTTGCGTTACATGAGGACACATTCATTTTTGTTAGGCATGGGGAGATTAAGTGATTTGCCCAAAATCACAGTATTTTCAGCGTCATTGCCGAGCCTCGAACCCAGTTCCCCAGATTTGAGGTCGACCGCCCTAGCCGTTAGGCCAACTCCTCTCCCCAACTTGAATTGTATTGAGCTTCCCCAGGTGAGCCCAGAAGAGGCGGAGGCCCTTGCAGGCCCCATAATGAGGGAGGAGGTATTATCTGCTATCAGACACCTCAAGACGACTAAATGTCCGGGTACTGATGGCCTTCCTGTCGAATTTTATCAACGGTTTGCACCAATCGTAGCTGATAATGTATTAGAGGTGTATAATGAGGCGTGGGAGGGTCGATCGTTGCCTGGCTCTAGGCAGGAAGAACTGGTATACATGCCCCTAAAGACTGATAGGAACCCCTTGCAGGCGGGATCATAAAGGCCAATTTCACTCCTAAATTTAGACTTTAAGATACTGAGCGTGATTCTGGCATCTAGATTGCTACCCCACAAGTCACACTTAATACACCCGGACCAGGTAGGATTTATACCTAAGAGAAGTACCACGCATAACCTGAGGTGACTCACACACATATGGCTTGCCCCGGTCACACAACGAGAGGACTGCGCCCTAGCTCTGCTGGACGTGGAGCAAGCTTTTGATTCGGTGGAGTGGGCGTATGTCTGGGCTGTCCTGCGGAAAATGGGGATGCGGCAGGGGTTTCTCCGGTGGGCGGAGCTGTTGTATACGAACCCGACGGCCCGGGTACGACTTCGAAGGGTAATATCTGATAAGTTTACCCTGTCTATGGGAACAAGACAGAGATGCCCTCTGTCGCTTTTCGCGGCAGCGATGTAATCTCTAGCGACCACGCTCAGGACAAATTTGGAAGGCTACGGGATTCCCTTTGGGGATGCCACTCATGTGGTCTCCCTCGACGCCAGTGATTCCCAATCTGTGCGCTGCGGCACCCGAGTGTGCCGTAAAAACGATCCAGGGACGCCGCGTACCAAACGCACAGTTAGGAAACCAAATTCATTTGTTAATCCTGGCGTATCAATAGTTCAAGACAGTATGTGGTATGAACGGTGCGGAATTGCCATTAAATACACAAATCGATTAACAAATGCAAATTTACTTGTAGAGAAAGTCCGCAATCCACAGTAGCAGTGCACACCTGCACACAAACAGGGAACTACTGCCGAGGGGCACAGTACCTACAGCGGCTGCCTGGGTCAGGCCAAAGTCACTCCTAGTGTTTGTAAATAAAGCTCCGGTGGCAGCTGCTGTGCAGAGACCTGGGCTGAACCTGGCAAGCCGGGGCTAAAAGAGCAGGCCGAGACGGAGGAGAAAGAAGCCAGGGTGGAGAGAGGGGCTGACAGGAGGGGTTTTACAAGGGGAGCAGGGAAGAGGCGCAGACGCCACCAGTGGAAGCCTTTACTGAAGTGTTGATTACATGTTGGGAACACAGTGATGGCTTCTATGGTAAAGCTGGAGACAGAATAGTGTGTCTGGCGAATAGACCCTGCCTTTAAAGAAGCCTTCAGTGTACAGCAGCGCACTCTCGACCTGTGTTTTTGTGAGGTAAGAATTCTGTGAAGCTTCAAGATCAAATAACATAAGCACAAAGTATTAAGGACAATAAAAACTGGAATAACACACTGACTAAAGTACTTCGTGTGCACAGATTCGAAGAGGACAGACAGGTACGTCCCTCCCCCTTCCACAGAACTTGTTGGGTACACAAAGATCTTGGTTGCAGGAACCTTAACCTCATGTTATTTTAAATTGCAGCCCATTTGCAACATTTAAACATGCAAGAACATATTTACTGCCACATGTTCTTGTTGCCAATTGTGTTGCAGGAGTTACATATAGATCATGCAAATGCCCACTATTTAACAAAAAGGCTGTATTCGTACCAACACTTTAAACAAGAGTTTTCCCTTTAAAACGAATACGTTCAAAATCTTACTGTTACATTTGGTAATTGCATGCTCATTCATTTGTGGTCCAAACTTGTGCCTGTAGTGTGCTCAACCTACTTGGAGCTGGGGCTCTGCGTTATCACCTGAGCAGTTTATGTAGGGGATCACTTTCTGTGTGTGTCTGGTTCACGGCTTTTTCTTCTCTCTGCTGTAGGGGTCACAGTGCCCCTGTATTGGTCCTACCAATCCTCTTGTAGGAACACCACAGGGCAGTGAGGGACCTGACCCAGATAACAAAGAAAACTCGAGAGAATATGTCCTGCCAGCATCCTGGTAAAGTGACTAATGCACTGCACTGGACAGTACCTTTCCGTATTGGCTATTATTGTATCTGAAGCTTTACCATAACACACAGTGAAATATGCTGCACATAGTAAATTGTAACACATGCTACTTCAGTTTTGGAATTTTGTGTTTTTTAGTGTTGTAAATACCAGGGGACACATTCTCAAGAACGTGTGATAACCATCGCAAAAGTGACTTAACGCAACCCTCAACATCGCAGTCTATCGCGGGACATTTACGGCGTGTTAACCAAGTATTCACAACACGGCGGTACCATGCGATAGTCTTCAGATAACGCGTCAACTGACTGTGTTAAAATCAACGCAATGCCGCAAAAATGCGAAACACGAACGCCAAAAAAGCTGCGATGAGGCCGATCGCGATACAAAAAGCAGCAAAAACCAGCGGCAGGCCTGTAAATATCATGTGTCTGGCGGGAAAATGCACCATAGAAGCAACAAAAACAACACACCAGAAACAATCCAAAGTGCGTAGCAACATGGATGCACCCTGACCCAGCGCAGAGGCCAACGTGAACCCCACAAGCCCCACAAACCACCAGCAAGGATCAACGGGGTCGGGGAAGGCCAAGGAGAAGAGGGAGAGGAAGACGGGGTGCAGTCCGTAGGCAAACAAGACCAGCGTCACGGATGTGACAGAACACTACCATCAACTGACCTACAGTCAGACCACCTTGAATGCAGCTGGAGTGCCGAGGAGGCCAATGGAGGAGGCCAAGAGGCGCTGGCATGACGTGAAAACCTAAACCAGGCCCAAAGCCGCTGCCAACAGGAAGGCAGCTACGGCGACAGGAGGTGGGAGTCCTGCGCCACAGGAGGAGCTGGAAGAAATGGAGGCCAGTCATCAGTGTGGAGACGGTGCAAGGAGGTGGGAGTACGGACACAGCTCAAGAGGACCTGACACAACAACAGGGTGAGTAACGAACAGGTCCTGGGGGGACGGGGGGAGATGGGCACAATGGCACACATGCACAACGACGTGAAGCACACTGCACACCCACAATAACCCAGGGTCATGTCCCCCATCCCCGTGGCACACTGCAGCACACACACATGGCAATCACAACACATCCCATGACAATGTGGCACAAAGTGCAACACCGACACTGCAGAACAGGGGACACAACTGGGTCCGCCCATGCACAGAAACAGGCCAATCACATTTGACAGAGCAGGGAACTGTGAGATGCATATGTATGGGTACAACCTCACAACAGTCATGTAGTCCAAATGTCCACTGTCCCCCCTCAAATTGCCAGCACCGCCCAAACAGTCACAATGTACATTGTCACACAGTCTGCATGTCTACAAGAACAATGCGCCAACATAAATGTCAACACAATGTCAACGTGCATCTCCCCTTCACATTGCAGAGGGACAAACAACACTTACAGCAGGTCAGACCAGACAACCCATCAGTGATGCAGGACACGACCAACACACCTTCGACACCGATGCCCTACAACAGCCCATGGACATCCCACGCAACCCACCACCAGGACCAGGGCAGACAAGCTACTTAGAGGAGAACCCAGCCCCTGCAACAGACCACACAGCATGAAGCACACGCAAGCACGGCTGGCCCACAACACTTCACCGACCCACACATGGCACCCCAATGCCAGTATCAGAATGCCAAAAGGAGGTGGCCGAACAGGTGTGTGTTAACCTTCACTCACCTGAAATCCAGGGGTTCCAGTTGAGAGATGAGAAGCTAGTTTTCCGATGCCCCCTAGCACCTAGGTCCTCCGAAACTGTGTGTGTAATACAGTCTGGATTCGTAGGTTTCTGGGGGAAGGGGAAAAAGGGACAAAATAACCAAAAGATAAAATAAAGGAACACACGTCACTTTCCACGTCTGCCCAAGAGCTTCTGTTGCGAATCCTTTAGTGGATCCTTCCTACAAAACAAATAAGAATAATTGTCGTGCAATTTACCTGCTTAACATGACTTCTAAATAAGCACAATACCAACATACGTTTCTACTACTCTAGTACCTTTGCTCTTACTGTATGTCTCCCATGCGATGCTAAAGATGAATTAAGTTGCTAGCTTCCCTTTACTGTGGAAACAAGAAAACATTAGCCCAGAAAAACTCTTTTCATACATACACAAATGAGCCTCTTGTCTGTTTGACTACTCACTTAATATCGGGTCCTTATGACACCTTAACAATAATGTCTTTCACACAAGAAATGAATACAATGACTCCCTTGTAATGATCGCAATGATTGAAAGCACAGAGATCCTTTGCCAACTCTGTTGTAATCGTTGCGTTCTTTCTTTCTTGTATCATGTAGGCGAGAAATGAAGATTATGGCAGGGAAAGTGTCAACAAAGATAAGTTCTTCTTTTGTTTAACTTGTTCTGCATGCATGCGTGCGCGCGCGCTCCGCAAGCGGAACGATCTTACTTGTAAGTATTTCTCTTCTTCTTCTCTTTTGTCTTGCTGCAGGATGAAGGAAGAAAAGACCGGGAGCAGGGAACTGACGCCGGACAGGAAATGGTGACGGAAGAGGAGTCGAGTCTTCGATGCGGTGAAGAGCAGCGGAAACAGGAAGAAAACCGGAAGTCCGAAAACGGAACCATAGAGTTGTTGCTTCGTCGGAAGACTTCAGGTGAGTGGAGTTGCTGGATAGCGATGAAACGAACACAAGCGCGAGTAAGTGGGAGCGGCAGTCTTATATAGACGAGGAAGGGTGGGGTTGCTTTTCACGTTGTAGAGTCACGTTTCAGCAGCTGCTGAAAGCAACGTGCGCGCTTAAGGACTCGCGCCTGTTCTGGTGGTTCGAGTCTGGTTAACCCTTTAACAATGTGTAAAGTGATGCTCAATGAGATGCAGGCAAGCATAATTATCTTAACAACCCAAAGCCTGCGAAACACTAGCAGAGATCCTAAGGCAAATAGAAATACCATGATGTATTGCACCAAAACATAAGGTTGATAAGACCTCAGAATAAACCTGACCTGTTGACCACAGTTTGATCAAGAGTATTCTACTGTGAGTTACCACCTGGTCAAACATTACCTTACTAATCACGGGGCGTGGGGGGAAGCATCGGAGGGCTATTATGATGGCTGAGCCCTATAAACCCCAACAGTCGCTCCCCTCAAAGGCGTCCCTACCGGACGGGGTTTGTGTGGATTTCTGAGGTAAAAGGCTCTGATTAACCGAGGAGCGTGCACCATTGAAGCAGGTTCCCAAGAGTTTTCCTCGGCCGGGTAACCCTTCCAAGAAATCAAATAGTGTAATTTTCCTTGTAATCGTTTGGCATCTAAAATCGTTTGAACCTCATACTCTAAGTGGTCATCAATAACTATAGGAGGAGGAGGGGGCTCTTGTCTCGTAAGAGGATTGTATGCTTTTAACAATGATACATGGAATGTGGGATGCACAGAATATTCTGGGGGTAACTGCAGTTTCACTGATACTGGGGTCAATATTTGGATGATGGCAAAAGGTCCAATATATTTGGGCTGCAACTTTCTAGGGCCTGCTACCTGTAGATTCTTAGTGGAAAGCCATACCTTGTCTCCTACTTTGAAATTTGGGGCTGGTAGTCTATGTTTATCCGCTTGAGTCTTCATTTGTTCTTTATACTTAGTTAAGTGTCTTACTGCTCTTGCCTGTATGTCTAAAATGTTGTGCAATCGATCTGTAACTGCTGGTAGACAAGACTGTTCAACAGACAGAGGTAATGACTTGGGATGGAAACCTTGTAAGAAGTAAAACGGAGAACATTGTGTGGCCACATGAATGCTATTGTTATAACAGAATTCAGCTAAAGCTAGAGCTTTGTCCCAGTGACTGGTGAATTCCGCCATTAAACATCTTAAGGTTTGTAATAAAGTCTGGTTCGCTCGTTCGGTCTGGCCATCGGTTTCTGGGTGGAAAGCCGTGGACAGAGCTACTTTTACCTTTAATAAATCACAAAAATGTTTCCAGAATTTTGACACGAATTGACTCCCTCTGTCCGAAACGATCTTATTCGGCAAGCCATGCAACTTTACAATGTGTGATAGAAAAATATGACTAAACTCAATTGCAGACGGGAGTTTTGGTAAAGGAACAAAATGAGCCATCTTGGACAGATAATCCACCACCACCAAAATTACTGTGTGACCACCTGACACCGGAAGTCCAGTAATGAAGTCCACACTTATAGTGTGCCAAGGGTGAGGGGGCACAGGCAAGGGTTGAAGCAAACCAGTAGGAGAGCTGTGGGAAGATTTATTAGTGGCACAAACCGTACAGGCAGCTACAAATTCTTTAACGTCCTTCACCAAGGTAGGCCACCAAAAGTGTTTCCTGCAGTTATCTAAAGTTTTCTGAGCTCCTGGATGCCCAGCTAAAGGTGAATCATGATTCCACTGCATAACCTTCTGTTGTAAATCTGCGCTGGGGATGTATAATAAATTATCATGGTAGAACAGGCCTTGTTGAAGGGAATTTTTTGGGTCCTTTAACCACTCTTTCACTTGCTCGTCTAAATGTAGTTGCCTAATCTGCGCCATAAAATCAGGGGAAATCAAAGGTGCTACTATTTTCTCTGATGGGATGATAGAGGGACTTTCTGTCTCTTTCTTAGATTTATTAGTATGCCCGTACCGAGATAACAGATCCGATAACACTTGTTTGGTTCCTGGTCTGAAAGTGATCACAAAATCAAAAGAACTAAAGAAGTTCAGCCAGCGCATCTGACGAGGAGTGAGAGCTTTCACTGAACTAAAAAATTGTAAATTTTTATGGTCACTAAAAATCGTAACCGGAAATTTGGCTCCCATCAAATGATGACGCCATTCAGTAAATACCAGTTTGATTGCCAATAATTCTCTTTCCATAACAGTGTAATTCTGTTCGGCTGGAAGTAGCTTTTTTGAATAGAAAGCCACTGGGTGCAACTGACCATCTTGTTCATCCCGTTGTGAGAGAACCCCTCCCACAGCTATCTGTGAAGCGTCAGCTTCCACAAAAAAGGGTACATCTGGATTAGGATGCCTAAGGACAGGTGCTGAGGTAAATTTTTCCTTTAAGAGTTGGAAGGCCTGTGAGGCCTCTTTAGACCAGTCAAATGGGTGTCCTTTCTTTAACAGTCTTGTGATGGGAACCATTGTTTCTGCAAATTGAGGGATGAAGCGTCTGTAAAAATTAGCAAAACCCAACACCCGTTGAACCTCTTTAACCGAAGCTGGCTCTGGCCAATCTAAAATAGCACTAACTTTTTTCTTGTCCATCGAAATGCCTTTTGGCGAAAGACAATAACCAAGAAATTCCACCTGTCTAGTACTAAACACACATTTCTCAAGTTTTACAAAAAGGTGATTATCCAGTAATTTTGCTAGCACGGCCTTAACCTGTTGAGTATGTTCAGTCTCGTTCTTGGAGTAAATCAGAATATCGTCAATATACACGATAACACATATATCCAAAAATTCGTTCAAAACTTCATTAATAAAGAACTGAAAGGCGGCGGGGGCGTTGCACAAGCCAAAGGGCATGACGGTGTATTCAAACAACCCAAATTTGGTTCTGAAAGCCGTCTTCCACTCATCATGCTCCTTGACTCGCACAAGATGATATGCCCCTCGCAGGTCTAACTTGGTGTAGATTGTTGAATCTCTCAGCTGGTCTAACAATACCGGTATCAGTGGTAGAGGATACTTATTCTTTATAGTGATTTTATTCAAACCTCGATAGTCAAGGCAAGCTCTCAAGCCGCCATCCCGTTTAGGGATAAAAAATAAAGGCGAGGAGGCAGGGGATGTGGAATGTCGGATAAAACCCAATTCCAGAAGTTCATCCAAATAAGATCTTAGATATTTCGTCTCTTGTTCTGATAGCGCATATACCCTGCTGTTTGGAAGAGGAGCTCCTGGTAACAAGTCTATGCGACAATCATATGGTCTGTGAGGTGGTAATGCAGTGGCTTTGATAGGGTCAAAGACATCTGCAAACTCCTGATATTCAAAAGGAATGAGATCAGAAGTGACTAATGAGTTTGCACAATGAACAATGGTTTCAAACTCCTGATGAGCCACTTGATAACATTGGGCCTTGCAAAACACCGAGTTCAGTGTTACTGTTCTGGACACCCAATTTATTATTGGATTATGTGCGGTAAGCCAAGGAACTCCCAAAATTACACCAAAAGCAGGGGTATCAATAAGATCAAAACTAATGGACTCAGTATGTCCATTTTGACAGACCATGATTATAGGCTCTGTTTGATGGGTTATGTTTCCTGAAGACAGAGACGTGCCATCTACAGCACATACCGGTTCTGGTTGTTCTTTAAGTATAGTGGGTATCTGAAGCTTCCGGGCCAGCTGATTATCTACAAAATTTCCAGTTGCTCCTGAATCCAATAGAACAGACACAGTGTGTCTCAGTTGAGCATTTAAGATTAAGATAACTTGAATCATAAAATGTTTTGGTATTCGGGGTACAAACTTAAATCGAGGTTGGGAGATCTTGTTCAGATGCTGCCTCGTGCAAGTGATCTCCTTCCTTGACGAGTTACCTAGTTTTCCTGCTCTGACGGGATCTTTGCTGCAAGGCTAACTTTCTTAGGGGTTTTTGGTTTAGAAGGGCAGTCTCTTGCAAAATGCCCTGAGCGACCACAATAAAGACACAGATTTAGTTTTCTACGTCGTTCCTTTTCTTCAGGGGTAAGTGGGCCCTTAATAGTGCCTAACTGCATGGGCTCAGAATCTGTTTGTTTAACTTCTGTTTCCCTCTTTTCAGACTTCGCCCATGACCACCTACTTTCCACTCTGGTTTTGTCGCCCTTTCTTTCTCCTAACCTATGGTCTAGTTTTACCACCAGATCCACAAAATCGGCATAATCGTTGGGGAGGTCCACTATATGGGCTAGTGCATCCTTCAACTCGTCACGTAACCCACGATAAAATAACGATATACGTTTTTCTTCTGGCCATTGGGTTTCTGTTAAGAGTCGGTTGAAATGTGTTAGATATGTCAAAAGATCTTTACCGGATTGTTTTAAATTAAGCAGCTCATTATCGCTAGCTTGTACATAAGTATGTTTAGCAAACAATTTGGTCATAGTCTGTTTAAATAATGTCCAGTTATACAGCACAGGGTCGTTCCTATCTATATAAGGTATTGACCAATTAGCAGCAGTGCCTCCCAAGTATGAAAGCACAAATGCCACTTTGGCTGCGTCAGATGTAAAAGCCTGAGGTTTACACATGAAATGTAATTGACATTGACTAATAAAAATGTTATACTTGGCACTATCGCCCAAAAACCTTTCAGGGGCTGACAATGGCACGGCCGGCGGAACTGCAACTGTAACCTGTATGGGCGTCGCACTTTCATCACTTGTCCTAAAACTATTTGCGTTTCTTGACTTGTTCCCTGTCTCAAAGGATGTGGCAAAGGGCGGAAAGGTTGTACTCGGCCAAGCTGAATCCCTCGGTTTAAATCGTATTACCTCTTGACGCAAATCTAGATTTTCTTGTTTTAACTTTTCCATTTCCAATTGCATCTTCTGCACTAATTCAGGCAGCGTTCTATTGGTTTCAGTATCTTCAAATAAGGCTTGCGCCAAGTCATGGGTACTGATATGATCTCTGTCGGGATCCATCTCTCAAATAGAACTAAATGTTGTGAAGGCTTGTGTTTCTGTTAACCTTCACTCACCTGAAATCCAGGGGTTCCAGTTGAGAGATGAGAAGCTAGTTTTCCGATGCCCCCTAGCACCTAGGTCCTCCGAAACTGTGTGTGTAATACAGTCTGGATTCGTAGGTTTCTGGGGGGAAGGGGAAAAAAGGGACAAAATAACCAAAAGATAAAATAAAGGAACACACGTCACTTTCCACGTCTGCCCAAGAGCTTCTGTTGCGAATCCTTTAGTGGATCCTTCCTACAAAACAAATAAGAATAATTGTCGTGCAATTTACCTGCTTAACATGACTTCTAAATAAGCACAATACCAACATACGTTTCTACTACTCTAGTACCTTTGCTCTTACTGTATGTCTCCCATGCGATGCTAAAGATGAATTAAGTTGCTAGCTTCCCTTTACTGTGGAAACAAGAAAACATTAGCCCAGAAAAACTCTTTTCATACATACACAAATGAGCCTCTTGTCTGTTTGACTACTCACTTAATATCGGGTCCTTATGACACCTTAACAATAATGTCTTTCACACAAGAAATGAATACAATGACTCCCTTGTAATGATCGCAATGATTGAAAGCACAGAGATCCTTTGCCAACTCTGTTGTAATCGTTGCGTTCTTTCTTTCTTGTATCATGTAGGCGAGAAATGAAGATTATGGCAGGGAAAGTGTCAACAAAGATAAGTTCTTCTTTTGTTTAACTTGTTCTGCATGCATGGGTGCGCGCGCGCTCCGCAAGCGGAACGATCTTACTTGTAAGTATTTCTCTTCTTCTTCTCTTTTGTCTTGCTGCAGGATGAAGGAAGAAAAGACCGGGAGCAGGGAACTGACGCCGGACAGGAAATGGTGACGGAAGAGGAGTCGAGTCTTCGATGCGGTGAAGAGCAGCGGAAACAGGAAGAAAACCGGAAGTCCGAAAACGGAACCATAGAGTTGTTGCTTCGTCGGAAGACTTCAGGTGAGTGGAGTTGCTGGATAGCGATGAAACGAACACAAGCGCGAGTAAGTGGGAGCGGCAGTCTTATATAGACGAGGAAGGGTGGGGTTGCTTTTCACGTTGTAGAGTCACGTTTCAGCAGTTGCTGAAAGCAACGTGCGCGCTTAAGGACTCGCGCCTGTTCTGGTGGTTCGAGTCTGGTTAACCCTTTAACAATGTGTAAAGTGATGCTCAATGAGATGCAGGCAAGCATAATTATCTTAACAACCCAAAGCCTGCGAAACACTAGCAGAGATCCTAAGGCAAATAGAAATACCATGATGTATTGCACCAAAACATAAGGTTGATAAGACCTCAGAATAAACCTGACCTGTTGACCACAGTTTGATCAAGAGTATTCTACTGTGAGTTACCACCTGGTCAAACATTACCTTACTAATCACGGGGCGTGGGGGGAAGCATCGGAGGGCTATTATGATGGCTGAGCCCTACAAACTCCAACAGTGTGGGTGTGGTCCGAACCCATGGAAGGCGAACTAGATCACATACGTGGGTGTCAATTACCCTTCAAGGACCACCTACACCCCACAAAGGAGACCCACACTGCCATAGAGACACACGCAGATATTATGCTGAACTGGCTACGGGCACGTGCGCCCGGCCCCTTTATTGGCAGGGCCACATGTACAGTGACTGCCTGTGCTGGATGTGTGTGGGGTGAGCATAAGCCAGCCCACACGGAGTGCTCGGTGCTGGCAACAACTTGAACAGTGGACACCAGTGCAATGGAAACAGAAAACACCTGCATAACAGAGTCAACTGCTGAGCAACATGGAGGGAGCCGGAGCAAGTACAGAGGTCATCCAACATACAAACAGAAGTATCCGTGAGTTGCAGTGCACTGAGGTTGGGGCATTAGAGCTGTGCGCGCTCATGTGATGAAAATAACTAGGATTGTGTCCATTTGGGATATTCCTGATGCAGATGCAGTGGGGTGTGTTAGACCTGCATCAACTTCCTCATCAACGTCCCAGGTCTCCCACACTGCCTGAGGTGACATTGCTGCGCAACATCTCCACATCACAAAACTCAATCAGTAACGGTCCATTGGTTGCGGTGCACTGAGTCAGTGGCACCTGGAGTGCTGAGCAGGGGATCAGGCAGATGATGGCATCCACGACAGGTCTGAGCAACTCCGTCAGGCTGGCAGTACCACTGTCTCGACTCTGGCAGATGGTGGTTGGAGTTGGCCCTGGCGATGGTGGCGTGTGCCTCCTGCGGTGATGCGACATCCGGGCCAGTCAGGACTCGATTTGATGTGTGAGCCCTGGTGGTCCGCAGTTGAGGCCGGAGGCAGCGGACAGTGCAGGGCCACATGCACATGGCGTCGATGACCCAAAGACCACCGTCACAGAGGTCATCCAATATTCATTCAGACAGGGTCCTTGACTTGAGCAGCACAGAGTTAGTGGCCCCGGGTGCACAGCGGTAGGCACAGGCACACCGCCACAGGACGGTGACTTGCGGTCCACTGAGGTAGGGCCACGCAGACTGAGTGGATCCTCGTCGATGTCGAAGGTGAATGTCGCGGAGTGTTTCGGGGGACAGTGGAAGGTGTTCTTCCAGGGCATGATGCAGAGGGCAGAAGCTATCCGGAAGCAGCAAATGGAGGAGTGGAAAGCGACTGCCTCGTTGCCACCACCAATTCGGTATCAGCTGCATGAGGATGAAAACTACCCCCTAGTCCATAGACTCAAACGCCACCAATGTACGACCAGAGAGTGTCCATGAATGTCGGGGGAACAGACTTAGTGGCACCGGGGCTGAGAGGGGATGCAGTCTGCGATGATGCCGGTACACTGATATGAACTCCGATATTGACGATTCAAGACTCTGTGACCTACTGGACCGCAGTGTAGGCCGGAGGCAGCGGTCAGCAGTGGGCCACAGCCACGTGTCATAGGCTCGCGATGCACAGAGTTAGTGACATCAGGGCAGTTGTCGGTAGTGTTCGATCACCTCCGTAATGATGATCCTTTTTTCCTCCCAAATGCAACGCGTCATCCTCTTATGCCTCTCCTTGGGTGCAATGATTCCTACTCTGCCTTTGAATAATCAATGTTCAGTTCCAATTCTGTGACCTACTCGAGCGCAGCGTAGGCCGAGAGCAGTAGTCCGCGTGGGCCCACAGAATCTTGCGGCTGCGATGTAACACTAAGACCTGTTGGCACCACATTGAAGGGTGTATAGTGACATACACTCAGACTCAGTTCCAAATGTGTGACCTACTTGTCTGCTGTGCAGGCCGGTGGAGTACGTCAACGTGAAAGGAATACTGCGGGCCTGTGTTGCGGAGGCCGTGATGGTCTGAGGAAGCTGCCAAGGCCGCAGGCCTCGGGCTTGGAGATTGCACCGGCACGTGGAGGGCCCTCATCGACACACGCCGGTGTCGGAAGGTGGACATTGAGGCTTGGGTGCGCAGTGGCGGGCAGGACTGATTCGGGGACCAGCGTCCCGGGGTGCAGCAGGCACACAGGATCGCTGGCAACCCCGCTCACGGCGTCTGCCTCGTGAGGGTGAGGGGTGCCGCCCTGGCAGAGACATTGGGCATTCCGGAAGAGGACCACGCCCAGGGTTACGTGCCTTTTATTCACACCCCTACGCTGGCCTGGCGTATGCCGGGCCAGCCCACTCTGCTCACACTTATGGGGGGACGTCACAAGCTACATTTCCGCGACTTCCCCACTGCCTGGGGTGACATGGTTGCGTCCACTGTCCACTACACTCCAAACACCAGCGGTGTGTATCGATATGGATATGTGTGTGGTCTGCATACTGCAGTCTGGCCAGCACATCCACACCACACTTGGCATTGTGTACATTCTCATTCATCGGTCCCTTGCCTCCTTCGCACATGCCTGGTCCCCACCTCTTCCGACATTCTGCTATTGTGTGCCCGAGGTGCCATGCCGATGATAGCTCATGTACATGGTGGCCCAGGTTCCCACAGTGAGTTGTGCTGTCGTGTCTGGTGGGTGTGCATGTTGTATGTGAGCTTGTGACGTGTGCATTTCCTGTGTTGTGTGTTGCATGATTGTGGAGTTGAGGTGTGTGGTGTGTGCATTTGGTATTGGCCAAGCAGCAGTGCATTTCCGTGGGTGCCATCCTGGTGGCGCAGGTTGATGATGGACTGTCGGGAGGTGCAGGTATCATGCAGACTGCCTGGGTGGTTGGCGAAGTCGTTGGCATAGATTCCACGGTGGTCCACTATTGCCTGCACATTGGTGGGATACGTGCGCTTTCTGTCGCGCTTATTGTGTGCAGTGTCGCCAGGGGCCACTAGTAGGACATGTGTGCAGTTTATTGCCCCCTGACACGTGCGGAAAGCCAGCTGTGGCGTACACGCCTTGCTTGGTCTCCGGCTGTTCCTGCGCAGTGTGTGTGAGGTATGGATAGTGGGGTACCAAGTAACCCTGGGCGTAGTTCGCGTAGTCGCGCTACGCGAAGCTACGCGAAGACGTCGGAGCGCTACGCCAGCTACGCGTAGCTACGCGAGCATGCATAGCTGCTTGTCGCGCCCATTCGCGATGCGTTTTTCTTCTTTGGGAACGCGTTGTGCGTGTTCGGGACGCTGTTTGCGTGCTCGGGGGCGCAAACTTACCCATGCGGTCGCCTATGGGCGTGGCCATTTTGTTTTTCACTTGTCCCGCCCGTTCGCGATCCCTTATTTCCTGTTCCGGGTCGCGTATAGCGTGCTCGCGATGCGCATTCCATGTTCGGGAACGCGTTGTACGTGTTCGCGATGTTTTTTGCGTGCTCGGGGAGAAATATCGCGCGAACTTACCCACGCGGTCGCGATGTGCGCGGCCATCTTGTTTTTCACTCTATGCTATGGTTCTGGGCCTGCTTTTCTATCCTCCCTCAATCTTTGCAATCCTTAGTTTTTTACACTGTTTTTCAATTTTTCTTTATTTCTTATCTATCTCTCTCTCTCAGCCTAAGTCTATATTTTGCATTTTTTTCTACTTTTTACTGTGTTTTTTTAACTTTTCGACTGTTTTATATAACTTTCTTCTTTAAGCTCCTACTTCTTCCCCTAACTTTATTTTTCCCTTCTAACTTTTCTTTTCCGCCTCCTCCCACCCCAGAACCATGGCGAAGGGTAGCAGCAGCAGCAACGGCTCGAAGGGCAAGGCGCGTGCGCCCAAGAGCCGCCTGCCTTGCGGCAGACTGCGCCCTGCAGGGGTGCAAGCCCGCCAGCTTTTTAGTGAGGCGGAGGTGGCCGCCCTTGTTTTTTTTGTTCAGCGCCACCTCTTCTTGACCTTGGCAGCAGGCGGCAGGCGGCAGGCCAGGCTCCGGGTACCCGACCCAGGAGCGTCACCGCCGGTGGGCGAAGGTGCGCCGGGCAGTGTTTCGCTGCTCAGGGGTCCGGCGCACCCATAACCAGCTGGCACACCGGTGGTCAGACATCCTCGACCGGGAGCAGGACCTGTTGGACCTGCTAGGTGTCGAGGCCGTGGGGCTTGGTGAGTAGCTAATATATATAGTAGTATAAGTATTGTGATTTGTGTATACATTTTTTACAAATAACAAGAATACTGCTGCTTACATTGCAGGTAAATTACGTTTCAAAATCTTCTGTGATTGTAGGACACAGGTGCTGGGCGCTACTCTTACTTGTTTGCAACTTTGCGCTCGCTTGTCCTTATTATTATGTCACAGTTTACTTTAGAGAACTTCAGTTAGGTAATGCTATTGCTAGAGAGACTCTAGTCCTTCCTTTGTCCTCCTGTCAAATAGTGGTGGATGGATTGATACTAGGTTTAGTTACTATTAGTTGATAATTTTTGAGCGGTCTGCGTGACGCATCCTCTGTCACTGAGTGCTGCTTACCCCAGTCCTTAGTAGAACCTTTTGTAGTTTGTTTAGTGAGTGGTAAGCTTAGCAGTGTCAGTCAGCTGCAGAACATCAGACGCAACCAACCAACAATTTGGTGTATGCATTATGCACCAATTTATGCATGTGTCCTCCTTCTCATCTATGCATTTTTGAGGGCTAAAAAAAATGGAAATGCAGACTTAATGAACAATTGGCCCGCCTGGAATAGGTGGGCTAGGTCAGGTGGTACTTAGGCTTAGTTAGTGTTCTGGATTTTATTTGAATCAATCAGAATGGAACACTGAATTAGTGTTCCCAAATAAGTAGACTGTCCGTGAATCCCGCAAGCCAGTAGTCGATCGGATTAGATAGGTCAATTTTATTGCAATTTTTGTTTCCTAAAACGTTTTTTGAGCGTTTTTTTAGATAATTTATTTGTTTCACAGCAATCATTAATGTTTGTGTCTTTCTTTATTATATCTTACATGATCACTGATCTGCAGCACCCAGGGGCAAGAAGACGGGGTCCGAGTTGGCGGGACAACCACCAGAGGACCGCTCCTCTACCGAGGGCCCTGCTGCTGGTCCCAGTAAGTCCTCCAGTGGTTAATATTAACAATTATATTGCCCTAACTTTTACTGCACCTTATTTTTTCAGAACTATTAATTCTGGTTCCACTCCCTAATTCTATTTTTTACAAAAGATTCTTTGATCTTGACTTGACTATCTGTTTCTAAATTCTGGTTATCCCTGCCTCTAAGTTCTAACTGCCTCTGCTATGAATGTCTGTACTACTACTATTAGTCTGTCGCTAAGCTTGCCCAGTTTGCATTGCCACTCTTTATTGTACGGTTTTGAATAAAACTCAGATTGACCAATAGCTCTAGCCACTGAGTCCAGTCCTTTCGGTTGTCCTCTTCTAGGCTTCTTAATCTTGAGGCTTTGACAATTACCACAAACAAAATGCCCAACCAGATATTTGACTATTTTTGATAGGATATAGTACATACTACTACTGATGTGGGGATTCTGCACAGCCCCATGCAGAACTATGCACAAGGAAATAGGATGTTGGTGATGGGAGTTTGGAACTTGGACGTTCCTCACACCTCAGTCAGAAGTGAACCCACAATCCCCTGAACGACTAGCTATAGTGTCTCATTAGGTCCCCGAACCCCCACCCGAAGATACCCAATGATTACACAACCCAGAACATAACACCCTTTCGCTCACTCACTCGTGTAAGTCCACCACCACCACCACACCAAATACCACAGAGTCTATGTGTAAGTTCAAAAGGTTTATTTTCAACTAACAAGCTCTGTATGTTGTTCTATAAAATTCAGTGTACTCCAGCCAGCTCCAACAGCAAAATGCATAAGATTAAAACAATAAACATTGTTACAACAAGTGCATGATGATAGAAGACAAAAGATCTGTGCGAATTCTGGGAGACTCCTCACCGTAGAACGTAGAATTACTGGTTACATGCATCATTCATAAGCTCTGCAAATCTCTGGTTCGTAGAAGGGAATCTTCTGCCTGAGAAAAATGGTGCGCGTTAGATAGTATAATGCAAGCATTTCTCAGTCCTGCCAAAAAAGTGTAACATGTTACTTATGGCTAAGCAATACGGACTAACCGAACTCCATAACAAAGTGGCTTGTTTTTCGACCTCTTGTACGCAACGCTCAGACAGTAGCTGTATGTGCTCATGTGGGCTCAAAAAGGCGTCTTACTGTTACTGCACAACAAGCTGCGAGGTAACATGCGCAAAAGACATGAAGCGAAAAATGGTTGCATGGCTCAGGCTAACTTTGCAAAGAGTAGAGTATAGTATAATAAATAATGACCCTAGGGACCATAACACTACTAGTGTCTACTGACTCTAGTACCCGATTTGGACTAGTGAATGTGATGTATAATATGTATGTATTAACTTTTTTTTTCAATCTTGCTAGTGAAAACGAATAAATAGGGGGAGGTGTACAGGCATCTAAAAATGTGTCATGTTTTTATCTAGGCGTAGTAGCGACCACCAGTGCCGGCGGGGCCAGCGGCGATTCGACCATTCCGGAGGGGGCAGGAGATGCGGCACCTGCAGGAGCTACAGGGGGTGAGCCAGCAGCAGTGGCGGGCGGTGGTAAGTTATATTCATTACTTATTGACATTGCACTAGCTGGAAGGGTGTTGACTTCACTCACTGTACTGTTGTTGAGACTTATTAGGTATGAAGTTGTAGTGAACATTATACAACGGTTGAAGAAGAGAAGACACCCTTTACTTAGCATTAGCAATGCAGTAGCAATAGCATTACCAGCGTGACTTGATTAACCAATGGCCTCTTCTATCTGACTCCAACTCAGCTGTGAAAGTTTTATGGAGGAGACTAAAAGTCAGATCAGATGACCTTGATGGATGTGTTGAACAAAAAGGGAAAGAAGGGTGGAAGGAGGAAGGACGGGCGAGATTTAATATGATGACTGGCAGAGAAGGATACGTTGGAAGCATGGATAGGTGGCTGATAGGAATCAGATGCATGTGTTGTTGAAGGATGGGTGGAAGGTGAAAGAAGAATGGATGCCTGCCTGGGTGGGCGACACAGTATGGGTGGATACTGTGGATAGCAAGAATCATCAGCGGTGTTTGGGTGAAACTCTAAGCCAAGGCAAGCAACGGAGTGAGTGGACGCATGGGTTGTTGTTGGTGAAACAAAGTAAGGTTTGTGGAGAGATTAAGAAGAATGATTGACATTTACTTAGAATGGATGGATGCCTGTATGTATTCATCATAGACAGCATAGGTGGAGACTGTCACGGGATGCACAGTTTTAGTTTTAAGGGAATGTAAAAGAAACCGCGCCAGAGTAGCAAAGCCGATGTGGGGAGGGGCAGGGTGGGGGTAGTAGTAAACAATGTATTACGCGGCCAAATACAGGTAACTTTACTGTAAACATAAAAATAAATAAAGCGAATTTCATTGTGCGCACTGCACCGCCAAATGCGATGCAGTGGGCGCAACAAAATTAGTTTTATTTATTTATATGTTTACTTACCTGTAATTGGCCGTAATCCATAGTTTACTACCCCCCACCCTGCCCCTCCCCACGTCACCGCCCGGCAGCACTCCCCGAGTCCCACCACCGACCGCTACTGACCTTATGTCGTCGTCCCATATAAAAGCAATGATCATTGGATCAGATATATAATCTGCCTTTTTGTAGTAGCCAGGGCACTGTCAAAGTGAAATTGACCAATTGCCCTTCATGTAACAGAGAGAGTATGGCCAGTGCCACCCGTAATAGAAAAATACGAGCTTCCCCACCTGCAGACAGTAGTAAATCAAACTAACGTGAGTCTGCGTCATGACTCGTATGTTTGTCTTGGGTGCAAGCATAGATGACCGAGCTGGCATGCCGGCTACAACCAGGTTATGTCATTTCGCTAAACTAGAGATAAGAAGAAGACTGGTGTACTGTGTACTGGAGTCCATAGTGCTAGTATAATGCCTGAAACTCCCACAAATGTTACAGGCCGAGGAAGTGGGAGGATAGATAGATTATTACCACAAATGTTATGTACTGTGCTTCTTGCTAGTGCTACTGTGCCATTATGTGTTGAATTAATTTTGTGTTACTGTTTTGCTAAGAGTACTGGTTACAACAATATTCTTTTTCTTTCTTGATATAGATAGTACTCCTTCCCAAGAAAAACCATCCCGGAAGGAGTTGGCAGCCAGGGCCCGGCGCCGGAAACTGGAGGCCATCTGTGAGGAGTACCGGCGGCTGGTGGCTCAGGCGGAGGAGGAGGAGGCGGCAGCAGCTGCAGCCTCGTCCGATGCCCCGGGCCCCAGCCAGGCCAGACCTCCAGTGGTACGGCGCCGCGGTCTGGCAGCCGCCCGCCGCCGCAATTCTCTTGCAGCCAGCACTGCTGTCCCCCACCCTGGATGCCACTGCAGGGCATTTCGCCGCAAGATTCTCCTCCGGGTGGCACGGCTAGAGGAGCAACTAGAGGAGCGTGTCAAAATTCTGGTGGACAAACACCTAAAAGCCCGCCGAATATAACTATAGGACCCTGTTGCATTGCCCCTTTTTTATTCCTTTTGTTGGTGGGTGGGAATTGGGCGTTGGGGTTTCTGGACATTCTTTGGACTTTTTTTCGTTTTGGACATTGGTTGGGGTTAGGGAGAGGGGTGGGTCAGGTGTGGGATAGTTTATTTTTGTTAGGGTAATAAATTATATTTATACTTAAACATACAATGTTAATGTTTTGTGGGGGGTTACTGTTTTACGAATTAACGTCACATGGTTTCCTTGCTGCTGCAGGGCCGCAGCCAGTGTTTGATTTAAATAATCTGCCGATGATGTAACACAAACAGATAGATGCGGTACCCCTCACTGAGTTATTTGTCCTACTAGTACTGTCAGTCTCTCCTCCTAGTCCATTATACCTCCCACCAAACTTATCTTACCTGTGATTGATGATGATTACGTTCGGCACAGCGATGGCTGCATGGTTTCCCAAGAGAATGGAGAAGATGCCATGGTTGTGGTGGTAGTAGTAGAGTAGACACTGGCAGTAGCATTTGCTAAAAAAATAAAAAAGAGACAGTCACTTGCCTGAAAGCGACTGTGGGAGGAGTAGTAGAACGAAGTAAAATACAGTACAGAAGAAGACTGCCAAACAAACAATATTGCATTTGCAACTGCTAAAGTCAAATAAAACATAATGGTGGCGGGGACAGCCTAGTACAAGAAGTTACAAACTGTAGTTGTGTCGAGTGAGTCACTTAACTTAACACAATCGTAATTCGTAACCTTTACTGCTGTGTGGTAGGAGTTTGATGATGAATCCAATCAATGCTGGCAATTAATTATGATGTACTATTAGCCGGTGACGGCTTGCACATAGACTGAGCATGGGTGGGCAAGCAGAAGAAGCTCCTCGCCCTGCCTTGAAATTTAATTAGTGTTGCTTTCACCACATCTGCCCCAGCAAGCGTGTGATCAATTGGTGTACATTTTATGTAGTCACATCACACCTCAATATAAATCACAGCCCGGGGGAAGAGGGTTAGGGTTTGATGAATGGATGGGAAGGGGGGTTTGGGGAAAGGTTTGAGAAAGAAAAACAGTACGCATGGACAACAAAAGCAAAGCGCAATCTTGGCAGACGACCATGATCTTATCCAAAAAATCTATAAAGGGAGAAAAAGGAAATGCATGCATGATGATGAAGATAACTTGATGGTTAATGAGTAGTACTTACTAACTCCTACTAGACAATTAGACAGTACAGGGCAGCAGTATATTCTACGCAATTTGCCTTGCCTGTAATATGCCCTCAGAGACCCAAATTCCATGTTGTACTGGGCTTACTTTTAAAGATAGCAAAGAAAATTAAAAAATAGTTGTAGGGATCAATTAGCAAACAAACAACAACACACAACACACAGTCGTAATGATTGAAGAGAAAAAAGGATTCCAATTAATTAAAAGATGAATGATGAATGATACTAAAGTTACTGTATTATCCTGGTCAAATTGTGGAGTTGAATCTCGTCCTTCCTCTTGGTCCTATCTTCCATGGACGCTCCGCACATCAATCTTGGTGGCCTTCCTGATGCGGATTGGTAAGGTAAATGTGAGTTGTGTCTCCCAGTATAGCACAGGGTAAAGGCCGGCCTGTAACGTCTAGATGGAAAAACAAAAGGGGTATTGAAAAATCAATGAATAAAAAAAAGCATCAATTACGGTGGAGTCCAAGAAGAGAAGAGAGAACACTTTCAGACTGAGGCGGCTTGGATATATCGTGTATATTCTGTTTACAGCATTAAGCTACAACAACAACAGGACAGAACAGGCCCACCACAGCACCAGCCCGGCCGTGACCCAACCTCCATTTACCTTAATTTTTGACAGAGCCAGACAAAAGGCATATATACAGCAACTTAGCATTTTCAAAATTAAGTGACAAAATCAATGCGCCGCTGTCAGTCATGACTACACTCGACTCCACCACTACATGGACATGTAGGTCTGCTGTGTTTACTTTCTTGTTGAATTGTTGTGTTTATGTTTACCTTATGCCACTTCGTGAAACGCAGTTATTCCTTCAATCATCTCCGATCCAACTGACTGACTGCGTGCAAAGATAGTATGGTCATCATCATGGTGTGGTACGTGTTGTCCAACTCCAACTCAGTCTGTAGTGACTCCGATTAAGTCCATATTCCATATTAAAAAATTGCAACAGATATTGGCCTGCACCTGCAGTAGTAGGAGTACAATTTGGTTATTAAACAACAAGAAGGGAAACATTGACTGTCACTTGAGTCACTTTGTAGATTAACTAGTAGAGTAGAGTTCGACTTCATGCACAACATCAACAACAAACAACAGCAATCGCTCAGAGTCTGCAAGCATCCAATGCATTCCATCATTACCTGTCTTGCTCTTCTCTTTGGCTGTCAGATCATCAGATGCCTAGTTCTGACAGGTGTGTGTTTTTTTTTTTACGGGGCAGTGGCCTCATCATTACTCCAGTCCACATTCATTTTGAGTGTTAGTCGCTGTTTCGGTTTTCGTCTTATTCATCTGTGGCACTTTGTCACAGTTTAAGTTGCTTCACATGGTCAGCACTGTGATGATGGGCCGCGGCCTGGGTAGCGCTCATTGCTGGTCATTTGAGTTTGCACAAATGTCAGCAAGTTTCTTCGAAGAGTCTTGTCTTTCTCTGCCAAGTACCTTCTGTCCTGACAGTGAGGAGCTTTGGATGCCTGCCGAGGCTGTAGCCTTCGGACAGTGATGAGTTCACTTTTGGATGCCTGCCCAAGTTCTGACAGTGAAGAGTTGTGGATGCCTGCAGAGGCGGTAGCCTTCGGACACTGATGAGTTTCGGCTCGGAAACAAAACGGAGGATAGCTATAGTCACGTTTCACTTCTTATGGAGGGACTGTTAAAGGCAACATTTCTTGTACTCCAATGTCTGGCTTGATGGAAATGTACTAGGGCGAGACAGGAAGATGAAGCAGGACTCTGAAGAGTGGACAGTTAAATGCACAGACGTGCAACTCCAATAGGGAAATAAAAAGAGAAGACGGTGGTGATGGATTTGTTGTGATTTGATTTGAACCAGAAAGACAGATACACAGACACATAAAGGAAGGAAGAAAGTAACAATTTGAAAGCCTAGTTGTCAGGGAAGAGGAGCTCGTCCTCAAACTCTGGTGGTTCGGACAGAAGTAGGTCCTGTAACGCACTATTTACGTCATCCAAGTCGCTCTCCTCTTCCTGCTGTGATTCACGTATTTTGTAATCCGGTGGTATAAAGTGCTGATTCATTTTGATCATGGTTAACCTCTCCACGCTTTTGGGCGAGAGACTGGTCCTTTTCGAAGTTACAATGGCACCAGCAGCACTGAAAACACGCTCAGAAGAGACACTTGCGATAGGGGAAGCCAGATACTTTATCGCCAGCCTGCTGAGCACTGTCCATTGGCTTCTTTTCCCATACCAATACACCAATGGGTTTCGATCCATGAAGACCTCTGTTGGGTCATCCAGATAGGCCTGGACCGTCCGCTCAATGTTCAGGGGTGCTCCGATGTGCTCGGCCTCTTTTGCCTTTGCATCAGCACTGGACTTACCATACCCCTGCCGTAGAAACCAATCAGTTGCAGATTGTACTGTGGATGATCCTGTTCTTGCTGTTGTTGATGTTATTGTTGGTGTAGGTGACTGCTGGGAGGCAAACGCACTGCCCTCAGGCTCCGAAGTAGAACTTGACTCTGGATGCCCTGTAGTACTTGTTATGGCCTGGGGTGGGGGGCCTGTAATTAACAGCCGTTCGTTTTCGAAAATAGTGGCTTCCTTAGCTATCAAAGTTTTGTAGTTGGCAACATCCACTTCCGAAAAAGGAATTACTGCCTTGCTGTTCAGAAATACTTTGTACCGTGGATCCAAAATTGTGGCACTAATGTAATGTGGTTGTGACAAAATGTTATTTTGAATCCTTGTATTTTCAGATAAGCGAGCGGCTAAGGTCTCCGCCAAATGATATGCGTCTTGTTTGTCATCCACACCTGCGTACGTTTCAGACACCTCCTTCAGCTGTTGCTCTAGCATGTGCAACAATGGGATAGCTTGGCCCATAGTACAGTCCTCCCTGCTGACTTCACGTGTGAAGATCTCAAAAGGAAGTAGCATCTCAGTCAGGCATTTAATGAGGTCCCATTGACCCATCTCAACGGTCATGCCTCTCACAGTAGGTTCCCCTAATCTTTGCATGACATAAGCATTGAGTGGTATGTACAGTTCAAACAGACGATCAAGCATGTAATAAGTTGAGTTCCAACGTGTTGGCACCTCCTGGATGAGCGCTTTGACTGGCATTTTATGCTCATGTTGAATGACCCTCAGCTGCTTCCGGGCTTTAAAACAATGGCTGAAATGTGTGCATATTCTTCTGCAGGTGGCCAGTAAGTTGCTGACTTTGAATTCATTTTTCAAAAAGTCTTGAACAACAATGTTAATGCAGTGTGCCAAACACGGGACCCTGAAATAGCCACCATTGCCCATGGCCTTAACTACATTACTGCCATTGTCCGTGGCAACAAAACCAATCTTAAGCCCTCTTGGGCGCAGCCACTCAAAGACCTTGGTGTTAAACTCTTCCAAAATGTTTGCAGCAGTATGAGATTTCTCCATGGCAAACATGGCTACAGTTGCATGTTTGCGAGTGGCATGAAAAATCTCAGCAGCGTCAACACCAGCAGATATCTGTTCTCTAACCCCCGCAAAAGAGATCCAGTGTGCAGTGATGCACATGTAATCTGTGGCTTGGCAACTGGTCCACATGTCTGTTGTCAGGTGGATACTGTGAACAGCACTCTGCTTCAAGGCTTTTCCAAGCAATTCCAGCACGTCATGATGTAGTGCTGGAACAGCAACTCTGGCAAAGTAGTAGCGGCTGGGAACATGCCATTTTGGGCAGATGGTTGACACAAATTCCAGAAAACCCACCCTTTCAACAAAAGAAAAAGGGAGAAGGTCCAGTGCTAACATTTTAGCCAGCTTCGCATTGTACACACGTGCTATTGGGTGGTTGGGTTCGTACTGCCCCTCCCCCCAAACATGCTGATAATGGTAGGCTGCATGGTTTTCCTTTCTCTTAGGCTCAACAATGCACTTTTTTGGGTTGCGGACCTGGTACTCCTTGGTGTCTCAGGCTGACTCTTACTCTTGTGCCACTGAGATGTTGCTGAAGATGTGGGCGACGTTAACACTGCACTGCTGGGGTCAGGGACACCTTGTGTACCACTACCAGAGAGAATGTCTCCCTGTCCTTCCTCTTCCACCGTGATCGGATCTTCTACTCCTTTATTCCCACCAACACCAATGGTTGCAGTTTTTATGCCGCGAAGGTGGTCCTTCCAGCTGATCAAGTGGTGTTTTTTCAGATGGGTCATTTGGCCTCCGGTACCATAGTTTGTACCAAGCTTACCACGACTAACAGAGGTATTACAAATGGAGCATATAGCAATGTTCTCCTCCTTTTCGCTAACCGTAAAGAAGTCCCAAACTGGGGAGCTTAACTTTGGCCTCCTGCTGGAGGTGCCACTTCCAATGCCGGATGAACTGGAGGGTGTGTGTTGAATTTGACTCTGTGCTGCTGTACCACTACCTACTCCTACTGAGGTGGTGGTTGTGCTGGATGTAGGTCGCTGCCGGGCCTTTGCTAATGTAAATATGGAAGCTGTAGGTCGTGTTGGTGTTACCTGTGGAGGTATGCGTGCTACATCCCTCGCAGCGATTTTGGATAGGGTAATAATGTTGGTCTCCATCTCCTCGGGGCCGGGAGGGATGTTCGTGATGACTGGCTCATCATCATCATCCTGCTGTTCTACATCGACCTCCAAAAGTGTAAGTTTTTCTGGAACCTTCCTTTTCCCTAGCTTGGTCTTGGAACGTGGCTCCCTCTCAGACTCAGTTTGTGGCTTCCAAGTGGCATCTAGATCATCAGAAGGGGGGCTTGGCGAAGAACTTGATGGACTAACCCTCCTTTTCCTTGCTGGAGATTTGGAAGACAATGGATCTTCTGAATGAGTGGCTTCTTCTTCTACCTCTGCATGAGGCTCAATTTCCTGAACTGCCCCTACTTCAGGAGGAACAACAACTACTATTGCGGGCGGTGGTTGCGGCTGTTGTTGACCACTTATCTGCTGTGTTTCCTCTTGCGTTGATTGGGTACTACTTTGAGATAGCGATAAGTTTATCTCAGGCTCAGCATCACTGCTTTCCACCATTAGGCTGGCTACCTCTTCCACACTCATGTGCTTGGGCCTGGGTTGGTGGGTTGGGCCCACTGATGCGGAGGTGCTGCCCCCAGCTTGCACCCCGGACACCGCTGCTGCAGGCGTAATTTTTTTTTTCCCAAAAAAGGTATTGGGCGGCACACCAGACTTAAGTGTCACTTCCTTCTTCTGTTCCTTCTTCTCATTAGCAACTTTATTGGTACTGGAGGACCTGGTACCTGCTTTCTTTGGGCCCATCTTCTTCAGATGTCAGCAGCACTCAGTTGCAGAGATGTCTGGTCAGGTCACACGTCACGTTGTGTTGTTTGTACAGCTGCAGGATGTCTGTCTGGCAGTGCAACGGGCAATGATGACACACCTCCTCCTCAGTCTTTGTGCACCTAAAAGCAAAAAAGCCAGAACAACATCAGTCAAACATAGCACAAATCAAACAAATATAATATAGAACTTAGTGTGTGGTGGCCTCAATTATTAAATTTTAGAAAGTCGGTGAACAACAACACACAGTGTAGCCATTTATGAGACTTTGACAACAAGGCCAGGGCTTTCCTGGCTACTGTGTAGTGCTAGTGTGTACACTCTGGAAGAATAAGAATAGTAAAGAACAAAAACTAAAATGTAGTGGAGCATGTTTGGACTAAATTTGTGCATTACGTGGGATGTATGCAGCA
This sequence comes from Calotriton arnoldi, assembly GCA_963921515.1. Taxonomy (NCBI): domain Eukaryota; kingdom Metazoa; phylum Chordata; class Amphibia; order Caudata; family Salamandridae; genus Calotriton; species Calotriton arnoldi. The sequence continues at coordinate 514,569 of CAWUFW010006084.1, read as the reverse complement.
TCAGGGAGCTGCAGCTGGCAATCGGGATGGATTTGGAAGCAGTAAGACAAGAGGAACAGTGGAAAGACACGCAGGCCTATGTGGCAAAAACAGCACACTACTAACTACCACCACAAAATGGCCCCCAGTAACATGGTGACTCACAGGCACAAGGCACGGCAAACAATGAACTCAAGCAGGCCTATATATGGGCAGACAAAGGATGCCTTATAAAACACACACAGCTTTAATGCAAAAACTAAAATCCACATGGCTAAAAACACTTTTGAAAGTTAGACAACCACTACAACAACACATAAATAATTACACACGCAAAAAAGGCATTTATTTAACACACCCAAAAAGTGAAATAGACCCTCCAAAAAAACCCACATTTTGCAATTCAATTCAATGCCATTCATGGCCTAAATGATGTCAAAATTCCACAGACAACACAGAAAAAGTTTTTATGCACCCATGATGACTACCTCTGGGCCGACTGGCAGACTAGGCCGCAAGCTTGGAGGCCTATGACAAAAGCACAGTGGCTGGTCCCACAAAATGGCCGCCACCACATGGCCAGGCCACCCAACAACTTCCTTCCTCGTGAAAAAAATTGTAAAACAAAAAATAAGTGACTCCTTGCTCACCAAACTACATCTAAATGACAACCTGAGGAGTTTTTTGTGCAAAATGAACTAAATCATCATTTTCGAGAAGGTTTTATGATGCTCGAGAGATATTCTTCGCCAGATTGTAAATTCTGCGTGTTCGGCATCGCGATCGTCACAAAAAGTCGTTATCGCGCGCGCGAATACGTATATTGAGCGCGCGAAGAAGATAAAAAGTGTAAGTCCGCGTTGTCGCGCAGTGCGGAGATGCCCAAAGTCCGCGAGCTGAACGCTCAGGGTTACCTACTGGCTGAAAAGGCCTATTTATTTAACAAACACCCAAAAACTGAAATACCACCCCAAAACCCACATTTTGCAAATCAATCCAATGCCATCCATGGCCTAAATTATGTTACAATTCAACAGACAACACAGAAACAGTTTTTATGCACCCATGAGGATGACTACCTCCAGGCCTACTGGCAGACTAGGACGCAAGCTTGGAGGCCTATGGCAAAAGCACAGTGCTGGTCCCACAAAATGGCCGCCACCACATGGCCAGGCCACCCACATCAACAAGACAAGGAACACAAGACAGACAATGCAGGCCTATGGCAAAAGCACAATGCCTGGTTTTACAAAATGGCCGCCACCCACATGGCCAGGCCACCCAAAATAACAAGAAAGTGAAGACAAAGGACAGGACCAGGCAGTTGGAGACTCTGGGCAACTTCCTTCCTCTTGAAAAAAATTGTAAAACAAAAAAAAAGTGACTCCTTGCTCACCAAACTGCATCTGATGACAACCTGAGGAGTTTTTTGTGCAAAATGAACTAAATCATCATTTTCGAGAAGGTTTTATGCTGCTCGAGAGACATTCTTCGCCAGATAGTAAATTCTGCGTGTTCGGCATCGCGATCGTCACAAAAAGTCATTATCGCGCAAAAACGTATATTGAGAGCGCGAAGAAGATAAAAAGTGTAAGTCCGCGTTGTCGCGCAGTGCGGAGTTGCCCATAGTCCGCGAGCTGAATGCCCAGGGTTACCTACTGGCTGAAAAGGCCTATTTATTTAACAAACACCCAAAAACTGAAATACCACCCCAAAACCCACATTTTGCAAATCAATCCAATGCCATCCATGGCCTAAATTATGTTACAATTCAACAGACAACACAGAAACAGTTTTTATGCACCCATGAGGATGACTACCTCTGGGCCTACTGGCAGACTAGGCCGCAAGCTTTGAGGCCTATGGCAAAAGCACAGTGGCTGGTCCCACAAAATGGCCGCCACCACATGGCCAGGCCACCCACAAGTTCACAACAAGCATAAGCCAAGGGGAACAAAGAAAAGACATGCAGGCCTATATGGAAAAAGCAGCACACTACTAAACTACCACCACAAAATGGCCCCAAGCCACGTGGTCACTCACAGTCACAACAGGCCATGGAAAACAATGAACTCAAGCAGGCCTATAATAATATGACCAGACAAAGGAGGCCTGCAGTGCTAAACAACACAGCTTTAATACAAAAATGCAAAAACGAAAATCCACAGGTCTATGAAAGGTTGGAAAGTTACACAACAAGCACACACACACACATCCAACAAAGGTATATATTACACCCAAAAAGTGAAATACACCCCAAAAACCACATTTACCAATTCAATCCAATGAAATCCATGCATGCCCTACATGATGTTTAAATTCAATAGACACCACAGAAACATGCACTCATGGGTACCTCTGGCTCTAGTCTGGGCCTACTGGCTGAAATTCCAATCAAAGAAAAACAACTAGGCCCCTGCCGAAACTACAGGCCACAACAATAAATTTTAAAAACGATGGAAATCCCCAAAAAAATGTAGGTACAAATAAGCCCCAATCAAACAAACAAGTACACCAATTCTCCAACTTACTTGTAAAATCTCAAATCCAAGAGTCCTCAAATCCAATCCAATGATATGATGCAGCAGACAGACACAAAAAGTGATCCTTCCAGCTCCAAATCCAAATGAAAGTGAACAGCACATGGACAAAGCACTGGGAGGAGCCTGCTGGACAGGAACAGGAAGTTTGAGAATCAGGGGCACTTCCTTCCTCTTGGAAAAAAAGTAAAAAAAGAAAAAGGACTCCTTGCACAAAAAACTACAGCCAAATCACAATCTGAGGAGTTTTTTTGAGCAAAACCATCATTTTCGAGAAGGTTTTATGATGCTCGAGAGATATTCTTCGCCAGATTGTAGTTTCTTCGTGTTCGGGATCGCGATCTTACCAACACTGCCGCCGGAAGTCAGATTGCACGTCCGAATGACGTGTTCGCGTTCGCACACTCTCGCGGGATCGTGCGTCCGGATTCCAAATCTCGTGGCGCCCGCGAACGGATAGGAAGTTGCGTCGGCGAACGCAGAATCACGGTGGGTCGTTACCGCGTGCGTGAGAACGTATATTGAGCGCGCGAAGAAGAAAAACAGCTACGCCGCAAATTGCGTAGTGCGCGGTAACTTCGCGTTCTACGCAAATCGCGAAGTTACCGAAACTACGCAAGCTCCGCGAGCGTAGCGTAGTTCACCGCCCAGGGTTAGTACCAAGCTGATGGTGTCATCCATGACCGTTGTGGGGGACTTGGATTGGCCAGGCTGTGTGACTCCTCGGTCTCAGGCGTAGGTTGGTTGGAGGGTACCAGAGTCCAACACGTGCAGCACGGCCAGCAGCTTTGTCTGAGGTGGGATGTTGGTTGTCCGCTGTGTTGGTACCGTCAACCTGTGGGCTATGGTGGTCAGGATGCAGAGGAGGGTTGTCCCTTTGGGCATATAGTGGGCAATGACATTCTCTGGTGTTGGGTCTGTGGGGTTGGTGCATTTTCGGGGGGTCGCTGTCTTTGTCTGCGCTGCCTCAGTGTTGGTCCGGGGGGGGGGCGGTGGGTGTCCGGGGGGTTGGAGGGGTGGTGGCGGTGGGTGTTGTTGCCCTCTCGGGGCTACGGGGTGCATGGTGAGTGGCTCCATGGCATCTGTTGTTCTTCAGGTGTGGCTGTGGACTGGGCTCCCTTTTGTGGTGCAGGCTGCCGTCCGACTTTACACCAGGTCAGAGCAGGTGTTAATTTCCTGCTGCTAACGTGCATTATCGCATGTTTAGTGGTCATTTCGCTGATCTGGCTGGTCGTTGAGAATGTTGCGGAGTGGTGTTTTCACGGCTTTTTGCATGGGTACGCCTACTCTGCATCTCATTAGCGATAGTTGCGGGGGTCATCTGTGGCGATGTTTTTTGCGGCTGCTATCGCGGGTAAACTGGTGTTATGGGCTGTTAACACCAGCTTGTGAATGGTGCGTTAAATTTATCGCCACTTTGGCTGCGATAAAGTGCCGCTAACTAGGCGATGGGTCCTTGAGAATATGCCCCTAGGTGTCCCTGTACCTGCAAGTTGAGGGTGAATGGAAGGAGGCATATTTCTACCAGTGAAGTGGTTTGCTTTTCCTTCCCTGCTAGAAGAGAGAGAGAGAGAGAGAGACACAGAGAGACACAAACAGGATCACGGGCCATACGCCACATTAGCCTAGTTTTGTGATTGCCATCACTCCATTCCATGCTTCCAGAATTTCACATACTTCATCATGCAACCTGTACAATCACACTATGCCACATTTCCCCATCTATGCAAACAATGCAGTTTGTAGCATAAAGCAACATATGTTAGTGACAGAGCACCACGTGCACAAGCAGGCATACATGCAATGTCTGGTGTTAAAGCAATAGTTCTTCAAAACTCATTTGTGAGTGAAATGACTACATGGAAGTACTGACCTAAAGGTCTTACCATGACCTGTCACACACATCAAAGCCTACCATTGACACACTTTCCCAAACTCCATGATTATAATACCTTCATCGGCTTCCTCCCAAATATTTTCAGGGAGAAAAATGGAAGTACTCCCGAGGCTGGGCTTACATCCCCCCACCCGCCCAAAAAAGGACCATAATGGGGAGCCGTTGCCAACGGCGAACAGGTCAAGGGACCCGGGGGTCAAAAAAGTTTGGGAACCACTGCTCTACGCGGACGACGTGCTGGTGTTTCTCAGATGTCCAGTCCAGACGATGCAAACTTTTTTTTGGGTGAATTACAGAGGTTCTGGGTTTTTTCCAGACTCCGTATTAACCCTGGGAAATCCTTCCTAGACCCTAATGGGAAAATGGCACAAGTGTCAAGTGACAAATACCTGGAAGGGGGTTTGTCGTGGAAGAGAGAGGGGGTGAGGTATCTGCGGATAAACCTATGCCATTCGCCTCTGGGTTTCTTGGAGCATAATATAGGGAAAGGTTTAAATGGTGTGCGTGCATTGGTAGGATTTTGGAAGTCTCTGCCTCTTTCGCTAATGGGGAGGGTAGCAATTATAAAAATGATAATACTACCCCACTGCCTTTACGCTTTGCAGCACTCCTTTTATGAAATCCCCAAATCATATTTCTCTGCCTTGGATAGCTTGCTGGTGGAGTTGTTGTGGGGGAATAAGCAGAAGTGTGTCAAACTGGACACTCTACAACGGAAATGGGTGGACGGAGGAGTGGAGATTCCCCGTCTATACTTCTACAATTTGGCAGCCCAATTGCAGTATGCTATCTACTAGCTGGATGAGGATGGAAGCTAGGAGAAGGACCTGTTGGGAGGTACCTATGGTAGTGACACTCTGCCAGGGCTGCTCATGATGGGAGCTGCAGTCCCAGATACATACCCATATGCGATTAGACACGTTTAAAAAAATCGCAGAACTATGTCTGTCCAGAGATGGAAAGATGGGGGATGTCTTACAGTGGGGGACCTGTATCATAATGGCACATTTGTGACTCGAGAGGAGGCGGCAGCCACATTTGACCTGGGTAGGGGACAATTCCTACAGTATAGTAAGATTGCAGTGGTGGCCCGGGAATTATGGAATTCCTTCCCGGAGGAGCCCCCCCCTTCAGTCGTCCTCACTACCATGATATCGATGGTGGGAGGGCGACGATTGATTTCCCATATTTATAAGGCCCTTCGAGATGACTATTTGGTTGCAGCCCTGCCGGTTCAGGAAAGGTGGGAGGATGTGTCAGAGGAACCTATAACAGCACAAGAGTGGGCGAAAGTGCACAAAGGAGTCCGTGAAGTTAGCTCCAATGCATGTTTCAAGCTAATTCAATATAACATAATACACCAAGTATATCTAACCCCACACAGACTAAGTAAAATTTACCCGGGATGTTCACACATCTGCCCTAGATGCGGGGAAGCAGCAGCATGCTTTGTGCATATGATATGGGAATGTAGGAGTTTGAACACGTTCTGGGAGGGGGTGCTGGGGCTTATACACACGGCGACTGGTTGGTCTATCCCCAGAACGATACGCTCGGTAATACTGAACCTAATCCCCGCACCAAAGAAGAAAAAGCTGAGCAGGAGGTTTGTGCTTCTGGCGTTAGTGATGGCAAAGAGAAGGATAGCAAACTTGTGGCTTAGCCTGAACCCCCCCTCCCATAAACAAATGGCTGCGAGATATGAAAGAGTGGGCAACTGCTGAATTGGTGCGAATGAAAAATGCCAGGAGAGATGATAGACTAGAAGAGGATGTGCGGGCATGGTCTGCAATGATTGCAGATCTGAGAGACTCTCTGGAGGGGAGGGAGGAGAAAAGGAAGACTCCCTGTAGGTTCTGGTATAAAATTCGAGATAGATGACTGTGTGGTGATGCACCCGGCTACTGGTAATTGCCCCCTGATATGAATATATTAGCAAGGTATCGAGACTAAAGAGGGTGGGAAGGGGGGAGTTATGGTTAAAAAAGTATGGTACAATTATGATTGCACTGGAGGTTAATCTAATGTTAATGCTGCAATAGAGGCATATTCTCATTGTCATGTGACATACATAACCCATCAATGGAATACTCCGCACAAAGTTTGCAAGGCCTGTTTACAAGGAGAACTGGAACTCGATATGTCAGGACAGATGTTATAAACACTTGTACTATTTGGAAATGTAATGTTGGATTAATCATAAAAATGTCAATAAAATGTGTTTAAAGATAAGACCTGCTCTTCAGACACCCATTGACACCTGACAGATGTCACAGTGGGTCCTGTGTCTCTCAAAGACTTTTCCCATTGATGGTCACCCACTGTAGGTACTTTTTAGTGTTATCCAGCAGGCAGGTTTCCTGGACCTTCTCTCTATCTCCTAATGAGATAAGGGTCATCACAGCTGGCTCCCCACCCTCACTAGGAACCAATTCCTCCCCCAGCACTACACCAACTAACCCCGGTGACGGTACACCAGTGGGTGCTGGTGGTGCCTTGGGGCACTCGGGATCATTCTGCATGGGACCCTCCTGACCACATGCATAACACTTACGGAGCCCCCGGTTGTCTGACCTACCCTTAGGGGGCCATGGCTTTCAGTTACAACTGGGGGCTGGGAATCTTGACCCTGGGAACTATTTTGGGGACCTTTAGAGAACTCCTTTTAGTTACCCTTGTCCCACCCACTCTTCTGCTGGGGACCCTGCCCACCTTTGGCTAGGTTTTCCACATACCCCTTGTGGACCCTGGAACTCGTCCAGCGGTCCGCCTCCTGAGCAAGCTTCCTGGGGTCAGTCAGCTTACTATCCATCAGATGCTGGCGCAGCTGTGGAACACAAAGACTACTCGAGTGCTCCCAACCAATCATGTTGTACATCCCCTGATAATCAGTTATCTTGCTGCCCTTTATCCAACCATCCAGTGCTCTGCAATAAAGGTTCACACACACATATTGAATTCAAGCTTCTTGAAGGACCTAAACTTTTCCCTGTACTGCTCAGGTGTGAGCCCATACCTGAGGCATAAAGCCTCCTTCATATTGAGATAGGTCAGAGCACCCGCCTCCCCCAAAGGTGTCAGGGTGTTCCTCCCATTGGCCTCAAAGTGTCTCCACAGGCCCGCCCCCCAATTCCTCTCAGGGACCTGATTAATACGCAGTGCTGCCTCATAAGATGCACACCATGCATAAATATCCTCACCCTTCTCAAAATTCTGTACTAGGTCCTTTGGAGTGTAAACCTTACCCACTTACACTGGCTGTACGCTGCCACCATTTGTACTGGACTCTGCCTGTTTGGCCCTTATATCCAGCTCTCTCATGCTCAACTCATGTGCCAAAAGCAATTTCTTTTCCTCTAAGGCACGAGCGTTCTTGCTCTCCTCTGCCATATTTTGCTTCTCTATGGCAGCTTTTTGGTTCTCCATTTCCAATTGCTTCATATGGAGCCCCATAACCTCCAATTTATGATCTCTGGCCCCAAGCCTGTCCTCCAATTCCTCAGGAGAAGGATTCCTGGATGAACCATTGCTACCAGCCACAGTGGCTGCTCTCCCAACATGTAAATTCTGAGATCGGAAGCCGCCTTGGGGCGCACTCCCATCCACATCTGCACCATCTGCCTTCTCAGCTTGTCTGGCCTCCCACTAGGCCCCTAAGGCCTTCTGTAGATCCTCTTTCCTAGAGTTGCTCTTCATGGGACATCGAAAGCTCTTGCAGAATTGCTTAAGTTGCTCTACTTTGTAACTACTCAACATTTCAATGTCAAACTCCAATTCTGCAGCCTTACTTGCTGATTTACCATTCAGAGACATGGTGTGTGGATACTTCAAGGGTCAGATCAAAAGTAGAGCCAAAAAATAAAACACTGTATGTGGTTGCGTAGTGGTCTGCACTAAACTAGTGATGTACACCAATCACTGTGGGTCAAGTACAAATACAGGTTCAAATCCTCATTGCTGACACCAATGTTAGAAATGGGGGTCTCTTGTTGGCAGAGGAGGGTACCTTTGGCCAAATAGGGACCCTTGATTCTAGTCAGAGTAAGGGGGATACACACTTTAGATTACCCCTACTCACCCCCTGTGTAGCTTGGCACGAGTAGACAGACTTATCCCAAAGGCAATGTGTAAAGTATTTGTACTCAAAACATACAGTAATACAGTGTTAACACCACAAATGGACACCACACCAGTTTAGAAAAATAAAGTATCTTTATCTAGACTCAACAAGACCAAAACGACAAAAATCCAACAAACGTAATAAAAATATGACTTTAGAAAGGTTTCAAACAACTTGGTCCATAGAAAACTATGGATGCGTGATTTCTTACAAAGTGCATGTAGATGTGTCAAAATTCACAAGGGCACACAGCCGCAGAGATGGAAAGTGTTGAGAAACAAAAAGATGCGTCAGTTCCTGATACTATGGGGAGTCGATGTAACAGTTCTGCAGCATGCAGGAGACGTTATGTGTCGAATCCAGTCTGTGGGGGGAAGTGATGCGTCGACTCCAAGATGGTTCTGGTATGCGGGTGATGCGTCGGGAAAAGTTGCTGCACAGATACGATGCGTGGAAATCCGGGATGTGTCAGCGAACGATGCGGCATCGAGCAGCGCTACGTAGGTTTCTTCAGCCGCGATCCCTCGATGCATCGGTTCTTGCAGCGGCGACAGGTGCTGCATCAGTTTTGGCAGTGACGCAGCGATGCGTGGAGATTCTTCTCACACAGCGGTGCTGTGTCTGAAAAACCGCCGCAAGAAGAGCGATGAGTCAATTTTCTTAGTTCTTCAGGTTTCTTCCAGATCTCAGCAGCAAGCACAAACTCTAGAGGCCCAGAACTGGAACAGGCACCTCCTGGCAGGTCATCACTCTCAGCAGTAGAGTTCAGGGGAGCTGGGGGTGAAGTCTTGGTGTCCTTGAGACTTCAGAACAGGAGGCCAGCACACACAGGCCCTTGGAGATCTTCTTCAAGCAGGTTCAAAGCAAAGTGCCAGTCTTTGTCCTTTCCTTGGCAGAAACAGAAACTGCAGGCCAACGCCACACAGCACACAGCAAAGGGGGCAGTACTCCACCTCACAGCTCTTCAGCTCTTCTCCATGGCAAAGGTTCTTCTTAAGTCCAGAAGTAATCTAACTCTCTGGGGTTTTAGGTCTAATACTTATACCCCAAAATGTCTTTGTTCTCTTTGTGCAAGGGTCTCTGAGCCCAGTCCAAACCAGTTCTGTCCTCACTGGTGCAGTATGACAATGAGGGTGGAGACAGCATTGTGCAAGGGAGACAGGCCCTATTCAGGTGCAAGGAAATCTCCTCCCACTACTCTAAATTCAGCCAAGGTCTATTCAGCTCTGCGTCAACCAGGAAGGGCCAGGCATACCTCAACCCCCTCACCCCCCAGTGGCTGTCTACAGTGAATGCACATCCCCAGCCCCTGTCATTCCAAAACCAGACAGTCAATACACAAACAGGCAGAGGCCCACAGAATGGTTAAACAAGAAAATGCCTACTTTCTAAAAGTAGCATTTTCAAACACACAATTTAAAAAGCATCTTTACTAAAAGATGTTTTATTAAATTCTGAGTTCAGAGAGCCTAAACTTTATTTCTCTATCTTGTCCCAATGGGAAGTTATACTTGAAAGATGTTACAAAGTATTTCCCATTCTATCCAATGGGGCAGAGAGCCTTTCAATAGTGAAAAACGAAATTAGCAGTATTTCACTATCAGGACATGTCACACACACCAGTATATGTCCTACCTTTCACATACACTGCACCCTGCCCAGGGGGTACCTTGGGCCTACCATAGTGGTGCCTGAAGGGAAGGTTAGGGCCTGGCAAGTGGGTGCTCTTGTGAAAGAAATAGAGCCTTTTCAGGTCCACTAGCAAGATGCACAACCACATTTGTAAATGAATCCATAGTCTTCAACCAGTTTATCGTTTTTAATCCTCTTTTTATTACATTTCTTCATCCCATTATTTTCACAGGCGCCTGTATAGGCTTTCCACAGCATCACAAGAAAGAAAAATAAATAAACTCAACTAAAAAGGACTAATATAACTGAAATTGTATCCTCACATTACATCCAGTGCAATAGAACGCTTTCTTCCTATAGCTGGACAGTGCCGTTTGGTCTCATGCGCACTTCTGGGTGGTCCTGCATGAGGTTGATTTTTGAAAAGACGACATTTTGGGTCACAAAATCTGGTAACAGGTAATATGGCACTGTCCAGATATAGGAAGTTATATTAGTCCTTTTTAGTTGAGTTTATTTATGGTTCAGTGATGTTGCTGATGGGTTCCCTTTGCAATATCTTGTCATCTAGTTACCCCTGAGGAAAAGAATTATCCTGAAATGCATTGGGTAGAAATTAAAGACGCTGTGCAGTGAGGAATGTTGAACTTTTTTGTGCTGCTGTCAAAAGCCTGGACAGTTGCCAGTGAAAATAACGGGATGAAAAATTGAAGTAATATGGAAAATTTGGATTAAGCATATGAAAACATTTGATAAAAAGAGGATTCAAAATGATAAACTGGTTGAAGACTATGGATTCATTTACAAATGTGGTTGTGCATCTTGCTTGAGGACCTGACGAGTCTCTATTTCTTTCACATTTGAAAACACGCACGGACGGAGCGCGTATCAAGGTGGCACGCCGTATACGCCGTTTGAGAATGAACGAAAGTGGTAGTAATAATTTTGAGGGCATTTTACCATTCCTGGTTTGTATACAAGTGGGTGCACCAGCCAGGTCGACATGGCAGTTAAAAAACTGCGCACAGACACTGTAGTGGCAGGTCTGAGCTACCGTTTTAGGGCCACTGGCCCAGTAGTAGCATTTGATTTACTGGCCCTGGCACACTTAGTGCACTTTACTAGGGGCTTAACAGTAAATCAAATATGCCAATCAGGGAGAACTAATTGTGACCACAATTTACAGAGGAGCACTTGCACTTTGACACTGATCAGCAGTGGCAAAGTGCCCAAAGCATCTAAGCCAGCAAAAACGAAATCCAGCACAGCTTCAAAAATACAGGGGGTAGAGGAAAATTGTCAGGGGAAGCCATGCCAAAGATGCCAAGTCTAACAGTGGTTTGATTGAGTTTTTAAGTTGCTGAGAATCATGTTTTCTTAGGACCAGCTGTTTAGGTTGCTTGGCCGAGTGGGGAGTTCTGGTGCGCATAGAGTGATTTGCGGCAACCCTGCTCGGACGATCGGGGGGCCATGGCCCACGCCCTGGCTGTGGTCTTGCCATTGGGGCCAGGAGGTGCTGGTGCTTGCTGCCGAATCGAGCCGTGTTTGGCCTGCTTGTTGTTCTGACGATGCCAGGTCTAATAGAGGGGACTTTGATGGGGTATCCAGAGATGGTGCTGTTTCGTCGGCGGGGGAAAAAGGTTTCTTGGGTTTGATCTTGTTGAAGATGGGATAAATCAACTCCTGCTCTGTTGTGAGGGATACCTTGCGGATTTTGTTCCTCTGCTTCCTTAGTCGTTGCGGGAGCGTTTGCTTAGTTTGCTGGCGGAGATGTGCTAGAGACGCTGGACTGTTGGGAGGCGCAGTTGGGCTGCTAGGGCAGCTATAGAGTTTTAGGCGGCTGCGGAGGAAGCTCCTGGGCTGCAAGACGAGTGCCACTCCCTGGTTGTTGAGCTGAGGTAGATCTGGCATCTAAGCCGTTGACAAGACCAGGGCGCATAGGCAAGCATTGGAAAAAACTTTACAGCTTGTTGAGGCCCCTGGGAGATGACTGAGAGGCAGACTTTTTTGCGGAGTGCTTAGGAAGTGTCAGGTGAGTCTTGAGGTCCTGTAGCAGAGTTTCCATGCCTTGCGGTAGGGTTGTCAGTTTATTTAGAATTGGAGAACACGGAGATGTGACCCTCTTGCTTGTTAAGGGGTCGACTAGTTCGGCAGATTGCGTACGTTTAATCAAGTTGTTCAAAGTGTCCAGTTTGTTGTCAATTTCCGTGATGAGGGTCGCAAGAGATCCCAAGATGTCCACTTGGGCATCTAGTTTGTCCGAGTGATACAATAGAGCTGCTGCCATGGCATGGATAGTGCTCAGTAGGGTTGGCCACACGTCAGTTACTTGTGTAGCGGCTTGCACGGATAAAGTCAGAGACTTAGTAGGGAACAAGTGATGATAGCTGTATACCGGAGAGCCTAAGTAATTATTGGAGCACGAAGAGCACTGAACGCGGTCCTCCGGCCCTGGCTCTGACGGGGATTCCTCAAAGGGACAAGATCTAAATAGGAGAGAATCTGGTGAGCAAAGGAGTGAGATTAGAGTAGTGGGCCCCTCTTCTGGGGCTGCCTTAGAGTCTGCTTTCAGATCCACTTCTAACTGACGAGGGTTGTCATGCCGCGCGCTATGTTCGTTGTTGCCCACAACCAGTTTTGAGTGGGGCAAATCGGAAGGCACCAGAGGGACTGAGTGTTCAGGGAGGCTAATATATGGCTGAGGTTGGCCTTTACCTAGACCATGTGGCTCTGTGATTGCTGAGGTAATAGTGGAAATAGGGCTAACTGCGGTCCCTCCTGATGGGGTGGGGAGGCTGGAGACTCTGTCTGCTCTGTCCGCACCAAACTGTGGTCACACCCCGCAAAGCAGACAGGTGTGGCTCTAGGTAGGCTTGATATGTTGACTGCAGTGCAGTCGGTAGTTGGTTGAGCTGGTGACAAGGTAGCGGTCTCAGCAAGTCCAGGGAAAGGAGCCAGGGTGCCAGCCTTTAGGGCTGCTGTGGCTATCTGTGCTGTAGATCTTTGGAAAAAGTCAGTGATGAGGGTTCTGGTGGTAAACAGGGGCTCATCTGTTATGTGACATTTCGTGGTTGCCTGAGAGTCCTGGTTGACTAGCAGTGAAAAGCTGGGGGCTGCTAGTTCAGCTGAGAGTGTCTCCTGATCTTGATCATCGTCGCTCTGGTGCGTCCTACGTTTGGCGTCTGCACAGTCTATGGTGAGAGCCCTTGCCCTCCTAGGCCTTAGGGTGGTCTTTCCCAACATGCTCCTTGTGCTCTACGCTCTAGGGTCAGTTGAAGATAAAATTGAGTCTAGGTGGGGAGAGATTGGTCTCTGATTGCTGCTGGGTGCCGATTACTGTTGGTGATGGCCGAGAAGTCTCTTCGGCAGGCTGGACTGGGTGCTGGATGCGTTGCTGCGTGCTTCTGTATGCGCTTCTCTAGTCAACGCTCTAAGCCTTGGGCTCTTGCTACTCTGCTCAGCTCTGCTCTGCCAGCGATGGATCAAGTTGAGGATAGGAGTGTGGCTCTGCTGCTAGCTGGTCCGAGGGAGGAAACGTCAGCAGGGCAGGATAGCAAAGCAAGGCAGCCGCGCGTGGGAGTGGGCGCAGGCATAGGCATATGCATTGGCTAGAGCCAAGTTGGATCCAGACTGAGACCTGGGGCTGAGACCTGGGAGCTGGAAAACTGAAGGTCGCAGGATGAAGGCTGATGGATGACAGTGGTAAAGGCGGGAGGGAGGAGGCAGGAGGCAGGAGGCAAGAGGCGGGGGAGGGCAGTGTGCTGCAGGCAGGGGGATCGCTAAGAAACCACAGGACCTCACTGTCCTGCGGTAGCATTGTGGTAGCGTGGTGCTGCTGGCAGAGGCTGTGGTGGAGGCTATGATGGGGCTCAGGCAGCAATGTTTACCCACTTGCCCTCTGCCCCTTATGCCCGCAGAGGTCTTGTGTCGCAGAACTGGCGAGCACCATCTTTAACCCCACAACCCCCGTAGCACCCACCTCACCACTCCGGACCAAAGTTCAATTTTTCGGGCGCAGGATGCAGATTCTGCTGCAGTCCTGCCGCAAGTCCTCTGCTGGGCTTGAGGGCTTGTACGCAGGAGTGCAGGAGTGCAGGAGCAGGAACTGGAGTAGAGGGTGATGGAGCGGTGAAGGCTGGTCTGGTGGGTCTAGTGGTGGTGTGAAGCGAGCGCAGCCACACAGGAAAGCCCGCAAGCCGCACCCAAATCTATACGGGCCGCCTCCGCGGGATACCTGGGGCCATTCTCTGCGGCAGCCGGCTACAGCCACCCCACTCGCTTAGAGAGGCTTAAGGAGGGCTGAGGAGGCGATGTGGGAGCAAGAGGCGGGCAGGCACCTAGTTCCTGGGTGCGCCCGAAAGCAGCCCGACTGCGCTGCTCAGCTCTGCTCAGCCCCACACCTCCCGCTCACTCCCCGCTCCTCATTCTTCTAGCTCTGCTCTGCTGTGGCTGCTGGCCTCCGTGTGTAACTGGCAAGTAGGTTAACTTGCCCTGTCAAAATGGCAGTTTAAACTACCCACACAGGCTCTGCAGTGGCAGGTCTGAGCCATGTTGAAATGGCTACTGAATTGGGAGATGGCACAATAAGTGCTGCAGGCCCACTAGTAGCATTTAATTGATAGGCCCTGGGCACATATAGTGGACTTTACTAGGGACTTATAAGTAAATTAAATAGGCCAATTGTGAATAAGCCAATGTTACTCTGTTTTGAGTACAGAGCATATGCACTTTAATACTGGTTAGCAATGGTAAAGTGCCCAGAATCCTAAAGCCAGGAAAAAAGAAGTCAGCAAAACAGGAGATCAGAAGGCAAAAGGTCTGGGAAAACCACGCCAAGGAAGCCAGGTCTAGCAGGAGGCATGAAGAATATTTTTAAATTACATTTTGCCAAAAGATGGAGGGGCAGATTTACAAGAAAGTGACTCAGTATCCAACGCAAGCCATTTGGCTGCGCCACACTGAGTCACTTTCAAAGCACAGGGATGCGACATATTTACAACAATATGTCGCATCTCTGTGCTTCCCCCTGCGCTGGCGCACAAACTGCTGCCATGCGCCGGCGCAGGCACCCTTGCACCATGGTGCAAGGATGCCTGCGTCGTGGGGAGATTGTTTTTGTGCAGGAAGGGGCACCTTCCTGCACAAAAACAATCACTACAGGCATTTTCCTCTTTCAATGCGTGCTGTAGAATGCAGCACGCATTGAAAGAGTAAAAAACGATCTCTTTACTTGCTTATCCTTTCACTACTTATCTCTGTACTCAGAGGAGCTACTAGTTAGCAAAAAAAGAAAGTGACTTTTGGGCATATTATCAAGAAACGGCGTTAAAATTATCGCCGCTTTAGCGGCAGAAAACTGCTGCTAAAGCGGCGATAATGGGCTTGATAGTATTCCCTTGAGAATTCCAATAGAAGCCCATGTTCTGGTGTCAACATGGGCTTCTATTGGAATTCTCAAGGGCATATTATCAAGCACATTATCACCGCTTTAGCGGCAGTTTTCTGCCGCTAAAGCGGCGATAATTTTAACGCCGTTTCTTGATAATATGCCCCTTAGATCCGGAAAAATGATAAGGAGATTTGAAAGACAAGGCACATAAAATAAATCCTCTGGATGGAGTCTCCTACCTCTCTGCATGTGGAAAAGTGTACACTAAGCACACAATACAAATAGTACATCAGTTACAGTCTATCTTTGTGTATGACTACACTATTATCATGCCATTTTTGCAGACTGTTTAGTAGTGTGATGGAAATCGCTCTCATTAAGAACAACATATCAAGATACAATTGCCTAGTTAAAAGGGCCAGCACCTCCAGGCCTCAGGGTGCCACTAGAGAGAAGCACATATTTACTGGAAAAGGTTTGAAAAATGCTCTTTTTCTGTGCATGGATCTTTCTCCTCGTTACAACAGCCTGAGGCAGGCGTACCATTTTGGCACAAACGCATGTCTACATCTCTTTGTAAATATGGTTTTGCGTCAAAATTCATTGGCCAACGCATGGGAAAAGAATCACGACAGCCAGCAATACTGTTTCGCGGTCTGCAGAAAACTGGGCTGCACAGGTTGAAAAACCACTGCACAACATAACACAACTGTGAAGTGTGGCGCGTATAGAGACTTGACATTGCACACAAGTATTTTTTATAGAGACCACATCCCATTGCATCATATTTTGTTCACTGTATTTTCTTTTTATTTCTCCTCATTCTGCACTCTGAAATTCACCCAGGACCCAATCTCTGCACATAAATCTGAAAATGAAATCCATTAAAGTCCACTATTCATTTTAAAGTCCTCTGCTCAGCTTTTATTGTTCCTGTTGCACAATTAGAGGGAAATACTTGACCTAGCAATGACTAAACTGCAGCCTTGCCAAAAATAATTGGGTATTATAATTTGGAGCATTTCGTAAGTCAGCGTAATGCATGGCCTAGCAGCGCCACCAGCATTAAACAAGACTGTGTAGGTAAACAGTCATTAGCAGGAAATTAGGAAGGATTCAAAAAGCATCCACGAGCTGCAACATATAATGGGCAAATTCATTAGAGACCAGCCGACTTAGAGGGGAAAGAAGAAAGGCAGAAATAATTTAGTCCAATTGGTGCCCTGAAAACGATGCTTCTGGCTTAAAACCAGTCTTACGTAGTTGAAGGGAACAAAAATGTCGCAAAACAGTTAATTTCCGCTTCTCTATATAACAGACTGATACTTAACAACTTCAATGTGATTTTTCTTGCAGTCCGTCAACATAGCTCTTACCCCCTGTTAGTGCTACTGTTATGATTTTTTAGGGCAATATGTGAAACTGTGAGTGAATTGCCAGCATGCCAATATACAGATTAAAAGAAATTCAGCTACACGTTATAAGGATGTTATTGAAATATACAGGTGGGTGATAAATTGCGCTATTCCGGTAGAATTCACAGAGTTTTGCTCACTCCGAGTTACTCTTGTAACGCAGAGCGCCGGCTAAATACCGCCAACTGCCGCCTGCCGGAGCGTTTTTAGCTTGCTTCTCACCAATGTTAAGTTGGCAAGCACGAGCAAGAATTGGCGTGGCCTATTGCGAGTTTCGGGTGCTAGGATAGCAACCGGTGAGGTTTTCTCAACGCGAGCAGTCGTGGGCAGTCGCACCCATTCGCAATGAGAAAGCTGCCGCTCGAGTAGAAAATCTAGTCAAGCAGCAGCAAAGAAGCAGTGTCCTCTGGCATGCCACATGGTGCCATTAGTGTTGATTTTGCAGTGCGGAATAAACTCTCTGCGCTAAACATCAGCACGACATGCCGATGCCACCCGCTCGTGTAACTCAGCGGAATTCTGCTGAGTGAAACTCCATGAGTTCCGTTCACCCCTATTGAAATATTTATTGAAATGTTCTGTGGCTTGTAGTGCTCTACATAGCACACCAAGGGGACAGAGTGTCCTTTAAATGCACCGGATTGGGTACAAGATTCTATATCTTACCAGGATGGAAAATGATTTTGAAGTATTCAATTGTACATATGTCGACCATATCTAAATACAATGAATACTCTTTTCAAGTGAAATATGCCAATGTTGATGATGATGGCAAGGTTGATAAAGATGATGATGATGATGATGATGATGAAACAGTGCATGCATACCCTGGGTATGAGAGATATTCCAGGTGTACCATGGTTACGCTTGTGAGATTAATTTATTACCATAGTTCGCCTTTGCTACTTATTCCAAGTTGGTTTGAGTATCACAGAATATGCCTGCCTCTTACATGAGCCCACATAAAAAGTCTATGGTGGTTAGACCAGCACGGAGTCAATCATAAACCAAGGGACGGATTAGCTGGTCTTCAAAACATTCCGTGAGGCGAGTCGGGCCTCTATTCTTCTGATGCCATTTGGTATGGAACAGCAAAGAAGGGCCTCCTAGGGGAAATTTGTAGTCATGAAAAATCTCCATCAGCAGCTGTAGCAATGAGCAAAAGTCCTGTCTATTACTGACTAGTAATCCGGAAATACCTAGTTAAACACATGGCAATTAAGTTACTTCAGGATCAACAACCTGGTAGTAAGGCACATAGCAATTAAATTAAGGACCAATAATCTGTCCTATGCCAGGTCACAGCACTAAGTCCTGTAACCTTGTGAGGGATTCGAGAGAGAGACTACAATCATTTCTGTCCCGGATAAAACCTATATGTGACATATAATGAACACTTACAGTTATTCAAATCCCAGGAACCCGAATGCAATAATACCGATGCCATAATCCATGTTAGGAAAAAGAAACAAGGAAACCCTTTTAGTCAGAAAAGGGACCAAGGGCAGTAGTTATTTTAAGAGACAGTGGTCCCTTACAAGGTAAATAATTATGATTAAGCCACAATATTACAGTGAAGATTGTGTCTGTTTGAGTCAAAAATTGACAGTTTCAAAGATTTATTCACAATTTAATTAAGACACAACATAACATAGACCGGTGAGTGAGCAGGACGTGACAGGGTATTGGGAAATCAGCCGATTTCCTTACCACAGGCAGGTGACTTAAAAGTGGCTTCTAATGAAAAATGTAAATTAGCAAAAGTCACAATCAAAATTACATCTTGTACTCCACATATATTAAGAATTACAGTTTAGAGTTAAGATGTGAGTGTCAATGACGTTTCGATCCCCAACAAGGTCATGGGATCATCATCAGGACTAAGCAATAAAGCAAGTGCCTGGGAAGTTGCTCAGTATTCAGATGTTGACGGGGTCAAGTGATCCAAGGTAATGATGGTCGTCACGGTCTGACCATTGGAAGATAATTATGGCCGCCGGAAGGTCTGAGTGGTATTGGGTTCAATCGGGTAAACCTGATGGTGCCGGGAGGACCGCACGCGTAAAGCGGGTCGGCTGCCGCGGAAAGTAGTGGTAAGCCTGTGGTAAGAAAATCGGCTGATTTCCCAATACCCTGTCACGTCCTGCTCACTCACCGGTTTATCCATGTTAGGTCAAGCGATGCGACATACAAGTAGCTGAGCGAATTGTGTCAGCCCCACCTAAGACCTTCTTTTGCTATACTGGGATACTGAAAGTTACGTAGGTCACAAGAGATACTGAGGATCAGGGTACCTGATGGCATTGCTACCAACACAATAAACCCTTTTAACCCTTGCTTTATATAACCAGCAGGTTAAGCCAGATATGATACACATTAATGCATTCTTCATTACTAGTTGTGAGATACAGGTTGACTGAGAATAAATTAGGTATCATAAATCCATATCAACTCAGATGTGACTTGCAGTCAAGAGGGAATTATACTAAGTAGAAAACTAGAAAACTATGCTGGTCCACCTGGTCTAGACATAAGGGAAGAGTTTACATATGTTATTAAGATCCCAAATCAAAACTAGCTGGGAGATTCCAGAGAACACTATGACTTAATCTGGTCCCAGAAATCCATTTGTGTTATCAGAGGCACAAAAACATACTGTTAGATCAAGCTAGATTGGAGATGCTGCTAAATACAGGTTCTCAGCCTAACATCTTTGCAATTCTCTTTGCCTGAGAAAGGTTTGTTCAAGGTATTCAATTAATAGGTCAGAACCTAGCATGAATGCTGCTTATTTACCACTGATTTGCAGTTGTGGCTTGGTCATAGGGCTTAGCCCTATGACTTCAGTATCAATAACAATCATCCAACCAGTAGACCCCATGCATTTTATCAATCACTTCAGATATAACTATTGGAATATTAATGTTGTCCTTCAGGGACTAGCATATCGAAATGGTTTCCAATTTTGTGTCTGTGGCCAAAAGCACACTTTTCCCCAATATTGTTTCACAATGCATTTCACCAAATTCTTAGCTTTTTTTCTCTTATACCATTCGTTTTACTCCAATTCTCAGCAAATTATTCTTTGGCTATGTTTCCTCATTTCTTGCCTTCTTGATTCCTAAACTCTCACCTCTTTATGTGGCCAATCGTCCTTCTCTGTCCATTTTTGAAGGGGACTAAATATGTTTTTACCTTCCAATTGTCACTAATCAGTGTATTCTTGCTTGAAGGTCACTATAAATAACTCATAGCTGTCCTGTCTCCTTACAAGAAGTAAAACTACGCTTCAAATTCAAAAAACAATTAAACTAAAAGGTTTGTTTTACCCTTCAATGTTGTATAAGTTTCTGTTAGTAATGAAATTGCAGGAACATTATAAGGGTAGCTGAAGTTACATCATTCACACTTTGCCATCAATGGCATCACAAGAAAAAATATGGCTCAAAATGTCAACTCAGCCATTGGCTACTAATCAATAGTCAAATTGGGTAAAGACAAAATTTACATATCAGTTTACAGGAGTCACAATCAGCGTCATATTAGTAGCATTTGCTGTTATGTGGATTTAGCAAAAAGAAAAAAAGAAAACAATATTGAAAAATTTGAGTGTCTGTGCATTGAAAAAAAAAAGACTTAGTCTACAGCAAAATGAAATGTCTCTCCAATCCTATGACAGAAATATTGATTCAAAAATATTGTGTTACTTAAATATCATGTTAAAAATATAATCACTACAAAAATATCTGGGCAAGGCTTCAAGCTGTATGCATACTGGGCTCCACACGGTCCGATAGTCTCTCCTCGACGAACGACTGAAATGGATTTGCTGCTATGGAATAGCTCTGAGTGGGACAAACCTGAAGCTCTAGGTCAGCGGCAATGCACATTCATCAGATTGACTTTACAGGTTTGTCTTAGTTTGCCAAAGATTTTCAGAGTCAAATCTTTTTTAAATCCCAAGATTTTCACCCTGTTAAGAGGGGTACGTTTTGACACTGTTAAAGTTCACAGGATCTCAGGAACAGCACTCGGGGGAAAAGATTAGTCCTGGGCGGAAGTAATGGAGTTTCAATCTGCAGGATTCTGCAGGGTTACAAAAAAACTCTGCAAGATTCCATGGAATTCCAAGAACAGGCAGAAATAGGCACGTTGCGCTGCGATGTAGTGCCTGGAGCTTGTTTTGTGCTGAAAAATCAGCCCAAATGGCACCACAAAGTGCGCCTGAGGTTGCAACTTCTCGAGGTGATCTTGCTGCCGCATGAGTAGATTTTCCACTCAAGCAGCAGCTTTCTGACTGCAAACAGTCACAACCGCCCGCGACCGCCTGCATTGGAGAAATCTCGCCGGGTGCCCTCCTAGTGACCGAAAACCGTGCTAGGGGATACCAAATCTTTCTCACCAATGTACCATTTTTGAGCCACAGACTTTAAAAAACACCTCCACGCAGTGGTTGGCAGAATTTGGTCGGAACTCCACGTTATAAGAGTAATGCAGAGTGGCCAAATTTCTGCCAATTCCGCTGGCACAGCAGAATATATTCCCCCCCTAGTCAAGCCTTACTCCAGCAGAAGCCACCAGCAGGGTCCAGGACAGGTCCAGTTGGAACTGGTCAGCTGGGCTCTACAGCTTGTTGTGTCCCTGTAGCTTAACAGGAGGTCAGCCAACTGACCCGTTGAGTCCACTTCTTTGTCCTGGGTACAAGTGAGAGCAGGACCATCATTTCAGGTCTCCTCACAGATCTCAGCAGCAGGGGCAGTCCTTATTCTGTCTTCCATAAGTCCAGTAGTGTTCTAAAGCAGGCACTCATGAGTATGACATTTATGCTGGCACTAGCCTGTGGGTGGGGTTGACTCATGACCCCTCCCTAATCAATTAGGTCAAAGTTCCCAGGGGTAACCTAACTCACTTTTGCAGCAGTTACTGTGTGCCCTACTGCAAACAATTGCCCCTCTCTACCAAAATGCAACATGGCAGGACCGTTTTTCCTCTGTGCCTTGCTACCCTGCCCATCCTACAGGTGCAGCCAGGGAAAGGAGCAACCCCACCTCTGTGGTGGCTCAAAATTGGCTCCCACTATATTTGGTGCCCGCCTGACTATGGGGATAAAGACTGGACCTCTCCAGGTGTAACCTAACATTTACTTGTGACAAGGCAGACCCATTTGAAGTAAATTTGGTTCCTGTTCCCACTACAACTGGTCTTCGTGCCAGATGAAGAAAACACTTTCCCACTCCCAAGCCAGTGTATCTGCTCTGGGAGCAGTTTTCACATCTGTTTCAGACATAATTCTGGCCAAGTACAAGTCGGACTGTTGCTAGAGAGCAATTTCAAATTAGTCTCTAGCAGCTTCAGGCAGGAGTAAAGGTAATTTAGTAAGAGTTACATTTCAAATATATTGAATAATCCTGTTTCTGAATTATATTAGATTTTTATAAAATGTAAACATAAGTTGTTGAATGTAGTCTCTAGCTGGTACAGGTCAAAAGTTATAGATTAAAGTCTATAATCCATATTTTGTCTTTTCCTATGTACCAGCTATAGCCTAACCAGTGGCAATGTTGTTCTGGGCCATGGTCACCAGGGTAACAAAACATTTCTAATGCCACACAAGTTCCATTCTCAAATATTATCACCCTACCTTGTAGACAGCAAATTGCACATACCAGTGATTTATTTCACTTTTGAAATACAGTTTTGCTACCTGTCAAATGGGTGATTTTGTGAGGTCTGTGCATCCGGTTGGTTTCAATCTGCTCCTGTGATGCTACACAGGTTAGGCCTGAAGCCATCTTTCTACTGTCACTGTAGTAGTTGACAGATGAGGTGCCGCAGTCCACAGGCGGCACTTAACTGTCCATGCCAACGATTTCTCCACAATATAAACTATGGTCTTACAGTGAAATGCTCCACTCAGGGTTAAGATAATTCTGTCATGTTTAAAGGGGGAGTATAGGCTCTTTACCCCTCTTTTAGCAGGAGTAAGGTGCGCAGAGTTTTAATGCCAACAAAGCATAGGGAAAAGATTGGCGAGACCTAATGAATTTCAAGTCCTCCAACTAGTTTTTAAGTTTCTTCATGCTTAAAGATGTCTATTGTTGCTTTGATTCTATAAAAGATATGATCGCACCCATATTGACCATGTGAGTAATAGAAATCATACTTGTCTAAGTCATGGCCACACTATGGGGGATATTCTCAAGAACGTGCGATAAACATCGCCAAAATAGGCTAACGCAATTTTTCATATCGCCGTCTATTGCGGGAAAATAACTCCGTGTCAATGTCGTATTCTCAACACGGCGGTAACATGCGATAGTTTCCCGATAACGCCTCAAATGTCTGCGATACAATTACTGCGACGGCGATAAAAAAAGAAACCAGAACGTGAAAAAAGTTGCGATGGGCCCAACTGCGATAAAAATCCAGCGAAAAGCAGCACCAGGCCCGCAAGTCCCACAAGTAAGGCGGAAAAAATCACTATAAAAGCGACGGAAATGAAATACAAATAAAACACAAACAACTGCGAAGCACCATGGAGGTAGCCGGAGCAAGCACAGAGGACAACCCGAACCCCACAAGCCCCACGGAGGACTAGCCTGGGACCTCGGGGTCAGGGAAGGGCAAGGAGAAGAAGAAGAGGAAGACGCGGTTCAGTCCGCAGGAAAACAGGATCCTGATTACGGAGGTGACAGAACACCATCAACAACTGTTCGTCACCTCCACTGTGTCATTGGCAACAAAAAATGGAATATGGCAGTCCATCGTGGGCAAGGTGAATGCAGTCGGAGTGCTGAGGAGGACAATGGAAGAGGTCAAGAGGCGCTGGAATGATGTGAAGCGCAAAACCAAGCTGAAACTCGCCTACAACCACAAAGCAGCAATGCAGACTGGGGGTGGGAGTCCTGCGCCACAGGAGGAGATGGAGGAAATGGTGTCACAGTCATCAGTGTGGAGACGGTGGCAGGAGTCGGAGGACCGGACACTGCTCAACATGACCTGACACAACAGCAACAGGGTGAGTAACCACAAAGGACTGGGGGGGCGGAGGGAGATGGGCTCTATGGCACACATGCACAAGTAAGTACAGCACATCTGCGGACAAACCATGCCCAAGAGTCACAACTCCGACCAAGAGCCCAATTTACCCAAGTCTGCAACAGCTCAGCACTGTATAAGCACAGAAGGGAAAGGCACACTGCCTGAAAGGGATAAGGGCCAGCCAAATCAGAGCTGAAGTGGCAAATCACCCACAATTCAGCACACACACATAACACTCAGAGCACCTCAACATTTACAACAAAGTGGACCAAACTGCAACACTTTCACAACAGAACAGAGGACACAACTGCTGCCGCTTGTGTGTAGAAAATGGCCATTCGCATTTGGCATAGCAGGAAACTGTGAGATGATAATGTACAAATACAACCTCACATCCGTGATGGTGGCGAAATGTCAACTGTCCAGCATTAAATAGGCATCTCCAAACAAACAGTCACAATGTACATTGAAATGCAGTCTGTTTGTAAACTTGGCCAATGTTTCAACATACATGTGAACACAATGTCAAACTGCATCTCCCCTTCACATTGCAGAGGGAGAATCAGCACCTCCTGCAGAGCAGACCGTACTCCTCATCACCGATGATGAAGAGGACCTACACACCATCGACCCCGACGCCCTCCAACAGCTCATGGACACCCTCAGCACCCCACCCCCAGGAGCAGGGCAGCCCAGCTGCATCGAGGAGAACCCACCCCCTGCACAGACCACACAGCAGGAAGCACCCACCACCACGGCCGTCTCTCAGGATCCCCACGAGCAACACATGGCATTCCAACGCCGTGTGTCGCAGGGCCAGAAGGGGATGGCAGAGCAGGTGCGGGTGGGGTCCGACCTCATGGCAGCCAAATTAGATGCCATACGTGGGTGTCCAAGTCCCATCAGGGACCACCTACATGCCCTAACGGACACCCACAGTCCACTCCATGGTCTCCAATAATCCATGGCTGACATCGTCGGAGTCATGACTCGCAGACAAGAACAACTGTCTAGTCAGACTGGCTCCAGCGATCTCAGCCGTGAGTTGGCCAACATGGGGAGGAACATGGAGAACATGGAACGGATGCAGGCGGGAAGAATGGCTGCCACGGCTGCACACCAGCGAGATGTAGCAGGGATCTACCATGCCCTGCAGATCCTCATCATGGCAGTGCCGCCACAAGGCCTGGCGCAAATGAATGCTGCTGCCACTACTCCCTCCACATCACCGCCCCCTGATGTGTCAGTGCCTCACAGTGCGGCTGACAATCCACCTCCGGCCCCTGATGTGTCACTGCCACACAGTGCCGCAGACAAAACACCACCACCCACATGTGAGGCACATCACACATAGGAGGACGATGATGAGGATGAATCTGCCGTTGGGCTAAGTAGGAAGCGGTAGCATTCATCTCCGCCATATGGCCTCTTTCTGCTTGGTTCTGCCCTCTGCATCATGCCCAGGAATAACACCCTCCACTGCCCCACTTAACACTCTGCAACCCTCACCTTGGCCCCCGACATGGACTGCTACATTTGTTTAGGCAACCAATGACACAGAAATCAGGCTGCGGACTGAACTCCCTCTCCTACGATGTACTTTTCCCTCCCCAAAGGACCCTGGCTGGCCCTCCATGGGGCAACATTGTAAAGTAGCGTGTGCATGGCCAGGTACTGGTCCACCTTCACCAATCCACCGAATGTGATTAAGACATTCAAATTCACACAGATGAGTCATGTCCATGATCAAGCAAGTATGAAAGTATGGATGTATGTAGGGGCAGTGATTCCAAACAATGGTGCTCCCTGGGAACTGATTTCAATGCGCATGTATGTCCGTGACCCAGATAGACAGTGAGATGACTGGGAATGTGTGAACTAGCTGTGGCCTCATTGCTCCAAAACAACAATCTCGCTATTTCCAAACTTAGCCCCACGTCAATGTATGAAATAGGGCTGTGTGTCACAAAGGCAAAGTCAAAGTTATGTGGAAGCCACAGCTCGGAGCAATGATTGGTTTGAGTGTGGAGCGATTGGACTCCTGGGATGGTCGGTGCGTAAGTGTGAAGGTCATACCATGCAAGTGAACTACGAGCAAGGACTCCTGTGTGTGGCGTGTGTATACGTTGGTCTCTGGTTAGCGATGTGCGTAGTGTGGAGCCATCAGCAGCTGCTATGGTATCACTCAGGGGGTGCCGGGCGCATGCATTCCCAAGGTCGGAGGTGCAGCTGTGCTACCGCCTTCTAGCTCAGACAGAGGGGCCGTCAT
The DNA here is from genome assembly GCA_963921515.1 of Calotriton arnoldi. Lineage (NCBI taxonomy): Eukaryota > Metazoa > Chordata > Amphibia > Caudata > Salamandridae > Calotriton > Calotriton arnoldi. Next base: position 488,287 of record CAWUFW010006084.1, on the reverse strand, counting down.
CCACAATGTTAGTTTGTCATCTGCTTGCATTCTGGAAATGTGATGGGGATTGGGTGGGGGGGATGTCACTGCTTCGCCTTCCGGCATGGTTGAACCCTTACCAGCCATGTACGTGCCCTCACGGTCAGTATTGCATGCTCTGATGTAGCAGTGTTGTTTTGCTGCAGTCTGACATTGATGGGTGCAGGTAGCTGTGAGGAGGCGGTTGACCACTCACCTTGCACCTATTAGCTGGCACTGATTAATACTTTTGATGGATGAAGTCCGTGTACACATGTGACCTGTACATGGCACATTTGACCTGGGGACACCTTGGTGTGTTACACGCAAGGTGGACCTGCTGGCTTCTAGGCTGGTGTGCATCTCCTAATGTTGCTGAGGTGTCCACTGTGCGCCCACATCCCCCTTACGGCCATGTTGTTCATGTTGTGGGACTCGACACACAGGGTGCATATTTGCATCAGGCAGGTATATCTCTGACCACAAATGGCACCCTGTTGTCTTTTCCTGAACACCAATGATGGCCTTCATGTCATGTTCATGTACACGTGGGAAGCTGATGAGTGGCATGACATACTACATGTGACACCCTGATAGGGCATATCGAATACGTGACGCCCTAAACAGCCTCTCGGTACAGAGGTGACATACACACCATCTCTTCTTGCAACATATGCGAATGTTAGCACTCATTGTTGCACTTACACCCGTCAGAGTAATGTGCAAATGCAGAGGACTGACATGCACACGGGGAATGTGTGTTGCTAAGATTTTATTTGCACATGCTGGTCATGTGGTCATCTTGTACTGTGCCATAATTGCTGTGGACAGTCACAAAGTGACATGCTCATGCGAAGAAATTGTTGATGATTGTGTTCCTTCGGGCTATTCCTGCTGCAGCTGCAGTGGGGTGTGGTCCACCTGCATCATCTTCCTCATCATCGTCCGGTGCTTCTGGGACTTGGATCCATGGGGCATTGGTGCGTACACATATGTCGTGCAATACACAACATGCAGTGATCATCTTGCACACTATTTCTCGGCTGTACAATAGTCTTCCGGGGATTGAACCATTTAAAATAGCAGAGTTGGAAAGTTGTAAACCGGGGAGGATTCTTGTAGGAGATATCACAGGTTAATGATTAGGTGCATTAGTGGAATCATTGTGAGTTATGTTTTTATGTTATATATGTTATGTCATGTTATGTTTGTATGGAGGATTATAGAGCACTGTTTGGTGGGTGGGGGCTGGTAATCAATGGAGGATAGGGGGCGAATGGTATTGAACACGCAAGTAGGAGATGGAATCGAGTATTATTTTTAACAACATTGAAATTTTCATTGAAGGGGTAGGGGTTGAAAAAGTTGGTTAATTTACAGTTGCTGCACAAGAATTATTTCGTTTGTCTGACAGATATTCATTTACTATTGTAGATACCCCTGAGGAAGGTCATAAGGACTGAAATGCATTGGGTGATGTTAAGTTTTAACGGAGGATTCGAGTTTCATAACATGCCTGTGATTAGGCCCGGATGGGCAAGTCCTGTGCAAATAAAATGGAAGAAAACCGTGGAACTTCCTACCTTTGATGTGATGGACAAATGTTGAAAAATGAATAGAAATAAACAGACTGAACTTTTTTGAATAATTTTGAGTACGTGAATAATGTTGATCACAAATGTGCATAAGGCTGTGCAACCCTAGGTGACTCGCACAGCGCGCGTCACACCTTTTTTGAGTATTTAGTTACATATGTGCACCCGGGACGGGGCACTAAGAGGGTATGATCGCCAAACTTGAAAAACAATGGAGAAAAAAAGACATGATCACATAAACATGGGTGTGATTTGAGACATTTTCAGTGACTGTCATCTTGTACTGTGCCATGATTGCTGTGGACAGTCACAATGTGACATGCTCATGCGAAGAAATTGTTGATGATTGTGTTCTTTCGGGCTATTCCTGCTGCGGCTGCAGTGGGGTGTGGTCCACCTGCATCATCTTCCTCATCATCGTCCGGTGCTTCTGGGACTTGGATCCATGGGGTATTGGTGCGTACACATATGTTGTGCAATACACAACATGCAGTGATCATCTTGCACACTATTTCTGGGCTGTACAATAGTCTTCCACCGGTGATGTCCAGGCACCTGAAACGTGATTTCAACATGCCAAATGTGCGTTCAACAATGCCCCTGGTGCGTTTGTGGGCCACATTGTACTGCCTCTGGGCCGGGGTGTTCGGGTCTCGGAGGGGTGTCATCATCCACGGGCAGAGTGCATATCCTTGATCACCTGTGAGAGGTAAGTGAGATTAGTGTTAACTGGTGGTTCTGCATGCTGTGTTCGCAGACATAGAAGTTTCGTGGTGTGTGATTTGTGCGACCTTGGGATTCATGTTAGCCATGTATTGCTGCTGGCAAATGTGGTAGGACAATATGTATTACGTAGCCTCACAGCTGCTCCTCCCTCCCACCGAGCCTATTTACTTGAGTGTGCTGCGCGGTTGCATCACTTGCACTCCTACGGCACACCATTGTCATGCCTGTCTGCGCATGTCTGCAGGACTGACAGCAAGACTGTAATGTTGGCCGTTGAAGGTGGGCAGCCACGTGTGTGTAGGCCTATGGTAAGGATAGGGCGGACACAGATGTAGAGTTCTGGCCTGGTTGAATTTGCGCTGATATTAAGGCTAGGCCTTCGGGTCAGGCTGCGGCAATGTAGATACACACACAGCAGTTGGCATGTATGAGCCGAGACCCCGAGCGGTCTCGCGCTCCTTTATTAACCCATTCGGGCGAGGCCGCCCTCCTGGTGCATGCTACATTGCAACATTGTCGATTACAGGCCGGGTGGCGCAGACACTACTACGGAGACACACGCCATAGTCACTTTTGTGGCCAGGCTGGAACTGAACCACGCCCAGAGCCCAGAACTGAACCACGCCCAGAGCCCCGGGCCATTTCTCCGCACTCCTCACATGAGTGCGCCGCCGCCGTGGCGCTGGGATGTCTTGCGCTTCGGAGTACGTCTCTAGACGATCTACCCAGGCTCACCGGCGGCCTGCCTGGGATGGGGGTGGCCCCCTGACTGTGAAGGGTTCCAGTAGCGTTACCGAGGACATGCTGTTGGCTACTGGAGGCGGACTTGTGGGGTAGCCCCTCGGGACAATGACTTGTGGTGCACTGAGTTCGGCCCACCGGAAGAGCTGAGCGGGTGTGCAGCCTGCAATTATGCAGCAGGCCTGGTGGCTGGACGGTGACTTGTGGTGCACTGAGTTAGTGGCACCTGAGGCCCTGCGTCCGGCACAGGCCAACCGCCACGTGGCGATGACTTGTGGTGCACTGAGTTAGGCCCACCGGAAGAGCTGAGCGGGTGTGCATCATGCTATAATGCTGGAGGCTGGACGGTAACTTGTGGTGCACTGAGTTCGGCCCACCGGAAGAGCTGAGCGGGTGTGCAGCCTGTGATGATGCAGTAGGCCTGGAGGGGCGGACTGGAAAGGATGTGTCTGTTACTTGCTGTACCGCAGTGTGGTCAGAAGGCAGGAGTAGCCAACTTGCAACTTCGCGGTGCGGTGCCGCTGGGTGCGCTGGGGGCCTGTTGCGCAGAATCCAGCGATCGGCTGAGGAGGCTGCCAAGCTCCCAGAGCCCGGTCTTGGAGATTGCACCGGCACGTGGTGGGCCCTCTTGGAGAGACGCCGGTGGCGGCAGGTGAGCAGTGAGGTCTGGGTGCGCAGGGGCGGGCATTCACTGCTGGGTGCAGGTCGGGTCTGGGGATCAGCGGGCTGGGGTGCTGCAGGCGCACAGGATCGCGCAGGCACCACCGGTCACGACGGCAGCCTCATGGCAGGGTGAGGGACGCCGCCATGGCAGACACGCCACTGCAGGCGATGATGAGATGTGCGCTGGGTGGCGTGGGACGTAGCCACCTCGTCGCCGGTGTGACTTTGCCCTTTGTAGGTGGTCGGCCACGTGTGTGTAGGCCTATGGTCAGGTTATGGCGGACACAGAGCCACACGCAGTAGTTACTTTGGTGGCCGTCCCGGAAGTGAACCACTCCCTGAGCCCCGGCCTACTTAGTCACTCCCCTACGCTGGACTGGCGTGCGCCGGCCCTGCCCACTACGCTTACGCTTACAGGGGGGCCAACATGGCTACTTGTCCAAGGTGTTCCCCACTGCCTGTGATGACATGGTTGCGTCCACTGTCCACGACACTACAGACTCCAGCAGTATGTGTCCACATGGACATGTCTGTGCTCTGCATACTCAAGACTGTCCAGCACATCACCGCCACACTTGGCATTGTGTACATTGTTATTCATAGGTCCATTGCCTCCTTCGCACAATCGTGGTTCCCACCTCTCCCCACATTCTGCAAATGTGTGGCAGAGGGGCTATGCCTTAGTGTATGGTTTGTCCACATTTCTGGCCCCTCTTACCACGGTTACTTGTGTTGTCGTGTCTGGCAGGTGTGCATGTTGGTTGGCATGTTGAATGTGATTTTGTTACGTGTCCATTCCCACAGTTGTTCATTGTTTGATTGTGGAATTGAGGTGTATGGTGTGTTCCGTTGGTACTTACCAACGAGCAGTCCATTTCCATAGGTGCCATCCTGAAAGCGATGGTTGATGATGGACTGTCGGAAGATGTATGAATCATGCATACTGCCTGGGAAGTTGGTGACGACATTGGTGAACAGTCCCCGGTGGTCCACTATTGCCTGCACATTGATGGAATGCGTGTGCTTCCTGTTGCGGTAATTGTGTGCAGTGTCGGCAGGGGCCACAAGTAGTACATGTGTGCAGTCGATTGCCCCCAACACGTGCGGGAATCCAGCTATGGCGTAGAAGCCTTGCTTGGTCTCCAGCTGTTCCTGCGCAGTGTGGGGGAAGTGAAGGTGCTGGGGTATGAAACTGATGATGGCATCCAGGACAGGTGTGATGGCCTTTGATAGGGCTGGCTGTGAGACTCCTCCGACTCTGGCAGTTGTTGGTTGGAAGGTACCAGAGGCCAACAGTTGCAGCACAGCCAGCAGCTTTCTCTGCGGAGGAATGTTGGTTGTCCGCTGTGTTGGTACCATCAGCCTGTGGGCAATGTGGGTCATGATGCGGAGGATGGTTGTCCTTTTGAGCCTGTAGTGGGCAATGACATCCTCTGGCGTTAAGTCTGTGAGACTGATGCGTTTTCGGAAGGTCCGCTGTCTTGTTCTGCGCTGCCTCGGTGGTGGCCCGGGGGGGTGGTCATGGGGGTGGGGGTGGTCCTGGGGGTGGTGGCGGTGGGTGTTGTGGCCCTCTTGGGTCTCCAAGCTGCATGATTAGTAGCTCCATGGCATCTGTTGGTCTTCAGATGTGGCTCTGGCCTGGGCTCCCTTTGTACTGCAGGTTTTCGTCCTACTTGAGACCAGTAAAAAGCAGGAGTTAAGTCCCTGCTACTAACGCGCCTTATCGCCTGTTTTTGTCCGGCATCGCAAATCTGGCTGGTCGTTGAGAATATCGCAAAGTGGTGTTTTCGTGTGTTTTTGCACGGGAATGCCTACTCTGCATATCATTAGCGTTAATTGTCGCTCTCATCCGTGGCGATGTGTTTTGCGGCAGCTATCACAGGAAAACTGGCGATGTCGGCAGTTTGCACCAGCTTGTGAATAGGGCGATAAGTCTATCGCCACTTTTGCGGCGCTAAAGTGCCGATAAATCGGCGATGACTCCTTGAGAATATGCCCCTATGAGTCTTAGATGCTTACTTGGAAACAAATGTGAGTGTCGCCACTTAGCTGAGATTTCAGACAAGATCGGGGTCAGGTTGCATGGGATTTTTTTTCAGAAATGTTGCAGGATTTATTGCACTGACACTATGGGAGTACTGTCAGCAAAAATACTTCATGCACAGACATTTGCCATTCTAATGTGGCTTGGCGGCTCAAATGTATTTTTATGTTTTTAAGATAAGCCCCCAAAGTGAGAGTTTGTGTTTAAAACAAAATCAAAATCAATACCTCTGACGTGCTCAGAGCTGTAGCCTAGGACAGTGGGGACCATGCTCTATTTTTCCTGTCCAGGACTGCCATGCTTTATGTACAGTGCCTGGGCAGAAAAAAAATGTTTCAGAAGCCTTGCCTTAAACAAGGAAGGCCTTCGGACACTATGAAGAGTTTGGAAAAAATAGTATGTACCTACATCTAAAAGAGTGATGGAAACTACAGGTTAGTGGGGACATCTGCCCATGTCACACTGACGTCCCTAGACCACTCTCCCTCAATTGGTAGCATTCATCTACTGTATTTTGATAAAGGGGCAAACATCCGATATGTTCCTTGGGGGGTACCCCATACAGAGGGCAGATTTGTAACTCCCTGGTACAAGGAATTAGTCAATGTGTCAATACGAATTAGAAACACAGCTGGACTGCAACCCATACAAAACCCACTGAGCAATACCATATAGCAAATATTTCCTGTCCCACAAGATGAGTTAAGGGACACAGTGAAACTCCAAATCCTCTTTCATTAATGAATAGCACACACAAGAATGGCACTAAAAAGCAGGACATGTATTTTAAAATGTTTATTTTAAAATTCTAATCCAATGTATAAAATATTAATGGTAGCCACACAGAATATGAAAAGTAATGCAGAATAACATGTCATAGAAAATTAAAAAAACAAGGAAAACTCTAAAATTGTTATTGAGCTGATTTGTCCTAACACCCTCAAGCTATTTCTAAGCGCTACACCGAGTTTTAACAAGCCGGTTTTTGCATTTCAGAGATGGTTCTCACAGCATTTCTGTGTTTTCGTTAGGAAACAGCAAGTTAGCTATTTCCTATAGCAACTTGTTCAAGGCAGGAACAGCCACTTCTTCCAGCTCTCCTTTCCATACAAAAGTTGATGCTGCAACTGCCATGACCTCTGTTCAATAGTCCCTCTCTCAAAGATGTTTGATACCTGGGTTTTATATGATCTGATTATCGATCTTATATTTCGAAAAAAAATGAAGGAAGTAGCAGACACTAAACCAGTATTAGATTAAAAAAAATGATGGCAACAAATTGCATCAACTCTGTTATAATAATGATAAACATATGCATCGGGTGATGACATTTGTAGCAATTTCCACCACCGAAAAGCAAGCAGTTCTCCTCCTCCATTGTCTCTTACCAAAAGGACTCAGTAAAATCACACCAGCAATATTCGGGTAGCTATACAAACTTAATTTGTTGTTATTTTCGACATCTGGGAGGCTCACTGACACAGAAAAAACCTCACAAGAAACATTTACTGCTTGTACTAGTCTTGTGCTGTATCTTGCCAAAAAAATTCACACAAAGTGCGCACTTAGTCAAAGAATTCACTAAGGTATTTCCAAACCATGTTTCTCTCTAAAAGGATACATTTCCCAAAATCTTTGTGGAGTATTTAAAAAATATACGATTTTAAACACCCCGAGCTACCTACTGCCAAATAACACTGTTGATCTTTCTCAATCAATTACACTCTTCAACACTGTCACTTTGTGGATTCCCGCATTGGTGTTCACTGCTTTGCCTGGTCTACGGGCTACACACACGTGCTCTATACTTCTAGCCTTAATCACTAATATAATATTTCTTAACAAGCAAAAGGAGGTCATTCCACACACTTGTGGTAGCAAGGCTACCTTCCCTCTACTGCTACCCAGCACATTTGCTCTCGTTTCATGTAGAGATGTCCTGTGCAGGGCTGAACCAAGGAATACAAGTAGTTCTGTAAAATGTTTTACCCCAGCCCCTATTACATCACGTTAGAGTGGGAGAAAATCTGTTCTCATTGGAATCAATCAATCAATCAGGGGTTTGTTAAAGCGCAACTACTCACCCGTAAGGGTCTCAAGGCGCTAGGGGTGGGGGGGGGGGGGGTGCAGGTTCCATTCCATCAAGGAGGGGGTCTGTCGAAGAGCCAGGTTTTGAGATTTCTTGCGAAGATGGGGAGCGATGTTGTCTGTCTGAGGTGGAGCGGAAGGGCGTTCCATGCTTTGGGCGCGAGGAAGGAGAAGGAGCGACCTCCCGATCTGGTCATTCTGGTGCGGGGGACCACGGCGTAGAAGAGCTGGGCTGATCGTAGGGTCCTTTGCGGTGCGTGGAATTTGAGTCGGCTGTTCAGGTATGCTGGTCCGGTGCCGCGGAGGGCCTTGTGTGCGTGGGTGAGCATCTTGAAGGTGATTCTTGCCTCGACGGGGAGCCAGTGGAGTGTGCGCAGGTGCAGGGAGAAGTGGCACTGTTTTGGCAGGTTGAGGACCAGTCTTGCGGCGGCGTTCTGGATGTTCTGTAGCTTGCGGGTGACCATTCCTTTAATGGGGCGGGGCCAAGACTGATATACATACGATACATATGATCGCCCATTGTAGGTAATGGTGCATGCGAGCTGAAAGACGAAGAAATAGGTCAGAATACTGACCACCAGCTCGGTAATTCAAGCCTTCTCTCCATTACAGGGGCTCTGCTTCATGTTTTTTCCAGGGTGATGTTTCCCTATTAACGTCATGGCCTCCCTTTCAGTGTGCCCGTGGAATCACCCCCTGGTGCATGGCTCAACCTTTCATCCTCCTGCAGCTGGCACAGAATTATCAGGCCTGTGGGGGAGGCCTATTAGGAGTTGGCATGGAGGTTTTCAAGGACTGGCCCCCTTCCAAAGTGTGGCAGACCACACAACTCACACATGCCGTCAGCGCGACTGTGACCATTCGAAGCGCAGATTGGTGACCACCTGTCACGTGCTGTCCACATGCGCACCACCTAAGACTGTGGTGAGATAGACCACATATTTGTTGCTGATAGGATACATTGGGGGAGAGGATGTGGTCTGACGGCTAGATTGCCGACTTTGGAGCTGGGAAACCAATGTTCGAGCCTCGGGATCGCGTCCACAACCTGTGGTTCTGGGCAAGTCACTTAATCTCCATGTGCCTACTAAACAGGCATTGGCATAGCCAATAGGTCTCGCCTTTGGGACCTTATAAGTGGTTAGTCATGCAGCACATTATCCTGGGTGCTGTGCCGCCATGGATTAAAGCATTGTCGGGCTTGCCAGCAAAGAATGTCATCCAGCTTCAACTGTGTAGGGGACAAGACGTTAAAAAATAATAATAAAATAAAAACAAAACACAATATTACTTCTCAGGCACTATAGGTCTTAGAAAATGTTTAACTTTTAAACTGATTGCCAAAGAATGTTACATTTAATTGTTTCCAACAGAAAGGGGGACGGGGAGATTAGGGTCTTCTAAGTAATTAATGCATAGTTGAAAAAGAGCAGGAAGTCTAACAAGATGCTTACACAACTTTTTGTAACGGAACATCAGACTTTGCACCACTGGACCAGCATTTGCAGATTGGAGGAGAAGTGATTTAGGAATAATTGTAATCAATGCTAAACGCATAAATATGCAACGTGGTACTGGGTAATTCTAAAATTAGTTAAATATGTAGAGAAATAAGATTTACATACAGTGGTTGTTGTGCCTTCCCGGTCCATAAAGTACAGCCATATTTTGTTGTTGATCCATTAAGAAAATTACGTTTTCTTATTTTTCTTTTACTTGGCACCCCAGAGGGGTGGGGACATAAAGCTGCCACTTTACCTTTCCTCATGAAAGGGCAGCTCACAAACTGAATTATATGCTAGATATTGTAAAATGTGATGCAATAAAAAGATTAGGTTTTAGAGATGAGTGAAAGGAGCTTGGAGTCAGATTATGGGCGGCTGGAACCCAGATGAGAGGTGAGTAACAGTTAAGATAAGATGAACACAGTGAAGAATTAAGTTATGTTTTGTTAAGTGTACTTTTAAAACACGGACCTCGCCCAGGAAGGTAGCCTAGCACTGGTGAGAAAGGGGAGATGCTGCCCTGGTTGGGACCTACGTGAAGATTCAGGTTTTCAGTTTCTTCCTGAATTCAAGGACTGAGCTGGCAGCCCTAATGTGAAGAAGGGAGTTCGTTCCAGGCTTTTGGAGCCAGTAATGTTAATGGTAATGTTTTTAAAGATATAGCCTGGAGTTAAGGGAACGAGGAGCAGGGCAGTGAGCGAACTAAAGGGTCAAGAAGCAGAGAGGGGTGTGATTGATCAGAGACAAAAAGGAGCACAGGAGAAGGGGTAGTGTGTGAGGAAAAAGGACAGAGAGCTGTGAGGGCAGCGTGTGAGCAGAATTGGCTGGGAGTGCAGACAGCATTGAGTTTTAAGATAGGGTAGAGAAGAGAGGCAGTAGTGTATGAACGGGGGCAGTTTGTGAACAGAAAAGGCAGAGAGGGCAGTGATGTTCAGCGATGGCATGCAGCAGATGAGGCACAGTGCGAAAAGAAGAGAAAAGGGAGCAGGGTGGAGCGAGTGTGTGAGCGAAGGAAAAGGCCGAGATTTGGCAATGAAAATAATGCCGTGGAATAATCTTAACATGCATCACAATTAACACATTTCAGAAGTGGGTAAGCCTGCTGTATTCCAATACTCCCTATAGTTTTTACCACATTATATATTTAAAATTGCAAAATGTGTTCTGCGCCGTACCAATAATTTTGTGAACCCAGCTCCCATGACCATAACCCAACACGAAAATAAACAGAGGTACAGGTATTTACGTTTTTTGCAGGTTCTTATAGCGCAAGCTCGACCCGCGGGTATCGGAGCGCTGTACACGAGCATCAGTTACATTACACAAGGTCACTTTTTTTTCGAATTCGAACCTGGCTCCCGTTCCAACTCGACAGCTCTGGCCACAACGCCACATCCCCTACCATACTTCCCGTTTCCTACAGTGAAGTGTCAGTGATGCTCTCTCGTTCGAAGTATTTCACCCAAGGTTGCAGCAGTGCATGCCGCACAATATGAAGCAAAAGGACAACACAGACACGGTGAGTGTGCTGTTTGCATACAGCAGCACAGTACGTACACGAGACAAATAACATTTCAGAGGAAGGAAATGTCAACATCACGGATGAAATCGATAAATGTGCGTGGGTGTTACACCGCTGACACTATTCTAAACCAACTAACAAAAATGTTTAGCTAATCATTGGGGAGAGGAGGATGGGAGATTAAGTGTTTTACGGTGTGAGGGGAGATACGGGCATATTGGAAGGAGTTTTAGTATTCAGTATTAGTTTAAAAAAGTGCTTTTATTAATGTTTCGCAAAGTATCAAGTTTTATTTGAGTAACCTGATCCTGGAATGCAGCCCCAAGATAGCCCCACAGTTGTTTATGGAACTCAAAACCAGCGCGGTGGCGAAAGTCAAAGCGCCCGCGCTGGGTAAATTAGTAACAGTAACCTGATCCTGGAATGCAGCCTGGCACACTGCGCGCCGCTGCTCACTCCGCTCGCTCCCGAGACACATAGGCTATGGGAGTGAACATTTAAAGAAAAGGCGGGACATACCCACGCCTTTGGCCATTTGCGTGCTTTCATTTGTGAAAGCCATACGAAATGGCCCATAAAATGTGTGGGTGTAAACAAATCCACACGGAAAAGCCTCTAGGAAGTTGGGAGTGCTTACAAGAATCCTCCCCATAGGGTAGCGCATGCGCGCTGCGTTAGGCTCGACCGAAAAATGAATGTGTCCTTGTGTAACGTAACCGGTGCTCATGTAAAGCGCGCCAATACCTTTGGGTCGAGTTTGCGCTATATAACTATACAAAAAAAAAATATATATATATATGGATCCAGTGTGCTTGACGGACTGGCCCTCAGTGGGAACTTGCGTCTGCGGCAGAGTGAGTGTTAGATTCAGTTAACAACTATGTTCACATAGGTCATATTTACCTATGCACTGATTTTAGATGTGCTATTTTCCAAGATGCAAACCATAAACCTCATGGTATTTGCCTACAGCAGGTAAAATATGACGTCAATCACATTGGCAAATAGCAGAGTGATCAAATCTAGCCATTGTTCTAGGGCGCACACATAGAATTGATGTGCTGTTTGCAAAATCATCCGCACTATGTTTGAACTACTGTGAACATGTAGGCATAGGGCGAGGCAGGGCTTTAAGTGGGCCGGATCCCTCCGGTGCTCAGCACCGACAGTTCTAAAAAGCAGGTTCTGAGACGGGTCCCTATCGGGCTCTCCGTTTTTGGCCTCACCCTAAGGATGAAAAAAAAATCTTAACTCTGGAGCAGTACCTGTCTTCACTGCCTTTGATGTAACTTCGAAGAGACTCGTTGTAGGTCTTTCATAGTCTCATCATTTCAGAACGGAATCATTTTCAATATTATATGCAACGAAGCCATAGTTGTAGCTTATTTTTCTTATTCAACAAACGAGCATTGACAAAGCCAATAGTCCTGGCTTGTAGGTATAATGCTACTTGCTGTATGATATAGATATCTTCATGCAATGACAGAAACAGCAAAATGCTAGGGGGGCGGCACACTATGCTAAGGACAGGTTTTAGCTTGGGTGTTTTTAAGCCACGCCCTTAACTACATAGACCACGCCCATTTGAGAGAACCCCCCCCTCCAACTTTTTTCATCCCACTTAATTTTCTGGAGCGAGGGATCTGAAATTACCAAATAGGCAAACAGCTCATGTGCATTTAGGACAAATACCATATGACTTGCAATCCACTTTCAAGCACCTCCAGGATTTTGCAACCAAAACGAAATTAGCTGCTGAAAAGTAATCAATACCAAAGCCTACATTTTCTCGTCAACAAAAACATTAAGGGAACTTCAGGATATGCAAACCCAAACTTTGTTTAAGTCTAAGAGGAGGCAACCATGCACTCTCTCTCAGTTAAACAAAGAATTAGGCCCACACATATACTTAATCCCTGAAAAATCTCATGAAATTTGCAGATCTCATGTCCTGCACAGTTTGCAAAACTTCACATCACTCCTACAAGCGGGAGACTGGTTTGAGCATAAGATATCTTGCAGGAGACATTTTCTCCCTGAGTTGGTCTCATGCTGGCATCTTATCTGGCTTTTGAATGTGGGGTTTGCCCTCAGAATCAATTTCCCAGCGAGATACAATTTCAAACGATTTTGCTAAATAATTGCGATTTCAAAGCCCTGCACTAATTAATTTCAAATGATTGTGTCCCAAGATCAGATCTTTCTGATCAGAGAATCCACTTTATCCCCATAAACTACTCCATGTCTGCACAACAAGAGGCAGAGACTCCTGGAGAACAAATCAGCTGATCGGGTGTTTGACATGCTCCTAGCTGGCATAATCATTGAAGTCATAGGGATGTTACAAACCCATGCAATACACCTAAAATTACTAATATTAGTTATATATTCTTACCATAAATGCAAATGCCTAAACCTTTCTAAAGTCAATGCATCTTTGCTTCAGTGATTATTCAGTTAATTATTACAATGGATTATATCTATTACAGTTTACCTGAAAGCACGTAATGCAAGCAATAGTTGATTTGATATGTTGTGTAATGATAGTAGCGTATATAATACTGATTCACATTGTTATTGACATTGTACCTCAAAAGAGCGGAACAAGCAATATGTAAAGATACACTGCTGACATAAATATACATTTGATCAGATTATTGACTCAATAAAATCTAAACAGAAAAGATGAACAGGTGTTCACCTGAAATGACAATGCCACCTACCTCCTTCCACGATCATGACTGCCTGTGTTGTCTGCATTGTACTTGAGAAGAGGAGGCTGGCTGCTGAATCTACCTCACATCCCTGCACTGCTGCTGTGAGTACTGTGGAGAGTGAGTGAATGAGTGGTCAAGTGTGCCTTGGAAGCTTGCACTGCTTCTTGCCGGAAAGTAGTGTTTCGATTCACCCTACAAAGCCCAAAACAAATGGTTTTGCCTGTGCTTGTTTAATTTCTGTCACTGAATAGCTGAGGGCATGGAGAGTACAATTGCCACTGCCATACAAGAACAGGTAGCATAACAAGATTGAAAAGTCCAAATCCAGTAAAGGGAACCTTGCCAAAACATAATCAAATATTGAGCAAACATAGGCAGCAGTGGAATTTAGAGGAATTGGCTTAGCAGGGAACCATAAGATGGTAATGAGAAGCAGGCTACTGTTATGTTTTTTAAAGTGTTATGTAAACAGACCCAGTACGTCCTTCATGGCCCTGTGACAAGCACAGATACATAATTATCAATTCGGAGCAGAAGGATCAGACAAATTATGACCGACGCATTCTCCCAAGCTTACCTGGAGAAAATGAATATTGGACACGTAACAATGCCAGAGAATGTCAGACATATTTAATTTATTGCAGGGAGTTTGGGCAAACTACACTGTGATGTTTAAAAGTTTTTTTATAAGTTTTAGTGCAGAACAAATGAAAATAAAATATTGCAGGCACAATAATATCGTAGTGAGAGTGTAAGATCAAAATATGAATATTATAACAGCTGACAACTTGTTGAATGGTACATTTTCAAGGGTCCTTACAGGGCTAATCTTTAAGCATCATAGACTTTGCCGAAATCGGGGTCAGTATTTCAGTCGAGTAAACACTCAGGGGCTTATATATGAGAGGCTTGCGCCACCTGAGTGTCACTTTTTTGATGTTCCGGTGGCGCAAGCCTCTCAATTATAGCTATGAGGCCACGCAACGCCACTTTGCGTGGCTACGCATGGCCTCATAGAAATGGAGTAAGACAAAGCAGCAGAAGTTGCTGCTTTGCCTTACTATGCGCCAAGGAGGCAATCAATGGGCATTGCCGTGGATGTTCCCAAGCAATACTCCTGGATTTTGACCCTGCCCCAGATTTACAAAATCATGTAAACCTGAGGCAGCACCAAAACCCTGCGCCCCCCCAGAGCAGGAGTAACGAAGAGAAATGTTTTAATTTCTTCTTGTTTTGTCCTCTTTCCATATGTGCTGCGAACGAGGAAAGTGCCTGGCATGTACTCTTTTTGTGCAGGAAGGTGCCCTTTCCTGCACAAAACAATCCTGCCAACAACACAGACACCCTTGCACCGTGGTGCAAGGATGCCTACATTGGCACTAGGCACCAAATTGTGTGCCGGCTTAGGCAGAAAGGACAGTAATGCACCATATCTTGAAATGAAATGAAATGAAATTTGTACTTGTAAAGCGCACTTATACCCCCAAAGGGGTGTCCTGGCGCTGTACGCATACCGCTGTGGAACCCTTCCTGGCTTTTCCCTGTGAAATGTCCACTCCTGGGCACCCCCAGGGTGAAGCTAGGCATCCCAGCGCTGTTGGGGCCGTTGTGGAGATTAAGCAAGCTATTGCCCAGAGTTGCAGAGTGGGACCCATGATTAGAATAGGCACTGAGGCGAGAATTATCAGGTCCGAGGAAATTGAGCCCAAGACCCGCCGAGGCGGGAATTGAACCCTGGTCCCGGGCCAGACCTCTGCATCAGGGTCTGCCGCTCTAACCATTGAGCCACACTTCTCCACTACGGTGCATTCCTGCACTTTCGAATTGGTGTAAGGCAGCACAGCAAAAAGACTTGGGGTGCTGCCCTTCGCCAAATTTTTGTCGATGAGGCCCTCAGTTGTACCTGTGTTCATTTATGTTTTCGAGTCTGTAGCCATGTCTGCAAGACAAGGATAAGTTATGCCTCTACAATAGGAAATATTATGAGACAAACAGCTCAGATGGCCTTGGATGGCTCAAGTCAGAGTCACCCTGCTCTGTTATATGGATTGTCAATCAAAGTCCCACTTGTTCTTTCTGAGTGGGATGAGAAAAGCTATTATATACTATGTAGGTTGTTTATTTTCAGAAAATAATCTTTGTGATCGTGGGGTCAGTTCACCATCTATGCAAATGAAAACACTGTTATATGAACTGGGCATATATTATAAAAACACTCAATTAATGTATTGCACATTGTTACAAAATAATGAAAACTATTGTATTAGATATTAAAAAAAAATAATGACTACTTTGACCTAAGTCAATGATGTACATGCTAATTTTATGGAGGTTCTAAAAGACATTCAGAACTAAATACTTGACTGTATTTAGGACTAGAGCAAGCTCTAGGTAAGTTTAGCAGGCAGCCATGAGCATCAGAGGAAGCTCTAAGAGCAGCCAGGAGTGGTGGAGAAAACTCTAGGAGCAGCCATGAGGAGCAAAGGAAGCTCTAAGAGCAGCCACGAGGGGGAAGGAAGCTCTAAGAGCAGCCACGAGAGGCGGAAGGAGCTCTAAGAGCAGCCATGAGCAGCGGAGGGAGCTCTAAGAGAAGCCACGAGGGGCGGAGAAAGCTCTAAGAGCAGCCACGAGCGGCGGAGGGAGCTCTAAGAGCAGCATTGAGCATCAGAGGTAGCTCTAAGAGCAGCCAGGAGTGGTGGAGGAAACTCTAGGAGCAGCCATGAGGGGCAAAGGAAGCTCGAAGAGCAGCCACGAGGGGGGAAGGAAGCTCTAAGAGCAGCCAGGAGAGGCAGAAGGAGCTCTAAGAGAATGCCACGAGCAGCGGAGGGAGCTCTAAGAGCAGCC
This sequence comes from Calotriton arnoldi, assembly GCA_963921515.1. NCBI lineage: Eukaryota > Metazoa > Chordata > Amphibia > Caudata > Salamandridae > Calotriton > Calotriton arnoldi. Next base: position 471,842 of record CAWUFW010006084.1, on the reverse strand, counting down.
ACGAGCGGCGGAGGGAGCTCTAAGAGCAGCCATGAGGGGAGGAGGAAGCTCTAAGAGCAGCCATGAGGGGAGGAGGAAGCTCCAAGAGCAGCCATGGGGGGCAAAGGGAGCTCTAAGAGCAGCCATGAAGGGGGGAAGGAGCTCTAAGAGAAGCCACGAGGGGCGGAGGAAGCTCTAAGAGCAGCCATGAGGGGAGGAGGAAGCTCCAAGAGCAGCCATGGGGGGCAAAGGGAGCTCTAAGAGCAGCCATGAAGGGGGGAAGGAGCTCTAAGAGCTGTCATGAGGGGCAGAGGGAGCTCTAAGAGCAGCCACGAGAGGGTGGAGGAAGCTCTAAAAGCAGCCGCGAGGGGAGCGCTAAGAGCAGCCATGAGGGGCGAAAGGAGCTCTAAGAGCAGTCACGAGGGGCAAAGGGAGCTCTAAGAGCAGCCACGAGAGGGTGGAGGAAGCTCTAAGAGCAGCCACGAGGAGAGCCTAAGAGCAGCCACGAGGGCAGCCTCGATAGGAGTTAGGAGCTCTAAGAGCAGCCATGAGGGGCAGAGGAAGCTCTAAGAGCAGCCACGAGGAGAGCCTAAGAGCAGCCACGAGGGAGGAAAGAGCTTTAAAAGCAGTCACGAGGGGAGAGGGAGCTCTAAGAGCAGCCACGAGGGGCGGCAGGAGCTCTAAGAGCAGCCACGAGGGGCGGAGGGAGCTAAGAGCAGCCATGGGAGGTGTAAGGAACTCTAAGAGCAGCCACGAAGGTCGGAGGGAGCTCTAAGAGCAGCACCAGTGGCACTAGGTGGGAGAGGTAGAGCAGGCACCTCAGAAAAGCAGTGCACATAACCTTGGGAAACCTTAGGATGCAGAGCAGGTGGCCTTCAAATGCAGAATCAGGTGTGTCTTTATTGCAGTAGGTAACTGAGTTCATAGTCTGGTAAACTCTTCTCTGTCTCCTTGGCATGACTGTCCTATAAGAAAGATACTTCTTTTAAAATCTGGTGAATTAAACTGGATTTTGCAAGAACTGTTCAAATGTGAGTCTGGTTCTCCTGATAATGATGCAATGGTATTCCGAAAGGTGGAGCCATTCAACCCTGTAAACTGATATACTTTCCCCTAAATGCTTTCATGGAGTAGAGGTGCAACGCAGTGGGTGCATCATTTTGAGATGAAAGCACATGAACTTTGTTCACACCATTCAGATGTGGGGTGTGGCTTGCTGTTAGCTTCTTAACATGGTGCATGCATTTATAAAGGGCACGTTCACCCCTAGGCAGCTTGTCAATGAAAGACAGATGTTTATTACTCAAAACATTGGGGCTCATTTCATCAACCTCTGAAGGGTAAAATGCAGAATGAACCTGTCAATATTTGAAACGGTGAGTATGAGGTCAGACACAGATCACTGGAGTGGGTTAATTAGTCAGCTGACCAGCAGAACTGGCACAGGTAGAGGTGTAATAATATCCCCCGCAGCCCCCATGGTGCGGGGGGGCAACGATTTCCAGGGGGCACTTGAGTTCCAGGGGGCCCCCTCCGTCACAGTGCATGGGTAGCTGGCCGCTGGCCTGAGAGCTCCTGACTAGTCCAGAGCGTGGGTAGCCCCTTCGTGTACTTTGCAGGGTGCACCCCTCCAGTTTATTACATCACTGGGCGCAGGAAAAGCAGCAGAACACCACTGTGCATTGTATGGCAGGGTAAGACGCAGTGGTTGAAAGAGGTGTCGCTGTCAGGAAAGACAACTCCCTTTAATGATCATTGCTCTAAGGTCTAGGCTGAATACAGCCACTTTACTGGGCCCCAGTGCTGTTTCTACTGACAGAAACAACAGCTAGATAGGACCCTGCATTTTTCCTTCATACGAGAAAATAGTTTAATCCGGAACTGGTTGTATGATACAACCGCCCATGCCTAAACCACTCATGCCTTAATAACGCATGCCTGTACCACGCATGCCTGTACCACACATGCCTTTACAACAAATTTTGTTGTAAGAGCATATTTGCTGAAAAGGATATGCGCGGTAAAGTGCATATCCTAGCCCACCTGCCCTGCACCCTAACACCCGATACCCCAGCCCTATAATCCACCCTGCCCAGCCCTTAAAACTACCCTGACCCCTCACCATAAGCACTAATACTCTGTCCCTGCCCCAAAAAACTACCCCAAACCCCCACCCTGAGCCCTAAAACCAACCCGTCTGCCCGTAAAACTACCCCTTCCTCTCCACATGCCCTGAGGCCTAAAACCCTGTCCTCTGCCAAAAACTATCCCAACCCCAGACCCCCACTCTAAGTCCCAAAACTGACCCCCACCCTGCCGTTAAAGCTACCCCTTTCCCCAGCCCTGAGGCCTAAAACCCTGCCCCTGCTGAAAACTACCCTGACCTCCGTCCCCTTCCCTGAGCCCTAAAACTGACCCCCACCCTGCCCATAAAACTACCCCTTTCTCTTCCCCCTGCCCTGAGGCCTAAAACACTGCCCCAGCCCTTAAACCTACCCTGACCCCCCCTGAGCACTAATACCCTGCCCCTACCAAAAAAACTATTCCAACACCCCCACCCTGAGCCCTAAAAGCCCCCCACCCCTAAAAACTACCCCCCCCCAATCCGGCTCCAGTCCAACTTCCCTGGTCGCGTCTGGAGCTTCCTGTCCCTATGCTTCCTGGTCCTTTCCCCACCCATCCAGACATCTAGCCATATGCGTGGTTAAGACAGATGTCTTAACCACGCATATGCGTGGTTAAGGTGAATGCATTGTTTAGGCAATCGTACTGCTTGCGGGGAAATGGCACGTGCGGCTCAGTCTGCATTGTAAAGGCCATTTCCCGGGGGTGGAGCCTAGCCGCACAGCAAGATGGCTGCTCAGTGAGGGTCTCTGCCGGCTGAAATCCAAAATCTGCTAAAATCCGTGTCCATCGACAGACAAAATGTGCACATGAGAGCCTTTAGCGAATGCTGCTGCCCTCAGTGTGCGGCTGATAAGCGGAACTGAGATCTGCCCGCAACACTGCGATGAAGACGATATCCAAGGCCTGGGCGGGCCACGAGGGAGCCAGGACCCGCTGCGGCGTAGCTGCGCTGTCGAACCGTAATGAAGATTGCCTGCCGGAGGTGACGGGACCCTGAGGCGCGACCGGTCGGGAGATAAGAGGCAGCGAGTGAGGCCGAAATCGATGCACAGCTGATCGGTGGAGAGACAGGGTCCAACCGGATGCAGAAGAGCGGCGACGATGAGAAGACTGGGACCCGGGAGGCTGGCCAGCTGTGGCGTCCGCCTGGTCCAATGGTAAGATACAGTCGTGGAACTGGTCGGGCCAGGGTAGTCGTGGCTGGGTAGTTGGCTATATCCTGCCCAAGGAGCAGAGAGTGGGCTGCACATCACCATGCCTGAAGGCCCGGGGTGAAGCGGACGGGATCCACAAGCTTTACTTCCTGACGCTCAGATCCCTTGGTCCTATACGGCCATTCTAAACACCGGAGGCGCTCTTGATGGGGATGATGGGGCCCGAGATAGGAGCGACGGAGGGTCAGGTCCCCCCACCTTTAATGAAGCCAGAGGGGACATGGGAGTGTAGGCCAGCTCAGCCCAATGGAGGGCTCTACTGTGAAGTCCAAACTTAAATTTTTGAAGCGCGGGTAGCTGCTGGCCTCCCCAATCCACAGCGAAGTAATTAAACAGCACTACGGCCCCCATGCTGGCAGGCAGATTCTGATGCACCTGGGCCAGGAGCACAGCATGCGGCAAACTTGTACCATGGAGAATTCTGACACCAGGCAGGCCCGGCTCCCCTTTGAAAGTCATAAAAAAGAAACTGGTCAACCGGAGTCACAGCAACAAGTAGTCAGCCAAGCTGCCCCCTCTGAAAAAAGACACTCAGGATGTGGACATTATTGAGATCTTGGTGGAGGTCAAATCTAGTAATATAGATGCCAAAGTTGACCTTATGGCCAGCTGACTAGATAGAATGAAGGAAAGGGTGAATAAACATGATGACTGGTTGGTTCAGCTTGAGACCAGGGTCTCTGATATAGAAGGCGACCAGGCAAAAGGCAACAAACAGCTACTTAAGATGAAGAATAGCCTTAATGTAATCAGAGCTAAGAATGAAGATTTGGAGACTCGCTCGAGATGCAACAACCTGAGAATTATTGGGTCCTGGAGTCCACGGCCATAGACGAGATGGAGGACTACGTAACGAACATGATCTGAGACCTGTTCAGAGAGGCCTTGTCCCCTATACACATAAATGAGCGTGACCACCGATCCTTGGCACCCAGAATGCCACCGGGCACACCAGATCGCCCTATTATCGACGGCATCCTGAACAAACTTTAAAGACAGGGGCACAGTGCTACGACTCTCCAGAGAACGCAGAAACCTGCAATATCAAGGGAACAAGATCTCTTTTTACCCGGACTTCACCATTACTGTCCAGACTGCCCGCAAGAAGTCCCTGTCAGCCAAGAGAATTCTCTAAAAGCTGAGATAAAGTATGCCTCTTCTACCCTGCCGAATTGAGAGTGATGCAGGAGGGCAGAGCCCACCACTTCACTGATGCTAAAGCTGTATTTAAATTTGCCAAAGGATTGTCTGCAAAATCGCACCAGAACTTCCAGCGGAATCAGGAACATGATAACCTGGACGATAATGACTGAACTCGGACTCTTTACTGATCTATGCACGTAGCAGGGCTAATGTTAGATGCGACATCCAGAGGAGGACTTCATTGCAATGTCCAACGTCTAAGTATTCTTGCGCTACCGCAGATGGAATTACTTGAGGGGTGTAACCCACTGTTTCAGCCACCCAGCCAAGAAAAGACTGGGGTGTTCGCGAGGCTCTACTTTGCCCTCTGGGATAAATCCCACACCAGTTAACTCTAGTGGGGGGAGATTTTGCGTAGGGGAAGGGGACCAGATGCTCAACCTAGTTTGGGGATTGGAGTGGGAGGAGGGGGGGTGTTTTCTCACTCCTTCATTGTTCCAGGAGTGTGTTTTTTTGTTCATGTTCTAGAGCAGACCCCTGTCATGTACACACATGTAAAATGCACCAATATAGTGTCTAAATCCTTTAGAGACCAGGCATCCACGGCGCACTTACAATGACCGCAGGTCTTGAGTTGCAGGCGTGGAACATTATACACAGGCCAATATAACAGGTTGTTGATGAAGATGCTCTGCCACCAAGATATATCTCCCCTCTGTGTCGATATTGGTCTGGGTAAGTGTTGAAATATTCAGTTAGGTCCTCCTCTCACGTCGCACTGCTAGAGTGATAGAGGGTGGAGTAAAAAGAGGAACAGTAGAGGACTAAACGACCCCAGGAAGTCCTGCCTGGTCCACACATATCTCAACAGGCATCACATAGATATTTGCTTCCTTCAGGAACTTTACCTCACCCCCTCCACTACCTCCCGCCTCAAAGCACGATGGTGTGCAGAGGTACACTCTTCTCTATATTCCAGTTATGTCCGGGGTACTGCAATACTTGTATGAAAGGGAATCACATGGACACTTACCCAGACCAAGAGCGACACAGAAGGGAGATATATCGTGGGGGCAGGGCATCTTCATCAACAACCTGTTATACTGGCCTGTGTATATGACCCCAACACGGACAACCCCGTGAGCTATGGCATCAAATAGCGAAAATGGGCCACGGAGCCATCCTTTGGGGCAGGGACTTTAACGTGGTGCTTGATCCTGGATTGGATAGATTGGGTGCTGTCCGGTGTCCACACCCCAAGGCAGCGGCGCAGCTCCACACCAAGATACATGACTTCCATCTAACCGACATATGGAGACATAAGCACGGGGATTGCAGAGAGGGGACCTTTGTGACACCAGCACATGAGGCTTGGTCACGCATAGACTACTGACTGACTACTCAAGATGTACTCACCTGAACAACCGCTGTGACCCATCACCCCAGAACATTGTCAGATCATGCCCCGGTACTCCTGGAAGTTGCCTTCCCATTGGCGACTGCGTGTGCGTTTACATAGCACCTACTGCCAGGAGCATTGCGGGACTACGTGTTCTGCACCGAAATACACACAGCCAATACAGAATACTTTGCAACTAACGAGGGCTCGGTTAGCTCTCTGCAGACACTTTGGCAGGACTTCAAGACTGTATTGCAAAGCAGCCAGGAGTGCTAAAAGCGATTAGATCGAGTCTTGCTCAGCTAGATCGAGATCTGCGCGAACTCGAAACGAGGTACTGTAGTATGCGTTCTCCTGCTATCTTTGCATCTATACATGAGAAACTCACGGAGTATGAGGAGGAGGCAAACCTGGAGCTCCACTACCTAACCTGCGAATTCCAAGCGCGGTGTAGTATCTGCACTGCATCCTTCACAGCCTCTGACTTGTTCCTGTAGAATGTTCATGTTGTTATGATGCATTAGAATGTTCTCTGACTCCCTGATGTCAGTTGAGAGCTGAGGCTGAGCGGGTAGGAACCTGCTCCTGGTGGGGTTCATTGGATCCATCTTGTTCACTTCATATTCATTCTCCTCAAATGTACTTACCTGGAATCAACCTGATTATCTACCATTCGGACTGAATACTTGATTCATTACCCATCACTACAATTTGGCGACGAGGATGGGATGCAGTGCAGATACTACACGCGGCCATACAGGGAAGGCGAACTTGCTAGTAAGACGCTGGCAGATATGCTCCGTACTCCCAGGGCCCATGATTACATTGCGGAAGATGAACAGTAGATATGTCAAAACTCCCCCGGACCATACTTGACACAATGTCCTCTTTTTACTCCACTCTCTTTCACGAGTGCAGGACCTAACTGAATATTTTGATATGATACAGCTATTGTTGACTTGATGATGGGCGCCGTCAATACCTGGACTCACCCTTCACTGAGGAGGAGGTCCTGCAGGTTATTCGTAGCCTCCCAAATGACAAGGTCCCCCGGTATGAATGGCCTGAAGGCCCTCTTCTATCAAAAATATGCTACTCTGTTAGTTCCTCATTTGCTGGCTATGTATCAGGCATCTTTAGAGTCCCAAATATTACCCCCCTCACAAAGGGAAGCAGTAATTATATCCATACTAAAGCCCGAAAACCGCCGCACCTGTGTGACTCATACCAACCTCTCTCAATGATTAACATAGACATAAATTCCTGACAAAACTTATTGCCAATCGAATCCGACCCATCTTACCAGACGTAATCTGCCCAGATCAACCGGGATTCGCTGGACGGAAAGGTCCTCTTTCCCTCCAGCAAGGACCTTTCTCTTCGGTCCTTTCTCTTCAGTCTCTTCCGGCGGTTGGGCTTAAGCTCCCACTTTATTTGGCTCATAAATCTGTTATATCAATTCCCGACCGCAAGACTATGTCTCATTGACTGACATCAGACCGATTTTCAATTACACATGGTACTCGTCAGGGATGTCCCTTATCCCCTATTGAAACACAGGCAGCCCAGATGAGACAACACCATGCATGCAGAGGGCTTAATTTTAGATCTTGCAGAGTGCTAGTCTTGATATATACAGATCATGTGGCCCGCTACGTTTGAGACCCCCATTCCTACCTAGATGCAGTTATACCTGAGGTTATACACTTTGGGGGGCTGTCGCGAATCACGATTAACTGGGATAAATCCATTATTTTACTCCTCACGGACAACACCCCACAGTTTGATTCGGAATTCTCACTAACATGGGCGATGAAACTGGTGAGATATCTGGGAATATGGCTAAGCCGAGATGGAGGGGAACTGTGGAAGGCATACTACGGCAGAGCAGTCACCTTGTTGGAGGACAGAATTCCAATACGGAACGCCTACCTCTATCTCTTTCGGGAAGGTTGGCAATAGCTAAAATGGTAGTTCTGCCCAAATTCCTATACCTGTTCATTAATTTGCCACCGCCACTGCCTTCCCAATTGTTACAATGACTAAGATCTTTATTAATATCACTTGCATGGGCTGGGAAGCAACCCAGGATAACTTGAGAGATCCTTACACTACCCCTGCACCAGGGAGGATTGAATGCCCCTGATCTGAAATTATATGCACTATGCGCCCAGGCTCAATATGTCCATTTCTTGCTTTACCCTATCAAATTTCAACCGCATGTGGCTGTAGAGGCAGATCTGACCTACCCTGCACCATTATCAATGGCATTTTATCACCCATACAGACAGACACGTAAGAAGGCCACCACAGCCGACTGTGTGAGATGGGATTGATACGGTCTAAGATGATGAGCTAGACTTCCATACCTGTACGCCCCCACCATCCCTATAATTAACAGCCCACTGATACCGGCTCTGCTAGACTGAAGTGCAAAAGCCACAGGACATCAGCGAAACCTGCGTACATTTGCAGACCTGTACCCAGAGGGCCACTTCTTTCCCCCCAGCAACCGGACGCCCCTCAGCCGATGGCTATGGATGTTCTTCTATATCAGCAGCTGAGAGCCACTTGTAAAGCGCTGCACAATACATTCCCAGAGTCCTCGCCCATTCTAGATGCTCTAGAACACATGCTAACTAATGCAACACATCATAATCTGATAACACCATCATGCAGGGCAAGGCACCAGTGTGCCCCCCAGGAGCTTACGCTCAGTGGACAGTGGATACCATTCTCCCCCATAACGGCGGAACAATGGGCTTACCGCTGCGGGCAAACCGTGGCCCTCTTGCCCAACTCTAGGCCATGCTTCATACATTTTAAATTCCTACATAGAATATACCGCACATCCATACAGTTACATCACATGGGTTTAAGAGAAGGGACAAACTGTGTGCACTGCTTGATGCCTCAGGTCTCCTTCCTACAACTGGACTGGTAATGCCCCAAAATCGCAGAGTATTGGAGAGCAGTGCACTATACCCTTCAACCAATCACTGGGCAGCCTTTGACGCAGACACCAGCAGTTAGCCGCCTGGGATACGTTAAAGAGGAACCACCAGAATATATACGGTTGCTTGCCATGCTTCTTTTACTGGCCAAGTGGCAGGTCGCCAAACACTGGGGAGGGAGAGCTGCACCACGAGTTGAATGCTGACTGCAGGATGCAGCCTACTGCCATGAACAATTAGGGCCTACTAGGAACTGATGCCACAAGCGTCTCGGCCTCAGGAGATATGGGAGCCGCGCCTGTCATTTCTAAGATTAAGGGCTAGCCCTACACCCAGGGAGCAACTGGATAACACTTAGGGGACTTAGAAGCAGAGGAATCTAGATGTAGCCAGAAGACACAGGGGGAATATGAGATCTTGTTATTGTAACCTGAGACACGATCTAATGTGTTTTATAGTGATGCCTATGAGAGGAGACCTTTATAGATCTACCGAACCTGTGGATGTCAAAATGCAATGTTGGACGAGATACATCACAAAGCTGGATTCTAAGACAATGAATGTACATGATGCACCTGTTTCCCTCTCCCCCTCTCTAACTCTCCCCCTCTACCCTCCACTTATCCCATCCTCCACATTTCCTCCCTTGTGTCCCAGTTGATGGCCGGCTCTATCTGTTGAGGCTGCGACCTTGTTTGTATGGTTATCTAAAATGATAATAAAAAGAATTTGAGGGAAAAAAAATAGCAAGGCCGTTTCCCATCCGAACCAATATGAAGATAAACCCCTATAAGGATGAGGTGCTACTTATCAACGCTTGCTGTACCCTCTCTGTGAAAGACGCCCAGCTTTCTCACTGGCGTGTTGCGCACCCCCCTTCACTAATTCAGAGAAACCTTTGTTATATTTTTCAAATGCTCTAATGTATCACAGCACCTGTTTGAAGGATGCAACAAACGATGGAGTCATGTAACTTCGGTTAAATACCACCTTGTAATATTTTAATTTCTACCTAGAAATCATGAAAAGTAGATTTTACATGAGACAGCTATAAAGTAGTGTGATTTACCTTAAAGAATAGACAATGTCTTCTACAAATCAAAAGCAAATGTGCACACAACTAACTAACTATTATGAATAAGGGCTTAAGTACACACCCTAATGTGATGGTGCCAGAAAGTCTTGTGTAGCTGAATGTGAGAATATAACTGACTTCAGAGGTATTCAGAGTTTAAATTAAACAATAAGAACTTATTGTAAGAAATTGAGTTATTGGTTGACAGGGGTGAAAACCCTAGTTAGGCAACAACCACAATCCTAGTCAGTGTGAACTACAAAAGTCACTAAATTAACCTGTGCTTTAATCTCCGCTAGCTTGACATAAAAGCATTCAGTCTTACCTTAGCAGCAATGTGTAAAGTATTTTTGCAACACTTCAACAGTAATAAAGTGAAAACACAATATAAGAAAAATCAATGCAGGTGAAACCTGGTGCAAAGATATTGATGATCAATGAAGGCCAATCTTGTTTAATCATTATTTAGTTCTCTGTAAGAGTTTTGTTTGCCAAGGTTTTTGAATGCATAGGGAGAACGTCTGTGAGGAAAAAAAAAATATCCTGGTAGGTAATATCACATTCTTGAGCAGATGCCAAAACACACAATTAGTGACACCCGCACATTAACACTTTTGTGGGTGGCAATTCACACACGTCTTGCAGGTCCTTTCACAACCTGTAAAATGACTACAGTGAACAGTGACAGCAAATCCCGTGCTTAGATGAGAAGCATTGGTACAGCTCCATACATCATGAAGCTGAAGCAGAAGGTGTATTCCCTATCAAAAAATGTAAAGGAAATGTACCTTCGAAGATCTTCATTCATATTCCAGGTGTTTGTGCCTCGTGCGCACTCAGCTGGAGTACACAAAATGTTTAATGTGAGCATGCCTGGAAAGCTGCTATTTGCATATATTAGAATGGACTACTCAGAGAATTCAGTGACTCCCAGCAAATCCGAGTTGGGTGCTATGGCTGAAACCCATCTGTAACATCATTTGCAATACACTAGTCATGGGCTGCAGAAAATCTGCATGTTAATGGCCATAAAATCCTGATAGTTATCTGAGCACCAATATGGAAGCCTTTAAATGTCTGAGATATGGATATGAGGCTGTGCTGTAATGACCAGGAATTGAACTCTGGGTGATTGAATCCCTGCTATGTGCGTTAAGAATTTTGACCTGTATTATAACTTGCAGGTTAAAGTACAGAGCTATGAAACTCGCAGAAGATTCTTGATCAATATGATTGTCTCAAACTCACTCTCTGCCTTTGTGCAATTTATATAATGTCTTTAAATTATAATATAAAAGCATTGTGTATTGTTTAAATGTCTCTCACCATACATTTTTTCAGTTGCATACTCAGAGAAGAAAAAGCAATCCAAAACGAAATTGTATGTCTGTGTGTGGCTGAGAGAGTGCAAACTAGGGACAAGGCAACTGTACAAGATCTGGGGTTCTCATGGCGAGTAGAGTAACCAGTGTTCTGAAGGGAAACAGGATAAAAAAGTTAAAGGAAGATACACACTGATGGGGGATGGAACAGTTTCACAGAAGGTTAACTGGGAATACACACACACACATGCACACACCCACACACACACCTACACAACCCCACACCCACTCACACACCCACTCACAGACCCACATAGCCACTCACACACACACTCATACATGCACACACACACACACACAACCACTCACACACTCACTGACACACCCATACAGCCAGTCACACAACCACTCACAGACCCACAAAACCACTCACACACCCAGTCACAGACCCACACACCAGCCACTCACCCATGCACTCACACACCCATTCACCTACTCACACATCCACTTATACATCCACACAACCACTCACACACCCACTCACACACCAGTACAGCTGCTCACACACCCCCTCACACAACCATAACCACTCACACACCCATTCACAGACCCACACAGCCACTCATGCACTCACTTACTCACACACCCACTCACACACCTATACAGCCATTTACACACCCAGTCACAGACCCATACAACCACTCACACACACATACTCACACACCCACACCACACTCATACACACACTCACACACCCAGGCAGCCCCTAACACACCAACTCATACACTCATATTGCCACTTACACACCTACACAATCACTCACACGTCCATTGGGGTTCTCATGGCGGTTAGACTAAGCAGTGTTCCAAAGAGAAACAGGATAAAAAAAGAGGAGGAAGATACATACTGGATGAGGATGGAACAGGTTCAAAGAAGGTTCCCTGGGAATACACATACACACATACCTACACACCCATACAACCACTCACACACCCACTCACATACTCATGCAGACACTCACACACATATTCACAGACCTACAAAGTGACTCACACACACACTCACACACCCACACAGCTACTCACACATCCACAAAACGTTTCACACACCCTCACAGCCATGCACACACCTACTCACTCACACGGCTACTCCAACACCCACTTACACACCCACACATCTACTCACACACCCACTCACACACCCATATAGCCACTCACACACCCACACAGTCACTCACACAGCCACTCACAACCCCACACACAGACAGTGATACACTTATAGAAATTTCAATAGCATATGTTTGTATTAAATATGCTGTTTTAGTATTGACTGTGTGCTTTTTGTTTAGAACACATCCGCAGATCCATACAATGAATAAAAAAAAGAAAGACACTTGCAATTATAGAAAGACTACATAAGTTACCTGACCTTAATTTTTAATTTTTAGTGTTAAAATATAGAATAAGAATGAATGTGTAAAGAAAATGTATTTATAAACTTGTGAAAATGTTTATTAGCAAATTAAAATTATGGTTCAATTTGTAGTTCAATTTTTTTTTTTTTAAATTGTGAAATTCACCAAAAACCAAAGGTTACATGGACATTATAGTCGGGAAATAGCATTTAGCGACCGTAGAAATTCACTGAAAAAACCAAAGGTTACATAAATGTTATAGTTGGGTTCAAATTTTACATACACAAACTGTTAGACCTGGCACCATTGGCGTGGGTCTCCCTTCCATTTTTTGCTGTTGCCTCCTGTGTTTTTGCTATGTTTTTGCTGGACTAGATGCTTTGGGCACTTTGCCACTGCTGTTCAGTTCCAAAGTGCAAGTGCTCCCTATTGTAAATTGTGTAATGGATCAGTGACTCCATGATTGGCTTATTTGATTTACTTGTCAGACCCTAGTACAGTGCACCATGGGCCTGATTCACAGAACTAACTTACGTCAAAAACATAAAGTTAGTACTTTTTGGTATTCACAGAATACACTTACTCATTTTGGTATTCACAGAATGAACTTACTCATTTCGGTATTCACAAAAGTTAGTAGTCTTAACTTTAGGACTCCTAAATGCCTTCTGTGAATACCGAAAGTCTTAAAGTTAGGATTTTTCTCAGTTTAGGAGTAGTAAAGTTAGGACTCCTAACTTTAGGACTTCCTAAATGCCTTCTGTGAATACCGAAAGTCTTAAAGTTAGGATTTTTCTCAGTTTAGGAGTAGTAAAGTTAGGACTCCTAACTTTAGGACTCCTAAATGCCTTCTGTGAATACCGAAAGTCTTAAAGTTAGGATTTTTCTCAGTTTAGGAGTAGTACTCCTAAACTGAGAAAATCCTAACTTTAAGACTTTCGGTATTCACAGAAGGCATTTAGGAGTCCTAAAGTTAGGAGTCCTAACTTTACTACTCCTAAACTGAGAAAATCCTAACTTTAAGACTTTCGGTATTCACAGAAGGCATTTAGGAGTCCTAAAGTTAAGACTACTAACTTTTGTGAATACCGAAATGAGTAAGTTCATTCTGTGAATACCAAAATGAGTAAGTGTATTCTGTGAATACCAAAAAGTACTAACTTTACGTTTTTGACGTAAGTTAGTTCTGTGAATCAGGCCCCATGTGTGCCCAGGGCCTGTAAATCAAATGCTGCTGGTGGGCTTGCAGTACTGATTGTGCCACCCACAGAAGCAGCTTGTAAAATAGGGCTCAGGCCTGCCATTGCAGAGCTTGTGTGCAGTCTGGGACTGCCATGACGACTTGGCAAGTGCACCCACTTGCCAGTCCCTAAACCTTCCCTTTTCTACATATTAGTCACCCATAAGTTAGGCCCAAGGGCAGGGTGCATTGTATGTAAAAGGTAGGACATGCCCTGATGTGTGTAGCATGTCCTAATAGTGAATTACAGCCAATTTCGTTTTTCACTATTGCAAGGCTATCTGTTCCCATAGGCCAGAATGGGCAGTGTGGTTATAACATCTTATAATCCTAACTGACCCTAGGAACAAGATAGGAAAATAACGTTTAGTATGCCTGAACTCAGAATGTTAAAATACATCTTTTAGTGTGGGTGATTTTTACATTCTGTGTTTGAAAATACCACTTTTAGAAAGTAGGTATTTTCTTGCCTAACCATCCAGCATGCCTCTGCTAGATTTGTGTATTCCATGTCTGGTTTGTGAGTGACAGGGGGCTGGAGAGGGCCTTGGCTCCAGCAGTCTGATGGGTCAGTGCTGGGCTGAATAGAGCCTTCATAGAATAGAGAGTAGGGGGAGGAGATTTCCTTTCACTTGCCTGAGCCTTCATAGAATAGAGAGTAGGGGAAGGAGATTTCCTTTCAGCTACCTGGGCCAGGTCTGCTTTCAACAATGCTGTCTCCACCTCCTGCCAGGAAGCTGCACCAGGGAGGACAGAACTGGTTTTGGCTGGGCAGAACCAGTTTCTCACCATGACCCTAACTTTAAGAACAGGGTGGAGTTGAAGAGAAACCTTAGAGGGATTAATAAGGAGGCTCTTCTTGACAAACTCAGCAATTATTGCTGCCCCCCTCATGCTGATGTCAATGCCGTTTATGACAAGTTTACTAACTGGTTAACAGCAGCCTTGGATTCTCTTGCCCCTCTTAAGAAGCACTATGTGGCAAGGAAGCGCCCCTCAGCCCCATGGTTTTCTGAGAGGTTGAGAAAGCTCAGACTGGTTTTCCGATATCAGGAAAGAAAGTGGCGCTTGGACCCTACTACAGCTGAAAGGGATCTGCATAAAACCAGGTTAAGGGATTATAAGCAAGCTATCAATGAGGAAAAGCTCTCCTACTATTCAATGATGATGGAATCTATTAGATCCCCTAAGGAACTTTTTACTATGATCCATTCCCTTTCAGCTCCTTCGACTAGTGTAAATACCGAGGTCTCTCAGGACCTCTGTGACAAAATGGCAGGTTTCTTTTATGCCAAAATTAAGGACATTTACTCCTCTTTGGAGAACTCAAACTCTGTGGGAACTAAAACTAATCCCCTATCTGATCCTCGGGTAGTACCTGTGAAGCACTGCCGTTTGCGCTCCTTTCCTCCTATTCTGCAAGAGGATACCGAGCTGTTGCTAAGGGGGATTAGATCTGGCTCTCCCCTCGAATCTTGCCCTCTTAAGATTCTGAAATTAGGAAGCGAGGCCATTGCACCTCCTCTGACCACCATTTTCAATTCCGTAATCTCCTCTGGCCAATTTCCCACTGCATGGAAAATGGCGGTGGTAAAACCTTTGTTAAAGAAGGCCTCTCTTGACCAGACAGAATTAAAAAACTATCGGCCCATTTCCCTGCTGCCCGTTCCGGCTAAGATCCTGGAAAAACATCTTAATCGCCATCTCAGTTCTTATCTGGAGGAATACCAACTGCTCGATGGCTCGCAGCATGGTTTCAGGAGTGAACACAGTACGGAGACGGCATTAACCGTTGTCTTTAACAACATCCGACAACAGGTTGATGCTGGTCATACCACCCTACTGATTCTCCTGGACCTGACGGCAGCCTTCGATACGATTTCCCCTTGTAGGCTGGTTGGCAGGCTCCGGGAAATTGGGATAGAAGATTCCGCACTCAATTTGCTTTCATCGTTCCTTTTGAATCGCTCGCAAAGAGTCAAGATGGGCCAATTTCTTTCTGCCCCTAAACAATTGTTCTGTGGAGTCCCCCAGGGATCCTCATTGAGTCCTACCCTCTTTAATATCTATGTAGGCCCGCTCGCCACTGTGGTAAGATCTTTTGGCCTTGAAGTGCTTTCTTACGCTGATGACACTCAGATTCTGATTTCCATCACTGAGAATGTCTCAGCCTCAGCAGTAAATTTTAAAAACTGCATGCGGGCGGTAGCTGCATGGATGGTTGAGAACTACTTAAGACTCAATGGGGATAAAACGGAGGTCTTAATCTTTGGAGACAAGATGGATATCTGGTCGGAGGTATGGTGGCCTGACTCTCTTGGATCTTGCCCCCGCTCTTGTCTTAGTGCCAAGAATTTAGGCATCATTGTGGACTCCTCTCTTTCCTTGGGCTCACAAATAAATCGAACTGTCTCTACCTGTTTTGGGATGATACAGACTCTCAGGAAGATCTTCCGTTTTCTTTCCCTTTCTGCACGGAAACAGGCAGTGGTGGCCCTCGTGGTCTCGAGGCTGGACTATTGTAATGCCCTTTATTTAGGGATAAATCAAGGACTTCTTCATCGACTTCAATTGGTGCAGAATGCCGCCGCTAGGTTGGTGATGGGTCTTCCCAAATTCCATTCAGTCTCAGCTACCATTAGAAGCCTGCACTGGCTCCCGTTGGGGAGGAGAATTGTGTTCAAGGCTTTATGCCTGGTCCACAAGGCTGTTCACAACAGGGGGTCAGAAGGTATCAACAAAATGTTTCAAAGATATCTTCCCAGCAAGGACTTGAGATCTGCAAGTAAGAACCGGGTAACAGTTCCCAGGGTGAGGAAAGCTAGGTGGGGGGGGGGCCTTCTCGCTGTTAGGGGCCAATTTGTGGAATTCCCTTCCTTCCCAATTTCCACTCTGGAAACCTATTCCTTATTTCGTAAGTCCTTGAAGACTTGGCTTTTCACCTGCCTTAACCTTTAAGTTTCCTATTTTATAGACACCTTTTACTCTGTTCGCTTTCCGCAGCGCCTTGATGCCCCTGGGCTAAGTTCGCGCTCTACAAAACTTATATTCATTCATTCATTCACAGACCCTCTCTGCCTTCAGAGAACAAAGGATTTTGCAGTATAAATATTGGGGCCCAGACCCCAGAACTTTAGATCACTTCTGGGAATCAAGATGAACCGTTTGCCAAGGAGAGAAACCAAGGAAGCTGAAGGAGGAGACTTCCCCTGTGCTGTTTGGGGTTGGCCTGCAGTGGTTTACTCATTGCCAAGGAAAGGAGAAAAGGAACTTTGTGTGTACTTTTACTATCTTGAGGAAGATCTCCAAGGGCTTGAAGTTGAGCTTGCCTCCTGTTCTGAAGTCTCAGAGATACAAAGACTTCACCACCAGCTCCCCCTGAATTTCCTTGCTGGGAATTCTACCTGCAGTGAGGTGCCTGCTGTTGTTTTGGGCCCTCTGGAGACTGCGTGACACTGGGAGTGCGACGCAACAAGGACGAAGCGTGTCACCGCCGCAGCAGTTGCCGTCGCATCACCGGAGAAGCGTGTCGCAGGGCTTGTCGCAGCTCCAAAGTTCATCGATTTTGCCGCACAGCCGTCGGGCGTGCACGCATCGCATTCACGTTGTCGCATCGCATCAAAGACGCCATTTTGTCACATCGCACTGGATTGTCGCATCGCATTAAGGCGCCATTTTGTCGCATCGCACCGGATCACAGTAAGAAACAGACGCTTCGCCTCCTCTCCGGTAAGGAACAGACGCATCGCCTCCCCTGCGCTGCAGTAAGAAACAGGTGCGCCGCCTCCCCCGAAGCAAGGAACTGACGCATCGCCTTCCCTACGACCCTTTTGTTTGTTTTGCGTGACGCATCCAAGGTACTTTAAGAGTAAAGTGTCGCATTTACCATCTACATTGAACTAAGCTATTTCTCCCATTTGAAAGTCATATTTTTTAATACTGTATTGTGGATTTTTGTCGTTTGGTCTTGTGTTAAGTCTAGATAAAGATTACTTATTTTTCTAAACTGGTGTGGTGTCCATTTGTAGTGTTTTCATTGTATTACTGTATGTGTTCACAAATGCTTTACACACTGCCTCTGAGATAAGCCTGCCTGCTTGTGCCAAGCTACCAAGGGGGTGAGCAGGGGTTATTTAGGAGTGTAGCCCCCTTACCCTGATTAGAAGCAAGGGCCCCTACTTGGTCAATGGTACCTACCTCTGCCAACTAGAGACCCCCATTTCTAACATTGTTGGTCAGCGGTGAGGATTTGGACTTGCATTTGTGACTCATATACAGTGATTGGTGTACACTACTAGTGAGTGCAGACCATAACCTGACCACATACATTTTGGTAGAATTTTTTCCTTGGAACTTCTATTTTTGCTAAGAACTGCCAATTCTTGCCACCATAACCAAAGCAGCATCCAACGCATCTATGGATCTCCAATTTGAAGAAGATAGAGTTGATATCTACTCTGTGCCACAGCTTAAAACTTTCTGTAAAAGATTTAAAATCCCTGTGAAAGGCCTCACCAAGAAGGTAGAGTTCCAAAAGGCGCTGAGGGCATGGTTGGAATCTAGGAATGCCAGTGAGTATCCTGAAGAGCCTAGGGAGGAGGCAGAGGATACAGATGGGCAGCTGGATGGGCCATTGGGTCTGACTGGGGAGAAAGCACCTTCCAGGGCAGGCAGCAGTGTTTCTTCAAAGGGCCTATCCCCAGAAGAGCTGGAGGACAGGGAGAGGGATAGGATGCATAAGTTGGAGCTAGCCAAGCTCAAGCTGGGTGGACAGATGGAGTTAGAGAATAAGAAGTTAGCCTTGGAGGAGAAGAAAATGCATTTGGAGCATGAGAGGATGTTGAGGGAGTTGGAATTGAAAGCCAAGAGTTTAGAAATTACTCCCTCTGGTGGCAGCACACCATCCGTGCCTGTAGAAACAAGGGTATTCATCCCCAAAGATGTCATTAAGGAGTTCCACAAGAATGAAGCTATTGGGCAATGGTTTAAAGCCTATGAGGTAGCTATGACCTCCTACCTGGTCCCTGAGAAGGATTGGGGAGCAGGGTTGTGGGGGCGGTTTCTCAGTGATGGGCGGGACACCTTGTTAGACTTGCCCTCTGAGGATCAGAATTCCTATGTCCCCATGAAGGAAGCCTTAATGACCAGGTATGGGTTGACCCCAGAGCTTTATAGACAAAGGTTTAGGAATTGTAAGAAACTGGAGTCAAGTACCTGGGTAGAATATGTGTCTTTTTTTGGCAGAGCATTGGATGGTTGGGTGAAGGGTAGCAAAGTAAATGATTTTGAAGGGCTCTATAATTTGATTGCATGGGAGCACGAGTCCAGTAATTGTTTTCCAGAGCTACGCCAGCACCTGATTGATAGTAAGCTGACTATCCCTGGGAAACTTGCTGAGGAGGCAGACCGCTGGGTCAGTACCCGGGTCCACAAGGGTCATGTGGGAGACTTCGCCAAAGGTGGGCAGGGTCCCCAGCAGAAGAGTGTGGGGGACAAGGGTAAACAGAGGGAGTTCCAGAAAGGGCCCCAAAGTAATCCCCAAGGGAACCAAGGGAACGGTTCCCAGCCTCCCCCTGAGAAGAAGTCAGGGGCCCGACAGATAAGCCTGTTCAGAGGGGTCCCAAGAGATGTTTTAGTTGTGGTCAGGTGGGCCACTTCTTCTGGGAGCCTCAGTGCCCCAACAAAGGTAAAACAGCACCCACTGGTGCACCGCCCTGTCAGATGGCTAGTGTAGCCCTGGGAGAGGAGATGGGTGCCCAAGGTGGGTGGAGTCCCACAGAGATGTCCCTGGTCTCTTTAGGAGACAGTGAGATGGTCCCAAGGACCCAGCTGCCTGATAACACTAAGAAATACAGGCAGTGGGTGACCATCAATGGCCATAGGGTGGAGGCTCTGAGAAACACCGGAGCCAGTGTGACAGCTGTCAGTTGTCGGCTGGTGTCTGAAGAGCAGGTGATCCCCATGCATTTTACCCTGTAGTTGCCGCTGACAACTCAGAGAGCCACTGTAAGGTGGCCCAGGTTCCCTTTGAGTGGGGGGGGGTCTCAGGTACCCTTCAAGTAGCTGTGAGGCCAGCCATGCCTGTTGACTGTCTGCTAGGCAATGATTTGGAGAGCTCCCCTTGGGCTAAGGTGGAGTAAAGTGCTCATTTGGAGATGTTGGGTCTGCCTGAGTGGGCGTGTGTGACCACTAGGTACATGGCAGCCAGTAAGGGTGTTCAAGGGGACCTGGAGTCTGAAAGAGTGGCCCAGGTACCTGCCTTAAAGAGAAGAGGTAGGGGGCGCAGGAAACCAGCTCCCAACGTTCCCACGGTCCAGGAGGAGGCAAGACCTTGAGGGGGATGCCCTGGAACCTACAGGGGAGCAAGTAGCTGAACTGGGGGACCTGCCTGAGCTGACCCATTGGCAGCAGGAAGGAGGACCCTCCAGGGAAGAGTTCTGCGAGGAGCAGAAGAAGTGCCCTTCTCTTGTGGGTTTGCAGCAACAGGCCACAAACCAGGCAGCAGGTGATCAGTCTGGATCACATTGGATCTACTGGGAGAATGGTCTCCTGTATAGCGAGCCTAATGTTGCTGAGCCTGGGTCAGCCCGTGTGCTGTTTGTACCCCAGCGCTTCAGAGCCTTCCTACTGGGTCTGGCTCATGATGTACCTTTAGCAGGACATTTGGGGCAGGACAAGACCTTTGAAAGGCTTGTCACCCACTTTTATTGGCCCCAAATGCGCAAGAGTTCAGATACTCATTGCAGGACCTGTCAGACTTGCCAGGCAAGTGGTAAGAGTGGGAGGAAGCAAAAGGCCCCTCTCCAGCCTTTCCCTGTGGTCACCACCCCCTTTGAAAGGGTGGGCATTGACATTGTGGGGCCTCTGGATTCCAAGACAGCCATGGGCAACAGATTCATACTTGTCTTGGTGGACCAGGCCTCCCGGTACCCGGAAGCCATCCCTCTCCAGTCGGTGACGCCCCCCGTGGTGGGTCGTGCATTGATGGGGATTTTCTCCCATGCAGGGTTCCCCAAAGAGGTGGTGTCAGACCGGGTACCAACTTCATATCCAAGTATATGAAGTCCCTGTGGCAGGAGTGTGGTGTAACCTACAAGTTCACCACTCCTTACCACCCCCAAGGTAACGGGCTGGTTGAGAGATTCAACCGGACCCTCAAAGGCATCTTTGGGTCTTGAGGAACCTATGAGGCGTAAGTGGGATGTCCTCTTGCCATGCCTTCTGTTTGCTTACAGAGAGGTGCCACAGAAGTCCTTAGGGTTCAGTCCCTTTGAACTGCTGTATGGTCACCCTGTAAGAGGACCTCTGAGTTTGGTAAAAGAAGGCTGGGAGAAAGCTCCCAGTAAACCTCCCCAGAATGTATATAGCTACATGCTGGCCTTCAGAAACCAAACTAGGCGTTTCAGGCAACTAGCTCAGGCGAATCTGGAAGCCAGCCAGCAGGAGATGAAACGGTGGTACGATCAGAATGCCACTCTGATCGAGTTACAGCCTGGCCAGAAAGTGTGGGTCATGGCCCCCGTGGAGCCTTGTCGCTCCAGGATAAGTGGACCGGACCATTTGAGGTGGTGGAGCGCAAGAGTGATGTCACCTACTTGGTGGACTTGCGGTCTCCTAGGAACCCTTTGCGGGTCCTGCATGTAAACCGCCTAAAGCCCCACTTGGAGAGGTCCAAAGTGGGCATGCTCCTAGCGACAGATGATGGAATGGAGGAGGAGATTGAGCCTCTTCCTGACCTCCTGTCTGTAAAAGAGCAAGATGGGTCAGTGGTTGGTGTAAACCTCTCTTACACCCTGACCCCTGAGCAGCACGATGACTGTCGCCAACTGTTGGGACAGTTTCCTGATCTGTTCTCCCTGACTCCCAGTGTCACTGATTGGTGCGTCCATGATGTGGACACTGGGGACAGTCCTCCTGTAAAGCACAAAACTTACAGAGTGACTGACAGGGTGAGAGCTTACATCAAGGAGGAGGTCTCCAAGATGTTTGCATTAGGGGTGATTGAGTCCTCTAACAGCCCTTGGGCCAGCCCAGTGGTCTTGGTCCCAAAGGCTGCAGCGCCTGGTGCCAACTCCGGTTCTGTGTGGACTACCGAGGACTCAATTCAATCACCAGGACTGACGCGCACCCCATCACCCAGAGCTGATGAGCTCATTGATCGGTTAGGGGCTGCCCGGTACCTCAGTACGTTTGATTTAACGTCTGGGTACTGGCAGATCGCCTTAACTGATGGGGCAAAAGAGAGGTCAGCATTCTCCACACCAGATGGGCACTACCAATTCTGGGTTATGCCCTTTGGGATGAAGAATGCCCCTGCCACCTTTCAGAGGTTGGTCAACCAGGTGTTGGCTGGACTGGAAGATTTCAGTGCCGCCTACCTGGATGACATTGCAGTGTTCAGCGCCAGTTGGGAAGAACATCTGCGCCACCTTTGGGAAGTGTTGATGGCGCTGCGGAGGGCAGGCCTCACAATCAAGGCGAGTAAGTGCCAGATTGGGCAGGGAGGGTTCTGTGGTGTACTTGGGACACCAGGTTGGGAGCGGCCAGGTGGTCCCTACAGCCCAAGATTGATACCATCCTGGCTTGGGAACCCCCCAAGACCCAGACAGAAGTGAGAGCCTTTTTAGGACTCACTGGGTACTACAGGAGGTTTGTCAAGGGGTATGGCAGCATTGTTGCACCCTTGACAGAGCTGACTTCCAGTAAGCAGCCCAAGAAAGTGAACTGGACTGTCACCTGTCAGAAAGCTTTTGATGCCCTGAAGACTGCCATGTGCCTGGCGCCCGTGCTTCAGGTGCCCAACTTCTCAAAGGAATTCATTGTGCAGACAGACGCTTCAGAGCATGGTGTTGGGGCTGTACTTTCACAGATGAATGAGGAGGGCCTAGACCAACCTGTAGCCTTCATCAGTAGGGGGTTACTTCCACGGGAACAGAGGTGGAGTGCAATTGAGCTTGAGGCATTTGCTGTGGTCTGGGCACTGAAGAAGTTGAGACCATACTTGTTTGGGACTGACTTCCGGGGTCAGACAGACCACAGGCCCCTCAGATGGTTGATGCATATGAGGGGTGAGAATTCAAAGCTGTTGAGGCTGTCCATTTCCCTACAGGGGACCGCCTCGCAAGCTTCGCGACGCACCGCCCGACTCGCACCGCTGTCCGGACTGATCGACGCCAGCTCCTGAATCCGGATCCGTCGCCGCACCGCAACCTGCCAGCACCGCATCGAAGCACCGTCTCGCCCTGCAACGCACGGCCTTGGTCTCACCGACTCCGTCAACGAGCCGCTGCCTGCACCGCATCGATGGACAACGCGTCCTGCAACGCTTCCATTTTTGCATCGCGACCGCGACGTTCAGCCGTCCGGCTCGCACGCCCGTGCCTGCCGCTTCAAGTAAAAGGTACTGTGACCGAGTCTGTCTACGCTGTGTTGGCCCGTCTCGACGCGGTCAGCTGGATTTGTTAGACTCTGTTTGTTCTTTACATCGCATTAGCCAGAGAAGGCTACCGACTCGCACAGAACCTTGATTTAAGCATTTTTAACCAGAACTCTTGATTTTTGACAGTATTGTGGATTATTTTTGTCGTTTATGGTCTTGTGGTAATTCTATATAAAATATTCTTATTTTTATAAATATACAAACTGTGTGGTGTCCATTTGTAGTGTTGTCACTTGATTACTGTATGTGTTCACAAATGCTTTATACACTGCCTCTGAACTAAGCCTGTCTGCTCGTGCCAAGCTACCAAGAGGGTGAGCAGGGGTTATTTCAGGAGTGTACCTGACTAGACTCAAGGGTCCCTATTTGGACAAGGCACCTACCTCTGCCAACTAGAGACCCCCAAATCTAACATTGGTGGTCAGCGGTGAGGATTCTGGACTTGCATTTGTGACTCATGTACAGTAATTGGTGAACACTACTTAGTGAGTGCAGACCAAGACGCAACCACATACTCTTTGATAGCATTTTTTCTGGGATTTTCTATTTTTGCAACTGCCAAGTTTAATCACCATGGAGAAACCAGCATCAGTAGCCTCTGTTGAGTGTGATTGGGAAGAGGAGAGGCTAGAATGCTACACCCTCAAGCAGCTCAAGCATTTCTGCAAAAAGTTTAAAGTGTCCATGACCGGGCTCTCCAGGAAGGAGGACCTCCAAAAGGCGCTGAGGGCCAGGGTCGAATCAAGGAGTGCCCCTGTGGAGGGGGCTGAGAATGCAGAAGGGCAGCTGGAGGGGCTATTGGGTCTAGGGGCTGGAAGACCACCTTCCCCAGTAGGTAGCAGTGTTTCTGCCAGAGGTCTGTCTCCAGAAGAGTTGGAGGACAGGAAAGAGAGTAGGATGCACAAAATGGAGCTGACCAAGCTCAAGCTGAATGGGCAGTTAGAATTTGAAATGCAAACTAGGAAATTAGCCCTAGAAGAAAAGAAAATGCAGTTTGAACATGAGAAAGTTTTGAGGGAGTTGAAATTGAAGGCCAAAAGCTTAGAGATTACTCCCTCTGGTGGCAGTGTACCGCCTGTGCCTGTTGAAGCTAGGGTGTATATTCCAAAAGATGTGGTTAAGGAATTTTTTAAAAATGATGACATTGGGCAGTGGTTCAAAGCCTATGAGGTAGCCATGTCTTCCCACCGGGTCCCTGAGAAGGATTGGGGAGCGGGGTTGTGGGGACGGTTCCTTAGTGAGGGGCGGGATACCTTGTTGGATTTGCCCTCTGAAGTCTATAATTCATATAGCCACATGAAAGATGCATTGATGACTAGATATGGTTTAACCCCTGAGCTTTATAGGCAGAGGTTCAGGAACTGTAAGAATATTGAAGGCAGTACCTGGGTTGAATATGTGACCTTCTTTTGCAGAGCCTTGGATGGTTGGGTAAAGGGTAGCAAAGCGACTGATTTTCAGGCGCTCTTTGATTTGATTGCCTGGGAGCACTTGTCCAGTAATTGTTTTCCTGAGCTACGCCAGCACCTGATTGATAGTAAGCTGACTAACCCTAGGCAGCTTGCTGAGGAGGCGGACCGCTGGGTGAGTACCCGGGTCCACAAGGGTCACGTGGGAGACTCCGCCAAGGGTGGGCAGGGTCCCCAGCAGAGGAGTGGGGGGACAAGGGTAAACAGAGGGAGTTCCATAAAGGGCCCCAAAGTAGACCCCAAGGGAACCAAGGGAAAGGTTCCCAGCCTCCCCTGAGAAGAAGCCAGTGGCCCTGACAGGCCTCCCTGTTCACCAGGGACCACTGGTGCGTTACAAGTGTGGCGCCCCTGGCCACAAGGCAAACGATCCTCGTTGCCCTTTGCATGGAAAACCAGCACCCACTGGTGCAGTCCCCCGGCAGTTGGCTAGTGTAGCCCTGGGGGAGGAGTGGGGTGCCCAAGTTGGGGGGGATCCCACAGTGTTTTCCCTTGTCTCATTAGGAGACTCTGAGATGGTCCCTAGGACCCAGCTGCCTGACAAGACTAAGAAATACAGGCAGTGGGTGACCATCAATGGCCATAGGGTGGAGGCTCTGAGAGACACAGGAGCCAGTGTGACAGCTGTCAAGTGTCACCTGGTGTCTAAAGAGCAGGTTATCCCTGATGCATTCTATCCAGTTGTTGCCGCTGACAACACAGAGAGTCACTGCAAGGTGGCTCAGGTTCCCTTTGAGTGGGGGGGGGTCTCGGGTACTCTTCAAGTAGCTGTGAGGCCAGCCATGCCTGTTGACTGTTTGTTAGGGAACGATTTGGAGAGCTCACCTTGGGCTAAGGTGGAGCGGAGTGCGCATTTAGAAATGTTGGGCTTGCCTGATTGGGCATGTGTGACCACCCGGTCAATGGCAGCTAAAGGTGTTCAAGAGGACCTGGAGCCTGAAAGGGAGGCCCAGGTGCCTGCCGGAGAGAGAGGAGGCAGGGGGCGCGGGAAACCAGCCCCCGAAGTTCCCACGGTCCAGGAGGAGGTAGACCCTGAGGGGGATGCCCTGGAACCTACAGGGGAACAGGTAGCTGAACTGGGGGACCTACCTGAGCTGACCCATTGGCAGCAAGAAGGAGGACCCTCCAGGGATGAGTTCTGCGAGGAGCAGAACACATGCCCTTCTCTCGTGGGTCTGAGGCAACAGGCCACAGACCTGGCAGCAGGTGATCAGTCTGGATCACATTGGATTTACTGGGAGAATGGTCTCCTGTATTCAGAGCCTAAGGTTGCTGAGCCTGGGTCAGCCCGTGTGCTGGTAGTACCCCAGCGCTTCAGAGCCTTCCTACTGGGGTTGGCTCATGATGTACCGTTAGCAGGACATCTGGGGCAGGACAAGACCTTTGAAAGGCTTGTCACCCATTTCTATTGGCAGCAGATGCGCAGGAGTGCCGCCACTCACTGCAGGACATGTCAGACTTGCCAGGCAAGTGGAAAGAGTGGGAGGAAGCACAAGGCTCCTCTCCAGCCATTCCCTGTGGTCAGCACCCACTGTGAACGGGTGGGTATTGACATTGTGGGGCCACTGGACCCCAAGACAGCCAGGGGCAACAGGTTTATCCTGGTCTTGGTGGACCATGCCACCCGGTACCCTGAAGCCATCCCTCTGAGGACAGTGACGGCCCCCGTGGTGGGACGGGCACTGATGGGAATTTTCTCACGTGTAGGATTCCCTCAAGAGGTGGTGTCTGACAGAGGTACCAACTTCGTGTCCAAGTACATGAAGTCCCTGTGGCAGGAGTGTGGTGTAATTTACAAGTTCACCACTCCTTACCACCCTCAAGGAAATGGGCTGGTTGAGAGATTCAACTGGACCCTAAAGGGCATGATTATGGGTCTGGAAGAACCCACGAGGCGTAAATGGGACGTCCTCTTACCTTGCCTGTTGTTTTCAAACCGGGAGGTGCCACAGAAGTCTCTAGGGTTCAGCCCCTTTGAGCTCCTCTATGGACACCCGGTGCGAGGACCTCTGAGTTTGGTCAAGGAAGGCTGGGAGCAATCTCCCAGGAAACCTCCCCAGGATGTATACAGTTACATGCTGGCCTTCAGGAACCAGACTAGGCGTTTCAGAGAACTTGCTGAGGCAAATCTGGAAGCCAGCCAGGAGGAGATGAAGCGGTGGTACGACCAGAATGCCACTCTGGTAGAGCTTCAGCCTGGTCAGAAAGTGTGGGTCATGGCCCCTGTGGAGCCTTGTGCGCTCCAGGACAGGTGGACCGGCCCTTTCACGGTGGTAGAGCGCAAGAGTCCAGTTACCTACTTGGTGGACTTGCAGTCTCCCAGGAACCCCTTGAGGGTCCTGCATGTGAACCGCCTAAAACCCCACTTGGAGAGGTGCCAAGTGGGCATGCTCTTAGCTACAGATGATGGGATGGAGGAGGAGACCGAGCCTCTTCCTGACCTCCTGTCAGCCCGAGAGCAAGATGGATCAGTGGAGGGAGTAAACCTCTCTACCTCCCTCACACCTGAGCAGCAGGGTGACTGTCGCCAGCTGTTGGGACAGTTCCCTGACCTGTTCTCCCTGGTTCCCAGTGTCACTCATTGGTGCGTCCATGATGTGGACACTGGGGACAGTCTTCCTGTGAAGCACAAGGCTTACAGGGTGACTGACAGGGTCAGAGCCTGCATCAAGGAGGAGGTCTCCAAGATGTTTGCGCTAGGGGTGATTGAGTCCTCTAACAGCCCTTGGGCCAGCCCAGTGGTCTTGGTTCCGAAGGCTGCCGCACCTGGTGCCACACCAGAACTCCGGTTCTGTGTGGACTACAGGGGACTCAATTCCGTCACCAGGACTGACGCACACCCCATCCCCAGAGCTGATGAGCTCATAGATCGGTTAGGGGCTGCGCGGTACCTCAGCACGTTTGACTTAACGTCTGGGTACTGGCAGATCGCCTTGACTGATGGGGCAAAAGAGAGGTCAGCATTCTCCACACCAGATGGGCACTACCAGTTCCGGGTGATGCCCTTTGGGATGAAGAATGCCCCTGCCACCTTCCAGAGGTTGGTCAACCAGGTGTTGGTTGGACTGGAGGATTTCAATGCCGCCTACCTGGATGACATCGCAGTGTTCAGTGCCAGTTGGGAAGAACATCTGCGCCACCTCTGGGAAGTGTTGATGGCGCTGCGGAGGGCAGGCCTCACAATCAAGGCAAGTAAGTGCCAGATTGGGCAGGGTTCTGTGGTGTACTTGGGACACCAGGTTGGGAGCGGCCAGGTGGCGCCCTCCAACCGAAAATTGATACCATTCTGGCTTGGGAGCCCCCCAAAACCCAGACAGAGGTGAGAGCCTTCCTAGGACTCACCGGGTATTACAGGAGATTCGTCAAGGGGTATGGCAGCATTGTTGCCCCTTGACAGAGCTGACTTCCAGGAAGCAGCCCAGGAGAGTGATTTGGACTGACGCCTGTCAAAAAGCTTTTGACACCTTGAAGACTGCCATGTGCACGGCGCCTGTGCTCCAGGCACCCAACTTCTCCAATGAGTTCATTGTTCAGACGAACGCTTCAGAGCATGGTGTAGGGGCTGTTCTATCACAGATCAATGAGGAGGGCCTAGACCAACCTGTAGCCTTCATCAGTAGGAGGTTACTTCCCCGGGAACAGAGATGGAGTGCTATTGAGCATGAGGCATTTGCTGTGGTCTGGGCACTGAAGAAGCTGAGACCATACCTGTTTGGGACTCACTTCCGGGTTCAGACAGACCACAGGCCCCTCAGATGGTTGATGCAGATGAGGGGTGAGAATCCAAAGCTGTTGAGGTTGTCCATTTCCCTACAGGGGATGGACTTTACGGTGGAACACCGCCCTGGTACAGAACACGCCAATGCTGATGGTCTGTCCAGATTTTTCCGCCTTAGTGATGAGAACTCCCTAGGGGTAGGATAGTTCTCCCCACATTTCAGCTGGAGGGGACACGTGTTAGACCTGGCATCCTTGGCATGGGTCTCCTTTCCATTTTTTTCATAATGCCTCCACTTTGTCGATATGTTTTTGCTGGACTAGATGCTCATGGGCACTTTGCCACTGCTACTCAGTACCAAAGTGCAAGTGCCCCCTATTGTAAATTGTGATGTGAATTAGTGACTCCATGTTTGGCTTATTTGAATTACTGTCAGACCCTAGTACAGTGCACTGAGTGTGCCCAGGGCTTGTAAATCAAATGCTGCTGGTGGGCTTGCAGCACTGGTTGTGCCACCCACAGAAGTAGCTTGTAAAGTGTGTCTCAGGCCTGCCATTGCAGAGCCTGTGTGCAGTCTGTGACTGCCATGTCGACTTGGTAAGTGCACCCACCTACCAGTCCCCAAACCTTCCCTTTTCTTCATATCAGACACCCCTATGGTAGGCCTACGGGCAGGGTGCATTGTAAGGATAAGGTGGGACATGCCTGGTGTGTGTGGCATGTCCTAATAGTGAATTACAGCCATTTTCGTTTTTTTCACTATTGCAAGGTTACCTGTTCCCCATAGGCCAGAATGGGCAGTTTGATTATAACATCTTATAATCCTAAACTGACTCAGGGAACTAGGTAGAAATTCGAGTTTAGTATGCCTGAACTCAGAATGATAAAATACATCTTTTTGTGAAGTTGGTTTTAACATTCTGTGTTTGAAAATACCACTTTTAGAAAATGGGTATTTTCTTGCCTAACTATCCAGCCTGCCTCTGCCAGCTTGTGTATTATGTGTCTGGTTTGTGCGTGACAGGGGCTGGGGGTGGCCACAGGAGACAGGGTGAGGCAGCCCAGGGCTGAATAGAGAGATCTGCATCCAGAGTGGAGGGAGGAGTTGCATCTGGGTCTGAATAGGGCTGTGCCTGCCTGCCACAATGCTGGCTCTACCCCCTGCCGGGCGTCTGAGTACCCTGCCCCACATTCTGAAAGGAAAGAAGGAGTCATGTACACAGAGTGCCCCAAAGCTGCACAGAACTGGTTTAAGCTAGGCAAAGGCCTCTCTGCCTCCAGAGAACAAAGAGAATCAGGGTATAAGTACTGGGGCCCAAACCCAGGAACTTTAGATCACTTTTGGGAACAAGAAGAAACCTTTGCTGAGGAGCGGAACCAAGAAGAAACTGAGGAGAGACTATCCCTAAGCCTGAAGTGCTGCTTGGGGGATTGGCCTGCAGTGGTTTGCCTGACTGCCAAAGAAAGGAGAAAGGAACTTTTGCTTTGCTGTGACTTTCGTCAACTTGTGAAGGATCTCCAAGGGCTTGGAAGAGAGCTTGCCCCCTGATCGAAGTCCCAGGACCATTGGACTTCACCCCTTTGTGAATTGCTGCTGGAAACTCTGTTTCAGTGGCTACAGAGGTAGGGAGCTGTGACCGACTCTCCCGACCGGCTCGGTGTCCTGTTGGCACCGCATCGAGCAACGCCTGCATCTTGCAACGCACGGCCTTGGTCTCACCGACTCCGTCAACGAGCCGCTGCCTGCACCGTAACCTGTGAGCACCGCACCTTGCAACGCCTCGCTACACCGAATCCATCTGGTCCGACTGACACGGTCACTGTTGCTGAGTTCAAGTCCTGTGACCGCACCGGAGTTGGGCACCGCCTCGCAAGCTTCGCGACGCACCGCCCGACTTGCACCGCTGTCCGGACTGATCGACGCCAGCTCCTGAATCCGGCTCCATCACCGCACCACAACCTGCCAGCACCGCACCGAAGCACCGTCTCGCCCTGCAATGCACGGCCTTGGTCTCACCGACTCCGTCAACGAGCCGCTGCCTGCACCGCATCGAGGGACAACGAGTCCTGCAACGCTTCCATTTGTGCATCGCGACCGCGACGTTCAGCCGTCCGGCTCGCACACCCGTGCCTGCCGCTTCAAGTAAAAGGTACTGTGACCGAGTCTGTCTACGCTGTGTTGGCCCGTCTCGACGCGGTCAGCTGGATTTGTTAGACTCTGTTTGTTCTTTACATCGCAGTAGCCAGAGAAGGCTACCGACTCGCACAGAACCTTGATTTAAGCATTTTTAACCAGAACTCTTGATTTTTGACAGTATTGTGGATTATTTTTGTCGTTTATAGTCTTGTGGTAATTCTATATAAAATATTCTTATTTTTATAAATATACAAACTGTGTGGTGTCCATTTGTAGTGTTGTCACTTGATTACTGTATGTGTTCACAAATGCTTTATACACTGCCTCTGAACTAAGCCTGTCTGCTCGTGCCAAGCTACCAAGAGGGTGAGCAGGGGTTATTTCAGGAGTGTACCTACTTTCCCTGACTAGACTCAAGGGTCCCTATTTGGACAAAGGTACCTACCTCTGCCAACTAGAGACCCCCAAATCTAACAACGCCAAACTGTCGATGAATCCACAAGTGGATAAGTTAACCAAGTAAAGCTTTCTCACTATGAAAACACTGCAATGCATCTTCCCACACCAAGGCTACCCACAAAATGTTAAAGCTGACATCTCTCTTGTCCCATATAAAATGGGCTATGCTAATGGCCTGTATCTGCATGTCATCTGCATAGTTACAGCATTGATCTGATCTGGTAATGATTTAATGTAGAAGCTAATGATCTGTATCATGGCTCTACTTTGTCAACTATGAGAAGACTACAAAGAATTCACAATGCTGCCACTAGACTCCTCCTACATGTAAAGCCACAAGCACATATTTGAAGGCGCTACACTGGTTACCAGTTGGCAGAAGATCCTCCTTTAAGCTGCTTTGTATCACACATAAAGCAATACATGACAAAGGACCACTCTTCACCAGCAAGAAAAGCATCAAATACGTACAACAATAAAACCTATGCTCAAGAATGTCTCTCCAACACATAATTCCTACATTCAAGAAAAAACAACATGGGTGGAAAGTTCCAGACACTGAAGAAGGAGTTTCCGAAACGCGTTTGTTGTGGCGCTGAAATAAAACTACCGGCGTAACTTTCCCCGTGAGTGCTGTACTCTTTCTGAGAGTGAATGAAGGAGTTTTGAGCCGTAATATATATATATATATATATATATATATATATATATATATATATATATATATATATATATATATACATATATATATATATATATATATATATATATATATATATATAATTTCCATTTTGCTATTAAAAAAAAAATCACTTACATCTTGCCCATCTCATCCCATATCTTTTTAACTACTATGAACTCCCAAACATGCTTCTGAAACTTTTACCTCTCCATTTTAGCCATGACACCAAACTGACAAGCGCACATGACCACTACTTACAAGAAACTCCTTTTCAAATCTATTCCTATCATTCTATCCCTATTCCAAACTCTCCTTTCAAATCCACTCCTTCCTATCTGTCCCTACTTCAATCTCTGCTAAAGACACAAAACGAATACAACTAACGACAAGAAAGAAAAATTTTACTAACCTACTGACTATGAATCTTGGGTTTCATAGTAGCATGCTTCGCACGGAAAAAGCACTTCAATGCCTCATCAGGGGCTGTAAGCACTATATAAATCCATTTACAATTACAATAGCAGCAGCTTCACTTCAGGTCGTCGACAAACTAAGGTGCTGATTATGAGTTGGACAGTACTGGAGAAAGGTAAACCTGCACACTAGCTTATGTTTGTCAGCCAATACATCTGCCCCAGTACCAGCTACATACTAAGCCTCGGCAGAGTTTGCGGAGTTTTACCTTGCAGAACTCCGAGAAGTGCCAGAAAAACCCTGCTGCACTTCGCGTAGTTCCGCTAATGGCGGAGTCTGTTAAGTCGCGCTGCTCGCACTGATTTTTAGTGGCAGGAGTTTGTCCCGTGCTATAAAATCAACACGAACTGCAGTACGCATCACACCAGAGGAAACTGCTGCTTTCTGCTTCTCGAGTAGAAATTCTACTCGATCGGCCGCTTCCTCAACTTAATGGCAGATTTCTTAAGTTGAGCGGTCACGACCTGCCGCGACCGCTCGCGTTGAGAAATCTCGCCAGGAGGAGCTCTAGCGCA
Source organism: Calotriton arnoldi (assembly GCA_963921515.1). NCBI lineage: Eukaryota > Metazoa > Chordata > Amphibia > Caudata > Salamandridae > Calotriton > Calotriton arnoldi. The sequence continues at coordinate 439,085 of CAWUFW010006084.1, read as the reverse complement.
TAATATTTTCTTGCAAGTGCTCGCCAACTTACCGTTGGCAAGCCACTCGAGAAAAAAACCTCAGCTCCGTGTCACTTTGAGGAGTTTTTCGGAACTCCGCACGGAGCGCGGAGTGGGTAAAACTCAGCGAATTCCACTGGCAGGGTGTAATTCTTTACCCACCCCTACTATATACAAACTAAACCCCAAGGAATTCTCAGTTCTGTGGCACGAGCGCTATCCAATGTTTATGCAGCACCACTTACCATCATCCTTGGTTGGTTGCCCCAGGAATGGGGGTGATGTCAATTTACTTCTCAGGCCAGAGGATTATTCTGGGTACCGCCTTATCATGTTTATTAGTCTATCCCAGTTATAATTGGATGCAGAAATACCTAGCGCCATATTTATCAAATTGTAACACAGTGCAATAAATCCCATTGCGGCGCAACGTTATAGTAAAAGGGCAGGAATGTGCCATATTATCACAATACAGTGCATGTCTTCCTTTTCCCAGTGCTGTCGCAGAATGTAGTCTCTTGCGCCAATGCAGGCACCCTTGCTCAATGGTGCAAGGGTGCCTGCGCTGTAAGCAGAATTGTTTTTGTGCAGGATGGGGCACTTTCCTACAAAAAAACAACACTTTAAGGCATTTTCCTCTTTTTATGTGTGCTGCTTCATGCAGCACAGATAGGGCCATATTTATCAAGGGGATATGCCGCTTTTGCACCACTCAGCGTGGTGTTAAAGCGACGCAACCCCTAAGATGCTATTTATCAAGAATGCAATGCCCCCTTGCATGGCCTTGAGTGCCTTGATAAATCCAGAGTAACGCAACACAGCCAAAATCTCTGCTTTGCGTTACTCTGCCCCAGGGAGGCATTCCATGGGTGGTGATACGGTATTTCCACACAACACCCGTGGATTTGGAAGCATTCCCAAATTTACCCAGAGGAGGCATAATGAGGAGAAATATCTTTATTTCTCCCCGTTGTTTCGTCTTTCTATGGGCCAGATGTAGATAGACTTCCATTTGCAATTTCCTAATAGCAAAGTTTTGCGATTCGCTATTAGGAAATTGTAAACAGCTATGTATAACAGAACACTGTGTTTTACACTGTTTGCGATTCCCAATGGGTCGCAAGGGACCTGCCTCATTAATATTTATGAGGCATGCCACAAATTGCGACCCATTGGGAATGGCCGGCACTCACAGGGATGGTGGCCTGCTGGGGTCAGCTGACCACCATGTCGGTGAGTGCTTTTTAAATAAAGCTGTTCTTTTTGTTGGAAATGCTGCTGTTTTCCTTAAGGGAAAATGGAATCCATTTAAAAAAGAGAAATGAATAGTTTCCTTTTCATTTTTCAAGAATAGGTAGTGACCCGTGGGACTCCTCTCTACTCTTAAAAAATGCTGGTGCCCACATTCACAAAGGGATAGGGATCCCTTGGGAACCCCTTCCCATTTTCGAATGGGTTACCACCAACTTGACGTTTTGTGGTAACTGCGAATGTTTTGTAACCGCTTTCCGGTCGCAAAACATTCCTACATAACAGTGTGACTCGCTATTAGGAAGGGACGCCCTTGGCATGCCCCTTCCTAATAGAGACTCGCAAACCCAATATGCGATTTGGTAATAAGTTACCGAATCACAAATAAGGCTTTGTACATTTAAAAATCGAATCGGGCTGTTTGCAAGCTGAAAAAAGCTTCGTACATCTGGCCCTTACTTGTCCTATGGATAGGCCTGTGTTCCTCAGTTTTACATTTGACCCTATTGTCTTGCTACTTAGACATCAAAGACTGGCTGCTGAAACACTCTTTCAGGCTCCTCAAGACAATGTTCAATGGTATGAGCCTGTTTCATTGTACGTCTGCACATATAAATGAGGGTCTGTGTCAACATTTCCCATACCTCCGCAGTCTGAGCAGCTGTTCCTCTAACCTCTCGTTCTGTACTTCTGCTTTCTATGAACCCTACCTGAACTGGCTGAAGCTCCGGCGAGGCTGCAGACAGCACTTTCCAAAATCCTCACATAATATAATTAATTATGAGAGCTTCTCCCACAGCCAATGGTCTAGCCACTAGGCCGCAGTTTTGGTTTAGTCAACATGTTTAGGCCTATAACAAAAAGGAAAGTGTTCCAAAATAATCCAATTTTAAGAAATTTCATTTAATCTGTATGAGTGCAAGAGTGAATAAAAGATATAGCTAACTGCTAGTACATAGGACAACATAGATAAGATAAGTAGTAGGAGAGATGTGGGGGGAGGCTGATCACACCTAGGGGCATATTTACAAGGTGAGTGCGCCACTGGAATGTCACTTTTGTTTGTATGTCCCGGTGGCGCAAAGCTCTGCGCCATATTTACAAAGTAGCGTTAAGCCACTTTTTGTGGCTTAAGGGCGCTTTGTAAATATGGTATCATTTCATGCAGGTATCTGCGTGAAAGGGGTGTGCAATGGGTGTTGCTGTGGACGTTTCACCGCAACACCCATTGCTTTTTGACTCTGCCCCAGATTTACAAGGATCTGCAAATTTGAGGCAGTGTCAAAATCTAATGCCATGCAATAGCAGGCGTTAGAATAGCGCAATGAGAAGAAATACTGTTATTTCTCCTCTTTTCGCTTTTACTATGAGTGGTGCATTCTGCGGCACGCATAGAATGAGCAAAATGCCATTAAGGATTGTTTATGTGCAGAGAGGTGTTCCTTCCTGCACATAAATAATCACTAAATAATGGCGATTTGCTACGATTTGCTGCGATTTGCAGCACACATAGAAGTAGCAAATCACCATTTTTGATTGTGTATTGGCAGGAAGGTACACCTTCCTGCACATAGACAATCATTCCATACAACGCAGGCACCTTTGCACTATGGTGCAAGGGTGTCTGTGTTGGCGGTAGGCATCTATTTTAAGCACCAGCACTAGGGAAAACAAAGGGATGCACCTTATTGTTGTAAATACGGCGCTTCCCTGCCTTTTGGAAATGACGGAGAGCGGCGCTGCAAAATTTGCAGTAACTCCGCACTCCGTCATTTCCTTGTAAATATGAGCCCTAGTGTTCATTCTCCCAAAGGCTGACAGTAAGGCTGGTGTGAAGCTTGTGTTAGGAAGAAGGATCAGTGAGTGAGGGCCAACCAGGAGAAGAATCTCATGTGATGGAAAGATCGATAGTGCCAGCGCCGAATGAAGTTGCAAGGGGCATCACAGTGGGCAGTGCCATGACTATGTTGTGCTGAGGGGGGGCCCTAAAAAAATATTTTAAAGCCAGGTGTACTAACATTAGTAATAGTGATTACCAAATAGCGATTTTCTTGCAAATCACTATTTGGTAATTGCAATTACTAATGTACTAAAGTTTTATCTGGTCCTAAATTCCTAATTAGAGATTTGTAGTGGGTAGCAAATAAACCTACCTCATGAATATTAATCCGGTAGGTCGCAATTTGTGACCTACTAGGATCCGCTGCCATCACAGGGATGGTGGCCTGCAAGGGTCAGCAGACCACCATGTCTTTGATTGCTTTTAAATAAAGCAATCTTTTTTTTAAAAATGCAGCCCTCTTTCCTTGAAATGGATGCATTTAAAAATAAAAAAATAAATGTTTAATTATTATTTTTTAGGAGTAGTCAGTGGTCCGTCAGAACACTGCCTGCTTCTAAAAAATAACTTTTTAAACATTCTCACAGGGGAAGGGAACCCATGAGGATCTCTCCCCATTTGCGGATGGGTTCCCATCAACTTTGAGTTGCACAAATGCTTCGTCCAGCTAGCTCTTGGTCCTTGCACTTATTTCTTAAACAATTAAGCACTCAACTTAAGGTACAATTGCCCTTAATAGCCCAGTGGAAACATTAATGATATTTGTTCAGTTTTCAAACTCGGGATACCTTACACCGTCCAGGAAACCTTTGCACAAAGAAGTGGCAAGTACTTTTGGGGACTATTCCATCAGGAAGCATCGACTGTCCTTTGATTCTCTTGAAAGACACTACTTTATTTCAAAGTAACAGCTCGCCTCCACTTTCAGGGCTCACCTACCCTCAAAGTCACTTGTTGGCTGGCAGTTTTGGTTCATCTCTTTCGCAGTTTTTTTGTAGATGTTTCTAGAAGTTAAAAACTGTCCACTTTTTATATAATTATCACAGTCTAATTTAGATGTATTTGGTTGTGCCGTATTACCCCCACTGTGTATTTTATTTGAGTATTTGGAGATTCCAACTTTATTTCTAAATTCGAATTTTCCTATTTAAGACAATACAATTGTATTCAGCTTCAACTGAAAAATATTTACATGTACTGAAGATGGCAATTAATGAAAACTAACACATTAAATTACACTAGTTGATATCATTATGTTATTTGGAGGTCAAAAACCTACAGCAGAAGCACACCTGCATGATTATGGAAACAAAAACAGCTCTAAGCATATAACACATATAAGTTTGCAATTCCAGTACAAAATCCTGTTTCTAATTTCCTTATTACTGTCAAGCTGTGATGTCTCTAGCCCACTGTAATAAGAAAATAACACAGCGACTCAACAGTAATAACCTATTACAGTTGAGTTGTGATAATTCCTGCTGCCAGAGCCAGCAACAAAGGAGAAAGGCAGGTCATACAGCATTATTGAAGGTGAAGCTTAAACAAAGGAAATGGAAACTTGCTTTTCCTATATATGGTCTGGTTTTGTAAAATAAATATTTGCCAGCAGAATGGAGAGAATTTTGGCAAGTGTTTACTTTTTCCAGGTACTTCATAGCAGGAAAGAAAGAATCCCTCTACATGTTGGAACGACTGTGAGCTATAGTCCTTTTTAAAAATCATATTTAAAGTAAAATAATTTTCTATGTTTTGACAACAAATTACTAAATGTTTTTTGCTGTATTTAATTTCACAATACAGACTCCACTTTTAATCTTCGTGTCTGCAACTACACTGTCTTTTTCATATGAAAGAGCAAAACACCAAGGATTTAAGCTTTGTGTGAAGAGTGATGGTCTGACATGTATTAGAAGGAATAAAATACCCTTTGATGTACTGTAAAAGCATTATGCAAGTCATCTCGGAGTTTCATGGCATTATAAAGGAACATGGTGCAAGGACTCCTTGGTGACTTGCAATATCCTTATAATGTACAGCAGAGAGTACTTTATCCCATATATGATACATGGCAGCCAACAATCCCTGCAAAACAACTTGTTTCTAATTTCCTTATTAAAGATGACTACTGATGTCTCTGGTCACCTGTAATAATGAAAAGACATAGCTGTTCTACTATAATAATGTATTACAGTTGAGTTCTGACATCATAATGTCTCCTGCTTGTGCCAGTAGCACAGGTGCAAGGCAGGTTACTGCTCATAATTGCAGCTGCAGTTTAAACCAAGCACAGACACGAAAACTGACATTTTGGGCCACATGTATCAAAAATCAATTTGCATTCCCTAAATAGTGAATTTTAGGTAATCGCTATTTAAGGAGGGCAAAATGATATGTAAGAAAATAGTGAGGGGCTTATTTACAAGCACCTTGCGCCACTTTTGCGTCATTTTTAACATGGGAAAAGTGACGTACGGGTGGCGCAAGGGGCTTGTAAATAAGCCCCTGAATACCTAATAGCGATTCCTAAAGATTCGCAATCGCAATTAGGTAATCGCTATTAGGCAATACTACTCCATTTGTTTCTATGGGCCTAAAAGTCCATCGGTGTGAATGGATTTGCATTAACTAATTTTCAATTACCTAATTGGTAATCGCAAATTAGATAAGTCAAACCCAAGGGTGCCCTGGGGCCTGATGCACCCCAAAAAATGTGCAAATGTAAAGCACACACATGCCCTAAGAGCATGTGTTGCTACATGGAAGTTTGAAAAATGCATTTATTGTGCATTTTCAAAAATTGCACATGGTTAGTCGATGGTAATAGCATTTCCTCAATGCCAGTTTGCATTTAGGAAATGCTTGGTACATGTGCTTAGGGAATCACAAATTGCAATTCCATATTTGTAGTCGCAATTATAGGTAATCACAATTTTTCGCGATTACCTAAAATTGCAACTAAAAAGCCTTTCATACATCTTGAAAGGCTATTTTTGCATTCGTAAATGGTTGAATTTATTGATTCGCACTGTTTGCAAATGCAAAATGGGTTCATACATGTGGCCCTAAGTTCTTGTGTTCTGTATTGTAAAACAAAGGGAGAAGAGCAGAAAGCAGATATTTATAGCAACATGTTTATTTTGCACACCAAAAGTAATTACAGGGACCATAAAATCTCTTTGCCGCTTATGACACATTCTGAGCCTCATCACTTTTAAAACCTGATTCACATTAGACTGATTCTAATATCCTTTTGCAACACATTACTAACTGCTTTTAATGTGCTTATTTTCACATTAGAGTCCACTTTTGTTCTTCATGTCTGCAAACAAACTCCCTCTTTCATATGAAAATAAAACACAGCCAGGATTTAAAAGATGTGCAGGAAGGGTGAAAGTGTGACCATGTGTTATAAGGACTAAAATACTGTTTCATGTCCCTTTGGAGTTCCATGACCTTACAAAGGAACTTGGCCTCCGGCCTCATTACCATCACATGGTTATGAAGTCCTCAGGGACTTGAAATATCCTTATAATGTACAGCAGGGGCTAATTTATCCAACATATGACAGAGCTGCCTGGGAAAGAAATACACATGCAGGAATCTTTACTCAAAGATATCAAAATGCGCACAAAAATAAAATATACCAACCCTGATTGAAAACAGTTTTGAAAAATGCAAAGCCAATCCTAGCACATGGAAGCATGGTTTTACCAGAAAAACAATTCCCGAAAATACTATAGCAAGAAATCATGGAGAACTCCCTAATGTAAAATGAATTGCCACATAATACACATTAAGAAGAAAGCAGGGGCCTCCCCTACTTCTGAATAGGGTTTCTTCCCACACTGTGTCCCAGAGGCAGGAAATCCTGGAGGTAGTGGATATGAGTGCAGGAGAAGAGGAAAAGATCAATACTGAACTAAAACATCAAGCCTGTGCCAGCAAATAGAGCATGGGGGTTGCAACTTGCAGCAGGGATAGGCTAAGATGGCCTCTGGTGAGGTGTGGTATGGTGAGGACCTGCTAGGGAGAGGCAGAACAATGTGGGAGCCCAGACAAAGGAAACAATCTGCAAATTGTGTCACAACACAGTGACCACAGTGTTCAGGAAATGGCTGGCACAAGGTGTGGATGAGACTGGACAGAAGAGAAAAGGGAGGGGTTGGTACAAAGTTTAAAGTAACACAACCCTTGATCACTAACTCTGCATAACAGCAACAGCAACAATAAAAAGGGAAAGAAAAACAAGGGGGCAGATCAGAAAATGAACTATGGAGTTAGAAAGGAAGGCAGTCCTCAAACTACCAGCTGGAACCCAACTCAGAAGGGGGATGTTGCTTTGCCATCCGTAAGGACCATGAAGGCACAACAGAATCAAGGTAAGTGAATGGTAGGAGGGTGTGGATGTACCAGCAAAGTAATGCACAAGAAGATGAAAAAAAAGAACAAAATCTCAAGTCTTTACATGTTTTCTTGTAATCAGTAATCCCTTGCATTGTATTCTTGTTTAAGAAGTAATCCTTCACATTCACGTCTTCCACATATCATAGTGTAGATATAAAAAAACATTTTCCTGAAAACTAGACTTCTCAAGTTGCTTATCAAGTGGGTACATATTGGCATAAATAACATTTCTGAATGAAGCCTGCTATAAAACTATATGAAAGAATACCTGTTAATGATACTTCCTAGTAAAGGAGTATGAGAGATGGTGCCCTTGTGCAGGGTGACCTTGGATGCATTTATTGAAACATATGCCATGCAGTTATAAATGGCACTAATCAGACATACAATTACAGATTATCTACAACCAATATAAAGCAGGCCATATTACCTGGAGTGAGGATAATATGTACTCGAGGAGAAGCCATATGAAGATTAGGATTTTCCATGAAAGCATAGTGTTGAATGAGCGCATGTGTACTGGCAAATGTATAAGATCTTGCTAGACGTGTAGCAAGAAGTGTCTGAATCTGTTCGATATAATCAGCCCCATAGATGAATAGAAATTGAAATGGACGCCCGCTCCTAATGCGTTCTGTCTGCAAAATGAAACAGTAAACACTCTGATAAGGTCCCTGTTCATTTGCGGCTCACGTGTCTCTTGGGGATTGTAAATTGAAAAAAGCCTGAACGAATCTCTAGTGAAGAGACTTCCAAAATGGAGCTGCTCCTGATTGACAAGACTACAGAAGTCTCTCATCTATTTGCGAAATGTGCACTTCATGCTGGTAAAATCCAATTTATCTGTGGAAGTTGATTGAATATAGCAGAGAGAGGCACTCCAGTCTTGAAGAGGATCCTGCATGCCATGGAGAAGCAGTGGGGCAGATATTGTCAGAGCTGGCTCTCATGTTGGTTGAAATGTGAATTAGAAATTGAGGATGTATATTTGTATGTCTGTATATGGTATTTCCATAGAGTGAACGTAGCCAAAAGACAGCGGAACACTGTACATGGTCAAAGACAAGCATAAAGTCAATGCGTCATAGGAGAGCAAGCTGGGCTGTGGACAGTTAATGCATTGTGATGTAGTGTTCTTTAAAGAGGTGAGTCTTCAACTCTTTGCTTAAGATAAGACAGTTGTCGTGGTACTATTGAATACTGTGATGCTGTTCCAGAACCTGGGTATTTAGATAGAAAAGGCCTGCTGTCTTGTTTGTTCCTTTTTACACTTCCGTTTCCGCAGTCTGATGGTATCTTGATTGTGGCCAATGCAACTTGGCAAAATAAAGCTTTTGACAAATCTAAAACTCCCTTTAGAGTACATATAAGTCACCCTTAAGGTAGGCCCTAAACACCCCATAGGGCAGGGTGCACTGTAAAAGGTTGGCTATGGGCCTTTACCTTTTACATGTCTTGGTAGTGAAAAATTCGCAAATTCATTTTTCACTACTGTGAGACCTACCTATCCCGCAGGATAACACTGGGTTACCTGTCACATTTAATAAGTGCTAACGTTTGATTGGGAGCAGGTAGGAACGTCATATTTTATAGCTGAGGAATTGTAATATAAAACCCTCTTTAATGGTGAAGTTGGTCACAATTCCGAAAATGCCACTTTTAGAAGGTTGACATCTTCCTGTTCTACCCATTAGGTGCCTGCAGCCTGTTCCTGGGTCACATGACTAGGTGTGAGTGGCAGTCAGTCTTTGTATATTCTTCCCAGACAGCCAAACATTAGAGGGATTAGGAGTGCCTGGATGGCCCATCTCAGGTAGGATGGGGTTGGAGCTTGGTACAGCCTCACATACATATCAATAGGCTGGAACCTGTTCTCTCATTAAGAACTTCACACTAGATTTTTGTGCCTGTAGCCAGACTGGAGCCGGGGCAGGAAGGCAGGAAATTCCAGAAATGTCTGTGAGTGGGCGTCTGTGAGAGGAAGTCTGCATAAGTTTCAAAGAAGGCACCAAGGATAAAAAGGGGACCCTCAGACCAACTCTTCAGTTCACTCCTGGACTTTTGGAAGGACTCTCAGAGGTCTAACTGCTGCTGTGACTTGCTAAGTACTTCAGAGGGTCTACTTTGTGCTGTGTTGCCACACATATCTAAATTTCTGGCCAAACTGAAATGCTTTCCTGCATAAGAGACATGCACCACAAATCCCCTTAGCAGGTGTCTATATGTTTTTATACACCATACTCAACCCTGCTGGAGATGGCATAAATTAGAGGAGACCAGCCTTTTAATATAGGTAACTACCTCCATAGAGTAGGTGGTAAACAACCCTAGAAAGGCGATAAAATTTGATATCTTAAAAAAAAATACACTATTTATAAATTGTCTCCTCAATCACATACATTTCTTTATGAAAAAATTCATAGAGGATATGCATTTTGCAACCTATAAGACATTACACCCACACACTTCAAAGGCCAAAATACCCCAGTTTGACTATGAATGCCACTGGCAAAACGAACCTTCTCTTCTTCTCTTCTCACCATTCTGGAAAGGAAGCTCCCAAACCTGGTCAGTTTCAAACTGCTCACTACCAGAACTCTTGTACAAATCATCACTTACACCAAACATGGAAATCCACTTTTTCGCTGGACTACAAATCGAGAAACTCTTAAAAAATTATCTTTTTTTGAAGCATTTCCTCATATATATAAAAGAGAGTTCTTCAAGCATGAATTGAACAAAGACAAAGTTTATTCAATACCTTTCAACTGGTCACTGGGCTTCAAAACAAACTCTCTAGCAAATTTGAAAACAAGGAATCTGGGAATACATCTTGAATTTCAAATTTAGTTCCCTAATCAAGTCAATGCAGTAGTCAAGAGAGTCAATCGCTAGTGCTCTTTTCTCAGAAACAAACCCACAGCTCCAGAAAATTAGAGAGCGGGGCGAAAGGAGCTAACAGAACTTTGTTTTTTACGTCTGAATTACTGTAACATCAGTCACTCTTTCCTGCAAAACAAACTCATCAAGAGGCTACAAAGGCTATAGATCAGACAATCAGATTATGACTAAACCTCCGAAAGCACTACCTCATCAAGCATGCAGTGAATGCACAATACTTGCTTCTAATTGAAACTAGCATGAAATTCAAAGTCCTATGGTCTGTAAACAACGTATACTAGGTCAGAAGCCTAAAATAGATACAGAAAACACATTTCGCTGTGCATCCACCTGCAACCTTCATTTAGCGTACACACATCTGATAAATCAATAACCCTTCAAGAGGTTGAAATATGGTAACAAAGCCCTTGATCTTCAAGGATGTAGACCATAGATTGCTCGCAAGCCCATTCTGCGATCCCAACTCAACTACACGCACATAATGAAAGTGCTCAATACTGAACTATTTCACCAGAACTCTTCTGTGAATCTGAATAATAGGTTGCTACCGATGGATATCAGCCATGTTTCCAGCTGGACTACAGCTTCCTCTTCTAATTTTTTAATATGTTTATGTCTGTCCTTGGCTCATCTCTCAGAAGTAAATAAATGCCTTCACGTAGCAATTTAAAGTACTCTTAAATAAATAATTAGAAATGAATAACTAAATGCTACACAGATGCTAATGATCCCATTCCAGGAAAATGGATAAAGGGATTTGCCCAGTATTTAGTCCAAATTATTCACAGTTTGATTACATCCTTCATCAGATCTGGTAAAATATTCCTTCCACTGAAGAAGCAACAAATACAAAAACAACTCCTCTGACTTTCACAACCATAGACTAATTTCAAGGAAACATTCCCTAGAACATGCAATTAAAAAGAATGTTTTTCTACAGCTTCTCTTTCACACCTCATACAACAACTTCCATATTACAACAAGTATGGCTTCTGGCTCAAATGTAACACAATATCAGCAACTATCCAAGTACTTTGTCATATTCTAAATATTCGACATGCTTCCTAGTGCTACTGGACATTTCTACAATGTTTACTGCCATAGACCTGGAGAACTTGATCAACATACTCTCATTTGGAATGTATATTGAGGGCAAAGTATTCAATTGGTTCTCTTTCTTATTTTTTTAGATTGCTTTTTGTTAAAATGTTCTGTATTAGACTTTCCTCTTTAGCAGATCACTTGTGATATACCCCAAAGCTCATATTTTTTCAGTCTCTTCAAACTCTATATAGAATTGCTAGAATCATGGTGAAAATACTGTCATGCATCAATATGGAGGCAATACACAATCATGCCTTAAATCCAAAACCCTCTGATATTATAAGCATGAAACTCTTTCTCAGTAATCAGAGGAATGTCCTCTTTCTAAACCTCAAAACCGGTCCCAGGGTATCTTGTTTCCGGTCCAGGGAGGACCTGGTTTGCCAATTTAGGCTGGACTGTTTCCATGAGAAGCAGGGTCAAGACTGATTTGCATATGGCTGGGTCCAAACTTTGGGGTGGTGGTGAGCGATAAAACGGTGGAGTAAACCAGATCTTTGTGACTGGGCTTGAATTTTTGCACTGTTCAACATTCCATCCATCATTTGTTCGTTTTGTTCAAATCTTTGTACAACACACTTCATGCAAATCTTCCCAAATACGCATTTTTAGGCAGCGGTTGACTATTTGAAGAATTCTGTTGTAGAAAGCGGCCTGCTGGCAGCAAGGCAATGTTTGCTCTTTATATTATCTTACGTGTATCTGGGTTGTTGCCCGATGATCACCCTAGATGCAAGTCTTTTGCAGCGATGTCCTAGATTATTGTGCTGGTCCAGAGATGCATTTAGATGTCAATCAAACAGTGACTTTCCATCCTTCCGTTTGAAGAGGATTTGGTACCCATCTTAAATCTCTTTTATCAAGATAAACATAAAGTATGCACAGATCTTATGACTATACCAACATAAAAATATCTTAGCTTGGGCCACCTGCTTAAAATCAAGAGTTAATTATGTCTGCTCTAATTATTACCCTAACTAAAATTCTGACCATCAACCTGTCATTTCAGTCGAGCCACTTTTTTATATTCAGAATTTCTAAAATTCTCATCAAAGTGTTTGCCCAGTTGCTTGCCCTTTACCTTTCATTCCATTTGGAAAAGCAGGCACTCACAAGTGTCTCTAAGACTATAGAGAGGGGAGTGTAGAGTGAGAGTTTATTTTCTTCTTTATGTTGTGTCCTCCCAGTGTTTCCTTCCTCGGCTCTGGGTACTTTATTTAGAGGCCCAGATGCTAGGTCGTGAGTGATGCTTCTCTCCAGCAGTATTATTCTGCTCCTTGGCAGCCTTCACAGGCTGTGGAGCTGAGACTTGTGCTGGCAGCTGCGAAAGGGCCTCGGGTCAGCGTCGTGATAAGGCTGCTGATTGTCTTCCACAGATGCTGAGCCAGACTAAACTCCACTGTGTTCACACAGACAGTTCTGTGCCTCTCATCATGATTAGCATCTAAGGAACATGCGCATAATCAGAGTGTGAATGTCTGCTGGACAATCTGACATAAGAAGGCCAGCTGACCCAGGGGTGCATCCGGGAGGTTTTGCAGAAATTAAGGGATTACTTTCATTCTTGCTTGCCGTTTAACAAACGTTTGTTTTTGTGATTTTCTGTTGTAGACAAAAATCAAACCTCCCAGCAAAGCAACTGTCCTGCATTTAGAGATGCAGCTTCATTGGCTCTGTTCAGATATAATCCTCTCCAGGCATTTTATAATGTTCCATAATAACAAACATAATTTTTTTTTAAAAAGGTCAGCTTTATTTGTGGAGGGAGCCGCAATCCCGAGGGCCATTAGTAAATCCGTTTGATCTTCTGATGTTTCTAATGACCCCTGGAGGGCCCAGCTGACCAATCACTGCATCTGTCAGGGTCAAATACCTGACAAATTATCAGTTTTGCCTGGTATGTGGTTCTGTGAGCTAAACGCTTGCTGTAGACAGATGCAGGTAACAAGTTTGTATCTCAGGAAATCCATTCCATCCTTCTGAGGTCTCTGATTTGAGAACCATTAAATTGAGTTACAGGAATTCTGGTTATTTGCACTTATTAGAAACGGTAGAATTGCGGTGAGAATCACTATATAAAAACAAGTTATTATACTGTATCTGAACCTATTTCAATAGAAGTGTAAGGAACCAGGCTAGTAGGTGTGCAGGGTGTGAGGTCTGCCCAAGTAACAGGTCCACAATTATCACCTCACTGGGAGCCAAGCTCCCCATTGTAGCTGACAGAACAGTTCACGGACTACTCAGTCGAGGTGGTGTGGGCAAGTAATCACCATTCACTGGGGCACAATATTAACACTCAATAACTTACTGTCCAGGACAGTAAATGGAAACGTATTTTAATTAAATACACAAAACACAATACTATTGAAAAGATGTCCAGGAGTCGTCAAGGTAAGTAGGACATATCTTTAATGACCGTCAGCCATCCACCTCAGCAGCAATCCCACGTCCCCAAACATTCCAGTTCCATTCCGAACCCCACATATATCCCTTCTTTCATAAAACACAGAAAGCAAATGATACAAGAAAACAATGAACATAAAAATAAAACCATACTAACACAAATTGTACAATAATGAGAAATACAGAATTAACACGCTACTAAAGAAAACAATATCAATATGAATCAATGCATGACAAAATCATTATACCGTGCTGGAAGCCTCCTATTTCTGACTGCCCCTCCAACCGCTCTACCACTACAACCAGCTCCAGAAATCATTGTCAAAATGCTCACCCAAATGCACGCCATCCTTGAACACAACATCATCACAACCACCCAAACTGTCACGCACCTCAGTGGTTTTGTTTTTTGGAATCACCAAAACTATACTCTTACTCCACACCTTCCCACCTTCCACAACAATTACATGATCGCGAACCCCGACCACCCTTTTGGAGTAGAAAACTTGGAACAACCCTTCCTTACAATACCAGGTTTCTTGATGCGAACCCAATCACCAATTTTTACCAACAGTCTTCTCCCACCAGCTTTCACCTCCGCCTTACTAGACAATGCCTTTCCTACATCCAACACTCTTCCAAGCACATCACTGTCCACCAGTTTCCGATCCATCCAATCCTTATTCAAATGAGACCCTGCTACTCTCCCCCTCATAAGGGTGAAAGGGGACACTCCAGTCACACTATGTGGAGTTGTTCTGTACGCCCACAAAATATCCTTCATAACCTTCTTCCAACTCAAGCTATTCACTAAAGCCAACTGTAACTGATCCTTTACCACACGATTAAACCTTTCCACCAATCCATTACTCCTGGGATGGTAAAGAGACATTTTAATATGGCGAATACCATTCCTATGCAGGAATTCAGCCATCTCCACAGATACTAACTGGGTTCCATTATCTGTGACTAGTTCCTCGGGATAACCTTCTCTGGCAAAAACATCGCTCAGAAAATCCAACACAACGGAAGTGGAAATACACTCAACCACCTTTACCTCGGGCCACCTTGACAAATAATCAATCAGTACTAAAACAAACTTGGGCGTGCTACCCAACAGTGCAAATGGCCCAGAAATATCCAAAGCTAACTTGTTCCAAGGCATGGATGGCGGCTCTACCGATACAATGGGAGATGGTACAGTGACTTGAGACTTATCACTGATAACACATGCATTACAATCTTTAACATACTGTTCCGCCATCCTGTCCATACCAGGCCACCAAAAATCCTCCCTGATCCTCCGTTTAAGTGCTCTAATACCACCATGACCAACATGTGCCAGGTGTAAAATCTTCCTTCTCAGACCTTACGGAACTACCAATAAACCCCCTCTCCGAACAATACCATCGACAATAGATAATTCATCACTCACTTTCTCAAATGCAACAAGACTATCCTGTAACATCTTAGCCTTGGGCCAACCTTGTGCCATATACGTCTTAACAAGAGACAAAACATTGTCTTTTTCTAACATTTCCCTCCAGATATTTTCACACAATGCTCCATCCAACGCCTCATCCACAGAACTCATCACACAGACCATAACTAAATCATGATCCTCACAATTATTCACACCACAATCGTCCTGCACAGGTAATCTTGACAAATAATCTGCTGCGAAGTTCCTTTTGCCAGACACATGCTCTAACACGTATTGGAATTCTTGCATGCGATACTGCCATTTGGCAATACGGGGTGTAGCTCTCCCTCCACCTTGAGTAATAAACAAATCCACTAAAGGCTTGTGGTCCGTACGTAGAATGAATTCTCTTCCCCACAGGTAAGTCTTGAAGTACTCTGTTCCCCAACACATAGCTAAAGCCTCTTTCTCAATGGTCGAATAAGTAGCTTCAGCTCCACGTAGCGTACGGGATGCAAAAGCTATAACCTCTTTGCACCCATTAGAACGTTTCTGCAACAATACCGCCCCTAATCCAATACCGCTAGCATCCGTCATCAAAATACTCATATCACTTGTATTAAAGGGTTTCAAAGGACATGCTATAACTATATTTCTTTTGATTTCCTTAAAGACAAGTTCACACTCGTTAGACCACTCATATCTTACATTCTTTCTGAGTAGGTTACGTAACACAGAAGTCTTACTAGCAAATTGCGGAACAAATTTTGCAAAGAATTCCACTAGACCCAGAAAGGACCTGAGTTGGTCCTTGTCCTTAGGTGACAGTGCATCTTCAATGGCCTTCAAGATCTTTAATTTGGGTTTCACCCCCTCAGCAGATACGTGGTGTCCCAAATAATCAACACCCTACTGTGCAAATCTACACTTGTCCTTCCTCAAAGTCATACCACTAGCCTTCAAAATATCCAAAACCATCCTCACTCGTGCATCATGCTCATCATTATCTTTGCCGTATATCAAGATGTCGTCTTGAAAGCATGCTACCCCTTTCATTCCTTTGAATAAAATATCCATGACCCTCTGGAACACAGAAGATGCCGACGCCAACCCGAATGGCATGCGGATATAGCGAAAGGCACACTCTGGAGTTATAAATGAAGTTAAGTGTTTGGAGTCATAGTGTAGCTCAATTTGGTGATACGCGGCAGACATATCCAATGATGTAAAAACAGCAGCCTGATCTAAAGTGGCTAACATTTTGTTAATATTTGGCAAAGGTTGGCGATCTACCCAAATATTACGATTGAGATCGCGGAGGTCAACACATAAGCGCAAAGACTTGTCCGCTTTACGTGCCAACACAACTGGGGATAACCACTCTGATCCTTCGATGGGTTCAATGATTGACATTGCACACAACTTATCAAGTTCTTGCTTCATCTCCTGTCTCAAACATAAAGGTACCTTCCTATACTTGTGAACCACAGGAATGGCATTACTTTTTAAAACAATGCGATGTTTGAAATCTCGCAACTTACCTAACCGGTCACAAAACACCTCCTTGAATTCATCGAACCACTTTAGTCCTTCAACATCATGCTCCCTTGCAATAGCACTCAAACAAGGATTCACTAACCGATCCTTAGTTAACACTACATCAGGATGGTTGGGATACAAAACTATGTTAAGTTCCCCTTGGTCATCCCAACCCAATAAATTCGACCCATCTTTTACCACAAAAACATCAGTATTAGTACAGTTGTCGCAAAACTTCAAATCGGCTCTGAATTTTCCAACAACCTCCACTTTTTTTCCACCATAAGCAAACAACTTAGGGGCCGATTCTGATTCAGGCCGGAAATCTCTCCGACCGAGCCGGACCCGGAGAGATTTCCGACCGAATCGGACCCGTGCAGCCCGACCGAACGAGTACGATGCATCCGTATGCTATCGTACTCGAGTCGGTCGGACTCCCATTGAAGTCAATGGGAGCTGGTCGTACAACGCGTACGCGGGCTCCCATTGCCTCAATGGGTGCGAGGCGAACAAGGGCACCCCCTACAGTGGGTACGCGGCGAAGCGACTCGTGCCATACACGCACAGGTAGGGGGGACCCATGGGTCCCCCCTGTGTGCGACTCGCGCGGCTACGTGTACAGGGGGGTCCGACACGGACCCGCGAAGTATGGCTCCGACTGCTCTTTCGAGCCGGACGGTGCGTGTCGGTCGGACTGTTCGCGGCGCGCATCGTACTTACCCGGCCGGGGAACGTCTCCATTGCGCGGTGCGAGTCGCGTCCGAGCGAGTCGGTCGGTGCGGTTAGACCCGGGAACGAGTCGGTCGGAGCGGTTGGGACGCCCGAACGAGTCGGTCGGCGAATTCGCATCGTACTCGCTCGTCCGGACGCACGTACGATTCGGTCGGGAAATAGGGCTCCGAATCGGATCCGGTTATGCCGAATCCGATTCGGAGCCCTTCCGGCCGAGATCGGAATCGGCCCCTTAATGTCAGTTGTTTCTAACACCACATCTTGAAATTTAACAAATTCATTTTCACCCAGCAAAGTGACAGGAGAACCAGAATCTGCCATTACATTGACACTTTGGCCGTTAATTAAAAGGTGATAAAATGGTGGTTTCCTTTTTCTCATTTGTCTGATGACGACACAATTGTCATCCAATTGTTCTGGCTCCTCTTCCTTAATCATTACGACATAGCCATCAGCCCCCAAAGTTTCATTGTCACTACTATCCTCACACACAGCATTTACGACTTGCTACTTTTGACTGTTCGCTTTGCAAAAACGGGAAAAATGACCTCTCCTACCACATTTGAAACATGTCTGACTTAAAGCTGGACATTGTTTAAAATTAGCCACATGTGACCTACTACCACATCTGAAACAAACAAAGGGGCCCATTATAATGGGCGGATCGCCACCGCCCGTATGGCGGTGGCGATCCGCCCGCTATTTTCCTCCGCCCGCCACACATTTTCCACCTTGCCATATTACTATGGCGGGGGGGACCCCGGCGGATGGAAAGACCGTCCGCCGGTTTTCCACCCGGTCGATGAGTCGACCGGGGGGAAAAGCATTTAATATGGTGGCGGTGTCTAGTAGACACCGCCATCCATATTATGATGCATGCGGGGATATGCCTTTCCGTGGCGGCAACGCCGCCACGGAAAGGCATACGGTATTCTACATTGGGGGCCCGTAGCGGGCCCCCAGGGATTCTGGGGGGTGGGGGGTGCAAATGGGGGTACCTATGGTACCCCCCTGCATTTCAATGTACAACGTGGCAGGCACCGCGCAGTGCCTGTCACGTTGTGCATTGAACAGCACAACTTGCATTTCTGGCATTGCAGCGGGCGGTGCTTTAAGCACCGCCCGCCGCAATGTTAGAAATGCGGGATGCGCCCGCCAGTATGGCGGGCGCATCCTAATGGGATGTGCGGGACCGCCGCATGCATTGCGGGCGATCCCATTTCCCGGGGTATGGCGGGCAGACAAAGTCCGCCCACCATGCTAATGACCCCATAATCTCTATCAGGTTTCCATGAGGACCCACCAGGTTTGCTCGTGGATTTGAAATTTTGACTCTTAAATTTATCATCCCCTTTTTTTTGTGCAATTTCACCTCCACTTTTTTGTGCAGGTTTCACCTCTTTACATTCTAAATTAGAACGAGTACTAGCTAATTCTTTCATGCAAACATCAGAGTGTTCAATGCTCCTAGCAATTTTCAATGCTAGCTCCAAACTAGGATCTTCAGTAGCTAATAGTCATTCTTGGATTTTTCTACTACTCGTTTTTTCAATAAGTTGATCACGAATAATCTCCTCTTTCAAGTCACGATAATTACAGTTTAAAGATAAAGTACGTAGAGCAGACACGAAATCGTCAATGGACTCCCCAGGTTGTTGTGCACATTGCAGGAATCTGTGTCTTTCCAATACCACATTCCTTTTTGGTGAAAATCTATTGCTCAAAGTTTGAATCAATGAAGCATATTCATCTGCTATAGGCTGAGCATCACCCTCCCCACTGGGAAGTACATGTACAGTTTCAATATGTAACGTTTTCAAAATTGACCTGCCCTCATGACCTAAATTGTATACCAACAATATTTTTTTCTTCTTGGATGTGAAAGTATCTCCATCTATAGCATCTAGATATGCCTCAAAAGCTTCACACCATTGTACCCAGTTCAACGGTGGAGAGCCAGAATTTGCAAGGAATGGAGGTGGCGGAGATATTCCTTCCATAGCTGTATGTACGCAAAATGAGTTGCTGCCACCGATAAATGTCAAAGTAAACCAACACAACAAAATTTTGTCACAATGCGCACCATAGATAAGGCAGGTAAGGACAATGGATCAGTGACTAAATATCGAGGGACAGAATATCGACTGTCCAGAATATCGATGCCAAAATATCGAGGGACAGTATAACGAGTCCCTATCTAAAAACAGGTAAGTACTAAAATATCGAGTACAAAATATCGATGTTTAAAATATAGTTAACTAAAATATCGAATTTTTTAAATGTATTAAAAATAATATAAAAGTAATTAAATAATAAACACAATTAAATAAAACATAGTTAAAATAATGTAAAAAAGCTTAAAATGTAAAAATAATAAATGTAATGTAAAAAACACATATTAATTATTTTTTAACATATATATATTTACTTAACAATATTATAAAATAGTTATTAATCTTAATTATAAAATATTTAAAACATTATTAAAAATATATTTACATATATATATAAATAAACATAGTATATAAATATAAAAATAAATAATATATAATAATTTAAATAATTAAAGTACATTTTTTATGTTAATTAATAATTTAAACTACATTAAATATAACAAAATTAAAAACGTTGCATAGCTAAGGGAATAAAATTAGTATTCACACTCCAACAACTGCAAAAGTAGGGAAAGTGTTGGATAGCGGGTGGGTACAAATTACTATTCCCACTGAAGCCAGTGGAACAGTAGGGAAAGTGTTGGATAGCGGGTGGGTAAAAATTACTATTCCTACTCCAGCGAGTGGAACAGTAGGGAAAGTGTTGGATAGCGGGAGGGTAAAAATTACTATTCCCACTCCAGTTAGTGGAACAGTAGGAAAAGTGTTGGATAGCGGGAGGGTAAAAATTACTATTCCCACTCCAGTGAGTGGAACAGTAGGGAAAGTGTTGGATAGCGGGAGGGTAAAAATTACTATTCCCACTCCAGCGAGTGGAACAGTAGGGAAAGTGTTGGATAGCGGGTGGGTACAAATTACTATTCCGACTCCAGCGAGTGGAACAGTAGGGAAAGTGTTGGATAGCGGGTGGGTAAAAATTACTATTCCTACTCCAGCGAGTGGAACAGTAGGGAAAGTGTTGGATAGCGGGAGTCTAAAAATTACTATTCCCACTCCGGCAAGTGGAACAGTAGGGAAAGTGTTGGATAGTGGGAGTCTAAAAATTACTATTCCCACTCCGGCGAGTGGAACAGTAGGGAAAGTGTTGGATAGCGGGAGGGTAAAAATTACTATTCCCACTCCAGTGAGTGCAACAGTAGGGAAAGTGTTGGGTAGCGTAGGGGAATAATTGAGTAGACCCACTCCTACAATATAATTAAAAAAATTAAACAATTTACATAATTATCAATTAATTAAAAAAGATTATCATTCACTTTTTATATATTTAATAATAAATTAATTAACTTAATTAACAATAGTAATTATTAAACAATAAATTATTAATTAATTAATTATTAATTTGTATAATTTAAATTAAATTACTTCCCACCCTATTCCCCTATAAACCCACAATCCGCTATGGAACTAATATACGCAAAAATTATTAAACAATAGTAATTATTAAACACTAAGGGGGTCATTACGATGGCGGGCGGAAGCACAACCGCCGTGCTGGCGGATGCAAAAACCACCAGTTACCGCCGGCACGCAGCAGTCCACACGCCCGCCCAATTACGATGCGAAAAGTAGGCCAAACACCGCCGGCAAGCCAGCAACACCGTCCGCCATCAAAGTGCGTCCGTACACGTAGCGGCGCAGCACAATTGACACACACCGTCCGACGAAATCACGTCCCGCCCGGCGTATAAATTACGATGCCGCAAACAAACGGCTCCCACGGCTAAGAGACACCGTACGACAAACCGAAGCGGTAACACGGACGCCGAGCACGGACAACGAAGAAGCGGCTCCCCGAGCATGAATCCAGCACTGCAGGCCCTCCCCATGCTCTTGCTGATGCACCACCAAGGACGCAACGTACCGCGGAGACGCAGGTAGGCACACACACAACAAGTGCACGCAAACAGCGCACACAGTGCAGGGGCGGAAAAAGCGGACAACCCCCACCCCCGCGTGTACACTACACATCCACCATTGCATCCACATATGACACACAGGCCAAATCGTAACATCGCGTAACACATGTGTACACACCACCTGGGACTAGGAACCAACGACCCCGTCACGGCCCCAAAGCGGCGATGACGCCGCCACACATGCGCACAACGCAGAGGCCAACCGCAGCGCCATGCATGCGTCGCACACAGACACAAGGACACAACCAAGCAGCACACACATCAGCCCCACCCCGAACGCACATGACACGTGACAGGCCTGCCACAGACATGTCCCCAACGCCCAATTCACGGACAACACCCAACGCCACACAACCGACGCACACATGTCAGTGAAGTCACGCAACAGCAGGACACACCCCAGTGTAACAAACATGGCGTAGCACACAGCGGCGGCAACACCAACTAGGAGAAGCAGGGCCCCTTCGGGAAGAGGAACGCCAGTACCACACTGAAACACCCATACCACCCTGCACATATGAACAAGACATATAAAACGGAACACCAAAGAGCCCGGGGACCGACAACAGGTGGCCCAAGAATAACATTCACACACAAGGCCCAACGCAGAGCAGAAAGCCAGCCTGCCGCCCACACAAGGGAGAGCAGACAGCACTGAATGACCTTCCATTCCAACTCCGAAACCACAGCCCTACGAAAGAAGCCGGTGAATACAGCCATTGTCCAAGAAAAGACCAACACAGGCATGCCGAGGAGACCGACCACAGGGCAGATAGCGCATATCACAGAAGCACACAACGGACGGGGAAGAAAAAAGAAAACACTCCCCCATGTCGGCCACATGCAAGTTAATTGGAAGGAGTCACACATCACTGACCTTGAACTGTCTGAGAAGCATGTGGGATGAGGGCCCATGTCCTCCGCACAAGCCAACAGAACACAAGTCCTGTCTCCCTACGACTACACAGAGCTCACAGCAACCTCGGAGCGTGCACATTGCAGACTGCACACACAGCCGGAGCACGCCACCACAACGCACCGCTGCGAAATGGCAACCGCAACACACCTACCCAACTACGCCGGACAGCTCAAGCTGTACAAAACCAACCTGATACATATATTGGGATGCGATCTCCTGTCCCTGCTGAACGTAAGTTACCGACTGACTTACCGCATCACATTGTTCAGCTGCGTCATGCCCGTCTTCTACTGTCGGAGGTGTCCCTACCAGCATCCCGTGGAGATGTGCCTCTCCAACCCGGCATGTCTAAAGGCGGACCTGCTACCACTACTCCTCCCTCTGGACGCACACGACAGGGCCTGCTCTGCCTATGGGGGCATGGCGTATGTGGCCAACATCGCACCCGCACTGAAATGGGACCACTGTGCCTCCACACGACGGATCATCGAGAACAGCTACATCGAATGTCACCCAGCATGCCCCATCATGGTCCTCCAAGGGACAACTTACGAACAACACCTTGACAGCCACCATCCGCTACATTGGCTGGCAAACATGTACACCACCAATGACATGGAAGCCCTGCTGGACGGCATCGCATACCTGACAACCTGTAAATTCTTCGGACCACAACGCAGGTTCCCCGATTGACCTATGATGTCCAACCCCGCACCCATGCTTAGCTTCAGCACGGACTGGCCAGTCACCACCACAACAGCCATACCAAACGACCGGCAACTGTAACCACACCATCAACGACATCGCCATGACATCGGATATGACCGGGACATGCACACTGTTCCCCATCACATCCAGGAACACCGCATGCATCGTGGGAGGCAGTGGCATGGGGTCTGTGTATCGCACCCACATGGACGGAACTGCACGAACAACCAGGACACGACATGGATCCAGCGCCCATGGACACACACACCGCTCAGTGGACATGAATAGGTCGCCTGGAGTCTGTGGGTGCTGCACCCCTCCCACCCCCGCCCCGGGAATCCCATACCAGGACCTTTGCATGGACGACAAGTGCATACAACAACAACACGACCCCAGTGACTGTGACATGTCCAGTAACCACCACATTGCAACAACAAGTGGCACGCCGCTGCATGCACGCAAGCACATGCCCTGATGTCATCTCACATGCACGCGTGCATGAGGAACAACCGCAGCAAACCTGTCACATGGAACTCAGATGGACTGTGCCCATGATGCCAAGCGGTCTGGTAGGCTACATGTATACCGTCTGTGTCAAAGTCCGCAGCTCCGCAGCTATACGTAAATGTACATTAGCACAGCCTTGGCCAAGCAGATGTAACTCTGAAGCCCACATCCCACATGCAACAGCCAATCACATGTAACCCCACACCCTATCCCATTTGCAATCATGCTCAGTATATCCTCAACATGTATTCCGCTGCCAGTAGTGTCCACTATACTGCATCACAGAGGACAGAAGACTCAATATAATGTTTGAAACCAAAACTGTCTCCGCTGACTCATTTCACAAGTACGAATGAGAGAGGATGAGAGTATGTGAAGTACACGGCAGTCGTGACATGACCATGTAGTCCACTGGTATTGGATGTCAACGCAAATGAGTAGCACAACTGTGGAAGACACACATGTGTCGTGTGAAGTCGTATGGACGCAGTGCTCAGGTGGGTGGGTGTGACGGGTAGATGCGCACATGCCAAGTTGGAGCACGCCGTGTTGGGAGGGGTCATGAACAGTACACCACCGCTTCCCTGGGCATTGTGAGAGGACACCTGTCGGGGGGAGTGAACACATGTGTGCACAGCAGCCGGGCACACGTACAAAGCGGTACCAGGCGCACCTCAGCCCACCCTCTGTGGACAAGCTGGATCCTGTTATGCGCCCGCCATGCCCCTTGACAAGGCACACACAGCCCCAGTCGACCAGGTGTAACCCCAACATAGTCAATCCGCACAGGCGATACAGGGCACGGGATGGCAGTGGAGCATGGTGTGTGAGAGGTCTCCTCGCGCTCCTCCTGGTCATATCACGCAGGCAATAGAACCTCAATGTCTAGCATGGCACAAGTCACATGGAAGTGTAGGGGGACGCACCACAGCACGAGCAGCACTGACGTCACGGGAGGTGGCTCGCACCATCCCATCCATTGCCCATCATACCAACCACGCCACATGCCATTGCGACTAAGTGCAAGCGCGTGCGCCACCACCCCGAGCCCTCCCCAGAGAGGCCAAAGAGTGAATGTGTGGGCCATCAGTCACAGACGGACGCGGCCTGGCCGCAAGGGCAGCCACAGCCACTGGGTGTCGCAGGTGGCGGATCCGGAAGGCGAAGACTGTGATGCATAGTCCATGCAGGCCGGGTCTCCATTTGGGGCACCACGCAGGTGGATGGCGTCCCGTAACACATCATACCCTGAGACAGCCCACTCGTGCAACTGGACCCACACATACACTCCTTGCCCTCTCTGGTGCGAGCTTGGGGCTGCCTGTGCAAGCGCTAGCCTCGCAGGTGCACATGCATATTGGGGGAGCGAGGGGAGGACATGAGGGCTGGGGCGAAGATGACTGTATCACTGTCAGTGAGTACAAGGGATGACCCAGATGTGGAAAGGAAGAGACGTGTCCCGTGTGTACTGCAACTAGTCGCCAATCCAACTACCCCCCTTGTCCGGAATGTAAGCCCGCACCTAGGCCCGCCCATCCGCCACATCGAATATACCACCAGCACGACAACCTTCCCATTCGAAACACTGACTGGGGGTGGCGACCAGTGAACAATCATGCGTAGCCTACCCACGCGTACATGTGGGCCCTCCATGATCCATGTCACCTGCGGCAAAGTCATGACATGCGCAATGAGGGAAGTGAGGAGAGCTGTCCACCCCACGCACAGAAGGTGCATCAGCTCCACAGACCCAGCAGCGAGTCCAGCAGGGGTCACATGTGCAGGGGCAGCTGTGCCTGGTGTGAAGGCACATGCATATAGACAGCACATCGACCAATGTGTAGTCTGCCCACATCTACAGTCCATCATCATGCGGACATAGGAATTGAACACAGGGCAACACATCTTAGTGGGTGCACCCACCGTGACCAACAATGCGCAATCATCGACGTACCCGCCCTGTGCATGGCCCCCCACCCAACGGAGGCACATCCAGTGCCACCATCCCACACACACAAGCCTTCCACGGAACATGCTGTGTCCAATGGTCAGTACAGAGTCAGCGCCCATCTGGTGGATCCTGAACAGGAGACACATGCACACACATGCCAGCTCCCACTATGTACGTCTGCCACCTGGCACGTGCAATGTAACCTCTCACCTGTGACGTGTGACTGCAAGCACACAGCCGTCTTGGCATGGGGCTGTCAATGTGGACACCTGTCAATGTTTCGGGAGGTGTGATCCGTACAGTGCTGTACATAGGGTGCAGTGCTGACACCTACTACTGTCTCATATCCCCTCGTGCCACAGGTCCCACTTGTTTTGGCCGCTCAGCCTGTGCCCACATCGTTGTCGTCGTGTGCCATACTCATCCAGCCTCGGAAGCAGTTCCATGCTCAGCAGACATTCATGTTGCCGTGGCGTTGCCGCTTGACGAATATGCAGTCAGTCCCCATCAGCACGCCCCGCAAGTCATTGGGGCCTAGATCCCCATGTCCATGCACATGGCAGTGGTTTGCATCACTAGCCATTGCCATTGTTGGGTGACCTGTGTAAGTGTATTGTGGCCGTGCCGTCCCAGCTTGACAGCTGGGCTGTGGCTCATGTGCTTGCTCAGTCATGTCAGTGATGTGTATGCGAAATTGCTATGTGTTGTGTTGCTTTGACATGTGTCCACTGCCATTTTCCCTAGGCGGAGACCGAACATTGACCGCCCATACCAATTGCTGGCGGACATGGACGATACAGAGGTCATTAGGAAGTTTCGGCTGGACAGGCCAACCCTGCATCGACTGTGTGCCATGTTGGAACCCCATCTCCGTCCCCGCAGGGTGTATCCGACAGCTGTCACCCCCACGGCTAAGGTGATGGCCGCCATGCATTTCTTCGCCACTGGGTCATTCCAGCACACAGTGGGCAGTGGAGGAGGGATGTCCCAGCCCATGTTCAGCAAGGTGCTGAGGGATGTACTGGCAGCCATGATGCTGTACCGAAACAGATACATCCGCTTCCCCAGGGCTCGTGAATTGGCGGCAGTGAAGGGTGCATTCTATGCCCTTGGCAGAATCCCACACGTCGTTGGAGCCATTGACTGCACACATGTTGGCCTTGTTCCACCACAGGCCACTGAGCACCTGTACCGCAACAGGAAGCACACGCACTCCTGAATGTGCAAGTGGTGTGCCTTGCGGACATGGTGATCACCCACGTGTGTGCAAAGTTCCCAGGCTCGGCCCATGATGCACACATAATGCGCAACAGCATCTTGCCACGACTGATGTCCAATCTGCAACAGGATCGTGGCTGTATTGTCGGTGAGTATGTGGAGTGGTGTAGCGTGCTGGTTGTGCGATGCTGTCCCCTGTCCAGTTGGAATAGCAACGGTTCTCTGTGTCCCTCACACCCAGGTGACTCTGCGTACCCGAATGGGGCATGGCTGCTCAGTCCATTGAGGAATCCTCGCACCCCAGCAGACGATCGCTACAATGAGGCACATGGGAGGACCAGACGTGTGGTCGAGCGTACCTTTGGCCTCCTCAAGTCCAGGTTCAGGTGCCTGGACCGCACCGAGGGTGCGCTGGCGTACTCCCCACAGAAGGTGTGCCAGATAGTGGTGGCGTGCTGCATGCTGCACAATCTGGCCATTCGGAAGCAGATCCCCCTCATCGTGGATGACGGAGATCAACCAGGGCCCCAGCCCGCAGACCAGGACAGCTCGAGTGAGGAGGACAGCGGAGAGGAGGAAGCTGGTAATGTGCGGCAGCAGCTCATCGCCCGCTACTTCACTTGACGGTGAGTGTCCATGTACGACGGCTGATGTGGCTGTATCTGTGCAGGTGTGTGTGTGCTGTGTCAGGGTGGCCGTTTGTTCACTGCGTGCTGTGTGTCAACGCTCCATGGCCAGGGTAGTATGCCACTGTTGGTGGCTGTGGCATTGTGCCCTATTGCTCTGTGCGATGTGTGTACATTGCTTGTAGTTGTTGACATGTACTGTGTGATGGGTGTGTGACACACTCATTGAATGTGCTCCTGTTCTGTCTCCCACCCCTAGGTCCCTACAGGCCCTCCGGTTCCATTGCCATGCCACGCATCAGGTGCCTTTCCGCCCAAGGTGGCCGTTGTATTCCGTACAAATAAAACACAGGGCACAAACAGCAGTTTGTGTAAGAGGTGCATTTATTTCAAACTGTGACATGTGATTGTGTGTAAGGTGATGACAAAAGTGGTGCGTGCAGTGACAATGAGCTGTCGGTCATGGCTGCGTGATGTTCAGGGTGTACCCACTGGTTCTATGTCCATGGTCCAACAGACACATGCCATCCAGATGGCTGTGTGGAGTGGGATCGTAGTCCAAGTCAATGCAGTGGGTGGTCAAGGAAGGCTGGCTGGCTGCCTCACTTGCGTCTGGAGCGTGCGAAGTCCTCCCGTGAGATCTGTTTCCACTTCGGACGGCCCCTTCCACGTTTGCGAGGGGGTGCCTGCTTGCGACCTGCTGGTGGTTGAGGTGTGCTCACTGGCTGTGGACGCAGGGGAACTGGACACAGCTGCACGACCCTGCGCCCCGGCAGGTGGTGGCGGTGGTGGAGCTGCTGTCCCTGGCTGTGACCTCACCACCAGCTGGCCCATGAGGTCCACGAGTTGGCCCATACGGGCGTCCATGGACCTCAGCACCCCCAGCACCTCCCGCGTGTCTGAAGCAGACCTGGCCCATTGTCCTTGGGCCTCTTCATAGGCCCCAAGGACTCTGGCCATTTGAGGCAGGGCATGGCTCCCAGGGGAGACTTGCGTTTCCCTGACCCTGCTCCTCCTACCGGTACTGCTGCCACCGGCCCTGCCCACTAGCCACATTGCTCACCACGGTCCTCGCTGTGGCTCCCAGGGTGGATCCAGTCGGCCGGGCCACCACCTGCGCTGGGGCTGGTGCCAGCGAAGACGTGGTGGTGGTGGCGGCGGTGGTGGTCGGTGCGGCGATGGTGGCGGTTGCGGCAGTGGTAGTGGCCGCAATGACCGTGGGTGTGGCCGCAATGACCGTGGTTGTGGCCGCAATGTCCGTGGGTGTGGCCACAACGACAGTGGCAGCAGGGGGCTGGGAATGTTCAGCAGCCCAGGATGATGGGTTGGTGGGTAGGAGGGGTCCTGGGGAGCGGCTGGGCCCTGCCACACCAGATGGGCCTGCTTGGTGGTCCGTGTCCGAAGAGGTGGACAGATCCTCCACATCCGTGTGTCCTCGTTGGGGGCTTGTAGGCTGGCTGTGCTGGCTGCTGTCTCCATCCCCAGCATCCAGCAGTTCGTCACCTGTGGAGAGAATGAGATTTGTTATTGTGTTGCACCTGGCGAAGTATGGATTTGTCGTCTGACATTAACAGTTCGTGCAATCTCGTACATGGGTTTCCCGGAGGCGTGTGTGTGGCTGTACCATTTGTAGTTGTGTGTGCTTGGCAATGGGACTGTGTGCTGTGCACATGTGGCATGGGACGGATTGGCCATGCCGATGGGTGTGTTGCTGTGCCCCTACTTATTGTGACTCTGGTGTATGCGGGCTCCTGGCCCATCCTGAGTCTGGTTTGTACTTTGCTTTTGGTGTTCAAATGGGACGCTTAGGAACGCATATGGCAACATGGGGGCCATGCCCCAGATTCGCATTTGGGAGGGAATATGCTTTTGGGGTACATGCTGTGAGCCATGGGTGCCGAACGTGACATGTGTTGTGGCAGCATGACAGTGCATGGTCTGAGGTGTGTGCATGTCTGACATGGCCTGCATATTTGCTGTCTGTTGTGATTACTGGACATGGCATTGGACGCATCGTTATGAGTGAGTGATGGTTGTGTGCCAGCCAACGTATTGCAGTTGTCCCATCTCCTTGGTGTGCGTGCTGCCCTGTGCCATGTGCATCACTGCAGTGCTCGGGGGGTGTGGCCCATGTTGTGTGTTGTTGCTCACAGTGTGGCGTGCGCTTCATTGACTTCTGGCACATGGTTGGTCATGGGCATGTATCTTAGCGTGACTGCTGTATGTGTGGCAGCTGTGCGGATGACATGCCTTTCATGAGACTGGGGCTGATGGATGGGATGGATGGTATGTTGTATGTGCATGGTGTGTCTGTGTGTTTGATGGGTTCAGTGGTGTTCGTGTGCATTTATGTTGTTCCGCTCTGTTGCGTCTAGTGTTGTTTGTCTTACATAGGCGTAGTTGTGGGGTGTGTGGTTGACAGGCAGTAGGGGCTACATGAACAGGACTTCAATGGTGTTTCGGTTGTGTGTGATGGGTTGCACAGTGGCTGCCGTGTGGTACTATATTCAGTGTGGCTTGTGCATGCAGACGTGGCTCCTTGGGTGTTGCTGTGTCTGTGATGGGTCATGTGAGGTGTGAGTCTGTGGTTCATGTCCGTGTGCACATTGTTCACTTGTTCGTGACGGTGGGCGGTGCTGCGTGTTCGTCTGCTACGTGACATGTCCCATGTGTTGGTCGTGTTACGGTCCTCATGCCTCCAGTAATCCAGCCCTGTCCAGTTTCCCACCTGCAGGTTGTTCGGGCGTGCACTGTACTGGATGCCACATGGTTCTAAGCGGGGGTGCTCCATGTTGCAGGTCTGTGGGGGTGGGGGGTGTTGTGGGTCGTGGTGGTGGCTGGACACCCACTGACACCGATTGTTGTGGACCGTGATGTCTACCTTTCGGCTGTCGGTGTGCACTGCGGTGGCTGACACGTGGCTGTGGGGTGTGGGGGATGCTCCTCCTTGCTGTGCTGTGGGACTAGGGGCCTGGTGTGTGTTGTACTTGGGCTGTCCACCCTCCCACCCACTGCATTTTGTGTTCCTGCCACTTACCTGTTACTTGTCGGTTAGTGCAGCTATGGCGGACACATGGGTGTGGTGGGTGCTCGTTGTGGCGCTTCTGGCATACTCGGGGACCTGTTGGTGGTTACGTGGCTGGCTGAGTGTACACATGTCCCCACGTATCTTACAGTTGTTCGGTTTGGGCTGTGTGTGGTGGTGTCTGTTGCATGTGTGTGTGATGTGTTGTGTATTGTGTGCTGGACATGGGGGTGTTTGTCCCTGGGAGCTGTGGCATGGTGGTAGTGCATGTGAGTACATAGCGGTGTGCTGGTATACATTAGTTTGTACTTACCAGCCTCCACTCCCCCTGCTAATCCGGCGAGGATCTCCGGATGTATGATGACTCGCACCTTCTCCTCCCACGCTTTGAAGGTCTTAAAGAGCGCGGGATTCCCTCCGCCAGTGACGGCTGCCAGCTCTCTGTTCTTGCTCTCCTTCTTCTTGACCAGGCTCTTGACGTCATTCCACCGTTTGTTGATTTCAACTCTGTTCCTGGGCAGGGTCCCGACTGCATTGACCTGGTCTACGATCCGGTTCCACATTCTCTTTCTGGTGGCTAGTGGTGTGTGCTGGACCAGGTTCCCATAGATTTGTGGGTGCACCTTGATGATCTCGTCGACCATGACCGTCAGCTCAATGGGCGTGAACTTGGGCATTCTTTGTGGTGCCATGGTGTTTGTGGTGCTGGTGCGGTGTGTGTTGTGTAATGTGCAGGGGGTTTGTGGTGCCGGTGTTTGGTGGTGGTGGTGGTGGTGGTGGTTGTGATGTGTGCGTTTCTGTGGTGTGCTGCTGTCCTTGCTATGTTACTGTGTCCTCTCCTCTCCTCTCTAGTTTGCAATGTTGCAAGGGGTTGTGGTCTGTGGGAGTGCTGCTTTTGTACTTACCTATGTGGGTGTGTCCTCATGGTCTGTTGTTTTCAGGTGTGTTGTGTCTGGGGTTCTGGCCTTTGTAGTTTTTGTTTGTCCAGGGGGTGTTTTCGGGATGTGTACTGTGCTTGTGTATTTGTGCGTGCCTTGCTGTGTGGACTTGTTGGCCATGTTGTGTGCGATTGGTTTTGTCAGCGGATGGTTTCTGTGCAGGGACGTGGGCGCCATGGCTTCTGCCGTGTAGATTCTCATCGGCGTTGTTTGCGCTGGCGGGCGGTATATTTGTAGTTTTCCCGCGCTCATGGCGGTGCGATCGTAATCTCACGTGCGGTGTGTCGGCTGTGAGGGCGGGCGGTTTTGTGTTGTCGTGCGTGTTTCCGTCCGTGGCGGGCGGTTTGACTCCGACTCGGACGATGGCGGGCGGTATCTTGTGTGATTTTTCTGCCGATGGCGGTTTTCGGTTTGTGTAATCGTAATGGCGTGGTCGGTGTTCAGACGGTGTGTGCGGGCGGATTTTTGCCGCTTCTATGCCTGGCGGATTTTTTTACGCCGGGTATCGTAATGGGCCCCTAAATTATTAATTAATAAATTATTAATTTTTATAATGTAAATTAAATTACTTCCCACCCTATTCCCCTATAAACCCACAACCCGCTACGGAACTAATATACGCAAAAATTAATTCACATAAAATCCATAACCTTAAAAAAATTGTATCATACATTAAAAAAATATTATATATTTTTAACACATATAGTAACATATAAAACAATAAAAAATGTTTTCGATATAATAAAATTCGATATAATGACATTCGATATTACTTACCTATATGTTGATATTTTTTCCAACTATATTATGTCTTTTCTATATTTTGTCCTCTCGAAATTTTGTACTCGATATTTTGTCCTTTCGATATTAAAAGTTCGATATTTAGTCTCTACACCAAGGACAATAAGTGCAGAAAACAAGTGCAGAAAATTCCAAGTGTGCCTATCACCGACTTTTGCGCACGATGGACAAAATCACAGGTGTGCCTATCACCGTGCAATAAATGAAGAATTTTCAGCTGACAGGCAATAATATAGGTGTGCCCATCACCGTAAATATGCCACCGTGTAATAATAATTGAAGGAATCTCGGTTGACAGGCAATGAAATGGGTGTGCCTATCACCGTAATACAAATGCAATATCCCCCAAGATGGCCGCCGCACGTCCGAGAACGCACAGCAGCGGCGTCTGTTCAGCTTCCTGACGTCGAAGGGAGGCGCGCACACCACCGAGCCCACTCACTGTCAACACGCACTGGAACCACGCGCCGACAACCGGATCCTGCTCCCTGGACAGTGCATCCCAAAAATACGCCTCGACGAAAAGTACAGAGGCAAAGACAGGCCCAGGATGCAGGCACTCGTAGACGCCAATCTCAGGACAATCGCGAGGCAGAAGACAGCAGAAACACGAAAACCGGCACCCCAGGGAACCGCAGGAAGCAGTGGAGTATCCCAAACGAACACCAGCAACACAATGGAGATGGACACCCTGACGGTCAACTCGTCACCACTGAAAAGATGTCCAGGAGTCGTCAAGGTAAGTAGGACATATCTTTAATGACCGTCAGCCATCCATCTCAGCAGCAACTGCCGCTCCGGGAATCCCACGTCCCCAAACATTCCAGTTCCATTCCGAACCCCACAACTATGTTCCAATTTAGAAATATATACATAAGGTAGGTTGTAATTCCTTTGGTGACAGTCTAGAAATCACATTTGACCTCTAATGGGTTATGACTCTGAAAAATCACAGTGACCCCCTCCCATACCAGATAGCACAATAATATATAGAACAGTGTCACTTTGAATAAAGCAGGTATGTTGACTTTCTCAGGGTTAGCACAATCACAGATCAAGTATCACATGTTATAAATCATCTCTCTATCACTTACATCAATAACCATGTCTTATCTGCAATCATTATTATCAATAAAGCATTGAAACATTTATGAAAAACTCACTGTCACCAATACTTCTTTTAAATAAAGCATTCTCAAAACCATGGGCCTGATTCTTAAAGGTAAACTTACACTTTTGTGTAAGTTTACCATTTTTTCCTATTCATAAAGTTATTTTACGAGTAGTATCTTTGACTGCAGAGTCTCTGCACTTGTGGCGGAGACTCGGCACATAAAAAGATAAGGCAATCCTATTTTGTTTATCTGTTGCATCTCTGCCCTAAGTGAACAGTCCTATCTTTTTATGTGCGGAGTCTCTGCAATAAGTGCGGAGACCACACTGTAGTAAGGATACTACTCGTAAAATACCTTTGTGCTCCCCTTTCCCCTTTTCTCATCGGGGGCCCAGGAATGGAGACCCGGATCCCTTCTCCTTAACTCATTGGAGGCCCGGGGTGGGGATCCCAGGTCCCTTCCTTGAATTTTGGGAGGTGCAATGTCGCTCTCCATCCTCTGCTCTTTACCTTTGGGCCCAGTGGATGGGGTCCCGGGCTCCATTCTTAAGTATGCCATGCCGAGAGATAAGGTCCCCAGGCCTTGCCAAGCTCTGGGGGGAGTGCCCTATGCAGCCGCCTTCCAGGAGCATAAACTATAAATCTTGCACCAAACCCCAGGCCCTGCTCTACCCCGGGGTATTTTCTAAAAAATACAGCAAGCCCACACGCTCTCTTTTCTCATTTAGGGTCAAAGAAGGATGTATATATCTATCCATGTTGGGCTGATTTTCATAGCCTGGGGATCATTGTGCTCCTTGAGGTGAACCCTAGCCACCTGGAGCATTTTCAGTAGGACTCACAGCCTATAAAGTGGCACACAAGTTTCACTAGCTACCTGTGCCAGCTTTTCTCCTATCTTTGGTTTCTGGAGCTCTTTCTCTCCTGCTGTGGCACAGAAGTTGAGGTTCCCCCCCTAGGAGGTGTAAGGAACCCAGCCTCACTGTTCCTTGAGAGACCCACAGGTCCTGGGGTCAGCTGTAGGCAGAGTCCTAAGTCAATTAGGGAATCAAGGGGTTTGTCCTTCCAGCTGTCTATGGTGTTGTTCCCATCCAATTCCAGTGTCCAACTTTCTGTCTTTCCCCTGTGCAAGAGTTTTTAAGTGGGAGTGGAAAGTTCTAGATGCCCAGAACTTCTGCCCAAATTTAGTGTGCCACATCACCCCTCTCCCCTGCCCCAACCCTCCTGCACACAATCCAAGAAGGTGCAGTTAAATGATCTGTATGAACATCACCTCTGATGATCACAGCTCCACCCAATGCTGACATCACTGCCAGGGACATTCCCCCTTCAGTGCTGGCTCCAGATATCAGGGCTTCCTCATTTGTCCTGTGGACCTGGGCTGTCACAAACCTGGTAGAGTGTAAAAGCTTAATTAATTACCAGCTGCAGATTCTCTTCCCCACCTCTTCCTCCTCAGGAGCTGAGTGAAGCACTGTTGATTGCTCCTTTTTTTGTGGAGAGGACTTTCTCCCCCTGCTGGGGAGTAGGGTAATTAAATTGGCCCAGCAGGGCGACAAAAGGCCTGTCATGCAATTGTAACTTGACGTACATATTTCACCCCAGTTTGATACATCTCTGGATTTTGTAGGCCTAAGGGAAGTGAAACTGAGCTTTAGGACAGATTTCCCCCTATGTCTATAATACAGTGACACTGCAGATAAACCAGTCATCCCTACTGACCTTACATATGAGTGCCCACTAATATTAACCTTACAGAGTCCCCTCTGGGCCAGGCTACCTGTGCACAGTTACCAAACTGTGCACAATGGTAGTCTCACATGCACAGCCTGCACACGTGTGGTCACACGTGCGCACATGTGTTCACTTGTAACCAGCCCAGTACCTCTTACCTTAGCTGCATTGCAGAGGTCTTAACTTATCTTATCCTATTTTATCTTAACTAATCTGATCTTACGGGCAAGGGAACTTAGGACCTGATTATGAGTTTGGCGGTGTGGGAGCGGGCTGCTATGCCACCGCCCCGCTCCCACAACACTAAACCTCACCGCCGGCCACCTGCCAGATTACAAATTATCTCGTGGTCTGGCGGGCGGTCCTTTGGCGTTCCCATGGTAGTGCCTGTTAAAAAGGCACTGCAAAGGGAGCGCCAAAGCCTGTTCCTGCATGTCATGGACTGTAAAGTCCATGCCGTGCCAGAAAGGGGGTGCATGTAGACAGGGGGGCACACCATGTGCTCCCATACATGCATCCCATGGCCCTAAGGGAACAGGGGACTCTGTAGGGCCCTCTAAGTTTCCTCACTTCCACCCTTTTCACTGCCAAGAAAAGGGTGGATGTGAGGAAACTCGTATTATGCTTGGCGCAGCCCCGCAGCACCACCAGCATATTGCGGCACTCAGACCACCGCACCACCGCTAGGGATCGCAGATCCCTGGTGGTTTACAGCAGTTTTATTGCGATCCAACTGCCATACTCGTAATCTCGCGGTCGGACCACTGGTGCAGCAGTCCACAACCATCACCGCACCGCCACCACAATTTTTCACTCCTATGGATCGCCAAACCCGTAATCGGGCCCTTACTCATAAGTTCCTAGCATGCTATTTATATGTTTTTGTGATGCTGCATATCACACAGGACTTGCTGTACATTAGTTTATTCCTGTGTTGTGCGTTAGTGAATGAGGAAGGCTGTTTTCAAGGCTGATACTAGCATGGACTTGCTAGAAATGCAGACCTACAAAATGAAATGCACTTGATTTCCACATATTTTTCTCCTATACATAATAACAGGTCAGAAAAGAGATTTTACCTCCCTCTTCTGCTTTTTCATGGTAGCCAGGGACATGTTTCAATAAAAATGTGCAGTTTCTCTGATATGGGCATAAAGAAGATATAACAGACACCAGCACCAGCTTCTGTGTGATTCTTGAAACTAAAATAGAAGCTGTGTTTAAGTATCCTGTGCAGTGAGTACAGGAGCTGAGCAGAGATCCTGTCTTCCCTCCTCAAACTACTATGGGGCCGATTCCGATCTCGCTCGGAAGGGCTCCGAACGCGATCCGGCCGGAAAAAGTACGAGCTGTACGCGTGTTTTCCGACCTGACTAGTCCAGCTGTACGAGCGAGCAAGTACGATACGAGGAACGCGAAATCGCCAACCGAATCATTTCCGGGTCTGACCCGCTCCGTACGTCCCGTCCGTAGGCAAACCATGCCGTGCAATGGAGGCGATTTCCGACCGAGCCAGTACGATGCACGATTCGGACAGCCGGATCGAGTCAGAGCCTCCGACACGTAAACGCTCCGGGAAGCGGAGTTCGGGGATCCGCGCCGGACCCCCCTTCACCCGTAGCCTTACGAGTCGAGCACA
The DNA here is from genome assembly GCA_963921515.1 of Calotriton arnoldi. NCBI lineage: Eukaryota > Metazoa > Chordata > Amphibia > Caudata > Salamandridae > Calotriton > Calotriton arnoldi. The sequence continues at coordinate 402,212 of CAWUFW010006084.1, read as the reverse complement.
GGGGGGGACCCAAGGGTCCCCCCTACACATGCATGTACGGTGCGGGTGGCACAGACGTGTCCCCACTATAGGGGGCACCCTTGTGCGCAACGTACCTTTTTCGTCAATGGGAGCCTATGTACGCGCCGTACAACAGGCTCCCATTGACTTCAATTGGGCTCCGAGCGACCCGTGTCCGTCAGCGCTTGTTCGCATCGTACTCGGGCGCTCGGAGCCCCGGAGCACGAGTCGGTCGGAAAGCCCTCCGGATCCGAGTCGGACAGAGCCTTCTCCCAGCGAGATCATAATCTGCCCCTATATATTAAAAAGGTATAAACGCATTTGTGTTTGGTGTAACTCAAGCCCCTGCATCCCCTTCAGTGCAGGTGAGCCCAAACACTTCATGCCCTCCCAACTCTTCAAGGGGCCCCAATTCAGCTCAAGACCAATGCAAATCTGTGAGATATGGGAAACTCACCAGCTTCTCTTCACAATCCGCAGAGGGGGCCTTATCAATGTGCATTACGCCAGTGTGCTAGAGAGATGTTATCCTTTCAGGCCTATTGGCATCAGGTCCGCCAGGGACTCTATACATGACTTAGCATATAGCTATAGGACTATAACAGCTGAAGTCATACATGGTATTTGGAGAAAATTTTGAGTTAAAAATATCAAGCTTTTAAAATTGTGAAACAGAAACGATGTGCAAAAATATCGCTGACATTTTTTAAGGTAAGAAATACCATTTCTAAAGTTTCTTTATGTGTTTAAATAATATTTTAATTGTATGCGATTTATATTGTTTGTGTAATTGTTATTAATGTTTTTAAATATAGTTTTTAACTTTAAGTTATTAAAATTGTAAAATATTAATATATAGTGTAGCCGGTTGTGAGGTTTGTAGGCATACAGGGTGTACATTTAAGTAGGTATCAATAATGTATATATTTTTTTTAATTAATATTAATTATGTACATGACTATTAAGAATGTACATTGTGTAAATACTATTTTTTAAGTTATATTTTAGGTGCGGGTTGTTAGGTTTGCAGGAGTACAGGATGATAAATTAATTAAATAATAATTGATAAATTATTAATTATTGAGAAATAATTAATTAATTATGTACATTTTGTAATTATTATATTTTTCAATTTATATTTTAGGTTTGGATTGTTGGGTTTGTAGGGAAATAAGGTGGGAAGTTAAATAATAATTGTTTCATTATTAATAAATTCTTATTTAATTAATTGTTAATTAATCATGTAAATTGTATAATTATTATAATTTTTTAATTTACATTTTAGGTGCAGGTTGTTGGTATGGTAGGGGTATAGGGTGGGAAGTCAATTAAAAAATAAGGGATCAATTATAAAGGTTTTATTTATTATTAATTAATTAATTGTTAATTAATTATGTAAATTGTGTAAATATTATAAATATTTTTATTTAGATATATGTTAAATGTGCGTTTGCTAGGTATGTGAGTCTTTAATGTATCTATTTAATTTTAAATTAATAGCTTTATAATTTTGTGAAAATAATACTTGTATTAAAATTGGGTATATGTTTGTAGAGAAGTACTTTCCCTTCTGTTGCACTGACTGGTGTGGGAATAATACATTTTACCCATTCATAGTTCAACACTTTCGTTATTGTTACACCGACTGGAGTGGGAATAGTACATTTTACCCCACCTTAGTCCATGCTTTCCCTACTTTTGCAAAGACTGGGGTGGGAATAGTGCATTTTACCCCTCCATAATACAACACTTTCCCTATTGTTGCACCGACTGGAGTGGGAATAGTACATTTTACCTCTCGTGAGTCCAACGTTTTCTGTACTCTTGCACAGACTGGCATGGAAATAGTAAATATTACCCCTCCTGAGTCCAAATTATATTTTTTAAATTACTAATGTTTGTAACATATATTAGAGGGGTCTTTCTCCTCTTACCGACTTGGGGCCTGGGTGCTGAGACAGACATTAAGAATTGCGGCAGCCCCTGCAACATTAATAGTGAAGCGCCTGTAAGTGCAAATATTTATGTTTGAGGCTGCAGTGCTGGGTGCATTGAACTGTGATTATCTACGTGCACTGCATTCCATTTCAAGCATTGATACTTACTTTTGGTGCCTGCTGGGCAATAAAGGACTCTGAGACAAAACTACGAGAGTCCATATGTAACAGCTGGGGTCACTTCACATTTAGAATGATATTCTATGATTAAGGCTCATTGAGGGCTGAAACGCGTCAGAGAAGCTGCCGCCCTTTGAATGTTTACTAAAGCACCTGTCTTCCCAATTAGGCTTCAGCATATTTCTTTTCCTTTGTCTGCGCCAAGTAACAGGACTCTCCGTACCTGCTAGCTGAAACCACCCTGCAGGGTCTGGGGCTCACACAAATCAGAGGATTGTGGAATTGTATATATATATATATATATATCTACTTGTTATATTGTTACATTAAAAAAATAGTAAAGTTTTACATTTTATATGTGTAATAAACATACACATAAATATATATACGTGTGTGTTTATTTAAATAAGTATATATTTATATATATATTTTTATATTATTTGAATATATTTAATTTACATTATATTAATGTAACATGTTAATATATTTAATGTTTACTATGCTTAACTATATATATATTAAAAAACTATATATTTGAAAATATTTTTCAATATTAGTGTAAAACAATATTTTTGGGGAATATTTTTGTAATTAAATTATAGGTATACAAACATATTTTTGTGCTCTTCCGACGGGCGCAAGGAGCCTGTAGGCCAGTCAGACACTGCTCATAATCCCTTAAGGACGGCATTTCTGCCGTCGGGATTATGATGTTGGTTTCCAACAGCCTTTCCATGTCGGCCTTTCTGACATGGAAAGGCTGTCGGAAAGTGACTTTGTGGCCCCTAGCAGAGCCCCCTTCTCCCCTGGCCCTATGGTTGTGGGCCTGGTGGGCACCTATGGTGCCCCCCTTCAGATCCCTACACTGTGTGGCAGGCAACGTTAGGTGCCTGCCACACGGTGCAGGGATGTGCTAAAACTTCTATTTTACAATGGGAGCTAGTACTGCGGGAAGTTTTGGACTGCAGCACAAGCTCCCATTGTAAAATGGAAATTTGCGACCGCACAATGTGTGGTCGCATCCTAATTTCAGTGTCGGGATCGCCGACCGGAGGTCAATCGGTTCTGCGTCCCCGGCAATCCAACCAATATCGTAATGAGGCCCATAGATTTTTTATTATTTGTATGTGTTTTAGTTCTTATTTTAATTTTATATGTTATATATTGTTCGTATAATTGTTGTTAATAATTTTAAATTATAGGTCTTCATTTTAAGTTGTTTAATGCAGCTGTTAATAGAAATGTATAGTATCATACTGGGTTGTGAGGTTTGCAGAGGTACATGGTGGGCAGCTAATTAAGTATAATTAATTAATAATTAATTTACATTTATTATTCATTATTTTATTAAAAATGAACTATCTAAATTGTGGAATTATATTTTTTAAGTGATATTTTAGATGTGGGTTTGTAGGGTAGGTACTTAATCAATAATTAATTAACTAATAATTACTGGTCAGTTATTAATTAGTAAATTGATAATAAATTATCTAAATAGTGTCATTTTTTAACGTGCATGTTGTTTTGTTTGTAGGGATAGGGTGGGGAGTTAACTAAGTATTAATTAAGTAATTAATAAATAATTGTGTATTAATAATTAGTTAATTGATAATTAGGTAAATTGCGTAATTATTATTTTTCTGATATTTTGCATATGTGTGTTGTTTAGTTTGTAGGGGTATAGAGTGGAAAGTGAATTAAATTGAATATTATTTTTTAATTATTTAAATGTTTTATTAATTAATAATTATGTAAATAGTTCACTAATTATAATTTTGTTATTGTATTTGTTAGGGAATAGGGTGGACATTTTTTCAATTATAAATAATTAACAAATAGTTAATCATTTATTCATAATTTTTCTATATATTACTTAATATGTTAATTGTGTTACTTATTTATTTTAAATTTGTTTTAATTCTGTGTTGCTATGTTTGTTGGGAGTATTGTGTGAAATTTAATGATTAATTAATTACAAAATCGTAAATTTAAAATTCATTATTTATTTTTTCAATAACTAAATATTTTCCAAATTAATTTAAAATGTTTACAGTAATAATTTTACATATTTTGTTAATTTATAGAGCTATTAAAATATGTTATGTTTTTGTACTGAAATACTTTTTCTACTGTTACACAGACTGGAGTGGGAATAGTAAGTATTAACCCTCCGGTGTACAATGTTTTTCCTACTGTTGCACAGATTGGAGTTGGAATAGTAAATTTTACCTCTTTGGAGTCCAACTCCTTCTCTACTGCTGCGCAGACTAGAGTGGGAATTAATAAATTTTACCCCTTCGTAGTCCAACACATTCCCTATTGTTGTACAGATTGTAGCGGAAATAGTGCGTCTATTTTTTACATAGTTTGGTATTTTCTATTATTGTTAAATATATGTAATATTATATTTATGTGTGTAAACATTTTTTTTTTAAAGTAATATTTCTAGTAAATGTGTTTTTTAATGTTTTTATTTGTTTTAATTTCGTAGGGCCACATGTATCAAGTATTTTTGGGTTCGCAAATGAGCCAGTACTCAGAATCAGCCCGTTTACAAATGCAAAAAATGAGTTTCATATGTTTCAAACCCTATTTTGCAAATTTGGTAACCTGTTACCAAATCGCAAAATGGGTTTGCGATTTGTTATTTGGAAGGGCATGTTTAGAGCATCCCTTCCAAATACTGAATCGCTGCGGTATGTATGAATGTTTTCTGACCGTGAATGCAGTCGCAAAACATTCGCATTTACGGACCACTTCCACTTTGTGAATGTATGCAAAAACTTTTTTTTTTTAAACTGAACTATTAATTTTTTTTCTAAATGAAACACGTTTTCCTTTAAGAAAAAGGGACTGCATTTAAAAAAACAAAATTTGCTTTATTTAATAAGCAATCACGGATATGGTGGTCTGCGGACACCAGCAGGCCAAAATCCCCGTGATTTCAGCGAATCCTAGGGGGTCTCAAATTGCGACCTACTTTATTAATATTAATGAGTTCGGTCGATTTGCGACCCCCTATGAATTGCTATGTGAAACTCTTGGAGTTTCATACATTTGTAATAGCGATTACCTAATTGCGATTAACTTAAAATTGCAATTAGATAATCGATATTACAAATGTTGATACATGTGGCCCTAAATGTTTTATGTATTTTTATAACTTTAAATATATATGTATCATATGCTTTTTAAGTTAGTTAAATTAAAAAACACAAAAAAACTATCATGCAAAATATATATATTTAATAACATTTGTTTGTTATAGATATGTCTATATAAACATACACACACATATGTTTTTATGTGTGTATGTTTACATAGGTATATACATATTTTTACTATTAAATGTTACCTTATTTAATGTAATATGTATTATATTATAGTTATGTAATAAAAAATTTAAGTTTTACTATTTTAAACTGTGTATTTATGCAGAAAAACAATATTATTGTCATATTGTTAACAATATAAGTGTAAACTATATTTTTCATTCAATATTTTTGTACTTACCTTTATAAGGCTAGAAAAACTATATTTATGTGAACAATATTTTTGACACAATATTTATGTGTCACGATATTTGTGTGCTCGATATTCTGTCACTGAACAGTAAAAAGTCTTCAGACACTCTGGGGGATATTCACAAGAACGTGTGCTAAATATCACCAGAAAATGTTAACGCAACTTTACACATTGCAGCCTATCACGGGAAAATAACCCTGTGTTAACCTGGAATTCACAACACGGCGGTACCATGCGATAGTCTCCCGAAACCGCGGCCAATGTCTGCGATACAACCACCTCGACGGAGATAAAAACACAAACCCCAACACCAAAAAACATGCGGGTGAGCCCATTCGCGAGGAGGAAAGCAGCGATAAGCAGCGCAAGGCCCGCGACACATATACGGCATGCGGGAATAAGCACAACAAAAGCAGGAAAAAGAAAGACAAACCAAACAGAAAACAGCGAAGCACAATGGAGGCAGTCGGAGCCAGCACACAACCCCACAAGCACCATTGGCAACAAAACATTAGACATGGCAGGCCATCGTGGCCAAGGTGAATGCAGCCCGAGAGCGGAGGAGGGCCATGGCAGAAAACCAGAACAGCTGGAATGATGCGAAACGCACAAACACGCCAACAACCACAAGGCAGCAATGCACACCGAAGGTGGGAGTCCAGCGCCACACCAGGAGCTGGATGACATGGAGGAAATGGTGTCCACCACATCAGTCTGGAGATGGTGGCAGGACTCGGGACCCGGAAACTACTTAAAATCAACAGACACAACAGCAAAAGGGAGAGGAACGACCAGGGACTGGGGGGACGGGAGGAGATGGCCACAATGGCACACATGCACAATTAAGCACAGCACAACTGCAGACAAACCATGCCCAAGAGGAACAACACCAACCAAGAGCACAAGTCACACAAGTCGGCAATATCACACCACTGAACAAGCACAGAAGTGAAAACCACACTTCCTGAAAGGGAGAAGGGTGAGCCAAATCTGAGCTGAAGGGACATCTCACACACAATGCAGCACACACACATAGGAAGCAGAGCACCCCAACATCGAACACAATGTGGAACAAACACCAACATCTGCACAACCGAACACAGGAGACAAGTGCACCCGCTTGTGGCCGGTAAATGGCCATACGCATCTGGCAAACCACGAAACAGGGACATGATAATGCACAAGTACCAACCCACAGCCTTGATGGGGCAGCAATGCATGTAAGGCAGTGACCCAGATAGGCCGTGACACACACATTGGCATACAAATGAACACTCAACACAGTTGGAGACAAGTGAACGTGCGGAAACTTTATCAACAATTGCGTGTCAGTACGGCCAAGGGAAGTGCCACGACATGCAGACCAATGCAGCAGCATGTCGAAATGAGGAACGTTGGAAAGCGCCCATGTCCACCCCGGGGGAGTCCATCACCAACACAAGTCATTGCCAACCCGCGTATGTTGTCCACGCATGGATTAGGAGTCCAGGCCAATGCAGCCATGTCCACTGTCTCCCAGGGACATGTGACCAGATCCCCAACATGCAACCAGGTGTCGGGACATGTACAATGGGTCACATGCAGTCCTGGCTGCAGGTACCTGGTCACTCGTCCATGAACGCGAGTGCAGCAGCGTAGGCCAACATTTTCCAATGCAAGATCGTTGTCCACCACATCTGACATGTCGGCGACATAACCCATCAGCTGTCCCGGACAGATGTGCTCACTCCAACCCCTGGCCCCAATATGCACGAAAGCCAAATCAGGGAGCTGCTCAATGTGGTCACTGCACACGACGACTCCTGCAATCTCCCAGGTCCAGTTCCCAGCATGCATGCCAAACATCCAGGCATGCCATAAACGGGCATCACAGTGACACTCCTGGTCGTGGTCCAACAGGAGGCGCACACACACGTCGAAATCCAGGTCAGCTACCGTTACGTTGGAGAGGCAGACATCCATGGACCACTTGAATATTCACGAGCGACAGTGCAATACAGGCTGAACGCAGGTGACGTTGGCAATGCGGAAGCTCAGCCTGTAACTGATCCGCAGCACTGCCAATGGCAGTGCCCCCAGTACATGCAGCAGACGTGCACGGTTCAGGTCCACGTGACTGGAGTAGAGCATGTGTCCGGGATGGTCTGCCATTGCGTCAGTGGCTCTGCTTGAAGTGGCACTTTGAAGACCTGCGCCAGTCCTGTGGATGAAACGCCACAGCTCGGAGCAATGAGCAGTGTCTGTGTGCAATGGGTGCAGGCCTGGGGTGTGGTGGGAGTGCGAGTGAAGGCCATTTCACGCACGCAAACTACGACCAAGGACTTCTGCGTGTGGGATGTGTACACGTTGGCCTCACGTCTGGCAGTGCGTAGTGTGGGAGTCACCTGGAAATGCTATCCTATCTGTCAGGGGGTGCTGGGCACATGCAAGTCACATCTAGGAGCTGCAGATATGCTACCGCCAGATAGTGCGGACAAAGGACCATTCATCCCTACAGTAACTGCATCATCTGCATACATTCAGGAGATGTACAGAGGCCTGCCGTGGGTGTGGTGGGATGTCTGCGACCCTGGGAATCATGGATGATATGCCCAGCACGTGGCACATGTGCGGCCTCACTGTGTGTTACGTTGCCTCACAGCTGCTCCACCCTCCCACGAGCCCCCACACTTGTGTGCCCTGCGCGGTTGTATCACCTGCACTCCGACGGCACACCATTGTAATGCCTGTCAGCGCATGTCCAGCGGCATGCCACCAACACCATGACGCTGGCCTTTGAAGGTGTGCGGCCAAGTGAGTGTAGGCCAATGCTCCGGACAGGGCAGACACAAGTGTACAGTCCATGGCTGGCTGTGATCACGCTGCGAATGAGGCTAGGCAACTGACTCATGCAGCCGCAGGACTGATACACATAACACTTGGCATGCATGTGCCAGGACCCCGAGCGGTCTTGCGCTCCTACATTTCCCCATACGTGCGGGCCCGCCCTCCTGGTGCATGCTACATTGCAACATCGACTACTGTGGCCCTGGTGGCGACAACACCCCAACACAGAGACACACTTACCGCACTTCCTGCCCAAGGCCAGGTCCGAGCCACGCCCTGCTCCCCCTGCCGAATCAGCACACCCCTGCGCTGACCTGACGTACGCCGGACCAGCACACACCGCCTGTGCATGCAGGGGGGGCGGGCGAAGCTACATGTCCAAGGTCACTGCCAAAGCTGAGGTGACATGGTATCGTCCGCTGAAGACACCACACTGTGATGTTTCAGGGCCCTTGCCCATCATGCTGACACACTGACCACATGGACACACGTGCTCAGATGGTGTGAATGGCTACGGGCACGTGCGCCCGGCCACATTTATTAGCAGGCACACATATCGAGTGACACCTGTGTTGGATGTGTGTGGGGTGTGTGAACACCAGCCGTCAAGGGCTGCCTGGTGCAGTCAGAAATCGACAACAGTGTACATCGTAAAGGACACAAGCATTCAACCGTAAAGGACCCATGACCTGAGCTGCACAGAGTTAGTGGCCCCGGATGCACAGTGTCCTGCACGGGCCTACCGCTGTGGGCCGCTGACTTGCGGTGCACTGGGGCAGGGTCACAAGAGCAGAGCAGGTTCCCGCAGATGACTAGGGGTTGTCGCGGAGTGTCTCGGTGGACAGTGGAAGGTGTACCCCAGGGCATGATGCCGAGGGCAGAACCACGCTGAAACAGTCACCATGGTGGAGATGAGTGGAGCAAACACATGTCGGACACTAAGTCCGTCCCAGCCAGATGATGATGCAGACAACCCCCAGGCCATGGACTCAGACGCCACCAAAGTTCAACCAGAGAGTGCCCATGAGTCATTGCGCACAGAGTTAGTGGCACCAGTGCTGATAGGGGATGCCGCCTGCGATGAGGCGTGTCCAATGGCAGGGACTCCTCCATATCTTACCCAGGACACAGTTCCACATGTGTGGCCTACTGGACCGCAGTGTAGGCAGCGGCCAGCAGGGGCCATTCACCGAGTGTCGCAGGCTAGGTTGGATGGTCCCACCGGCCTGCGTAGTTCAGGTTCAGTGGCACCACGGGACGCGGACTTGCGTTGCACAGCGTTAGTGTCACCAGGACAGTTGTTGCTAGTGTTCGGTCACCTCCGTAACGAGGATCCGGCTTTCATCCGGACTGAACTGCATCTTCCTCTTACTCCTCTCTGTGCGTTCACTGGTATGGACTCTGCCATCCATGAATCACGACTGGGTGCTGGATGTGGGGCCTACTGGACCGCAGTGTAGGCCGGGGGCAGCGGTCAGCACGGGCCCACAGACACGTGTCGTGTGCTTGTGATGCATTCGTTTGCTCCACTGATAGCAGGTAGTTTAGTGATATCACCCTTGCAGTAGACATCTGGTCACTGCCATTCATGACTCAGGACACAGTTCCACATGTGGGACCCACTGGGACGCTGTGTAGGCCTGTGCTCTCATCCACGTGTCGCCGACTTGCGTTGAACAGGGTTAGTGGCACCACGTGTCGCCGGCTTGCGTTGAACAGGGTTAGTGGCACCACGTGTCGCCGGCTTGCGTTGAACAGGGTTAGTGGCACCACGTGTCGCCGGCTCGCATTGAACAGGGTTAGTGGCACCACGTGTCGCTGGCTTGCGATATGGAATTATGCCTCACTGATCGAAGAGAGTCTGGTGCTGTGGCCGCTGCCACGAACTTGGGGTCACTGCCATTCATGACTCAGGACACAGTTCCACATGTGGGACCCACTGGGCCGAGGAGGACGCAGGTGGAGTATGTAAATGTAAAAGGAGTACTGTGGGCCTGCGCCGTGGAGGCCAGCGATGGTCTGCGGAGGCTGCAAAGGTCGCGGGCCTGGGGCCTGGAGCTTGCACCGGCACGTGGTGGGCCCTCTTTGGCACACGCCGGTGTCAGAAGGTGAGCGGAGCCTCGTTGGTGCGCTGGGGCAGGCATGACGGGTCTGGGGCCCAGCGGCCCGGGGTGCAGCAGGCGCACAGGGATGCAGGCCCCGCCGCACTCGGCGCCGGACTCGTGGTGGGCTGAGAGGCGCCGCCCTGGCAGACGCGTTGTCCATTCCGAATGAGAACCACGCCCAGTGCGACGGGCTTTTTGTTCACACCCCTACGCAGGCCTGGCGTACGCAGGTCCAACCCACTCCGCCTGCGCATGCAGGGGGGGACGTAAGGTGCGACATTTCCGCGTTCTGCCCCACAGCCTGTGGGGGCATGGTAGCGTCCACTGGCCACTACACTCCATGCACCAGCAGTTGATCTCCACATGGCCATTTCCGTGATTTGCACGCTGTGGTCAGTCCGGCATCTCCACGCCACATCTGGCATTGGGTCGGTTCACATTCCTTAGTCACTTGCCGCTCTCGCACATGCCTGCTCCATGCCTCTCCTCACATCCTGCTATTGTGTGTCTGTGGTGCCATGCCATGGCTGGGTTGTGGGCATGGCAAGGCCAAGTTCCTGATGGAGTCGTGTTGTCGTGTCTGGTCGGTTGGCATGTTGTGTATCATGTTGAATGTAGTTGTGCTGCGTGTCCATTGCCGGTGTCGTGAGTTGCATGACTGTGGGCTGGAGGTGTGTGGTGTGTTCATTTTGGACTTACCAATGGGCACTGCATTTCCATGGGTGCCATCCTGGGAGCGCTGGTTGATGCTGGACTGTCCGGAGATGTGAGAATCATGCACTCGGCCTGGGGAGTTGGCCACGACATTGTTGAGGTCCACTGTTGCCTGCACATTCATGATATGCATGTGCTTTCTGTTGTGGTAGTTGTGTGCAGTGTCGGCAGGGGGCACGAGGGGTACATGTGTGCAGTTGATTGGCCCTGGCACGTGAGGGAATCCAGCTATGGCGTAGGGGCCTTGCTTGGTCTCCAGCAGCTCCTGCGCAGTGTGGGTGAAGTGGAGGTGCTGGGGTACCAGGCTGTTAGCATCCAGGACAGGTGTGATGACCTTGTATGGGGCTGGCTGTGTGACTCCTCCAACTCTGGCAGTTGTGGGTTGGATGGTACCAGAGGCCGACATGTGCTGCGCAGCCGGCAGCTTTGTCTGCGGAGGGATGTTGGTAGTCCGCTGGCTTGGGACAGTCAGCAGGTGGGGGATGTGGGTCAGGATGCGGGGGATGGTTGTCCTTTTGGGCCTGTAGTGGGCAATGTCCTCCTCTGGCGTTGGGTCTGGGTGGCAGGTGTGTTTCAGGTGGGTCCGCTGTCTTTGTGCATGCTGCCTCTGTGGTGTTCAGGGGGGGGGCAGGACGGGTCCTGGGGGAGGTGGGGGGCCTGGGGTGGGTGGGGGTGGGTGTTGTGTCCCTCATGGGTCTTGGAGCTGCATGATGATTGTCTCCATGGCATCTGTGGGTCTTCGTGTGTGGCTCTTGGCTGGGCTCCCTTTCATGCTGCAGGTAGTCGTCCTGCTTAACACTAGCAAAAGGCAGGTGTTAAATCCCTGGTGCTACCGGGGCTTATCGCCTTTTTTTGGTTCGCATCGCAGATCTGGCAGTTTGCTGTGAAAGTGGTGTTGTGGTTTTTTTCGTGTGTTTTTGCACGGGAACGCCTACTCTGCATCTCATTAGGGTTAGTTGGTGGTGTCCACCCTGGTGTTAAATTTTGGGGCAGTTGTCGCGGGAATACTGGCGATGTCTGCAGTTTGCACCCGCTTGTGAATGGGGTGTTAAATCTATCTTCACTTTTGATGAGTTAAGGAGGAGATAAATCGGTATAAGTCCTTCTGAATATGCCCCTCTCTTTTTATAAGTGGAGATAGCACAGACACACCCAGATAAAAAGTCAGGCAGGTAAATTGTTGATAAACGTATGTTATGTGGCATTAGTAATTAACATTGTGTATTTATAAAATTCTAAAGCTTTGTACTTACCTTTTATTTAGTGGTGCAATATTTGTTATTTATCCTCCACAGCCAGATGGAGTCCCAGTGCTTGTAAAAGCTAGGACATGTTTACTGAGTAGTTTGGGTGGGTGATGTGAGCAAGGTTTAGTTGTTTTGTCATTTTATCTTTCTGAATCATCTCTGCTTGGTAGCATCATTTTATCTATAAAATACAGGTGGTCTTTGCATGGCTATGTTATCTCAGACTGTGTTTAACTTGGTGGAGAAATAGTGTGTTAAGATTTATATCTTGATTTAGCAAGGGTAGGTGGGGTGGACTCCAATGATTGGCTTCGGAGGTTCTGGAATAGGATGGTGTTCTGCTCATCTTAGCTTTGGTCCAAGGAATGATGTCTTTGAAGAATAGATGATCTCTTGTTTGATGTGAGATGGAGGAGATGGGGTTTGTTAATTAATGTTAGGCTGGGAAAGAAGCTGTTGTCATGGTTGTCAATTCACCAACATTTTGTAGGAAGCTGAAGTGACATCATAGTATTGACCTCTTGCTTAACAATTGGCCTCTCAAAAGTATTCTGTTTTCTATTGGAGCCATGGTAAGAACTGGAGAAATTATGCCTGATGTACTATTCCCAATTGAAACCAGGGATGTAAAATCTGCAAGGTAGTTGCTGACCCCTAAGATTGACTGTGAATGCACCGATGGAGTTGTGGAAGTGAACAGCAGATCTCCGTCCTGAATTTGCAATTCCAAACCTGTTCCAATTCTTTAAAGCATTCTTTGCTCATTAAAGGGACAGCTGCTGCTTTAGAAAGTACTTTCTTTATAGGAGCACATTGGGCAGGGAAGACCATGGTCTATTATAACACTACAAAAAACAGGATTAGGGAGTGAAGAGGTAGTGTCCTTTGAGGGCACTGGAGGTGGATACGTCCTCCTCTAGAGATTAAGACAAAACGTAGGGATCCACCCCGAGAAAGGTTCATAAGGGTGTGTTTCCTGTTATGACAGGACGCACGCAGTGTTTGTTTAAATACCCCTCACACACCAAAAGGGCCCTTGGTGTCATGCTTCATCATAGGGGTCTTCCCGCCCCGCTGCGGGACGGGCGTGCTACGACCAGCGACTACGCGGGAGCACTGTTATTACAAAACTATGTGTGGTGTAGGAGTAGTGAGAGGAAGGGTCAGAAGTGAATGCAAAGTAGTGAATTAAAAGGACCTGGCCTCGTAGACTTATAAATTTTAATACGTCGTGGAGGCTGGTGCTATTAAAAAGTGGTTCGGAGATGTCCTGCGTGTAATGTGCGGATACTCCTGATCAAGTCAACATGTTTCGAAGCATCAAGGCTTCTTCATCAGGACTAGGAATGATCCCTTCAGTGCTCACTATGTTGCTATCAATGCGTAATAGAAAAAATGTGCTATATACAAAACGATAAAAATGCAACAATCATGCACTTTATATTACCCAATCAGTATCTCAAAATGTAAATTGGAATATATAGGAGATAATGCTCCATGAGCCTTCTGAACGGGTGGGGAGGTTGTTGCCACTGTATTATAGAAGTCAGCAACACCTCACTCATTCGCCATCCCGCGGCCTGCTCTCCCGCAGCTTCCAACATAATTCTCACAGTTGTGATCACAAACCACTGATAGATTCCATTGCAAACCCCGAACAGGTTCCTCTTTCATGCTCCCTTCTATCTGTAATTTGTAATGGTTTGCAGAGCCCGTTTAGGAGTTGTGAAATATTTCTGCCTCATTTAAGGAATTTGAGACATTTTAAAAAGGTATTTTTCCAACACAAACTCTTGGGGACTGAGTCACAAATGTAAACCTAAACTTTTGTGTAAGTTTACGTTTTATTCGGTATTCACAAACTATGAGTTAATAGTAAGTTATGGCTGCGGAGACAGGTCTATCTTTTTTTATGCAGAGTCTCCACAGTCGTAAACTTACTATTAACTCATAGGGCCTCATTTACTAAAACTATTACGCAGTGCGGCGCTGCAAGCCATTTTGCTGCCCGAGCTGCGTCATTTTAAAAGCACAGGGATGCATAAAATTAACAACAATACGATGCATCCATGTGATTTCCCCTGCACTGGCGCACATTTGGCTGCCATGCACCAGTGCAGGCACCCTTGTGTCATGTTGCAAGGGTGCCTGCATTGCGGGGATGATTGTTTTTGTGGGGACACCTTCCTGCACAAAAACAATCATTGATGGCATTTTAATCTTTCTATGCATGTTGAAGAATGCAGAATGCAAAAACGTATTTCTCCTAGTTGCGCCACAGGGGAGGCGTAGGATTTTGACACATTCCTGCGTATACCACACTTTGTAAATCTGGGAATGTGTCCATGGATGTTGTGTGGGAACAGCCACAGCAACACCCTTGAAATTCCTCTTACACGCGGAGTAATGTGTAAAAGGGGCCCATATTGACAAGGCCATGAAAAGTCACGCAGGGTAAATATGGGCAGGCACACTACACCGCCGGGGGCGCAATGGCCTTGTAAATGAGGCCCCTAGTTTGTAAATACCCCCAAAAAAATAACGTAAACTTACACAAAAGTGTACATTTGCCTTTGTGAATCAGGACCCGTACTTTTTCTGAATTACAGGCTCTACAACCACGAAACACCTTTGTACTGAAAGCTCTAGCTCCTTAATGCATGTATTTTTCCTCGTGCTTCCTCACTGTTTTCAGATGCAAATGGTCGCAAGTCACTGACAAGGTCCCAAGTCTCATTGATTTCCTTCCTCCCATGCCACCATTTCCCTACAGGATTGGATGAATTATACTATGCTTTCTACTCACGGTACAATGCAACAATGTTGCGATCCCTAATTAGAGAACTGAGAAAGTTATGATTCTTCATTGTCAAGCTCACACAGAAGTTTATTATTTTGATAGCACACAAACATTACAGTTTATCAACATTGTGGCAGAAAATCCTACCAAGTCAATACAATGCTTTGTCTCATTGGCATGGTGTTAAAATAATGCTCTTAAAAAAAGAATATTGCAAGGTCAAAACTCCTGATGTCAAAATGGTGGTGTGTAAGTATGGTGTTAAATTAAGAGGTGTAGTCAAAACAATGATTCATTTACAATAACTTGCCAGAAATGTAATGTTATGAAAAAATAATACTAAGAAATACTAATGAGTTGTCACTGTATTTCATTGAAAACATAAAGCCCTGTAAAAATAAGGTTACATAAACATAAGGCAGGACAAGAAGGAAAAACAATTAAAAAAATGCAATAACGATGTAATGCTTTCACACAATACTTTTTTCCGACTGTGAGAAATAAAAATAACTATGAAAATTAAAGGCACAATATGCAACATAAAATAATGATGAAAACTGGGTATTACGGAAACTGTAGAGTAAAACTTTTCTGTAAAAATAATGTAATGTGAAAGTGTTGTTTTAAAGCAATGTTTTCCAGAAGGTACTGTGTAAACATGATTGAATATCAAAACAGCAAAGTAGTACGACTAATTCTGTGACTTGTTCTTTCCCATTCTGTTGCTGCCTTGGATGGTGGCCAGACTACATCACCCAGGAGGCTCAGGACCCCCAGGAGGCGGACCCTGCTATGCTCACACTTGCTGATCATCATAGCGCTATATAGCGTAACTCTGTGCCCCACAAAGCCCATGCCAAGGTCGGGCCCATCCTGCGCCCATCATCAACCGGAAGAGGCGAGGCTGGGCCACATCTCTGGGCTTTTCGTGACTGGGTAGGTCAGCGCTACTTCTTTTCAATCTGCATTCATGCTCCCTGTTTCCTTCAGAAGTCACCTTTGGCAATCAATCAATCAATCAATCATGTCACTTATAAAGCGCACTACATACCCGCGAGGGTCTCAAGGCGCTGGGGGAAGATACATAAGTATTATTAATAAACTGACGGATGTGTAGGCATCTGTTGGCTGCTAGTGTTCCATTGCTAACGACTGAAAAGGTAGTAAAGCTATCTGAGTGTGGTATCGGGCTATGGGTTAAAGAACAAAGCCTAACTACCGCAATGAGTAACAGAAAGCTTACGCCCCCTGAAAATGGTGGGGTTGGCTCCTTGGAAAAATACTTAACTGGGGCTATGGGGGTGAATAACAAAGAGATTACTTACACAGAGGCAAGGTTGAAGGCCTTGAAGAGATCAATCATTGCCCTTACCGAACTTGATTCTGCGATCCAGCATATTTCAGCGAAGAGGGCAACGGGCGAAGCTCTGGCGCCACTGTGTGGCCCCTGTAAAAGACATTCTCCCCCTGTTAGCCCTCATGAACAATCAAACTATGTTTCCCGCTCCCCCCCCAAAAAAGAAGGCCAAAATGAAGCCAAAGGGGATGAGCGCCATCTCAAAAAGCGAAGTCACAAGCAAAGCTAAATTACAAAAGTAACCTGACAGGATAAGTGGACCCCATCCTGTTGAGCAGGGCATGTTGTAAAGCATAGAAGATAGGCTTCTCTGTCACTGCAAAGACCTATTTGCAGCCCTGGAGCTTCACCTGGCGTCCACCTTAAATTTGATACTCAATAGACTCTCTGATGTTGAAACTCTGGTGAAGTCCTGTGTAAGTTTTTTAGATCAGACGCCACTTATTGAGAAAACCCCACCCGCGCCTTCCTTAGCCCAGACTTCCCAACAATGTGTCGGAACCCTCTTTTTTGAGGGGTAATGATATGGCATTAGAAATGTTGTCAACTGGTCCGGTTGTTTCGGTTGGGCATAAAGATCTTGGCCCTCGGATGAACCCCAGTAGGGTGAATACAAATGCACCATCCAGCAGCCGACCTCTCACATTGGATACCTGCAAGGACCCTAGAGTGCCCATACTCAACCTCCCTCTGGACTCCATATGTAGTGGTTTTCGCCGGGGTTGCCTCACTCCCAGAAACTAAAAATGAAGCATGGTGGGAACTTAAAAATAAATGTGAGCAATGGCTTGTCGTGTAGTTCCTACTAATCTGTAGGATCTGCGCGATTGTTGTACAACATAAACTAGGGGTTTGGTGCCTAGACTGATTCCGCACACCTCCACAGGATATGTTGGCCTAGAGACCAGATAGCTTACAGTGCCACCATGAGCCCTCCTAACCTTACCAGGGAGCAATTGGTTTCTGGCAACCACTGAACATGACAACCCCTGACCCCTCAGGGATCGTGGAAACAGTACAGATCCTTTCGCTCAGTCACTCATGCTCACTTATTCTCAGTGAAGTATACAGAGAATACACAATGGGACGTTTTCAATATATTTATTAGACCAAGGTTATTCTTGTATAAAGTATGTGTGCTGCAATGATTAGTAGACAGAAGCCGATGAAAGTGATTACAAGCACCAAAAGCGTAAATAGTAGATATAGTTCTACCATGGTGCTAAAGCAGTGTATATATTGAGGCATATAAAACAAGGCAATAATCGGGTGTACTCCTACTATACGAACCCTAATCGAAGTGTAACTTGAGTGTGTGTAGGTGTAGAGCCAAGAATTCCCCCAAAGGACGATCCAACCCCATTACCTGATGGGAAAGAATGAAGGACCCCATCTTGGTCATGAACTGGACACCCCATACTAGATGTCAGACCGCTGTGTGGTGAATTCTCAGCATGCAGGGACCTTCAGTGTCAGCTGAAGTGCCTCCTCTGCTAATCTATCAGGATACTCATCTTTTATAAGAGAAAGCACACTTGCGATGCACATATAGATTAGTAATGATATGGATATGTAGGCAGCCCTGTTGCCCCGTGGATGAAGATAGAGATAACATTTGTACATAGCGCAAAGAGAGACCCAGCACATCATTTTCAGGCCATTGTGATAATGTTGTGCGAAGCTATAAGTGTAAACAAGTTTAGTTTCAGAGAAACCAATCCAACATTGTGGCGCACACAAATATGTGCAAAAGTTCACGGCTGAAATGTTATTGTGAGGGCAATGTAAGAAATAAGCTGCTTCGCTACATGGGGCTAACCCGGGATAATAACAGGCTAAGCGCCAGGGTACATTCCTCCACTGTTGACATTTTGTTTCAGAAAATAATTTTGATTAGGTCGGTATGTTGGGTGGGGAAAGCTAGAAAGACTATTGAGGGGGATTGTGTAGTTTTGAATTTTGACAACCCTACTTTGGCTGAAAGAATACTGGGGCATATCAGCAACAGCCGGCGATAATTATCGCTAAGCGCGCTTAGCGCAAGGATAATTATCGCCGGCTATCGCTGGATTTTATCGCTGGGATAGCGCACTATCAGCGACGCTTATCTCCAAAACGATAAAAATCCAAGTGATAGATGCTGAATGTGCGATTATCGCTGGAAATCCAGCGATAATCGCACAGGGAACGGCGATAGCTTGATGATAGAGCAGGGCAGACTTAGCCATAATATCCACCTTCCATTGGATATTATGGCTAAGTCAGGTTATAAGCAGGCGTAAAGAAACCTGCGTTATGCGCGGTTAGTGCTACTTTCATGATCGCTAAGCCGGTTAGCGATTACATTGATAATTGGAGATATGTCGGTTAGCGACATTCTCCACGTAAGTTTGGCAGGGTACGCCCACTTTGCATCTCATTGGCGATGCAAAGATGGGCGTTAGGGAAACCAGCGCTGAGGCATGGGAACACGCGTTAGCGTGTCCATGCTGATAGTGCGATAAAATTATCGCCGCTTTTCGCCCGAAAATGGACGCTAAAGCGGCGATAATTTTATCGCGGGGCCTTGATGATATGCCCCACTGTTCTTCTGTGGGCGTAAGGAACTTACACCTCATGCTATTAATGTCTTACCATTAGGCTTTTTTTATAAACCTCACTGTGACATTTCTACCTCATTTTTAAAACCCATAATATGATGTATGCAAAATCATTATTCCCATTTTTAAAAATGGGGATAAATCCTTCCCAAAAAACTATAGGCACATATCGCTCCTTGATGCAAATGTGAAGGTGATAGTGCATATTTTATTGCAGAGATTGGAGGATTGGGCTACGGAGAACAACATTTTAAGGGACACACAGTTTGGTTTTAAAAAGTATTGGGCAAAATAGATCAAGCTCTTTAAGAATATTATTATCTGGAAGTTTCAAAATAGGGCACTATTATCCTCTCAATTATGGACCTATCAGCAGGTTTTGACTGCATGTCACATTCAAAATTATGAGTTATCATGGCCGACCTTGGTGTAGAGGAGACCCTGATTACTTTTATTATACAAATGGACCGAGATGCAAATGCTTGTGTATGCTATGGCCGCAACAATGAATGTACTGAGTATTTTAGAATCAGGAGAGGAGAAAGATAAGGCTCTGTCCTCGCCCCATTTTTATATTTATTATATATGAACAGGGTGGAAAAAGTTCTCAGGTCAAGTCCACATGATACTTCTTATATCAGTTCTCGCCCCCTACCCATTCTTTTATAATAGGTGACTCTGTTTGAATTGCCTGAACAGGTAGAGGGCTTTAAGGGCGGATAGATGATTACATTGGGGCATATGTACAAGCCCCTATCGCCACGGGAACATCACTTTTTGTGACGTTCCCGTGGCTATAGGGGCCTTGCCTTATGTACAAGGCAGCGTTAGGCCACTTAACGTGGCTTAACGCTGCCTTGTACATAAGGCACCATTTCAAGCTACGTTTAGCATGAAAGGGGCGTGCAGTGGGTGTTGTGGTGGGCGTTCCACCGCAACACCCATTGTATTTGATGCTGCCCCCTATGTACAAGGGTGGCATATATAGGAGGCAGCGCCAAAATTAAGACCAGGAAAACCCTGGTCTCAAGGTGGCAAACGAGGAGAAATGCATTATTTCTCCTCGCTTTTGCTTTTCCATATGTGCTGCCTTGTGCAGCACACATGGAAAAAGCAAAATGCTGTGGTTTGTTTATGTACAGGAAGGTGTCCCTTCCTGTACATAAACAAACCTTTTAAAAATGCCATTTTGTAACTTTCATGTGTGCTACATGAAGCAGCACACATGAAAGTTACAAAATGGCATTTTAGGATTGTTTATGCGCAGGAAGGGACACCTTCCTACACATAACCAATCCTCCCCTGCACACAGACACCCTTGCACTCTGGTGCAAGGGTGCCTGCGTTGGCGCTAAATTGTTAAACTTAGCGCCATCGCAAGGGGAAACGCAAGGCTGCACCACATTCTTGTAAATATGGTGCAGCCTTGCATTTCCGAAGTGGCAGAGCGTGTCGTTAAGCCCAGGAGGCTAACAATAAGCTCCGCCACTTCGGCGTACATATGGCCCATTGCTTTTATGCAAGAACTTGATCTGAAAGTTAACGAATCGAAAACCTTCACAATGGTATGTTGGGTACGGCCAAAGAAAAGACCCATCCATATGATAAATAGCACGAAGTTAATGGAAACCATGACATTTTCTTATCTTGGAATCCTATATGACAATAAGTATACGTGAAAACCTATGATTACTAATTGGGTGTCAACATTTGAGCATGCTATACAGGGTATACACAGATTTATTAAGAAGTTAGGTTATAGGGGCCATATGTACTAACATATTTTCCCATAGACACAGAATAGGTAAAACGCTTTGATGCATCTGGCCCTAAACTCATTAAGTTGATCCTAAAAATATATGTATGTAAATGTGTTTCGGTCGCGAGTGTGCAAAATAAGGGGCATATTATCAAGCGGCAGTGATAATTATCGCTGGCCGCTCTTAGCGAGATTTTTTTTATCGCTGGCAATTATCGCCATGCTATTGCTGTATTAACAACGCATAGCGCAATGGCGATAATTTCCCAGCGATAGCGGTGTTTTCCATGGAACTTCGCTGGTTTTCCAGCGATGTTCCATGGAAAACGGCGATAACCTTGCTGATACGACCCTGTGGTCGTATCAGCATAATCCACCCCCATTGTTAGGTATAGGTAAGTAAGCATTTTTGCAGACGTTAGTTTTTGGCAAAAACCGCAATTTTCGCCAAAAACTAAGGTCTGCAAAAATGCGTGGGACTCCTTGTTAATATCGCGATGTACATTTCGCGATATTTAACAAGGTAGTCCACTTTGCATCTCATTAGAGATGCGAAGTTAGGCGTGCTGGAAACGGGCGCTAAGTCAAGGAAACACGCGCTAGCGTATCCTTGATGATATTGCGATACAATTATCGCCGCTTTTCGCCCAAAAACGGACGCTGAAGCGGCGATAATTTTATTGCGGCCCCTTGATAATATGCCCCTAAGCAGTTCCTCTTAGCTGCTCTAATGCCATAGCCCACTATGAACTTTGTACTTCAT
The DNA here is from genome assembly GCA_963921515.1 of Calotriton arnoldi. Classification (NCBI taxonomy): domain Eukaryota; kingdom Metazoa; phylum Chordata; class Amphibia; order Caudata; family Salamandridae; genus Calotriton; species Calotriton arnoldi. The sequence goes on along the minus strand of CAWUFW010006084.1, from coordinate 380,399 downwards.
ATATTACTGATGTAATCAATATGGCTCCTTTGATACTCTGGCACTTCATATGGCGAAGGGAGGAAACAAGATGATTCTGAAGGACTATTTGCAACCCCATGCCTGCTGAGGACACACCATGACTGACATATGTTAGAACCGTATGTGAGGAGATTGGCTTCCCCGACTTATTTAGGGAGCCGGAGTCCTGCCTTAGAGTTAGTAAGATGCAGATCAAGTACTTATTTATGAATAAGATCCAAACAAAAAGGGTGAAGAGGAAAGTGTGAAACCTCAGTAGTTTCCTTTAATCAATTATACACTCAAGCGGGCCCTCTCGGCATATCTGTCTCAAATGCAGAACAGCCAACATAGATTTGTACTGACTAGATTTCGTTTCAACCTCCTACCCTCTATGATTGGTTTTCTCGTAAATTGTGTTAATCTTGCTGATTTAAGTCCGCGCCCTTGTGACAGGGCCACTGTTCAATCTACTTTGCACATCTTGCTTTTTTGCACATTTTACGATAGGAAACAGTTTTTAATGCCTATTTTTATGAAATATAGATACAGACAGTGTAGGTCAGCGCTGTTGTTTTTACAAAACTTAGGGGCATATTATCAAGGCGGCGTTAATGAATTATCGCTGCTTTAGCGTCCGTTTTCGGACGGAAAGCGGCGATAATTTTATCGCCTAATTAACAAGGACACGCTAGCGCGTGATTCCTGCATTAGCGTCCGTTTTCTGCACGCCTCCCATCGCATCGCTAATGAGATGCAAAGGAGGCGTGCCTGTGAAAACAACATGGGGAAATATCGCTAACCCAGGTATCGCCATATCAACAACGTGGGTTAGCGATATTTTCAATCGCGTTAAGTATGCCTTAACGCAGGAATTTAACGTCTGCTAAATTCCTGACTAAGGCATACCTAACATGGGGGTGGATTGTGTGGCTAAGACCACAGGCCCTATCACCAAGGATATCACCGTTTTCCATGGGACATCGCTGGAAAACCAGCGATGTTCCATGGAAAACATCGCTATCACTGGAAAATTATCGCCTTTGCGCTAAGCGTTGTTAATACAGCGCTAGCATGGCGATAATTTCCAGCGATAGCCGGCGATAGGATTCCTCGCGCTAACAGCGGCCAGCGATAATTATCGCTTCCGCTTGATAATATGCCCCTTAGATATCCCTTCGGTATGTTGGGCAGTGGCCTTTTTTATTTGGTAGGCTTTTAAAATACGGAAAGGTGTAAAGCCTTGGGAAAGTGTCTGTATCCATCTAAGCAATTCCTTTTTTATGTTTTTATAATCTATTGATGCTTGCTGTCCGCAATCTGTTTTATGTCAGCTTAAATTTGATGTAATATGAAATGTTTCATTTTATGAATATATATTTATTGTCTTATGTTGCATGTGCTTTTATGCTGCAGAAATGCAGCGAAATAAAGATTTTGGACTGACTGACTGACTAATGCTGTGCACAGTATGGTCCAAAACCATGAAATCCCATTTGCTGTGTCAGAATTTGTTGTTGTATTTCCATCATCTAATTTAGAAAACACTGAAGTAATTTATGGTAAACCTAGCTCATGCATGCATGCTTATCAGCACCAATAACAAATCAAAATATATAAAATACATTTCGATGTGCTAGCAATCAATCTTATAACATTGATTAAATCACTAATTTAAACCAGCCACAATTTCTACCCTGTCAAGTGGCGAGCAACAAAAGAAATGTTTTGCCAATAAAAACTAGAATTCTTTGAAAACACGTACTTCTCCATTTGCCTGTTGACAAAACAGTGCTGTGCCATACCTTGGCTAGTTATAGTTAAGGTCCTCGTTGGTTGTTATTTGGCCTATCATTAGAATTGTTTCATCATTTCATGTGATCTAATCTTCCATTTCCACACACTATTATGGATATTGAGTTGAGGCTTTTGTCGTGTGTAGCAAAACGGCAAATATAAAATCACTTGGAGGCTGGATTGGTACCCCATCAAGTAACACTAGGGGGAATATTTTAAAAATAGTCATGCAGCAAGTAGCCTTGCTACGCTGCGTGACAGGGAAAGGGCTGGAATGTGGCGTAAATAAAATAATACAGTGCATTCCTGCCTTTGTCCCGGCACTTGCGCCATTTTGGCTGGCTAGTGTCAACGCAGACACCCTCGCATCATGGTGCAAGTGCACCTCCTTTGCATGCGGGATTGAGCCGGAAGGAGCACCTTCCTGCATGAAAACAATTCTGAGATGCATATTCCTCTGTCTATATGTGCTGCAAAATGCAGTACACATAGAAAGAGGAAGTAACATGGAGAAATAAAGAAGATTCTCCTCGTTATGGCTCACCTGGGAAGGCGCATCTTTTTGGCATATTCCCAAGTTTACCACTTTTGGTAAATGTGGGGATGTGTCAAAAACCATAGGAGTTACATGGGAACACCCACACGATGCCCGTAGAATCCCTTTCCAGGGCAGAGTAATACAACTCAACAAGTTGCACAGCATTGCGTTACTCCTGATTTATGAAGGCACTCAGGGCCACGCAAGGTGGCCATGCGTGGCTTCATAAATTGCACATGTTTCAGGACCACATCCTTGCCCATCTCCTCCAACTATTCTCCTTCACTAATGCAACCACCAGTTACAAAACAAACCTTGCCCAAATCCTGCGACTACTACTAGGTCAGGAATTTCTTAGCATCTGTCCCAGGAGTCAAACAATTGGCAGTCATGTTCAAAACCCCTGTTACGTAGTTTGCGCAAAGTGGAAATCCTCCAAGGAAACTATGGATTAGAGAAGACAAGGAATCCAGTCCCTTCCTTCCAAAAATCTCCTGTAGTGGTTTGTGGTCAGAATATACCTGAAACCTTACAAATGGGACTGCACTGTAAAAGCTGCAGCAGTCAGAAACAGAGATATCTGTTGATTGAATGACAGCTTGTTATACCAGTAAATTGGTCCTAGGAGCAGCAAAAAGAGAGCCACATGGAATTCCAAAAGATTCCTTAAAATAATATTTTAAATGAATGACAATAACTCGGTAAAGTCCTTAAAGTAGCCACACATAGAAGAAGGATTTTCAACAAGAGAAGGCAAATATCAATATGCTGCCAGGCACGATCCAGAGGGGCTTGTATCGATAAATTGCAACAGTAATTGTTAGCAGACCGACCCGGAATGCATAGCTGCATAAATGCAATCTTGATGGTGAAGTAACGAGAAAGCCTGTTGCCGCTCAAATGCTGTATTTTCTTGAATCACTTGCTGACGCACTTGTTCAAAGTATAGAATTATATTCCAAGGTCAAAAAAAAACCAGCCAAGAAGTTCCTCAGATTGTCTGGCATGCATAGAGACTACACTGCTAACCCCAGACACAAGCTACTACAAATATCCTTTCTCTTAACAGGGTGAAATTCCCACAGTAGCAAATGGAGTGGTACAGGAACTAACATCACTGATGCTCGGCTGAAAGCACCCAGTGTTTATAGCTGAAAGAAGATTCAAGGCTGTGGAACACACAGGCCTTGGAGACAGATGCTTCCTCAGGGTTGTAAACATCATCCATCCTTCATACTTCATTGAAGATCTTCCTGTAGAAATTTGTGGAACACAGAGAACAGTCATGTGTAGTCCCCTTGGGACTGGCAAAATGGTCACTATCATTGAGGAAGATGAAACCAAAAGTCCATCTCCTGACAATAAGAAGAGGGCTTCTTTAAGTTGGCCAGGAATCCCAAGTCAAGATAAAGAGAATTAGTTAAGTTAATGTGATGAGTAAAAAAGTTAAGGCACTGGTGCATTCAAACAATATCATTCAGATAAATCATGAGGTGAATGCCTTGGGAAAAAGGGAGAGTCACTCACACTCACAAGGGCTTTTGCTACAATGGGACCTTCTCTTTGTTAGGCAGAATGATAAGGACCTCCAGAACAAGGGTAAGAGCCTAAGGCCTGTCCAAAACAGTAATGCCTCATCTGATTTGTTTTGCTCTGGCCTAAACATGAAGGACTTACTATTGAGGACCCGATTCCAATCTCGCTAGGAAAGCCCTCCGTACGACTCGGATCCGGAGGGCTTTCTGAGCGAGACGTGCTCCAGGAGTTTGAACGAATGAGTACGATGCTGCTGTATGCCTACGGACTCGGTTCGCTCAGTCTCCCATTGAACTCTATGGGAGCCTGTGTACAGACGCATACACATGGTCCCATAGCAGAAAAGGGGTGGGTGGGGAAAAGCGTTCACCCTGTGGCGGGCACCCCATGGTGCCCGCCACACTGTGCATGCTTGAATCGGGGGGACCCATGGGCACCCCCCGTGATAGATTCGGAGGGCCCTGGGTGAAGGGGGGCCTTGTACGGCCCCCCGAAGTACGCTTCCGGCAGCCGTTTCGTCTCGCTGAGACTGAGGCGAAGCGGCTGTCCGAATCGTGCATCGTACTCGCTCGGTCGGAAATCGGCTCCATTGCGCTGCACGATTCGTCTACAAATGAGACGTACGGAGCGGTTCGGGTCCGGAAACGATTCGGTCGGTGCTTACGCGATCTTCGCATCATACTTGGTCGTTCGGACTTGTGTACGATTCGGTCGTAAACAAGGGCTACGAATCGGGTCTGGTAAAGCCAAATCGGATTCGGAGGCCTTCCGAACGACATCGGAATTGGGCCCTGAGTATCTTGGCTCCAGTTGATTCTGTGAGACTCAAGAAGCATATTACCAGTCATCTTCTAAGCTTTTACTTTTAAATCTCTATTGACCTTTCTCTACCTCTGGTGTAGTCCTGGATCTGATGATCGGTTTTCTTAGTCTGGGGCCTCCTTCATATATTTTGCTAATTGCCTCCTTGTACTGCCTCTCTGCTCTTGCTTATTTTAGTGTTTAGAAGGGACTTACAATCTACTTCCTTTATCAATGTAAGTGTTCCAGCCTTTTCCCTGACTCTCATTTTTTCCCACTGTGAGCCCTAATTAGGTTTTTGACTCTTTTGTTTACTTTGTACATGAGCTCCATGCATACTCCTTGTGCCTTTTTTTCTACAGGGCTAACCCATTTCCCAAGGTTAAATTACATTCCCTCGGTATCACTGTGCAGGAGGTGCCACATCCTCAATAGCCATTCAAACTGACTTGAGGTTGCAGGCCATACTATGGTCTCCAGATGGTTATGCACAGCTACCTTACGTATCTTCTACCTAATGCCAGTAGAGTGCACGGGTGATGGAGCTCGTGAACATTCCTACTGTGTCACCACCATTCTTACCTTAAAATTGTCATTTTCCTAACGAGCTAGTAGAATCTCTATCCTATAGGTGTTCTCTCAATCGGAACTCTGAGAATTGTTGTCAGTCGATAATTTGGTCTGGGTTGAGATTAGCAGGCGGTAATTCTGACAGACGTGGAATGGGGCCTTAGTGTTCCAACAACAGTTCCCAGACTACCACCAGATGTATGAATTATGGAACCATTATCCATATTTCAAAAGGGTGGAAGAATGCATTTTTGCTGAGGGTGCTAAGAATTCCTGCAGAATTCCTGAACTGGCTCTACCTAGACTTTGGCTAAGTTGGGAGGTATTAACTTCCAAATGACACTCAGGATATACTTTCTGTTGGACCTGGTCCTCTCTGCAGGGTCACCCCCAAACATTTTGCCTTTTGCCCTCCACTTTTTGCTGAATTAGTTTTTGTTGGTCTTGCTAACCAGTGCTAAAGTGCTTGTGCTCTCTACCTAAAACACGGTTAACTTGGCTTATACCCAATTGGCATATTTAATTTACTTATAAGTTCCTTGTAGAGTGGTACGCCATGTACCCAGGGCCTGTAAATTAATGCAACTAGTGGGTCTGCAGCACTTATTGTGCCACCCACTTAAGTTATACTTTAAGAAACGTCCCAGGCCTTCCATTGCAACCTGAATGCAGTTTGAAACTGCCATGTAGACTTGGCATTACAACCCCCTTGCTAAGCCTTAAACTAGCCTTTTATTACATATATGTAACCACTAAAGTAGGCCTTAAGTAGCCCTTAGGGCCTGGTGCTGTGTAATTAAAGGCGGGTTGGATATGTACTTTTAAGTTTTTCATGTCCTGGTGGTATAAAACTCCTAAATTATTTGTTCACTACTGTGAGGCCAATTCCTCCCATAGGATAAGAATAGAGAATCCTTATTACATTTTATAGGCTGTAATTTCCCATTGGGAGCTGGTAGCTATATCATGTTTGGTGTCTTTAGAATTGTAGGGAAAAGCCTATTTTTTTTTGTAAACAGATTTTTTTGATCTTTTCTGTTGCAACAACTTATTACAGTACAGTAATTCAGTTTATTTCACTTGATCTTAGCTTCGCCACATTCTTTTCATTTGTTACATATGTAATCAATCGGAGTGCTCAAGTGACAGTAAAGCTATACCATTAGTTAACTCCCTCCCACCCTTCCCCTGAGTCATCCTGTCAGTAGATCTCGTGTGAGGTGCTGGGTCCATGTGTGTTATCAGCCTTCCAGTTGTGTGCGCAGGGCAGGGTGATGCGATCTTAGTGAAATAGTCGCTAGTGTCATGATGGTTGGCAATTGTGAGTATGTTGTCTGTTATTGACGTGTTGATGTCAGGAGTGTTCCCTTTATGCGGCTTTCCCTTCATCCTCTGAGGGCCCTAGTTCCAGGTATTCTAGGTCGAGTACTAGGGTCTCCCAGTATCTAGCTAGCTTTATGTGCCGTAGCCCTCTCTTAGCTTCTTGCATCAGTATGCGTCCTTCACATCCCGCCAATTTCAGGAGTTCATGGCGCCAGGTTTTCCAGTTTCTGGTTATTTCTTGCTTTGCCAAGATATACGCTAGGTCTTGAAATTTGCTAGTAACTCTAGTTTTTGCCGAATGGGGATACCAGCCCAAGAGGCAGCGAGCCGGTGTGCATGTCAACTCCTCATCTATAACCTCGATCACTGTCTGTACTACTTTCTTCCAGAAATCCTGCAGCTGAGGGCAGTCCCAGAACATATGTAGAATGTGGGCCTTAAGCGAGCCGCAGCGTGGGCAAGCTGCATCCTCCACCTGGAAATATCTGCTTATGCGTTCGGGTGTCAGGTTTGCTCCATGTAGGACATAGTAGTTTATCAGCTTGCGTGCGTTTCTGGATACTTTCAGTGTCCCAGCTAGTATATTGTCCCAGTCTTTGGTCAGGATGGGTGTGCCCAAATCTTCCTCCCACTGGAGACGTAGCTTCTCCAGTGGTCGTAGTCCATCTGAGCGTAGTGCTCTGTATAGGCAGGACACCGCTTTGGTGGTACCTGCTGACAGGGCCATATAATAGCAAGTCTGCTGTGGTGGGGGTTCTGTGGCCCCCATCCGCTAGTGCTTGCGAATGGCCCTGTGCAGCAAAAAGTGTCCCTGCCATAGCCCAAACTCTGCCCGGAACGTCTAGAACTGCAGCATCTCGTTGTCCCTGTAGAGGTCGCCTACCTTTGTCGCCTCAGCTTCCGCCCATGCCTCTAGGTCCCGCCAGTTCCCTCCATGTGGGAGGGCCCTCAGCATGTCTAGGGGGATGCCTGGTGAGTATGGGATCCCCACTCACATTCTCTGTAGTCCTCGGCTCCAACATTTGGTTTGTACTTTAAGTTCTTGAGGGTCTTCCCCTGTGGATCTGTTCACCATGAGAAACACCCGCAGTAAGTCAGCCAGTGATACTCTAGTCTGTCTGGGAGCATCCCTCTGGCGTCGTTCTAGGGATATACTGCGCACTAGCCACTGTAGCTGAGCTGCTATGTAGTAAGTTGCAAAGTTCGGGCCGCTAGTCCGCCCTCAGACATGGGTCTCTGCAGTAGTGCGAGGGCCACTCTACGGCGGCCAGTGCCCCAAATAAAGGTCCGGATCTGGGAATCGAGGTCTCCAAAGAATGCCGTCGGGATCCAAAGCAGGAGTGCTATCATTTTCAGGAGTGCAATCCATCCAGCCACTGAAAGCGGTAGGGTTCACCAAAAGTCCATAGCCGTATGCAAGCTACAATAAGCCCTTCCTATATTGCCCTCATAAAGATCTGACCAATCATGGTAGATGTGGACCCCCAGGTGAAAAGCGTATTTAATGGTAAAGTTTGGTTTTTGATCACAATTTTAAAAATGCCACTTTTAGAACGTTCACATCAACACACATGCCAATACTGATGCTGGTTTGATTAATATTTCATTAGAGCACACATAACAGTTAGTGTGTCTGAAGAAAAGATTTGTTTATTACTTCTTTTCTTTAATTTGTGAACATTCATTTTTTGAAATTACCAGTAATAAATTGATTCAATTGGTTTTCACAAGAAAAACGTGTACAGAACTTTGTTGACAGACCACAAACTGAACTTAAACACAATGGTACACATAAAGTTTTGAAATTGTGTCATTGAACAAGACCTGGACAAATAATTCTACAAAACAAACAAATTATTAGTTCAATACTTCTATACAATTAGTGAACACATTCAATAACAAAAAGGAGATAATAAATAAATAATAAGTGAAACAGAACAGTGCAGCAACGCCCAAACAGGTTGGAATTTTTCGAGGATTTACACAACCTTATACTGGGCAGAGACCAAACAGTGGACTATTCAAGTTCTGCCTCACCAAGTCTATTTAACAGTTATATTCACCAATTCATCCTTAAATTAAAACCCTGCTGTGTCCACCATTTGTTTAGATTCTTTTGGACACATGATTGCAGTCCACAGACAGATTGACACTAACATACTCAAGTAAGTGGCGCATGATCGCGCAACTTGGCATTTCAGCTTGCTGAATTAAAAACTATAACTTGGTTCATTACAGCCATCAGTATAGTGGGACTGATTTCTGCTTCTTCTCTCTCTTTTTTCTCGCATCTATGCGGTCTATTATGATGGCGGTTGGATGTCCACCGCCGGGCCGGCGGTGGTGCACGCCGGACCGGCGGTGGACATCTGCCCGCGATCGCAAGCCAGAAATCCGCCGGTCGAATTAGGATGCCGGTGGTGACCGCGGAGGTGGGAAATTCCGACTGCCGCTTTTCCGCCAGTTGCCATCTGCACTCCTGCCTGGCGGACGGAGCAGGACCGGGATAATGGTGGCGGTGCAGAGCAGGCTCCGCTGGCAGGATTATGATGTCAGTGGTAGCTAGCCTTTCCTCAGCGGTCAGACCGCCATTGAAAGGCATGCAGAGATTGTCTTCCGGGGGCCCGTTGTGGGCCCCCAATGTTTTGGGGGGGTGGGTGCACTTGGGGGGTACCCATGGTCCCCCCTACTTTACCCTGTACCAGGTGGCAGGCACTGTGCAGTGCCTGCCACGCAGTGCAGGGAAATGCAGGACATGCTCCTTTTGACATCGCGGCAGTGCTGCGTGCATCAGCAACCGCCGCAATGTTAAAGCCTGCAATCCGACCGCAGCGGTCGGATTTCGAGCAAGGAACATCGTAATACGACCGGCAGTTATGTCGCGGGCCTTGTGGGTGGTCTTTTCCCGTTACCATGGCGGTCGGGGAGGTTTCCCGACTGCCATCGTAATAGGCCCCTTAGTTGTTTGTAGTATCTGGACTAGAATAATACAGTTGATTTTTTCATACCGGATGAGATCAGTTGATCTCAAACAAGGTAATTTTTTTAAAACCCCGAAATTGTATGAAAGGTGTTGCTGGTGAAAAATGTGATATACATGAGGTAACAAAGGCACTTTCTTTCTTCTTTTTACGGCTTTGTTTGATGCTTTAGGTCCTAATGAGAACCTTTTTTAAAGTACATTTGGGTTTGAAACGCGTCAACCATCATGCGACCAAACAAGTGTACTAAAATATACTATCAGCCTGACCCCCTTTTGCTTGAAACGTTGTAAAATATTGTTAATATGTTCAAAATTAGGTAGGTGGCCTTGAATAGTCCACTGTTTGGTCTCTGCCCAGTGGAAGGTTGTGTAAATCCTCGAAAAATTCCAACCTGTTTGGGCGTTGCTGCACTGTTCTGTTTCACTTATTATTTATTTACTATCTCCTTCTTTTTTTTGTTATTGAATGTGTTCACTAATTGTATAGAAGTATTGAAGTTATAATTTATTTGTTTGTTTTGTAGAATTGTTTGTCCATGTCCAGGTATTGTTCAATGTCACAATTTCAAAACTTTATGTGTACCATTGTGTTTAAGAACAGTTTGTGGTCTGTCAACGAAGTTCTCTACACGTTTTTCTTGTGAAAACCAATTGAATCAATTTATCACTGGTATTTTCAAAAAATGAATGTTCACAAATAAAAGAAAAGAAGTAATAAACAAATGTTTTCTTCAGACACACTAAGGGCCCAATTCCGATCTCGCTCGGAAGGCCTCCGAATCGGATTTGGCTTTACCGGACCCGATCCGTAGCCCTTGTTTACGACCGAATCGTACACAAGTCCAAACGACCAAGTACGATGCGAAGCACGCGTAAGCGCCGACCGAATCGTTTCCAGACCTGAACCGCTCCGTATGTCTTGTTTGTAGACGAATCGTGCCGCGCAATGGAGCCGATTTCCGAACGAGCGAGTACGATGCACGATTCGGACAGCTGCTTCACCTCGGTCTCAGTGAGACAAAATGGCTGTCGGAAGCGTACTTCGGGGGGCCGTACCAGGCCCCCCTTCACCCAGGGCCCTCCGAATCTATCATGGGGGGTGCCCATGGGTCCCACCGATCCAAGCATGCACAGTGTGGCGGCCACCATGGGGTGCCTGCCACAGGGTGTACACTCTTCCACACCCACCACTTTTCTGCTATGGGATCCTGTGTACGCGTCTGTACACAGGCTCCCATAGAGTTCAATGGGAGTCCAAGCGGTACGAGTCCGTCAGCATACGGCTGCATCGTACTCGCTCGGTCGGACTCCAGGAGCACGTCTCGCTCGGAAAACCGCCCGGATCCGTGTTGTACGGAGGGCTTTCCGAGCGAGATCGGAATCGGGCCCTAAGTGTTATGTGTGCTCTCATGAAATATTAATCAAACCAGCATCAGTATTGGCATGTGTGTTGATGTGTGCTTGTATAAATTGGCCTTACCTTACTGATTAAGGGCCAAAACCCTCTATAGGTGTACTTTTAGAAAGTTGGCATTTTTCTGGCCTCATCCCTTTTATGCCTGTAGCCTACCTTGGATCACATGACTGGTTGTATCTGACAGCTAGACTTTCTGAATTCCTCCCAGACAGTCACACAATAGAGAGATTAGGGTGCACAGACAGAATATCGATGCAAAAATACCGACTTGCACAAATATTGAGGTAAAAATATCGTGGGCCAGAAATATCTACTGACAAAATATCGTGGTCAAGAATATCGATCGATTTTAGGTAAGTAATATCGATGTTTAAAATATCGAAGTGTTAAAAATCGTTTGCAAAAATATAGTTGTTAAAAATATCAATTTTTTATTAATGTTATGTATTTTAGTAAATATTTTATATGTATGTTTTTTTTAATAAGAATTGTTTGTATTTTTATCATGTGTTAAAATTTTAGTAGTTATTAAATTTTTAATTAGAATTTTGCGTTTTTAGTTCCGTAGCAGGGTGTGGGTTTATAGGGGATTAGGGTGGGAAGTAATTTAATTATATAAAATTTATAGATTATTTTTAGTTGTTATTAATATTTTTTTATTTGAATTTTGCGTTTTTAGTTCCGTAGCGGGTTGTGGGTTTATAGGGTGGGAAGTAATTTAAATATATTAAATTTATTGAATATATTTTATTTATTAATATTTGTTTAGTTGAGATGTTATAGTGTTAAATGTGCAAAGTAATTTATTATGAATTAATAATTTGTTGTTAATTATTTTTTTATTAATTAATAGGCAATTAATTATGGTAATTGTGTAATTAATTTTAGGTGTGTGTTGTGGTGTTTATAGGTATAAATGGTGGGAAGAATGGGAAGTAGTTCATTTTTAATTGATGAATTAATTATTAGTTGTTAATTAATTTTAAATAATTAATTAGTAATTAATTATGGTCATTGTGTAATTAGTTTTAGCTGTGTGTTGTGGTGTTTATAGGTGTAAATGGTGGGAAGAATGGGAAGTAGTTCATTTTTAATTGATGAATTAATTATTAGTTGTTAATTAATTTTAAATAATTAATTAGTAATTAATTATGGTCATTGTGTAATTAGTTTTAGCTGTGTGTTGTGGTGTTTATAGGTGTAAATGGTGGAAAGGGTGGGAAGTAATTTATTTTTAATTGATGAATTGATAATTAGTTGTTAATTAATTTAAATTAATTAATTAGAAATTAATTATGGTAATTGTGTAATTAATTTTAGGTGTGTGTTGTGGATATTATAGTGTTAGTATAGTGTATTTAATGAATGTTTATCATTTTTCATTTAAAAGATTTTTTAATCGATTATTAATTATGTTAATTATGGAAATAAATTTAAATAAAACTCTTGAAGTGTTTTTTTGTTGGTGTGGTGTTCTAGGGTAGGAAATAAAATAAATACATTTATGTTATAAATAATTTTTTTGTTTGTTAATATTTGATCCTTTCAAATAATTATTGTTTATAATTGAATTTATGAATTTATTTTATATAATATTTGTAGCATTTTTTTATATGTAATGTATATTATAATATGCTTAATATATTTAATCATATATTTTTTAATGTTGTTTATTTATTTTTATGATTTTTTAAATGTTTTCTAGTGTTTAAATGTTATTAGTAATTTGTGTTTCTCTGCTATCCAACACTTTCCCTAATGTTGCACTCACTGGAGGGGGAATAGTAAATTTTACTCCTCCGCTATCCAACACTTACCCTACTGTTGCACTCACTGGAGTGGGAATAGTAATTTTTCCCCCTCCGCTATCCAACACTTTCCCTACTGTTGAACTCACTGGAGTGGGAATAGTAATTTTTACCCCTCCGCTATCCAACACTTTCCCTACTGTTGCACTCACTGGAGTGGGAATAGTAATTCTTACCCCTCCGCTATCCAGCACTTTCCCTACTGTTGCACTCACTGGAGTGGGTATAGTAATTTTTACCCCTGTGCTATCTAAAACATTCCCTATTGTTGCACTCACTGGAGTGGGAATAGTAATTTTTACCCCTCCGCTATCCAGCACTTTCCCTACTGTTGCACTCACTGGAGTGGGAATAGTAATTTTTACCCCTCCGCTACCCAACAGTTTCCCTACTGTTGCACTCAATGGAGTGGGAATAGTAATTTTTACCCCTCCGCTATCCAACACTTTCCCTACTATTGCACTCACTGGAGTGGGAATAGTCATTTTTACCCATCCACTATCCAGCACTTTCCCTACTGTTGCACTCACTGGAGTTGGAATAGTAATTTTTACCCGTCCGCTATCCAACATTTTCCCTACTGTTGCACTCACTGGAGTTGAAATAGTAAATTTAATTCCTCCGCTATCCAACACTTACCCTAGTTTTGCACTCACTGGAGTGGGAATAGTCATTTTTACCTCTCCGCTATCCAACACTTTCCCTACTGTTGCACTGACTGGAGTGGGAATAGTAATTTCTACCCCTTCGCTATCCAATACTTTCCCAACTGTTGCACACTTTGGAATGGGAATAGTAATTTTTTCCTATCCGCTATCCAACACTTTCCCTACTGTTTGTCTTACTGGAGTGGGAATATTATTTTTTACCCCTCCGCTATCCAACACTTTCCCTACTGTTGCACTCACTGGAGTTAGAATAGTAAATTTTATTATTTTGCTATCCAACATTTTCCCTACTGTTGGATTTATTATATTGCGAAATGTAAGTTTTAATTTCTTTTTATAATTTAATGTTTTAATTTATTATAGAATGTTTTCTTTTGTTTTAAACTATTGATATATATTATTTTTATATAATTTTAAAGTTTAAAATTAAATAAGATAGTTAAATCTATGGATATGTATAAATTATTATGTTTGTGTGTTCATATTTTTTTAAATTAAGTTTATTTGTTATATTTGGTTAAAATGTATATTAAATTTAATTTCTTTAAAAAAAATAATATTAATATTTAATATATTTAATTTAATTTTATATATATTTTGAAATCAATATTTTTTACACCTATATTTTTTACTACCATATTTTTGATTCTATTTTTTTGTACTTACCTGTTTAAGTATAGGGAGTCGATATTTTTGCATTCGATATTTTTTCATCAATATTTTTAACATCGATATTATGTCAGTGAACCAGAGATTAGGTGTGCCTCAATGGGCCATCTGCTGGCAGGATGGGTGGGGAGCTGAGCTCAACACTGAATAGCCTCCATTCTGCCTTCACATGAAGGGCCTAACAACCCTACATTATCACTCCAGCGAAATTGGAGCCAGAGCAGGGATTGCAGAAAATTCCATGCACTTCAAAGCCACTGTCTAGAAGCTTCTCCCACCTTCCAGAACCAGGGCACCAGAGAATAAAAGTATGACCTCACATAGCAACTCTTTAGTACACTTCTGGACCTGTGGATAATCTGCCAGGAAAATGACTGCCATTCTTCTGGACTGCTACTGTACAAGCCTTCTGACCTGCTGAATTGCTGCCCTGTTTGTTCTGCTGCTCTGCTACCTTCTGCCTGGGGACAAGGACTGGATCTTTAACTGTCCTAGGAGCTCCAGAGTGACTCACAAGGCCTAGTTTCCCGGCCTCCTGTCCAGAGGGACACAAAAAGTTTCCTTCATCTTGCACCCACGCTGGGACCCAGCCTGAGTGAGTGCTGACCCTCTGAGTGGTGCCCCTACAGTCCTGGACTCTTGGAAGTGGTGCTAAAGGTGTTCAGATAGCCAAAATCCAAAAGTGGGGACTTAGAAAATATTTGGCTAAAAACTGCTCAGAGAACCAGGAGGCGATCAGGACCTACCTGCACACCAATCCACACTAGGTACACCACCTGTCAGATTGACTTGCGGCTTCCTATACTACGTTCTTCTCTACATCAACTAATTCATTTCAGCAGTCCTTCTCCAAAGAGGTATCCAACCATGTGGAATTGGGCTACAGCACTCTGATTCATCCCGCTGGAGATTTTTGCCTTCCATTTTGACAACCAAGTCCAAACGTAGAAACCTTTACCGCTGCTTCGACCCAATGCCATCCAATGATGAAGCTCTGTCCTCCAACACCTCCTGCAGCCTTGCACCACTGTACTTTACTTTCTCATAAATTCTTTTAAGTCCAAAGATGAGCGCTGACATGGCCCAATCCACTTCTTGTATCTGAACCATACTTCATCTCGGTCAGCCATCATTTTTGACTTTGACCTGGTCTCGGGTGACTGGATTCTGCAGTTGGCGCTTTTGAATTTTTAGGTGCTTGTTTTTACTAAAATATTTAAAAATTCATAACTCTGATCTACTGATTGGATTTTTGTTGTTTTGATGTTTAGTAATTTATTAAAATTTACACTATTTGTATAAATAGGTTCGGGATTTTTCTTGTGTTGTCTTTTCGTTTTATGATTGTTTATGTGCTGCATAAATACTTTACACATTGCCTCTAAGTTAAGCCTGACTGTATTTTGTGCCAAGCTACCCAAGGTTAAGCACAGGTTAGTTTAGTGACTTTTTGTGGTTCACCCTGCAACGGATCATGGCTGTTGCTTGGCCAGGGCTCACACCCCAGTCCACCAACAACCTAATTTCCAACACTTTCCATTTATTCTGTTGACATGATAGCGTATATGAAGAACTGATGACATAGCTGCATGTCTGCCACACGAGGATTTACTCTAAATGAGACAAAAATGTAGCACATTGTAACTACTAATTGAACTAATACATTGCATTAGAGGTCAACACCAGTTATTGAAATGTTTATGACCAAACAAGAAATATGTCTAAAATTCTTCGTCGTATAAATTGAAGAATGATACTTAGTCCCACATTACAAGTCACACAGATAGAGTGGGGAGAATCTGGGCCTCTGACACATGATTACAAGTTATAGTCAGCATTAATATGACTGGATGCACAAAAACAGCACCTTATGACATGGTGCATGTGATGTTTCGAGGTATAATATTACCAACAGATAGCAGCAATCAAACGGCGTTTAAAAGGAACATATCATCAAAACTTGACGTAGATGCATGTGAACATTCTCAAGAGCATTCCTATCAGAAAACATTAACTGGCCATAGCGGTTATCTACAACAGATTTCAAAATGTTAATACTATTATTGCCCATGGCCCAATACTGCTTCAGAGTATCTCTATATCTCATTCTCTTGTGAAGTGGAACATTTGATATTGCGTAAAACTGTTAAGGGGCATATTAGGAAGGAGTTGCGATATTTATCGCTAACCGCGCTTAGCGCGTATTTTTTTAACGCCGCCTATCGCTGGAAATTATCGCTGAGATAACACCCTATTAGCAAAGTTTATCTCCAGTGCGATAAAATTTCCAGCGATAGCGGCGAAATGCGAGAATATCGCTGGAAATCCAGCGATATTCTTGCATTAACGCTATGGTGGATTTAGCCTTACAATCCACCTCCTATACTTCAAACAGGTAAGTCATGTTCATTAGCAGGTGTTAAATTCTAGCGATAAATGCGCTTAGCGCGATTTATTTTATCGCTTCGCCTGCCTTGCTAATAGAGGGAAGTTGTGTTTTCAGTCGCTTTTGGTTGGGAACGCCTACCTTGCATGTCATTAGCGATAATTATCGCTGGCATTCAAGGCGATGGGATAACCGCCCGCTATCGCCTGAAAGCTGTCGCTAACGCCTGTTAGCGACAGCTTGCTGATATGGCGATAAAAATATCGCCGCTTTAGCGGCAAAAAGTGCCGCTAAAGCGGCGATAAAGCCCTTGATAATATGCCCCTAAGTTTTTAGTGTCTTAAGTATTATGCAGTTTGTCCTTGCATCATTTCAAACATAACTATGTCTACTTTTAACTGTAGTTAGACCTTCAACTCTTGATGTTCGTAATCTGAATTTTCTGAATAGTACTTCTGTGAACCGAAATATACAGCATGAATTAGTATTGTGCTACCCAGTATATTACAGTAATTATCCTTGTTGAATTATCAACATTTAAGACAATATGCACATCATAAACTCCGTAAACATGTTCTGCTTCAGAGTTCTGCTTGGAAACAACCATATTCTGCAAAGTTCACCCACAGATGTTTGGCTTGACTATTTATGCTGGCTGTAGAACTCTGGGCACTTTACCCCTGCTAACTAATAATAATATAATATATATGGATTTATAAAGCACCTGGTACACCACAAAGGTGTGTACTCGCGCTAAGACCTGGCCTATCTAAGCTACAACCAGGAATATGAGTCAAAAAAGCAATAGCAGAACACGAAGAGGAGCAGAACAACCAGGTTTTCAATTTGTTCCCTAACAGTGTTTCAGAGGGTTTGGCTCTTATTAGTGCCGGGAGGGAATTCCAAGCCTTGGCAGCTAGGAAGGAGAAGGAGTGTGCCCCTGTTTGGCCCTAAAGACCTTGGGAACTGGCGCAAAATTGGCCTTTGAAGATCTCAAAAAACGCTGTAGAGAGTAAGACTGCATCATATTGCGTAGGTATTTAGGACCTCTCTGGGAGAGAAAGTCAATGAAGGGTGGCAAGACCCGTTGTTGCGGATGTCCTTCTAGGAAGGTTAAGAACCAAGAGAGCTGCCGCC
Organism: Calotriton arnoldi; assembly: GCA_963921515.1. Taxonomy (NCBI): domain Eukaryota; kingdom Metazoa; phylum Chordata; class Amphibia; order Caudata; family Salamandridae; genus Calotriton; species Calotriton arnoldi. The sequence goes on along the minus strand of CAWUFW010006084.1, from coordinate 362,766 downwards.
TTTTTCACTCTGGAGTTTTATTAGACTACCTTTGGTTGCTCCTAGGTAAAGAACATTGCAGTAGTCTAATTGAGATGTTACCAGTTCATGTACCACAGTTTTGCGTGATTCAATAGGAAGCAGGTCCAGCTTCCTTCTTAAAGTTTTATGAGTTCCAAAACATTTCCCTGCTACACTACTGATTTGTTTTTCAATGGAGAGTTTGGGATCGAACTGCACTCCTAAATTTTTAACTTTAGGCTTGGGTTCTGGGATCTGGCCTAGGGCATCAGGCCACCAAGCTGATGACCATACGGATGGAGCCTTGCCCACAATCATGATCTCTGTTTTAATGGCAAACAGCTGCCAGCCATCCACGAGGCAAGTTCCACCAGACAAGATTTTAACTGATGCGCCACACTGTCCCCACCCTGAGAGAGTGTCACGATCAGTTGAGTGTCGTCAGCATACAACACTATTTTTATCATTGTGTCTCTCAATGATCTTTGCTAGGAGACAAACGTAAATATTAAATAGAGTAGGACTAAGAATAGTGCCCTGAGGAACTCCTTGAGGGAAAGTAAGTGTCTCTGATGTGAAGGGTCTCTGAGTGACTTGAAAGGTGCGATTGAGCAGGAAAGAAGTGAGCCATCTTAGCCCAAGGCCGCCGACGCCGTACACCTCAAGCCTCTGAATCAGGAGGCTGTGAGATACGGTGTCGAAGGCCGCGCTAGGGGTAAGGTGCCTGTGCTCTCATAAGCACTCTCTTTCAACATGATAAAAATGGCATACCTATGACTGGCATATTTGGCTTACCTATGAGTCCTTACTATATGGTACAGAACTGTTCCCAGGGCCTGTAAGTTGAATATCACTACTGGACTACAGCACCAAGGGGCCATCCACTACAATGACAGTGTTAACATGACTGCAGGCCTGAATCTGTAGCCTGACTGGGCAGGTTTATACTGAAAATTCACCTTGTCCAAAAAAGCCCTTTAGACAGGCCTAAATCTTCCTTTTAAATCAAATAAGTCACCCTTCAGTAGGCCTTGCTGCCCAGAAGGCAGGGTTCATGGTATATAAACGTAGGACATGTAAATGTTTAATATTAAACATGTCCTTACAGTGGAAATGCCATGCAAGTTATTTTCACTATAGCAGTGTTGGCTCCTCCATAAGAAATCATTGGGATGAAATATTAACTTTAATAGTGTTATTTCAGGCTAGGAAGCCACTACATATTCCATTCACCTTAGGACCGCATATACATTATTTGCCAAGTTCCTTTATAGCACTGACAATTCACATAGTCGGTCCGGTCTTTGCGATCTTTTATACTTCCAAGATGGCGCCCATTTTACAGAGTTGAACCCGTGACCGGGATCCTGCAGGGTCGTCTGTTCACAGCGCTCAAAAGGTTCCCATACCACTGGGTCACTGCCCATGCCGATTGAACGAGACCATGCGTCTGCTCACACCGAACGCTGACTAACGCAATTCTGAAGTAAGTGGCAGTATACAACCGGGTCCGCCGTGCACAGTGCGGACCATTCTAATCAATCAATCAATCACGGCATTTATAGAGCGCGCTACTCACCCGGGAGGGTCTCAAGGCGCTGGGGGAGGGGGTAAGTTACTGCTCGAACAGCCAGGTCTTGAGCTGCTTCCTGAAGGCGAGATGGTCCTGGGTTCGCCGAAGGTGAGTGGGGAGGGAGTTCCAGGTCTTGGCCGCCAGGTAGGAGAAGGATCTTCCTCCGGCGGTGGTTCTGCGGATGCGTGGTACGGTGGCGAGGGCGTGGCTGGTTGATCGTAGCTGGCGTGTGGGCGTGTAGAAGGACATGCGGTCGTTGAGGTACTTTGGGCCCAGGTCGTGGAGGGCCTTGTGTGCGTGGGTGAGGAGTCTGAACGTGATTCTCTTGCTGACGGGGAGCCAGTGCAGGTCTTTCAGGTGTACGGTGATGTGGCTGTGTCGGGGGATGTCCAGGATGAGTCGTGCGGAGGCGTTCTGGATGCGCTGGAGTCTCTTTTGAAGTTTGGCTGTGGTTCCGGCGTAGAGGGTGTTCCCATAGTCCAGTCGGCTGGTGACGAGTGCCTGGGTGACGGTCTTCCTGGTTTCAGTGGGGATCCATCTGAAGATCTTGCGGAGCATGCGCAGGGTGTTGAAGCATGAAGATGAGACGGCGTTGACTTGTTTGGTCATTGATAGGGAGGAGTCCAGGATGAAGCCCAGGTTGCGTGCGTGGTCCGTTGGCTTGGGTGCGGTGCCCAGGGCCGGGGGCCACCAGGAGTCGTCCCAGGCGGAGGGTGATGAGCCCAGGATGAGGACTTCCGTCTTGTCTGAGTTCAGTTTAAGGCGGCTGTTCCTCATCCAGTCGGCGACGTCTCTCATCCCGTCGTGCAGGTTGGCTCTGGCGGTAGTGGGGTCGTTGGTGAGGGAGAGGATCAGCTGGGTGTCGTCGGCGTAGGAGATGATGTTGAGGTTGTGTCGGCGTGCGATGGCTGCGAGGGGGCTCATGTAGACGTTGAAGAGGGTCGGGCTGAGTGAGGATCCTTGTGGAACGCCGCAGATGACTTCGGTGGCTTCGGATCTGAACGGGGAGAGGCGGACTCTCTGGGTTCTTCCGGCGAGGAACGAGATGATCCATTCCAGTGCTTTCTCTCGGATTCCGATGTTGCTGAGGCGCTTCACTAGGGTGCGGTGGCAGACGGTGTCGAACGCCGCGGAGTCCTTTGTCCCGGGGCCGGTCCTCCTGATTTTCGAGGGGCCAGTCTTTACTTCCTTGCAACCCGGCTCAAAATATTTCTTTCCCCTGTTTCCCTCTTAATAGGATTTTTATGTACGCAGCAATTGAGAAAGGATTTTCTCTAAACTTCAACTTACTACCATGATACCAGCACCCACTATGGTAAGCGTGGTCCGGACCGGTCCGCAAGATCAAAGGCGCACCTTTTTCTTATAACAGGAACACTGTAGATAGTATTTGATTAGCTTCTCACACCCCCCCCCTTTTTTCACTAAGGACCGCCATGCCCGACTCGACCTGCTGTAGAAAGGCCTTGACCACAATAGAATTGGAATGACCACACAGGCCACCTAGATACAAACCACCACGGGAGTCCTTTGATTCCTTAGATCACAGACCAAGCAGAATGATTTTTATGCCTATACGAGCTAGAGGTGTGGTCTTCTAATATCAGTACACTGTCTCTCATACCGCAAGTGTGTTCTAATGTTTTTTGCTTTGTTGTACATTTGTTTTTTTATATCCCTACTTGGAACATGACTTAATGATTTGGACACTACAACCTCTTATGTATATCTATGACTTACTCTGATATTGATGATGATGTCTGGAATGTTTCTTATAACTTAATAAGACATTGGGGCCATTTTTGGTAATATATTAATCTATCTTCTTTGTCTCCTCCATCTCTTCATAACTTTTGTTACTACCTAACTATTCACATCCCTCGGCTTTGTTCCCAACTAAATCCCAATTCTCCCTTCCCATTGACCATTGTCCCACTCAACCCTTCACCTATCTTTTCTCCTTTTTCTACTGCCATTCCCTTTTGCCAAATTTTTCCCTTGTTGCTAAATTTCTCTGTGTTTCCGTGTTTTTTCCTCCTATCAATTATCTTTTCCCAAAACTTCTCTTTCCCATATCTTTTTCCACCTGTCTCTGCTACTATTACGGTCTTGCATTTTTCTTCTTCTCATTCTACTTTTCCCTTTCTATTTGACTCTATTACACTCTCTCTGCACCACACCATCCCGGGTGATGAATGTATACACATGCTTTGTTGCAAATATGCATATAATATTGGATACCGGATTACTATGTTTTTTTTCACAAATGTACAGCCCTGAGGAAGCCCCAGGCCAGAAGGCCAATGTGAGGGGGCAAAACACGTGTTGACTGTTAAATGTTCTTTCTCTTTTTTTCGGGGATCTATGATCCGCCTCTGCTTTGCATGACTCAGAATCTACAAAAAAAGAGTCAAGTGTCGTAACACCATTAAGAAAGCAAAAATTGGATTTTTTTCGATAAAAAGACAGCATTGACTTTTTCTGGCACATCCTAAAACCATATTCCATTCTTAGACTTTTTCAATTTTGTTTAGAATCCCAGCTCACCAGTGAAGTCGGATAAGTGATAAATATTTGGAAAGGTGTACATTTTAAATGACTTGGGAAGGTACTTATATAAGGTTAACCCAAACTCAGAAACATATTACAGCAGGGTCCAAAGTCAGGTATAAATCAGAAGGAAAACATAACAACTGAACTTATCACGGGACAAATGTACTGAAACCAGAAATCTGAAAGCTTTCCATTGCTGAAACTTCAGAAGGCCTCTCACCGAAAGCTCCTCCACTCAGGGGCTGTCCACCACTTCCTCTGCTGCAGCCGCGGTCTGTGCAGGTAACATCGGTGAGTCGGTGGGGGCGGGTAAGGGGGGATTTCGAGGGACGATGCAGAGAGAAAATTAAATAAATAATTAATTTTCCCTCAGCATCTGTTACCTGCACGGACCGCGGCTGCTCTGATGGCAGAAACCTGAGATCGATGGCCCGAGTGACACTGGGCATCAGACCATGGGACATATTGAGGACTTGCACTCCAATGTCACTTTTTCCTTTTCAGGACGAAACTCCCAGCACATCTGGGCCATTATTTTTCTTTCACAACAAGCTTGAAAAACAAAGAAACCCTTTGCTCTGTGGGTGCATTGACCATGCCCCCGCACAGAAAACGACAGTGCCTTCGAAAGAGCTGCCATGGTGGCAGCTCTGCTAAAGGCACAGATATCTCCTCCTACTTGCCTGAGAGCTCTAAATAAGGTATGTTGTACTCCGCCAGTGTCACATACCTGATAGTAAGGAGTACAGAACGGCATAGCACAAAGAAGCCCCTGCCTCTCTTAACTCTTGCCACGTGCCCAAAAAACACAAACCAGAGATTAGTACAGAGTTTGACCAACAATATTTTCAATCACCTGAAGCACATGCATGTTCTCCAACCATGTGGGGAGCAGGGTGAGCTATTCATGCCTCAAGGTAATTCATTGGTTAATACACTGCAGTCACAGATGACATCACTGCCATCGTTCCTGCATCTCTATTGCAGTCTCCATAGGCAGCAAGCAAGAGATGCACAAGCACTCAATATTGTAGTCTCTAATCTTACAGATCCATGGCCTTGGAAAAAGGACATACCCCCTCTGGGGGCACAATGTTCTTCTCTATTAATCGCTATAATATAAAAATCTATTTATGCATATTCATTCGGTCCTGCCCTCTCAGTATGACATGAGTACAGGTACTTGAAGGAGACTTGAACAGTTTGCTTGAAAGCTTGAAAAAAAAACCAGTGGGGCGATAAAATCTGGATAAAACAGCAGTAAAAATGTTGAATTATAGATAAAAGGATGAAACACTTGCCACATGTTCACGGTAGGTAATCAGTTCACATCACAAGACATATTTGTTCCCTATAATTAATACATAATTTATGCATCAACAAAGACCTGCTGGCAAACAATGATTATGAATTATATATGTAGGCTATAGGTTGCCCATTATGAGTTACATGTTAACCATTATTTATCTCTGGGGAAATATATCTGTGCTGGCCTAACTGGGAGATTAATGGAAACAAAGGGACTCTCAAGGAAATGTGATAACTGCTTTGTGATTGTTGTGCTAAAGCATTCTTCTATTTACAGGGCACCGGAAGCAGCTGCAACCACAGCACATAATTCACCTTGAAGGTTTCTTCCCAGTTTGAAGAAATCAATTTGACATCAAGTGACAGACTAATGTCAACAAGTCTTCCAGGATATTTATTTAGATTTCCGTCTGGCTCGTTGAGGCGCCAGTTAAACACTGGCCAGGGGGTGTCTTGGCAGTGTGTTCTCGTAAATAAAGGCAGTCACCTCGAAACAAAATGCATGGTAAGAAATGTAAATGAACACAATTTCATTAGGGTAAAGACAACCATACTCACCGGAGAGACCCTGAACTGCTGGGGCAGAGTGTGTGTCCTGTCAAGACTACTGGGTGCTGTCTTGTAAAGGAGGTGTCAACTGCTACCCATAATTGTCATTTGGTGCCTCTGACACTCATGCTACACTAGGAAGGCCATATTGCTTAGGTGCTCTAGAGGCATAATGGGTGATGGTGCCTGCTGGACCTGGCTTTCTCCGCAGTGTCACCCCCAAATGTTTTGCTTTCATTCGTCCTGTTTTCGGTAAAGTGCATTAGGACTCTGCACACTTTGCCACTGCTAACCAGTGCTAAAGTGCTTGTGCTCTTGCCCTAAAACATGGTACAATTAGGCTACACCCAATTGGCACATTAAATGTATGTGTAAATCCCTAGTAAATGGCACTACATGTACGTGGGCCTGTAAATGAAATGCTACTAGTGGGCCTTCAGCATTCATTGTGTCATCCACTAAAGTAGTCATTTAAAGCATGTCTCAGGCCAGGCAATGCACCCTGCAGTGCAGTTTTAAATGGCCATTTGATTTGTCAAAATAAACCTTTTGTCAGGCCTAGACTCTCCTTTTTATTACATATGAGCCACCCCTGATTTAGGCCCTAAAGACTCATAGTGGAGAATGCATTGTATTTGAAAAAATAGAGCATGTTTGTTTTAGATTTACGTGTCCTTGTACTAAAAAACTCCTAACGTCATTTATCACTATTGCAAGGCCTATCTGCCAGGCCAGATCCTCATGGTACCAGAACCCAAGCAGCTCAAGACCAGTTTCATCCTAACTGGGGCTCTTCAGTTGGGTGTAACTTCATTCCAAGGGCACAGTGAGCATGAGACCCACATCTGGTCATACCTCTGGCACTTAGGGCAGCAACAACAACAAGCTGATGGATGGCATGCTTGAAATAATCACAGCCACTGGCATTCCTTCGGGCCACAATCCAGTCCATCATTTTTTACACCATGCCACCTCCAGTTGAACCCAGACATATACAAATCAGTCTTGACCATTGATTGCCAGTGGCTGAGATTATGTGAAGCATTCCACCCATCTACTTGTTGTTGCAGTTGCCTCCCTAAGTGGGATGGGTATGCCCAGACGTGGGTCCCGTGCTCAGTGTGTCACTGAAACCAAGCTACACCTGACTGAAGAGCCTCAATCAGCGCAAAACTGGTCCTAGTTTCTTACATTCCGGTGCAAGGAGGACCTGTCTTGGCAGTCTGGGCCTATTGCAGCCGGGTCAAGACTGATTTGCATATGGCTGGGTCAAAACTGAGGTGGAATGGGTGCAAAATATCAATGGACAGGAATGCGGCCCACAATATTACCAGTGTCTGAGATTAATTCAAGCATTCCACTCAAACCTTTTCTGTATATTTAAGTGTGCCACCACAAGTGGGATGGGTATGCCCAGATGTGGGTCCTGTGCACACTTTGTTACTAGAATCAAGCTTTATCCTGCTGGTGAGGATCTGGCTTGGTAGCTTGGGCTGATTTGTTCCTATTGGAGCAGGATCAAGACTGATTTGCATATCTCTGGGTCCAAACTGAGGTGGCATAGTATGAAAATAAGGATGAGAATTCCCCAATGCTGGATTTAATTTTGGTGAAGGACCGCTGAACAGGGTTTGCTTCTGCGGAGAAGAACATAGTGGGAGCTGCCGTGCAGTCAGGCTGACTGGCAATGCACTTTGGGCAGATAGACGAGCAGGTTGAACCCGGTCTTTTCTCACTTCTCAGAGCAGTTTCAGCAAAAAATATCTAAGTCCCAAGTTTTGGATTTTGCCTATCTGGGCGCATTTAGCACCACTACTAAGGGTCCAGGACTGGAGGTGCATTACTTGGGTAGATAGGACTCACAGGTTGGGTCCAGGTGCTGGTTCAAGATGGTGGGAGACTGTTATGTCCCTATGGCTCTCAACAAGAGGCCAGCAAACTGGCCCTTGGAGTCACCAACCAGGATTCCTTCTCCCATATCCAGTCCCCCTCCCCCCGGGTAGACAACTGATAAACTCCACTAAAATAGATTCGGCCTCTCTGTCTTCGTTAATGAACCGCACCAAATCGGGCTCCTCGGCAGACCCCTGCCCTCCGAGGATTTTTCGATTGGCCCTTCCAAGACTGGAAAAACAGATCCTTATGCTTTTGAATAACTCCCTGGAAACTGGATATCTACCGGCCAATCTAAAAGAAGCTAGGGTCACCCCCCTGCTAAAGAAGCCAGGTGCAGATGCCTCCACTCTTAAGAATTATAGACCTATCTCCCAGCTCCCCTTCCTGGCAAAAGTGATAGAACAACACGTACTGAGGACACTCTCAAACTACTTGGAGGACCACCAGCTACTCCAAGCACGACAGGCGGGTTTCAGAGCCCATCATAGTACTGAGCTAGTGATGTTGTCTGTCCTTGACGAGCTCAGAATTATGGCTGACAACAAACAACCGAGTTCCCTGATTTTACTAGATCTATCAGCGGCATTCAATACGGTCAGCCATAAAAAGCTGTTGTCCCGTCTTTTAGAACTGGGCATCAGCGAGCTAGCACATCAATGGCTAGATTCGTTTCTATCAGGCCGGACTCAGAGGATTCAGCTGGGTGAGCATACATCGGCCAAGGGCACTCTTACCTGCGGCGTACCCCAGGGCTCCGCATTGTCCCCGCTCCTCTTTAATATCTACCTGCAACCCCTTGTGGAGACCCTGGCACACATGGACTGCCGGGTCTTCAACTATGCAGATGATACCCAACTTCTCATCCGGATTAACAACTCTAGTCAGGCCCAGGAATCGGCGTAAAAGATACTCAGATTCACAATGAATTGGATGACGGCCAATTCTCTGAAAATAAATCCGGACAAGACTGAAGTGCTCGTCATCCCCACTAAAACTAGCCCTTGGTGTGACCTTTTCTGGCACTGGAACTGGGTACTGCCCCCACACCAGTCCTGGTTGTAAAAAGCCTGGGTATAAAAATTGACTCAGAGTTGTCCATGTCCAGCCAGGTTACCACGGTGGTGGGAACTTGTATAGGGTTGATGAGGCAGTTGCGGAAATTTGCCCCCCTTCTGTCAACTGCCTCATTACAGGCAATTGTATCTGCTACTGTCATCTCGAGGCTCGATTATGGGAATGCCCTTTACATTGGGCTCCCCCAGAAACTTATTAAGAGATTGCAGGTAGTGCAGAACGACGCGGCCAGGCTCATTTATAGACTTCCCAGAAGGACTCGTGCTACCCCCCTTCTACACAAATTGCACTGGCTTCCAATCAGACAGAGAGCTCATTTTAAAGGCCTCTGTATTGCCCACAAAGCCATTTCTGGCCAAGCACCAGTGTACATAAAAGAGCGCCTGGAGAATTATGTTCCTGGCCGGACGCTGCGATCATCTGAGGCCTGCCGTCTAGTCCTTCCCCGCTATATCAAAAAATCCAAAGGGGGTAGAGCGTTCTCTGTTATGCTTCCACAAATTTGGAACAATTTACCTGAGCACCTTCGTAGGGAATCGGTCCTCCTCACATTTAGGAAACAACTTAAAACGCTCCTATTCAGGGAGACGTTAGTCACAGTGTAATTCTGTTGCCTTGCCGATTGCCGTCTGTGATTCCGGTCACTCTCTCTAAAAGCGCTAGAGGCCTGAAGGTGATTTTTGCGCTATACAAAATACATTTAACATAACATAACATAACTCTGGTAGTCGTGGGTTCAAGGGATAAAGCAGGGCTCAAACAGCAGGGTAGGCCTCTGAGGGTTCACATCAGGCACCATACAGCAGAGCAGTCCTTCCAGGTGCAACAAAGCAGTCTTGTGGCAGTCCTCTGAGAGGCCTTCCTCATGTCCAGAAAGTGAACTGAAGAGTGGGTCTGAGTGTCCTATTTTTAAACCTAGTGCTTTCTTTGAAGTAGGAGAAGTTTCTCTAAAGTACTTAAAATTTCCTGAGTCCCCTGCCCTGGATCCAAGCTGGCTGCATGGACAATGCAGTGGTGAGAAGTCTGTTGTGTGAAGGCAGAGCACAGCCTATTCAGCTGCAATTGGAGCTGTGCCCAGTTTCGTCCCCATCATGCCAGCAGATGGGCCATTCAGGCACACCTAAACCCTCTATTGTGTGATTGTCTGGGAGGTATTAACAAAATCTTCCTACCAAACACACTCAGTCATGTGGCCTAGGGCAGGCAGCAGGCACCAAATAGTTAGGGCAGGAAAAAGCCAACCTTACAAAAGTGGTATTTTAACATTTTTAACCTAAAATCCAAATTCACCATTATAGAGTATTTTAAATTACAATTTCTCAGACGACAACCAGGAAATGCTCACCTTTTCCCAATAAAAACTTAGCACTTATTAAATGTAATAATACGTGCTATTGAGTAATAATACAACTCAATGTTATCCTATGGGAGAAGCATGTCTCACTGTAGTGAAAAAAACTAATTTAATGGTTTTTCATTATCAGGACATGTACAATTTAAAAGTACACCTCAGGTCTTTTAATTGCAATGCATCCTGTCCCGTGGGCTACCTAGGGCCAACCTTGGGGGTGACTTATGTGCAATAAAAGGGGTGTTTATGGCTTGGGAAAGGGGTTATATTGCCAAGTTGAATTGCCAGTTTAAAACTGTATTCAGGCTGCAGTGGCAGGCTGGGACATGTTTTAAGGAGCTACTTAAGTGGGTGACACTATATCTGCTGCACTGCAGGCCCATTAGTAGCATTTAATTTACAGGTTCTGGATATATGGTACACCACTTTACAAGGGACCTATAAGTAAATTAAATATGCTAATCAGGTGTAAGCCAATTTGACCAAGTTTAGGGGAGTGAGCACAAGCAGTTTAGCACTGGCTAGCAGTGTTAAAGTGTACAGAGTCCTAAGGCCAGCAGAAATGAATTTCAGCAAAATGGAGGCAAAAGTCAAAAGGTTTGAGGGTGCTCCTGCAGAGAGGGCCAGGTCCAACAGCTGCAATTCGACCTACTTCATTAATATGCGTGATGTAAGTCATACATTGAGACCCATTACGACTGGATGCAATGAAAGGCATGGTAAGCTTTTGGTCAGCATACCACCACATCTGTGGTTGCTTTTAAATAAAGCTATCTTTTATTTAAATGCAGCCCATTTTTCTTAAAGAAAAAGGGGATGCATTTAAAAATCAATTACACAAACCTCTTTTATGAGCAGGCAGTGGTCTCATAGACCACTGCCTGCTCATAAAAATTGTGTTTGTGAACATTCACAATGTGAAGAGGTCTTATAGGGATCCCTTCTCATTTGCAAATAGCTTACCACCACATTGTGCAAAATAAACCGAAAATTTGGGCTTCACAAGATCATAAAATGTTACTGGGAGAGTGGTGGAAGAAATTGCAAATTCCTTACTCATAGACTGAAACAGCACAGAATTGATAACGCAGTTTACTCAATAATGGCAGGCGATGGTGAATTCCTAATTAACAGTAATTAGTGAAGAACTTGCAAACTACTATGAAAACTAGCATAAACAGTCTTAAGGTGATAGTAAAAACAAGCAAGGTGTTCTACAGAACCTAGAGCTACATTGTCTTGAAGAAATAGTCCTTAGATAGCATAATACCAACTTAGTGCAATTCTAAAGGGAAAGTTGATCAGCCTAGATGGACTAAAAGATAACTTTCAGAAAGACTATTATTAGATATTGAATTAAAAGGGGCACGTCTTCTGAATCCGTTCAAAATTTTACTGGTACCTAAATGAAAAAGATGCATCATGACCTTGTAAATTATTATTCCTTCTCCATGATTAATTGGGATGCTTAAATTATAATCAGAATCTGAGCAAACAATACTAAATAAAATAATGTCTTGTCCAGCTGATACTGTATAAAAGGCAAATCGGGTAGAAACACCCAGGCGTTTAGGCACTTAAGGCTATAAAAGAAATATGTAGCACCAAAAAGTATAAGATTTTTATTTAAAAAGTTGTCCATCTCGTGTAAAAACATAAAAGTGAGTGGGAAAAGATGAACTGAATAATAACATTTTAGCTGAAGGGGCAGATTTACAAACATTTTGCGGCTGGTTTGCTTCACATAAGTGATGCAAACTGGTGAAAATTGTTTTTTGTAGTTACTTTGCAGCACAAAGCTTGTTTTGCCCAGGAAAATTTCCTCAAAGTAGCGCAGAGCAGCACTTTGCACTGCTTTGCAGTACTCTGCATCAAGGGAGCATTCCATGGATGGTACCTGGGAATTCCCATGCAACCATCCATGGTTTGTGCTGCAAAATGCTATCTACTTACAATAGTGGACTTTGGTTTTGCACCAAAAAAGAAGTCCACAGTGAAACAGGCCTTAAAAGGAGAAATGCTTTTATTTCTCCTAACATCTCTGACTTTGCATGTGTGCTGCACTGTACAGCGCACATCTGAAGTGGGAATACACCAAATTGCCATGCCTTCCCAGTTAAGGTGTAACAAACATCTATATTTCACCTCGCTATATCCTTCACACATAGAAAGAGGAAACCTGTCAACATCAGATGCTTCTACGATGACATCTGTGGGGCATATTTACGTTCCCTGGCGCATCCCTGCATATCAGCAGGGATGCGCCAGGGAAAATGCGTCACGCAAGTTTACCCTTGCGCCACGTCCGATGCGCCGCATTTACAATGCGGCGCATCGTGGCGCAAGGATAAGCAGATGCGAGACGCATCTGCCAACGGAAGGTTGGCGCAGTGCTGAAGTTGTGTCGCAAGCGCGACGCAACTCCAGCACTGTTCCAACCTTCCCTATCCCTAACATGGTGCGTCAATCCTTACGCCTGCTTGAAGCAGGCGTAAGGATTTGACGCACCAGCGTCGGAAAAGTGACTGCGTGAAATCTTGTAGATTTCACTACGTCACTTTTCCGAGGCGTTCCTGCGCCAGAACGCCCCCCCCTGCGCCGGTACGCCCACATGAAACCTGACGCAGGTTTCATGTGGCGCAGGGGTTTACTACGTGACGCATCTCCCTAGATGCGTCACGTTGTAAATATAGCGCAACGCGGCGCATGGTTTGCATCGCTGCTGCGTCACATGCGTGACGCAACGGCGGCACAAAAGTGGCGCAAGGGGCTTGTAAATATGCCCCTTAGTGTTTACTAAGGATGTAAGAAAACAGTTCTACATTCCAAGGAAAATTTGTTCCAAGCTGAAGAGTCTTGTCATCTAATAAGTGTAATCTGTTCCAGGCTCATGTTGAATTCCATAAACACTCCCAAATAAAAAGGAATAATTTGTAAAGAGTCACTAGCGAAGGCCATCAAGGATGCACACCCACCTTTCCAGAAAGAGCAATTATTATCTTTGTGCGGCCTTTTTGAGTGCTACTAAAAGCATATTCAAGTTTTTGCCACAGTCACGGAAACATTAAGGAAGCACGTATGGAAAGGTGTAGAGTATATTTGGAGAAGTGATAAAGAACATTTCTTCAGCTTGGCAAAGACACAAATTGTCACCTTGACACCTCTTTCCCTGGGCAAAGTGTGAAATATCACTGATGATAAAAAAAGCATGTGGTCTAGGGGCAGTGTTATCCCAAAGGGCCGGCCGGAAGGATTGGGTAGTGGACCACATCTCGAAAACTCTCAACGGAGTTGAAAGACAATGACGTCATTGAGAGAGAACTCCTGGCCCGAGTATGAACAGTCAATGATTTTATACACTTCCTTTGGGGCAACAAGTAGTTGCTCCAAACAGACCACAAACCCTTGATTCACGTCCCATTCCCTGGTGGCGAGCTGAGTTCTATAGCAAGGATTGCTAGGTTATTTTCCAAATTACAGGAGTATTATTTTGAAGTATTTTATGTGCCAGGAAAGAACAATAGGCATACAGACTGTTGACAATCATGACATTGCTCTAGTTTTGATAACTTTGAAAAGGATGATCGCTTGCATTCATTTGCCCTAATTTCTGCTGCACTCACTGTGGTTAATGGTTTTGTTTTTAAGAACAGCAAGTATGTTCCATCTGTAGATGGTAGAGATTCCATTATGAGAACCACCCATAAGAGTTACATGAGCATGTCTGCCCAGATGACTTTGTTAAGAAGTCAGTTTTGGTGGCCTGGTATGGATACAGAAGCTGACTGCTTTGTTATGAATTGTGAGTTGTGTGCTGGTTGTGACAAAAACTTCTGAAACTTTACCCCACCCATGCAGCCTGTCTCACTTTGCTTTGATGTCACAGGACTTTTCAAGACAATGCCTACCGATATGCAATATGCAATTGCACTTGTCAACTACTTCTCAAAGAGGCCAGACTTTGAATTAGTTGAAAAAATCACTACGACGGTAGATTTGGAATTTTGGTGACATTTTCAGCAGAGAGGGTTTTCCGGAGACCACAATAAGTGATAATTGTGCGTGGTTAACTAACAGAGAAATGACAGAAATCTTAAATACACATAATAAGAACCATATGAGGTCAGACCTCTTAGACCTGTACTGTACAGTTTTGAATGAACGTATTTATTGCTATCTTCAGGATAGTGTCTATCCTGCGTTCCAGGGACCTATACCTATGCTCTAGAGACTATCAGAGAGACAATGTGGGCTTAAAACGTCGCCCCCCACTCTGTGACTAAATTCAATTGCTCAAAGGTCACCTACCTTCCTTCAAAATCTGCTAATGGTGGCCTAAAACGTATATCCTGAACATATGAGAGATAGCTCAATAGTAGACCTGTAAGGTTAGGATAATTGTGTGTTAATCCAAAAGCAAGCAGCTTTATGATGACTAACAGAAAGCCAAGTTGTCTGAGCTCACGTTAGGTGATGGGCTGGTGCTTATAAGGCTGCGTATTGATGGCAAGTGTCGAAGTATCTAGAGAATAACCAAATATTTGGGTGGTGGAAGACTGAATTCATTTTAAGTAGATCTGTAGGAGGGCTGGCAGTTTCCATGTTCTAATAGCCCTTGTGAATATAAAATTGAGAGTGTTCTAATGAGGAGAAAAATGTTCCGAGAAGACCGTTCCATAAACCTTCTTGTTGAGGACCCCATTTACTGTCAGGGGCTGTTGGGGACTTTCTTGAAGAAGAGTTCCCATTAGTAATCGTGTAAAACGAAAGGTTTTCAAGGACAAAAACACCATTTAGAAGGATTCTATTATTGTTTACTTTGTTCTTCCTGTTGCTTCCTTTTTGATTTTTTTAACCCCTTCGCTGCTAGGCCTTTCCCCCCCCCCCCTGTGCTAAGCCTTTTTTTGGCTATTTGGGGTAGTTTGCAATTAGGCCACATAAGGTATCCACGCCAAATTTGCGTCCTTTTTTTCCAACATCATGGGGATTCTAAAGGTACCCAGAGTTTGTGGATTCCCCTAGAGGGGACCTAGAAATTAGCCAAAATACAGCTAAAGTTTGGTTTTTTGGGGAAAAATGCGAAAAAAGGGCTACAGATGAAAGCGTCTGGTTTTTTCCCTGCAAATGGTATCAAAAAGGGATTGTGGTTCTGAAATCACCCTCTTCCCAGGGACGAGCAGACTTTTGTCAGAAAACCAACATTTTTTACACATTTTTGGCATTTTTATGCGACATAGCCTATTTTTTGTGCTTTCAACCCCCTTCCAGTTAATGGTAGAAATGGGTATAAAATCAATAATGGATCCTGGAAAGCTATACATTTCTGAAAAGTAGACAAAATTCTGAATTAGCAAGGGGTCATTTGTGTAGATCCTTCAAGTTTTCTTTATAGAAACAAACAGTTAAATATAGGAAAAATGGAAAATTAGTTGAAAAAAACAGCCATTTGTGTCAACGTTTTCACCTGTAACTTCTTCTAATTATGACAGCTATTTGAAAGCAATATACCGTTACATCCGCTGGACCTTTCTGGTTGTGGCGATATATAGGACTTGTAGGTACACCAAGAACCTGACGAACTCAGAGCAAATAACTGAGCAGCGTCTTGCAATGTTTTTTTATTATGTACCGGGTATATAGTAATTATTCTGGGAACATTTATACATGGAAAAATCGGTATGAAAGACACCTATGTATTTCTGAAATGGGAACAAAATATAGAGTTTAGAAACAGTAGATATTTGCACATTTCCGAAATTGGGAGTACCCATACTAGCATGAGAATTATAGGTCATTTTTCAAAACACATTGTCTTTCATTTGGAAGGCAGAAATGCATCAAACGTCAATAGGTAATAACAGTTGCTCTACAATTCTGTGTTACCATAAGTCTCCCGATAAAAATGATACCTCACTTGTGTGGGTAGGCCTAGTGCCCGCGACAGTAAACGGCTCAAAACGCAACGTGGACACACCACATTTTCACAGTGAAAAATGACCCTTTTTTTGCAAAGGGCCTAGCTGTAGTTTTTGAACCCTAGCTCTGCTGGCACCTAGGGAAACCTAGCAAACCTATACATTTTTAAACAATAGACACCCAGGGGAATCCAGGATGGGATGACTTGACTGGCTCTCACCAGGTTCTGTTACCCAGAATCCCATGCTAACCTAAAATATTGTCAAAAAACCACATTTTCCTCGCATTTTTGTGGTGGAAAGTTCTGGAATCTACATGGATCCACAAATTTCCACCCACCCTGCGTTCCCCAAAGTCTTTTGAGAAAAACGGTATGTCACTTGTGTGGGTAGGCCTAGTGCCCGCGACAGGAAACGGTCCAAAACGCCACGTGGACACACCACATTTTCACAGTCAAAAATGACCCATTTTTTGCAAAGTGCCTAGCTGTAGTTTTTTTAACCCTAGCTCTGCCGGCACCAAGGGAAACCTAGCAAACCTATACATTTTTGTAAACTAGACACCCAGGGGAATCCAGGATGGGGTGACTTGACTGGCTCTCACCAGGTTCTGTTACCCAGAATCCCTTGCAAATCTAAAAAATTGTCAAAACAAACACATTTTCCTCACATTTTTGTGGTGGAAAGTTCTGGAATCTGCGTGGATCCACAAATTTCCACCCACCCTGCGTTCCCCAAAGTCTTTCTAGAAAAACGGTACCTCACTTGTGTGGGTAGGCCTAGTGCCCGTGATAGGAAACGGCCCAAAACGCAACGTGGACACACCACATTTTCACAGTGAAAAATTACCCTTTTTTTGCAAAGTGCCTAGCTGTAGTTTTTTAACCCTAGCTCTGCCGGCACCTAGGGATACCTAGCAAACCTATATATTTTTGAAATCTAGACACCCAGGGAAATCCAGGATGGGGTGACTTGACTGACTCGCACCAGGTTCTGTTACCCAGAATCCCTTGCAAACCTAAAAAATTGTCACAAAAAACACATTTTCCTTACATTTTTGTGGTGGAAAGTTCTGGAATCTGCGTGGACCCACAAATTTCCACCCACTCTGCGTTCCCCAAAGTCTTTGGAGAAAAACGGTACCTCACTTGTGTGGGTAGGCCTAGTACCCGTGACAGGAAACGGCCCAAAACGCAACGAGGACACACCACATTTTTACAGTGAAAAATTACCCTTTTTTTGCAAAGTGCCTAGCTGTAGTTTTTGAACCCTAGCTCTGCCAGCACCTAGGGAAACCTAGCAAACCTATACATTTTTTAAAACTAGACACGCAGGGGAATCCAGGATGGGATGACTTGACTGGCTTCCTCCAGGTTCTGTTACCCAGAATCCCTTGCAAACCTAAAAAACTGTCAAAAAAAACACATTTTCCTCACATTTTTGTGGTGGAAAGTTCTGGAATCTGCGTGGATCCACACATTTCTACCCACCCTGCATTCCCCAAAGTCTTTCGAGAAAAACGGTACCTCACTTGTGTGGGTAGGCCTAGTGCCCGCGACAGGAAACAGCCCAAAACACAACGTGGATACACCACATTTTCACAGTGAAAAATGACCCTTTTTTTGCAAAGTGCCTAGCTGTAGTTTTTTAACCCTAGCTCAGCCGACACGTAGGGAAACCTAGAAAACCTATACATTTTTGAAAACTAGACACCCAGGGGGTTCCAGGATGGGGTGACTTGACTGGCTCTCACCAGGTTCTGTTACCCAGAATCCCTTGCAAACCTAAACAATTGTCCAAAAAAACACATTTTCCTCATATTTCTGTGGTGGAAAGTTCTGGAATCTGCGTGGAACCAAAAAATTCTACCCACCCCGCATTTCCCAAAGTCTTTCGAGAAAAACGGTACCTCACTTGTGTGGGTAGGTCTAGTGTCCGCGACAGGAAACGGCGCAAAATGCAATGTGGGCACACTCCATTTTCACAGTGAAAAATGACCCTTTTTTTGCAAAGTGCCTAGCTGTAGTTTTTTAACCCTAGCTCTGCCGGCACCTAGGGAAACCTAGCAAACCTATACATTTTTGAAAACTAGACACACAGGGGAATCCAGAATGGGGTGACTTGACTGGCTCTCACCAGGTTCTGTTACCCAGAATCCCTTGCAAACCTAAACAATTGTCAAAAAAACCACATTTTCCTCACAGTTCTGTGGTGGAAAGTTCTGGAATCTGCGTGGATCCACAAACTTCCACCCACCCCGCGTCCCCCAAGTCTTTCGAGAAAAACTGTACCTCACTTGTGTGGGTAGGCCTAGTGCCCGCGACAGGAAACGGCGCAACGTGGGCACACTACATTTTCACAGTGAAAAATGACCCTTTTTTTGCAAAGTGCCTGGCTGTAGTTTTTGAACCCTAGCTCTGCCGGCACCTAGGGAAACCTAGCAAACCTATACATTTTTAAAACCTAGACACCCAGGGGAATCCAGGATGGGGTGACTTGACTGGCTCCCACCAGGTTCTGTTACCCAGCATCCCTTGCAAACCTAAAAAAGGGTAAAAAAAAAAACACATTTTCCTCACATTTCTGTGGTGGAAAATTCTGGAATCTGCGTGGATCCACAAAATTCCACCCACCCCGCATTCCCGTAAGTCTTTTGAGAAAAACAGTACCTCACTTGTGTGGGTAGGCCTAGTCCCCGCGACAGGAAACAGCACAAAATGCAACGTGGTCACACCACATTTTCACAGTGAAAAATGACCCTTTTTTTGCAAAGTGAGTAGCTGTAGTTTTTGAACCCTAGCTCTGCTGGCACCTAGGGAAACCTAGCAAGCCTATAGATTTTTGAAAACTAGACACCCAGGGGAATCCAGGATGGGGTGACTTGACTGGCTCCCACCAGGTTCTGTTACCCAGAATCCCTTGCAAACCTAAACAATTGTCAAAAAAACCACATTTTCCGCACATTTCTGTGGTGGAAAGTTCTGGAATCTGCGTGGATTCACAAAATTCTACCCACCCCGCATTCCACAAAGTCTTCAGAGACAAATGGTACCTTACTTGCATGGGTGGGTCAAGTACCCACGACAGGCAAGGGCCCAAAACGTATTGAGGTGACATCAAAATTGCCTATGACAAAACAACCTGGTTTTGCAAGGGGGGTCCCATGACTTTTTGGCCCGGGGCTCTGCGGCCACCTAGGGAAGCCTACCAAACCCACACATTTCTGAAAACTAGACACCCGGGGGATTCGAGGTAGGTATGGCTTGCATGGATCCCCCAACGTTTTCTTACCCAGAATCACCTGCAAACCTGAAATTTAGCTGAAAAATCACTTTTTTCACACATTTTTGTGTGGGAAAGTTGTGGCATCACCAGGCTGACACAAATTTCCTACCACCCAGCGTTCCCCCAGGTCTCCCAATAAAAATGGTGCCTCACTCGTGTGGGAGGCCCAAGTACCCGCGACAGGCAAGCAGGGATCCACTAGGGAAGGGTACCATTAGAAAGGGGAGATTCTCCCCTTTCCAACGATACCTCTCCCAAGTGTTTCGGTGCTCGGGGGCTGAGATAGCCCCACGAGCACTGAAACTGAAACTCAGTTTCAGTTTCGTTTTCAATGTAATGACGACAGCGCGCCATGCGCGCGATCGTCATAACACAGAAAACCAGGGGAGGGCCTCGGGAGGTTGGGGAAGCTCTTCCCCACCTCCTGAGGCACAAAAAAAAAATGGAAATACCTCTGCTGATAACAGCAGAGGGATTTCCTGCCCCTGTCCTAATGACGGAGTGGTTCCGTCATGAGCACAGGAGCACCGATGCTCATGACGGAACCATTCCGTCATGAGCATCGAAGGGGTTAAGGGGAACACAGTGTTATGTTAACTTTTGGTTTCCATTTTCTGTGTGTTTGTAATGGTATTATTTTCTGCGTATCCCCGGCTCAGAGATCGTTGTACTACCTCTAGAGAGATGGGCTCTCTCTGCTTATGCTAAGCTGTGTCCTTAAATAAATCATTCATCCTACGTTTTGTGTCAAATTATTACAGAATAGCTTTTAAGTGTGTTGATTTTTGGCCATTGCTTTGATGTGTTCACACCTTTTAAACCAGTTGTGTTGGTAAGCATTGGTTTGTGTCTGCTTTTAGCTGATGGGAGGAATGTTTGAAATAAGTCTAGCCACTAGAACTTACTCGGGTAGCATTCCAATGGATCATTTGTTTGCTCACTATGCAACCTCAGTTTGGACTCAGCCATATGAAAATCAGTCCTGACCCTGCTTCAATAGTAACCATCCCTGCCCAAATTGCCAGAACATGTCCTCACTGAACTAGAACACAAGCAACCCATGACCAGTTTCTCCCTAAATGGGACTCGTTAGTCTGGTGTAGCTTGGTTACAGTGGCACAGTGAGCATGGGACCTACATCTGGCCACTTAGGGTGTTATATCAAACCCTTGCCACTTAAAGGAGGTGGTAGGAATGTTCCCTCCCATAACCTTTTGTGTGTTTGATACACAATTAAACTTGTAACAGAGAAATTTACAGTGGTAAATCCATTTATGTCTACCAAGAATCCCTTTGTGGATTCCTCACAGGCTTAAACAATACTTTTGGTCTCCATGAACTTCTATTTATAGTCAGAAATTCCTTTGCGAACAGACCCAATATATATTCTGAGATTTGCCAAGATAATGGTGCAATTAGAAACGTAGAGGCCTATTCTCGCTAAACTGTCGGGGTATTTAAGAAGGTATCTAGTAATTCAATTTCTGATTTGCACTGGACTGATGTATACCCACACTATACAGCTCACATAGCTGGATTTACAGAATTCTCAAATCTCAATTCTCAAGATACCCTTCCTCAAGAATCCAACATGGCTTAAAGATAACTTCCTGATATCACTTTCTTGTCCACTGTTGGTATACTTTAAGAATAATTCTCATATGCTGGACCCTTGGATGGATAGAGAGCTGCGGACTTACCCCTTTTTTCATTTGCTGATGATACACAGATATTTTTTTCTCTATCTTTAGCACAGAGCCATGACCCGTCCTTGTTGCACCGGGGCATGATGAAAATGTTATCATGGATGAACAAGCATTCACTCAAACTTAATTGTGACAAGACTGAGGTCATGGTTCTGGGTAAGAACACCTCCCTTTGGGGCCTGAGACACTGACCATTATCCTTAGGGACTCTGCCTACTAAGGTGAAAAATCGGGGCTTTCTTATTGACGAAAAGCTCTCCATGAAGCCGCAGGTGGCTAAGGTAACTGCTATCTGTTCTGCAGTCCTTAAATGGCTGAAAAAGATTCTTTGGCTAATTCCCTTAGCGGTTCAAAGGACTGTAATTCAGGCTCTAGTCATATCCAGATTGGGTTATGGCAATGTGCTGTACCTGGGTGCGGACAAGACCTCTGTTCATCGTTTGTAAATTGTTCAAAAGGCTGCTGCTAGGTTGCTCTTTTGTTAACCCAAATATGCTTCAGTTTCTCACTTGCTTCAGGAACTGCACTGGCTTAAGGTCTCCAAACAGACTGAGTTCAAAGCACTGTGTTATATTTCAAGGCCAAATTTTGCCTGGCACAACGTTACATCCAGGAGTTAGTAGATCTTTATCAGCCCACTTGCTCCTTGAGATCCTCAAATCAAGCTTTGTTCATGGTACCAAGGTTTCGTTTAACCTGTTTGAAAGGGTTCCTTTGCCTACCTTGGTCAAAATATTGTGGAATTCTTTGCTGGACGCTCTCAGAAATTGTAAGTCATTTCTCACCTTTCGCAAAAATCTGACGACGTGACTATTGTAAGCCGTTGTTCTGGGACATTTGATCTGTGTCTACCTTGCGCCGGGAAACCCTTTGGGGTTGCTGTGTGCTTTATATGTTGATAATAATAATATGAATAAAAATAATAATAATAATAATACATCACCCAATAACTATATCCCCCCCAACTCAGCTAGAATCTAAGGGGCATATTATCAACAACCGGCGATAAATATCGCTAAGCGCACTTAGCGCTAGGATATTTATCGCCGGCTATCGATGAATTTTATCGCTGAGATAGCGTGCTATTAGCAACGCTTATCTCAGAATCGATAAAATTCCTGGCGCAACCTGCCAAATGTCCGAATATCGCTGGAAATCCAGCGATAATCGCACGACATTTGGCGATAGCTTGTTGATAGGGCTGGGCATACTTAACCATGATATCCACCTTCCATTGGATATCATGGCTAAGTCAAACTAAAAGCATGCGTAAGGAAAGTATCGTTAACCAAGGTTAGCGCTACTTTTCTCATCGCTATGCTTGTTGGGGATTCCCTTGATAATTGGAGAAATGTCGGTTACCGACATTTCTCCAGTTATTTTGGGACGGAACGCCCACTTTGCATCTCATTAGAGATGCAAGGGTGGGCGTTATAGAAAAGGGCGATAGGGCAAGGATTCACGCGATAGCGTGACCTTGCTAATACAGCGATAAAATTATCGCCGCTTTTCGTCTGAAAACAGACGCTAAAGCGGCGATAATTTCTTATCGCCGGCTTGATGATATGCCCCTAAATATATCTATGAAAATGCTAACTACTGGATAGGTTTTCCAAAAAGCTAGATGTCTGCATTTAGACTGCATTTTCAGCACAGACCTATACACATGTGTATCTCACTGTAGTGACTAATAGAATGCAACCTTTCTTAGCCTCTTTAAAACTCACTTTTATAATTGTAATTCATCTCTGTCAATATAATTATAGGGGTTTCATACAGATTTGTCTCTGTGATGAACAAATTAGGTTCTTTTCTGCTGCCAATATTCAGACAATGAATGTGAGTTTAGTTATTTTAAGAGATAATATAACAAGGGGTGATATTCCTCTGAGCACAGAAATGTATAATGACTAAAGCAATATTAGATCAGCTTTTCAGAGTTCATTGAAATTAATAGCGTCATGCAGTTTTAATTGCTTTAAAAGATTTTGCCTGAATATTGAGCACTTGTAAAATAAACTTAAATAGACACTAGGAAAGTATCAGCGAAAACATTATTGACAGTAAAGTAGAAAGTAGTAAATACTTTATGATAAAATAAGGGGCATTAGAGTTGAGGAAAATAAAACACATTACTAATTCTCTCAGGTTTGGATCACCTGTTGTGGCTTGGAAACAGACTTCAAGAACATGAGTTTCTTTCAACTTAAAACAAAAAAATACCTGTAGGAAATTGGGTTACTGGTTGAGGGGGATGAAACCCTACTCAACCAGCAACCACAGTTCCTGTCATGGTGAAGTCAGAAGCAACCCCAAATTAACCTTGCTAAACCTCCTGGTAGCTTCTCACAAATGCACCAGGTTTATAGGCAATGTGCAAAGTATTTATGCAGCACTTCAAATAGTAACAGTAACAAGTAAACAAGAAAAACCCCAAACTAGTTTAGAAAAATTTAGGGGAATATTAGCAAGAACGGCGTTAAAATTATCGCCGCTTTAGCAGCAGGAAACTGCCGCTAAAACGGCGATAATGGGCTTGATAATATGCCCTTGAGAATTCCAATAGAAGCCCAGGATCACAGCAGAACATGGGCTTCTATTAGTATTCTCAAGGGCATATTATCAAGCCCATTATCGCCGCTTTAGCGGCAGTTTCCTGCCGCTAAAGCAGCGATAATTTTAACGCCGTTCTTGATAATATGCCCCAGAGTTTATTAAATTATTTGATGCCAAAACAAGAAAAATCCTATCAGTAGAAATGGACATATGCAATATTAAAGAGTTCAGGTATGTATAGCACCTAAAAGCATAAAGCGCCTCTCACAGTTATCTAGATGTGTGAGGCCAGGTGAAAGTCACAAGTTCAGGCCGACTACACTGGAGTGCAACGGAGCATGGGCTGGATACAAGGACTAGTGTAGTCCTGCTGAAAGAGTTACTTCATAAAGTCCAGCATGAAAAGCTCCATTCACAGTACAGGGGGCCCGAGTCGCAGGGATAGGGTCGCGGTTGGTCATCGCTGTGGTGCGGAGAGCAGGCTGAGCATCGTGGAAGGTCGTTGCTGTATAGCGAGGATCTTGTCGGGTGTCGTGGATGGTCCTTGCTTGTCAATTCTCACCTGTGTTTCCGCAAGAGCGATTGGAAAGCAGTGAAGCAAAGTCCCAACCTTCATCCACTCACCAAGTGCGCCCAACTTAAGTCAAAGCTAATCGAGGTGGAATGGGGGAAGAGGGGATGGGAAGAGAAAAAACACAGGTCTCACGTAGCCAAAGCAGGATGGTATGTGGTGCCCAGATATTCTCTATATGTCTCCTGCAAATATAGAAGAGAATAGGGGAATCAGTGCCTGTGTCAATCGCTATATATCATACAACTGTTCTAACATGAATCTGCACATATATAGAAAAACCTGTAAAAATCCCTTCTTCCTTATTTTAGGTAAGTGATTGCATACACGGGAGTGGTATACGATCTATAAGAAGAAAGGGTGAGTATGGGTTTTAGGAGGAAGACAGGTTATCTATAGAACCATTACTCTTATGTACATGCATGTGGTTATATGTATACCTAAAAGCTTTCTGTAGCAAGCGATAATTAAGGCCCAATTGCAGACTAAAACTGCAGCAAATGTAGAATATCTAAAGTCTGGAGAAAATATATTTATGCAATGTCCTCATGTATATTCAATTCCAGTAATATAGTCAAAAACAAAAACTAACACCAAAAATGTGTAGAACCTCTTTATAATTCTAGTACATGTTTCTTAGTATGGCAGAAACATTGAACTGACATTTTCTTTCTTTTTTCTTGTTTTGGCAGAATTAGACCCCCAGGATATTGCAGCACAGATTTGCAAATTTTGCAGCACAAAAATGGAAAGTTTGCAGCATTATTGTGGCCTTTAATTTACTTGTAATCATTCCTTTTCAGCCTTAAATCAATGGAAACTGTTTTAGCAGGGTTTTTCACTTTGAAATAGGCATGTGTAAAGTGTCTGAGAGTGTTTGTTTGCTATATTCTACTTTGCGTTAACATTCTGGATAATAGGTTGCTAATCATTCCACCACTCCATTATATTCCTCATTAATGAAGCGCTAAAACTAAACTCAGCACAACCTACGAAACCTAAAATATGGAAAAGGAACCTAAAAAACGCTAACACCAATCTACTACAATCCCCCAGTGTCAACCTCTTGCTTCCCCCTGAAGACTTATCTGATGTGCAAGCTCTTACAAACCACTACTTCAAATCCATGACTACGGTACTAGACTCAGTTGCACCGTTACAACTGAAAAGGCTCTCCACAAAGGACTCCAAACGATGGTACGATGGCAGCCTCAATGCGGACAGGCGTTTCTTAAGATTAATTGAGCGTCGATGGAGAGCATCCCCGTCCCTTGACCACCTTAAGCTTCTAAGAGCTACCAGAAACTCCTACTACAAAAATATCAGTAGGTCTGAAGCAAACGTTTTTAGGAACCAGCTAGACCAAGCTAAGAATTTGCCTCCTTCTTCATTGAGAAGACTGAAAACATGAAGATGGACCTTCATAAGGCCTTAGTGCTTCAGTCTGACATCCCCAAAGACACCCTATCACCCTCTCTGGCAACCCTTAACATATGCACACCATTCGCCGCATGGGCCTCCTTCAAAACATTTAATGAAGGCGCAATCCTAAAAGTGCTAACATCATTGAACCTCTCTAACCACTTCATCGATCCTCTACCCACTAACCACTTAAATGAGTTCAAACCTTTGTTACTGCCACTATGGACCAAGATTATCAATGTCTCTTTGCTTCAAGGCATTTTACCAGAAAACCTTAAATCAGGGCAGGTGTCCCCCATCCTACAAAAAAACGACGGCAGACCAAACGGACTTAAATAATTACCGCTGATCACTAACATCCCAACTCTGGCTAAACTCCTGGAAAAATGTGTACACATCCAACTTTGCAACCACATCGAACAATTCAACCTGGTAAACCTATACCAATCCGGTTTTCGCGCAGGGCACAGTATTGAATCGGCTCTGACCCAGATAGTGGATGATGCACTAAAAATTCTAGACCAAAATGAAGCTTGTCTTTTAATCCTGCTCGACCTATCTTCGGCATTCGACACCGTCAAACATGACAATCTTCTAGACCTCCTGAAACATAGAATGGGCCTATCAGGATCCGTGCTAAATTGGTTCACCTCTTTTCTCCAAAATAGATCCCAAAGATTCAAGGTCCTACAATCTCTATCTAAGTCCATCCCAGTAACACTAGGAGTTCCGCAGGACTCCTCCCTTTTACCCACTCTCTTTAACCTATTCATGGAACCTCTTACCGAAATTCTTAGCTCCTCCAACATTCGCTATCACATGTACGCGGACGAAACACATCTGTACCTAAAGGTCTCTTCTCTGGAGGACATCTGATCTCTTAATATATCTCTACAAAAAACACAGCTTTGACTTGCTGAAAACTTCCTGAAACTAAACACCCTCAAGACTGAATTCCTCCTAATCCCTCCCCCCAACCAAACAACCATCATAGAGGAATGGCTTAAACAACTTACAGCGCTCAACTGCCAGCCTCTAGTTATCGACTCAGTGAGATCGCTGGGAATAAAACTTGACAGGAATCTAAACATGCATAAACATATCAGTGCTGCAACAAAAGGAGCAAACATACGGATGAACATTCTGAGAAAGTTAAAACCCTTCCTTCCCACTAATGACTTTAAATTGGCAGTACAAACTCTAGTAATCCCCAGACTAGATTATGGGTGTGCAACTCTTTGCGGACTTCCCAGGTCTACAACGGTCCCTCTGAGAGCCTCCCTCAATTCGGCTGCCAGGCTCATCATGGGTTCTAAAAGAAACTGCCACATTTCCCCCGACCTTAAAGCTCTCAATTGGCTCCCATTCGAAGCAAGAATTCGACTAAAAATCGCTTGCATGACTCACAAAGCCCTTCACTACAAGACACCGAGATATCTGTCCCAGAAACTGGAGCTCTCTTGTGGTGACAGATCCACCAGAAGTTCCAGCAATCTTCTTCTGAAACCACAAAGATTTGCCAAAAAGAAAACATGCAACCGAGCCTTCTCTGGAATCACCCCAAGGATCTGGAATGCACTGCCCCCAGAAACCAGACTGAATCCCTCTACTGCCTCTTTCAAGGAAGAAGTAAAGTTTCTACTCATGCGTAAGCTTACATGAACAACGAATTGGACCCGCATAACAGATGTTGTCCTACATTGTTTTAGATGCCTTTGTATTTTATGTCTCTGCGCATACACCTTTGTAACTATCTATAGCAGGACACAATACTGGCATACATCATACTTTTGTTCTATATTTCCCGTCTGTAAAGCGCTCTGATACCCACAAGGGTCATTTTAGCGCTGTATAAAACCTTCCAAAAAAAAATCATCCTGTATTCTGTGGAATTGTCCTGACTTGGGTCAAGGGGTTTTAAGGCCCCAGCACCATCTGCTGTAGGACACCACGTTTTGAAATGTAAACAGATTGGTTGAAGAAAATCGTAATTGCTTAGTGAAACAGTCTTTGATTAAATGTGTAGGTTTGGCTCTTGTATGAAACATACATGAAGACATTGTCAGCTTTAGCGCTGGTGGCGCCCACTGCAACAATAATATTTGGTGCCCCCACACCCGATGACCGCCTCCTCGGATTCTCTCACTACTACCGTCCAAAAGTGCCCCTCATCTCTCCAATCATAAGTTGTTTTTTTATTGAAAATAATTAACAGCATCATCAAACAACGTCATCAAATTCATCTTCAACAAATTCATAATTCATATTTCTAGTTCATACTATTTAATTCTAAAGAGCTTAATTAATAAACTTCTCTCAAGCATCAAAACATCACGCCGCTAATAATTCATGTTAATGTTCTTCTAAATAATGAATAAGGTACTACTGTAGTTCATTCTAAATCATTACCGACGACAGATACTCCTAAAATAGCATTCATAAGAATATACCCAATTGACCCTGTAATACAAACTTAACTATTCGATTGCTAAAATCTTATCTACAGCAAGACTTGATTACTAACTACTCCTGTTGCCCTCTGCCAACTTGACCAAATTTTGTTGCAACGCCTGGTAGCCCCTATTCTCTTTGCATAGAGAAGCTCATGGCGATACACTTTATCCATCTTATTACACCAATGATTGATGGTAGATATTTTGATCGACTTCCAGTTTGCTAACACTAATTAATGATTTGGCTACCAAAGATGCTATAAAACAAAGCTGCTTCAATTCAGTGGTCAAAATATAAGCAGCGAACGCGAAACCAAAGAGAGCTCCCATCGTATCTGGTAAGATCACTCTGCCTACCCAATTACTTATTTCGGCAAAAATCCCTGTCCAAAACAAATTCAATTTAGGGCAGATAAATATCATATGGAGCCATTCACCAGCCTGAGATCTACATCTAAAACATACAGGATCGGCAGCATGGTACATTTTATTAATTTTTGCGGGGGTGTAGTAGAGCATCCATTTACAGTAAAACTCATACGCTTAATATTGGCAGCTCGAATAGCTTTTTTACATAAACCATTATAATAATCCCAATATGGCTTAGTAATGCTACAGCCCGCAATATTGATTACGCTATTAATGTGTTTTGATATTACTTCGAATCCTGAGCGTTGATGTAGCAATCTGTACCAATTACCGATTCCTCTATGCCGTACAATGAAAAAGGCTTGCCCTATTTTCTCTGTCATAAGATTCAGTTGAACCAAATTAGATGAACAAACATGCTTAATTTGAGCTTAGCTAAAAAAAGTGTTGGACTCAATGGTCTGGGAAACAGCCTTTACAATGAGGTTTTTACCTCGTTGTGCTTTACCACGCATTTGTTAGCACGCATGTTTTTACACAAATATGCATTTACAACGCATGCCAATACCACGCATTTATGGTAAGCTGGGGGGTGGGTGGTCTCCCCCCACAAGTACAATATTTTTAAATCTAAAAAGAATGCGTGGTATTGGCATGCATTGTAAATGCATATTCAAGGTAAAAACATGCGTGCTAACAAATGCGTGGCAAAGGCATACAATGTATTTACCTGCGTTGTACCGTCGTGCCACCCAATGATCTATGGTCAGAAGGTTTTTGCCAGGTAACAAAGCCATTATTATGAAAAAAGTTGCCTAATGTGCAAAATCCAATATTTGCCCAGCGTGTTAGTATGGAGCGCCCCAAGCGCAATCCTAAACCAGCACAGGCCTCAAGCTTCATCAGAGAATGGTAATATGGAATCTGATATTCTCGCCAAATATAGTTGGTACGATCTACAACTATCTGAGGCTTTTTATACCGTGTGCGTTTCGGTAGCCTTGGGATTATACAAAAAGAAGCCGATTCTATTTTTGCTATTTTTAACATAATATGTAGATAATAATAATCTGTAGCGGCTATGGGGCATATTACCAAGGGCATTATCGCCGCTTTAGCGGCACTTTTCGCCGCTAAAGCGGCGATATTCTTATCGCCCTATTAACAAGGCGGCGCTAACATGCATCAGGGCATGTTAGCGGCCGATTTCGTAACGCATCTCATGACAGCGATAAATATCGCTAATGAGATGCAAAGTAGGCGTTCCCTCCTACGACAACATGTAAAATGCCCGCAAATCCAACATCGCTGTATCAACAACGCTGCTCCTGAACAGCGAAGCGATGACAAAACGCGCGCTAAGCCCCCATTATCGCATGATTCCAACGCAAGGAAAAAACATGTCTTACCATTATTGCCTATGGGAGGTGGATTGTAAGGCTGAGTCCACACTCCCCTATTACCAAGCTTGGCATTAGCGCTGTGAAATCATCGCAGGATTTCACACGCTAATGTCCATTATCGCAGTCTATCGCAGGATTTCACATCGCATGTCAGCTAAGGGTTGCTAATACGCCGCTGACACGGCGAAGAAATCCAGCGATAGCCAGCGATAATTTAAATCGTGCTAAGCGCGTTTAGCGATATTTATCGCTTGTCCTTGTTAATATGCCCCTATATTTTTTGAAGCTAGGGTCAGCTAACTAATAAACGTGGCCTGATAGTGTTATATGGACATTAGGGTCATTGTTGACATTGCTAAGTTAGCATGAGCTCTGCTG
Source organism: Calotriton arnoldi (assembly GCA_963921515.1). NCBI lineage: Eukaryota > Metazoa > Chordata > Amphibia > Caudata > Salamandridae > Calotriton > Calotriton arnoldi. The sequence continues at coordinate 332,404 of CAWUFW010006084.1, read as the reverse complement.
CCATGATGCTGCTTTTGCACACGTTACTACATGACTTTATTTTGCAAGACTCTGCTTGTGCCTTTCACATGAGAACTGTCTGTTTTCTGCATTCTCTGCCGGTTCCTGGAGTATAGTCTGAACATTATGTGCAAGGTCGATAAACAATGCCCCTTGTTATTCTGTTCTGGTCAGTCCCTAGCACCTAGACAAAACATGCTAACACAGCTGTGCTGCTGGAAACTCGTGCTTTGATATTACGGGGATGCATTATGTTCAAACACACACTTGGAGAGGGACCTTTCCAGGGAGAATAGCTATGTTATTCCTATGATGTAAAACTTCCATCTAGGCACTAAGGTATGAGGTCTGCTGACAAAGACCAGAGATCTTCCTTTATATAATAAACTTCAACTTACCAAGGGGAGGGTGGTTATGCCTTATAGTCCTGTATCCACAGTCCGTTTATGATGACATCCCCCTTTATATTCTATGGAATTGTAACAATGCTAACTGTTTTAGGTTTATGCATTTCACTGCTGGTAGTGGCTCGTATACTGCATTATAGAGCACGATAGTTAAAATAAACATTTTGAACTATAACCGCGACTCTGACAATTCTTATTATGGACAAGTACGAGTGAGTGAGCGAAAGGGTATGTCTTGCTACTGCGATTCATGAGAGAGTCAGGAGTATTGTGTTCTGGGTTGTCTAATCATTTGTAGCTTCGTGATTATGTAGGAGAACGAATGAGACACTATAGCTAGTCGGTTTTGGGATTTTGGGTACTAAGGTGGTAGGAAGGTACAACCCCTATACGCCAAGGTCCTGTTATCCTGCGCATAGTTCTGTGTATGTGCAGAATCACCGCAACAATAGTAAATTCTTAAAGAGAGAAGAGCTAGTCCACCCTCCTCCTGAGGCAAAGAAAGTATTAACAGCTTGGCCCTAGGTCGCTTCGACTGCCAAACAATAGACTGAAATTTGCCTTCTAAGGCCCAAAAAAAGCCTTAGTAAGCTTAATTGGGACATTTGAAAAAACAAACAGAAATAACGGAAATAAATTCATTTTTATAAGTGATATATGGCCAATAATTGTAAAAGAAAGTTTGTTCCAATGATTCAACAATGTGCGAACTTTAGTTAACAAAGGGGCGTAATTTAACGCATATAAAGCATTATAATTTATTGTTGCCTTGATCCCAAGATAGCTAATCGGACGTGCGGCTGAAAATGATGATTGCATGGCAAGTGGCAATATCATTGGGGAACTATTAAAAATTAGAGCTTCAGATTTTACTTGATTTATTTTATATCCCCCTATGGCCGTTAACTCGGAAATCTTATCGAAAACATGTTGAACATTATCCTTATCTGCCTTTAGATACAAAACCATATCGTCCGCATGTAGCTTAAGTTTAGGCGCCGCCCTCACCGGTGGTTCAATAGATTGGTCTGAGCGAATAGCACATGCCAATGCTTCAATAAGTAAAGCGGACAATATGGGTGACATCGGGCAACCCTGGCGAGTGCCACGACTGATGTTGATGTCTCCAGCTGAAATATCATTAATCATTATAGATGCCTTAGCTCCAAAATAAAAAGTTTGCAACATTAACAAAAAACTAACGGAGAAAGCAAATTTCCGAAGTATTGCAAAGCCTGCTGGAAATTGCTGATCAAACTCTTAAACTCCTTTCTACGACGAGCTGACAGTGCCGACATATCAGAAAAAACTCTGAAAGTAAAGTCTCATGGGACCTGGAAAGCTTTATTCGTAATGGCATTTGCTCCTTGATCTGGTAGTCACCAAAATTCACGATTTCTGTCGGGGGATACTTAGCCCCACAAGGTTTAATGGCCAGTACACGGCGAGCTCTTGTGATGGTTAAATCCTGTTCAGGAGGTGCAGCTTCTGGATACAAATGTTTTCTTACGAGTTCCGAAATAAAGCCGACCATAGATTGGCCATTTTCACTTCCCTCTGGAATCCCAGTAAACCTCAAGTTTGAACGATGTGGCCGATATTTTTTATCATCAATCTTTACTTGTAAATCTTCCAACTCAGTTTGAAGTTTAGAAATTGTGAAATCCTGCCCGGGTCTAGCAACATCTATATCTGAAACCCGCTGTTCAACTTCGGACATTCTTGTAGTTAAGTTCAACATGTTCTGATTTATTGAATTTAATTGTAGCTCTGTCTTTCTGCTCGTTTCGGCCTGGGAGATCTTGATTAATATGATTTCATTTAAAATTCGGTGTAGCAGAAGTTCAGTAGTAGAAAGGTGCTCATCTCCAGTGCTTAGGATTTCAGGTTCTGCAGTTAACTGTGGATCAGCAGACTCGGTCTCCGGGCAAGTATTATTTATTTCCCCTTGCTGTAATTCTCCTGCTTTGAGGGTCGGTAAAGATGAAGCAAAACTAGTAGAAATTGAATTCATAATATCGTCCGACACCCCGGCCATGGGATTATCTTTGCCTTGACCCAACTCCTGTACAGCCATGTGGGTAATGGTATCCTTATGGGGTTTTTTCAATCTGGATACTGCAAAGAGAGGATAGGTCTGTGATTTCAACCCCCCCGTGCACTCTCTGTGACTCTCTTTGCGGATCACTGATACAACATCGACTCCAATAACTACAAAGATATCAATACAACAATATCGCATACAAAAATATCAAAACACAATACACAAAACAGAAATGACACTAACATTGATAAAAATATATTGTCTAAAAAAATCTCAATGACAAAAATAAAGAACACAAAACTATCAATAACGTTAAAATAAAGTTAAACACATCAAAAACATCGATATAAACAATATCAACAACACAAACATCGATAAAATACATATAAACTATATTGAAAATAATATTTAAACATAAAATACTATTTGTAATAATATAATAAAATAACATATACCAAATATTTTAAACAAACAAAAATAATTACAAACTAATAAAATTAATTAAAACAAATACATTAAAAATCCCAAAATAAATAAATAAACAACCAATGCAACATTAAAAATATATCACAACTACCGAAAACAAACAAACACAAATATATATCATATATAAAAAATATATCACATTTATCTACATATAAATTTAAATAACAACAATAAACAAAATAAAAACAATAAATAAATTAACATAATAAATGTTAAACACATTAAATGGTAACAGCTGAATAAATTTAAACTACACCAACACAAACCAATAGAAAACTCTAATTAATGAAATAAACACTATAAAACCAATCAATTAATTAACATAAATAGGACAACCACGGAGAGAGAGCGAACCTTTGCGAGAGAGAACACAGAACGAAAAACAACTACAGATACAACTATTCCGAAAATCCCTCAATAAAGGTAAGCACAAAACTTTGTAACTAAATAAATAAAATTAATATTAAAAATAACTATAACATGTTTTCCTTTACATATCACAGATTAAACGTCACAAAAATTCCACCTAGAAAATTCAACACAAAGATTTACATACACAACAACAATAAAATCAACATTATAAAAAATATATCACAAAGTAAGTATATGACTTAACCAACAAATAAAGTAAACTATTTAAAAGTAATAAGTTTAATAAAAAAAAACATAGCTAACAAATGCTTTTTTCTTAACAGCTTCTACAGAAATCAACAAAAACACAACATAAAAGACACTTCATCAACTAAAAAGAGTAAGTATATTTGTTTATACACAAATAAAAAAAAATAGAGACTAAATAATAAAAATAATCCAATAACCAAAACTGTAACATTTTCTTTTATGTTTCACAGATTATACTGCACAATAACTCCACCAAAAAAACTCAAAACAAATATTAAGTTAAAAAATATGCACAAAATCAACATTAAAAAAAATATAATACTAAGTAAGTATATAAATTAACCAACAAATAGAGCTACCTATTAAAAAACGATAAATGAAATAAAAAACTAAATATTACTAACAAATATTTTTCTCTTCACAGCTTCTGCAAACTTTAACATACAACATCAACAAAATAAACTTCATCAACTACAATTAGTTAGGGGTCGATTCCGATCTCGGCCGAGAGTGCACCGAATACGATTTGTCCGGAAAAAATACGAGCCAAACGCGTTTTTCCCTACCGATTCGAACAGTCGTTCGAGCGAGCAAGTACGATGCGCATTACTGCTAAAATTCCGAGCGAGCCGTACGTTCCCATTCCAGCTCCAGTTCCCCGACCGAGCCGGATCCGTAAACGCCGATTCGAGTCGCACGGAAGTAAATACACAGCACCTTCCGGCCAGACTAGTACGATGCACACTCCATACGCGCCGAACTGGTCACTACGTCCGGCACGTCAGAGCATCCGGGAGAGCTGCACATAAGCTCCGATTCGCACCACAAGACGATCCACGGCTACGAGACGAACAAGCCAGCTACGAGTACGAGTCGAAGCCACGAGAAACCCAAACGAGACGAACCAACCATGAATCCCATCGCGCAGGTCCTACCAATACTGTACATCTATTACCGGAACCGGAACGGACGCGTACGGTGCACACGGTAAGTCAGACACCCACTACACAAACAAACGACACGTACCCGACATATGTCACACACACATAGGGATGCAGAAATGACGTACACTAGCAACAGCAGAACCATAGGGGCGGGATGGCTATCACCAATGCCATACACACCCATAGGGGCCTGATGGCTACCACTACCACCACCCCTACTCATGGGGGGCTGGATGCCTGTCACTACTACCATCCCCACTCATAGTGGGATGGATGCCTACCACTACCACCACCCCTACTCATGGGGGCCTGGATGCCTGTCACTACTACCATCCCCACTCATAGGGGGATGGATGCCTACCACTACCGCCACCCCTACTCATGGGGGGCTGGATGCCTAGCACTACTACCATCCCCACTCATAGGGGGATGGATGCCTACCACTACCACCACCCCTACTCATTGGGGGCTGGATGCCTGTCACTACCACCACCCCTACTAATGGGGGCCTGGATGCCTACCACTACCACCACCCCTACTCATGGGGGGCTGGATGCCTGTCACTACCACCACCCCTACTCATGGTGGCCTGGATGCCTACCACTACCACCACCCCTACTCATGGGGGGCTGGATGCCTGTCACTACCACCACCCCTACTCATGGGGGGCTAGATGCCTGTCACTACCACCACCCCTACTCATGGGGGCCTGGATGCCTGTCACTACCACCACCCCTACTCATGGGGGCCTGGATGCCTGTCACTACTACCATCCCCACTCATAGGGGGATGGATGCCTACCACTACCACCACCCCTACTCATGGGGGGCTGGATGCTTGTCACTACTACCATCCCCACTCATAGGGGGATAGATGCCTACCACTACCACCACCCCTACTCATGTGGGGCTGGATGCCTGTCACTACTACCATCCCCACTCATAGGGGGATGGATGCCTACCACTACCACCACCCCTACTCATGGGGGGCTGGATGCCTGTCACTACCACCACCCCTACTCATGGGGGCCTGGATGCCTACCACTACCACCACCCCTACTCATGGGGGCTGGATGCCTGTCACTACCACTACCCCTACTCATGGGGGCCTGGATGCCTACCACTACCACCACCCCTACTCATGGGGGCTGGATGCCTGTCACTACCACCACCCCTACTCATGGGGGGATGGATGCCTACCACTACCACCACCCCTACTCATGGGGGGCTGGATGCCTGTCACTACTACCATCCCCACTCATAGGGAGATGGATGCCTACCACTATCACCACCCCTACTCATGGGGGGCTGGATGCCTGTCACTACCACCACCCCTACTCATGGGGGGCTGGATGCCTGTCACTACCACCACCCCTACTCATGGGGGCCTGGATGCCTACCACTACCACCACCCCTACTCATGGGGGACTGGATGCCTGTCACTACTACCATCCCCACTCATAGGGGGATGGATGCCTACCACTACCACCACCCCTACTCATGGGAGGCTGGATGCCTGTCACTATCACCACCCCTACTCATGGGGGGATGGATGCCTAGCACTACTACCATCCCCACTCATAGGACGGGTAATGCATGACACAACCAGCATACTCCAACATAAGGAATGTCAGCAAAAGACATCCCCCCAACATCATGACAAGAGTGTGTAGTCTGTGTCAAATGCCTACAACACTGAACATGACATTGAACATACAATGTGACCCCCTATCACATGTGTCACACAAAAATGTGTGTGGCCTTCACAATGCAAGCAGACCATGAGCACTGTGGGAATGGGGTCTAAACCCCCATCATCACAGTGACCAAAAGGTAAGTGTGGGGTCCATAGCTGAAGCACATTTTGAACATTGTGGCAATGGGGTCTAAACCCCCATCATCACAGTGACCAAAAGGTAAGTGTTGTCATGGAAAAAGCTGCAACTGCCAAACAGCATGGATGATTCCTGGTCACAGAACAACAAACACATCAGTGGCAAAGTAGTGGTTGTGTCCCATAGCAACATAGATTGGGTGAGGCAAACAGTGCAGTGCAAATAAAACATACCTTTGGCCATGTGCAGACAAACATCACCCATGGGGACTGACATTGTCTCCATTTATCAATTACACAATGCCAGAAGTGACCATCATAATGCAGACCCACATATCTGCACTAATGGACACACAAATGTAGATATCCTGTGGAGACTGTTGATGTGAGGTGAACAGATATCATACCATGGCAGCAATGGGACATACAAACCATGATTATTGTGCTGACTGATGACCTAGGAGTCCCAGGGACAGCAGGGGAAATCCTCCAAACAACATACAGGCAATGGCACACTAAAGATATGCCAATGCAGTGGTGCAGATGCACAAACACAAACAGGCAGCCTCACACTGCATATCAAACACAACAGGTGATGGGGGGGTGTGCCAGTGTCCCCAGGCAACCACACAACACATGAGGAGGCCTGAATTCCAAGTACACAGATGTGTATACAGTGCCATACAAAAGTAACTCATGGATCGGATTCCCCTATGTGGGCAATCAGGCATTGTTAGATGAGAGGGAGCCCAAATTACACATGTCACACAAGCTTGTAGGAACAGCAACTAACACAGCAAGAGTCAGACCCACCACAGCACTACCCCCAGGGACCCCACATTGTGGTGACACTAGCCTGCATGATAATGCCACTGTGATGACAAAGGTAGATGTCGTTCACACTGTGAACCACAGCCATGTGTCCTGAGCAACAAACTACCATCACACCTACACAAGCACAAATCAATCAGCACGGCCTGTCAGCCAAGGCCAATATGGAGGTAGGGGTCTAGCCGTGGAACAACTCACATTTGCACACACTCAACACCACACACCTTGATCTCCACCAATGTGCAGCAGTGAAGCTCACATGGACTGGTGACATTGCACATTCACCCATGACAATCCCAGGGGTGGTTGTGGGAACTAAGGTGCAGAAACCCATCACACCTGGCCAGTCAACAAGACTCGCGAATGTCTGACACACTGCACAGTATGCGGTACATGGGCATGACGTGAAATCCACCCCAATCAATGGGATCCCGGCCACAGTCACACACCAATGAAGAAGCCAAGGTGACCCACAAAGAACACACGTAGACAACTTCCAACATTGCAGCTCTGACCCTGAGGAGTGGCAGCAGTCACACACACAACGTGTCACAATCACTGAAAGCTACCACAAACTGTAAATTACATGACTTGTGTAACCAACAAGTGCCAAGGGAATCCTGACTGTGTCCCATCTGCGTTTGCCCACATCCCCAGCCCTGACAACAAAGACAACTAGGGATGACAACCTCATGAACATTAGTTTGCCATGCACCCACATCACGGAGAAACCAGGTCCAAGATGCTGGATGAACACAGGACAACTCAGCAAGCATCACAAACAGGAACATCCGTAGGGACACAACCTGTGTAGGAAAAGGGAAGGGAACACACACAGACATGCTTACACAACACACAACACGGGCCCAGGCAATGTCACGGGATTACACACTGCCATGAGGGCACTCCACTCCTGTGGAAGGTCCGCTGTGCCAAACCTTGTCTGTGCACGACTCAAACGGATCACTGACAGAATATCGATAACAAGAATATAGACCTACAACAATATCGAAGTAAAAATATCGAATGCCAAAATATCGACTCCCTATCTACAAACAGGTAAGTACAAAAATATCGACTCCAAAATATAGTTGTAAAAAATATAGTCAGTCAAAATATCGAATTTTTTAAATGTATGAAAAGTAATGTAAAATTAATGAAATAATATATATAATTAACTAAAACATACTTAAAAATACTTAAATAACTTTAAAATTAATAAATAATTAATGTAACTTAAAAAAAATAAACATACATTTTAATTTTTTAATACATAAATATATTAACGTAATATTTATAAAAAATATTCAATATTTTTAGCGTAGGATAGCAAGACGGTAAAATTTACTATTACCACTTCAGTCAGTGCAACAGTAGGGAAAGCGTTGGATAGCGGGAGGGTAAAAATTACTATTCCCACTCCAGACAGTGCAACAGTAGGGAAAGCATTGGATAGCGTAGGAGTAAAAATTACTATTCCCACTCCAGAGAGTGCAACAGTAGGGAAAGCGTTGGATAGCGTAGTGGTAATAATTACTATTCCCACTCCAGAGAGTGCAACAGTAGGGAAAGAGTTGGATAGCGTAGAGGTAAAAATTACTATTCCCACTCCAGTGAGTGCAACAGTAGGGAAAGCGTTGGATAGCGTAGGGGTAATAATTACTATTCCCACTCCAGTGAGTGCAACAGTAGGGAAAGCGTTGGATAGCGTAGGGGTAATAATTACTATTCCAACTCCAGAGAGTGCAACAGTAGGGAAAGAGTTGGATAGCGTAGGGGTAAAAATTACTATTCCCACTCCAGAGAGTGCAACAGTAGGGAAAGTAATATTTTAATATTTTACTAAAAAATAATTAATTATCAATACTAATAAATATTATTAATAACACTAATTACCAATTAATGAATAAAAAAAACAATTACCAATTATCAAAATGTAATTACCAATTAATAATTAATTAACAATGAAGTAATTATCAATACCAATTAATATTTATTAATATGTACTTAATTTCAATTAAATTACTTCCCACCCTATTCCCCTATAAACCCACATCCCGCTACAACTATTTAATTAATAGAATTAACATAATTGCCATTTAATCAATTAAAAAATTACCAATTAATAAAATTTAATTACCAATTAATAATTAATTAACAATAAATTAATTATCAATACCAATTAATATTTATTAATATGTACTTAATTTTAATTAAATTACTTCCCACCCTATTCCCCTATAAACCCACATCCCGCTACAACTATTTAATTAATTGAATTAACATAATTACCATTTAATCAATTAAAAAAAATTCTAATTAATAAAATTTAATTACCAATTAATAATTAATTAACAATAAATTAATTATCAATACCAATTAATATTTATTAATATGTACTTAATTTTAATTAAATTACTTCCCACCCTATTCCCCTATAAACCCACTACCCGCTACGGAATTAAATTACGCAAAAATTAAATAACATAAAATTCATTGCTTTTAAAAAATTAAACATACATTACAACAACTAATATACACTTTTAACACATATACTAACATACAATACACTTAGAAAAAATTCGATATTATTAAAAATTCGATATTTTTTAATGCCTATATTATGTACTTCGATATTTTAACTATCGATATTACTTACCTTAATTTCGATATTTTTAACGACTATATTATGTCCATTCGATATTATGTCCATTCTATATTTTAGACTCGATATTGTGTCCATTCGATATTTTTGTTTCGATATTATGTCTGTTTACCGACTCGAACATGTCAGCAGAACACTCGGTCAGTGAGTCAACAATTACAACACACTGAAGGCTCTGCTCACATCAGCCTGGGTACGGGAGTGTCACATCAGTCATCTGCATATACCCAAAACACGTGTCAAGCAAGTTGCACTGTATACACAGATGAGTCCTTCAACATTGATGTGCTAAACTGCATGTCCAGTGGAGATGGGCACACAGTCAGGGAAATAGAAACATTGAACAGTGGTAAATCCACCAGATGTGCATGAGTGTAAGCCACAGATGTTAAATTACAAATGCAAAACGTACATCCCTGTGTCAAATGCTGAACATTACACCCTCAGACTGCAGCAAAGGATGCTATGGATCCAGACTAGATTAGGACACATATCCCATGGACCACATGGAGTCCATCACAGCAACACTTCATTTTCCTGATCTGAACAATATTACAACAGCAAATGCATGATGATACTCATCTACATCATGTACAACAAAAGCAAAACCACTAGTAAACAAAAAGGCGCTTTATTCAGCCAATGTGAATGAAAAATTGGAAGTCCAAAAGAAACTAAGGCCAATGGCCAGTCCACATTCACAGTCCGAACAGGGTGACATGTGACAACTTGTCACCCATTGCTTGCCTGCACTGGTACGGACAGGGGATATCCCCTCGGAGGGGCATACAAGGGGCAGGCCAGGCACCACAGGGACAGGATCAGGGGATGCCAGAAGGAGGCAGTGAAGGGGTGGTGGGTGCAGGAGTGTCACCGGCAACTGCAGTGGAGGTGTCTGACTCAGTGGGGGCCGGCACCACTGTAGGGCACAAGTCAGATGGTGTGGGTGCTGGCACCACTGCAGTGGGCCGGTCAGATGGAGTGGACTGGGTCCCCACTGCAGTGCCCAAGTCAGACGGGGTGGTTGTGGACTCCACTGCAGTGCATAACTCCAAGGGAGTGGAAGGGGGGCAGATGAGGTGGGCAGGACAGAGGGGGGGACCCGGTCTCCACACCAGTGGCAAAAACAGGCCGAGCGTCTGGGTTGGGGGTGGAAGAGCAAGTGGGAGGGGGGGAGGGCCTAAGCAGTTTAGGGATGCGGTATTGGTGTGTGGGGGAACCTGGGGCAGGGTGTGGCAGGGGAACCTGTGGAGTGGTGGCCTGGGGGATGGAGGAGAGAGACTGTGTGGTGGAGCTGCATGGTGGTGGTGGTGGGGTCTTGCCCTTCCTGTTCCGGGGGGACTTCCTAATGGGGTCCTCAGTCTGCCCGTGCCTGGGGGAGGGTGTCCGGGTGTGAGGGGCACTCCCCTCTGTGTGTGGTGGTGGCCTCTTCCGCCTGTACGTTGGGTCAGATGGATCTGTGGGGAAGAGGCCAAGCTCACAGAGGAAGAGCTTCTGGGAGGGGGGGTTGCAGGTGAGGCAAGGGAAGGGGTTTTGGAGGGAGAGGTAACAGAGGACTGCGGAGTGCTCGTGGATGCATGTGTGTGTGTCTGGGCCCCATCCCCTGTGAGTGTGGTATCAGTCCCCTGACTGTGCGTGCATGTGCATCTGGATTTTGGCGTGTGTTTCTGTGTGCTGCTTGTGTCTGTGCTGGTGCGTGCCTGTGCCAGTGTGTGTGTGCTTGGGACAGGTAGGGTGCTGGGGATTGTGGATGGGGCAGAGGTAGGAGGGGTGAGGGACTGTTGCAGGAGGGACACTGCTGCCATCAGTGAGGAGGCCATGGACTGATTGGTCCGCTGTAGGGCAGACATGCCAGATGACATGCCCTCCATGAATGACACCAGTTGTGTCAACAGACCCATGTGTGCATGGAGGACACTCAGCATTGATGTCTGCCCTACATGGATCTGTTTCAGCAAGACCACAGACTCCACACTCAGGGCAGCAAGGGAGACAGAGGCAGGGGGTGCGGTGCCTGGCATGAAGGAGACACGCTCCCCTACAAGGGAGCCTCCATGGACATGTGGGATGGGAGCAGATGGGAGGGTGGAGATGGTGGTGGTGGCGTGGACAGACTTGCTCGATTTTGTCTGTGGTCTGCTGACACCCGCCTCCACAAGGGAGTCCTCACTGGAAGTGCTGTGTTCCTCAGCCGAGGTGGTCGTAGTTGAGGTCTCCTCAGTGTGGCTCCCTCACCCTCCGTGCCACTGGGTCCCTCGGTCTCCTCTGCAGTGGACCCAGTCTGGCTCTGCCGCTCCTCTTGGTCCGTGGAGCTGTCTACTCCTGTGGCCGTGGATGTATCTGCAAACAATCAGGATAAACAGAGCAACATTAGTCACCTGTACTGACCACACACACCACAGTAAGTACAGCACATCACAGAGCAAGCCCTGCCATCATTTGCTAGACATTGCAATAAGTGCTGACACTGATTTGAAGAAGCCCATTGTCTGCCTGACAGTCATTCATGCCACTCATATCCTACCTGTCCATGCACCCATCTGTCTGGTGCCTGTTGTATGCCACTAATCATATGTGCACACATGCACCACATACACAGTTGTTGGACATCCAAGAGAACATATGGAAATGTGTCACTCCAAACACATGCATCTCCTGCCACTGACTCAGTACATGTGTCAGGAAAAGTGATGGGCAGAGTCTCTGTCGATATGCGGGTTTTGCTTCCATCACCAGACACAATAATGACCTCATGTCATGATAGACAATGCGACAATGGTGTGCATGCAGGACATATCACACTACTGCTGGATCACCCTTTGCAAGTTGAATGTCATGGCACAGGCCTGTCTGGCAAGTCAGTCATAACTGTCTCCTGTCACAGGGGCAGTGCATACACACAACACCAGTCTGCACTGTGCCACAATCATGGAAGTTTTGGGAATGCAAGCCCTGTAGCTGACAGGTGCACATGTGCACCCCTGGCCACCCACATCATGAGGACTAAGATGATCCCACGTCATTCAAATGAGACATTTGAGTGACTGCAAACACAAATCCATACACATGAGCACTTCACCGTCTGATGAGAATGAACCAAAGCTGCCTGCACCTCAATGTTTCATACACCATTGTGCACAGTCAAGGGATCAGAGACCTATGCATTAACCAATGTGCAGATCCTATAGTCACAAGTCACAACTCAGATGGCTGGCCACCCTAAATTGTTAAACACTCCAGGAGTCCAAAAAGTAAGGCCACACCACGGTGACACAGAGGCAGACACCTGAGTGCACTCTTCACAATGCCCAATATGTATGCTGACACACAGGAGTGGGAGAACAGAGTGCCTTCGATGTCCGGAGTAGGCATTACAGTCCAGGTCCATGTGCAACATGGTATTACCCTGAACACTAGGCAGGTGGCTATGCAACACTAGGCAGGTGGCTATGCATGTGTCACACACATGATGTACATACTTCTGAGGCTCCTACCTTGGTTTCTGCTGCAGCATGGGTGTGTGGCACATACCCCAGACATGTGGTGAGTCAGAGCAGCAATTGGAACACATATTAAAGCCATACCCAGAGTACATGTCATATCACAGGCATTGTGTGAGCAATTGTACCACCCATGCAGCCCACAACAAAGTTCCTGTAACTGATGCTGTCTCCAACTTGAACCACAGGTAACTACAAGTACACAGTACCCAAGTGACCTAAGTCACAGACTGTAAGGGCCACACCTGTGTATCAGATGAGGAGGTGGCATGACACAAGTGAGGGACATGAGTCCAGGACGACAAGACAGTCGTACTGTGGAAGTATAACCAGGCTAAAGGAGTGCATAGAGCATGTTAGTCATAGTACCCAGAAAAGGCTAGCACTTACCCCCTCCTTGCTGCTGTCTGGCCTTCAGCTGCCCATCCAGGTCAGGGAAGACCACTGCCAGAATCTGGAGCATGTGGGGGGTCAGGGTCCGGTGTCCGCCCCTCCTGCAAGGAGGCGACAGCTTCAGCAGGACCCTTGTGATCCTCCGGGTCCAGCCACGAAGGTCCTGCCACCTCTTCTGGCAGTTGCGGATCCTGCGCCTGTAGACCCCCACAGATCGTACTGCCCGGGCGATGGTCAGCCAGATCTCCTGCTTCTGGTGGGCATCAACCTGTGAGGATGACAAAGTGAAAAAGCCATTACTACACATGCAACATATCCGTGCATCACACAGTTGGATATACATGTCTCAATCACAGGGGCATATGATGTACACAGGTAGTGCAACTATGGCTATGAACAGTTGTCCAGCACTTACTAAATGGTATCATTGCCTGGGAAGTAAAACCTTGTTGGAATGCACTGTTACTGCACTATACCTGTTCAGTGCATGTAACTACACACTTTGGGGGTGACAACTACTCAGTGAGCATGCTAGCCACTGGTGTACACACTGTAAGTCTTGCTAGTCAGACAACATGCACAATTAGTAAGGCAGTGGACAGCACACTCACCTGCTCCCCTGGTTTCCCATACAGCTTGCTGTACTGTGGAAGGAGGCTGTCCAGCAGGGCCTGGTTCTCCTCAGTGCTGAAGGCTGGGGCTCTGTCCACAGTACGTGCCATTGCAGTAGTCAGAGGATGCAGAGACAGCAGCAGTGGTGGTGGCAGATGTCGTCCTGGAGCATGTAGTGCAGGCAAGTGAGCTCTCAGGGGAACAGCCAGCATTATATGTGTGCTGCAGAGGCAGATACTGTCCCATGTGTCCAAAGTGATAGGTCCAAGTCATTTGCATCTTCTGAATCTGGCCAATGCATGGAATTGCACCACTTATACACGCCTACAGCATCCTTCAAAATTTCAACTTGATGACACCCATGAATTTGCAACATTGTTGTGGGTGGCCAACTGAATTCACTGCATCCGACTCGAACAAGCTTCGAATACGCGTCCGTTACCATGTCAGTCCATAGCAAATGCGTGTGCACGGATCGTTCCATTGCTGTACGACGCGTATTTCGTCACACGACATGCATCCGTCAACATCATATGCAATGGCCAATGCGTGCACACGGATCGGTCCATTGCTGTACGACGCGTATTTCGTCACACAACACGCATCCGTCAACATCATATGCAATGGCCAATGCGTGCGCACTGATCGGTCCATTGCTGTACGAGGCGTATTTCGTCACACAACACGCATCCGTCAACATCATATGCAATGGCCAATGCGTGAGCACGGATCGGTCCATTGCTGTACGACGCGTATTTCGAAGCACAACACGCGTCCGTCAACATCATATGCAATGGCCAATGCGTGCGCACGGATCGGTCCATTGCTGTACGACGCATCCCTGTACAAGTCACTCGCATATGTCACCATGGTTGTCACAGGTGAACGTATGCCAGCCACAATTACTTGCCAGGGACTCAGGGGCACACCTACAACACCACAGCCTGTCTACACTGTATCCTAAGGCATGTAAGGCTGCATTACCTGTGTGTGTATGGGGGTCAGCATGTGGTTTGTTGGGTGGCACTTGGGGGCAGCCACTCCCAGGTTGTGCACGTGTTCATGGGGACAGAATCCTTTGTGTGTTGTGCACATGACCACTGTGATGTGCAACTGTTCAGTTCAGAGCATGTGGCATGGTCACATTTCCAGGTTGTATATGTGTATGTTATGTCACATACACCCTGAGTCCCATGTGGGATGGTATGTACGTAACAGGGTGACCCATTGCCACAATTGTGATGGCCCTCCACAATCTGTGTGCATGTTGTGTTTCAGATGTCTCTGATTCCATGTGCACAATGGGAGACAGTCTCCACATCCACGTTGTTTGTGCATCGACTTTCATGTTGTGCATGTGTGTGTCACAGACGTCCATGTCTGTCCTGCAGAGGCAACAGGGGCCACTACCTGTGGGAGTCATGGTTGTTTTGCTGGCGTGTACATGATACGCCATGTCCTGCCAGTGTCCATGTGGCAATACAGGGTCCCTGGGAATCTACCTGTCAGAGAGCTGTGATGCCTGGGGCACATCTGTCCTCACTTGTCACTGTGGTGTGTGTTTGGAATGTGACAGCAGTACATGGGTACTGTGACACAGCCTAATGATTTCCCATAGCACAACCTGGAACTTGTTGTCAACACATGTTGAACTGAGATGTTAGATGATGGCCATGTAGGTGCCATAAATGTCCATACAGAACGGCACACACATCAAGTACTTGTGTCTCGTAATGATGTATCATGTGATATTGAGTATGGTCAATGCCACATATGTGGGGTGACTGACAATCTTTCTTTGTTCACCTATGTACTGCAGGGCACCAGCTGTCCATAGACCATTCCCTGACCTTGCAACCATGGTGGACCGTGACTGCATCCGACGGTACCGCTTCAACAGGCCGCTGATTGAGGAATTGGCGGGGCGGTTGGCCCCACATTTGCTACCTGGCCGGCCATACCCTACAGCGCTGACCCCCAAGGTGAAGGTAATGGCAGCCCTACACTTCTTTGCCACCGGTACCTTTCAACACACTGTGGCATCTGCTGGTGGGATGTCACAGACCATGTTCAGCCGTGTGCTACGCGATGTTTTGGAGGCAATGTTAACATACTTGAACCAGTACATCTATTTCCCTAAACATCAACAACTCACTGACGTCAAGAGTGACTTCTATGCCCTGGGGAGGATGGCACATGTCATCGGCTCCATTGATGGGACACATGTGGCTTTGGTACCACCACAGGCACATGAGCAGGCATACAGGAACAGGAAAAATTTCCATTCTATCAATGCTCTGGTGGTATGTCTTGCAGATATGAGCATCTCACATGTGTGTGCACGTTTCCCCGGTTCTGCACACGATGCCTACGTGATGAGGAGTAGTCGCATCCCGAGGATGATGTCACAGATGCAGAACCAGCGTGCCTGGCTTGTCGGTGTGTACTGACTTTGTACCATTGTGTGTGTTCTGCAATGTTGTATTCCACCCTCTTTTCCAACTCAGCTAATGTGCAATTGTCTGTATGTAGGTGACTCCGGATACCCCAACATGCCGTGGTTGCTGACACCCCTCAGGAACCCTGTGACACCAGCCCAGACGCGCTACAATGAGGCACATGGTCGGACCAGGAGAGTGATCGAGTGGACATTTGGTGTCCTGAAGAGCCGCTTTCGCTGCCTGGACAAGACAGGAGGGGCCCTCCCATATGCCCCTGCAAAGGTGTGCAAGATTTTCATCATCTGCTGCATGCTACACAACCTGGCAGTGCGGAAGGAGTTGCCTCTCATCCTGGATGACGATGACCAACATCCGCCACCTGTGGAGGATCCTGGCCTGGGCCACGATGCCAGTGATGATGATGATGATGATGAGGGTGATGTCCGCACACAGCTCATCACCAACTTCTTCAGCTGAATGTGAGTATACAGAGATTTTATGTCAATGATTTGAGTTTGCATGATATGTGTTGGTGGTGCTCTGTTGCTGTATGAGTGTGGCCATGTGCTACTTGACTGGATGCGTGCAGCGATGTGTCCTTACAGGTAGTCTGTACTCCCCAACAGTGTTGACATGCTAACTTGGTTTTGTGTAGGTATCTTGTGACATGTATTGGGCATGAGTATTGCAGTTCTGTCCTGTTCTTCAGTGCTTTTAACTGTGTGTCATGTCTGTCCTTCACAGGGTACTTTCAGAGTTGTTTGGTCAACTGTGATCCCCGACACAATGATTCAACTTCCAGGGTGGAAGCAGTCATTTCCCTACAGGTGATGTGCCACACACCCCTGGACTTTATTTCTTCAACACTTGTTGACTGTGTGGCCACTGCCACGTGGGATTACCTTGCATCTGTAGTGGAAACAACATGTTGCAAATGTGTAATAAATCTGTGCTTCACTTTGGGATGTGCGTTGTCTGTGGTCACACATCTGACTGACATTTGCTTACTGCACCTGTGGGCTAGTTAACACAGACTCTGAATAGGTGTGGTGTCTGTGCATTCCACTGTATTTCCTGGCAACATCAGTGTAGGCGATGAGTCAGATGGCCCTGGTGTGTATGTGTTGTGTTGCCCTAGTGGTGTGTCTCCCTCATATGGGTCACGTCACCATGACTCACATGACGGTGTTGGAATTGCTGTAGCAGTTAGCATGCACAGTGTCATTTAGCAGATCATCATCTCCATGACAAAATACCACGTTGGAATCACAACAGAGGCAAGTATGGTGTATTAGTGAGTTTATTTACATACATGTGTGAGGATAGTGCACAGGATGGTGGGTGCTGTACATTGGGATTGGAATCCAAAGTTCCCAGATGAGTTGGAAGTGTTGGTAGCAGAAATGTCCTGAGTAAAGTCCACAGTCATCTGATACATTAGTCCAACTTAAACTCCCCATGTCATGTGGGAGAGTTGGGTTGCATTCGACAGGGTGAACAGTTTGCACACAAAGAAGAATTTCCAGAACAGGTGTTGGGTTCCTGGGGGATGTACATGGCCATCTGCCTCTCAGATGTCCTTCCTCGGACGACCCCTCTTCTTTCTGGGGGGACCCTCACGTGCAGGCCGCTGCGGTGCAGAGGACTCTCCACCAGAGTCATCCTCCCTCCCTGTGGCAGTTGCAGTTGTTGCGGCACCAGATGTTGTGGGCACACAGGGAGGAGTGGACATGTTGGTGCTAATCTGGCGGAGGCATGTCAATATGTCCCTCTGCACCGCTGTCAGTTCTTCCAATGTGTCCCACTTGGACTCCAAGCCAGACATGTGTGTCTCCACACGGGACATGTGGGAGTCCAAGCGGGCATGATGGGCAGCCTGCTGCTGTTCAATGTCCTTGAGGATCCCCACTACCTGGCTGACCTCTCCGGTGCTATTCTGGTACGCATCTGCAATGCGTACCAGTTGTGGGTCATCATGCAGTCCAGACCCCTCTGCAAACAGTGACCTCTGCCTACCACCCCTCCCACCACCCCTGGCCACAAGTGCGGGACCTGTGGTGGCACGCACAGGTGACCCTAGGCCCCCTTGGGGGTTGGTACTGGGGTTGTTGTCCATTGCTTCCCTGGGGGGCCGGGGTCCCTCTGCTGTTGTCATTCAGTGTCCTTGGTCTGTCCGTGTCGGCGGGGGTGGTCTGTGTGTTGGCAGATGTTGGAGGAGTGGGTGCAGGGGGTGCAGATGGTAGTCCTGGGACAGGGACTGCTCATCATCTGCTGCTGTGCCCCCATCATCACCTGTGTTTGGAAGAGACACACAATGTATGTTATGTTTCTACAGGCATCAATGGTTCAAACACATGACAGTTGTGACTGTACATCTGGATGCGTGCCTGTACATTGCATTGTCCTAAGTTGTCACAGCCAGAGGTTGATATTGTTGTAGCATATTTTCCTGCAACCTGAAGCATTTCAATGTGAATGTTGAGGCGTGTGCATGACCAGCTCATGTATTGATTGGCTGTACATGGCCATTGCTACTCAAGGGCCATCACGTGCCTGACACAGGTGTGTCATCCTTGTCCACATTTGTCCTTTAACAGGGACATACGTGCAATTCCACTTAGGATATCTTTCAAGATTGGGACATGTGTGGTGGCAGTTTTTGCCAGTCTTTGTGCGTCACATTGGTGTGTCTGGACAACATGGTCACAGTCCGGTATGCCTGGGATCTCTTGGGAGTATCTGTGTTGTTGTCTGGGTTCCTAGTTCACGTCTCATTTCATACAAGTGATGTTGTTAACGTAGCTAATGATGTTGTTGCTGAGTTTTGTACGTGCAAACGTGATTAATCTTGTCAATGTCCTCCATGGTGATAAGGATTGGGCACAGCAGCTCTCTGGCTTTTCCATTCTCATGACAGTGATGGCCAGTGGTGTGTGTTGCAGTTCTGCTGCTGTGAGTAGCATGTCTCCTCAAATGCAGTCCAGCTTGGTGCTTGTGTCTACAGTGTCTATGACAGTGAGTGGTGTGTTGTGTGAAGGATGCATATGTTGCTGAACGATGTGGGAGTGGAATGCAGATCACAACCGCAACTTGTGTGACTGACACCATGGTACAGTGTCCGGTATATTGGTGTGTCCATTGCATTCACTGTCAGGTGTCCCCTGTCAATGATGTCTCTGTGACTTCCTGTGTGTTTTGTGCTATATAGTTTGTCTGATTCTCCACAGTTGTCATCTGCAAGTCACTCCTTCACAGCCAGGCCAGGGGGCACCCATGGACACTGCATCCCCTGACAGTGTGTGTAAACATAGAGTTGCAATGGCTGTGAGTGTGTACGTGTTTGGGTTGGCCAGTGCATGGGTGTGAATTGCAGGCACATCATTTCTTATGCCCATGTGTCAGCCATCTTGCCAGGGATTTTACTTTCGGAGTGACTGGTCCCACGTGTGCAATGTGTTTTTGCAGAGTAGGTGTGTGTATGGCCAGCATTGGTGGTATTTGGCTGACATCCGGACCTCCTTCTCCCCCAGCCCAGTTATCCCACCATGAAGCATGCCACCCTTGCAGTGGGTGCAGGTTAACTCTCAGGATGTCAGTCAGTGGTGTCCTGCTGTTGGTTGGTGCACAGTTCCCAGCAGGGCCTTGTGCTCCCCACAACATAGCACCATTGTCAGACATCTTTGAAGTGGCTTTTCACTCCCTGTGAGGTGTGCATGCTTCAGTGTGAGCTTGCCGGGCCATGCGGATGGGGGATGTTGAGCTGTGACTACCACTCCCATCATGCTATTGCCTACACCCCCCTTCCCAGCATGCCCATACTTCCTTCCTTTTGAGTCGACTTCACTGTGTGTGAGTGTGACAGCAATGGCAAGATGGCTGACAGTGTGGTCCTGTTGTTTGTTGGTGCACAGTTCACAGCAGGGCCTTGTGCTCCCCACAACAGAGCACCATTGTCAGACATCTTGGAAGTGGCTTTTCACTCACTCTCTTGTGGAACACGGTCCCAGGTGTGTTGTTTGGAGTTAGTGGAAGTGGTGTGTGTGTAAGGGCCTGCTGGTAGCTGTAGTCGGAGCTGGCACTCCTCCTCCCCCCAGGCCAGACATCCCACCATGAAACGTGCTTCCATTGCAGGGAGTGCAAGTTGGTTGTCAGGATGTCAGCCAGTGGTGTCCTGCTGTTGGTTGGTGCACAGTTCCCAGCTGGACCTTGTGCTCCCCGCAACAGAGCACCATTGTCAGACATCTTTGAAGTGGCTTTTCACTCCCTGTGAGGTGTGAATGCTTCAGTGTGAGCTTGCCGGGCCATGCGGGTGGGGGATGTTGAGCTGTGACTACCATTCCCATCATGCTATTGCCTACACCCCCCTTCCCAGCATGCCCATACTTCCTTCCTTTTGAGTCGACTTCACTGTCTGTGAGTGTGACAGCAATGGCAAGATGGCTGACAGTGTGGTCCTGTTGTTTGTTGGTGCACAGTTCACAGCAGGGCCTTGTGCTCCCCACAACAGAGCACCATTGTCAGACATCTTGGAAGTGGCTTTTCACTCCCTGTGAGGTGTGCATGCTTCAGTGTGAGGTTGCCGGGCCATGCGGGTGGGGGATGTTGAGCTGTGACTACCACTCCCATCATGCTATTGCCTACACCCCCCTACCCAGCATGCCCATACTTACTTCCTTTTGAGTCAACTTCACTGTGTGTGAGTGTGACAGCAATGGCAAGATGGCTGACAGTGTGGTCCTGTTGTTTGTTGGTGCACAGTTCACAGCAGGGCCTTGTGCTCCCCACAGCTGAGGCCAGTGTCAGACATCTTGGAAGTGGCTTTTCACTCCCTGTGAGGTGTGCATGCTTCAGTGTGAGCTTGCTGGGCCATGCGGGTGGGGGATGTTGAGCTGTGACTACCACTCCCATCATGCTATTGCCTACACCCCCCTTCCCAGCATGCCCATATTTCCTTCCTTTTGACTCTGCTTCCCTGTGGGGTAGTGTGCCTGTGCTGACAGGATGGCTGACAGTGCTGTCCTGGCATTTGTTTGGCTACAAGTCCCAAAAGTGTCCCTGTGCTTCACACAGCATAAACCAGTGTGGTAGTTCTTTGTGGGATATTTAATTAGAGTGTGAGGCAATGCATTCTCCCAGGTGAGTTGTGTGGAGTTTGTGTTAAGGGGGTGTGTGAGAAAAGCTGCTGGTAACTATGGTCAGAGCTGTCAGTCCTCCTTCCCACCCAGCCAGATATCCCAGCATGGAACGTGCTTCCATTGCAGGGAGTGCAAATTGGCTTTCAGGATGTCAGGCAGTGGTGTCCTGCTGTTGTTTTGAGCACAACACCCAGCAGGGGCTTGTTCTCCCCACACCAGTACCCAGTGTCAGCCATCTTGTCAGTTCTTTTCCACTCCCTGTGATGTGAGCATGGTTCAGAGTGGTGTTGATGGGCCAATTGTGAGGGTGACCAATATCTGTGACTACAACTCCCATCATGCTATTGCTACACTCACTTCACCAGCATACACACAATTCCTTCCTTTCAGTCAGCTTCCCTGTGAGGTGGTGTTCTAGTGGTGGCAAAATGTCTGACAGTGTTTGTTGGTTAGATTTGTGCAACTGCCTTGCTCTCTTTGTTGTTAGGTTTGTACATGTCATGACACAGTTACATATCACTATGAGATGGCAGGTATTGTGTTTGTCTGACTAGCATACACATCTTGGGATGATTATCTTTTGGTTACTGTGGCTTTGCTAACGGTGCATGGTTTCACTATCTCCTTGACAGTGATGTGTGTGTATTGTCACACAATATTGGGTATATTGGTTGTGTACTCACCAGGCTCTGGGATGTCTGATAGTCCATGTACGCTCTCTGGTGGTAGGATGGCCCGCACCTTCTCCTCCCAGGACCTGAGGTATACTGGTTTGGCCGGAGGGCCACTGCCGGTGCGATGACTCAAGGCGTATTCCTCCGGCGCAAGTCATACCACCTGTTCTGGATGTCTTCCTTTGTGCGCAAACATGGTGATTGTGCGTTCACCCTGTCGACGATCCTCTCCCACATCTTGGTTTTCTGCGACATGGGGGTCTGTTGGACCAATGTACCAAACAACTGTGGTTCTACTCTTAGGATTTCATCTACCAGGACTTCCAATTCACTGTCTAGGAACTTTGGATTCTTCTTTGGGGGCATGGTGATGGGTGGTGGTGGGGATTGATGTGTGTGTGAGTGTGCAAGTGAGGGTGGGTGAGTGTCAGTTTTGCTGGGTGTATGTGAGGGTGCTATTAGGGAAGTGCTAATGGTGTGTGGCTTGTGTGATGGATGAGTTGTGAGTGTGTCTGTGGTTGCTGTCTGATGGTGTTCTGTGCTGGCAGGTCACTTGAATTTGCAAAGAATCATGGTAGAGATTTGTGGCCTTTATATGGGTGGAGTTGTGGGTGTGTCTTTGTTCCATGTTTTTTTCCCCCAGTATTTATTGACTTTGTCATTGCTTGTTTGGCCCTTTTTTTTGTATTTTTTCCTTTGTATTTTTTGGGCATGTAGGAGACGTTCATCTGACCGAGTCGGATGCTGCAGTTGTCTCGTGCGAGCTTCTCTGAGTCTTTCACGCTGTCTTTCTGCTGGGTTTCATGTGCGGCGTACGCGTCGGTCGCGGAGTATTGGGTTGCTTCTGCTCCCTGTTTTCTATGCATGTCGGTCGTACGGCTCGAGCTCCGTGCGACTCGGTCTGGTTTTATACGCATTGCATCGTACTGCGCGGGTCGTAGTTCACGGGTACGTATCTGTCGGGTTCATTCCTGGTGCGTGTCGGTCGGTTCAATTCGCGTAGATTTTCCGGCCGGATGGCTGCTTTCCGTGCGGTTTGGTAGTTCGGCTTGTGTTCCGTACGAGTCGGTCGTAATTCACATGCATAGCATCGTACTACGCGGATCGGACAGCGCCGGTACGGGTCAGTCGGACTACATTCCCGTACCGAGTCGGTCGGTACGTTTTCCGGCCTGAATCGGAATCGGCCCCTTAGTATTTTATTTTTCTTCAATTAAATAAATATAGAGACTAAAAAAGCGAAATAAACAAATATACGTTATGTTATGTTAATAAAATGTATTGAGCGCACAAATACCCAAAGGTGTCTTGGCGCTAAGAAAGAGGTAAGCCTGGAAAAGGATCTAATTCTGAAATAGCCAGGTTTTTAGACCCTTCCTGAAAGAGGTCAGTGAGCTAGCATTTCTGATATCAATTTGAAGTGTATTCCATAACTTTGCTGTGCCATAAGATATGCTACGGCCTCCACAGCATGTGGTTTAAATCCTTGGAACCCTCATAAGTCTGGCACCAGTGGAGCGTAGCTGTCTAACCGGATGGTACCAGGAAAAGAGAGTTTTGAGAAACACTGGTCCGGTGTTGTTCAAGGCATTGTAATCTAGGCATAACGCCTTGAACTTAATGCGGTGCGCTACCGGAAGCCTGTGGAGTCTTTGAATTTCCTTAGTTACTGACTCGTATTTAGGGACATTCAGTATTAATCTTGCGGCAGCATTTTGTATCATCTGAAGTTTTTTAAGGTACTGTTTTTGCATATTCAGGTAGAGCCCTAGCTTAGACTGCATGAGTGCGGTCACTACCGTTCTTTTGGAGTCGACGGGAATGTAAGGTAAAATCTTCTTCAGTTTCTTGATCAAGAAATGGGAGGTGGACACAATAGCATTGGTCTGCTGAGATAAAGTGAGTTTATTATCAACCAGCACCCCCAGATTTTTCGCCTTAAGAACTGGTTTTGGCAGTTCCCCCATTTCCGCCGGCCACCAAAGGTTGTGCCAGCTGGGTTGCAAAGATGGGGAGGCTTGAACTTTGTACGCTGCCACCACAATCTGGGTGTCATCAGCGTATGAGGTGAGACTAAAGCCGAAGTCTTGAATCAAAGGGGCGAGTTCTGATACATAAACGTTAAATAGTGCTGGGCTAAGTGACGAGCCCTGAGGGACTCCACAAGGGAGGACATAAGGTGTTGATTTAAACTGGCCCAGCGCCACTGTTTGTCTTCTATCCTTCAGAAAGGAGGATAGCAAGGCCAGAGCCAGACCCCTAACCCCTAATGTTTCCAGACGCTGTTGTAGTAGGTTATGATCCACAGTGTCAAAAGCTGCCGACAGATCAAGGAGGATGAGGGCGGCAGCGCCCCCTCCGTCCATCACCCTCCTGATCTCTTCGGTGGCCTTGATTAGTGCTGTTTCTCTGCTGTGTTCAGGTCGAAAACCGAATTGGGAGGGATCAAGTACGTCATTTTCTTGTATGAACTGAGCTAACTGTTTGTTCATAATACTAAAACTATAACCGTTTATTTCACATTTCACAGATTACACTTCACTAAAACTCCACCTAAAAACTACTCAAAACAAGATTAACTTCGAAAACAAGGACAAAAGCAACATTAAAGAAAAATATACAACAAAGTAAGTACATTAATTAACCAATAAATACAACAAACTAATAAAAAATGATAATATTTTTCTCTTCACAGCTTCTACAAACTTCAAAATATAACATCAACGAAAAAAATGTCATCAACTAAAGACAGTAAGTATTTTTTTTCTCAACTAAATAAAAATAGAAATTAAATAAACAAAATAACATAATTAAATATAACATTTATTACGAATATTGTCTGTACCTTAACGAAAACCCCTTTAATGTACAGTTGACAATGTCTTGCGACAGGGAAAAGATCGACTTTCTAGATCTCCGCTTTTATATAAAAGACGGGGTAGTCCAAAGCACTCTGTATCGTAAGGAAACGGCATGTAATGGAATATTACATGCCTCTAGTACGCATGCGCGCTCAGTAATTAAAAACATCCCTTACGGGGAGATGGTGAGAGTACGGAGAAACTGCTCTGAACCCATGGCTTTTGAGGCTAACATTGTTGACACACGTAATCGTTTCCTCAAAAGAGGCTATCATGTACAAGATGTAGGAAAGGCGGAGGCACGCACATACCAACTAGACAGAGATAGTACACTGGTTACCAACAAAAGAAAAGACACAGTATATAACAACAAACTACGGTTTGTAACCCAGTATACTTCACACAGTGACAAAAAATTTCCGTATTTTGAAAAAGAACTGGCATTTACTATTAGAAATACCAAATTTGAGGAAAGATCTTACTTCAAATCCCTCGGTAACATATAGAAGAGGGCAGACCTTAAAGGACAAACTATGCCCTAGTTATGTTACAACATCCAAACCTACGGAAACATGGTTGCCCAAGAAACCGTGTGGTTTTTATACATGCACTTCGTGCATTATTTGCAAGTTTGGAACAAACAAGATTCAGCATTTTTCATACAATGGTCCAAAACGATACGAGATCAGAGAGTTTATAAATTGTAACACCACTTATGTGATCTATGTTTTGGGCTGCAGCTGCCGCATGGTATATGTGGGAAGTACCATATGGAGCCTTAAACTTAGAGTTCAGGAGCATAGCCGAGCTATTTTGAAGGGAGATAAGAGGTACCCTACGGCAGAACATTTTAAGCAACACCATACATCTGACGATGCATTTTGGTTCCACGGTATTGAACATGTGCCAGTAAACAACAGAGGGGGGAGTAGAGAACTAGTGCTAAGGCAAAAGGAGGCTAAGTGGATTTGTAGACTGCGCGCTATTAAGTGCGGCCACAATACAGACAATGAATTCCATTATTTTTTAAATTGAATCTGTATTTATCTCACTGTACTGACCTTTCCTGCCCTATGAATATATTTTGTCAATATATTATTTATATCTTCTCTTTATTCATCTAATGGCATATTGGCCTGTTAGCGTATAATGGGTATGCAGTTTGTTGATGGAACATTGGTGGTTCTGCTACCACGTCCTTCTGTTTACTATGTATAGAACAATCAGTGTCCTTGCGTATGTTTATTGATAACATAAATTAGGATAACATTTCTCTGTGTATATGTTGCCGGGAGGTACCTTACGCATAAAAATGAAATTTCCCCCTATCATCATCTTTTTCTTTCTTTTGTTTGTTCTCTTTCACTCACTTCTTTCTCTAGAACTCTTTTTTTTTTACATGTATTTTAAGCGATTAGACTAATCGAATATTTTGATTTCTGATTTGTGGTTTAAGATGGGAGGATGTTTTTTGAAGGAAGGGGACACCGTTAGAGGAACTTTTTAGGTATATATATTTTTTCTTATGGAGGATCCTTTCCGTTTACCGACGCTTATGATGCCTGGTTCTCGCATACAGGATGCTTTTCTTTCAGTACTCGTGCCGGATATTTAGCATAGTACCAGTTCACGGCGCACTCCCCATTCAAAGATTTCATCTCTTACTGTCCATAGGGCCCGGGTTTCAAATTATCGACTATGAGATGCTGTTGGAAGTGAGGTCTCTAAAATAAACCATCAGGTACCGTTAATATTCTGCAATATGAATTTTTGGCGGTTACGCCCACCTCTTCTTCAGAAAGATCTGATATTTTTAAATTATTATGACATTTGTTCCGGGTACACGTTGTAAAGAAATCTGACCCCTACTGAGTGTTACTTTCGTTCATACCATTTAAAGATGGCGCTCAATATAGGGAGGCAGAACTATTAGGTTCTTTTTGTTCACGAATGTGGTGTCGTTACCTTGCCGTGAATTTAACACGATGTATCTCTTAAATATCGATAGAGATAATCTGATGGCTTTAAATTAACAGGACACTTGTTCCGGGAACACTTTGCAAGGATATCTGACCTCTACTGAGTGGTACTTTCATTTACACCATTTAAAGATGGCGCCCAATATAGGGAGGTGGAACTATTAGGTTCTCACTGTTTACGAATATGGTGTCGTTTCCTTGCTGTGACTTCAACATGATGTATTTATTGCCGTGAATTTAATACGATGTATTTCTTAAATATCGATAGAGATAATCTGATGATTTCAAATTAATGGAACACTTGTTTCAGGTACACTTTGCAAGGATATCTGACCCCTACTGAGCGGTACTTCCATTTACACCATTTAAAGATGGCGCCCAATATAGGGAGGTGGAACTATTAGGTTCTCACTGTTTACGAATATGGTGTTGTTTCCTTGCTGTGACTTCAACACGATATGGTTGTTGATGGGTCTCTTGAATTTTGAGGTTTGTATGGGGTTTTTGCCAGTAAGATCACATCTAATAACGTTAAAATGTTATGATTGAGTTAGTTTTAATTACTCTCTAAGCGTCTTTAAATATGGCGCCGACTTTTTTCCACATGATCGTCGTTGAGCATACCAGCATTCAAACACACAGGTGAAGCAAGTTCTGCTTGTTTTCAGGCGTATTTAAAGCCCGCGTATTTTTCGAAACGGAGGATCTCTTCCGTTGGATGTCGCTTGGGAGGTGTGGTCGACCGCTTATTACGGTAAAATTTTGGGGGAACCCAGGCTCACAACTATTCCTTTGGGTTTTATGGGGTTAGGTTTGTACCAACCTCATCCTTTGGGTTTACGAAATATAATTGTTTTTAAGGGAACATTCGAAGCTCCACGCCACTATAAATATAGTGGAGAGATATTGTATTATGAGACTTTAAGGCATAACTCATCCTTATATTTAGGTTTATGATTTCAATAGGAGTTTCTTAAGATGGGAGTATAAACCCCCACTCCCCCCTTTTTTGTCAAATTAAAATAGCGTAGAACTTAGTATGGTATACCGAAGGGCACTAGGTGTGTGCTCCTAGAGGATAGTCTTTTGAAATCCATCAGTGGTATGAGGGAGGTATACTTACAGCATGTCGTGTGTCATAAATTTTCTTAGTGTCGTGTTCCTTTTTTCCTTTTTTTAAATTTTTTTTTAGGCGGACTATATCCCACAGGGGATTTTGTTTACTGATTAAGGGTACCCTCCCTTTTTGCGTACACTGCTGGTTATTGGTACGATGAACAGTTTCTAATAATTGTTAAGTCTAACTAGGGATATTTCATGGCTTTTCCGTTTTTTAAATAGGGTAGTAAGTGCAATATGAACAGGAGCCATTACTGTAGGTTAATTTTTCTTGGGTTCTTGATATTTTATGATAACCGAAGCATATCAGATCCTCGTTATCATTTATTAGTATCCTTTGTGTTACTTCCTTTTCTTTTTCTAAACACCATATAAATAATGTGAGGTTATTTATTCCATATAAATATTAATTTTCCATACAAAAATA
Source organism: Calotriton arnoldi (assembly GCA_963921515.1). Taxonomy (NCBI): domain Eukaryota; kingdom Metazoa; phylum Chordata; class Amphibia; order Caudata; family Salamandridae; genus Calotriton; species Calotriton arnoldi. The sequence goes on along the minus strand of CAWUFW010006084.1, from coordinate 303,432 downwards.
TAATTTTTTTCAAATTTTGTTGTCCCTTTAAAATGGTGAGGTTTTGAAAGGTCACCTATTTGGGTGCTGGGGAACCAACGACATATGCTATTAACTTCAACAGTGTTCTATAGAATTTATTATAGACGCTGATTTGGAGCTACATTATTACCGTAAAGATACCTATTCCTCGGACTACGGACATTGATTACTGAGTCCTGGTAGTTTGAATTAAGAGGTGAGGCTGATTAATTCAATTGAATTTACCTTTTGTTGTCTCCATTCTGATTCTTACTTTTCTCTATCTTGGGCTAAGTCTTTTGCGCTTTATTATAAGCAGTGTGATAACTTTCTGTAAGAACTCACACATTTCTCTCTTCCCTATTTATCCCCCACTTTTATGTAAAATAAATAAATCTTTCTCCTGAACTGTTTCATGCTCATATCTCCATGTGCTGTTAAAATTGATGGGATAAGCAATGTATAAGTTCTCTTTTTTTGTCTCCACAATGAATGCGATTATTCTACTAAATCTAAGCATGCTCTATTCTAGAATTTGAAATGTTGAATAGAATAAACAAGAAAATATAAGCTAATAGGTTTCTTGTATGCTGTAGTTCAGTATTCATTAGGATTTTAAAAGGTTTGTGGTTTGTGTGCAGAAGGTTTTAAAGTGTTATGTCATTGTTTGTTTATCTGTAAGATTGTAATAAGTCTTAATTATGTCCGTCAGTTAAGTGATATGATTTTGTGTCTTATATATGTGTTATGTCACTCTGTTTGCAGCCTTGAAGAAGTTCTCAAGGCTTGTTGCCGAATAGGACGAAATGCATTGGCTGCTTTTTAGAAAAATCTTATTTGGATGTGATAGTAAAGGATTGAAAGAAACTACAAAGAGACTGAAAAGTTTTTTGTTCAAGTGCACTGCTCTTTATGGAATATTAATCAAAATAACAGTTTGCTTTTCAACCAACAGAAAAAAAGCCAGTCAATAAACATCAACAATCAATAAAATATACATCAAGAAAATTAAAGCTAGACAAATGTAAGTATACTTTCAAATATAATAATTATACAAACATGTTTACTGTTCAAAATCGTTTAATTAACAAATACATATATACATATATTCACAGATAGACAACAAAATGGTAAAGGAGCAAAATTCATAACTTCACAAAAAGGAAAACTACTTCTGTGCCACATGGGCTACACTTATACGCAAGAAAAAATAACTGGAAACAAAACACATTGGAAATGCAGTAAATATTACTCCAATTCTTGCTATGGGAGAGCCACTATAGTAGAAACAAATGTGGTTAATGTCAAAGAATTCAGCCATCCCCCCAATGTGACTGAAATCGAAGTCAGAGATTCTCTAGAAACAATCAGAGAAGCAAGTACCAGCTCCTACTAGACCAGTACCCAAATACTCAAAAACGTGTTAACTAGGGTACCTGAACATGTCACAGGACAACTACCATCTATCCCCACTCTGAAAGGATTAATTGCCAGAACTAAAAGAGCTACAGCTCAAACACCACCCACCTCCCAAACTTTTGCAGACAATAGAAATATTACAAGAATATACCATCACCCACAAAGATGAAAAATTCCTTCTACATGACAACAACAGTCATGAAAAACGAATTATTATCTTTTCAACAAACAACAACTTACAAAAACTTAAAAACTGCGAAATGTGGATGATGGACGGCACATTCAAAGTTTGCCCCAAGCCTTTTTATCAACTATATACTATCCACGGCAAATATGAAGATACTAACATCCCCTTCATATACGCACTACTCCCTAATAAACAAAACACCACATACATAGAGCTCCTAACAATATTAAAACAATACACTCACAACTACTTTCCTCAAAAAATCATCATTGACTTTGAACAAGCAATAATTCAATCAATTTTAAAAATATACCCACACACTGCAATACAAGGTTGCTATTACCACTTTAACCTCTTTGATGCTCATGACTGCACCACGCCGTCATGAGTCACGGTTGAGCTGTGCTCATGACGGCGTGGTGCCGTCACGACCACGCCCACGATTGGCATGCCCAGCACCTGGCTGGAATTCCTGCCGCAGGCAAGCGGTTAACCAAACTATCTGGAGACACATACAAAAATCTGCTTTAAGTATAGATTACGCTACCAATAGCAACTTTGCCTACCAGATAAAAAAATTAATAGCCCTGGCCTATGTACCAACAACTGAAGTAGCAAACCATTATAACCTACTACTTGAAAGCCCCTTCTATCAAGCAAATGAAACCAAACTAACTCACTTACTAGACTACTTTGAAGACACTTGGGTGGGAAGGCTACATAGGTCAGGGCACCGTAGACAACCCAAATTCCCAATACCCTGCTGGAACGTCTGCGACAGTACTCTAGCTCAAAAAGCTAAAACAAACAACGCGGTGGAAGGATGGCACAATGCCTTCCAAGCCACAATAGGAAGAGGACAACCAACCCTACATAAACTTATAGAAGCTATCAAAAAAGAACAAAGCTATCAAGAGCTAAGGCTAGAGCAATCCCTAACTAAAATAGGCCCTAAACTAAGTAAGCAAACTAAAACTATGTATGAATACCTACAACACAAAACTAGACTATTTGCAAACAGCAGAGGTCTAGTATACCAAGACATGGTAGCTAAATCTATACTGTAAAGAAAAAACAATGCTAAACACCATTAGCATTTTAAAAATTCCAAACATTTAAACAACATAATTCTACTCTTTTTTAAATTAATAATTATAAATATGTCATGTAAAAATTAAAAAATAACACAAATATATATGACATTATATAATTATTAAAATAAAAAAGAAACAAACAAATCAATGTAACAAGAAACATTTCCCACCCATAATAATAAAAAATAACTTACAGTTATGTAGCAGTAGACAATCCTGGAAATCCAAAGAAGAAAAATCGAAAAACAAATCCATTCGGAAAGAGAACCCCAAGAAAATGCAAAAATACACCTGTAGAAAAATGCTCCAACGATGTAATCGTCGCATAAACAAAACCCTCAAAAACCCGAAGAATAGTTACAAAAAACCGCAAAAATTAAACTGTAGAAAAAAGGCTCCAACGATGCAATCCTCGCGATAACAAAACCCTCAGAAACCCCAAAAATAGCTTTAAAAAAAAAAAATACTCCAACAAGCACAAAAAATAAAAGGAAATGTAACCTAACTTGTTTTAAATAAACAAAATACATTTTCCTTTTTTTATTAAAAAAAAACGCGTGGGCACCACCATCCGTTCACGATCTGGAAAACCTGTAAAGAAAATAAAATAACACCCACCCACAATAACATGTACAAACCCACAAACATTAAAATTAACAATAATCACAAGATAGCAGAGTTTAACAACACATAACTAACACTACATAACACTCTACTCCTATCCAACACCACGTCAAACACATAAAACACTAAACTACCAAAACAATACCCAACTACACCAAAAACAAACAAATAACGTTCTAACAAACGTAATTACACTACTCCTACCTCGCCCCTTCCCTAAAACTACCTTAAAAGTATTTTAAATCAAACTTACCTTAAGCGACGAAACGCAGCTCCCAACCGCGAAGTTCCGTCTTTCAAAATGACCTAAAAACGAAACAGATAGATAGAAAAGTAAGGAAAATAGAAAAAAAGCCTGCGTAATAAAAATGAAAAAAAGACTTACTCTCCATAGAAAAGAATGAAGAAATATTTCTAAAATGCAAAGAAAATGTATATTTTTATTTATTGTAAAAATTTACAACTGTTCAAAAATATACAAAACATTGTAAAATATATATTAAATATTATATAATCAAAAAACATAAAATATAATATTTAATATATATTAACATGTATGTTTATTTCATGTACTGTAAATTTACCAAAAATATTAAAATATATAAATGCGAAAATATATATTTGTTATACAATTTGTAAATTTATTATATTAAATATTACTTTAATAAAAATATTATTCAATATACTAAATAATAAAATATAAAAAAAAATGTAAAATACATATTGTATAATTGTATTAAAAAATAAAATTATATAAAGTGTATTAAAAAATTGTTTAAAAAAATGAATACAAATGTTTACTTTTTTTCGTAAAAATAAGAAACAATCAAAGTCAAATTGTTTATAATTAATGAACTAAAAATATATTTACTTTACTATTATATGACTATACTATAAAAATGTACAATTTTTCAAAAATATTTAATAAAAACTTTGTAAAAATATTGTTAATTTTCCAAATATATGTAAAACATATATTATACTTTGTAATAAATTTTGTACAACATCAAAACACCTGAATCATATTTTAAATATTGTAAAAAAATGTATAACTAAACCAAATGATAAAGTGCAAAACAAAGAAAACCATGTGTCAACCAATGAAAATATTTACAATAATAACTAACATACATCTCCTTTCTTTTTTAAATGTACATACAAAATATAAAAATAAAATAACTAATGAACAATAAAAATGTACTATTCCTAACTCCAAAACCAACTAAACTCAGTAAAAATGCTGAATATTAAACCATAATAAATTACTATTCCAACTCCAAAACCAACAAATCTCAGGGAAAGTGCTGGATAATAAACCATAACAAATTACTATTTCAACTCCAAAACCAACTAAACTCAGGGAAAGTGCTGCATAATAAAACATAATAAATTACTATTCCATCTCCAAAACCAACTAAACTCAGGGAAAGTGCTGGTTAATAAACCAAATTAAGGGGGTGATTATGATGGCGGACGGACTTAAGTCCTTCCGCCATCATCCCGGGAATCGGACCACCCGCCCATATGGCGGTGGTCCCGCACATGCAATTATAATGCAACTGCCACTGTGGCTGTCGCATCGTACATGTTTACCATTGCGGCGGGTGCTGCTGGCTGCAGCATCCGCCGCAATGGCAAAAATGCATGTTGTGCATTTCCCTGCACTACGTGGCAAGCACTACGCAGTGCCTGCCACCTGGTGCAGTGAACTGTAGGGGTGGCACCATAGGTGCCCCCCAAGTGCACAATTCCTATGCCCCTGCACAAGGGGGGACCGCAACGGCCCCCCAAAGTACATCCCCGCCAGCCTTTGAATGGCTGTTGAACCGCCATTGAAAGGCTGGCTTGAAACAGCATTCTAATGTGGTGGACGGTGTCTGCTAGGCACTGCCACCATTCTGGCTGTGCTGGCCGGGTCCGACAGGCAATCGTAATGATTGCCTGTGTCAGACCCGTGACAGATGGGCTTTCCGTTCGCCAGCACACCGCCCACCATCCTTATCTGGCAGGCGATATTTGGCCGCACAATGGCGTTGAACCCACCACTGGCAGCCTGCCAGTGGCGGGTTCACCGCTATCCTAATGACCCCCTAAATTACTATTCCAACTCCAAAACAAAAAAACTCAGGGAAAGTGCTGGATAATAAACCATAATAAATAACTATTTCAACTCCAAATCAAACTAAACTCAGAGAAAGTGCTGGATAATAAACCATAATAAATAACTAGTCCAACTCCAAATTTATAATTAAAAATAACATTTTTTGTCAGCATTATTTTTTATAATAAAATTATAAATTAATAAACTAATCATATTTTTTTAATACATTATATAATTTTTGTAACAATTTAACATATCATTTTTTTAAAAATATTTCAATATTTCAAAATTACTTATAAAACAAATGTATTTTTAAACAACATTCAAAAATTACTCCCTACCCTTATCTCCTATGAATGTAACATCAGACTACTAAATTAGCTCAAAAAAACTTCAATTTTTTTTTTAAAGATTTACAAACAATATTTTAAATGCTCCCCACCCTTTTCCCCTATAAACCCAACATCCCTCTCCTAAACATTTTCAAAAATTAAAAAAATATTACAATTTTAATTCAAATTTTTCAAATTACTACCCACCCTTTTTCCGTATAAACCCAACATCCTGCTATAAAATATTTTAAAAATTGAAAAAATATTTTTTTAAATGTCATTTTTTTTTATTACTCCCCACACTTATCCTCTATAAACCCAACATCCCACTCCTAAAACTTTACAAAATATTTATAAATATTTAAATTTTAATCCAAAATTTTAAAATTACTTTTCACCCTTATCCCCTATAAACCCAACATCCCACTATTAAATGTTAAAAATTATTTGAATAATTGGTAAATTAAAAAAAAACTTTTTAAATTACTCCCCACCCTGATCCCCTATAAACCCAATATCCCGCTCCTAAACTTTACAACATTTAAAAAAATATTTAAATTTGAATCCAAATTTTTAAATTACTCGCCACCCTCATGCCCTATAAACCCAACTTAACTCCTAAAACTTAACTTAAAAAAAAACCATTTTAACATAATTATTTTCTCCTAAAATATATAACTAATACTAAATTAATAATAAAAAATACCATCATTAAAAAAAAATATATCGATATAATTTACAACTATATTTATGACATCAACATTTACAAAATCGATATTTTGCACCATCGATATTCTTGACTCAATATTAATGCAATTCGATATTTCTACGTCGATATTCTGTCTCTGCACCAATACACCTTGCCCTATGGGCTGTTTAGGGCCTAACCTAGGGGTGTATTATATGTATTAAGATGAAGGTTTAGGTCTGGCAAAAAAGTTTATTTTGTTAAGTCGAATTGGCAGTTTAAAACTGCTCACATGAGCTGTAATGGTAGGCATGAGACATGTTTAAAAAGGCTACTAAAGTGTGTGGCACAATAAGTGCTGCAGGCCCACTAGTACCATTTAATTTACAGGCCCTGGGTGCGTGTAGTACCACTTTACTATGGACATATATGTAAATTAATAGTGTCAATTAGGTGTAAGCTAATTCACCATGTTTTAAGGAGAGAGCAGAAGAACTTTACTACTGGTTAGTGGTATTAAAGTGCACAGAGCCCTAAAAGGCAACAATAAACGGGCTTAGAATACAAGAGAGTGAAAGAAAAAGGTTTGAGGATCTCCCAGCAGGTAAGGGCAAGTCCAACAGTACCCTAGCCCAATTTCCAAAACATTAACATTATCTAAAGTAGTCTAAGCATAAAAAAACAAGTTTAAATGCTTGTAGATTATTTGTCGGGGAATTGCATTTTGTGTGGGATTCTCAATATTTTTTGATAATTTATTGACTGGTGGACTTTGAATATGCAGACTGGTTCAGTAGACTAGGTATACACCTGTAAAATGAGGTACATGAGTGAACGGAGCAATATTATTCCTCTTTTTATGTAAATTACCCCCCTTATGCCATCTTGAAAATTAGCATATTAAAAGGTGTGCTCCATAAGTAATGATATGGAAACAGTCTTTACTATGATGGCCAAACCACGTGTTGCAGTTACAAAATGGCCGTTACAATGCATGCATCTTTACCACGCAATCCTTTACCACGCTTATTGTTACAACTACATGCCATAGTGAAATCAGCGCTCGACTTTAACGTCCAACGCTTTCCCTACTGTTGTGCAGACTGGAGTTGGAATAGTGAATTATACCGCTCCAAAGTCCAGCGCTTCTCCTAAGGCTTGTCGTTGCAACGATATGCGTGGTAAAGGAATGCGTAGTAAAGATGCACTTCAGAAAAACTTCAGAATAACGGCATGCATGGTAAAGGCATGTGTTGTTCTGACATACAACCTTATGGTATTCTTTGGTTATCTTTTATTTATAAAGATTTAGATTTATATTGAATTGAAGCAACATCCCACACTATAGTTTCAGGTTCACTGAAGTAAACGCCTCATCATGGATAGGTAGCAGTATAAGTGCAATTATAATTGCAATAGTACTTTTTCACACTCTTGAATGCAAAGTAATTATTTATGGAAAATAACGCATGAGCTCATGTGCAACCTGTACTGGGCCTGCTCTTCATACCAACAAGTAGAACATCAGCAGCAGCAGGATTCATTCATCAGCTGCGATCAAAAAGAAGATACAAACCAGCTGAAGAGGCTGAGGTGAATATGTGGAATATGTGGATGAAGGTATTGCCTCCATTCACCCTGCTCTATCCATTGATGGTGTGTGGAGATTTGACACAATTCAACAGGTAAACAGCTTGAACATACACAAATGTGCATCATGAGTAAGTCTAAACATATAATAATTAAAACGCTTGATTCTACAACTGTCCCAGAAGTTGAATGCCAGGTTCACATGTCTATTTCTAAGATCCAAACACCTCCTGCAAAGATGACAAGATCACAATATACAACTGGATCTATAGGCAGGGTGAGGAGCATGCTGTGATCACATCTTTTTAACTACACATTGAGGGTCATTATGATGTCTGGCGGATCGCCGCCGCCCGTATGGCGGTGGCGATCTGCCCGCCATTCCTGTCCGCCCGCACAACATTTCCCGCCATATTACGATGGCGGTGGGGACCCAGGCGGATGGAAAGACCGGCCGCCGCTTTTCCGCCGGTCGACTCAGCGACCGGACGGAAAAAGGCTCTAACATGGTGGCGGTGTCTGCAAGACACCGCTATCCATATTAGGATGCCGGCGGAAAGCAGCCTTTCCATGGCGGTGTTGCCGCCATGGAAAGGCATGTGGTCTTTGCCTTTGGTGGCCCGTAGCGGGCCCCCATATCGTTGGGGGATGGGGGGTGGACATGGGGGGTACCTATGGTACCCCCCTGCATTGGCATGGACAGAGTGGCAGGCACCGTGCGGTGCCTGTCATCTTGTCTATGCCAATACACAAGTCTATTCCCAGCATTATGGCGGGTGGTGCTGTGAGCACCGCCTGCCACAATGCTGGGAATAGGGCTTGCCACCGCCACGGTGGCATCCTAATATCAGGTGTGGGACCACCGCACCCCTTGCGGACGGTCCCGCATTCCGCTGCGGTGGTGGGCGGACTTTGTCCGCCCGCCATCGTAATGATGCCCATTATTTTTTGTTTTTTTCTGTTGCACCCAGACTATTCAAATGAACATCAGCGCACCTCAAAAGTAAAAACATTATACAGCTGAATGTAAAACGAACGATTTGAATATTTCTCAGCAGCATTCAGAGCTCTACATTGGTTGCCACTGTGCAAAGGGTCTGCTTTAGAGCACCCTCTTACACGTATGGAGAATATTGTGGAATTAATTGAGCATGTGTGCTTGACTGTCTCTAAGTCTAGATGTTCCCTTCTTTTTGTTTCTATTGTGGGTTCCATAAATTCAGTAGGTTCATATATAGGATTGGTCACTTCTTGCATTTGTGGAGCCCAAGTTGTTAAATGAGCTTGACATTCAAATCCACTCACTTCGAAATGTTTCCACCTGTAGAAAGGCTCCTCAAACCTGGTTATTTTGTTGATTGTTTTGATTTATTTTGTCGGAATGTGGTTTATTAGTAGGTTTAGGTAGGTACCTATCACTAGTAATAAGGCTACAATCACAATATAAGTCCCATTCAAGGTGTCACTAAATTATTCTCTTACTTAACCCTTGGTAGCTGGCTGCGAGCAGAAAGGCTTAACTTATGGGAGAGGTGTGTAAAGCATTTCAAAAGCACCAACAGATTAAATAAGTAAGACACAACTCACAATTAAAATCCAACACCACTTTATAGAAATAGCAAATATTTTTATGATTAAAATGACACCAACACGACAAAAATTCATTATAGGGAACTGGACATACGAAAAGCACCAACCTGGGACATCTCGTTGCGCCTGACCGGGACAAAGTCAAAGTTTGAAGCTGACTACGATGGAACGTGGGTCAGATACACTAAGCGGTAGGTCCCAGTCAAGTGTTTACCTTTGGACATAGCTGTTTTTCTGGAGCTTTTTTCTCTCAACATCAAGTGATGCACCTCGTCAGGCTGGGCTTTGAGTCGACGATGGTGGCTTGGTTCAGTTAGAGGCCTCAGTGAAATCCTGGAAGTCTTGAGCTCTGGAGCTCTGGAGCTTTCAGCGGGATAAAACAGAGGGAAATCTGTCAATAGCCTGAGGTCAAATTAAATGTACTCAGGTACTTTGCAGCCCCTAACCTATCAATGAGCTCATCGCTCTAGGTATAGGGCGAGCATCAGTCTTAGTGACTGTTTGCAATCCTCTATAGTCCACACTGAACCATAAATCTTATTTTTCCCCTTGGGGATTAGGTTTGGGTACCCTGGCCACTGGGATGGCCCATGGTCTATCAGAGGGCTTAATTACCACCAAATCCAGCATCTTGGCTATTTCAGCCTTGATGCTGGTTCTGACAACCTGTACAGCTTATTTGTGACAGGTAGGCTGTCACCAGTGTCAATGCTATGTATACACCAGTTGGTGACACCTGGGGTCAAAGAGAACAGACCAGTCTCTGTGCTGCTGGTCTGTCGGTTTGGGAGAGAGTACAACTCCATCCACTGACCTATCCTGCGCTTTGGTAGAGAGGCAATATGGCAATGGCTCAGTCTCTTCCTCCCCTCCTTCATCTGTGACCATCAACATGGTCATGTCTGCCCTGTCTTGGTAGAGTTTCAACCTATTGACCTGCAGGACCCTATGGGGATTCCTGGGGGTGTTAAAGTCTACCAGGTTGGTAACCTCACGCTTCTTCTCTAGGATTGTGTAGGGCCCAGTCCACTTGTTCTGGAGGGCTCTGGGAGCTACAGGCTACAACACCCATACCAATTGTCCTCTAGTGTACTCAGGCTTAGTAGCCTTTTGGTCAAACCAGAGCTTCATTAGCTCTTGGCTGGCCTCCAATTTTATGCTTGCTTTATACATGTACTTTGCCATGTGAGATGTCCGGTCTAGTATACAGTCACGCACAATGGTCCTTGGCTTCCTTGAGAGGCTTTTCCCAAGACTCTCTCACCAGACACAATGGCCTTCTTGCATGGTGCCCAGACAACAATTCAAAGGGGCTGAATCCAACCCCTTTTTGTGGCACCTCCCTGTATACAGACAAACCCATGATAATGCCTTCAGGGTCCTATTTAACCTTTCCATCAGACCATTAGTCTGGGGATGCTATGAGGTGGTGAACTTCTAGGTAACACCACATTCCTCCCACATCGCCCTCAGATAGCCAGCCATGAAATTCATACCTCAATCTGAAACCACCTCCTTTGGGAAATCCACTGCGGTGAATACTCCAAGTAGTGCCTTAGTCACTTAAGGAACAGTGACTGTTCTGAGGGGTATTGCTTCAAGATATCTTGTGGCATGGTCAACTACCACCAAGATATATCTGTTCCCTAAGGCAAATGTTGGGTCTAGGGGACCAACAATGTCCACCCATTCCCTCTAAAAGGGAGTTCAACCACTGGCAGGGAGCCTTTGGCTTGCCCTCTGTCTAGCCACTGTCCTGACAGGTTGCAGAGGAGCTGCAAAACAACTTCACTTGGAGAGACTTGTTGGGTCAATAAAAGTGGTTAACCACCATACTCCATGTCTTACTCTGACCCAAATGACCTGCTAAGGGGATGTCGAGGCTCAATGTAAGGAGTAATTCTTGATACCTTTGGGGGACCACCAACCTTCTAGTGGCTACTTCCTTGAGGTCTCTATCTTCAGTATATAGGACTCCCCTCATTCCAGTAGACTTTGTGGAATCTACTGACATCACCCTTCTCTTACCTGGAGGCGGTCTGCCTCAGGCTCTCAAAAGCGGGATACTTTCTCTCTCCCTGACACAACTCCTCTCCGAAGGGTCCACCTGCTTCTGTCAATTCTGCTAAGTTGGACAGATCTTGCAGGAGTGTAATCCCATACCTTAGAGGTGAGATCCTCCTCCTCAGGGTCAGATTCCTCCTGTACATCTGGAGTTCTTTGTGCTGGCTCACAAGACCCTGGGGGCCTCATTTATGAGGTTTTACCATAGGCGGCACAGCAGGCCTCCCTGCTGCGCTGCCCTACAGTAAAAGAAAAGGGCAGCATCTATAATATATGGTGTATTCCTGTCCCCTGCACCAGTGCACAACGGGCTGCTGTGCGCCAACGGAGGCACCTTTGCACCGTGGTGCAAGGGTGCCTGCGTTGAGGGGATGATTGGTTTTGTGCAGGAAGGGAAACCTTCCTGCACAAAAACAATCCCAAGAGGATTTTTCCTTTTTCTATGTGTGCTGCAGAATGCAGAACACATAGAAAAAGGAAAAACGAGGAGAAATAAAGAAATTTCTCCTAGTTGTGCCTCCCTTACGCCTCCCCTGGGGAGGCGTAAGTTTTTGGCACTGCCTCAGATTTACGATTTCTTGTTAATCTGGGGCAGTGTCAAAATGCCATGGATGTTGCTGGAAACACCCCCAGCAACGCCCATTGCACGCTCCTTTAACGCAGAAAACTGTGTTAAACGGGACAATATTTACGAGGCAGCATTAAGCCAAAAAAAGTGGTTTAGTGCTACCTCATAAATATGGAGCAGGCTCCTGCGCCACGGAACGTCACAAAAAGTGATGTTCCGACGGCGCAAGGGGCCTGATAAATGAGGCCCTGTGTCCTTTCCCTTGTCATTGGATGCTTGGCCCATTGTTCCAAGGTCCAAGTGTCCAGCATTTCTGTCCTGTGTGGTCTTTGACCTGGTCACAGCACATACTCCACTCCTGACCAGTTAGACTGTTCAAGATCATTTCTTAGTAGACACTTTACCAGGAGGGCATGAGACATAACTACCTTCTTAGAGCCTGTCACAACTCCCCATTCCAAATTCACCATTGCCATGGTATAGAGGTTGACTCTGCTGTGTGCATAGGTTACCTGGTGATACACACCAGGTATGATCTGCCCTGTGGATACCAGTTTCTCTATGACCATAGTCACACTGGCTCCTGTATCCATCAGAGCATCATCCTTAGTTCCATTGCTTTTAGGCCTGGGCCTGTACCTGTCCATACTGGGAGGCAAGGCAGCCATGGTTGCAATTTCCACCCCATCCAAGGACACTAGGATTGCCTCTGCGACATACTTCCCCATCTCTGCGACAATCTCTACCCCCACAACCAACGCTGACAATTCCCTGGGACTGACCACCAGTCGGGCGCTTCTTTGTCCAGGCAGCATTTCCTCTCTTGTGTCCTGGCTGAAAACAGTAATAACACGTCCCTGCCTTCATATGGTAAAAGAACTTGCCTGCCTTTACAGGGTCAAAGGACTTCCTCTGAGGCCCTCTCCCCTTGAGAGTGAATTGGCGCGTGGTCCCTCACTCTTGCTCCGGTGTTTGTGGTACTCTAGAGGACTCTTTTGATTTTTATAATTTTTTCCCTGGGTTTCCCCTGGGGGGGAACCCGTCCTCATTTCTTCTGATCTTCCACCCCTGGTGTTCATTGGAAACCCTGGTTCTTATCCAATCATCAGCTATCTCCCCCCAGTTACCAGGGAATAGACAACTTAGAGTTCACTAGATACCTTTTCATTTTTTAAGAGAGCAGTGGTCTGTGGGACCACTGCCTGTTCTTAAAAAATATTGGCGACCACATTCACAAAGGGGAAGGTGTCCCTGTGGGACCCCATCTTGTCTGCGAATAGGTTTTCACCAACTTGAAGTTGTTATGCAATTGCATTCCCGGTTGTAAAACATTCATACATACCAGTGCTATTCAGTATTAGGAATGGACGCCCTAAACAGGCCACTTCCTAATACCGAATTGCAAAAGCAAAAGCAAAATGCAATTCGATAACAAGTTACCGAGTCGCATTTGCCTTCTGTACATGGCAAAATGCATTTTACTGGTCGCAAACAGTCCAATGGGTAAAACGGACCGGTAAAATTCTTCGTACATCTGGCTGCTGGTTACTTTGAATCCACCCCTCTAGTGCCTTGACTGAGATGTCTACAAAGTCCACCCAGGACTGTATGTTTACTTTTTTGATGTCCCTGAATTTTACCCTGTACTGCTCTTGGTTGAGACCAAATTTCCTGACTAGACATTTTCTCATGTGGGAGTAGGATTCCGCTTCCTCCCCGTGTTGTGTCAGGAGCCTATCCTTCCCAGCTAATCGGATCAACTCATCTCTCAATACAGGAGTGATCTGTAGTATTTGGAGTGGACCCTTCTCATCTTAAGGGCCCAGTCAAATGCAGTCAGCCATTTGGCAATGGTGTACGCCTCTACATACTGGCACCATTTTTTCTTGCTTTCGCCTCTGCCCACTTCTCTATAGCTAGGTCCAACCTCTTCTCTTCCCGAACAATGGAAGCTAACTGAGCTTCAAGCTGTCTCTCCGCAAGGGACAGCTCTGGTTCCCCTGTGGGGGAGCCTCCCTTCCTCCAACTAGCAGGAAGTCTGAACCTAGTACTAGAAGTAATGGATAGGTTGTTCTCATCCTCCTTCTGAAGGTCGTTGGAGGGGTCTTCCTCCCCCTCCTGTCACACGGTAAGAAAAGCTGCCATTTTACACACTCACATTCCTTAGGTTGCCTTCTCTTTTACACATGGTGACTTTTGACATACATTCACTTGCGTGACCATGCAGGATTACATTCTCTGAATCTGCATTGTTTACTTTTCCACTTTGTAGTCATACTATCACGATATCTTGAACATTCAGTATAAGGGATAAAGTTCACTGCACAAATGTTGTTTATCTTATTGTCTGAAAGGCGACAATGATATCCAACTAGAATAAATAATTATGGCCTGACAGGGGTAACAACATGGCTACATGGGTTCTATTGTTATAAATACACAGGGGCCGATTCCGATCCCGGTCGGAGGCGTACCCAATATCATTCGGTCGGGAAAAAAGCCATGCGAAAGCCTGTTTCCCGACCGATCCGTACAGCACACCGAACGAGTAAGTACGATGCGCACAGCAGCACAGAATCCGGCCGAGCCGTACTCACCCAAACCAGGTCCTGTTCCCCGACCGAGGCGAATCCGGAAACGCCAAATCGAGTCGCACGGAAGGGAAAATGCAGCTCCGTCCGGCCGAACAAGTACGATGCGCTTCCCGTACGCGCCCGAACCCGTCGCTACGCACGGCACGTCAAAGCATCCGGGAGAGGCGCACATAAGCTCCGATTCGCGCCACAACACGATCCACAGCTACGAGACGAACACGCCAGCGACGAGGACGAGGCGAAGCGACGAGGACGACGCGAAGCGACGAGGACGACGCGAAGCAACGAGAATGACGAACGACACGAACCAACCATGAATCCCTTCGTCCCGATCATACCAATATTCTACATTTACTACCGGAACAGGAAGGACGCGTACGGCGCAGAAGGTAAGTCAGACACCAACCACAAAACACATACAACACGTACACGACACATCACACACACACAGAGGGATGCAGAATATACTTACACCAGCAACAGCAGCACCATAGGGGCGGGATGCCCATCACCAATGCCAAATATGCACACAGGGGCCTGAATGCGCACCACCACCCCTACCCAGGGGGGCAGGATGCCTACCACTACTACCACCCTCACCCAGGGGGCTGGATGCCTACCACTACTACCACCCTTAGCCAGGGGGCTGGATGCCTACCACTACTACCACCCACACCCAGGGGGGCTGGATGCCCACCACTACTACCACCCTGAGCCAGGGGGCTGGATGCCTCACCACCACCCTTAGCCAGGGGGGCTGGATGCCTACCACTACTACCACCCTCACCCAGGGGGGCTGGATGCCTACCACTACTACCACCCTCACCCAGGGGGGCTGGATGCCTACCACTACTACCACCCTTAGCCAGGGTGGTGCCAGATGCCCACCACCACTACCACCCTTAGCCATGGGGGTGCCAGATGCCTACCACTACTACCACCCTCACCCAGGGGGCTGGATGCCTACCACCACCCTTAGCCAGGGGGGCTGGATGCCTACCACTACTACCACCCTTAGCCAGGGGGCTGGATGCCTACCACTACTACCACCCACACCCAGGGGGCTGGATGCCTACCACTACTACCAACCTCACCCAGGGGGGCTGGATGCCTACCACTACTACCACCCTCACCCAGGGGGGCTGGATGCCTACCACTACTACCACCCACACCCAGGGGGGCTGGATGCCTACCACAACTACCACCCTTAGCCAGGGGGCGGATGCCTACCACCACTACCACCCTCAGCCATGTGGGTGCCAGATGCCTACCACTACTACCACCCTCACCCAGGGGGGCTGGATGCCTACCACTACTACCACCCTTAGCCAGGGGGCTGGATGCCTACCACTACTACCACCCTCACCCAGGGGGCTGGATGCCTACCACTACTACCACCCTTAGCCAGGGGGCTGGATGCCTACCACTACTACCACCCTCACCCAGGGGGGCTGGATGCCTACCACTACTGCCACCCTCACCCAGGGGTGCTGGATGCCTACCACTACTACCACCCTCACCCAGGGGGGCTGGATGCCTACCACTACTACCACCCTTAGCCAGGGGGCTGGATGCCTACCACTACTACCACCCTCACCCAGGGGGCTGGATGCCTACCACTACTACCACCCTCACCCAGGGGGCTGGATGCCTACCACCACCCTTAGCCAGGGGGGCTGGATGCCTACCACTACTACCACCCTTTGCCAGGGGGCTGGATGCCTACCACTACTACCACCCACACCCAGGGGGGCTGGATGCCTACAACTACTACCACCCTCACCAAGGGGGCTGGATGCCTACCACTACTACCACCCTCACCCAGGGGGGCTGGATGCCTACCACTACTACCACCCTTATCCAGGGGGGGCTGGATGCCTACCACTACTACCACCCTCAGCCATGGGGGTGCCAGATGCCTACCACTACTACCACCCTCACCCAGGGGGGGCTGGATGCCTACCACCACCCTTAGCCAGGGGGGGCTGGATGCCTACCACTACTACCACCCTCACCCAGGGGGGGCTGGATGCCTACCACCCTCACCCAGGGGGGGCTGGATGCCTACCACCACCCTTAGCCAGGGGTGGCTGGATGCCTACCACTACTACCACCCTTAGCCAGGGGGCTGGATGCCTACCACTACTACCACCCACACCCAGGGGGGCTGGATGCTCTACCACTACTACCACCCTCACCCAGGGGGGATGGATGCCTACCACTACTACCACCCTCACCCAGGGAGGCTGGATGCCTACCACTACTACCACCCTCACCCAGGGGGGCTGGATGCCTACCACCACCCTTAGCCAGGGGGGCTGGATGCCTACCACTACTACCACCCTCACCCAGGGGGGGCTGGATGCCTACCACTACTACCACCCACACCCAGGGGGGGCTGGATGCCTACCACTACTACCACCCTCACCCAGGGGGGGCTGGATGCCTACCACCACCCTTAGCCAGGGGGGGCTGGATGCCTACCACTACTACCACCCTCACCCAGGGGGGGCTGGATGCCTACCACTACTACCACCCACACCCAGGGGGGGCTGGATGCCTACCACTACTACCACCCTCACCCAGGGGGGGCTGGATGCCTACCACTACTACCACCCTCACCCAGGGGGGGCTGGATGCCTACCACTACTACCACCCTCACCCAGGGGGGCTGGATGCCTACCACTACTACCACCCTTAGCCAGGGGGGGCTGGATGCCTACCACCACTACCACCCTCAGCCATGGGGGTGCCAGATGCCTACCACTACTACCACCCTCACCCAGGGGGGGCTGGATGCCTACCACCACCCTTAGCCAGGGGGGCTGGATGCCTACCACTACTACCACCCTTAGCCAGGGGGGCTGGATGCCTACCACTATTACCACCCACACCCAGGGGGCTGGATGCCTACCACTACTACCACCCTCACCCAGGGGGCTGGATGCCTACCACTACTACCACCCTTAGCCAGGGGGCTGGATGCCTACCACTACTACCACCCTCACCCAGGGGGGCTGGATGCCTACCACTACTACCACCCTTAGTCAGGGGGGGCTGGATGCCCACCACGACTACCACCCTGAGCCAGGGGGGGCTGGATGCCTACCACCACCCTTAGCCAGGGGGGGCTGGATGCCTACCACTACTACCACCCTCACCCAGGTGAGGCTGGATGCCTACCACTACTACCACCCTCACCCAGGGGGGCTGGATGCCTACCACCACCCTTAGCCAGGGGGGCTGGATGCCTACCACTACTACCACCCTTAGCCAGGGGGCTGGATGCCTACCACTACTACCACCCACACCCAGGGGGCTGGATGCCTACCACTACTACCACCCTCACCAAGGGGGCTGGATGCCTACCACTACTACCACCCTCACCCAGGAGGGCAGGATGCCTACCACTACTACCACCCTCACCCAGGGGGCTGGATGCCTACCACTACTACCACCCTTAGCCAGGGGGGGGCTGGATGACTACCACTACTACCACCCACACCCAGGGGGGCTGGATGCCCACCACTACTACCACCCTGAGCCAGGGGGTGCTGGATGCCTACCACCACCCTTAGCCAGGGGGGGCTGGATGCCTACCACTACTACCACCCTCACCCAGGGGGAGCTGGATGCCTACCACTACTACCACCCTCACCCAGGGGGGGCTGGATGCCTACCACTACTACCACCCTTAGCCAGGGTGGTGCCAGATGCCCACCACCACTACCACCCTTAGCCATGGGGGTGCCAGATGCCTACCACTACTACCACCCTCACCCAGGGGGGGCTGGATGCCAACCACCACCCTTAGCCAGGGGGCTGGATGCCTACCACTACTACCACCCTTAGCCAGGGGGCTGGATGTCTACCACTACTACCACCCACACCCAGGGGGGGCTGGATGCCTACCACTACTACCACCCTCACCAAGGGGGGGCTGGATGCCTACCACTACTACCACCCTCACCCAGGTGGGGCTGGATGCCTACCACTACTACCACCCTCACCCAGGGGGGCTGGATGCCTACCACTACTACCACCCTTAGCCAGGGGGGCTGGATTCCTACCACCACTACCACCCTCAGCCATGGGGGTCTGGATGCCTACCACTACTGCCACCCTCACCCAGGGGGGGGCTGGATGCCTACCACTACTACCACCCTCACCCAGGGAGGGGCTGGATGCCTACCACTACTACCACCCTTAGCCAGGGGGGCTGGATGCCTACCACTACTACCACCCTTAGCCAGGGGGGCTGGATGCCTACCACTACTACCACCCTCACCCAGGGGGCTGGATGCCTACCACCACCCTTAGCCAGGGGGGCTGGATGCCTACCACTACTACCACCCTTAGCCAGGGGGGCTGGATGCCTACCACTACTACCACCCACACCCAGGGGGCTGGATGCCTACCACTACTACCACCCTCACCAAGGGGGCTGGATGCCTACCACTACTACCACCCTCACCCAGGGGGGCTGGATGACTACCACTACTACCACCCTCACCCAGGGGGGCTCGATGCCTACCACTACTACCACCCTCAGCCAGGGGGGCTGGATGCCTACCACCACTACCACCCTCAGCCATGAGGGTGCCAGATGCCTACCACTACTACCACCCTCACCCAGGGGGGCTGGATGCCTACCACCACCCTTAGCCAGGGGGGCTGGATGCCTACCACTACTACCACCCTCACCCAGGGGGGCTGGATGCCTACCACTACTACCACCCTCACCCAGGGGGGCTGGATGCCTACCACTACTACCACCCTCACCCAGGGGGGCTGGATGCCTACCACCACCCTTAGCCAGGGGGGCTGGATGCCTACCACTACTACCACCCTTAGCCAGGGGGGCTGGATGCCTACCACTACTACCACCCACACCCAGGGGGCTGGATGCCTACCACTACTACCACCCTCACCAAGGGGGGCTGGATGCCTACCACTACTACCACCCTCACCCAGGGGGCTGGATGCCTACCACTACTACTACCCTCACCCAGGGGGCTGGATGCCTACCACTACTACCACCCTCACCCAGGGGGCTGGATGCCTACCACTACTACCACCCTTAGCCAGGGGGCTGGATGCCTACCACCACTACCACCCTCAGCCATGGGGGTGCCAGATGCCTACCACTACTACCACCCTCACCCAGGGGGGCTGGATGCTCTACCACCACCCTTAGCCAGGGGGGCTGGATGCCTACCACTACTACCACCCTCACCCAGGGGGGCTGGATGCCCACCACTACTACCACCCACACCCAGGGGGCTGGATGCCTACCACTACTACCACCCTCATCCAGGGGGCTGGATGCCTACCACTACTACCACCCTCACCCAGGGGGATGGATGCCTACCACTACTACCACCCTCACCCAGAGGGGGCTGGATGCCTACCTCCACTACCACCCTCAGCCATGGGGGTGCCAGATGCCTACCACTACTACCACCCTCACCCAGGGGGGGCTGGATGCCTACCAGCACCCTTAGCCAGGGGGGCTGGATGCCTACCACTACTACCACCCTTAGCCAGAGGGGGCTGGATGCCTACCACTACTACCACCCACACCCAGGGGGGCTGGATGCCTACCACTACTACCACCCTCACCCAGGGGGCTGGATGCCTACCACTACTACCACCCTTAGCCAGGGGGCTGGATGCCTACCACTACTACCACACTCACCCAGGGGGCTGGATGCCTACCACTACTACCACCCACACCCAGGGGGGCTGGATGCCCACCACTACTACCACCCTGAGCCAGGGGGGCTGGATGCCTACCACCACCCTTAGCCAGGGGGCTGGATGCCTACCACTACTACCACCCTCACCCAGGGGGGCTGGATGCCTACCACTACTACCACCCTTAGCCAGCGGGGGCTAGATGCGTACCACCACTACCACCCTCAGCCATGGGGGTGCCAGATGCCTACCACTACTACCACCCTCACCCAGGGGGGGCTGGATGCCTACCACCACCCTTAGCCAGGGGGCTGGATGCCTACCACTACTACCACCCACACCCAGGGGGGCTGGATGCCTACCACTACTACCACCCTCACCCAGGGGGGCTGGATGCCTACCACTACTACCACCCTCACCCAGGGGGCTGGATGCCTACCACTACTACCACCCTCACCCAGGGGGGCTGGATGCCTACCACCACTACCACCCTCAGCCATGGGGGTGCCAGATGCCTACCACTACTACCACCCTCACCCAGGGGGGCTGGATGCCTCACCACCACCCTTAGCCATGGGGGCTGGATGCCTACCACTACTACCACCCTTAGCCAGGGGGGCTGGATGCCCACCACTACTACCACCCACACCCAGGGGGGCTGGATGCCTACCACTACTACCACCCTCACCCAGGGGGGCTGGATGCCTACCACTACTACCACCCTTAGCCAGGGGGGCTGGATGCCTACCACTACTACCACCCTGACCCAGGGGGGCTGGATGCCTACCACTACTACCACCCACTCCCAGGGGGGGCTGGATGCCCACCACTACTACCACCCTGAGCCAGGGGGCTGGATGCCTACCACCACCCTTAGCCAGGGGGGCTAGATGCCTACCACTACTACCACCCTCACCCAGGGGGCTGGATGCCTACCACTGCTACCACCCTCACCCATAGCCAGGGGGCTGGATGCCTACCACTACTACCACCCTCACCCAGGGGGGCTGGATGCCTACCACTACTACCACCCTCACCCAGGGGGGCTGGATGCCTACCACTACTACCACCCTCACCCAGGGGGGCTGGATGCCTACCACCACCCTTAGCCAGGGGGGCTGGATGCCTACCACTACTACCACCCTTAGCCAGGGGGCTGGATGCCTACCACTACTACCACCCACACCCAGGGGGGCTGGATGCCTACCACTACTACCACCCTCACCAAGGGGGTTGGATGCCTACCACTACTACCACCCTCACCCAGGGGGGCAGGATGCCTACCACTACTACCACCCTCACCCAGGGGGCTGGATGCCTACCACTACTACCACCCTTAGCCAGGTGGGGCTGGATGCCTACCACTACTACCACCCACACCCAGGGGGGGCTGGATGCCCACCACTACTACCACCCACACCCAGGGGGGGCTGGATGCCCACCACTACTACCACTGTGAGCCAGGGGGGGCTGGATGCCTACCACCACCTTTTGCCAGGGGGGGCTGGATGCCTACCACTACTACCACCCTCACCCAGGGGGGGCTGGATGCCTACCACTACTACCACCCCCACTCATAGGATGGACAATGCATGACACAACCAGCACACCACAACCTAGGGAATGCAAGAAAAGACATCCCCCAACACCATGACAAGCGTGTGTAGACTGTGTCAAATGCCTACAACACCGAACATGACTTTGAACATACAATGTGACCCCCTAGCACATGTGCCACACAGATATGTGTGTGGCACCCACAATGCAAGCAGGCCATGACCATTGTGGCAATGGGGTCCAAACACCCATCATCACAGTGACCAAAATGTAAGTGTGGGGTCCATAGCTGAAGCACATTTTGAACATTGTGGCAATGGGGTCCAAACTCCCATCATCACAGTGACCAAAATGTAAGTGTGGGGTCCATAGCTGAAGCACATTTTGAACATTGTGGCAATGGGGTCTAAACCCCCATCATCACAGTGACCAAAAGGTAAGTGTGGGGTCCATAGCTGAAGCACATTTTGAACATTGTGGCAATGGGGTCGAAACCCCCATCATCACAGTGAGCAAAATGTAAGTGTGGGGTCCATAGCTGAAGCACATTTTGAACATTGTGGCAATGGGGTCCAAACCCCCATCATCACAGTGACCAAAAGGTAAGTGTTGACAAAGAAAGAGGTGCAACTGCCAAACTGCATGGATGATTCCTGGTCACAGAACAAAAAACACATCAGTGGCAAAGTAGTGTATGTGTCCCATTGCAACATAAATTGGGGGAGCCAAATACTGCAGTGCAAATAAGACATACCTTTGGCCATGTGCAGACAAACAACACCCATGGGGGCTGACACCGTCAACATTCATCAATGACACAATGACAGAAGTGACCATCAGAATGCAGACCCACATATTTGCACCAATGGGCACACAAATGCAGATACCCTGTGGAGACTGCAGATGTGAGGTGAACAGATACCATACCATGGCAGCAATGGGACACACAAACCATGATCATTGTGCTGACCGATGACCTAGGAGTCCCAGGGACAGCAGGGGAAACCCACCAAACTACATACAGCCAATGGCACACCCAAGATATGCCAATACAGTGGTGCAGATGCACAAACACAAACAGGCAGACCCACACTGCACATCATCCACAACAGGTGAGGGGTGGGGGTGCCAGTGTCCCCAGGCAACCACACAACACATGAGGAGACCTGAATACCAATCATACAGATGTGCATACAGTGCCACACAAAGGTAACTCATGGATCCAAATCCCCTATGTGGGCAAGCAGGCATTGTCAGATGAGAGGGAGCACAAATCACACATGTCACACAGGCACGTAGGGACAGCAACTGAGACAGCAAGACACAGACACACCACAGCACCACCCCCAGCGCCCCCACAATGTGGTGACCCTGGGCTGCATTACAATCCCACTGTGATGACAAAGCTAAATGTCGTTCACACTGTGAACCACAGTCATGTGTCCTGAGCAACTAACTACCATCACACCTACACAAGCACAAATCAATCAGCATGGCCAGTAAGCCAAGGCCAACATGGAGGCAGGGGCCTAGCCGGGCAACAACTCTCATCTGCACACACTCAACACCACACCCCTCGACCTCCAACAATGTGCAGCAGTGAAGTACACATGCACTGGTGACATTGCACATGCACCCATGACTATTCCAGGGTGGTGGGTGGGAACCAAGGTGCAGAAACACATCACACATGGCCACTCAACAAGACTCCTGAATGTCTGACACACTGCACACTACGCTGTACATGGACATGACGGCAATACCACACCAACCAATGGGATACCAGCCACAGTCACACACCAATGAAGAAGCCAAGGTCACCCACAAAGAACACACATAGACAACAACCAACATTGCAGCCCGGACCCTGAGGAGTGCCAGCAGTCACACACACAACGTGTCACAATCACTGAAAGATAACACAAACTGGAAATCACATGACAGGGGCAAACAACAAGTGCCAAGGGGAAACCTGACTGTGACCCATCTGCGTCTGCACACAAACTCAGCCCTGACAGCAAACACACCTATGGGTGACACCCTGATGACCAGTAATGTGCCATGCACCCACATCACAGAGAACCCAGGGAGAAGACTTTGGGGGAACATAGGTCAACTCAGCTAGCATCACAAACAGGTACAACACTAGGGATCACAGCATGCACAGCTAAACGGAAGTGAACACACAGACATGCACATACAACACACACCTTGGGCGCAGGCAATGTCACAGGAGTACACACTGCCATGAGGGGACTCCACTCCTGTGTGAGGAAAGCTGTGCCATATGTTGCCTCAGTAGGGCCCCATCATGTCAGCTGAGCACTTGGTCACACAATCAACAATTAGCACCAAATGAGGGCTCCCGTCACATCAGCCTGGTCATGGAAGTGCCAACGGAATCATCAGCACAGATCCAACACACTTGTATAGCAATGTTGCACTGACAACACAGATGAGTCCTTCCCCATTGATGCCCAAACCTGCATGTCCAGTGGAGATGGCCACACGGTCAGGGAAGTAGACGAATTGAACAATGGCAGGCACAACAGATGTGCAGGGGTGGAAGCCACAGATGTGAAATAGCTAATCTAAGTAGGAAATCCCATTGCCAAATACTGAACACATGACACCCTCAGATGCTGCTATGGATGACATGGATACACCACAGGATAGGACACATTCCCCCTGGACCACATGGGTTCCTGCACAGTAACACTTCATTATCATGAGACCAAATATCACCATCACTGCAGCAAGGGCATGGTTAGCATCATCAACAACATGTACATCAGAAGCATAAGCACTAGAGAACAGAAAGTTGCTTTATTCAGCATATGTGTGGAATGAAAACAAAGTCCAGAAAAACACAAAGGCCAATGGCCAGTCCATTGTTAAAGTCCAAACAGGGTGACAGTGGCAGATGTCACCCTACGCATGCCTGCACAAAACCAGGGACAATCCACTAGGAGGGGCAACCGGGGGTAGGCCAGGCACCGCAGGGACAGGATCAGGGCTCACCAGGAGGAAGCAGGGAAGGGGTGGTGGGTGCTGGAGAGCCACTGACAACTGCAGTGGAGGTGTCTGACATGGTGTGTGCCGGCACAACTGGGGGCATGACTCAGATGTTGTGGGTGCCGGCACGACTGCAGTGGACCCTGCAGATGGAGTGGACAGGTCCACCACTGCAGTGCCCAAGTCAGACAGGGTGGTAGTGGACTCCACTGCAGTGCCTACCACCAGGGGAGGAGAATGGGGAACAGGCAAGGTGGGCTGGACAGAGGGGGAGGACACCCTCACCACATCAGTGGCACAGACAAGCGCAGCGGGGGTGTGGTGCCGGGAGAGCAAGTGGCAGGGGAGAAGGCCGGATCCTCTTGGGGATGGTATATCTGTGGGTGGGGGAACCTGGGGCAGGGTGTGGTGGGGGCACCTGTGGAGTGGGGCCTGAGGGATGGAGGAAGGAGACCTGGTGCCTGAGCTGCAGGGCGGCGGCGGGGTCTTGCTCTTACCACTCCGGGGGACTTGCGGGTGGGGGCCTCAGTCTGTCTGCACCTGGGGGAGGGTGTCCGGGGCGAGGGGCACTCTGCTCCATGTGGGGGCTTCCTCTTCCCCCTGGATGCTGGAGCAGCTGGATCGGAGGGGAAGAGGCCGAGGTCACTGAGGAAGAGGCGCTGGGTCTTTGGGGTTGCAGGTGAGGCAAGGGAGGGTGTTTTGGAGGGAGAGGCAACTGAGGACTGCGCAGTGCTCGTGGATGCGTGTGTGTGTACCAGGGCCCCATCCCCTGTGAGTCTGGTTTCAGTCCCCTGACTGTGCATGCATGTGCGTTTTGTTTGTGGCGTGTGTGTCTGTGTGCTGGATGTGTGTGTGCTGGTGTGTGCCTGTGCCGGTGTGTGTGTGCTTGGGACGGGTAAGGTGCTGGGGAGTGTGGATGGAGCAGAGGCAGGAGGGGTGAGGGACTGTCTGAGGAGGGACACTGCTGCCGTCAGGGAGGAGTCCATGGACCTATTGCCCCTCTGTAGGTCAGACATGCCCGATGAGATGCCCTCCATGAACGACACCAGCTGAGTCAACAGAGCGGTGTGCGCATGGAGGACACTCAGCATGGCTGTCTGCCCTACATGGAGCTGGCGAAGGAGGTACACAGACTCCTCACTCAGGGCAGCAGGGGACACAGGGGCAGGGGTGCGGTGCCTGGCCCAAAGGAGACACGCTCCCGAACATGGGAGCCTCCACGGACCTGGGGAATGGGAGCCGATGGGAGGGCGGTGGTGGTGCTGGTGGTGGCGGGGACAGCAACACTAGCTGGGGTGTGGTGGCTGCTGACACCCGCCTCCATAAGGGAGTCATCCTCCGAGTTGCTCTGGTCCTCAGCTGAGGTGGATGGTGCTGAGGACTCCTCGGTGTGGCTCCCCTCGCCCTCCGTGCCACTGGGTCCCTCCGACCACTCCTCGGCTGCTGACCCAGTCTGGCTCTCCAGCTCCTCCTGGTCCGTGGAGCTGTCCCCTTCCGTGGCCGTGGATGTATCTGCAAACAATGGGGAAACAGACAGACATCAGTCACCTGCACCAAACGCACACACCACTGTGAGCACAGCACATTACAGAGCAAGCCCTGGCATCATTAGTTGTACATTGCTAAAAGTGCCCTAACTGAACAGGAGTAGCCAATTGTCAGTCTGATGCCAACCATGGCACTCACATCCCACATGGCCTTGCACCCATCTGTCTGGTGTCTGTTGGATGGCAACACCCCAGTGTGGACACATGCACCAAGTACACAGTAGTTGGACAGTGCAGAGGACACGGTGTGGCATGTGGACATGCACACATCACAGCTCTTGCCACTGAGTCAGTACAGGTTTCCGGATGAAAGGGATGCCCAGAGTCAAATAGGAAATGCATGTGATGCATACCAGCGACAGACACCATGATGCACCCATGTCCTGATAGCCATCGCCACAATGGTGTGCATGTAGCACATGTCACTCCCCTGCAGGATCACCAATAAGTAGACACATGCCATGGCGGAGGCATGACTGCTAAGTCATACATCACTGTCTCAGTGATGTATGACTTGGCAGCCAGACAACAACACTCTGCACTGTGTCACAATAGTAGGTCATGGGGAATGCAAGTCCTGGAGCTGCACAAGTGCACATGTACATCCCCCACACAACACATCATCTTAACCCTTATCTGTCCAGGTCATACCTATTGGACATATGGGAGACCTGTGACACTACCCTCTGAACCTGAGCCCCTCACAATCTGCTGTGAATGGGGAACAGCTGCCTGAACTTCACATTCGCATACCCCAGTCTGCACGGGCAGCTGATCAAACACCTATGTGACACACAAGTATCGTCTCCTATGGTCACATCTCCAGGGGCATGCTGAGCCCCTACCAAGAAACACCCCAGCAGTCCTGGCAACTAATCCACAGCACACTGACACAGAGGCAGACACCTGAGGGGTCAAATCACTGCGCACAATGTGTCAGCTGATACACGGGAGTGGGAGTACAGAGTGCATTGCATGGCCTGGAGTAGGCATGACTGTCCTGCCCCACATGAATGAGGGATGAGCCCTGGACAGTGGATAGCTGGCTATGTATGTGTGACACACGTAATCTGCACACTCCTGGGGCCCAAACATTGTTCCCACCCGCTGCATGGGCGTGTGCCACATACCCCAGGCACATGTGGTGGCTCAGCTCAGCAAGTGGACCGCATATCAAAGCAACACGCAGATTACATGTCCGAACACAGGCGTAGTGTGAACAATGGACCCACCCATGATGCCCACAACAGAGTTAGGGAAACAGATGCTGTCCCCCACCTTTAGTGAAGCAAACTGCAAGGACACAGTCCCAAGTGACACAATTCCCTGAATGTAAGGGCCACACCTGGGTATCAGATGAGCAGTGGGCAGTGCACAATAGAGGGACATGGCTCCTGGACAACATGACTGCTGCACTGTGGCAGTTGAACCAGGCCAGAGGAGGGCACAAAGCATGTAATACAGAGTTCACAGTGCAGTCTTTGACTCACCCCCTCCTTGCTGCTGTCTGGCCTTCAGCTGCCCATCCAGGTCTGGAAACACCACCGCCAGGATCTGGAGCATGTGGGGGTCAGGGTCCGTGTTCCGCCCCTCCTGCGAGGAGGCGACAGCTTCAGCTGGACCCGTGCAATCCTCCGGGTCCAGCCCCGAAGGTCCTGCCACCTCTTCTGGCAGTTGCGGATCCGGCGCTTGTAGACCCCCACGGACCGGACAGCCCGGACGATGTCCTTCCAGATCTCCTGCTTCCGATGGGCATTAACCTGTCAGGATGACAAAGTGAAAAGGCCATTACTACACATGCAACATATCCGTGCATGACACAGTTGTATATACATGTCTCAATCACAGGGGCACATGATGTACACAGGCAGTGCAAAGCTGCCCATGGACAGTTTGCCAGACGTCACTACATGGTATCATTGCATGGGAAGTAAAACCTTGTTCAAATGCACTGTCACTGCACCATACCTGTCCAGTGCATGTCACTACACACTATGGGGGTGACAACTACTCAGTGAGCCTGCTAGCCAGTGGCGTGCAGACTTTCAGCCTTGCTAGTCAGACAATATGCACATTCAGAAAGGCAGTGCACAGAACACTCACCTGCTCCCCTGGTGTCCCATACAGCTTGCTGTACTGTGGAAGTAGGCTGTCCAGCAGGGCCTGGTTCTCCTCAAGGCTGAAGGCTGGGGCTCTCTCCACAGTACGTGCCATTGCAGGGTCCAGAGGGGCAGAGACAGCAGCAGTGCAGTGGCAGATGTCGTCCTGGAGCATGTAGTGAGGGCAAGTGAGCTCTCAGGGGAACAGCCAGCAATATATATGTGCTGGAGAGGCAGATACTGTCCCTTGTGTCCAAAGTGATAGGTCCAAGTCGTTTGCATCTTCTGAATCTGGCCAATCCATGGAATAGCAGCACCAAAACACGCCCACAGCATCCTTCAAATCTTCAACTTCATGACATACATGATTTTGCAACATTGTTGTGGGTGACCAACTGAATTTACAGCAACCGACTCGTTCGAAATTCGAAAACGCGTCCGTTGCCAGGCAAGCCCATTGTCAATGGGTGCGCACCGATCGGTCCATTGCGGTACAACGCGTACAGGGGTACAACGCGTACCCGCACACATTGAATGCAATGGGCCGGCCGGGGGCACCGATCGGTCCATTGCAGTACAACGCGTACAGGGGTACAACGCGTACCCGCACACATTGAATGCAATGGGCCGGCCGGGGGCACCGATCGGTCCATTGCAGTTCAACGCGCACAGGGGTACAACGCGTGCACCGCGACACATTGAATGCAATGGGCCAGCCGGGGGCACCGATCGGTCCATTGCAGTTCAACGCGTATAGGGGTACAACGCGTACCCGCACACATTAAATGCAATGGGCCGGCCGGGGGCACCGATCGGTCCATTGCTGTTCAACGCATCACTGTACATGTGACTGGCATATGTCAGCATGCCTGTCTCAGATGGACATATGCCAGCCACAGATAGCTCCCAGGGAGTGAGGGGCACACCTACATCACGACAGCCTGTCCAAACTTTATCATAAGGCATGTAAGGCTGCATTTCCTATTGTGTGTATGTTGGTGTACATGTTGTCCTGTGGGTGTCACCTGTGGGCAGCCACCCCCAGGCTGTGCACGTGTTCATGGGGACAGGATCCTGGGTGTTACGTGTACATGACCACTGTGATGTGCAACTGTTCATATCTGTGCATGTGCCATGGTCACATTTCACGGTGGTGTATGTGTATGTCATGTCACATACCCCCTGAGTCCCATGTGGGACGGTATGTTTGAGCCAGGGTGTCCCAGTGGCACAATAGTGATGGTCCTCCACAGTCTTTGTGCATGTAGTGTTTACGATGTCTCTGATTTCATGTGCACAATGGGAGACAGTCTCCACATCCACGTTGTGTGTGCATGGACTTTGATGTTGTGCGTGTGTGTGTCACAGACGTCCATGTCTGTCCTGCCGTGGCAAGTGGGACCACTACCTGTGGGGGTCATGGTTGTTTTGCTGTGGTGTATACATGATACTCCATGTAATGCCAGTGTCCATGTGGCAATACAGGGTCCCTGGGAATGTACCTGTCGTTGAGCTGTGGTGCCTGGGGCACATCTGTCCTCACATGTCACTGTGGGGGTGATTGTGACACGGCAGCAGGAGATGGGAACTGTGACACGGCCTCATGATATCCAATGGGCCAACCTGGGACTAATTGATGCCACTTGTTGGACCGTGTTGACAGATGTTGGCCATGTATGTACCATACATGTCCTTACGGAACTGCACACTTCATGTAGTTGTGCCTCATAATGATGTATGTTGGGATATTGAGTGTGTTCAATGCCGCATATGTGGGGTGACTGACAATCTTGCTTACTTCTGCTCTGCACTGCAGGGCTCCTGCTGTCCATCGACCATTCCCAGACCTGGCAACGATGGTGGAACGGGACAGCATCCGACGGTACCGCTTCACCAGGCAGCTGATTGAGGATTTGGCAGTGCAGTTGTCCCCACATTTGCAGCCTGGCCGGCCGTATCCTACAGCGCTGACCCCCAAGGTGAAGGTGATGGCAGCCCTACACTTCTTTGCCACCGGTACCTTCCAACATACTGTGGCGACTGCTGGTGGGATGTCACAGACCATGTTGAGCCGTGTGCTCCGCGATGTTTTGGCGGCAATGTTGCTATTCCTGAACCGGTACATCTATTTCCCTAGACTGCGACGACTCACTGACGTGAAGAGTGACTTTTATGCCCTGGGGAGGATGCCGCATGTCATTGGCTCCATTGATGGGACACATGTGGCTTTGGTACCACCACAGGCCCAGGAGCAGGCCTACCGTAACCGCAAGCACTACCACTCGGTCAATGCACTGGTGGTGTGTCTTGCAGACATGACCATCACACACGTGTGTGCCCGTTTCCCTGGTTCAGCACACGATGCCTTTGTGATGAGGAGTAGTCGCATCCCCAGGATGATGGCACAGATGCAGAACCAGCGTGCCTGGCTTGTCGGTGTGTACTGACTTTGTGCCATTGTGTGTGATCTGATCTGTAGTATTCCGCCCACTTTTCCAAGTCAGCTAATGTGCACTTGTCTGTCCGTAGGTGACTCGGGATACCCCAACATGCCGTGGTTGCTGACACTCCTCAGGAACCCTGTGACACCAGCCCAGATGCGCTACAATGAGGCACATGGTCGGACCAGGAGAGTGATTGAGCGGACATTTGGTCTCCTGAAGAGCCGCTCCGCTGCCTCGACAAGACCGGAGGGTCCCTCCCATATGCCCCTGCGAAAGTGTGCAAGATTATCATCGTCTGCTGCATGCTCCACAACCTGGCAGTGCGGAAGGAGTTGCCTCTCATCCAGGATGACAATGACCAACATCCGCCACCTGTGGAGGATCCTGGCCTGGACCACGATGCCAGTGACGATGATGATGATGATGATGAGGGTGATGTCCGCACACAGCTCATCACCAACTTCTTTAGCTGAATGTGAGTATCCTGAGGTGTCATGTCAATGATGTGAGTTGGCATGATATGTGTAGGTGGTGCTCTGGTGCTGTTGGAGTGTGTCCATGGGCTACTTGACTGGATGTGTGTTGCGATGTGTGCTTACAGGTGGGCTGTACTCCCCAACAGTGTTGACATGCTAACTTGGTTCTGGGTGGGTATCTTGTAACATGTATTGTGCATGAGTTTTGCTGTTCTGTCCTGTACTCCATTGCTTTTGACTGTGTGTCATTTCTGTCCTTCACAGGGTACTTTCAGATTCGTTTGGTCAACTGTGTCCACCGACGACGTGAGTGCACTTCCAGGCTGGTAGCTGTTGTGTCCCTACAGGTGGATGTGCGCCACACCCATGGACTTCCTTCCGTCTACAGTTGTTGACTGTGTGCCCGCTGCCAGGTGGGATTACCTTGCATCTGTAGTGGTTACGACATGTTGCAACTGTGTAATAAACCTGTGCTTCACTTTGTGATGTGCGTTGTCTGTGGTCACACATTTGACTGCCATTTGCTTACTGCACCTATGGGCTACTTGACTACAACTGGGAATGGGTGTGGTGTCTGTGCATTGCACCGTCTTCCCTGGCAACATCAGTGTAGGCAATGAGTCAGATGGCCTAGGTGTGTATGTGTTGTGTAGCCCTGGTGGTGTGTCTCCCTCATATGTGTCACGTTGCCTTTACTCACATGCCTGTGTTGTACTTGCTGTTGCAGTTCGCATACACAGTGTAATTTTGCAGTTCATCATCCCCATAACAGCACCCACGTTGGAATCACAACAGAGGCAAGTATGGTGTATTAGTGTGTTTATTGTGATACATTTGTGTGAATAGTGCATAGGATGGGTAGTGCTGTACATAAATCTTGCAATCACAAGTTCCTAGGTGAATTGAAAGTCCTGGTAGACAGAATCCCCAGTATCGGGGCCACAGTTGTCTGACACATTGGTCCAACTTGTACTCCCCATGCAATGTGTGGGAGTAGTGTTGCCGTCAACAGGGTGAACAGTCTGTGCACAAAGGTGAACATCCAGAACAGGTTCAGGCTTCCTGGGAGTTGCGCTTGGCCATTGGCCTCTCACTTGCCCCTCTTCGGACGACCCCTCTTCTTGGGGGGCCCCTCAAGTACAGGCTGCTGCGGTGCAGGGGACTCTCCGCCAGAGTCATCCTCCCTCCCTGTGGCAGTTGCAGTTTGGGCAGCACCAGATGTTGTTGGCACACAGGGAGGTGTGGACTGGTTGCTGTTCATCTGGCGGAGGCATTGTAAAATGTCCCTGTGCACCGCCGTCATCTCATGCAGTGCATCCCACTTGGACTCCACGCGGGACATGTGTGAGTCCACGCGGGACATGTGTGACTCCACGTGGGACATGTGAGAGTCCAAGCGGGCATGATGGGCAGCCTGTTGCTGTTTCATGTCTCTGAGGAGCCCCACTACCTGGCTGAGGTCTCCGGTGCTGGACTGGTACGCATCAGCTATGCGTACCAGTTGTGGGTCAACATGCACACCAGCAACCTCTGCAAGCAGCGACCTCTGTCTCCCACCCCTCCCACCACCCCTGCTGACATGTGCAGTGCGTGCAGTGGCACGCACAGATGACCCTGGTCCACCTTGGGGGTTGGTGGTGGTGGTGGTGTCCATGGCCCCAGGTTGGTCCAGGGTCCCTGTGCTGGTGTTGCTCCTTGTTCTGTCCATGTCGGCAGGGATGGTATTTGTGTTGACAGTCGTTGGAGGGGTGGGTGCAGGGGGTGCAGCTGGTGGTCCTGCTGGTGCTGCAGCTGGTGGTCCTGCTGGTGCTGCATGTAGACTTGCACCGGATGTGCCAGGTTGGTCTTCTTCGTCCGAGGAGGGCAGAGGCTGTACGACACCAGTGAGCTCCACATCCTCTTGAGCCTGGGACTGGGACTCCTCAGCGTCTGCTGCTGTGTCCCCATCATCACCTGTTTTTGGGAGACACACACAATGTATGTTATGTTTCTGCAGGCATCAATGGTTGACACACATGACAGTTGTGACTGTGCCTCTGGGTGCGGGCCTGTACATTGCATTGTCCTAAGTCGTCACAGTCAGGGGTTGATATTGGTGTGGCACATTGTCCTGCATTATTTGGGCATTTCTATGTATTTGTTGGGGTGTGAACATGGTCTGCATTGGTTGTGTTTGGTTGACAGCCGGCCCTCCTTCCCACCCACCCAGCCAGTCAGTTATCCCACCATGGACTGTGCTTGCATTGCAGGGAGTGGAAGTTGTCTCTCAGGATGTCAGTCAGTGGTGTCCTGCTGTTTGTTGGTGCACAGTTGCCAGCAGGGCCTTGTGCTCCCCACAGCAGTAGCCAGTGTCAGCCATCTTGTGAGTCCTTCTCCACTCCCTGTGATGTGAGCATGGTTCAGGGTGGTGTTGATGGGACAGTTGTGGGGGTGACCAATATCAGTGACTGCCACTCCCATCATGCTATTGCCTCCACCCCACTTGCCAGCATTCCCATACTTACTTGCTTTTGTGGGGAGTTCAGTGTGTGTGGGTGTGAGGGCAATGGCAAGATGGCTGACAGTGGTGTCCTGCTGTTGGTTGGTGTGCAGTTCCCAGCAGGGCCTTGTGCTCCCACGACACAGCAACAGTGTCAGACATCTTTGATGGGCCTTTCCACTCTCTGTGGGATGTGCATGCGTGAGTGTGAGCTTGCTGGGCCATGTGGTGGGGGATGTAGAGCTGTGACTACGACTCCCATCATGCTATTGCCTCCACCCCCTTCCCAGCATGCCCATGCTTCCTTCCTTTTGACTCTGCTTCCCTGTGGGGTGGGCTGGCTGTGCTGACAGGATGGCTGGGAGTGTTGTCCTGGCAGTTGTTTGGCTAAAAGTCCCAAGAGTGTCCCTGTGCTTCACACAACATAACCCAGGGTGGTGGTTCTTTGTGGGATCTTGAGTTAGGATGTGAGGCATTGCATTCTACCAGGTGGGTTCTGTGGAGTTTGTGTTG
The DNA here is from genome assembly GCA_963921515.1 of Calotriton arnoldi. Classification (NCBI taxonomy): domain Eukaryota; kingdom Metazoa; phylum Chordata; class Amphibia; order Caudata; family Salamandridae; genus Calotriton; species Calotriton arnoldi. Next base: position 268,754 of record CAWUFW010006084.1, on the reverse strand, counting down.
AGGGGGTGTGAGGGGAGGTGCTTGTGACTATGGTCAGTGCTGCAAGTCCTCCTTCCCACCCAGCCAGCCAGATATCCCACCATGGAACGTGCTTGCATTGCAGGGAGTGGAAGTTGTCTCTCAGGATGTCAGTCAGTGGTGTCCTGCTGTTTGTTGGTGCACAGTTGCCAGCAGGGCCTTGTGCTCCCCACAGCAGTAGCCAGTGTCAGCCATCTTGTGTGTCCTTATCCACTCCCTGTGATGTGAGCCTGGTTCAGGGTGGTGTTGATGGGCCAGTTGTGAGGCTGAGCAATGTCTGTGACTACCACTCCCATCATGCTATTGCCTCCACCCCCCTTCCCAGCATGCCCATGCTTCCTTCCTTTTGACTCTGCTTCCCTGTGGGGTGGGCTGGCTGTGCTGACAGGATGGCTGGGAGTGTTGTCCTGGCAGTTGTTTGGCTAAAAGTCCCAAGAGTGTCCCTGTGCTTCACACAACATAACCCAGGGTGGTGGTTCTTTGTGGGATCTTGAGTTAGGATGGGAGGCATTGCATTCTCCCAGGTGGGTTCTGTGGAGTTTGTGTTGAGGGGGGGTGTGAGGGGAGTGCTTGTGGCTATGGTCAGTGCTGCAAGTCCTCCTTCCCACCCAGCCAGCCAGATATCCCACCATGGAACGTGCTTGCATTGCAGGGAGTGGAAGTTGTCTCTCAGGATGTCAGTCAGTGGTGTCCTGCTGTTTGTTGGTGCACAGCTGCCAGCAGGGCCTTGTGCTCCCCACAGCAGTAGCCAGTGTCAGCCATCTTGTGTGTCCTTATCCACTCCCTGTGATGTGAGCCTGGTTCAGGGTGGTGTTGATGGGCCAGTTGTGAGGCTGAGCAATGTCTGTGACTACCACTCCCATCATGCTATTGCCTCCACCCCCTTCCCAGCATGCCCATGCTTCCTTCCTTTTGACTCTGCTTCCCTGTGGGGTGGGCTGGCTGTGCTGACAGGATGGCTGGGAGTGTTGTCCTGGCAGTTGTTTGGCTAAAAGTCCCAAGAGTGTCCCTGTGCTTCACACAACATAACCCAGGGTGGTGGTTCTTTGTGGGATCTTGAGTTAGGATGGGAGGCATTGCATTCTCCCAGGTGGGTTCTGTGGAGTTTGTGTTGAGGGGGGTGTGAGGGGAGGTGCTTGTGACTATGGTCAGTGCTGCAAGTCCTCCTTCCCACCCAGCCAGCCAGATATCCCACCATGGAACGTGCTTGCATTGCAGGGAGTGGAAGTTGTCTCTCAGGATGTCAGTCAGTGGTGTCCTGCTGTTTGTTGGTGCACAGTTGCCAGCAGGGCCTTGTGCTCCCCACAGCAGTAGCCAGTGTCAGCCATCTTGTGTGTCCTTATCCACTCCCTGTGATGTGAGCCTGGTTCAGGGTGGTGTTGATGGGCCAGTTGTGAGGCTGAGCAATGTCTGTGACTACCACTCCCATCATGCTATTGCCTCCACCCCCTTCCCAGCATGCCCATGCTTCCTTCCTTTTGACTCTGCTTCCCTGTGGGGTGGGCTGGCTGTGCTGACAGGATGGCTGGGAGTGTTGTCCTGGCAGTTGTTTGGCTAAAAGTCCCAAGAGTGTCCCTGTGCTTCACACAACATAACCCAGGGTGGTGGTTCTTTGTGGGATCTTGAGTTAGGATGGGAGGTATTGCATTCTCCCAGGTGGGTTCTGTGGAGTTTGTGTTGAGGGGGTGTGAGGGGAGGTGCTTGTGACTATGGTCAGTGCTGCAAGTCCTCCTTCCCACCCAGCCAGCCAGATATCCCACCATGGAACGTGCTTGCATTGCAGGGAGTGGAAGTTGTCTCTCAGGATGTCAGTCAGTGGTGTCCTGCTGTTTGTTGGTGCACAGTTGCCAGCAGGGCCTTGTGCTCCCCACAGCAGTAGCCAGTGTCAGCCATCTTGTGAGTCCTTCTCCACTCCCTGTGATGTGCGCCTGGTTCATGGTGGTGTTGATGGGACAGTTGGGGGGGCAATATGTGTGACTGCGACTCCCATGATGCTATTGGCTACACTGACTTGGCCAGCATACACAGAATTCCTTCCTTTGAGTGTTCTTCACTGTGTGTTGGTGTTGTTGTGGTGGCTACATGTCTGGATGTGTTTGTTAGTTCTATTTGTGCCACTGCCTAGCTGTAGTTGTAGTTGTGTTTGTACATGTGATGGCACAGTTGGATGTGACTTTTTTGATGGCATGTGTTGTGTTTATCTGACTGACATACACATTTTGGGATGATTCTGTTCTGGTTGCTGTGTAATTGCTATGAGTGCATGGTTTGACTCTCCCCTTGACAGTGATGTGTGTGTGTTTTGTGGCAGAATATTGTGTACATTTGTTGTGTACTCACCAGGCTCTGGGATGTTCTCTAGTCCATATACGCTCACTGGCGGAAGGATGGCCCGCACCTTCTCCTCCCAGGGCCTGAGGTATATTGGCTTGGCAGGAGGGCCACTGCCGGTGTATTGGCTCAGGAGGTAGTCTTTCTTGAGCAGGTCCCGGACCCTCCTGCGCACGTCATACCACCTGTTCTGGATGTCGCTCTTTGTGCGCAGACATGGTGATTGTGCGTTCACCCTGTTGATGATCCTCTCCCACATCTTGGTTTTCTGGGAGATGGGGGTCTGTTGGACCAGTGTGCCAAACAGCTGTGGCTCTACCCTGAGGATCTCGTCTACCATGACTTCCAATTCACAATCTAGGAACTTGTGATTCTTCTTGGGGGGCATGGTGATGGGTGGTGATGGTGAGTGATGTGTGTGTTGGTGTGCAGGTGAGGGTGTGTGAGTGTGTGTTTTGCTGGGTGTATGTGAGGTAGGTATTTGTTGGTGTGCTGATGGTGTGTGGCTTGTGTGAGGGATGAGCTGTGGGTGTGTGGTTGCTGTCTCTTGGGTGCTGGCAGTGGAATGGCATTTGCAAAGGATCATGGTTGTGATTTGTGTCCTTTATATGGGTGGAGTTGTGGGTGTGTCTTTGTTCTCTGTCCCCACCCCCCAGTATTTATTGGCTTTGTAATTGCTTGTTTGGCCTTTTTTTGTGTGATTTTTCCTTTGTACTGTCTGTGCATGTTGGAAACGTTCTTGTGACCGAGTCGGACCCTGCATTTGTCTCGTACGGTGTTCTCCGTTTCGTTCACGCTGTGTTTGTGCAGTTTTGTATGCTGCGTACGCGTTGGTCGCGGTGTTTTGTGTTGCTTCGGCTCGGTTTTGTATGCGTGTCGGTCGTACGGCTTGTCCTCCGTCCGACTCGCTCGTGGTTTTCGCGCCTTGCATCGTACTTTGCGGTTTGGAGTTCGCGTGTACGTTTCGGTCGGATTTGTTCCGGGTGCGTGTCGGTCGGTTGGATTCGCGTGTTTTTCCGACCGGATTGCTGTTTTCCGTGCGGCTCGGTCGTTCGACTTGGGTTCGGTACGTGTCGGTCGGATTTTGCACGCCTTGCATCGTACTTGGCGTGTCGGGCGCCACAGGTACGTGTCGGTCGGTATAATTTCCGGCTCCGAGTCGGTCGGTGCTTTTTCCGGCCCGAATCGGAATCGACCCCACAGTCTTTTCCTTGTTTAGGCAGAGGAGCACTCAGTTGACATTGCAAGGTTACATCATGTTGGAATTCCAGCTCTGCTGATACGTGCACAGCAACATGAGTGTAATGTTTTCATTTGATGTGGTTGTCATGTTTTGTCCTTGGCAGCCTCATGGTTTCCTAGCAACCTCATGTTCCATTGCTGGAATCCAGACTGGGGATTCCAGCAGAGGAGCTGAGCTGTGGACCAGTGAGGTTGGCTGCTTGGGGTCATTATACCAATCTTAAATAAAACCTCTTAATATTGGAACTGTGCCCTGTCATCACAAAAACGAGGGATGTCCAACTCTACACCAGGACCAGTGAGGTTGGCTGCTGGGGGTCATTATACCAATCTTAAATAAAACCTCTTAATATTTGAACTGTGTCCTGTCATCACAAAAAATGGTGACGAGGATGGGATGTCTTTGAAGAGGACCATTACCCTGATGAGGTTTATTTTAAGAAGAAGAAGATTTGATGTCTCGCCAAATTGGGTCTCTCCTGAATCAATGTGGTGCACCTGCGACCCTCAGCCTTGACCAACGAAGTGCCAAGATCAGGCGTTTTTATAACCTTCAGCGTAGATTTGTGGTTTGGCTGTCGTGAAGGAATCCTACTCAGAAGTTTCCACCAGGTCAGAGTGTGTATGTTCAAATTGAAAGCGACGACATGGCTCCGATGAGTGCATGAAGAATCATTGTTAGAGCGAGACACCACCGGTTAGATTTCAAATGGATACAACTCACCGTCTGGCCCACCATCCAGCTGCATAGCAACCCTGCAAGGTACGCAAAGGGGTGCATGAGCATCGGAAGAGGAGACACGCCGGTGAAGTTCATCATACCGGTGACAGCAGGAAGCTCCTACGTTCTGTGGCTGCTGACCTGTAAGATGTTCCGGTGTTACGTGATTCCTACCTGCGTGTGGTTCCCTAGTTGCCTAGCGAAGTGACGACGCCATGCGTGCTGCCATTTTGAATAGGCGCAGTTCTGTAGGATTGCGCTGATCCTGGGTGGTGATCATCCGTTGGTGCGCAGTGCACAGAAGGATTAGTGCGGGATTTAGCTCCGGCTATACCAACGGAGGGGAGCATGCTGAGAGTACATCTTTGAGCGCATCACCAAAGCACCTAATAGGTTGACAAGCGCAGCCATCAGTGGTGAGACATCGGTGACGGGCACACCGCTTGTCGCATTGGTAACTGGTATCATTTTAAACTTGTACCGACAATTGTATGCTCTCAGTTGTGTTCTGGTGACAGGTGCAAAGGCTGTATATGTATACAAAATAAGCTGCACCTAGAACTTGTGCCTACTATTGTAGATTCTCTATCAGTTATTCCAGTGACAGGCACACCTTTGTCTGTCATTGCTCTGGCGGTACTGTGCTGATAACGAAGGTCATTGAGGTATTGTGTGAATATATTCCATTTGGAGTATACCTTGGATTGAGTGGTGCAATGACATCGCAGTCCATTCCTCCTCCTCCTACCTTTCTGCAAGAACCAGGTCCGACCTGCATGGAGTGGGAGGACTGGAAGGAGTCTTTTACCTAGAGGCCATAGGTGGAGATGTATATGTAGCTAAGAGGAAAATTGGCAATCCTCAAACACAGCCTAGGGGTGGAAAGCAGAAAGGTGCTGAATACGTTACCTAAACAACTCTTGGGGAGAGGAGATGCTGATGCAGGGTCAGATGAGGAAGAAGAAGATACACATAATTGTGCAATTGCAGCATTAGCAGAGAATTATGGTGAAAATTGAGTATAGTGGTAGAAAGACACACATTTTTTTCTCGTGCCCAAGTTCAAGGAGAAAAAATTGAGCAATATGTGGCAGCATTAAGGAGATTAGCAGTTACATGCAAATTTAAAGATATAAGGGATGAAATAATCATAGATCAGCTAATAAATTGAACCAACAACTTAAAGATACAAGAAAAGTAGTTAGATTTAAAAGATCCCACGCTAAACAAATCTATCGAAGTAGCCAGATGCATTGAAAACATCTCAGTATGTAAGGGAATTAGCTGGTCCAACATATAAGAATGATCCAGATGTGCACAAAGTATGTGTAGTGAATAACAGTAAGAGAAATGTACGTGTAGTAGGGGAACAGAACAAGAACACTAACAAGAAACAGGAAAGTGGCTATAAGAGGTTATGTTTCAGGTGTGGGAGCAATAGACATACAGCTGAGGCCAGCCATTGTCCCGCTGCCAAGAGTCGATGTTTCATATGTAAAAAACTAGGCCATTTTTCGAGAGTATGCAAGATGGATGAGTTTTCCAGAGTAAAACAATCAGTAAATGTGGTCAAAAATCCTGAAATGTCAATCTCAGAAGATGAAATGAATTTAGAGGGTGAAGCAGATGTGGAAGTACTTGTTGTTAGTGATACTGATGCTCAATGTAAGAAGTCAGTAATGTATCTAGTCCTCCCACGTGCATGGTATGTATCCATGACAGAGATGTGCATATGTGGGCAGATTCATGTTCGCCTTTTACGCTAATTGACAAACATAATTGGGAAGGTTTAGGTGCTAAAAAATGGAACCCTACTGATGTAGAACCAGAGGGTTATTGCGGCAAGAAGTTGCCTATTTTGGGATTTTTTAATGCCAATGTGGAATTCCAAAACAGAAAAGCACAAGCCAAAAAATATGTGGTTGAGAAAGGAAGATCTTTATTAGTTTGGAGAGAACAAAAAGCCTTAGGAATCATTCTAAACCCTAATCATCCTTTGCAAGTATTGTTAACAGAATCTCAAGAAGGTAATGAATGGATTGAAAGGTTCCCAAATCTTTTTAAGAAGAAATTAGGATGTTTTAAAAATTTTTAACATCGCATTGTTCTTAAGAAAGATGTCAAACCCAAAGTGTACAAAGTACGAAATGTTCCAATGGCACTAAGAAGTCACTTTAAGGAAGAGTTGCAAAGGTTGTGTAGGGAGGGTGTGATTGAGCCAATAGAGGCTACTGAATGGTTAAGTCCCATCGTGATCGCACGCAAACCCCATGGAAACATCCGCATGTGTGTGGACCTGAGAGATTTGAATGAGTGCATTTGGGTAGATGGACATCCCTTGCCCCGTATAAACAAAATGCTGACTAGTGTGGCTGGAGGAAAGTGTTTTACCACGTTGGATTTGTCCAGCGCTTATCACCAGGTGCTGTTACAACCGGAGTCAAGACATTTGACATCCTTCATTACACCAGAAGGAGCGTTCCAATTTATTCGCATGCCCTTTGGTCTGGCTTCTACGTCAGCTGTGTTTCAGAGGGTAATGCAAGGTGGTCTGAAGGATTTGTCTAATGTGTTGGTTTTTAAAGACGATGTATTGATTTGGGAAAGGAACAAAAATCACCATGACAAACTCCTGAGGGAGGTACTAGCAAAGTTGGAGGAAGCTGGGCTCACTATCAGTCTGCAAAAGTGTAAATTTTGTAGACCGGAAGTAGAGTATTTGGGACACCTGTTATCATGTGATGGGATTAGACCCACATTAAATCTGGTGGAGGATTTAGAAAAAGCTCCTCCCCGTGTGACAAAGATCAGCTGAGATCATTTCTTGGTCTAGCTGAGTATTATGCCAAATTTGTGCATCATTTTTCTGAGCGAGTGCACCATCTGCGAGAATTGGTGAAGAAAGGGATAGTATTTTAGTGGTCAGAAGAATGTCAACAAGCTTTTGAAGCTGTGAAAAAGGCGATAGTGGATGCTACAGTTTTGAGACCTTTTGATCCTAGGGACAGAAGCATTGTAGTAACAGATGCCAGTGGTTATGGTCTGTGAGCTGTACTGATGCAGGAGCAAGAGGGTAAAGAAAGGGTTGTCGCTTTTGCATCGTGCACTCTTGAGGGAGCTTAAAGCACCTACTCTACAGTGGAAAAGGAAGCTTTGGCATGTTGGTAGGGAGTGCAGCACTTTCGTGTTTTCGTGTGGGGCATGCATTTTGAACTACATACTAATCACAGGCCGTTGATTGATATATATTCCACTGCGGGAGCGGGCAGAGCTACTCCACACATAGCGAAGTGGTTGTATTGATTACAAGAATTTTCATTCACATTGAAATATGTGCCAAGGATAAGAAACGTGAATGCGGATTGTTTGTCTCGACTACCAGTTGAGGAAGCAGGGCAGTTCGTCAAAGCAGAAGGGGAGTGGGTGGTAGCCAATATGACAGATGTGTGTCAAGCTATAAGTGAAATAGAATGGAAAGAGGCTATTTTGGCTGATGCTGTTTTAGTGACAGTGATGGGAATATTATCTGTAGTTGGTGGTTGGAAACAGGAAGATGAGGTATTGGGATACAAGGATGTGTGAAAGGAGTTGTCTGGTGGATGGTATTATGAGGAGATGTGATACGTTAGTGGTCCCAGTTGGTTTGAGGGTTAGACTGATGGAGTTATTGCATGAAGGGCGTGGTGGCATGTCAGCAATGAAAATGAAAGCCAGAGTGGATTTTTGGTGGCCAGGAATGTACAGACAGATTGAAAGGTTTGTAAGTGAATGTGTGGCTTGCACATGCAGTGATAAGTCACATGTGTTAAAAGAGACAGCTATTAATCCTGTACAGTTGCCAGAGCAAGCATGGGAAAGAGTAGCCATAGATATATGCGGTCCTTTTGAAGGTTTGGGTGTGAGTGAAAAATATGCTTTGGTGATGATGGATTATTACTCCAAGTGGCCAGGGGTGGCTTTCGTCAGGGAAGTCAAGTCTGGCAATGTGAGTGTTTTTTGTGAAGAAATTTTCCACAGGGAAGGATGTCCTGCATAAATGTTGACCGACAATGGTCCTCAGTTTGTCTCAGAGGAGTTTTGTGAATTTCTTAATAGGTGGGGCATCAAGCATAGCAGAATGCCGGTTTATCACCCTAGGGGCAATGGTTTGATCGAGCACTTCAACCGTGTCCTGGGGAAGAATATCCAATTGGCTGTGTCGAGGAATGAATGTTGGGGAAGTCAGGTAAAGAAAATGTTGTGGAGCTACAGAACAACACTGCATTCTGCAACTGGGGAGACTCCTTTTTGTTTGTTAAAAGGAAGGGTTCCTTGCAAGGTAGCTGTACAGGCATGGATGGCAAGGAGTGGCAGAAAGAAAATTGATGAAAGTAAGATGCGAGAAAAGGTGGGATAATACCAGAAGGTTTATGAACAAAGACATAATTATAAGATTGTGAAAAAAACTGAACATTTGAAGAAGGGATGTTTGTGAGAGTGAGTTCAGGCACTGCAGCAAAGAAAGGGGGTTCTAAATTATCTGAACCTAAGAAAGTAGAGAAAGTAATTGGTGATTTACTTAAGTTGTCTGATGGTAGGTGGTGGAATGCAAGATGAAAAGCAAAGTGCATTGAGGTGGAAATACGTGAGTGGATGAAACTAGGATCGTGTGTAGTTGCAAAAGGAAATGAGGTACAAGATGATGCGTGTGGGAGGGATCATAGCAAACGTATGAAGATAATACCAAAGAGTCTGGATGATTACATTTGTACATAAGTGCTAAGGTGACATATGTAAATCTGTATGCAGTGTTATGTTTAAAGGAAAAGTTTAGTTTTGTAAAGGAAGGAGGATATATTGTGTTTTCATTTAATGTGGTTGTCATGTATTGTCCTCGGCAGCCATAATGGTTTCCTAGCAACCTCATATTCCATTGCTGGAATCCAGACAGGGGATTCCAGCAGAGGAGCTGAGCTGTGGACCAGTGAGGTTGGCTGCTTGGGGTCATTATACCAATCTTAAATAAAACCTCTTAATATTGGAACTGTGCCCTGTCATCACAAAAACGAGGGATGTCCAACTCTACACCAGGACGGATATTCTTGATGATACTTAACTACAGGTAACAGGGAGTTAGATCACCTGGGCAGAGATTTGGCAGATCACACCTCCTAGGCAAGATTAGGTTTGGGAGCGCTAGGTAGGAGTACACCTATACACCGCAATTATATGCCTGCGTATATTCACTGTCTTAGCACAATGGTTGAATGGTTCATTCTTTTCCCTGTTCTCCTAATTTTAATCACGCTAATCTGTTTCATTTCACTCATTATCGCAGCACACATATTTAACAAAAGAATCACTACGCTTCAATAAATATTGAAAAGCCTTGCTAAGTATTTCTTGTGCATTTCTTTGGGTATGTATGGGAGTCCAAGCAAAAAGGTTTTAGATCTATTACCATGATTTCCCGTTCTAAGGTGCACATACATTTGTTGCCCTGCAAGGATATGGGTCCAGATGGTGCACTGTGGCTAGCAGGGACATAGGACAACATATCCTTAGGATGTGCATGGAATCAGCCTGGCATAATCCAGAAGTTTATGTTGTCCAACAAACGCACAGTTTTATCAAGGGTGGTACAAGCCGTACCACATGGCATCACCAATGTTAGAGTTTGGGGTCATATTTAATGGATAGCATGAGTACTTTTCTTTTGTATAACCAAAGGCCCCTACTCACCTCTGAACAGGAGACATCCTTGATGTTAGGGAAAAATCCTTCTCATCTGAGTAGGGTAACCCTATGTATTGGCTATAGGTTGTTCAAGTTTAAACAGGGGTAGCAGGCACAGCCCTCGCACTCCTCAAGTCCTTCCTGTCAAATCGGGAACAATTTCTTGAAGTGGAGGGTCTCAAGTCACACTGCTTCAGGCTCCTATGCGGGGTGCCACAGAGTTTGTCGGTTTGTCCCTGAGCCCAACCCTGTTTAATGTGTATGTTACACCTCTGGCCAGATTGATTAAATCCCACAGCTTTGAGCTGGTGTCATACGCAGATGATACTCAGATAATTTTCTCTATCTTGAGTAAAACTCACGACACGGCCTACAACTTCAATGAGTGCATGAGACATGCGAGCAGTTGGATGGCGGAGAACTGCCTCAAATTAAACTCAAACAAAACCGAAGTCCTACTTTTTGGCAGAGATACATCCTTCTGGTCCACAAAATGGTGGCCGGCGGAGCTGGGCACTCTTCCCATTCCAGCTACCAAGGCCAAAAACCTTGGGGTCATTTTTGAGACTACTCTGTCTTTCTCCCATCATGTGAAGAGGCTCACCTCATCCACCTTCTTCACTCTGAAAATTCTGAGGAAAATCTTTCCGTTTATACCACCAGAACTACAGAAAACAGTGGTGGCAGCGCTGGTCCTGTCTCAGCTTGATTATTGTAATGGGCTTCTGGTTGGGGTAAACAAGGCATTACTGGTGAAACTGCATGTTCTTCAAAACTCTGCAGCTCGGTTGCTCTTTGGCATATCCAAATACTCATCAGCCAAACATGCCCTTAACACTCTTCACTGGTTACCTATGGAAAAGCAAATCTAGTTTAAAGCACTGTGCATCGCCTTTAAAGCGCTACATAATCTAAGCCCCGTCTATCTGACGGATCGCTTCCAATGGTATATTTCATCTCGTACCCTTCGGTCCGCTTCTCTGAAGCTTGTGAAAGTACCGAACTTCCGACTCCAGAGATGGGGCGGCAAAAGCTTTATAAGCATCACAACTAGATTATGGAACAAGCTACCAATAAAGCTTAAAAACTCACCTGATCTGCTCTCCTTCAGAAAAGGCCTTAAAACTTGGCTTTATTCTTTATAGCCTCACACTCAGTCCTAGAGCCTCAGTCAAACCATTGGTTTGTTCATGTGTTTAGTTGCCAAGCATCTAGACGCCTTAGGGTAGTAGTTGCGCTATATAAATATATAAATAAATAAATAAACCTTTCAAAGGATCTCCCTAAACGAGTACTCTCTCTGAATCTACATATCCAAAATGTCTGGCACTGACAACACGGTTATCAACATACTAGGTAACGGGAGACATGTGGTTACACAACTGTTGTTGCAATGTGGCCTGCACCAGATAGTGTGGAGGCTCAAAAAGCATTTAGGACAGAGGTATTCTATTCAACTACAAGACTGGTTCACACATACACCGAAGATACAGTACCTAACAACTACAAAGCTTATGAAGCTCTGGAAATACCATTTACCTACCAAGAACATCAAAATTGGTTTGAAGACTAGGTCCCCTTAGCAATGAGGGAACAACATGGCCAGTTTCAGCCGGTTACACACCATATCCAGATTTAGATCATCTAGACGCACCAGAGCTGCATGCATTGTATACAGATCTGGTTAAAACATATAGATGTTTAACACAGTTTATCATATGAACAATGACAATAACTCCAGTGAGGGCTGCTCACGCTGCACAACCACAATTGGCTACACCAGGCATTAGTCCACAGGCTATCAATGCCGGTATGGGTAAGATTCCCACCAGATGGGAGGAAATTTCATTCTGTATTGCAAGATAAATCAGCTTAAACCAGTTTTCCCCCATATAGGACCCCAGACAAAACACAGAATTCTTATATTCTGCTAGCCAATGGGGATGGCTCCCCCGGTGGACGTCTGCACTACATGGGGTACAATCTTCGCTGTGGTATATACCAGAACTCACAGCACACCCTCATTAGCTGTCTTGCCAGACATGCTTAATCAGATTCTAAATGAATACGGGACTTGGAGTTGAAACTGATGGGCAATTTTGCAAGATACAAAAATTATTTATTAAAGAAACTTATGTAAGAGTGGGTAGAAATAATTTGGAAGACAGACCTAGTAAACTCAAATTAAGAGGAATTCTGAAAAGGATAACTCTACGCAAGCTCCTGACAAAGAAGAAGTGTGGTAATAAGAAACATAAAGAAAAGACTAAGTCACTGGGTGGATCTCTTCAACAGGAGGCCACTGAAAAACACTATAATCCGCATAACTGTTATAATTTAAAGCAACTGACTGGCATCAGGACATTGATATACGTTCATCTCTTTTCTTTCAGCAGAAATCCAAGAAACAATCGGAGAGAGGTGCATGGTCAGAGCACAGATCAGAAGAGTACATGAAACCGAGGAAGGACTCACAACACTAGTCTGACTACATAATAAAGAAAGAAGACAAACTGTGAGAGGCTGGCTTAGTATATGGTGCACAATTATGTAAGTGAGCCACCCTGCACTAATCAAGACAATCCTTATGGTGATTTAAGAGGTCTTAGACAACATTAGAAAGCTCTCTAAGTGGAAGCTCTGGAGAGCAGACTTCAGGCTTAGTCCAGAAGGAGTGTAAAGCAGCTTATTTTACTAGAATACAATCCTATAGTATAGATTAAGTGAAAAAGAGCCACACAAAGTATTTATAATAATATGTATTTATTATAATATACTCTCTAACACGTTTAGATATCTCCTACCTGGTGATAATCACAATGCACACAATACTTTGCAAAGAAACACAGTAAATAGCATAGAATACACAGTGAACTCCAGGGGGGGACCAAAACATATACTAAGAAAGTGGTATAAGAACCACGATTTGGGTCAAGACAGTATCAAGAGGACATAGACATGCTGGAAACCCAAGGAACCACCCAAGGTGAGTAGATAGGGACCCGGCGGTGAGTGTGTGCAGTGTGGGAACACGACTGCGTGCTCCGTACAACTCTATGGATAAGCCGCAGTTGGATTTTTAAAGATTAAGGACCCTTCCCAGTGGACCCTGAAGAAACCCCGTGGAAGACAGAAGGTTGGAGAGCCACCCTACCTGTGGATACACTAGTACCCATGTTACCTACACCAGGGAAGCCGGGTGCATAGGTGTGAAGTGGTGTCGGAAACCGCTGTCGAACCCAATGGAGGACTTCAGGAAAGTGCCGCTGCTGAAGAAGGAGAAAGTGTACGGTGGAATCCGAAGGTGGATTCGAGATGAGAGGTACCTGCAAGCAGAGGGGACAGAGTCTATGTCACTCATTGGTGACCAGGAGACTTGGATGACGAATGCCCTCCCTTGTCGCGTGTTGCAGGATGGATGACGATGACCTTGACTCTGTAGCTGTGAGGACCAGGCAATGCTGAGGAAGACCAGGAGCTGTGCATGAGCTGTCCCATGTCGGATGTCGAGTGCTGAGGGGTCGGTGTCCGGTGTCCGGCGGGAGTACCAACAAGCCTTGACAAATGCAACCAACACAGAAGTCGAAGAAGATGCAATGTCAGGACCAGCAAGGTCCAGGGGACTCACCAAAAGCAGGGGAGTCAGGGCAGACCCCGAGCAATCAGGGAAGCCCAAAAGAAACAAAGGTGAACCTCGATTGGACCCACAGGCCGGAGGCACTGGAGTCGCGAGAGGACCTCAAGCAGCTCACCAAAAGATGCAGGCCACAATGAACACGATGCGGTGTGGCTGAAGATTCTGGTCTTTGGAGGTACTCGAGGTTGGGGATACTTGGAGCCTGAAGATCTTCTTGGAAGGAAGCCAATAAGCCTTTGCAACTGCAAGTTGACGCGGTGCACATGGGTTCAGTTATTGCAACCCCCCACAAGGGATACTGGCCTCAAACTTGGTTAGAGGGCAGTGCAGGCCTCGGGAGCTGTGGAAAACCACCATCTGTGTTGCAGAACCTTACAGAGTCCGGAGCAGCTCAGGATCAGCAGACCGGTTGACTTAGTTGTGGTACCTGCAAATGCAGGGAAGAGACTCCTTCACTCCAAGGGAGATTCCTTCAGGTGCCTTTGATGCTCACAAGCCTTGGAGGGTTCCTGTATGGTGCACAGGCACAGACGATGCAGCAGACTGGAAGGGAGATGGAGTCGAGACCAAACGAAGTCCTGCGAAGTCCAGAGTGCCCAGACGGTAGAAGAAGTAGTGTCTGATATGAAACTTGTCCCACGACGAATCTAGGGAGCCACCCACAGGTAAGCCTTTAAGTACCCTTAGGAAAGGGTTGGGACGAATCAAGGGACCCTCCCAGGGGACGGTCTGGACAGGAGGGAGGTTACTCTCATGTCCTTTGTCCAGTTTCACGCCAGATTGGGAGCCAGCAGCTCCCAGAGCTGGTTTGAACTGGACTATGCATGGGGACACCAAATGTGCCCCTCATGCAGACTGAGTGGTGCTGGCAAGCGCACCCACCCTGCCCCAATACACTAAATCCTGTCTGGGAGGTGGTCACACCTCCCTGAGACAGGATGCCTATTGTTCTGCCTTACCCTACTAGAGCTTGGCTCAGCAGCAGGAGGGCAGAATTGTGTCTCTGGTTGGCAGCAACCATTTTGTGCTGTCCGGGTCAAGAAGGCTGGTACTGGGAGCACTGAGAGCCTAACGGAGATGGTCATCGTGTAAGTACGCTGTGCCCCTCTATATAGTAAATGTCTGCTACACTTACAACTCGGGAAAATGGACTCCATAGCCTGTAGGGGTGTCCTGCTCATGCAAGGGCACCCTCACAGTTAGAACCAAGCACCCTGCCTTCAGGATTGATAAGGCCTGCTATAGGGGTGACTTATAGGTTTTAAGTGCAGTGACCCCAGATATAGGAAACCTATATCTGTAGTAAGTGGTGCTCGCACCAGCTTACACAGGCTGCAATGGCAGGCCGGTAGTTCCATTTTGAATGGTTTCCCATGGGTGGCATAATGCATGCTTCTGCCCATGGGGGACCTCTGGGGTACCTATGCCCTGGGTACCTTAGTACCATATACTAGAGACCGATAAGGGTACCTCAGTATCCAATCTGGGATGTACCTAAGTACTGAACATACCAATTTAAGGGAGAAAGCAGATAGATTGGGGTCCTGATTAGCAGGATCCCAGTCAGACTAGTCAGTAACAGCTTAGCACCAGGCAAAATGTGAAGGTAACCATAAAGGCAGATCCTACTTTCCTACAGGAGTAATGATATGTGTCATGCCGGTATATTGTGATAGTCAAGAGAGGTGAACTGCTGCAGGAATCCTGACAGTCGCCCCTCCCAAAGGAAGTCTTACAGGTCGTGGTTTGGTGGGGTGTAGGGCATGAAATCGCCTCACCAGACGGGAGCCATGAACCGAGGAGGCTGGTTCCCAGGAACACTCTGAAGGGTCAAAACCCTTGCAATCTATAAGGTAATATAGTTTTTCCTGAGATCGTTTAGAGTCCAGGATATGGTGAACTTTTTACTCTTGTTGGCCATTAATTAGAATGGGTGGGGGTGGGGGTATCTTTTCATGTGGCGGTGGTATGGCTTGATCAGTGAAACATGAAACACTGGGTGGATCGTGTATTCAGGGAGAAGCCGTAGCTTGGCGATGACTGGATTAATTATCTTGATCATTTCATAAGGAGCTATAAACTTTGGTTGTAGTTTCCTTGGGTCTTCTAATTGTAGGTGTTGTATTGATAACCATACCCTGTCTCCTTCCTTGTATATAGGTGCTGGAATTCTGTGCTTGTCAGCTTGTGCCTTCATGACCAATTTGGCTTTTGCTGAACTTGTCCTAGCAGGCTAATGGTGTGCCACGGAACTGGGGGTCTAGGCAGAAGCTGTAATAAGCTTGCAGGTGTTCTAGTTTCATGCACAAGTTGGGCACCCAGATATGTATTCTTGTATATCCTTCCGCATGTTGTACCACCAGAAGGTTTTTTGACAATTCCTTAGGGATTTCTTTGTACCTGGGTGCCCTGCTAATGGTGAGTCTTGATTCCATTGAATTACCTGATGTCTTAATTCTATAGTAGGGATATACTGTTTCCGAGCATGAAGGAACAGGTTGTCTCTGATAGTATGGTAGGTGTGTTGATACATTTTTCGGCTGTTAGTTTTTTATATTCTTCATGTAAGGCCGCCATAGAGGTGTCACCCTCACTAACTGCGACTATCTTTTCTGGTGGAATAATAGTAGGGGAGACTGATGTGAAATGGGAAGAGTGAGCATACCCCCGTCTAGAAAGAACATCAGACCGTAACTGCTTGGTCCTTGGGTGATAGGTGATGATGAAATCGAACCCACAAAAGAAATGTAGCCATCACATTTGACAGGGGTGAGAGCCCTAACCGAGCTAAATAATTGTACATTTTTATGATCTGAGAATATTGTGACTGTACGTTTAGCCCCCTGCCTGAACCACTATACTTATTGTTGATATAATGTCATTGCTAGATGATGTTGCCATGCAGATGTTAATGTTCTCATTATGTCAAAACTTAATAAAAAATTATTTAAAAAAAAAAAAACGTTTAGCCCCCTGTAGGTAATGCCTCCATTCGGTGAACACCAGTTTGATGGACAGAAGTTCTCTTTCAGCCACCATATAGTTTTTCTCTGCTGGTAGATGTCTTTGGGAATAAAATGCTATGGGATGCATGTGGCCAGTTCATGGGTTCTTTTGAGAGAAAATTCCTCCTACGACTACCCGCGAAGCATTGGCTTCGACGTAATAGGGCTGGGCTAGATTAGGATGCTAAAGAATGTGTGCAGTGGTGAATTTATTTTTTAGCAGTTGCAACCCATGATTGACTTCTGGAGACCATGCGTATGATTGCCCTTTTTGTGGCAGCTGTGTTATGGGCGCCACTATCTCTGAAAAATGCGTGATGAAACAATGATAAAAATTGAAGAAGCCAAGTATCTGTTGAATTTCCTTGACATTTTTTGGAGTTGGCCAATTGGAAATGGCTTTTACCTTTTGGGATCCATAGTGATACCTGTTGGAGAAAAGTGATACCCCAGAAACTCTACTAACCGTACATGGAAAGAACATTTGTCTAATTTATCAAAGAAAGCGTTTTCCTAAGGCACTGCAAGATGGTGCGTACATTCTGTACATGTTCTTGATCTGAGTTTGAGTAAATCAGAATGTTGTTACTGTTCCTAGTTGCGTGACTTTGCTTTTACTTTTCTGCTCTGCAATGGATGTCCCATTAAGAGGCCAAATTGAACTAGCACTTCCACACGTGCTCCTGGGTTGTGAACGCATGATACAGTGTTTTGGCTCACCCTTGCTTCAGCAACTAAATGAACACTGGTGTGGCTACATTGTGAGCAGCCTGTATTCTGCTGTCTTCTGTGTACTTTTATGTGTGCACTGGATTTATGCCTACGAACGCAACTGGTGCAGTCTTTGGACATTGACCTACTGACAAGCCTGTTAATTGCCCACTTGTACTGTTGTCTTTTGCGCTTGCCATTGTTTCTAAATGCATTTTACAAGCCCTCCTGCGATGATTCTGCTCCCAGTTATCTGGATCTTGGCTCAGCTTCTGTGGATCTTGCAATGGCTACTCCTCCTTTGGCGGCAGCTGATGTGGATGGATGGGAACATGTATGCTCCATGGATCTGATTCAATGGGTGCCTATGGGAGCATCATCTGCGGTGGCTCGGAACAGCAATATTTCATCTACTTCCTCGTCCACCTTTAGGTTTTAGTAGGATTCCTTTTATGTTAATTGACCCTTACATTTTAGCTTTTGTCTAATGATAGCATTAACTGACTTTCGTCCAAGGAGTGGGTGACACATGGTCAGGATAGGCCTGGTAAGAAACGCTGCCATTTCACACATTCACGTTTCTTAAGTTGCTTTCTCTTTTACACACGGTGAATTTTGACTTACATTCGCATTCGTGGCCATGCACAATAACATTCTCTGCATTCTTACATTTCCACTTCGTAGGCACACTATCACGATGCCTGGAAAATTTGGTGCAAAAGTTATTGTCCGAAAGGTGCTGTCACTATCCAACTAGCATAAACAATTACGTCCTGACAGGGGTTGCGACATGGCTACTTAGGTTATATTGTGGCCCAAATACATACTCACTTCCTTGTTTAGGTAGAAGAGCACTCAGCTGACACTGCAATGTTATTTCATGTCGGAATTCCAGCTTAGCTGATTCCTGTGTACCAACATGAGAGATGTCCAGCTCTAAACCAAGACGGACAGCCTGATGACACTTACTCACAGGTAACAGGGAGTTAGACCACCTGGGCAGGGGTTTGGCAGATCACACCCCCTAGGCATGATTAGGGTAGGGAGCTATCAGTAGGAGTACAACTAAACACATTATTATATGCCTGAATACATACACTATCTTAGCACAATGGTGGAAATGTTCATCCTTTTCACTGTTCTTGTCATTCTAATCACGCTAATCTTTTTCATTTTACTCATTATCGCAGCATCACATATTTTACACAAGAAACACCATGCTTCAATAAATATTGAAAAGCCTTGCTGAGTATTTCTTGTGTATTCCTTTGGGTATGCATGGGAGTCTAAACAAAAATGTTCTAGATATGTTACCACAGTTTCCTTGGGAGATGAGGGTTGTCATGTTCTAAGGTTGCACATACATTTGTTGCCCTACGAGGATAGGGGTCAAGATGGTGCACTGTAGCTAGCAGGGACTTAGGCCAACATATCTTGAGGGTGTGCATGGAATCAGTCTGGCACAATCCCGACATTTATGTTATCCAACAAACGCACAGTTTTACTGAGGGAGGTACAAGCCTTACGACCCTCCCCATTATTCCTGGAACTGACACTGCCCAGCCTTAAGGGTCCTAATCATTTCTGCTTTCCTAATTCTATTAGCAACAAGTATTATCTGGCCCTACACTGTACCCTAGGTTCACCTACTGTGAGGTTAGCAGGTTAGCTGGATCAAGCTCTGTAGTATCCCTAGATGTGGGTCACTAACAAACCTTTTGCAAACAGAGGTAGAACAATTTAGAAACCAGAATGAAAAATGAATTAAAAACAGTTTACCCCAAATTTCAAAAACAAAAAAAACCTATTTTTGTTTTAAGTCAATGTACTGAATGTTTAAAGATCTTTATTTAATTACTGTATGGTGTGGTCGAAAACAAGTACTGAATTCCACCACTGCGCACCAAATGTTGGTATTTGGTTTATTGGTAGGTGTAGGTAGGAACCTACCACTAGTAATAATACCACACTCACAATCTACGGCCCAGTCTAGGTCTCAAGAAATAATCTGTTGCTCAACCATTGGTAGCTGGCTGTGAGCTGGCAGGCTTAACTTAGGAGACAGGTGTGTAAAGCATTTAAAAACACCAATACATTAAATAAGTAAGAACACAACACATAATACAAATCCAAGACCAATTTATAAACATAGGAAATATTTTTATGTTTAAAATGACACCAATATGACAAACCTTCAATGTAGGGAACCAGAGATATGGATTTTTAAAGATTAAATACTTTAACGTGCCTAAAAACAAAAATCGCCAACTTGGGAAATATGGTTGCACCTGACTTGGACAAAGTCAAGGTTTGAGGCCTATCCCGATGGAGAACAGGTTGGATACACGGAGCGGTAGGACCCGGTCAAGTTTTTACCTTTGGGCTTAGCAATTTTTCATGAGCTTTTTCTCTCGACTAGGAGAGAGCCACCTCGTCAGGCTGGGTTTTGAGTCACCAACGGCAGCTTGGTTCAGCACGAGGCCTCAGGGAAATCTTGGACATCTTGAATTACAGAGCTTTCAGCGGGAAGAACCTGAAATCAATGCCAGGTCATGGTTCGACGACGCAGCTTGACTCTTGGCGACGGGTCAGTCAACTTATGGAGCTTTTTTCCCTAAAATTCTCCAATAGTTTTCAAACTTCTGGATCTTCTTCCAGAAGGTCCTCCTGGGGTTCCAAAGTGTCCACAACATGAATCCAAGGTTCCAGAAGCTCTGCGGTGATCCTTGGCATGTTGGGACTATGTCTCCCACAATGCACAAGACCAAATCCTTCAAAGTCCAACTGAAGGTGGTCAGCTGGTTTCTTCTTGCTCGAGAAGATGCAGGTGGGGCTCTTTTAACCTGCTGCTTTCATGCAGTCCACTCCTTCTCTTTTCAAAGGAGGGAAAAGTCCTTAGGGCTGCAGTTCCTAAGTGTGCAGCAGATGCAGTCATTCAGAGTGCAATCCTCTTGGTGCAGGCCAGGATTCCAGCAGTGCTGTGCTTCTTCTTCTTGTAGTTTCCGGCAGGGATCTGAGCTGCTGGGTAGATCTCTCATGTTTATCCAGTGTTCTTGGGTGACAGACATGGGGCACCTTTGACCACTGGGGTGCAGAGTGCCACACTCAAGTATGACAACTTCATCCAACATGTGGCATATTCTTGTCCCAGAAAGCACTATTCGTTAAAATCAAACATGGAGACACTCTCTCCTGGAGGTTAAGATCTGGCTAAGCCAACCTGCTGGTGTGGCTAACTTTCCATAACACTCCCCTTCCAGCCCCTCTGCTAATTAAACTACTCGGGCTCCTGTCTGCTTGGGGGTGCAGTATGTGGGAATGTGTCCTAACTATCATTCTCTCTTTGAAAACCAGTTTTGCTACTTCACCACCATTCTGCCTTTTGTTCTGCAGCTGTTGATCACCAGATGCCCTTTGTCTCTAAGCAGGCTATGTCACACCTCATCAGAGCAGTTTGGCTCAGCCTGTCATAGGCTGGTCAATCAGGAGAGGCTGCTGAAAGGCTGGATTTTGGTTATATTAAATCCAACCTTGGCAAGTTGCTGGATTTATTCTAACTTTCATTTTCTTTTTTTATAAACTTTATTTAAACAGCATGACTGGTACATATCCATTACATTTAGGTGAGAGTCAGAAGCAAGCATAGGACATTGTTCATACAAGACTTGCATGGTCTGGAGGGATGAGACTAGTATCCAGAGGTACTCAAATAGGTAAGGAAAAACCATCCTAAATCTGGAAAAGGTGTAGTGCTCTAACTTTCATTTTAATACATTGAAGTGCATTTTTAGCTCACTCCTGTCAATAGTTATACTTTATTAAAGTATTCCCATGTAGCTTATGTAGCCATGTGCTACAATGGGGAAATACTAAATTGCCAGCTCTACCCTCACCAGGACATACAAAACATATTTTATAATGTGCCTGCTTATTTTAACATTGCATCCTACCCCTGGGGCACATAAGGAAGACCTTAGGGCTGACTTATATGTAAAAATAAGGTAGTTTAAGACTTTGGAAGTACATTTAATTCCAAAGTCAAAATTGCATATAATTTTAATTTAATAGCAGCTCGCAAAGCGGCGTTGACTTTTAAAATGATAACAGACACCACAGCAGTGCACACTGAAGTGCATTAAATCTGCTGGGCCTCACAACCTATATGCACTTCCATGTACTAAGGGCTTACATGTAGGTTGTCATACCAATTATAATTACACCTAATTACCTTTTGCACAGAGCATTGTCCCTGGGTCTTGTTAGCAGAGCCAAGGGCACAATCAGAGTCAGTTACCACAGTATCAGTCAAAAAAAGGGAGTGAACAGGGCAACAAGTATGACTTTCTCATATGTTGTATCTTTTTTAGCTTTATCTTGTTGTTTCAATATCGAGATAAATTCAGAGTTGAACGTCACACTCTATAAATAATAAAGCAAAGCAAAAAACATGAAATTATCTAGCCCCAAATCTCAAATGTTCAAGGGAAGAATAGTGAGTCGAAAAATCATACTTTTTTGCTTTTACCATTGCTTTTATTACCACAAGCTTCAGGGGAGCAAAGGAGTGCTCACTGTACTAAATTGCAAGGAGTGGCTAGCAGCTGAATCCTTGGAGACCTCTTGGTAATACACATGTATGTATGCAAGTATGTATGTGGTATTTCTATAGCGTGAACCTAGCTAAATGCAGAGGAAGCTGGGTTGTGGAAGCTGGGAAACAAGCCATTGAACAAGCATCTCCCAGTGCACTTGAATCATCATTCTATGATGTTATGTACTTTTGATGAAGATGCAGCAATGTCATGAGCTCAGTCTACTGCCTGCAGAGAAGCAGTAACACACTGTGTCACCAGATCATCCACGTGCAGTGTGTCTCCACAACCCAACCATCTCAAGAAGGTGTAACCAGTCATCCCTCCTCCATCACAGTTCAATCCCTAGTCATTTCCAGATTAAAATATGGTAATGCTACCTTATCAGGATTACCAAAATCACAAACTGCACCACTCAAGGTGTCCATCAATTCTGAAGTTAGACTGATAAGAGGAATATGTCACACACTTTCACAAATACTCAAATATCTCCACTGGCTCCCATTCAAAGCCCTCTCAAGAATCAAAAGAGGGAGAGAGAAGTTAAAGTTCCACTCAACTTCCCTTAAATGTACATGTAAAATAAAAGGAATGGAAGAGTTGTGTTGAGACGGGGTGGTTAGGGCAACACCAAAATTGTTGTGGGACCCTCAACAGTGTTGTTCCGCCAAAGGCATGTCTCCCGTTGGCGTACTTAGCCACTGATCGTTACATCATTGGGTCTTTTCCTCCATCAAGACCTGGTTCTTCCAGAGATAGATGTGAGAGACACCTATTACCTCTCTTTTCACATCCCGCATTTTTGAATCATACCACTACCTTTGATCTTCCTAATAAAATACATCCTTTCTAAATGTAGGAGGTATTTTTAAACTTTTTTCCTCACATGGTGGATCCCATATGGTCTCAGATTCAAGAGACAATCCCTCCTGGTGGTGGAAAAGACCCAATGATGTAACGATCAGTGGCTTAGTACGCCAGCGGGAGATATGCCTTTGGCAGAACAACACTGTTGAAGGTCTCACAACAATTTTGGGTTGCCCTCCCTACCCCCTGTCTCAACACAACTCTTCCACTGGTTTTGATTTTACACATCCCATTTAAAGCCAGCATACACCTGAAGATGGCGTGTTTGAAGCACAAAGCCCTGCACTTCAAGGCACCCATGTACCTATCACAATAGCTTGTGATCTCAAAAGGCAGCCATTCTCAGAGAGTGCTAACTCCCTCCTGCAGCAAACTCCTAGATTCAGAAAAAAGATGTCCTATGCCCGCACCTTTTCCTGATCGGCCCCGAAAATATGGAACTCTCTCCCACCTGAAATTCTTTCAAACCAATAGACCAGTGTTTTCAAGAAAGAGGTTAAAAGGATTTTACTACACAGATTCCTACCTTAATTTATCTGGTATATGCGTGGTTAAGGCAAGTGCAAATCCGCTTGCAGGAAAATGGCATGTGTGGTTCAGCCCGCATTATAAATGCTGCGTCCTCCTTGTGGACGTCACACCTACACACCTACACACCTACCCAAGCGCCTGGATACCCTCTTGGGTGATTAGTGTGCTATACAAATCAATATAAGATAACATAGCATAACATTTCTATTAATTCTATTTTTGTATGCAATGATGGAAACTTGGGGCCTTATTTATGAGGCCTTGCGACAGTTTTGCACTATGCTGCGTCACTTTTTGTGACACATCGATGGCGTAAAACATGCCCCCTGTTGCGCCCTATTTACAAAGTGACGCATCTAAGCAGATTTGCCACTTTGTAAACCCCTGCACTACATTATACCTGCGTCAGGTATAATGTATGCAGGGGGGCGTTCCCACGCAAGTAAGCCTCGTAGAAGCGACGCAGTAAAATCTATGAGATTTCACTGCGTCACTTCTAGGACGCAAATGCGTCAAAACCTTACGTCTGCCTCATGGCATGTATAAGACTGACCCAGGCCCTTTCACATGGGGCTTGCCCCATGTGAAAAGAACATTGCTTGAGTTGTGTCACGCTTTATCACAACTCCAGCAATGCGTAATTTTTGCGCGGACAGATACGTCAGTAATACTGACGTATCTGTCATTCCTTGCGACATGATGTGTCACACACTAAATATGACGCATCCATCATGTTACAAGGAGGGTGCAATGAAAAGTGACGCATCGCTGTTTTCACACAGCGCTGCGTCACTTTTCATAAATAAGGCCCTTGATTTGGTGAACTATGCTGAGACAGTATTTACAATAGAATTTACAAATGCGGGCGAATAGCTTTTACCAGCGTGCAGAAACACTGGGCTGACCTGTACTCTACCTGGAGTGCAGCATTTGGCGCACTGCAGACCCCGTTTGAGGAGGCGACCAGCACAGCTGCACTCAGCTCCGTTCTGGAGCGGCCTGTCACATTTTAATCAGACGCTTTGTTTTTGATTAACGGTTTATTAGCGAGATAATGAAGGCGACAAATTAATGATAGTGTGACATAATCGGGTATTAAAATTCCTAGCCGTGGCATTAGTATGCTTGTAAATGCTAATTCGTGTTTGCAGCTGTTTAAGAGTTGAGAAAAACAGTAAACAAAGGGAGGGGGTGAAGAGAACAGAACAGCCTCGCGTCTCTGAAAATAAGATGCTGAGAGGAAGCATCAGTCAGGCCAGGCTTCAATTAGCATGTTTTTGCCATGGGTAAGGCTGCATAAACTGGCGCATGTCAGTGACTGGGGAATCTTACGCACTACATGGATCTTTTTGACAGTTCCTGTATGAGGCGAGGAGTTCCGAGTATTAAAATGAGCTGCGAGGCAAAACAAAGGTGCGCCTCAGAAAAACACGTAATTGACTGATTGTAATGACAAGCGTTTTCTGTCTCCCTATATAAGCAGAGACGGAGACCGGTGCCTGCAGGTGTGCGCATGCGTCTTCTGGCGGTACCATGAGCCGTCTAGGGGCGAGTAGGATCAGCCCTGCGGCCGGAATACTACAGGACAACTCTACTTCCCCCATGGTGAAAGGGTTTACATGTCTACTTTATTTTTGCAGTTTTATATAGCACGAACTAGACCAGAAGATATTGGAGTGCTTTAAGGGCCTTATTTATGAGAAGTGACGCATCGCTGCGTGAAAACAGCGATGCGTCACTTCTCAGTGTGCCCTCCTTGCGACATGATGGATGCGTCATATTTACTGAATGAAGCATCATATCGCAAGGAATGACAGACACATCAGTATTACTGACGTATCTGTCAGCGCAAAACTGACACATTGCTGGGGTTTGTCTGAAAACAGACGCAACTCCAGCAACGTGTCCTTTCACATGCAGCAAGCCCCATGTGTAAGTGCCTGGGTCAATCTTACGCTGCTGTGAGGCAGGTGTAAGATATTGACGCAGTGGCATCCTAGAAGTGAACCAGTGAAATCTGATAGATTTCACTGTGCCACTTCTACAAGGCTTTTTGCGGGGGAACGCCCACCCTGCATACATTATACCTGACACAGGTATAATGTAGCGCAGGGCTTTACAAAGTGACGCATCTGCTTAGATGCGTCACTTTGTAAATAGGGCACAACTACGGCGTAAAAGTATCCCAAGACCTCATAAATAAGGCCGAAATGAGCACCACTTACATTACACAAGTTCATATTAACTTTGTAGGCACGAGAAACTATGGGCCTCATTTAGAAGTTTTTGACGCAGGCGGAGCAGTAAGCAAGTTTGCTGCACTGCCCTGCGTCAAAAGCAAAGTATTTATGACATACGGCGCATTTCTATCTTTTCCCATTGCGCTGACGTCGTTTTGGCTGCCTTGCACCAACGCAGGCACCCTCGCATCATGGTGAAAGGGTGTCTGCGTTGTAGGAATCAGGACCTGCCCTAGGCATGGACATTGTAGGCAGCTGCCCAGGGCCCCACGCCTGCTCAAAACCACGGGGCCCTATACCAGAGCACTGCCTTTATAAAGGCATCAGTGTTACGACTCCCAGGTGGGCAGCCCCCTCCCATGGGTCTTGCAGCCATGGTGCAGCATTGCGAGACCCAAGGGAGGGGCCCCCCCGCTCTCCTGGGTTCCTTAGATATGGGCTGAAAGGGCCACAACGAATGTCCCAACCTCCCTGTCAGCTGCCAGTTCTAATAAAAATATTTTAATTGCCCTTCATTATCTGCCAAACTCGCTTTGCTGGCACCCCTCACTCTGGGCTAGAAAAAAAAAGATGGACGGAATGCAAAACAAATCAAAACATTCACCCCCAGTCAAGAGATCTGGGTTAAATCCATCATTCTTTTGCTCACCATGCCACCCCAGTTTGGACCTGGCCATATACAAATCAGTCTTGACCCTGTGCCTCATGGGAACAGTCCAGCCCGAACTGCCCAGCCAGGTCCTCCCTGGACCGGAAACAAGAATCCTAGGACTGGTTTCGGGGTTTCACCCCTCATCAGCCAGGATAGCTTGAATCCATTGGCACAGTGAGCCCGGGACCCACGTCTGGGCATTCCCGGCGTACTAAGGGTAAGAAAACAAAAGACACACAATTGATGGACGCAATGCAGAACAAATCAAAACATTCACCATCAGTCAAGAGATCTGGGTTAAATCCATCATTCTTTTGTTCACCATGCCACCCCAGTTTGGACCTAGCCATATGCAAATCAGTCTTGACCCTGTACCTCATGGGAACAGTTCAGCCCGAACTGCCAAGCGAGGTCCTTCCTGGACCGGAAACAAGCATCCTAGGACCGGTTTTGGGGTTTCACCCCTCATCAGCCAAAATAGCTTGAATCCAGTGGCACAGTGAGGCCAGGACCCACGGCTGGGCATACCCGGCGCACTTAGGGCGAGAAATAAAAAGACACACAATTGATGGAAGGAATGCAGAACAAATCAAAACATTCCCTCCCAGTCAAGAGATCTGGGTTAAATCCAGCATTGTTTTGCTCACCATGCCACACCAGTTTGGACCTGGACCTATGCAAATCAGTCTTGACCCTGTGCCTCATGAGAACAGTCCAGCCCGAACTGCCAAGCCAGGTCCTCCCTGAACCGAAAACAAGCATCCTAGGACTGGTTTCACCCCTCATCAGCCAGGATAACTTGAATCCAGTGGCACAGGGAGCCCGGGTCCCACATCTGTGTATACCATGCGCACTTAGGGCGAGAAAACAAAAGACACACAAATAATGGTCGGAATACAGAATAAATCAAAACATTCACCCCCAGTCAAGAGAGTAGGATTAAATCCATCATTCTTTTACTCACCATGCCATCCCTGTTTGGACCTGGCCATATGCAAATCAGCCTTGACCCAGTGCCTCATGGGAACAGTCCAGCCCGAACTGCCAAGCCAGGTCCTCCCTGGACCAGAAACAAGCATCCTAAGACCGGTTTCAGATTTTCACCCCTCATCAGCCAGGGTAGCTTGAATCTAGAGGCACAGTGAGCCCGGGACCCACATCTGGGCATACCCGGCGCACTTAAGGCGAGAAAACAAAAGATGCACAATTGATGGACAGAATGCAGAACAAATCAAAACATTCACCCACAGTCAAGAGATCTGGGTTAAATCCATCATTATATTGCTCACCAAGCCACCCCAATTTGCACCAGGCCATATGCAAATCAGTCTTGACCCTGTGCCTCATGAGAACAGTCCAGCCCGCACTGCCAAGCCAGGTCCTCCCTGAACCAGAAACAAGCATCCTAGGACCGGTTTCACCCCTCATCAGCCAGGATAACTTGAATCCAGTGGCACAGGGAGCCCGGGACCCACGTCTGGGTATACCTAGCGTACTTATGCCGAGAACACAAAAGACACACAAATAATGGACGGAATGCAGAACAAATCAAAACATTCACCCCCAGTCAAGAGATCAGTCTTAAATCCATCATTCTTTTACTCACCATGCCATCCCTGTTTGGACCTGGTCATATACAAATCAGTCTTGACCCTGTGCCTCATGGGAACAGTCCAGCCGGAATTGCCAAGCCAGGTCCTTCCTGAACCGGAAACAAGCATCCTAGGACCGGGTTCGGAGTTTCACCCCTCATGAGCCAGGATAGCTTGAATCCAGTGGCACAACGAGCCCGGCGCACTTAGGGCGAGCAAACAAAAGACACACAATTGATGGACAGAATGCAGAACAAATCAAAACATTCACCCACAGTCAAGAGATCTGGGCTAAATCCATCATTCTTTTGCTCATCAAGCCACCCCAGTTTGGACCTGGCCATATGCAAATCAGTCTTGACCCTGTGCCTCTTGGGAACAGTGCAGCCCAAACTGCCAAGCCAGGTCCTCCCTGGACCGGAACCAAGCATCATAGGACCGGTTTCGGGGTTTCACCCCTCATCAGCCAGGATAGCTTGAATCCAGAGGCACAGTGAGCCTGGTACCCACGTCTGGGCATACCCGGTGCACTTAGGGCGACAAAAAACAAAAACACACAATTGATTGCCGGAATGCAGAACAAATCAAAATATTTACCCCCAGTCAAGAGATCTGGGTTAAATCCATCATTCTTTTGCTCACCATGCCACCCCAGCTTGCACCAGGCCATATGCAAATCAGTCTTCACCCTGTGCCTCATGAGAACAGTCCAGCCTGAACTGCCAAGCCAGGTCCTCCCTGGACCAAAAATAAGCATCCTTGGACCGGTTTCGGGGTTTCACCCCTTATCAGCCAAGATAGCTTGAATCCAGAGGCACAGTGAGCCTGGTACCCACGTCTGGCCATACCCGGCGTACTTAGGGCGAGAAAACAAAAGACACACAATTGATGGACGGAATACAGAACAAATCAAAACATTCACCCACAGTCAAGAGATCTGGGTTAAATCCATCATTCTTTTGCTCACCATGCCACCCCAGTTTGGACCTGACAATATGCAAATCAGTCTTGACCCTGTGCCTCATGGGAACAGCCCAACCCAAACTGCCAAGCCAGGTCCTCCCTGGATCGGAATACATGGATACATCTTTAGTAGATATCAGAGAAGGCTACCATCCCAGTCAAATAGGTGGTATAATAGCAAAAATATTTGCCATTGCTGCACTTTCCACAGATGCAAAGGCAAGGATGTGCAGGGTAATGTACTTTCTAACATGAGGTTGCTAGATAGGAATACAACGTTTGCTATTAAAGATGTATCCATGTCAGCCTCTGTAGGAAAGTAGGATCTGCTTCTATGGTTACTCTCACTTTTTGCCTGGTGCTAAGCTGTATTTTGGCTAGTCTGACCCAGGGCATAGGTACCACGGAGGTCTCCCATGGGCTGAAGCATGCATTATGCCACCCATAGGAGACCATGAAAAATGGATCTACAGGCCTTCCATTGCAGCCTGTGTATGTTGGTGCTTGTACCACTTACTTAAGATATAGGTTTACTATATATAAGGGTTACTGCAATTAAAACCTATAAGTCACCACTATAGCAGGCCGTTGCAATCCTGAAGGGAGGGTGCTTGGTATTAAGTAGGAGGGTGCCCCTGCATGAGCAGGACATTCCTTCATCCTACGGAGTCCATTCTCCCGAGTTGTCAGTGAAGCAGCAATGCTATATAGAGGGGCACCGCGTAATTACGCGATGACCAACTCGAAAACGGCTGCAACGAATCCTATCATGTTTGGTATCAAACATGTTGGAATAATACCCCCACACCATAAACGGTGTGGGAGGTATGATTCTAAGCACTAGAAGAGCCCTCTGTTAGGCTCTCAGTGTTCCCGGAACCAGTCTTCTAGACCCAGACAGCGCAAAATAGTTGCTGCCGACCAGAGACACATTTATGCCCTCCTGCTGCTGAGCCAAGCTCAAGCAGAGGAAGGGGGAACAATAGGCATCCTGTCACAAGGAGGTGTGAGCTCCTCTCAGACAGGATTTATTGTATTGGGACATGGTGGGTGTGCTTGCCAGCGCCAGAAAGTCTGCATGAGGTGCACACTTGGTGTCCCTGTGCATAGTCCAGTTCAAAGCAGCTCTGGGAGCCTCTGGCACAAAACTGGACAAAGGACATAGTAGTAACCTCCCCTCGGAGGGTCCCCTGAATCCTCCCAACCCTTTCCCTAGGGTACTAAAGGGCTTACCTGGGTGTTGGTCCCTAGATTTGTCGTGGGATGAGATTCAGATCAGACACCACTGCACTTCTACCATCTGGGTACTCTGGACTTTGCCGGACTTCGTTTGGGCCTGACTTTGTCTCCCTTCAAGTCTGCTGCATCGTCTGTGCCTGTGCATCATACAGGAACCTTCCAAGGCCTGTGTAGCATCAAAGACAACCGAAGTAATCTCCCTTGGAGTGAAGGAGTCACTCCCCTGCATGTGCAGGCACCGCAACTAAGTCGACCGGTCTGCAGATTCTGAGCTCCTCCGGACTCCGTGGGCTCTGCAACACAGGTGGTGGTTTTCCATAGCTCCCGAGGCCTACTCTATCCTCTCACCAAGTTTGAGGCCAGTAGGCCCTTGTGGGGGTTGCAATAACCGAACCCCTGTGCACTGCGTCCCTCTTGCAGTTGCAAAGGCATATTGGCTTCTTTGCAAGAAGATCTTCGGACTCCAAGTAGCCCCAACCTCGAACACCTCCAGTGACCAGAATCTTCAGTCACACCGCAACGTGTGCATCGTGGCCTGCATCTTTTGGTAAGCTGCTTGAGGTCCTCTCGCGACTCCATTGCGTCCAGCCTGTGGGTCCACTTGAGGGTCACACTTGTTAGTTTTGAGCTCCCCTGATTGCTCGGGGCCTGCCCCGACTCCCCTACCTTTGGTGAGTCCCCTGGACGGTGCTGGTCCCGACATTGCTCCTTCTTTGGTACCTTCATGGTTCCTCCATTGGGTTCGACTGCGGTTTCCGACACCACTTCACACGTATGCACCCGGCTTCCCTGGTGTAGGTAACGTGAGTACTAGGGTATCCACGGGTGGGGTGGCTCTCCAACCTTCTGTCTTCCAAGGGGCTTCTTCAGGGTCCACAGTGAAGGGTCCTTAATCTTTAAAAATCCTACTGCGAATTTCACATAGAGTTGTACGGAGCACGCAGTCGTTTTCCAACACTGCATACGCTCTCTGTGGGGTCCCTGTCTACTCACCTCGGGTGGTTCTTTGAGGTCCCAGGACTTCTACGTCCACTCAACACTGTCTTGACTCGAGTCGTGGTTCTTATACCACTTTCTTAGTATATGGTTTGGTGCCCCCCTGGGGCCACTGTGTATTTCGTGCTATTTACTGTGTTTCTTTGCTAAAGTATTGTGTGCATTGTGTTTATCTCCATGTTGGAGATATTGGAACGTACTAGAGAGTATTATATAATAAATACATATTTTTAGAAATACATGGTGTGGTTCTTTTTCACTTAATCTATACTATAAGATTGCATTCTAGTGAAACAAGTTGCTTTACACTCCTTCTGGACTAAGCTTGAAGGCTGCTCTCCACATATACCACTTAGAGAGCTTTCTAAGGTTGTCTAAGACCTCTTAAATCACCATAAGGGTTGTCTGGACTGGTGCAAGGTGCCCACTTACATTAGTGGACATCATATACCAGGTCAGCTTCTCACAGCCTCCCTTCTGGATATGCAGTTCCTCAAATGCAGTGGTTTCTCACCAGAACGTGGGGCCAGCTGTGACTCAAGCAGCAGTAATAACGTCCAGGCTGGCTTGGCACTCCCCTGTCAGCCCAATCGCGCAGTCTCAACTCCAGTATCCAGATGAGGTTAGCAGCATCCGAGCAGGCCTCCACCAGAGTCTCCGCTCTTCATGCTCTCAGCCTCACCAGTGGTGCAACAAGGAGAAATACCTTTATTTATATACACAGCATACCTTCAAGTAATCCTCAGGCCCCTAACAGTACTCAGCGTCATCCCCATTGGACAGGCTCTGGTCAACTATGCGTTTCTTCAACGAGATGCAGTGGTTAAGTAGACCTTGCGCTGACAGCCTATCTAGCGGGGGTAGCATTCCACCCTTCTAGAGGGAGAGACATGTACCCACCGGTATACCCGGTACTGACTTTCCAGAGCCCTGGCATCACAAAATGGATGCCGCTGCCACAGACACGAGTCTGGCCTCCTGCTGCTGACCGAAACTCCGGCAGGGGAGGCCTGGACAATAGGTTTCCTGTCCCAGGGAGGTGTAACCACCTCCCCAGACAGGATAGTGTGTATTGGGGCTGGGCGGTAGCACTCTCTGGTGCTTTGAAGTCCTGCACTGGGGGCACATTTGGTGTCCCTGTGCATACCCCAGTTCAAACCGGCTCAGGGGCTTCCAGCCCCTGTTCTGGCGCGAAACTGGACAAAGGGAAAGGGGTGTAATCACCCCTCTGCCCTGACCCTCCCATAGGTGGGGCCACAGAGTATGTCCAACCCCCTACCTTAGTATAAGTAGGGGACCCCAGTCCTTAGGACTTTAGATTAACCTGGACGAAACTCTGACACAGAATCCTGGACCTTCGACGCTCTACTTCAAGATTAGAGGACTGAAGAATCTCCCTTGGGGTCAAGGAGTGACTCCCCTGCTTGGCAGGCACCAAAGAAGCAATTGTCCGGTCTGCATCGCTGAAGCTCCCGTCGGACGCCGAAGTCTTTGCATCACCAGAGGTGAATTTCCAGACTTCCCCGAGGCTGCCCTGAGTTCCCAGCAAAGCTGAGGCCCGTAGGTGTTGTGGGTAATGTGGAACTGTGACCCCTGGACACCGAACGCATTTGCAAGTGCATCCTCTTCTGGGTCTCCCACGAAGTCGTGCTTTGGGCTCCGAGTAGCCCCAGCCTCAACTGCACCGAAGATCACTGGCCTCCACTCCACGAGTGTCCTGTGAGCCAGCTCCACGTGCATCGACTCGAGGCTCCTTTGCGGTTGCTAGTCCGTTGGCTAGTAGGCCCTCCCGAAGGCCAATCTTTTTCTGCTTGGGCTCCCTGGTTGCTCCAGGTGTGCCCTGACTTACCCTCGCTGGGTGAGTCCCCCAGACCTTGCTGGTCGGCAACATCATCCTTCTTCCATTTCCACGAGACTTGCCGTTGCCAAGGCTTGTTGGGTCCAATCCGGTCGCCGACACCCCTGCAATCGACAGACGTCGTGGGACAGCTCGAATCCAGCTCCTGGTCATCATCGACGCCTCCTGGACCTCGTGGCTGAAGAGTCAAGACGACCGTCAACCTACCTGGAAGCACTCGACATCGGTGGGCATCTGCTCATCGCCTTCCTGGTCACTGGCTAGTGACCCAGACTCTGTCCCCTCTGCTTTCAGGTTCTTCAGATCTTCGATCCACCTTTGGATCCACCCGAACACTTTCAACTTGGCCGCCAGCAGCACTTTGCAGCAGATCGCCATTGAATGCGACGACGAAACCCGACCCCGAAAGACACCTATGCACCCGGCTCCCCTGGGTGAGGTAACTCGAGTACTCCGGTGCTCCCATGGGTATTGACACTAGAACAGCCTAGTTCTCAAAGGGTTTGCTCCAAGTCCTCCTCTAAGTGTCCTTTTCTTTTAAATTCAAATCGCGACTTTCCCCATAGAAGTTAACGGCGATTCGCGGCTGTGTTCATACACTGCACGCGTCCCCAGTGGGTCCCCTGTGTCACTGCCGTGGGTGGTTCCTTGTGGTCCAAGCACTTCTACAGGCTCTAGGCCTTGTGTCTAGCTCAGTCGTGGTTCTTATACCACTTTATTGGTATATGGTTTGGTACGCCCCTGGGGCTCAAACGTGTATTTGTGCTATTACTGTAGATAACTAACTTATAATTTATGTACTTCGAACTCTAGCCTCATAAAGAGACTAGAGGGGTGTGTTTAGTAATAAATACATATATTTTGAATATATACCTGGTGTGGTCCTCTTTCATTTGGTCACTCAAGAGATTATAGACTGGTAAAACAAGCTGCTTTACATTCCTTCAAGACTTAGCCTGAAGGCTGCTCTCCATAGCTACCACTAGGATAGCTTTCAATAAAGGTTGTCTTTAACCTATCTCCAATAAGGGGTTGTTTGGACTGGTGCAAGGTGCCCACTATAATTAGTGGACAGCATATGCCAGGCCAACTTCTCACATTGGTGTGCAGCGGTGGGATTCCAGCTTGCTATTGTTTTACCAGATAATCTCAATTGAATTGATCAACTGAAAACCACTAAGGGTACCTAAGGTACATATAAATCAAGCTTAGTAATACAGTAAGTTTTACTGAACTTAGAGTTGTGTGTTAAGGGATAGCACACCCTTTCTACAACTCAAGAGAGTTTAGTAGGCCACACTAGAGTAAGTAGTGCATACACCACACCTCACTAGTAATGTCTTCAAAGCCAGGACCCAGTGAGTCCTTGCCAGAAGCCAGTGGGCTTCTTCCCTCCAAGTATGATAAACTCCCATTCTTGGAATTGAGAGCATTATGCAATACTAGGAAGTTGAAGGCAGGCAAAAGTGCCAGCACCCAACACCTCAGTGAGGTGTTACTAGCTGATGATCTCAGCAGGCCCCTAGGGTCTGAAGGGGTAGGCAAAGAGGGTGGGGCAGAAGATGAGGAAGGGGTCAGGGGTGAAGAAACCCAGCCTCCCCCCTCTGAAACTGGTCAGGAAGGTGAAAATGACCTTGTCCTGGAAAACCCAATTCCTCCTGTGGAGGAGGAGGGGGAGGATCAGACTGACCTCCCCTTTGTCCCCCAGGAAGAGTTCTGAGTGTGCCCAGAAGGTCTAGGTCTCCTTCTCAGGAGTCTAACCACTCTGACACCTCAATAGGGACCTCTGTCTCCTCTCATAGGAGGGAATCCTCTCATGAGAGGAGAAAGAGACTGATTCAGTATGAGCAAACTCAGCTTGAACTCAGAAAACAGCAATTGGCTATAGACAGGGAGTCCCTAGATCTCTATAGAGAGAGACAAAAGTTGGGACTAGAGTCCCATGGTGGCTGCTCTCCATAGCTACCACTAGGATAGCTTTCAATAAAGGTTGTCTTTAACCTTTCTCCAATAAGGGGTTGTTTGGACTGGTGCAAGGTGCCCACTATAATTAGTGGACAGCATATGCCAGGCCAACTTCTCACAGGCACAACTTCAGTACAGGCCATTCAAATGGTTACAGATCACCGCTAATACTATGTTATAGGCATGTTGCCAATCTCCATACCGCAAATTCTGTTACATAGAATAGAATTAATTTGGAGATACGTTTTTTGTGTGTGGTCGGGATAGGCCTAGGCTTAAGATGTTGAAACTCTGCGCATATACTGAAGCCAGAGGAACACGAATGCCTCAAATAGGCAACTATTACCTTGCACACCACTTGTCTCAGTTGGCTTCTTGTTTGCCCAATATTAGGGACCCGCCAATGAGGGAAGCGATGGAACAAGGCTTATTAGATGGGGCAGAAGGACTCAATGCCTTATAGCATTGGAGCACACACACCTGATATGGAGAGATTTACACTCTCTTCTGCACACTGACCCCCTCTGGTGCAATACTGTTCTGTTCATGGGCAGGAGGACGGTGATGTGGAGAGACTGTGAAGAAAGAGGAATACACACTATTGATCAACTATGTTCCAGGAACAATATTGTACCTTTCCTGTGACTGTGCGCCAAATATGGCATAGGGCAACTGCAGTTATTGAATCATACTTGAATGGTGCACTCTCTCGGGGAATGCCTTTGCAAAGACCCCCAGACTCCCCCTGACTCCCCGATCAATTCCTACCGAGACACATGGGATTATCAGGGTATCTCTGGACTCCTCATAGACTACCTGTGCTCCCAGCTGACTCTTGCAGACTCCAAACAGCACTGGCAGCTCACGGTGAGGCATTAATACTCCTGGGAGGCCTGGTCTGCACTGATGTCATCTTGTGACTCATTGCTATGACGTCATCATATTTTAAAGTCCTTCATAATTTATATTGGTACCCTACTAAACTACTCAAGGCAGGCCTGTTGCCCACTAACCTCTGCTAGAGATTGGCTACAACATGGTACACATATTGTGGAGTTGCCCTAGGCTGGTGTACATTTGGAAGGAGGTGTGGACTGTGCTTGCGAAACCAGACTACATTACAATAGCCCCATCCAATAATCTGGCTTTACTTCATAATATGTTGGTGAGTGTGGTTCCATCTAAACATAGAAAAAGGTGGGTGGCGAAGTGCTTGGCAACTGTGAATTTATGAATCCTGAAGGTTTGAAGGAAGCCAATGGCCCTAGATAAGGTACTCTAGTTGCTGGAGTTGTCCAAATAAACTGTATGTGTTAGAATTATTTATAGGAGGAATGACCAGATGGAGTTTTATGATCCGATCTAGGAACCCTTGCCGCGGCCAGGGCTTAGTCAAAAAGTAGAGGTCAGAAGCAGGGTCTGGTTGACCTCCTTGGTGGTGGAGGCTGGGTCTCCTATGGCCTTAGCCATTATGCCCATAGGGGAGACTGCAAGAAAAGTGGGAATTAAAGTCTGGTCTGCCGACATGAGTGGCCTGGTACTATGAGGGGTGCCATGTGCTATTCCTGCTGAACCAAAGAGAAGGTGCAGAACTGGATAGGGAATGACTTACTGTTCATTGTTTACTGTTCAGAGCTTGTTGTTTATTGTTTATTGCTCACAGTATCTGTGCCTGGTTGGATGCACATTTTAAGTGTACTTTTTGCTCTTCTTGACTTTGGGATATAGTTGTGTTAACTCATTTGTCCAATATCTGTTGATTGTATACAATTATGAATACTGGCGACACATCCTTCATGTTTTTCTGTTTCTATAAAAAGTTAAATAAAGAATTTTAAAAAAGGAGACCCAAGACTGCAATTCAGTAATGCATTTTCCAAAGGCTCTAACTTTATTACCCTATGACATTTTAATCATGAATAGATGATGAGATTGGGCACTATTGAAACTCCAAAAGAATATTCAGCCCATGTTTTGTTTTTACACCACACACTTTTAGATTGTTAAAAAGAAGCCCATTCTTGTTACAAAATAGGAGCAGAAAAATCAGATCAAAAAGTGCATGCCCAACAGCCCAGAGTTTGGCCACATGGGAAGGCAAGATTCAAAACCATGTCTCCTGGGCCACAATTGGAGTGACAGTGATTCTGGTGTTAAGGCCAAGACACTGCCCATCCCATGGAAATAACACCATGTGATTGGTCATTTTTACACTTGCAATGCAATCTCTATTTCTAGTGTATTTGAGTATAGTGGTAAAGCAAGGATTATATGTATAAATGCCTGGTTTTGTGCTCAAACTTTACCTCTCAGCCGCATCTGTTGGTTGTGTTTGCCCGCGCCAATGATTGCCCATCTTCTTAGGGGTCCTCTGAACTTGCTTTCTTACTGCACTCGCTATCTGTATTAAGCGCATTTTTAAGATTCCCCAAAATTATATGTAATAGGAAAAAGGCAGAATTATATTGTGAGACCTTTTCTTTGGATCAGGGGCAATAGATGGTTAACTGGAAGTATCTGTGATGGGAACTGTTGTTTACGAATGCTGTTGCAGAACTAAAAACTATTTCATTTCATTTCTATAGGAGTTATTAGATTTGGAAAATTGTCTTTTCAAAGCTGGCAATAACGAGTTGTCAAGGCTAACTCCAGGGGTTGGTAAAGGTATTGGAACTCAAATACAATATGTCACATTAATCATGCCCTGTAGGCATCTTATCCAGCAAGCCTAGTTATGTCTGTAATAGGGTCTGATTTAGAGAAAGTGGTTATGCAAAGAAACACCAAAAAATGCATTCACTGACTAACAGTCTCACAATCTCCAGAAAACATTTTCCGATGACTCTGTGGGGCAGATTTACAAGCCCCTGCGACACTTTTGCGCCGCCGTTGCGTCACTTATGTGACGCAGCGGCAGCGTAAAAAATGCGGCCAATTTACAACGTGAAGCATCAAGGAAGATGCGTAATGTTGTAAAACCCTGCGTCACATTATACCTGCGTCAGGTATAATGTATGCAGGGTGGGTGTTCCCATGCAGGAAAGCCTCGTAAAAGTGACGCAGTGAAATCTACAAGATTTCACTGCGTCACTTCTAGGATGCCACTGCGTCAAAACCTTACGCCTGCTTGAAGCAGGTGAACAGAGTGACGCAGTGTAGTGGGAATAGGTCTCAAAATGCATGGCTGGAGTTGTGTCGTGCTTGCAACACAACACCAGCAATGCATGACTTTTACCCAACAGATGCGTCAGAATTTCTGACGCATCTGTCAATTCTTGCGCCATGGAGCGCTGTATTGTAAATACGGTGCATCCATGGTGGCGCAAGGGTTTCTCACGGTGGCACATAGAAAGTGGCGCATCTCTACAGATGCATCACTTTCTTGTAAATCTGCCCCTGTGTATGTAAAGTGTTCTGCAAAGTGATCAAGGAAAGTAGGACACCCTGCAAGACCTAAGCGTTGCGAGGAGCAGAGAAGGGGGCTAGTTTTGGATTGGTAAGGCAGAGAATCGACAGTTATCCAATGGTCCTATGCTCAGCTTCAGCTGGTGAGATTATTTTTTACTCCCCATGACTGCGCTGCTGGTGCCCAACCCAAAAGGATGATATACAGTCAGTCTGGCCATGCTCCTAAAAGCAGCTGGATCATTGTCAGGTGCACAATGGCAAAGGGCCAGCCCGGGCAAACCCAGGGCCATATGTACAAGGGAAGTGGCGGAGTGTGTCGTTAGCCTCCTTGGCTTACCGACACACTCCACCACTTCTGAAACGCAGGGCTGCACCATATTTACAAGAATATGGTGCAGCCCTGTGTTTCCCCCTGCACTGGTGCTAAGTTTAGCAGCTAGCGCCAACGCCGGTACCCTTGCACCATAGTTCAAGGGTGTCTGCGTGCAGGGGAAGATTGTTTATGTACCCCTTCCTGCACATAAACACTCTTGAAATGCCGTTTTGTAACTTCTGTGTGTGCTGCTTAATGCAGCACACACAGAAGTTGCAAAACAGCATTTAAAAAAAATGAGGAAGGGGAACCTTCCTGTACATAAACAATCATTGGCGTTTTGCTGCTTTCATGTGTGCTGCACAACGCAGCACACATGAAAACAGCAAATATGAGGAGAAATGAAACATTCCTCCTCGCTTTGCCAGGCTAAGACCAGGTTTTCCCTGGCCTTAATTCTGGTGCGGCCTCCTATTTACGCCTCCCTTGTAAATAGGAGGCAGTGTAAGAATCAATAGGTGGAACACCCACAGCCACGCCCATTGCCCTCCCCTTGCACACTAAGCGTAGCTTGAAAGGGGGCCTTATTTACAAGGCAGCGTTAAGCCATGCAAAAAAAGTGGCATTCCCATGGTGATAGGGGCTTGTACATTGTACATATGCCCCACAGTATGATGTGAGCGTCTTCCCACAACAAATTATCCCAAACCATAGGAAGTGACTGAAAGGTGTCTGGAAATTGCTGCTTATAAGCAGCACAGTTCAAAATGGCCTTGCTTGGGAGGCGAGAAAAAGGTGGCATGTACAGGAAAAAGGGGCTACGGCATGCGTCTGACTGAGGAGTGATGGGAGGGGGCGTTCCTTAAAGTACATCAATGCACATGGAGTGATCAGTGAGTCATCGAGCCTATGTGAGGAGGTGGCCAGTAGCTTCAGGGAGGCAAATCATGTATTGGAGGTTTGAAGGACTAAAGTGTTTGGTTAGGTAGCCTGGAGCGTGACAGAAGTAACTTGTGGATGATGGAAATGGTCTTACAGTTATCACTTTGATCAAGATCCTGTGGATTTACCTAGGGGCAGGAGCAATTTGGTTATAACTTCCTAAGGAAAATATGACTCCAGCGACATTGGCCTGAGACCGTCACAATTTGGCAAGTGTCTTCTCAGATATTAGGGACATGTGACTTAACACTTTTAAAACTGCATATCACTAGGATTATAGCTTTATTTTGAAAGCCAAGCACCACCTTTGCCAACCTACGTATTCCATGATGCTAGATTTCATTTCAGATCAACAAATCTCCAAATTTGTAATACTAGGCCGCTCCTGTTTTATAACTTTAGTTTACTACATGACTGTTATGTGACTGTTTCCCAGTGTATCTTTTCACAGTTTATTTCTTAGATACAAATTATTGTCCCTTTTTAGCTAGCTCCCCTTTATACCTTTAAGTTACTAGTTTAAGAGTTTGAGAGTATTTGCTGTGTTTAGGTGCTCAATGTGTGTGTGAGGTCCAGCCTTTGATGCACCTGCCTGCTAATATATAACCCACCCATGTATTTCATCCATGCCGTCTTGCCCTCTTATCTTCTGCAATCTGTTCTTCCTGTTGTCTGCTGTAGCACATGCAGGTTACTCACCCAAACAAGCATGTATCCCTCTGTGTTGATTTCCCCATGACTGCTGATAGCCAGATGCCTGATTGTCCAACTTCATTGGCATAACAGAAGGGTTGGCACTTCACCTGACGACCTGATGTACAGCTCTGGGTAATCTGTATTGGACTTTTAATTATGCACTAATCTCAAACAAATCAGTGCATCAGAGTAAACATATGAGTTTTAGAGAGTCCTAGGCCTAGAGTTTCCATCCAATTTGATTAATGTATTGCATTTCCACAGAGGTCTAAAATATTTGTACTTATTTTATTAGGGATTTTATTTGCATTGTTAGCCATTTTACAGATATCTACAAAAGATAAACAGCTTCTTGCAAAGCAGTTTCAACAGTGCCAGAAAATAAATGGTCAGTTGAAGTCACTTCCTGTGATGTCACTTCCAGTGATATTACATCTGATACAAATTAGAGGGGCCTCGCATATTCCTATTCTGCCGGGGACCAGCCCTGGTAGGAATGATTGCTTTTGTGCAGGATGGGGGACCTTCCTGCACAAAAACAATCAATGAAGGCATTTTTCTGCTTCTATGTGTGCTGCATCATGCAGCACACATAGAAGGAGGAAAAAACAAGGAGAAATAAAGATATTTCTCCTCATTGCGCCTACTGGGGAGGCATAGTATTTTGACGCATTCCCAGGTTTCCAAGTCCTTGTAAATCTGGGAATGTGTCAACATCCATGGGTGTTGCGTGGGAACACCAACCGCAACGCCCATGGAATGCCTCTTTGATGCAGAGTAGGGCAATGCAGTAACTTGCGCTGCATTGCCTCACTCCATATCTACGAAGCCATGAAAAGCCATGCAAAGTGTCTATGCATGGCCTCGTAGATATGGGTCTGCACTTGGCGTCGCCAGTGGCGCAAGAAAAGTGATGCACTGGCGGAGCAATGGGTTTGTAAATGGGCCCCTGCATGAGTTGCCCAGAATCACAGGATTTTGAGCGTACGCTGAGACCCGAACCTGGTACCTAAGTTGGCAGCTCCGACCGTGTGCTGGTTTCTCATCGCGGATGCCAGGGGCTTCAATATATCAACATGCCTGAGGTAATGTCAGAAATATTACACACTCCTTGACTACTAATGACATCACAGTGAGGAACCCCTCTACGACGTATGTCCTAACAACAGCCTCCTATTTGTTGCTGCATGTTTAGAGGAAGGGCTAGGAATGGTAAGTGCAAATAAAGCCATGTTTACCTAATGCCCCAGCACCTGCCTCCCTGTAACTAGAAACAAGAGATAGCAAGGTCAGTGTCAGGGATATTAATGGTCAGCTGCTATCCCTACTCCCCTTCAATGATGAAGCTCAGTTGTGAAGGTATCTAGTGAGAGCTTGGCAGTGACCTGAAACTCCATC
Source organism: Calotriton arnoldi (assembly GCA_963921515.1). Classification (NCBI taxonomy): domain Eukaryota; kingdom Metazoa; phylum Chordata; class Amphibia; order Caudata; family Salamandridae; genus Calotriton; species Calotriton arnoldi. The sequence continues at coordinate 227,122 of CAWUFW010006084.1, read as the reverse complement.
CAGCAAGATGTTGAAATGCTAAAGATTAGGAGGAATAGTAAAGAGTAGAGGAACGTAGAGCATGGACGTCTCGCGAGGGTCGGGAGGACAGCAGTGATGCCAGAATTTCACGACAACCATAACACATAATTTGCTTGCAATTCGTGTAAATGAAGATCCTTCATAGAAAGGTTGTCCTGAAATCCAGGCATGGATCTGACCCTCGTTGAACCTACATTGAACACTGCTGCCGGAGTGTAAGCACAGACAGAGTCCATCAACAAGTGTAAGGGTGTCTCTCCCACAGAGATAGAGACAGGGACACTGAACCAAATGTAGAGCTGCTTGATCAGGTATTTGGAGATGGTTGGTGGACTCTGATGACAATGTTTGTGAACGCCTCTAGCTACTAGAAAACCTACAGAGAGAGGTGCAGGCCACGGGCATTATTGATCAGCATTGTAAGGACATTAAGCCCACACAGGTATCTTGTGATAATGAATATTTTGATTACTATGTTGCTGATTAACATGATTCAGTGAGGAAGAGGCAGGCCAAGCTGGAGTGCTTCCTCAGCACTAGTCACCAGTATGCTCTTTCAGTAAGAGCCTGGGCATGAAGAACGGCAGGAGATAGTTGCAGCAAATGATTAAGGTGTTATTAATTTTATTTTTTTGTATCCTGTTATTGCAAGCATATTTCATAGTACAACATTTTTAACAGAAAGTATTTACTTGAATAAATATTTCACTGTCAAATATATTAGGCTAGGGTCAACATTATGGCTAGGGACACGTTAAGGGTACCGTCAAGGCTGAGGTTAGATGAACGTCATGCCAATAGCTAAGGGTAAAGTTCCAGAATGCATCAGAGGTTAAGGTGATGGAAAACTTTCAACTCTGGACAGTTTCAGGTTAGTATCAGAAGAAGGGTAAGCATCAAGGTGAGTAATTTGATCATGGTTAGGGAGATGCTATTGACAGGTAAACAATTTGGATTAATGTTAGCATAAGGTTTAAGCTTAGGGTTGGGCCACTCTCAGGCTGTTGCAAGGGTCAAGGTTACATCACTGTCAGAATAACTAAACTGGAACAGTTTTAGGGCCATGGTTTGGGCAGTGATAAATTTGAGCATGTGTTTTCCGGTGCTCAGCACTGACACTTAGGGCCTCATTTATGAGGCTCTTCCGGCACTTTTGCGCCACCGGAACATCACTTTTTGGATGTTCTGGTGGCACAATGTGCCACAGCATATTTATAAGGCCACGTAAAGCCACTTTACTTGGCTTTTCATGGCCTTATAAATATATGTTCCTTCCACACAGAAAATTGTGTGAAAGGGGCGTTCCATGGGTGTTGCTGTGGGTGTTCCCAGTAAAACCCCCATGGAACCTGAAACATTCCCAGATTTACGAGAAATCGTAAACCTGGGAATGTATCAGAATCTAACTCCACCCCAGAGGTGGCGTTAGGGAGGCGCAATGAGAAGAAATGTTTTAATTTCTCCTCAGGCTTTCATTTTTCTATGCATGTTGCATTCTGCAGCACACATAGAAAAAGGAAATCGCCAGAATTAATTGATTTGGTGCAGGAAGGTGTCCTTTCCTGCACAACATTAATCACCCCTACAATGCAGAAGGGTGCCTGCGTTGGTGCAGGGCAGCCCATTGTGCGCCGGTGCTGGGGAAAAGGACAGGACTGCACCATATCACATAGATACAGCGCATTCCTGCCCTTTTGTTTTGACATAGCAGCGCAGTAAGATTCCGTGTGGGCCGCCCTACGTCAAAACCTTATTGATGAGGCTCTTAATCATCAACACTGGCGCTTTTCTTGAGCACCACTTAAGGACACATCATTTATGGTAGGCACGTGGGGACTAAGTGATCTGCCCGGAATCACAGGATGTTGAGCAGACACTGAGAAGTGAACCTGGTTCCCCAGCTCTGAAGTCGGCAGCTCTGACCATTAGGCCACATCCGCTCTCCACTTTCATGGTTAGTAGTTGGTTCTGTTTTAGGCAGCATTAACAGGAGATGCAGGAGGGCTGGTGCAAGCTGCCTCCTGACGAGAGCCCCGTCACTTATTTTTTTTTATAAATTCACCACTGGGTTTGGGTTGAATAAGTGTCAGGGCAAGCAGGCACATGCATCAACCCTTAAATAATTCGCAAAATTTGCGAATCGAAAAAATAGCCCATTTGCAATCGCAAACTACCCTGCTGCAATGCATGAACGAAAACATAGCGAAAACACATGAATACGCTAAAATAAGGAATCACAAATAATTCTGAGAAGTGGATTGCGATTCTGTAATTGCGCCTCCCAATTAGCGATTCGCAATAAAATATTCGCAATACTATGCATGAAAAATCGCAAATTGCGTTTATCATGAAAATCGCAAATTAGCAAGTGCAAAATAAGAAGGAACCCAACCAGGTGGTAATCATGAGTGCAAATTACATACAGCTGAAATCCAACTGAAACTTACTTAAACACACCCAGAATGCCCCTGAACATTTCACAATGGCAGCGCTTTACCTGATGGCGAGGAGGATGAGGCTCCAGGCTACAGCACACAGAAGGAGGAGAATACAGGAGCGCATCTACAGAGTCCACATTACATTGCTAGGACAAACAGATGAGGAGATATACGACAAGTATAGGCTCAATGCTGCAATGATCATTGATTTAATCAATGAATTGGATCCCATTTTGCAGCGTCAGACATGTAGGACCAATGCAATACCCACACATGTGCAGGTCCTATGTTGCCTGCACCTACTGGCGTCAGGCAGTTTTCAGGGGGTCATAGCAGTAGCTGGAGGTGTGTCTCAAAGCGCACTTTCACGTTTCTTTAAAGCATTCCTTAATGCCATGATGTCCCGGATCAACTCCCACATTAGCTTCCCCACAACCGCACATGACCTGACCAAGACTAAACAGGAATTTTATCAGATAGCCCGCTTCCCACAAGTCTTAGGTTGCATTGATTGCACCCATGTAGCAATATGTCCCCCTGGAGGTAATGAATACATATACAGGAATAGGAAATGTTTTCATTCCCTAAACATACAGGTAGTATGCAATGCAAAAAACATAATAACTGACATTGTGGCTCAATACCCAGGAAGCGCCCATGATTCCCATATATTCCGCCAGAGTGGCATACACACCCGTCTGTTCAGGGGTGAATTTGGAGAGGGACATCTGCTTGGTAAACATGTGTTATTAATACTCACAGACATTGTACGTATGCCAATGCATTACCGCCACTGACCCTTTGCTTACTCCCATGTAGGTGACAGCGCATACGCCTTGCGGAATTACATCATGACGCCGTACCTAAATCCTACAACCCCCAATGAGCAGAGGTACAATGCTGCGCATATCTCCACCCGGAACATAATTGAGCGCACATTTGGGCTGTTGAAGAGCCGCTTCAGATTCCTACACAAAACTGGTGGAGCATTACAATACAAACCAGAACAATGCTGCAGGATAGTGGCTGCATGTGCCATATTACACAACATTGCCACAAGGAGAGGCATTCCTATAGAGGTGTCTGACAGCGAGTCAGATGACGACAACCAGCAAGGGCCAGACCGACGTGCAGCACATGGGGCAATTGCAGCAGAAGGGCGCAGGAGACGCACAGAAATTACACAAAATTATTTCTGAGGTGAGTAATGATGAGACAATACACGGCAATTTCGATCATAGTCTGTTTATCTCAAATTAAATGGATTGTAGTGTTGAGGCACACATATCAGGTGCCCAGTAGCACAGGAATAGCATAAACGAACAAAAACAAATGGAAATACTAATATGACTTGAAAGTCAGTCACAACTTGTGTTTTCGCCAATGGTTACTTCACCATGTCTGAATGTCTGTAGACATGCCAGCCTATCTCTTCCTCCTACGCACACCCAGACGCATTTCGGCTGCTGCATGTCCATCCCTCATGTTGGCTACGGATGGTGTACTGCTGCGAGTGTTGCGCCTTCTTGCAGTGGTGACAGGCATGGACAGACTGCTGAGGCTTGAGGCCTCCTCGCTCCCCTCTTCCACCGTCACATTGTCAGACCCAACTGTGGCAGCATGCATTTGTTCCACTGCATTTGTTACCTGAGCCAGTGTCTTGGCCTCATCCCCACTCCAATGGGACAAATCAATCTGCATTGTGACAGACCTACGTGACAGCAGTGCAGTGTTGGTGGCCAGCCTATTATTAGATTTGGTATATACGTGCATGCACTGCATCAACTGGCGATGGTGCCTCGTTTGAGACACATGTCCCTCCTTCATCACCCTGGTCAGTTCCCTTACACAATCTGTCAGAACAGCGATGTTACCTGCCATCTTTCATATTTGTGCCTGCACTAAACACATGTTTTTTGCCTGCAGGCGCTGCACACGGAGCATCTGGTCCTCCAGACCACCCCAGACATCAGTAGGCTGGTCCTCCTGCCGTGTGGATTGTGACCTCGCTCTTCGCCACCGGCTTCTGACTGTGCCAATGTGGACCTGTGCTCGGGGGGTCGGCGTGGGTGTTCCTTGAGCCTTGCTGGCCTCTGGTGTTACATGTGCCACATCCTCTGTTTCCATTGGCTGCAGTGGTGGGACTGTTGCCCTGTGTGTAGAAGGAGCACGGGATGGTTGTTGTGGTACCACAGGTTTGTCCATCTCATCCACAGCGGTAGTACCCTGTGTGTCCATGCAGCCACTGTCCTCTGCCTCTCCATGTTCTGCATCTGTGATGTTAAACAGTGCAAATCAGCATTAATTTATGTCTGTGATGTAATGTCACATTAATCATTATTTTCCTGCAATTAAATATGTTTCTGTTACACTATTTCTGAGTCTTTTTATTTCTAATTGTGTGTTTGCCAAAGTACCTGCCTGACCTGCCTGCATCTCCCATAATGCACTTTGTTGTGATTGCAAAATGTGGACTGGATTTGCATAATGGACTCTTGTGCTGTACTGAGGTGATGTGCTAATTTCCATATATATACCAATGGTCACTTGCATGCATCTTACCTTGAGATGTGTTGTCCGCTCCAGAGGTGTCCAGCTGCGTCACCCCAACGACAGCTTCAGGCTGGAGTGTGGACTCCACCAGGTCCTCCATGGGTGTGTTCCCAGTCTGTGTTGGTGTTCCCCCTCCTGTCTTCCTGGCTTCCTTCAGCCTCTCGGCGATCCTTTCTTTTGCACGACTGTGCAGGTCGTACCATCGCTTTTTTAAATCATCTATGGTACGGTGTGTGACACCCACAGCATTGACTTTATTTTGGATCCGGATCCATATTTTCCTTTTTTCTTGCTCTGGTACTTTCAGTGAGAATTTTCCGAACAGCTTGTCATGGCTGATTATCACATCCTCAATTAGTGTCTCTATTTCCTTCTCAGAAAATTTCATTTACCACTTCCTGGCTGCTTGACTGTCCTCTGCTGTGGTTGCATCCATTTTGTTCAAGTGACTGGTGTTGTTCAAAGGTTTTCTTCCACTGCTGTTCAGCTCTTGCAGTCAGCTTCCTCCTCTCACTCTGCCTGTGCACTGAATGAGGCATGGGCTGATTGACTTCCTGCTTGTGATGTCATCAATAGGCATCAACCTTGCGACCTCGCAATTTGCAACTTCGCAATTTGTGACATCGCAATTTGCGACATCGCAGTTTGCGATATCGCAAATAGCGATTGCGAATTATAGAGATTCGCTAATTAATCGCAGATTTAATGATGCATGCCTATTTGCGATTCCTTATTTACGATTCGTTATTTTTCGCAAATAAGGAATCACAATTTTCTATTTTGATGCATGTGCCTGAAGGGGTAGTGTTAGTGAAAGGAATGCAAACAAGGCTAGAGTAAGCTTAATGGTTAGGTTTGCTGAAGGATCCAGCTAAGATAAGATACTTTAGATAATGGCTTGTGTGCGGGATAGGTTGTCAGGTTGTTTTAAGAAGGCATTTAAAAAGTGTAGTGCCTGTAAATCGACAAAATCCACATGAGCTGTAATTTTGTTGAATTAGCAATGAATTTAGATTTCCAGATTGTGTAGTTCTGTATACGATAGCAGTAAAATATACAGATTGCAGTAAGTCTCTTGATACTGTAAAAGAAAAAGTACAATGCGAAGAAAGTGAAAAAAAAGATTTTAATGTAAGAGCTTTCTCAAAGGGCTTACATAAGTCACAATTATAACGAAATATAATTCCATTCCCGAGAACCAGTGCTGGTAATAAGGTTCTGAATGTTCAGGCTGATTTATTTTTGATTTATTTTTCATACACTACGAGAGTGAGTCCTGTTATTGCCACTCACAGTGATGTATAATTTTTTATGCAATTGAAAACAGGAACGGCTGGGTCAAGTTTACGCTTCTATAGGAAGCGCAGGTGATGAAAAAAGGTCCTTCGTACTACGACTGCCGAGGTTTGCAATAAGTGTTGCGAAAAATACAATACCCCAAAAATATTTTTAAAAAGTGTTAATTTAAAACCTCACAAAAAAGCGGTGAGCAGAAAAAATTATGCCTCATGCATCAATACGAAGTAGCGATTCGTAATTAGCAAAAAAATGCCTAATACCCACTTGCTAATTGCTAATATATAGTTATGAAAGGTATCCTTTAATAATTCGGTGTGATTTGAAATTTTAATTAAGCAAATAGCAAAAAACTGTAAATTGTGAATGCCAGTCGCAATTTACCAATTTCTTCGCAATATGCAAATGTTTCTCTGTCAGCAAGTTAGGACATCACAATTAGGCCTAGGTGAAATTATGCTGGCGTATTGCGTGATTTCTGTAATTTCATTTCATGCAGGTTACAGAAAATTCCCATATTATGCGATTTTGCCACTTCTCATAATTACAAATTGTAAGCAAATGATTTATATGTTGTGGTTGGCTCTTTCACACTTCAAGGAACAATTACACTAATTTTTAAGGGTGAACAAGAAAGTCACTAAATTAACATGAACTCAACACCTTGGTAGTTATGTCACCAAGCAGACTGACTTAAGTTAAGGCAATGGGTAAAATATTTATGCAGTACCAAAACAATAATAAAGTCAAAACACCAAACAATAAAGATTCAGAAAGGCAATCAATAAATAGAGTAAAATGTAATAATCAAAATCCTATAAAGGGAACCAGAAATATGAATTCTTAAATTGTAAGTAAAAATAGTGCAATAAGCACTACTCACCAATGATAGTCTATAGAACCGGTAGAGGGAGACCGAGGTGTGATTTAGGTCAGACTTGATGGAGCGCAGCCAGATACACCAAGCAGGTTTATCCTGGTTAAAGATTTTGGGGGCAGATTTACAAGCCCCTTGCGACATCTTTACGACACCGTTGCGTCACTTCTGTGACGCAGCGGCGTCGTAAACTATGCGCCACTATGCGACATATTTACAACCTGACACATCTAGTGAGATGCGTCACGTTGTAAAGCCCTGCGCTACATTATACCTGCGTCAGGTATAATGTATGCAGGGTGGGCGTTCCGACGTAGGAAAGCCTTGTAAAAGTGATGCAGTGAAATCTACAAGATTTCACTGAGTCACTTTTACGACGCCACTGCGTCAAAACCTTACGCCTGCTTGAAGCAGGCGTAAGGAGTGACGCAGCATGTTAGGAATAGGCCGCCCCTGAGCATTGCTGGAGTTGCATTGCGCTTGCGACACGACTCCAGCAATCCGCTGCCGTTATGTCAGAAGATGCGTCACGCATCTTTCCATCCATGCGCCACGGTGCGCCGCATTGTAAATGCGGCGCATCGATGGTGGCGCAAGGCTATTTTTCCGTGACGCAAAATACCTGGGGCAGCTCTGCTAATATGCAGAGATGTGCCAGTTATTGTAAATCTGCCCCTTTACCTTTTGACTTAGTCTTTTTTATGGACCTGTGTGCCCAAATGAGCAGTCTTGTTATTTATTTGTTTATTGAGTTTTATATAGCACAAACATGGCCCTTATGGGTATCAGAGCACTGTACAACATGGTAACAAACAGTAACACATATTCAAGGGACACTTTCGAGAGCAAAAGCGCTGTACATCAGGAAAAGCAAACATAGTTATATACAAAGCAGGAGAACAGCCAAAGTGAGTATAAGCATATACATGTGACCCTTACGAGGCTCAAAGCGCTGAACATCAAGAAGCGCAAACATCAGTGTGGGATGGCGGTAGGTTGACATATGTAGAGACTAGATTCGGAATGGTCATTAGCAGGTATGTAGAGTGTCATCGAAGAAAGTAATGAAGGGCATGAAATGCGGCCTGATAGTTTTGTTGATGGGCAGGAGGGGGAAACGATGCATCTTCATTGGGGAAGGTATCTCATCATTAGTAGTTGTTTTATTCTTCGTTTGAATATCGCAGTTGAAGGGGTTGGATCTATTCTCAGGAGGAAGTGAGTTCCATATTTTGAAGGCCATTCCGGAGAAGGAGCGCTTGTAGGTTTTCTTTTTTGGAAATTTGTAAGGCTTCAGTAGAAGGGAGCCTGTGCTACTTAAAGTTCTATTCTCACCTGATAGGATGAGTTTCTTGGCAAGGTAGGCTGGCGTGTCGTGGTGCAGAGCTTGATGAGTCAGGAAGGCAATTCATAGGTGGATCTTTGCCTCATAGGGTAGCCATTTCAGTGCCTTGAGATCTGGGGTGATGTGATAACTTATTTTTAAGCATGGGATGAATCGAGCTGCCGCTTTAAAAGTTGCCTTCAGAGGTGCTAGCTTTTAGTTTGATAGACCCACGATGGTGGCACTACCGTAATCTAGTCTGGAGATCACTAGCGCTTGTACTGCTGTGTTGTGGTCGGCAGTCAGAGTGAAAGGTTTCCATTTCCTTAGTACTAGCAGTTGGTAGTTGACGCAACTAGTGGTAGTGCTGATGTGATCCTGCATACAAAGGTGAGTGGCCAGAATTATTCCTAGCGATTTAGCTGAGGTTATGATGTGTGGGGAACAGTTGAAGGCTGTAAGATCGACGAGCCATTCTTTGATGTTCGGAGTGTGCTTGGGTGGAGAGATTAAGAGGAATTCAGTTTTAAGGAAGGACGTTAAGTATGAGGTGGTTACGAGTCAGTTAGTGTTGAGTTTGTCAGAGTGTTGTTAAGGATAGTGATGTCATCTGGAGAGGCGATTTTTAGGCAGAGTTGCGTATCATCGGATTACAAATTATATGAGATTTTAGAGACTTGGAAGATTTCAGTCAGGGGTTCTATGAGCAAGTTTCAAAGGGTGGGGGAGAGTGAAGAGCCTTTAGGGACGCCAATTGTGACTGGTGTCTGGATGGATAGAGGGTGGTTGAACATAACTCTTTGAGTTCTGTTATGTAGGAATGAGGAGAACCATTGTAAAATGGTACCAGATAAACCCTTCCTGCATTCTAGGAGGTTCAAAAGGTTTTCATGTTTAATGGTACTAAACGTAGCTGACAGATCAAGCAGGATAAATAAGCAGTCTTAGGGCATCATCGAAGATATGGACCAGGGCAGTTTGGGTATTGTGGCCCAGCCTGAAACCAGATTGGTACTGGTCGAGGAGTTGGAATTGATCTATGTGATTACATATCTGTTGATGTACACATCTTTTCAGGAGTTTGGCCAGAGTTGGAATGTTGGAAATACGTCAGTCTGAGTGGTCAGCATTGTTTTTTTTTAATATAGGGTTACCTGGCCACTTTTTAGACAATCTCATATGAAACATTGTGTTAGAGAAGCGTCAATAATCTTGGTCCATAGAGGAAGCAGAGAGTGTTTCAATCAATCAATCAATCAATCAAGAATTTGTGAAGCACACTATTCACCCGCAAGGGTCTCAAGGCGCTGGGGGGAGGGGGGTTTCGAGCAGCTTTGTCTCATCCGAAAAGCCAGGTCTTGAGGCTCTTCCTGAAAGCTTGCAGTGTGGGGGTTTGTCTGATGCTGAGTGGGAGCTTGTTCCAGGTCTTGGATGCAATGTAGGAGAGGGATCCCCCCCCGCATTGGCTCTGCGGATGCGTGGGATTTCGGCTAGAGCAAGATCGGCAGATTGGAGGCTGCTGTTGGGTGTGTAGAAGGTGATTCTTTCGTTGGGGTATTGGGGTCCGATGTTGTGGAGGGATTTTTAGGCGTGAGCGAGGAGCTTGAAGGTCTCTCTCTTTTCAATGGGGAGCCAGTGGAGTTCTCGTAGGTGTTGGGTGATGTGGTGTTGTTGTGGGATGCCGAGGACAAGTCTAGCTGCGGCGTTCTGAATTGTATGGAGTTTGAGGTGTAGAGATTTGTTTATTCTGCATAGAGGGCGTTTCCGTAGTCTAGTCTGCTGGTTATGAGTGCGTGGGTGATGATCCTTCTGGATTAAGGGGGGACCCATTTGAAGATCTTGCGGAGGATGCGGAGGGTGTTGAAGGATGTGGAGGATACAACGTTGATCTGTTGGTGCATGGTGAGGGAGGAGTCGAGTATGATGCCAAGGTTGTGAGTTTGGGTATGGGAGGTTTGCCGAGGATGGAGAGCCACCAGGTGTTGTCCCAAGCTGAGGGGGTGGATCCGAGGACGAGGACTTCCGTTTCCTCTTAGTTCCTCTGGAAGCTGTGTCTGGTGATGTTGGGTTAATTGGTGAGGGAGTGGATGAGCTGGGTGTCGTTGGCATAGGCTACTATGCTGAGTCCGTGTTTTCTGACGATGGTGACGAGAGGGGCCATATAGATGTTGAAGAGCATGGGGCTGAGTGAGGATCCTTGGAATACTCTGCAGCTGATCTCTGTTGGTTCGGAGAGGAAGGGTGGGAGTCTGATTATTTGGGTTCGGCCGGTGAGGAAGAAGCAAATCTAGTCGAGGGCAGTTCCCAGGATGCCAGCGGTTAGAGTGCAGTGGGAGACGGTATTGAAGGCTGCTGAGAGGTCTAGTAGGATCAGGGCTGCCATGTGGCCCTGGTCCAGGAGGGTATGGATGTCATGTGTGGTGGCTCGGAGGGCGGTCTTGGTGCTGTGGTTGCTGCGGAATCCGGATTGGGAAGAGTCGAGGATCGAGTTGGCTTCTATGAAGTTAGTGAGCTGGTTGTTGACAATCTTCTCTGTGACTGGCTGCAAAGGGGCGGCGAGAGATGGGTCGGTAGTTCTTGAGGTCTGTCGGGTCTGCGGAGGGCTTCTTGAGGAGGGGCTTGACCTCTGTGAGTTTCCAGTCTTCAGGGAAAGTGCCTGTTTTGAGGGAGCAGTTGATGGTATGTCGCAGTTCGGGTGTGATGGTGGCGGTGGCTCTGTGGAAGATGTGGGGCGGGCAGGGGTCAATGGGTGCTCCTGAGTGTATACTTATCATGGTCTTGGTGGTGTCTTCTGTGGTGACAGGGGTCCAGGCAGTGATGGTAGGCTGGGTAGCGTTGTCAGTTGGAGGTGTAGGGTCGGTGTCTAGGTTCTGCTCGTAGAAGTTGTTAAAGAGAGTTCTAATCTTGAGATGGAAGTATGAGCAGAGTTTGTTGTAGAGGTCCTGGGAGGGAGGGATGTTGGAGGATTTGTTGGGGGGTTTGGTGAATTCTTGTATGATGCTGAAGAGTTCCTTAGAGTTGCGGGAGTTGGTGAGTATTCTGTTCTGGATGAAGTTCTTTTACGTGGTTCTGATGAGTTGGTGGTATTCTGTCATGCTTTCTCGAGTTATCGGCAAGTGCGCTTGGACTCTCTGAGGTCGGTGGTGAACCAGGTGGCTTTCGTGATGTGTTGTCTGTTGGAGTCACGGAGGGGGGCGAGAGTGTCTGCGCAGTCGGTGAACCATCTGTGAAGTGCGTTGGCCGCAGAGTTGGAGTCGGTAGTGGTGGGGGGAGGAGCGCAGTAGAGGGCAGAGTTGAGGTGCTCCTTGGTGATCTTGCTCCAGTTTCTTCATGGGGGCGAGGTGTGGACCTGTGTGCGGTGGGCTTGAAGAAGGAGAAATGGACGCAGTGATGGTCCGTCCAGATGGGTTGAGTGGTGTGGCTGAAGCAAATGTTGTGTCCTCCAGCGAAGATGGGGTCAAGGGTATGTCCTACCTTGTGTGTGGGGTTAGGGAAAAGCTGTCTCATTCCGATGTTGGCGAAGTTGTCCAGGAGGGTGGTGGAGTTGGGATCGATGGGGTTGTCGAGGTGGAAGTTCAGGTCTCCGAGGAATGCGTGGTCCGTGGATGCGATGGAGTGGGGTGCGATGAGGTCTGCAATGGTAGTGGTGAATGCGGCGCATGGTCTCGGAGGTCTGTAGGCGAGGGTGCCACATAGAGTCATTCTGGGGTTGATCTGGATCTGTAAGTGCAGGTGTTCCATGGGGGACGTGGAGTCATTCGTGTTGGATGTGGTGAGTCTGAGGAAGTTTTTGTGTACGATGGCGAGACCACCTCCAGGGTGGTTGGGGCGGTCCATCCTCTGGATCTTGTGTTTGATCTCATTGAGAAGTTTTGAGAGTAAGGGGTCATTGTAGTGGTTAGTATTTCAGAGAGGATAGTAAATTTGAGATATCCTATTAATCAAAAGTCTTAAAGGTGGACCAGGACATGTTGTTTTTTGGTTTGGGGGAGAGGATACCTGGATGTGGTGATGAGGTGATAGATAATACCTCTCAAATGGTTTGGAGATCAGTGTCAATTTGCTTTGTTTTCTTATTGAAGAAGGAGGCAAATACATCCCAGTTGGTTGGAGATACGTTCTCAGAAGACACAGATTTGGGTTTCCTTATAGTCTGAATTTAGACAAGTTCTAACAGTTTTTTGGGATGGTTTTCACCCTTGTGAGTTGTTGTTTGAAGAAAGGTGCTTTGGATATGTCTGTTGTAGACTTTCCTTCTCATTTTCAGTAAATTGAGATTAGTGAACAGCGTGCATCATTCAGGTTGTGATCGAACCAGGGGTTAGATTTTTTGATCTGGATTCTTTTCAATTGTTTGGGCGCAATGGCATCCATGATGTCGGACATGGAGTTGTTGTAGTGATAGGAGAGGTGTTGTGTGTCTGATATGTTAGTGCGTGGGTTGTGGAAGAATGTTGCTACTGAGGGTAGCTAGCATGAGAGGGTTGATGTTTCTGGTGTCTCTGGCCCAACATTTCGCTTTTACTGATTGGACTTTGGAGATAACTACGCTTTCTGCTAAGAAGAATATGATGCATTGGTGGTCTGTCCAGTCGCATGGTAGGACAGATTCCATTTGGATGGTATGGGCCTTCACTATTATTAAGTCTAAGATGGCCTTTTCATTGTGCGTCGGGCTGTTGGAGGCTTGAACCAGGTTGAGGTAATGGAGGTAGATTTGAAGCTATTCAACAAGGGGTCGTTTGTGACAATCCAGTGGATATTGAAATTACCAAGAAAGATCTGATTATTATTTGAAATGTGGTTAGTAGAGCTGATCTCCATGATTTGTTCCAGGAATGTCTGATTATCACCAGGTGGGTGGTAGATAGTGTGCATCGTGCACAATGTGTTGCCAATGGTTGATATGTTGTTTCCCAGATATTCACATGAAGACAGAGATTGAGTGTGAGTTTGTTTTATTAAGAGATTGTTCCAGTGAATACAGGCAATGCCCCCACCCAGATGGCCAGACTGATCCAAGTGAATAATGTCATAGCAAGGAGGGACAAATAGGTCCAGTATGGGGGATGAGGAGTCATTAAGCCAAGTTTCAGTGAGTAGTGGGAGGTCCAGGTCATGAGTGAGGATAAGGACAGAAATGTCGGCAGCATGCTTCACTGCAGATCGGCAATTGAGTAATGTGCATTTTAGGTTGGTTTTGGTAACAGTTGTGGGTGGATGAGATATGGGGACTAGTTTAAGGTTAGATTTAGTGATGGACCTTGAGATGGGCTGGGGATTCCTATGAGGGTGAGTGATGATTGTCTGGATTTTTCCCAGGGGCATGGAGTGGTTGTTAAGTGACTGGTTATAGGAGGTGAGAAGGTAGAGGAGGTTGTTGTAAGATAAGTTGCTGACTAATCAATTCAGTCGGAAGGAGAGGTCATGATTTGGTTGCAGCTCCATTTAGGCAGTGGCCTTCTGAAATTGGCAGGGCTGATGATAGTAGGGCATTTGAAGACAGAAGTGTTTTGGGTCCCGTAATGCTTATTTTGATTCTTAACTTTGTGTTCTAGATTAGAGGTAATATACATAAGGTTCTGGATATCTGCCCTCATCAAATGTAATTCGTTTTTTAGGTAGTGGAGCGTTGACCGGATAGTAGTGGTGCTGAGGACCTGAGTTGGAGGAGATGGGTGAAGGGTTTTCTCATGCATTGGGGAATTTAGTGGTATAGGATGACCCTGGCATATGGGAATTTTTTGTTGGTAAATGACTGTGCTATGCTGCATGATTTAGGGGTTAGGTGTAAGGAGGATTTGGGTATTGAAGGAAGTGTGGTAAGTCCGAATTGGATCTTGTGTGGGGAGAGGACTATTGTGAAGGGTTCTTGTGTTGTCTGGGGAAGTAAGGGATTTGTGATTGGTGGCCATGGGGATCGACTTCACAGTATCATATAATTGAGCTTGTGGAGAGATGTTACTGCCATTCCAGTGATCGGTGTCAATATTAGGTTCAATTATGAATTGGGCAGGGGAGTTGTTAAGGGGATGATGATTAGTGGAATGGTCATGCCCCACCGGTGAGGAGGTAGTGTTTAGTACTATTGTGTTGTGCAACTTGGGCAAGGGTCTTCATTCTTGGAGGCAAAAGGGGGAGTTAGGATTGTAGTGGGGGGACGAGTGAGAAGCCCTTGAGAGGGGTGTGAAGAGTTGAGGAATGAGTGTGAGGGATAAGGGGATCCCTCTAAGGGGTGGTAGTAGGAAGAGAATTTCTATGTTCAGTTTGAGCATTTGATATTTTAGATTTTTTGCAGCCGTTTTGGTTAAGTTTGGTGGGAAGGTAATTTTGAAAGAGTTGTGTCTAGCAGTAGAAAGTATGGGGATCGGTGCCTTGTAGCGAATTGAAAACATGATGATGAAATTGTAGGGCAGGGAGGAGCTAGTAAAAATAAGGAGGGGAGAAGCTATAGCCACAAGTCGGGGAGAAGGAGGAGTGTGACTATAGGGCGCTAGTAGAGGGAAAACACATTCCAAGATGTCTGCCACTAGGAGTGTAGTCTTATTTCTGTAACTATGGCCATGCTGGGATGAATATTCATATGACTCTCTCAAAGTGCGCAAAGAGTGGGGCCTGTGAGCTTGTGAACTTTGTAAGAGTAGTGGGGAGTCTAAATACTTGGGATCTCATTAGTTGGCCTGAAGAGTAGTTGTGGGCAGAGACCCGAAGCAGAAGATGATTCTCCTGTGAGCTATAAGGAGAGCTTTGCACTAGTGTGAAGTGGTGTGATTCATGTAATTGAGTTTGAGATGGAATCAACCCAATCTGGAGGTGAAAGAGAAGCTTAGGTCCTGGTAGGCCTCTTACACCTTCTATGATTGGTGAAAGTCGATCAGAAATAGAGAGTTATAACGTCCCTTCTAATAAGGGGGCAGTCAAAAAAGGGGTGAGCGCTACCATGTGGGGGCAATAAAAAATTGTGGGGCATGCGATGCAGCCAGGCTTTATTGAATTATTGGGGTGCTGACAGAAAATTCGACTTACCGGTGCATTGAGATGGCTACAGCCTCTGCAGTCATGTGATGCTCCTTCTGGAGAGCAACGTCACATGAATTGGGGAGTAGACAGTTGCCGGGAATAGCAAATTATGGCCAGGAGTGTAGGTGGAAGATTACCGCTGAGTACTGCCAACATGAATCGTGCCTCGGCTATGGAGCATCAGCGAGCTGACACTCCGGGGCTCCATGGCTCGCACGAAACCCATGGCGAAGTTAGCAGATTGACTGTCCAGGGAGCCGGGACAGGTGAGAGAGGCAACAAGAGGTGAGCGATGAGCTCCATATGTCTTGCACAGGTCAGGGTGGCCGACGTACGATCTTCTGTGTCAAAAGCCGGCACATGAGAAAGGAAGCGGGGTTGGTGGGGGGCGAGAGTTGGCCCATTTGATTCAATGCCCTGTCACAGCTGTGGAGTGAGCTGACGCAGCAGAGCCAGACCTCGTTGGGCAGGTCATGCGGAGATCACAGGGCTGATGTCGTCCTGGGGTCTAGGCCTTCAATTGCTAGGTTCCGGAGAAGGATGGCGGCTCAGCGATCACTCTCGCAAGTGAGCTGAGAGTCTGGTGTGGGCATCAATCCTGTGCCCCCTACAATGCCGAGGCCACTAGTAGCATAGAAGGCGCACAATCCAGTGGAGTCTCCAACATGGGCAAGGTTTCTAGTCGGCTAGATGATGGAGGGGCCCCTGGGTGAGGTAAGAACTGCTGATGTAGATGTCGCAGGCTACCCATATATGTTAGTTCGGTTCCTTGTTAAGTTTCTGGATATATGAGGAATGGATGTCAGTGGGATTACTGGGATATTCACCAACTGTGATCCTATCTTTCAGAGCTTATCTCGATGCCCCTTCCATGACGGCCATCTTGTATTGTATCCTTTTGTGTAGTCCCTCAAATCTGCTTCTGGGGTAGCTTCCCTATCACAGGGTTTGTGCTTATATGACAAGAGGGGCAAAAGGCTGCTTCCTACCGGCCTCCCCTTAACTATGAAAGGGCAGATCCCCTTTCAAGTTAATGAAGTTACTCAGATCACCCTGATTGGTCTTCCTGCAAGGGGAAGAAAAATACCTCCTTTCACCCAGGCCATTATCTCTCCTCTGGGAGCAATTTTCACACCTCGTTCACACGTAATTCAGGTCAAATATAGGCTGGGCAGTTGCTGGAGAGCTAATTCAAATTAGCCTCCATCAGCTTCAAAAAGTGTAAAGATAACTTTCTTAAAGTTGCATTTCCCATATATTTAAATTAAAATATGACATTACCATTAGATTGTATTTTTATTATTTGTAAAACTAAGGCTTTCAATGCGGTCCATAGCTGGAGCCAAATCAAGCTACATCTTAGCAGTTTTGCTTGAGGACTCTTACATGAATAATGTTGTCATTATAAATATATATTTCCCTCTGGCATTATTAAAAAACAGACTACTAGATCTCATTCTTGAGCGCCATGAGCAGAGCGTAATTGTACTCACTGAAATGAAAAAATGAAATGAAAATAGGTATTTGTAAAGCGCACGGCTACTCACATAGAGTGTCCCGGCGCTAAACCACCAGAAACCACAAACAAGATGAGCTCAAACCTTGCCTACCAGGGTACTATTGCTGAAACAACCAAGGGGCATATTATCAAGAAATCTTTCGCCACTTTAGCGGCACATATCGCCGAAAAAGCAGCGATTTTTTTATCGCACTATCAACAAGAACACGCTAACATGCGTTAGCGCTTGTTTTCATGAGATAGCTGCCGTTTTTTTTTTTTGCTTTGCATGTCAGCGATATTTATCGCTAATGACATGCAGAGTAGGCGTTCCTCACCAATACTACATGAAAACATTCGCAAACACAACTTCGCACTATTAACAATGCGGCTCCATTCCCGCAAAGCGATTGAAAAAGCAGCGCTAACCGCGGTTATCGCAGGAATTTAACACCTGTTTAAAAGTTGACTTAACCATCTTTTGTATTAAAGGTGGATTGTGTGGTTAAGTTCACACTTGCCCATTAGCAAACTTTTCATTAGAGCTTGCTAATTATCGCTTGATTTCTCACGCTATTTCTGCTTATCTCCGTCTATCGCTGGATTTGACATCGCCTTTGATCAAAGCGTTGCTAATACGCCTCTAACATGGCGATGTCAACCAGCGATAGACGGTGATAAAAGAAAACGCGCTAAGCACGATTTGCGATAATTATCGCATTCCGTTGATAATATGCCCCCAAGTTTTTAGTCGTCTCCTAAAGAGCAGCAAGTCCTGGACCTGTCTAAGATGCAAAGGCAGATCATTCCACAGACGAGCCGCCAAAACTTGAAAGGAGCGGCCCCCTGCCCGAGAGCGGGCAAATTTAGGGATGAGCATGAGGGACTGCCCGGAGGACCTCAAGACCCATTGGGGCTTGTAGTGATGGATCCTCCTTCTCAGATAAACGGTGCCCGTACCATGGAATGCTCGATAGGCCAGCACTAGAGCCTTAAACTGGATCCTCTTTCTGACCGGGAGCCAGTGCAATGCCTTCAGGTGGGGCGACATATGCGTTCTGGGATTCACCATAAGAATAGCTCTGGCTGCGGCATTCTGAACAACCTGCAGCCGATTGAGTAGATATTCCGGTAAGCCCAGATACAGGACATTAACATAGTCCAACCTGGATGAAATTAGGGCTTGCAGTATGGTTTTACGGTATTCAACCGGTAGCAGAGGAAGAACGTTTTTTACCATTTTTAGCAGACCAAAACATGTGCCAGCAACGGTTTGAATTTGAGTCTTCATCGCTAAATTAGCATCCAATTTAACTCCCAAGTTCTTTACCGTACTAACTGGAGCAGAGGGAGGAGACATGTCACGGGGCCACCATTGGCTCCATTCCTTGCATGAGGGGCAACCAAAAAAGATAATTTCAGATTTTTCCGGGTTGCACAATAGTTGGTTGAGTCGCATCCAAGAAAAGACCTCCGTCAAATGTCTGTTAATCTCACTCCCTCTGAAGTTAGTCCCTTTGTCGCACATGAACAGCAGTTGCGTATCATCGGTGTAAGAAATAATCTTCGCGCCATGCGACTCTGCTAGGAGAGCAAGGGGGGCCATATAAATGTTAAAGAGTGTTGGGCTCAAAATTGTACCCTGTGGGACACCCACCTTCATAGGCGAACCACTTGTATACCGTGCCTCCAATACCACACTCCATCAGCCTTCGCAGGAGCCGGTCATGGGGCACGGTATCAAAGGCCACAGGCAAGTCCAGTAACACCACAGCACTACCCCCTTTATCCAACTGTGTTTTGATAATTTCTGAGACTTCCAGTAGCGCTGTTTCAGTACTGAGGGAGGCTCTGAAGCCCGACTGACTGTCATGGAGAACGTGGTTCACTTCCACATATTCCGTTAGTACTAAGTTAACATACTTTTTAAAAACTTTAGAGAAAAAAGGCAGCAGAGATATGGGCCTATAGTTGGAAGCGACTGCAGGATCAGCCGTTGGTTTCTTCAACAATGGAATCATTTTTGCCTTTTTCCAACAACTAGGTACCGTCCCCTTTTGGAGCGAGGTATTCAGAACTAAATTAACAGCAGGATTTATAGTCTCCGCAATGTTCATCAGTATTTTTGCAGGACATGGGTCTGAAGGGGAGCTTGACTTCAGTGTTACCATGATCTCAAG
Organism: Calotriton arnoldi; assembly: GCA_963921515.1. Taxonomy (NCBI): domain Eukaryota; kingdom Metazoa; phylum Chordata; class Amphibia; order Caudata; family Salamandridae; genus Calotriton; species Calotriton arnoldi. The sequence continues at coordinate 207,915 of CAWUFW010006084.1, read as the reverse complement.
GGATTTTTCTAAGGAAATGGGGGGAAATTGGATGATCGAATAACCAACCCCAAAGGGCGTGGGGTCAGCGCCCCACGCTTCATCAATTTTAAGTGTATCCGTAGAAACAAAAGATTGTTGTATCAAACAAATCTTATCATGGAAATAGCTGGCCATCTGATGAACCCAAACGGAAGTGGGAGTGAACGGCATGCTCACTGCACTGGGGGATGAAAAGTCCTTGACAATTTAAAAAATGTCTTTGCTCTTGTGGGCCGCACCCTTGATTTTAGAGGAGAAGACATTTTTCTTTTCGGTACGCACATTATTGTAATAGGCTTTCAGAACTTGTTTATAGATGGCCTTGTCCTCAGAGTTAAACTTATTGCGCCACATTCTCTCTAGTCGTTTGCAGGCACTCCTGCTTTTCCTAAGGCTTTCCGTAAACCACGGTGTGGAGGGGCGAACGGATTTAGCTTTACGAGTAGTGAGGGGAGCCAACTCAGAGGCACGATCTCCGAGCCAATTCTCCAAGCTAAGAGCGTCGATCTCAGGATCGCCGCTAAAGGGAATCAGGTACTGACCCAAAGCTGCCCTCATGGTGTCAGGTGTGATCTGGCTGAAGGGTCTAAAGGTGTAAGGGTGAGGCTTACCCTGAGATTGAGGATAAGATAGAGTCTTAGGGATTTTAAAACCCAGAAGAAAATGATGAGACCACACCAATGGAAGTGGGGTATCTGTTTCAACTCTAACATTGGAGAATATCTGATCTAAAATATGTCCCTTTTCATGGGTGGGAGGTGAATATAAGGGGACAGATCAAAAATCTCTAAAGATTCCAGCAGCCTTATTGCCTCAGAATCAGATGGATCGTCCATATGAATATTAAAATCTCCTAACAACAAACAATGCCTATATACCAAAATCTGTGCCCCACAAGTAACTCCTCTGTAACTGAAGATTTGCCAGATATGTGCCAAGGAATACAATCTCCAATTATAAAAATAGCCACTATTCAGATTACACATTTCCCAGTAAGGATCCTTACATACGATCTACTTCACGACCTAGGTTCATCGAGCCTTAAATGGTAGATTTGTAATGGACTAACCGGCAAAATATACAATTGAGTCTACAAAAGCAACCAGTATACTTAATTATATTTTCTTTCTTTACTCCAAATATTACATGTGTAAGACCTTTGAAATTCAATCTCAATGTGAGAGCCGTTATAATCATTAGGTGATTACATTGGACTTAAACTATCAACAATTTAAATGTGGGCAGAATATTAATAGCAGCTCTTCTACCGTTATAAGCAGCAACAAATTTAAATGGAATTTTGACTTTTATTTTAAATTCAAAGAAACTGCACAAATTAGATTTTGTTGAAAATAGCTCATTGTTATTGCAAACTAGGGTACATCCAATTGACTGGATACTTCCAACCTGCCAAAGCTTCATCAGATACCAAATGTGACTTTTCTACCTGCTCACAATCAAAAGATAGCACTTATTAAATGTAATAAGATAACCCAATCCTATGGGAGGGGTAGGCCTCACAGTGATGAAAACACATTTGTGAGTTTACATGTCCAGCTTTTAAATTGCAATGCACTCTGTCCTATTGGCTGTTTAGTGCCTACCATAATGGTAACCTATATGTAATAAAAAGAGGGGTTTAGACTTGACAAGGGGTAAGTTTATTGGCAGTTTTAAACTGCTGGAAGGCTGCAATAGCAGCGTAGAGACATCTTTTACAGGGCTACTTAAGTGGGTGGCAGAATGAGTGCTGGAGGCTTACTAATTTACAGACCCTGGGTATATGGTAATACCACTTTACCAGGGACGTATAAGTTAATAAAATATGCCAATCAGGTGTAAGCCAATTTTATCATGCAATAGGGAGTGAGCACAAGCACTTTAGCACTAGTTAGTTAGCAGCAGTAAAGTGCACAAAGTCCAACAAAAGTCAAACAAAAACTACAGAAAATAAGGAGGACAAAAGCAAAACGTTTGGGGGAAGAACACCTTAAGGCTAACAGGTCTAACTGTTTCTCACCAGCTACTTGTTGGAGAAGTCTGGTCTAGGTTCTTTGAACTTGTTCACATAGTCCACCATGCTGTGGATGTTAGTGATGGCATGTTAGGAAACTTGGAGATACTTGCTGTGGTACCTTCTGACAAGGTGGGCTATTTGTGCAGATACATTGGATTGAAAACAATGGCACACTCCATTGTAGAGTGGATGCGGAGAAATACTTCAGGGAAAGTCTCATTACTGGACATGTTCAGGATTATCTATTGAAATAATCCATTGTCATTAATTGTTCCAGTATTGTAAAGGACTATGGGCCATGTTCAGAGTTTTGTGGACGGGTTACTTCATCACAAAAGTAACAAATATCCTGTCTGCCTTATTGTAAGTTTATTATGTTCTATGAAACTTGTAATAAGGCATGAATACACCTCCTCTAAACTTTAAGTTAGGCCAGCAACTTCGACCCTCAACCGGACCGAGTTACCATTGCAACTCATCTTCCCATCACAGTCAACTAACGAACCCTGACCTCGTGGTGTGCCTTCACCACTGTCAAAATCTCTGCTACCATGAAGACCATCCACTTGGGAGCTCCATCTGAACTTTGCCCCCACCATGCTTTCACCAAACAATACCTACCAATCAGTGCAGTTCTAACAGCCATTCTCAATGCCTCCATTCACTCAACCACATACCCAGACACCTGGAAACATGCCGCCATCATGCCCTTGCTCAAGAAACCTCCTGCAGACTCACCCACGCTTTTCAACTACAGACCCATCTCCCTCCTACCATACCTGGCAAAGGTCTTGGAGAAAAAAATCAACCGACACCTCACTGACCAACTGCGCAACCACCAGCTCCTTGCTGCCACACAGTCTGGGTTCAGGCCCAATGACAGTACAAAAACAGCACTCTTTGCTACCACAGATGACATCACATGATCCTTGATAGAGGAGACACGGCAGCCCTCATTCTCTTAGGTCTCCCTGCAGCATTTGACATGGTCTAACACCACATTATCAACAGGCATTTGCATGACATTGGCATCCAAGGACCTGCTCTCTGCTGAATCTGATACTTCTTAATGGATAGAACACAAGCTGTCAGCCTGGCATTTTACTCCTCAGAAGCCCGCAAACTCATCTGTGGAGTCCATCAAGGTTCACCACTCCTGAGGACCACCCTCTTTAATGCATACATGATCTCAATGGCCAATATCATCTGCACATTCGACATCAACATCCTTTTCTATGTAGACAACATGAAACTCATACTCTCCCTCTCGGAAAATACCTTCAACACAAGAAACAAGTTAATCGCCTGCATGACCTAAGCCGCTAACTGGATGAAAGATAACTGTCTCAAACTCAACACAGACAAGACAGAAGTAGTGATCTTTGGCAAGAATACCTCACAATGGACTCCAACTGGTGACCGGCCATACTTGGACCTACATCCACACCCAGAACCCACTCCAGGAACATCAGAATAATCATCAACATCAAAATGGACTTGACTGCATAAGTCAATGCCATAACTGCATCTTGCTTCCACACCATAAAGATGCTGATGAAGATCTTCAAATGGCTCCCAAGCAACACTTGAAAAATTGTCACTCACGCCCTACTCACTAGCAAATTGGACTATGGGAACACCCTTTACACTGGGATCACTAAGCAACTCACTAGGAGACTACAAACCATACATAACTCAGCAGCCAGACTCATCCTCAATCTCCCAGAAAGAACTCACATCACACCACACCTCAGGGAACTGCACTGACTCCTGATACAGGTTTCTTGATAGTTCTCAGAGCAGTTTTTGCTAAAAGATTTTCAAAGTTCCAGGTTTTGTATTTTGATAGGAGGAAGCTACCTTAATACCACAAGTGTCCAGTACCTGGGAGTGCACCACCTGAGGGATAGGACTCATTCCAGCAGGGAGCAGCAGGCTGCTGTCTGCATCTTGTGTTTCTGTAGCTCACACACGAGGCAAGCCAGCTAGCCCTTGTAGTCACTCCGATGGTCCTTGGGTCAAGCAGTAGATCTATTCTTCTTTCCCTAGGCAGCAGTACAGCAGGGCAGCAGGGTGGTCCTTCCAGTATGATGGCAGCAGGGCAGTTCTTCCAGCAGACGTAAAGAACAGCAGCCATTCTTCTGAGTTTTGCACAGGTCCAGAAGTTATCTGAGGAGTTGTTCTGGGAGACCAATATTTATACCTGGTGCCATTCTTTGTGTATGGGGACTTCTGGTCCTACCCCCACAATTGGGTCTGGAATGTTCTTCCCTTCCCTGGTCAAGGCACAAACCAGTGTCAGGGGATAAAATGCTGGTGCCAATCTCCTTTGTATGTGCTGGAGGCAAAGCCCTTTTAAGTTTAAATGGGCAGGGTACACCTCCACCTCCAGCCATCTGGTCAGGATGGCCTATCCTACCCCCACTTAGTGTACTTTGTGTCACTGTCTAGGAGGAATACATAAACCCCTACAGTGCAGCCTTTCACAGTCATGTGACCCAGGACACTGTCAGAATGCACAAATGTTTAGGATAAGGAAATGCCAACTTTCTAAAAGTTGTTCAAGCAAAAAAGGCTTGGGTCCTTATGCTACCTGGACTGGACCACTATAGTAATATATAACATACAAGATGTCCAGATAGAACATTCATGACACGTAAATGAGTGAACGCGACCTTAGAGTACAATTCCAATTTTATTTCACTTTTCTTTTAGCTTTGTTGAAAACGAGATTATGCCATTATTTTCATGTCATATGTCGGGCAACACTGTTTCAATAAACATTTTTGTATAGTGTTCACTTACACAGAAATCATACATAAACCAATTGTGATACAACACAGTGAAAAACAATAAGACAACATAATAAACGTGCAAAATATTCCAATTGTAATATATAATGCAATACAAGCGACCAGTTCTTTCTTCAAATTACACTAGGCGGACAATGCTACGTTCATTAACAAAGGCTTCTGCCTGCTGTTCTGCCTGTGTCAAACGCTATGGGATCAACGCGTTTCGAACCCCATCTTGCTCGGGGTAGGACTTGGTCTTGAAAACTGCTACTGTGCCGAGGTATCAGAAATTCTTTAATTCAAGGGTGAATGCTTCTTTTTGGCAATGTAGCTTAATTCAAACAGAGGTACCGGCATTGTATTTGAAAGAGCAAGTCTCTGTGCTTTTTTCACTTCTTTTTCCTCCTTTCTTCTGTAATTTTCTGCTGGAAGAAATCAAACACATCGGTGTTCACGGGTGTCTGTTCAGATTTTCTAAAACTGGCATTTTAAGTATTGTGACTTAAAAGCCAACTTTACAATTCAAGTGAATTTTAAATTACAATTTAGCTGCGACTCACTACGTCATTTAAAAAATGCCAGGATGCAATGTATTTACAAGAATAGGCACACCCCTGTGTTTTCCCTTGCGCCGGTGCTAAAAATCCTGCCTACCGCCAGCAGAGGCACCGTTGCACCATGGTGCAAGGGTACCTGCGTTGCAGGGATGATTGTGATTGTGCAGGAAGGGACATCTTCCTGCAAAAAAACAATCATTAATGCCCTTTTTCTCCATCTATGTGTGCTGCAGAATGCAGCAGACATAGAAAGAGAAAAACACAAGGAGAAATTTAAGAATTTCTCTTTGTTGCGCCACTTTGAAAAAGAGGCGTTAGTTTTTGGCGCTGCCTCAGATTTACAGATCCCTGTAAATCTGGGGCAGTGTCAAAAAGCAATGGGTGTTTCATGGGAACACCCACAGCAACACCCATTGCACACCCCTTTGCTGCAGAAAACTACAGCGAGCAGGGCCATATATACAAGGCGGCGTTAAGCCACACAAAGTGGCTTAGCGATGCCTTGTAAATAAGAAGCACAGCATTGCGCCACCGGAGTGTCGAAAAAAGTGACGATCCGGTGGCTCAATGCTTTTGTAAATATGCCCCAAAGTTAGGAGTTTTTAACTGCCAGGACAATTTAAAACTTAAGTAAACATGCCCTACTTTTCAAGTACCATGCACTCTGCTCTAGCACCTATTAAGGCCTACCTTATGGGAGACTTGTAAGTATTCAAAGGGAAGGTTAAAATGGCAGTTTTGAAACTGTGATGGCAGGCCTGAGACATGCTTTAAAGTGCTACTTTGGTGGGTGGCACATTGAGTGCTGCAGGCCCACCAATGGCAATTAATAAACAGGCCTTACATACATGCAGTGCCATTTACCAGGGACTTACAAGTAAATTAAATGTTCCGAGTAGATAATGGCCAATTTTACCATGGCTGCCATGGTTAAGGGGCCGATTACGATCTCGTCAGGAAAGCATTCCTATCGAATCAGTTCCGGAATGCTTTCCTGAACAACTCAGATCTAGCGAGTCCGAACGAGCAATTTTGATGCTTCCGGATACCATTCAGTCAGACTCCCATTGACTTCAATGGGAGCCTGTGTTCTGAACGAGAACACAGGCTTCCATTGAAGAAAGGGGCTGTTTGAGGAAAACCTTTCACCATGTGGCGGGCACCGCATGGTGCCTGCCACATTGTGAATGCATGAGTAGGGGGGACCTATGGGTACACCCACGGGCCAGATTCGGAGGGCCCTGGATGGAGGGGGGCCTGCTACGGGCCCCCAAATTTAGATTCCAACAGCCGATTCTTTTCGAAACAACCGACTCGGAAAGGCTGTCCGAATCTGACATCCTAATCGCTTGGCTGCAAACGCGCTCCGTAGACTGCTACGTTTCGGCTCCGAATGACTTGGTTACTCCGAATGCCTTTCGGAACTGAGTCGGACAGTTTAAACTCTTCCCAGCCATTGTGATTACTCATTGGGAAACGCGTTCGAGTCGGTCCGAAAGGAAGGTTCTGAATCGGATTCGGACTAATCGAATGCCATTCGGAGCCTTTCTGGACGACATCGTAATCAACCGCTAAGTGTTCATAATAAAAACATGTTACAAGTTAAGTATGATTAGATGACCAGGTACTTTGAAGACCCTGAATACAGTGGGGGCTGGCATGTACCGAGGGTGATGGGGCGGTAGGACACAAAAAAAAGAAAAGAAAATGCACGTACCTTTTTGCTTGACGTAGCGTCCTCCTCCTTCAGTCTTCTCTGAATGCAGGCTCCAATGTGGGACCCAGCCAACTGCCCTAACCAGTCCTGGCGCTGCTCTCACCAGCATGAGAGGAGTGCCAGGATTGGAGAGACTGGCCTCACTGAGCGCTCTCAAGAGCGCTGGATGTCTGCACTTTCTCCATCCCAGCTGCCTAAGACAACTAGGTTAGAGAAGTTTAAAATGTGCATGTCTACCGGCCATTGCTAGATGGCCAGACAAAGAGACATGTGCATTTTAAAGCACACAGCTCCCTACTGCTGCCACTCGGCAGTACTTGCCCTGCCCCGTTCTGTCACTCATTTTGGGACAGGTCGGTTGCTGAAAAATGAAATGGTACTAAATAAACTTAATTACTGTTTAGTTTTCAGCTCTGGCCTAGCTTTTCTTTGTGGGGCGACGCCGCTCCGCTCTGTGCCCTTGTGATGTGACCTCGAGGTAAAGCACTTTACACTTGCAATTATTCCATTTTTTATTTCACCCCTAGTAAGCAATATATTACTACTTTGCTGAAAAATTAAAATTTTTGCACAATGCAGACCAGCTTTCATGTATTTACAGCAATTACTCCGTTTATTTGTCTGCCGGTGGCTAATTTTACAAGTCAAAAATTAGACGGCTCTTATTTGATGTATAGTTTTATGCAATACATAAATTGTACGTGTTCTGTTTTGTCGCCACTGTGTTTTACTGAATTGGTTGGGTTCCTTTAGTGTATGATGTAATCAAATGTAAATTTTACTTGTATTGATTATTTTAATGTAACTGTATTTATTTATTTTATTACGTCTTCTTTAATTGTTCAACTATAAACCGGATAAAGTTGTCTTGATTAATTGATTGATAAAAAATAACAAAACTAATTATAAAAGGAGTAGTAATTGATCGGACTTGTATTAGAGAGTGTTTTAGAGCAGTACGGATGTAATGTTTGACAAACAATACAGGTATAAGTGAAGTAGAAATATAGGTGAGTGATTTGCTTTTAGTGAGAGAAAAGTAAGGGGGAAATTTAAATTATTATTTGGCATCACATTAGTGTTGTTAGAAACAGTCAGCCTATAAAGCAGCTGGGAGTGCATTGTGGAGAGGACAGCTGAGATGGAGATGGGATCCAGTTGGCCCTCTAGACAGTAATGTAGCCAGCTGAATCCTGGAGAACTTCTCCTTTACCCTCCTCCTCTCATTCTGTCATTTTGTTATCCCCTCACCACTATGGTGCAGGCCACTACCACAAATGCATTGACAGCCTAGCACCTCCTACCACAAGGCTGCAGCCTGTGTCCCACTGAGGGTGAATGGAGAAAGCCCATGCAGTGTAGTTGTTTACAGTATTTTACAACAATTTTAACTTCAAGGGCTGTCTTCCCTTTTCATGATAGTGGTCTGCATTCTTCTCCTAGGTGAGCTGAGTGCAGGCAATGCAATATATATATTGTTTGAAGTGAATATTTATCAGGTGTACAGAAAAGATTTGAGGTGTATGTTATTCTACTATTCTTTTCCATGCAGAGGTCTCGCAATAACGGAGGCTCCTTAAAGTATGTTGAGGTCTCCACCTGATAGCAGAAGTCCCACATAGCGTGTGTAATGTACAATAAGGTTATAATAAGGTTTCATCTTTTTCAGACTCCACCACCTGAAATGAGGAGTGGAGACTTATAAGTCTAGTAAACTTTACACTCAAATTTTGTGAATAGCCCAAAGTTGTAAAGTTACTAGAAAGTGTAACAGTAAACTTACACATTTGAGTTACTTATAATTGTAAGTTATGTTTGTCAATAGCCCCACTAGTTGCATTGAAATGAGCTCAGTATTCCAAACAAAAATTAAAACATGTGATGACCCTACAAAACAATCCCATTATTCTCTCATTAGAGAGGCACACTGGAGGCCTATAAAATTAGAAGCATGCAGGGAATGCTGGGAGCAAGCATTGCTGTGATTTTCACTGTTTGCCTATGATTAAGGGGCCTGGTGCCCCGAAACGCGTCAGGCAGAGGAGAAGAATGAAATGCCAGTTTCTTTGCTAATAAAGGATTCCTGTAAACACCGCTGCGGAGTGCGTCCTTTCTGCAGGCGAGTTTTGGAGAGATAAAATCACGGCAGGTCCAGCCGTGGAGGATTGCACCGCTCGGAGAACCCAATGCGGGGCCGCAGGTTTCTAGAACTGTTCGGACCCAAGCGGCGCAGCAGAGAAATAAATTGGAAACTGGGCAATTTACATTCTGGGACCCACTGGAGGGCTTTTTAGAAATAATATGGACACTGAAGACTCACAGAACACACTGGAGGGTAATAATCGGCTTGAGAAAGAACCACCAGTTCCAGCGTACACCTGAAATGAACTCATTAGAGAGGCACACGGGAGACCTATAAAATTAGAAGCATGCAGGGAATGCTGGGAGCAAGCATTGCTGTGATTTTCACTGTTTGCCTATGATTAAGGGGCCTGGTGCCCCGAAACGCGTTAGGCAGAGGAGAAGAATCAAATGCCAGTTTCTTTGCAAATAAAGGATTCTTGTAATCACCTGCTGCGGAGTGCATCCTTTCTGCAGGGCGAGTTATGGACATATATATATATATATAGATATGTATATCTATATATATATATATATATTATCTACTGGCGGTCGCCAGTAGATAGTTATAGTTAGGACCTATTTTCCATAGGAAATCCGCAACATTCTTTTTGCAATAACGTTGGCGCCGGTTGACGAATCTTCGCGAAAGCTTCCAACTTGTTGGGGCACTCCGGTCCGCTCCTATCCTGAAAGTCTCGGGGTGATTCGTCAAGCGGGGGCCGAGAAAAAAGGGGGGTCGCAAAACGTGTTTTCCCCATTCATTTTTCCATAGGAACCTTTAGTCGCAGCTACAGCCCGAACTGCTGAACGGAATTACACCAAATTTGCCAAAAAGGTAGCCCTTGGTTCAGGGTCGTGCCTTTTGCTTAAATGGTGTAAATCCGTTCAGTAGTTCCTGAGAAAATCAAAAATAAAATCACATATATATCTATGGCCGCATAGGGTCCGCGCACCCTCCCGATCACGAGCTGTATGCTAATTGGCTGTCAACACTCCAAATCAGGAAGTGTTGGCAGCCATCTTGTTCCTCGGTAGAACCGAGGAACAAGAAAGCAGTAAAAAAAGTGCGCAAAACGCAAGAAGGGGGCAGGGTAGAAACACCCTGACCCCCTAGGCCTGCTCAGGGGGTCCTACAAGGACCCCCAGGGCCAATTTTTTTTTTTTTTAAATTGGCAAAAAATGCGCTGGGTGCGCGGATCCTGCCGATAAAAAAAAAAACGAAGTGCGGGCTCCCGCGCTTCGTTCTTAATTGGCCCCCGGGTGGGCCAAGTCCCGGGGGCATGCGGGGGTTTATCATATTTATGATGGGGGGCCTCTAAGGCCCCCCCAAGCCCCAGGGACCGCCACCCCCCGGGGCTTTACAAAAAAAATGGTGCGGGAGGGCTCTCGGCCCTCCCGCAGCCCCGGGGACCGCCACCCCCGGGGCTTCTTTTTTTTTAATACTATTACCTGTGTGGGGGGGGCTCACAAGGACCCCCAGACCCAAAAAAAGCATTTTCTTTTTTTTAAACAGTCGAAATCACGCTGGGTGCGCAAATGCAGCGAATTTCTTTTTTTTAAAACGAAGCGCGGACTCCTGCGCTTCATTTTCTTTAAGCCCCAGGGTGGGCCAGGTCCCGGGGGCAATGACTAATTAATTAGTGGGGGCCCACGGGGCCCCCGCAGCCCCAGGGACCGCCACCTCCCCGGGGCTTAGTTAATTGTATGCGGGGGCACGCGGCCCCCCTGCAGCCCCGGGGACCACCACCTCCCCGGGGCTTGAACAAGAATAAATGCGTGGGGGGGTCCCAACGCCTCCCCACGCTGGCCCGGGGACCGCCACCTCCCCGGGGCTTGAACAAGAATAAATGCATGGGGGGTCCCAACCCCCACACGCTGCCCCGGGGACCACCACCTCCCCGGGGATTATGATAATTGAGGCGGGGGCCTCGCTGGCCCCCCCAAGCCCCGGGGACCACCACCTCCCCGGGGCTTTGAAAATGTTGGGAGGGGCACCCCTCCTGGAGCCCTTGATGGCCCTGGGGACCGCCACCCCCCAGGGCCAGCTCCTGCAATGTCCCAGGGTGCCCACCCCTGGGACATTGCCATTTGCTATGACAGGGCGGGAGCACGGCTCCCGCCCTGTCATAGCAAACTCTGCTTTGCTTCATTGAAGCGAGAGCAGGAAACCTGCTCTCGCTTTAACGAAGCAAAGCAGGATTGCTTTTGAGCAAGGGGAGCTGCATGTCAGCAGCTCCCCTTGCTCAAAAGCAATGCCGGCTCCCGCAGGAGGCGGGGAACCGGCTGGGACAGTGGAGGCATTGGGGCTCCCCCCATGGTCCCCAACGCTAAGGGCCGGCCCCAAGGGATGGGGTCCCCGGGGCCAGAAGGGGCTCAGGAGGGGGCCACGCGGCCCCCCTCCATTTATTTAAAAAAAAAGAATGGCCGGGCCCCGAGGGATGGGGTCCCCGGGGCCAAAATCGGCCTGGGAAGGGGGGCTGCACGGCCCCCCTCCTCAAATAAAAATAATGTATATAATGGCCAAGCTCCGGGGGCTGGGGTCCCCGGGGCCAATAGTGGCCCAGGGAAGGGGGGACACATGGCCCCCTTCCCTATAAATATTTTTTTTAAAAAGAGGCCATGCCTGGGGGATGGGGTCCCCGGGGCCAAAAGTGGCCCAGGTAAAGGGGGGCCACGCGGACCCCCTTCCCTATAAATATATTAAAAAAAGGAGGCCATGCCCCGGGGGATGGGGTCCCTGGGCCGAAATCTGGCTCGGGAGGGGGGCCACGCAGCCCCCTTCCCGTTTTATTTTTTTTCATTTTTTTAAAAAAGGGTCAGGCCCTGGGGGATGGGGTCCCCAGGGCCCCAAAAATACAAAAAGAAGAGGGGCCACACAGCCCCTCTTCTAAAAATATATTTTTTTAAAAAGCCGGCATCTCGCCGGAGGCCCCGCCCCCTCCTTGCACCGCTCTGCAAACGCGCCCCCTGGCACGTTCTAAGTTGGGGAACTAAGTCCCCTTGAATACTGAGGGTCCCTGGGGGCCAACTAGCCCACCAGGTACCTCCGGTAAGCGCCACACAGCTGGATTGCAGAGAGGTGGTCCGAGGCCACGCCCCTTTTTACACCACTCTGCAAACACGCCTCTTGGCGCACTGCTGGTGGGGCGATGAGGTCCTCTTGTGTCCTGAGGACCTCAGGATACAAGTGGACTTCATCCCCAATGGGCTTACTGGAGGTAAGAGGTAGTCTAGTTGGCCCCTAAAGGACCCCCAGCAGTGAAGAGGACTTCTATCCCCATCCAAGAGCGCGCCCGGGAGCGCGTTTGCAGTGTGGTGGGCAAAGGGGGCATGGCCTGCTATGAGAACTTAGCAATCCTGCTGTGTGGGACTAACTGGAGGTAATAGGAGGGGTAGTTGGCCCCCAAGGATGCCCTTGGGGGCCAACTACCTCTCTTTCTCCACCACTCTGCAGACGCGCCTCCTGGCAGACTACGGGATGGGGGATGAAGTCTAATTTACTCCTGAGGGACTTTGGGGACCAAGAAGCCCTCCTGGTACCTCCTGTAAGTCCTACGCAGTGGGATTGCTAAGATGTCTTCAGAGGCCATGCCCCCCTTTCTCCACCACTCTGCAGACGCGCCTCCTGGCAGACTACGGGATGGGGGATGAAGTCTAATTTACTCCTGAGGGACTTTGGGGACCAAGAAGCCCTCCTGGTACCTCCTGTAAGTCCTACGCAGTGGAATTCCTGAGCGCTGGTCGGAGGCCGAGCACCCTTTCTCCACCACTCTGCAAACGCGACTACTAGTTAAAGAAGTGTTTGCAATGTAATAGGTTTCACATTTGCGAGAATTAGAGTTTTTGGCGTTGTAAATGTAAAACTTTTTTACTAATGTTTTTTGTAGTGGAGTGGATGTACGTTGTGTGTAGTGGAATTATGTGGTATGCTGTGCAGTGAAATTATGTGGATAGAAAGTATGTGGTATTTAGTGTATAGGAATTATGTAGAGTGGGATTATGTGTTATGGAGAGTAATTATGTGTTGTGGAGTGGTAACGTCAGGTTTAATCTTCCTCGTTTCCATAGAAGCTCAACTATGAACTCAGTGAGACAAAAAAAGAAGGAATCACTAAGGAGCACTTGTGGACCTAGTCAGAGGTATGAGCAGGGCCACTGGAATTATGCGACTGTTTGGCTGCACCTATTTTTGCACAATTATACATTTCATGCTTTAGCCACATAATTCCTCATCTGCTCCCTAATCTGCAGATTTGAACAAAAAAGCCTTGTTTCTAGCTCAAACGGCTCAAACGTTACCAAAAATGCAGCGACAAGTGTTACAGCGTGATGGAAGGCCCTTTGCAAACCTAGAATGTTACTTAATGCTAAATGTGGGTGTTAAATTGGTACTAATGGTGTGCAAACCACTCTTGCTTCCTTCTGCGCCTCTCTTGCCTCTTTCTGCATTTCTGTTGCTTCTGTCTACACATTTCTTTCTTTTTCTGCACTTCTCTTGCCTCTTTCTGCAAATCTCTTCTACTTTCTGCACCTCTCTTCCCTCTTTCTGCACGTCTGTTGCCTCTTTCTGCACCTCATTTGCTTCTTTCTGTACCCATCTTGCCTCTTTCTGCACCCTTCTTCCCTCTTTCTGCACCTCTCTTGCCTTTTTCTGTACCCCTCTTACGTCTTTCTGCACCCTTTATGCCTCTTTCTGCACCTCTGTTCCTTCTTTCTGCACTTATTTTGCTTCTTTCTGCTCCTGTCTTGCTTCTTTCTGCACCTCTCTTGCCTCTCTCTCCACCCCTGTTCCCTCTTTCTGCACTTCTGTTGCTTCTTTCTGCACTTATCTTGCTTCTTTCTGCACCTCACTTGGCTCTTTCTGCACCTCTATTGCCTCTTTCTGCAGTTCTCTTGCCGCCTCCTGCACTTCACTTGCCTCTTTCTGTAACTTTCTTGCTTCTTTCTGCACCTCTCTTGTCTCTTTCTGCACCTCACTTGCTTCTTTCTGCACCCCTTTTGCCTGTTTCTGCACCCCTCTTCCCTCTTTGTGTAACTCTCTTGCCTCTTTCTACACCTCTCTTTCCTCTTTCTGCACCACTCTTGACTCTTTCTGTACCTCTGTTCCTTCTTTCTTCACCTGTCTTGTCTCTTTATGAACCCTTCGTGCCTCTTTCAGCACCTCTGTTGCTTCTTTCTGCAGTTCTCTTCCTCTTTCTGCACTCCTCCTGCCTCTTTCTGTACCCCTCTTGCCTCTGTGTGCACCTCTCCTACCCCTTTCTGCACCCCTCTTGCCTCTTTTTCCACCTCTGTTGGTTCTTTCTGCACCTCTTTTGCTTCGTTTGGCACTTCACTTGCCTCTTTCTGTACCCCTCTTGCCTCTTTCTGCACCTCTGTTGGTTCTTTCTGCACTGCTCTGGCTTCTTCCTCCACCTCTGTTCCAAATTTCTATATCCCTCTTGACTTTTTCTGCACCACTCTTCCCTCTTTCTGCACCTCTCTTGCCTCAGTCTGCCCACCTGTTCCCTCTTTCTGCACCCCTTTTGCCTGTTTCTGCAATTCTCTTGCCTCTTTCTGCAGTTCTCTTGCTTCCTTCTGCACCTCACTTGCCTCTTTTTGAACCTCTGTTGGTTCTTTTGCACTGCTCTTGCTTCTTTCTGCACCTCTCTTGCAAATTTCTGCACCCTTCTTGCCTCTTTATGCACCCTTTTTACCTGTTTCTGCACCTCTCTTGCCTCTATGTGCACCTCTGTTCCCTCTTTCTGTACCTCTTTTGCCTATTTCTGCAACTCTCTTGCCTCTTTCTGCAGTTCTCTTGCCTCCTTCTGCACCTCTGTTGCTTCTTTCTGCACTTCTCTTGCCTCTTTCTGCACCCCTGTTGCTTTATTCTGCACTTTCCATGCTTCTTTCTGCACTTGTCTTGCTTCTTTCTGCACCCCTGTTGTCTCTTTCTGCACTGGTCTTCCCTCTTTCTGTACCTTTCTTGCCTGTTTCTGCATCTCATGTGCTTCTTTCTGCACTTTTCTTGCTTCTTTCTACACGTCTGTTGCTTCTTCCAGCAATTCTCTTGCCTCTTTCTGCACTTCTCTTGCCTGTTTCTGCACCTCTCTTGCCTCTTTCTGCACCTCACTTGCTTCTTTCTGCATCCCGACTGCCTCTTTCTGTACCTCTCTTGCCTCTTTGTGCACCTCTCCTACCTCTTTCTGCACCCCTATTTCCTCTTTTTGCACCTCTGTTTGTTCTTTCTGCACTACTCTTGCTTCTTTCTGCATCTAACTTGCCTCTTTTTTAGGCCCGGGCAAAGTACTACGCTACGCTCGCGTAGTTTGCGAAGTTTGCGCAACTTCGCACAACGCGAATTGCACGTAGCACAGTGCAAACACGCGTAGCGTAGTGCAGCAGTCATTTTTTGCTTGCTCGCGGTCCTCAACATCAAGTTGACGACCGCGAGCAAGCAAAATGACATCCCGGCGAGACTTTTTCCTCGTTCGCGATCAGCAACATCAAGTTGCCGATCGCGAGCGTGGAAAATAAACCTCCCGGCGAGATTCTCAACGCGGGGAGGTCAGGTTTCTCATTGCGAGTGGTCGCGTATGCTCGCGACCGCTCGCGATGAGAAACTACCAGTCCGCGTTGAGAAAGCTGCCGCTCGAGTAAAAATCTACTCGAGCGGCAGTAAAAGACAGCTTGCACTGTGCAAGATGCCGTTTTCAATGATTGCACAGTGCGGACAAGCATCCGGCACTGTGCAATCATTGCGAACAGTGCACTACGCAGTTCGCGTAGTGCTACGCGTAGCTCGCGTAGTGCGAACTGCACTTTGCGTAGCTTCGCGAAGCGTTACTTCGCGAACTACGCCCAGGGTTACTCTTTTTGCACTTCTCTTGGTTCTTCCTAAATCTCTGTTGCTTCTTTCAGCAATTCTCTTGCCTCTTTCTGCACTTCTCTTGCTTGTTTCTGCACCTCTCCTGCCTCTTTCTGCACCCCTCTTTCCTCTTTGTGCAACTCTCTTGCCTCTTTCCACACCTCTCTTCCCTCTTTCTGCACCACTCTTGCCTCTTTCTTTACCTCTGTTGCTTCTTTCTGCACTTCTCTTGCCTCTTTCTGCACCTCTGAGTTAGAGGTAGTTTTAATCTTTCTGCCCTATAATGTACTAGGGCCTTACAGGGGAGGTCATGCCAATCACAGGGGTACCCCAACCCATAGTGTACCCTAGTGTATGTAAGTGTTTTCACTGTATTCTAAGTGTCTTTCAGCATAGCACTGGCTCCGGGCCTGGTTAATCAGAGTCAGTTACCACCAGTACCAGTCAGCAAAAAGTTGGGGGCACAGGATGACTTTGCAACAAGGCCTGTTTCTGCACCTCTGTTGGTTCTTTCTGCATATCTCTTGCTTCTTTCTGCACTTTTCATCGTCTTTCTGGACTTCTGTTGCCTCTTTCTGCATTTCTCTTGCTTCTTTCTGCGCCTTTCTTCCTCTTTCTGCACATGTCCAACCTCTGTAGGCATAGTTAGAAATTAGCATTTAAAAAACCTTTGAAATTCACTGAAAAAAACATAGGTTTCAGGGACGTTATAGTTAGGAATTAGCATTTAAAAAACCTTAGAAATTCACTGAAAAAACAGGTTTCAGGGACGTTATAGTTAGTTGGACATTTCACTCGTACAAAACCAGAGAAATTCGGCCGTTATAGTTAGTTGAGCTAACTATAACTCGCGCCCCCGCAATGCACTGCTGATGGCATCACATATTACATCATTCATGACATGGTCAGTGCCATCACTGATGACATCACTGATGACATCTCAAATGACATCACTGATGACATCATCCACGTGATAATCTGATGCACCTCCTCACACCCTAATATAACCTTTGATACACCCACTCTAAAATACAGACTACCATTTTCAAAACCATAGACACACCAATACCAGTTACTACATACCCACTCACTGATTTCTAGGTCTACACACACACATCCACTCATTCACCCATACAGCCACTCATACATGCAGTCACTCATCAATACAGCACTATCATATGCACTCATACACCTATACAGACACTCACATACCGCCACTCATCCATAGAGTTACTCACACACCTAGGCAGTCATGCAAAGAATCAATCACACTCCCATTTACTCACCTATACAGTTATACACACACCACCTCACTTATTCATACAGATACTAACACATACTTACTCTCTTATACAATCACTGATACAAGCTCACACTCATCCATACAGCCACTCTCACAATCACTCACTCTCACATATAGTCCTTTATATACTCCAACACTCACATATACTACCTTTCACATATGTAGTTACTCACACATGTACCACTGAGACATCCATTCACTCACCAACACACCTATACACACACTCACCCACCCACACAGCCCTTCACAGATGCACTCTTGAACCCATATACCCAGTGAATCACCCACTCACACATCTATGCACAGAGTCACACACCCCCATCCACCCACACAGACACTCAGACACCCATACAGATACTCAGACAACCAATCAATAACCCATATAGACACTCACGTAGCTACTCACCAACCCATGCAGCCGCTTACACACCAACTGACAGACTGATACAGACATTCACACAGTTTAGTCACTAACCCATGCATTCAGTAAGACACATTTAAACACTCACTTATACAGTCAGTCACGCACCTACTAAACTATCCATTCAGACACTCATACACCCACTCATTCTTCAATACATCTTGGCATATGTATATATAAAACATATTTAAACTTTAAAGAAACACACAGTCACTGGATGAAGTCATCAGTGATGTCATTTGAGATGGCATCAGTGATGTCATTTGAGATGTCATCAGTGATGTCATCAGTGATGTCACTGACCAATTCATGAATTATGTAATATGTGAAGTCAACAGCAGTGCATTGCTTGGGCGCGAGTTATAGTTAGCTCAACTATAAGGAGAAATCTACCCCCAAGGGCAAGGGAAGAGGTTGTCACCTACCAAACGATATACCAAGAGCGTACTAACGTCTCAAATGATGCAAACTTACACTAATGAAAAGAACAGGGGAACACAAAACTATATATGCAGTGCAATAGAAAAACACATAAATAAAAGTGTTCAAACCAATATTTTATTATTATTTTCATATATATTAAAGAATTTTTTTTATATAAATTTGTATTTCGATAGGTATGTCCAATACCAAAAAACAAAAACATACATAGACTAGACTAAACAAATCAATTTTTTTAATATACACAAAACAAATATATATTGTCAGACATAC
This sequence comes from Calotriton arnoldi, assembly GCA_963921515.1. Classification (NCBI taxonomy): domain Eukaryota; kingdom Metazoa; phylum Chordata; class Amphibia; order Caudata; family Salamandridae; genus Calotriton; species Calotriton arnoldi. The sequence continues at coordinate 189,402 of CAWUFW010006084.1, read as the reverse complement.
TAAATAATAAGCTAACAAGCAATTATTCTCTCTACCCCCACAAATAGGTACTAAAACACATAGACAAAAACAAACATATTGTTCAGTCTCTCCATTCATGCATACCACACTCACAAAAAGATGACATCAGACAATTTAATAAACATACAATATGTACAACAGATAGGAACCCAATAAGAATCAAGGGCTGTGGTATACCAAAATGGTACTTTCAAGAGTTGGTCGCCCAGCGGGTTTCTGGTTGGCACGGTGCCGACGCGCGTTTTGGTGGTAGGCTAACAAGTGGCCGTCACCTTCATCAGGGCAATTAAAGAAGACATCAAAGTCAATATATGGGGTTAAAAACTGGAATGAGCGGAAAAGGGGAGAGAGAAGGGCAATGGGTATAGATACACAATGTAATGAATCAATAAGTCTGGGCGTAACAACGAACACTCCATATAGAAAAAAGGTCAGAGAAAGCTATAAAGAAAAATTATAAGACAACAATTAGACATATATTCCCCTGACATAATCTTGATAACATCAGAAATATTACGGTTTCCCAAAAATTAACCAAGTACAAAGATATTAAGCTAAAAGAAATAAGTGTGTGAATAGATATCTAAAGTCAAAAGCGTCAAAACCTTCACCAACAAACACCTCATAAGTGTGCCAGAAAAAGTATGGAGCAAAACAGGAATCAGGCCAGACCCAAACATTTAGTCACCAGGAAGGATAGCTATTTCCATGCAAACAAATTACACCAAGGTAAGTTAAATGAAGAACTATCTACCGATAATAATAAATGAAAAGGACAGCTATCTGCACCAGAAATCAGAAATAAACAGAATGCTGCTTGTCTATATAGGATTAGAGGCTAGATTCAACACATATAAGAACTTACTGCAAATCTTAAATAAGGATAAATGCTAGGTACATTCTCTACAGCAACTGGTAGATAGGTGATTTGTCAGTCTACCAAGGCAATAATTTGAAAATACCAGACCGCGATGGGTTTGTGAAGAATTCGATCTGAAAGAATAATAAAGAAAGAAATAAAAAAAAAAAATAAAGAGCTATAGCAAGCAAAGGTTCGAATGGAGTCAGGAATGAAGATACTAATCACACCAACTATAGGCACAGAAGAAAAACAGGTAGATATTACCTGGAACAAAATGATCCAATATCTATATTAAGTCCAGCTATATAGGAAGCTTGCTGCATCCAGCATAGTCTCGTGCGGGCGTTTAGAAATTCAAAGAGGCAGAGGAGATATCTGTCATGAAGGAAAATAAATGAATCAGAATAAAAGAATATAAATTCAAAGGACTATAAAAATGACCAGTATAGGTATCGCGAAACATAGGAAATAACCTAGGCGGGTCGACTGATCTGGCTATCTAGCAAATAGGTCTCACTAAATAAAGCTTAGAAGCCAGATTAACATGAACACACGCTGTCTCGTCTAAACTCATACTCAGGATGTTACTGGAGCCTCTATATGTACATCATGTGCCCAAGTAACGAAACACAATTAAACGAACACGGGCCCCCACCGGCACAGATGCTATGTAGAACCTCACCTTCAGTGCCAAGTGTTGAAGCGCCGAGTTTAGAATGCAAAATGCCAGCGAACTTCCATATGGGCTGTAAGCAGTCATCGATGGCAGGAGGAAAGGAGGGAAACAGCGTTCTCCCCCCGGGGTCGGCGTCAAAGAGTCAACGTCCAAACACTTCCTGAAGTCTACCGGGATTCGAATACGTAATCTCACGGGAGCACGAATGCAGAGCTCGTGCAAAATCCAGCTTTTAAACTCTTTCAAACCCCCGAGATAATTGCGCCAGAGGGGGCAGTGTTCTAAATGCACACGTGAGAAAAATAAAACGAACGTATGAAAGACGGACTCTCACATAGAGCCATCAAGGAGCTTAAAACTAAATGGTTATTCAATGGTCCACTAAGCGCCATATTGGAAAGGGTAGCCAGCGCTCGCTACGCTAGAGTGCTTTGAACAATGAAGTATCAATCTGGAAAAAACAAAACAAAACAATACAAAACAAAAGGGAACGAATGAAAAAATACCAAAGTTTAATCAAATAAAAAAATATAAAATTAAGAAAAACTTTTATTTGGTCGATAATAATTGAAAAACCAACACGGGCTAGCAATAACTAATTAATCGCCTATAGTCAATAAGGACAACTAGTGAACGAAGCTAAAGGTAGGCCTAAAAGAAGGGGTATACATCCCATTGGAGTTACAAAGCTCAGGATGGAGAATGAGCTCGAAGCCCAAGTATTAACCTTCATAAAAAGCTGGAATAAAAGGTAAAAGGAGGAGACCAACCCAAGCGATCGTCTGATAGGCAGAACATAGGGGAAAGTAAGACCATTTTTACCTCATTCGAAAAGCATCATGATGCTTTTTAACTTAATGTGCACCTTGCTCCCTTTATTATCTACCTCATATTGACGCCTCAATACCCAATATATTTCTCTACTTGCCGCGTGACTACCTGTAATTTTACCCCTGATCTACTACTAGATATTTTTAACCTATTACGACCGATGCATCCAAACGGACCTACCTCTGCATGATGCCTATATATTTCAAATGTTTTGTTACCTGCTGCTAAGTCATCGACGTTTTTACCCTATGCTTTACGTGCACCAAAATGTACCTACCTCATTTGGATACCCTATTTCAAATGCTGCCTTGCCTTTTGCTAATCTATCTGTCTCTTATGGGGTATTGTTGACGTGATGTTCCTAGTCTATTGCACCTCATGCTCCTAAACTTCTACCTCATCTGGATTGCACAACCCTGAATGTGGATCGCATTGCCTTGAATGTTGCATTGCCTACTCCTTAATGATCCGCACAATTGTACATAGCACTTTCCACCTCCCCCCCCAATCGTTCCAATGCTGCGGTCTCCCTGATCGGTGGACCACTATCTTATCATCTCCTGCCCTATTGCGCTGAATTGGGTTTCGGACCCTACTCCTGGTTTCAATCCCTCCACGTCTCAAATCACCCCAATATAAGGCCCTTGCCCTGGTTTTAGGGCTAATTTTCACATCCACTGACGTTTCTCCCACCCCTCCTCTTCCTTTCCCCCCACCCATACGCCTCTCCACAATCTCCCGCCCATACAACTGATCACCCTTGCTGAATCACCATGCCTCCCCGCAGCGATACACTTAAAACACCGGACACACTCATCACTAGAAGTGGCCCCAACTCTTGGACCATCCTTTACCTCCCAACCTTTCCAAAAATGCTAAGAAGAACTTGAAACACAAAACATTAATACATCACCAAGAAACCTTAATTGTCGATAATTATCTTAGCCTCACCTCCATTATCAAAACTAACTACATCTTTTACTCCAAACGCCCCTCCAAATGGAAAAGTATCTTCCTCGAATACCTCCCCATAACAAAATCCATCAAAATACCCTACGGTGTGAAAATGTCCACCACCCCTTCCTCCACTTTTTCAGGCGAAATTGACATCTCTATCTTTAAATCCAGAAATATCCTCATACAAGCCTCTGAAAATCACCTCACCACCTTTGAGCACCACTTCAGCACCTTACATGATCTACTTTCTTCCCCCTCCCAGATCTCTGTTGCCTCGCAATCACAGGAAGCCCCCCCGGCTTCGCCACTTCTGACTCCTACCCTGGCACTTCCTGACTCTACAACTACCAATATAGTTCACCAATCCCAGACCTTGAATCCCTCCACCTCCCTAGCATCCTCTCCCTCGCCTTACTCGCCCACTTCATACTTAGCCACTCAAACCCTCTCACCTCTCTCCTCATCTGCCTCTCCACCGTCTCTAGACACTCCATCATCCCTCTCAACCACCCTAACTCTCGCCACTCCGCACGACTCTCTCCCACCCAACCCTAATTACCCCCCTCACCTCTCATTCTCCCCAGCCCCTTCAGACTTATCCCCTTTCTCCGTTCCCCCACACACTGCGCCCCATCACATTGACCCCCCACTGCCCCACTAGGAACACCAATCTCTTGCAACCTTATTGACACCCACTCCCACAGACAAGACGGCTCCCTTCCTCATTTGCCCCACACCCCCACATCTCCTCACAGCTCCCATCAGGCCCCTGGGTATACTGGCTCTCACTCTACAAATCTCCCTCAGTCTAACACCTGGAACCCCCTCACCTCCCACCACCGGGTTTCCCTCCATGTCCACTTCTTACTCCCCTCTTACATCCCAATATGGAACATGCCCTTCTCCCCCCTGACCTCCTTGCCTCCCCATCTTCCTCGCTATTGACCCAAGTGCTTCTTAACTTTGACCTCCACCTCTCTATCCTGACGCTGGAGCTCTCATCTCTCAGGAATGACTTTATTGCCCTCTCTGATACTATCCTTGCCAATCACACCCGTACCATGGATGCCACACAAATTCATCCCACCTTCCCTCAACAAAGGAATATCCCTCCCTACGGTACTCCTGGAAATTGTCCTCTCACACCTCCACAAGCCCCAATCCATCTTACCTCCTCTGACCCCTGGGACTTAAAAAACAACCTCTCCCCCATCCCCATGACTAGTGACCCTCCTGCACTTCACAGGTGATTCTGGGGACAAACCAGTTCCCTACCTCCCCTGCCTCTCCCAGGCCCCCTCCGCATCTCACCACGATCACCGTCCCTCCTACTCCACACTCCACTATACCGGTGATCCTGGGGAGAAGCTGTATCCCTACCTCGCCTGGCTCGCCCAGACCTCCTCCGCAACTCACCACCATCCACTCCTACCGTCCTCCTAAAAGCAATCCTGAACTCCTCAACTGCATGCTGGTCAACTGTCGATCAGCCGCACGGCATGCAACTGAAATCACAGAAACCATCCTTAGTGAAGCCATTGACATCGCTTTTCTTACGGAAACCTGGCTCAAAGCTCACTCTTCATCCATTCTTGACCTACTCGCTCCCCCGGGTTACTCCATCCTCAGAAAAGATAGGCTCGATAAAATTGTAGGGGGCCTAGCCATAATCTATAAGGATCATCTCCAAATCTCCCCTGTTCAGAACCCCGATCAAGCCACTTTCGAATACATTGTAGCCGAACTTAAAATTCAGGGTTCCCCTCCTATCCAACTACACAATATCTATCATCCCCCTGGAGACCCTCTGCCCTTTGTGGAGGAATTTTCTGACCTGCTTTCCCAAGCCTCGATTTCCAACTCCAAAAACATTTTCCTCGGAGACTTTAATATTCATTGGAACAATAAGGATCATCCCTCGGTTATCATCCTCAATGACCTCCTCGATGTTACTGACTTCAATCAACTCTGCCATACGCCAACACATTCCAAAGGGGCCACCCTTGACGCTATCATTACTAGCAATGATCTGGCTTCCCTTTCCCACATCATCCCCATTGACTGGTCAGACCATCACCTTATCCTCTTCACTATCAACAGCGCCGCACCTCCCCCTGCCACTCAGAACATCAAACATAGGAAACTAACCAGAAATCTTCACCTTATTCCTCCTGGAGTACTGGAGACTAAGATAAAAGCAAAACTTCTACTTTCACCCCCATCTCAAAATGCTAATGACCTGACTGATCACTACAACAAATCCATAATTGAGGTCCTTGACCAAATTGCCCCCGCCAAACTTAAACCACTCAAAAACAACCCCCCCAAATCCTGGTTTAATGCTGATCTCAACAAGGAGAAACGCTCACTTAGGCTGACTGAGCGCACTTGGAGACAACACCCCTCTCCTCCTAACCTAGCCCTCCTCAGAATCGCAAGGGCTAATTACAAAAAACACATCCCAATGGAAAAGGCCTCCTTTTTCCGCACACAACTGGATCGGGCAAAAAATAGACCCAGGGAACTATTCAGCATTATCAAAAACCAAACAGCCTCTGCCCCCCCTAAACTGATGGCCTCAAAGGAAAGATGTGAAGAAATTGCTAACTTCTTCTCTGATAAAATCAGCAAGATCGATCTATCCTTTGCTATAACCCTCCCACCCCTGTGCTCCTCACCCCCCACGACCCTCCGCCCAAGTCTCCTTTCACACCGTCTCCCCCTCCTGACTCTGCCCACCTTCCTTCCGCCGTCACCTACCCGGCCCAGTTCCAGACTAATCCACAGCCAAAAAATAATGCATCTTGGCTCAACTTCAGCCCAGTTTCAGAGCGGGATGTCCTCAACATCATCACTAAACTTAAACCTTCTTCTCATACCCTGGACCCTCTTCCCGCTAACCTTGTTCAAGACTTAAAACATATCATCGCACCCTACTGGACTAACATCATCAACTCCTCCTTTATCACAGGATGTGTCCCGGTCTCCCTCCAACTGGGCCAAGTCACTCCCACCCTCAAAAATCCCACTGCCGACCCCGCTGACCTATACAATCTGCGCCCCATCTCTAATCTTCCTCTGCTATCCAAAGCCCTCGAAAAATGCGCCTTGCTCCAACTAGATAATCAAATTGCCTCTTTCAAGCTTTTGGATACATTGCAGTCAGGTTTTAGAAAAGGCTGCAGAACCGAAACTGCTATGCTCAACATTGTTGATGACATACATCACTCCCTCGACAAAGGAGAGGCCTCCCTCCTCATCCTTCTTGACCTCTCCGCGGCTTTCGATACTGTCAACCACTCTACCTTACTCAACACCCTCAAAGATCGGTTTTCCTCAATGGTCCTGTCCTCGAATGGTTCACCTCCTTCTTCCATCACAGAACACAACAAGTCAAGATCAACCATTGCCTCTCCAAACCCATGCCGGTCTCCCTGGGCGTTCCCCAGGGGTCCATTCTCGCTCCCTCACTATTTAACCTCTTTATGGAGCCCCTCACCCTCATTCTTAAACAAGCAGGAATCAACTACCACCTGTATGCTGACGACACCCAGCTTTACTATAAGATCAAATCCCATGCCGACATTCTGCACCTTAATGACTCCCTGACTAAGATTCAACAATGGTTCCATCACAACCATCTTAAACTCAACCCTAAAAAAACGGAAATCATTCTTTTCGCTCCCAAAAACAACCGGCTCCCTATTCAACACTGGATCTCTGACCTTAAAGCCCTCAACTGCTCTTCCACCTCTAACTCAGTTAAATCCCTAGGAATAAGCATTGACCAGAACCTCAGCCTTTCTCCCCACATAAAAAACGCTGCCAAAGGTGCTCTCTTCTCTCTACTTCACCTCAAGAAAATTAAACCTTTCATCCCTGCTGATGACTTCAAACTAGTGGTTCAATCACTAGTACTCTCTAGATTGGATTATGGTAACGCTATCCTTTCTGGAACACCAAAAGCCCACTTAGCCCCAATCAAATCAGTCCTCAACCTCGCTGCCAGGCTTATCTCTGATTGTAAGTGGTTTGACCACATCTCCCCCATCCTCAAAGAGCTCAAATGGCTTCCCATCGAAGGCCGATCCACCTACAAGAACGCTTGCATTACGCATAAAGCCATTCATCTTCAGACTCCAGCTTATCTCCCAGACAAACTCCACAAAGCTGGCTGCTCTAGAGCTCTGAGGAGCACAAACTCTCTCATGCTAGTTCCCCCTTTGGTAAATAAGAAAGCCACCCAATTACGCTCTTTCTCTGGAAATGCACCTACCATATGGAACTCACTCCCTAAAGAGCTACGTCGTAACCCCTCCTACCTCAACTTCAAAACAGATCTCAAGCGACACCTTCTCAACAAATACTGGGGTCCTTAGTCTTACCACCCTACAGGGTTCCACATCATCCCCAGGATGACGTCCGGTTCTCTCCCCTTTGCCCCTGACCTACTACACCACCCTCCTCTCCGCCTTGCATATACTCCATCCTCCCCCTACTTATTCCCCTACATTCTCGGCCTACTCCTGCATACAATCTCCTCTCCCGCCACCCTTCTATGGGCCCCCCTTCCTCTATACTTTCCCCCCCCCATCCCTGAGAACCCTTGCTAGCCCTACTACCCAATTCCTGATATGTTCTAAAATATTCCCCTTATTTTCTGGACCCTTTATTTTCTGTTCTTTACATATTGTTCTGATTATTCTTGCACTTCTTTTTGTACAAATGTTATATTGCAATTGGTACTTCCCTCAACCTTTGTAAAGCGCTCTAATACCTTTGGGTCTAGCCAGCGCTATATAAAACTGTTTAAATAAATAAAATAAATAAATAAAAATAGGTAGGTCAAATGGCCTGCTCCCATGGAGTATGCTCATGAGTCCCTGCTTTTCAGAATTAAGAAAAAAAATCAAAAAAACTTCCCTGGTCTTTCGAATTCTGTTATTGTCCCCACCTTTATGAGAAACAATTTTCTCTAGAATACTCCACTTGAGGTCAAATTCAGTATGTCCCATTAGTTTCCAGTGTGGAACCAAGGGGGCCAATGTTTTAGAGGTCCGGATGTTTGACTTATGTTCACCAATCCGTATTCTAATCTCTCTGCCAGTGTCGCCCACATAAGGAAGATTACATGGGCAAACAATGCAGTACACCACGTTAGTGGTCTTGCAGTTCGTCATTTGTTTCAGTTTAATGTCCTTGTTGTTGATGTTTAGGTGATCCGCCACAATGGCATTGTCACACGCTTGGCAATTACCGCATCTGTGGTTGCCTTTGATGGGAATATCTCCTGTGATCGACTTTTGCACGAAAAGTTCAGTTTTTTCCGGTATGGCCTTAACCAGATAGTTCCGTAAATTTCTATTACGCCGAAATGCAAAAGTAGGCTTAGGGAGCTTGGGAGTATCATCTCTGAGATTGAGCAGATGCCACGCAGAGTAGATAGCCTGTTGGATTTTTTGGTACAGGTTAGAATGGCGGGTAACACAAACTAATTTGTTATCTTCAGAGTTGTGTTTAGGTATAAACATAGAGTCTCTGTCAAAATATTTGGCCCTCTTATATGAATTTCTGATCAGTCTTTTAGGATAACCTCAGGTAAGAAGTTTAGTTTTGAGAATATCTGCGTTGAGATCATAATCGTGGATGTTAGTGCAGTTCCTGCGAAGTCGCAGGAACTGACTGAAAGGAATCCCATCCTTTTGGCATCGAGGGTGGTAGCTACCATAATGGAGAAGTGTGTTCTTGGCTGTAGGTTTGGTATATAATGATACCATAATGTGTTGATCTCTGTGCTCTATCCACACGTCAAGAAATTCTACTTTCTCTTTACTTTTCTTGGGAGTAAATTTAAGATTATGGTCACATAGGTTGATCCATTCCAGAAATTGGTCTAAATCCACCTCATTTCCTTCCCAAATAAAGAAAATGTCATCAATAAATCGATGCCATGATTGTATGTTCTCATAGAAGGGGGCCACTTCATTATAGATAAATCTATGTTCAAAGTTGCCCATGTACAGGTTAGCTACACTTGGGGCGCAAGCCGCCCCCATGCTGACTCCCTTCACTTGTTTGAATAATTCGCCATCAAATTCAAAAAGGTTTTCATTAAGCACGATGCCCAAACATTGAATAATGAAATCAGAGTTAGGTTTCATTATAGGATGATTGAGGTACTGACAAACAACCAAAAGAGCCTCTGTTTGGGGAACGTTTGTATACAGCGCCTCAATGTCCATAGTGACCAAGAATTGAGTGTTAGTATTTAATGACATATTTTCAATTTTGGAGATAAGGTGGCCAGTATCTCGTATATAAGATGGTAACTGTGACACAATGGGTTTAAGAAAAACATCAATATATTTAGACAGCGGTTCTGTGGCTGATCCAATAGTAGACACGATCGACCGTAGAGGGGGATCTAGAGGGTTTTTATGGATTTTAGGTATACCATAAATAACCGGGATCCGAGTAGTAGTGGGTGTAAGAAAATCAAATTCTTTTTGGTGATTATGCCAGTTTGTTCAGCTCTCCTACATATATCTAAAATCTTAATTTTGACTTTATTCTCAGGGTCACCCCTCATTTTCTGGTAATGATCCTGTACTGCCAGCATATCTTTCATCTTGCTTTTATAGATAGTGGTGTCAAATAAAACAATTCCACCACCTTTATCACATGGTTTAATAGTCAATTCAGGTTCAAAGTCATAGTTTCCTGATCAGTGAGATTAGATATCGGAGATGGAATGAATTTGGTGATATTGTCGATTTTCAGTAACACAGATTTTTCAAATGTCTCAACTTCTGGATCGAGTTGATCCAAACTGGGGATAAAGGTAGATGGCAGTTTAAGCCCTGACTGGCTATACTCTTCAATGTTATCTTTATCCCCCAAAAACTTTTTAAGCCTGATTCTCCTAAAAAGGAGAATAGATCCCTTCTAAGTTCAAATTTGGACAGTCTCGAGGTGGGGACAAAAGAGAGTCCTTTAGTAAGCAGTCCTATGGTATTAAGATCAAGGTTTTCCTTGCTCAAATTGAAAATGGGAATGTTTTTCAATTGCGCCAATATTGTTGGCGTCTCGTTTGTATATATTGCTGCGGTTGTTCCTGTCCTACAAATTGTCCCCTCTGCTGTTGTGTCCGATATCTCGGACGGTAATTCCTTCCTCGGCCGTTCCCTAAAAACGGTTACTGGGTCCTGGCCTGTCAAAGTGTCCCCTTCTATTAGTATATGGATCCAGATGGGGGGATTGATCGTCTCCTTCTGAATCTGTGGTATCTGAAAAAGTAAGTATCTTACGATTTGTCCACGATTGTTGATCAAAATCAGAGTTAGAGGCTCCACTAGCAGAATAGAAGTTTTCTGTCAGGAAGGGATAAACTCTTTCCTGTGAGAAGAAGCGAATATCTTTGCGAAGTTTCTCTATTTTACGTTTAAGAAGATATTCTGAAAAAGAGTCCAATTCAATGTTTATTTCTTCGATCTTTTTCTTAGCTTCTTCTACTGGGTTACCCTGTTTAAGTTTATCTTCCAATTCCTCTATTTCTTTAAGTAGAACAGAGACAATTTCCTAGCTGTTTCAATAATTAAAATCATCCAATCGCGGGAACAGCGATTGGAGATAAGTGCCCACTTTTCTAGGAACTTTCTAACTTCGATAAATAAGCCAGGTATATTGCGAACCCTAAGGCCTATAGGGATGGTACCTGCCTTTAAATATTGTAACATGAAATTGGCATGAGACTCTGTTCGTTTAGACTTCTTCTTCAAATTGAGAAGCTTGATCCAGTCATCATTGAGTCCCTTTGTAAGAGTAAAGGTCTTATCACTGGTGGATGTTTGACCTAATAGTCTGGCGAAATCTTCGTCGGTGAACCCGAACGTCTTAATGCTGTCCATGGGAGTCTAGATGGAGACTCAACAATAAAAATAAAAAATAATAAATAAAGATGTTGAATGAATAGTGTCAACACTCTCAAAAGGTATAGAAATAGAAAAAATGGAAAAAAGATAAGAAAAGAGAAACAGAAAACCGTAATATCTATGTAAAGGATATAAATAAAAAAGAAGAAGAAGAACAATCCCTAACAGCAAAAGTGCTGGAGTAATAAATTATAACAACAAATAATAGGGACCCCGAGCAAAACCAATGTAGGTAGGGACTCTCGGGCAAAACAATAAGGAGAAATCTACCCCCAAGGGCAAGGGAAGAGGTTGTCACCTACCAAACGATATACCAAGAGCGTACTAACGTCTCAAATGATGCAAACTTACACTAATGAAAAGAACAGGGGAACACAAAACTATATATGCAGTGCAATAGAAAAACACATAAATAAAAGTGTTCAAACCAATATTTTATTAATATTTTCATATATATTAAAGACATTTTTTTTTATATAAATTTGTATTTCGATAGGTATGTCCAATAGCAAAAAACCAAAACATATACATAGAATAGACTAAACAAATCAATTTTTTAATATACACAAAACAAATATATATTGTCAGACATACTAAATAATAAGCTAACAAGCAATTATTCTCTCTACCCCCACAAATAGGTACTAAAACACATAGAAAAAACAAACATATTGTTCAGTCTCTCCATTCATGCATACCACACTCACAAAAAGATGACATCAGACAATTTAATAAACATACAATATGTACAACAGACAGGAACCCAATAAGAATCAAGGGCTGTGGTATACCAAAATGGTACTTTCGAGAGTTGGTCGCCCAGCGGGTTTCTGGCTGGCACGGTGCCGACGCGCGTTTCGGTGGTAGGCTAACAAGTGGCCGTCACCTTCATCAGGGCACTTAGTAAATTAAAGAAGACATCAAAGTCAATATATGGGGTTAAAAACTGGAATGAGCGGAAAAGGGAGAGAGAGAAGGGCAATGGGTATAGATACACAATGTAATGAATCAATAAGTCTGGGTGTAACAACGAACACTCCTTATAGAAAAAAGGTCCGAGAAAGCTATAAAGAAAAATATAAGACAACAATTAGACATATATTCCCCTGACATAATCTTGATAACATCAGAAATATTACGGTTTCCAAAAAATTAACCAAGTACAAAGATATTAAGCTAAAAGAAATAAGTGTCTGAATAGATATCTAAAGTCAAAAGCGTCAAAACCTTCACCAACAAACACCTCATAAGTGTGCCAGAAAAAGTATGGAGCAAAACAGGAATCAGGCCAGACCCAAACATTTAGTCACCAGGAAGGATAGCTATTTCCATGCAAACAAATTACACCAAGGTAAGTTAAATGAAGAACTATCTACCGATAATAATAAATGAAAAGGACAGCAATCTGCACCAGAAATCAGAAATAAACAGAATGCTGATTGTCTATATAGGATTAGAGGCTAGATTCAACACATATAAGAACTTACTGCAAATCTTAAATAAGGATAAATGCTAGGTACATTCTCTACAGCAACTGGTAGATGGGTGATTTGTCAGTCTACCAAGGCAATAATTTGAAAATACCAGACCGCGATGGGTTTGTGAAGAATTCGATCTGAAAGAATAATAAAGAAAGAAATAAAAAAATAAAATAAATAAAATAAAGAGCTATAGCAAGCAAAGGTTCGAATGGAGTCAGGAATGAAGATACTAATCACACCAACTATAGGCACAGAAGAAAAAACAGGTAGATATTACCTGGAACAAAATGATCCAATATCTATATTAAGTCCAGCTATATAGGAAGCTTGCTGCATCCAGCATAGTCTCGTGCGGGCGTTTAGAAATTCAAAGAGGCAGAGGAGATATCTGTCAAGAAGGAAAATATATGAATCAGAATAAAAGAATATAAATTCAAAGGACTATAAAAATGACCAGTATAGGTATCGCGAAACATAGGAAATAACCTAGGCGGGTCAACTGATCTGGCTATCTAGCAAATAGGTCTCACTAAATAAAGCTTAGAAGCCAGATTAACATGAACACACGCTGTCTCGTCTAAACTCATACTCCGGATGTTACTGGAGCCTCTATATGTACATCATGTGCCCAAGTAACGAAACACAATTAAACGAACACGGGCCCCCACCGGCACAGATGCTATGTAGAACCTCACCTTCAGTGCCAAGTGTTGAAGCGCCGAGTTTAGAATGCAAAATGCCGGCGAACTTCCATATGGGCTGTAAGCAGTCGTCGATGGCAGGAGGAAAGGAGGGATACAGCGTTCTCCCCCCGGGGTCGGCGTCAAAGAGTCAACGTCCAAACACTTCCTGAAGTCTACCGGGATTCGAATACGTAATCTCACGGGAGCACGAATGCAGAGCTCGTGCAAAATCGGGCTTTTAAACTCTTTCAAACCCCCGAGATAATTGCGCCAGAGGGGGCAGTGTTCTAAATGCACACGTGAGAAAAATAAAACGAACGTATGAAAGACGGACTCTCACATAGAGCCATCAAGGAGCTTAAAACTAAATGGTTATTCAATGGTCCACTAAGCGCCATATTGGAAAGGGTAGCCAGCGTTCGCTACGCTAGAGTGCTTTGAACAATGAAGTATCAATCTGGAAAAAACAAAACAAAACAATACAAAACAAAAGGGAACGAATGAAAAAATACCAAAGTTTAATCAAATAAAAAAATATAAAATTAAGAAAAACTTTTATTTGGTCGATAATAATTGAAAAACCAACACGGGCTAGCAATAACTAATTAATCGCCTATAGTCAATAAGGACAACTAGTGAACGAAGCTAAAGGTAGGCCTAAAAGAAGGGGGTATACATCCCATTGGAGTTACAAAGCTCAGGATGGAGAATGAGCTCGAAGCCCAAGTATTAACCTTCATAAAAAAGCTGGAATAAAAAGGTAAAAGGAGGAGACCAACCCAAGCGATCGTCTGATAGGCAGAACATAGGGGAAAGTAAGACCATTTTTACCTCATTCGAAAAGCATCATGATGCTTTTTAACTTAATGTGCACCTTGCTCCCTTTATTATCTACCTCATATTGACGCCTCAATACCCAATATATTTCTCTACTTGCCGCGTGACTACCTGTAATTTTACCCCTGATCTACTACTAGATATTTTTAACCTATTGCGACCGATGCATCCAAACGGACCTACCTCCGCATGATGCCTATATATTTCAAATGTTTTGTTACCTGCTGCTAAGTCATCGACGTTTTTACCCTATGCTTTACGTGCACCAAAATGTACCTACCTCATTTGGATACCCTATTTCAAATGCTGCCTTGCCTTTTGCTAATCTATCTGTCTCTTATGGGGTATTGTTGACGTGATGTTCCTAGTCTATTGCACCTCATGCTCCTAAACTTCTACCTCATCTGGATTGCACAACCCTGAATGTGGATCGCATTGCCTTGAATGTTGCATTGCCTACTCCTTAATGATCCGCACAATTGTACATAGCACTTTCCACCTCCCCCCCCCAATCGTTCCAATGCTGCGGTCTCCCTGATCAGTGGACCACTATCTTATCATCTCCTGCCCTATTGCGCTGAATTGGGTTTCGGACCCTACTCCTGGTTTCAATCCCTCCACGTCTCAAATCACCCCAATATAAGGCCCTTGCCCTGGTTTTAGGGCTAATTTTCACATCCACTGACGTTTCTCCCACCGCTTCTCTTCCTTTCCCCCCCCACCCATACGCCTCTCCACAATCTCCCGCCCATACAACTGATCACCCTTGCTGAATCACCATGCCTCCCCGCAGCGATACACTTAAAACACCGGACACACTCATCACTAGAAGTGGCCCCAACTCTTGGACCATCCTTTACCTCCCAACCTTTCCAAAAATGCTAACAAGAACTTGAAACACAAAACATTAATACATCACCAAGAAACCTTAATTGTCGATAATTATCTT
This sequence comes from Calotriton arnoldi, assembly GCA_963921515.1. Lineage (NCBI taxonomy): Eukaryota > Metazoa > Chordata > Amphibia > Caudata > Salamandridae > Calotriton > Calotriton arnoldi. Next base: position 174,174 of record CAWUFW010006084.1, on the reverse strand, counting down.
AGCCTCACCTCCATTATCAAAACTAACTACATCTTTTACTCCAAACGCCCCTCCAAATGGAAAAGTATCTTCCTCCAATACCTCCCCATAACAAAATCCATCAAAATCCCCTACGGTGTGAAACTGTCCACCACCCCTTCCTCCACTTTTTCAGGCGAAATTGACATCTTTATCTTTAAATCCGGAAATATCCTCATACAAGCCTCTGAAAATCACCTCACCACCTTTGAGCACCTCTTCAGCACCTTACATGATCTACTTTCTTCCCCCTCCCAGATCTCTGTTGCCTCGCAATCACAGGAAGCCCCCCCGGCTTCGCCACTTCTGACTCCTACCCTGGCACTTCCTGACTCTACAACTACCAATATAGTTCACCAATCCCAGACCTTGAATCCCTCCACCTCCCTAGCATCCTCTCCCTCGCCTTACTCGCCCACTTCATACTTAGCCACTCAAACCCTCTCACCTCTCTCCTCATCTGCCTCTCCACCGTCTCTAGACACTCCGTCATCCCTCTCAACCACCCTAACTCTCGCCACTCCGCACGACTCTCTCCCACCCAACCCTAATTACCCCCCTCACCTCTCATTCTCCCCAGCCCCTTCAGACTTATCCCCTTTCTCCGTTCCCCCCACACACTGCGCCCCATCACATTGACCCCCCCACTGCCCCACTAGGAACACCAATCTCTTGCAACCTTATTGACACCCACTCCCACAGACAAGACGGCTCCCTTCCTCATTTGCCCCACACCCCCACATCTCCTCACAGCTCCCATCAGGCCCCTGGGTATACTGGCTCTCACTCTACAAATCTCCCTCAGTCTAACACCTGGAACCCCCTCACCTCCCACCACCGGGTTTCCCTCCATGTCCACTTCTTACTCCCCTCTTACATCCCAATATGGAACATGCCCCTCTCCCCCCTGACCTCCTTGCCTCCCCATCTTCCTCGCTATTGACCCAAGTGCTTCTTAACTTTGACCTCCACCTCTCTATCCTGACGCTGGAGCTCTCATCTCTCAGGAATGACTTTATTGCCCTCTCTGATACTATCCTTGCCAATCACACCCGTACCATGGATGCCACACAAATTTATCCCACCTTCCCTCAACAAAGGAATATCCCTCCCTACGGTACTTCAGCCAATGGAACTCCTGGAAATTGTCCTCTCACACCTCCACAAGCCCCAATCCATCTTACCTCCTCTGACCCCTGGGACTTAAAAAACACCCTCTCCCCCATCCCCATGACTAGTGACCCTCCTGCACTTCACCCTACCATCCCGGTGATTCTGGGGACAAACCAGTTCCCTATCTCCCCTGCCTCTCCCAGGCCCCCTCCGCATCTCACCACGATCACCGTCCCTCCTACTCCACACTCCACTATACCGGTGATCCTGGGGAGAAGCTGTATCCCTACCTCGCCTGGCTCGCCCAGACCTCCTCCGCAACTCACCACCATCCACTCCTACCGTCCTCCTAAAAGCAATCCTGAACTCCTCAACTGCATGCTGGTCAACTGTCGATCAGCCGCACGGCATGCAACTGAAATCTCAGAAACCATCCTTAGTGAAGCCATTGATATCGCTTTTCTTACGGAAACCTGGCTCAAAGCTCACTCTTCATCCATTCTTGACCTACTCGCTCCCCCGGGTTACTCCATCCTCAGAAAAGATAGGCTCGATAAAATTGTAGGGGGCCTAGCCATAATCTATAAGGATCATCTCCAAATCTCCCCTGTTCAGAACCCCGATCAAGCCACTTTCGAATACATTGTAGCCGAACTTAAAATTCAGGGTTCCCCTCCTATCCAACTACACAATATCTATCATCCCCTGGAGACCCTCTGCCCTTTGTGGAGGAATTTTCTGACCTGCTTTCCCAAGCCTCGATTTCCAACTCCAAAAACATTTTCCTCGGAGACTTTAATATTCATTGGAACAATAAGGATCATCCCTCGGTTATCATCCTCAATGACCTCCTCGATGTTACTGACTTCAATCAACTCTGCCATACGCCAACACATTCCAAAGGGGCCACCCTTGACGCTATCATTACTAGCAATGATCTGGCTTCCCTTTCCCACATCATCCCCATTGACTGGTCAGACCATCACCTTATCCTCTTCACTATCAACAGCGCCGCACCTCCCCTGCCACTCAGAACATCAAACATAGGAAACTAACCAGAAATCTTCACCTTATTCCTCCTGGAGTACTGGAGACTAAGATAAAAGCAAAACTTCTACTTTCACCCCCATCTCAAAATGCTAATGACCTGACTGATCACTACAACAAATCCATAATTGAGGTCCTTGACCAAATTGCCCCCGCCAAACTTAAACCACTAAAAAACAACCCCCCCAAATCCTGGTTTAATGCTGATCTCAACAAGGAGAAACGCTCACTTAGGCTGACTGAGCGCACTTGGAGACAACACCCTCTCCTCCTAACCTAGCCCTCCTCAGAATCGCAAGGGCTAATTACAAAAACACATCCCAATGGAAAAGGCCTCCTTTTTCCGCACACAACTGGATCGGGCAAAAATAGACCCAGGGAACTATTCAGCATTATCAAAAACCAAACAGCCTCTGCCCCCTAAACTGATGGCCTCAAAGGAAAGATGTGAAGAAATTGCTAACTTCTTCTCTGATAAAATCAGCAAGATCGATCTATCCTTTGCTATAACCCTCCCACCCCTGTGCTCCTCACCCCCCACGACCCTCCGCCCAAGTCTCCTTTCACACCGTCTCCCCTCCTGACTCTGCCCACCTTCCTTCCGCCGTCACCTACCCGGCCCAGTTCCAGACTAATCCACAGCCAAAAAATAATGCATCTTGGCTCAACTTCAGCCCAGTTTCAGAGCGGGATGTCCTCAACATCATCACTAAACTTAAACCTTCTTCTCATACCCTGGACCCTCTTCCCGCTAACCTTGTTCAAGACTTAAAACATATCATCGCACCCTACTGGACTAACATCATCAACTCCTCCTTTATCACAGGATGTGTCTCGGTCTCCCTCCAACTGGGCCAAGTCACTCCCACCCTCAAAAATCCCACTGCCGACCCCGCTGACCTTAACAATCTGCGCCCCATCTCTAATCTTCCTCTGCTATCCAAAGCCCTCGAAAAATGCGCCTTGCTCCAACTAGATAATCACATTGCCTCCTTCAAGCTTTTGGATACATTGCAGTCAGGATTTAGAAAAGGCTGCAGAACCGAAACTGCTATGCTCAACATTGTTGATGACATACATCACTCCCTCGACAAAGGAGAGGCCTCCCTCCTCATCCTTCTTGACCTCTCCGCGGCTTTCGATACTGTCAACCACTCTACCTTACTCAACACCCTCAAAGATCGGTTTGGCCTCAATGGTCCTGTCCTCGAATGGTTCACCTCCTTCTTCCATCACAGAACACAACAAGTCAAGATCAACCATTGCCTCTCCAAACCCATGCCGGTCTCCCTGGGCGTTCCCCAGGGGTCCATTCTCGCTCCCTCACTATTTAACCTCTTTATGGAGCCCCTCACCCTCATTCTTAAACAAGCAGGAATCAACTACCACCTGTATGCTGACGACACCCAGCTTTACTATAAGATCAAATCCCATGCCGACATTCTGCACCTTAATGACTCCCTGACTAAGATTCAACAATGGTTCCATCACAACCATCTTAAACTCAACCCTAAAAAAACGGAAATCATTCTTTTCGCTCCCAAAAACAACCGGCTCCCTATTCAACACTGGATCTCTGACCTTAAAGCCCTCAACTGCTCTTCCACCTCTAACTCAGTTAAATCCCTAGGAATAAGCATTGACCAGAACCTCAGCCTTTCTCCCCACATAAAAAACACTGCCAAAGGTGCTCTCTTCTCTCTACTTCACCTCAAGAAAATTAAACCTTTCATCCCTGCTGATGACTTCAAACTAGTGGTTCAATCACTAGTACTCTCTAGATTGGATTATGGTAACGCTATCCTTTCTGGAACACCAAAAGCCCACTTAGCCCCAATCAAATCAGTCCTCAACCTCGCTGCCAGGCTTATCTCTGATTGTAAGTGGTTTGACCACATCTCCCCCATCCTCAAAGAGCTCAAATGGCTTCCCATCAAAGGCCGATCCACCTACAAGAACGCTTGCATTACGCATAAAGCCATTCATCTTCAGACTCCAGCTTATCTCCCAGACAAACTCCACAAAGCTGGCTGCTCTAGAGTTCTGAGGAGCACAAACTCTCTCATGCTAGTTCCCCCTTTGGTAAATAAGAAAGCCACCCAATTACGGTCTTTCTCTGGAAATGCACCTACCATCTGGAACTCACTCCCTAAAGAGCTACGTCGTAACCCCTCCTACCTCAACTTCAAAACAGATCTCAAGCGACACCTTCTCAACAAATACTGGGGTCCTTAGTCTTACCACCCTACAGGGTTCCACATCATCCCCAGGATGACGTCCGGTTCTCTCCGCTTTGCCCCTGACCTACTACACCACCCTCCTCTCCGCCTTGCATATACTCCATCCTCCCCCTACTTATTCCCCTACATTCTCGGCCTACTCCTGCATACAATCTCCTCTCCCGCCACCCTCCTATGGGCCCTCCTTCCTCTATACTTTCCCCCCCCCATCCCTGAGAACCCTTGCTAGCCCTACTACCCAATTCCTGATATGTTCTAAAATATTCCCCTTATTTTCTGGACCCTTTATTTTCTGTTCTTTACATATTGTTCTGATTATTCTTGCACTTCTTTTTGTACAAATGTTATATTGCAATTGGTACTTCCCTCAACCTTTGTAAAGCGCTCTAATACCTTTGGGTCTAGCCAGCGCTATATAAAACTGTTTAAATAAATAAAATAAATAAATAAAAATAGGTAGGTCAAATGGCCTGCTCCCATGGAGTATGCTCATGAGTCCCTGCTTTTCAGAATTAAGAAAAAAATCAAAAAACTTCCCTGGTCTTTCGAATTCTGTTATTGTCCCCACCTTTATGAGAAACAATTTTCTCTAGAATACTCCACTTGAGGTCAAATTCAGTATGTCCCATTAGTTTCCAGTGTGGAACCAAGGGGGCCAATGTTTTAGAGGTCCGGATGTTTGACTTATGTTCACCAATCCGTATTCTAATCTCTCTGCCAGTTTCGCCCACATAAGGAAGATTACATGGGCAAACAATGCAGTACACCACGTTAGTGGTCTTGCAGTTCGTCATTTGTTTCAGTTTAATGTCCTTGTTGTTGATGTTTAGGTGATCCGCCACAATGGCATTGTCACACGCTTGGCAATTACCGCATCTGTGGTTGCCTTTGATGGGAATATCTCCTGTGATCGACTTTTGCACGAAAAGTTCAGTTTTTTCCGGTATGGCCTTAACCAGATAGTTCCGTAAATTTCTATTACGCCGAAATGCAAAAGTAGGCTTAGGGAGCTTGGGAGTATCATCTCTGAGATTGAGCAGATGCCACGCAGAGTAGATAGCCTGTTGGACTTTTTGGTACAGGTTAGAATTTGTTATCTTCAGAGTTGTGTTTAGGTATAAACATAGAGTCTCTGTCAAAATATTTGGCCCTCTTATATGAATTTCTGATCAGTCTTTTAGGATAACCTCAGGTAAGAAGTTTAATTTTGAGAATATCTGCGTTGAGATCATAATCGTGGATGTTAGTGCAGTTCCTGCGAAGTCGCAGGAACTGACTGAAAGGAATCCCATCCTTTTGGCATCGAGGGTGGTAGCTATCATAATGGAGAAGTGTGTTCTTGGCTGTAGGTTTGGTATATAATGATACCATAATGTGTTGATCTCTGTGCTCTATCCACACGTCAAGAAATTCTACTTTCTCTTTACTTTTCTTGGGAGTAAATTTAAGATTATGGTCACATAGGTTGATCCATTCCAGAAATTGGTCTAAATCCACCTCATTTCCTTCCCAAATAAAGAAAATGTCATCAATAAATCGATGCCATGATCGTATGTTCTCATAGAAGGGGACCACTTCATTATAGATAAATCTATGTTCAAAGTTGCCCATGTACAGGTTAGCTACACTTGGGGCGCAAGCCGCCCCCATGCTGACTCCCTTCACTTGTTTGAATAATTCGCCATCAAATTCAAAAAGGTTTTCATTAAGCACGATGCCCAAACATTGAATAATGAAATCAGAGTTAGGTTTCATTATAGGATGATTGAGGTACTGACAAACAACCAAAAGAGCCTCTGTTTGGGGAACGTTTGTATACAGCGCCTCAATGTCCATAGTGACCAAGAATTGAGTGTTAGTATTTAATGACATATTTTCAATTTTGGAGATAAGGTGGCCAGTGTCTCGTATATAAGATGGTAACTGTGACACAATGGGTTTAAGAAAAACATCAATATTTTAGACAGCGGTTCTGTGGCTGATCCAATAGTAGACACGATCGACCGTAGAGGGGGATCTAGAGGGTTTTTATGGATTTTAGGTATACCATAAATAACCGGGATCCGAGTAGTAGTGGGTGTAAGAAAATCAAATTCTTTTTTGGTGATTATGCCAGTTTGTTCAGCTCTCCTACATATATCTAAAATCTTAATTTTGACTTTATTCTCAGGGTCACCCTCATTTTCTGGTAATGATCCTGTACTGCCAGCATATCTTTCATCTTGCTTTTATAGATAGTGGTGTCAAATAAAACAATTCCACCACCTTTATCACATGGTTTAATAGTCAATTCAGGTTCAAAGTCATAGTTTCCTGATCAGTGAGATTAGATATCGGAGATGGAATGAATTTGGTGATATTGTCGATTTTCAGTATCACAGATTTTTCAAATGTCTCAACTTCTGGATCGAGTTGATCCAAACTGGGGATAAAGGTAGATGGCAGTTTAAGCCCTGACTGGCTATACTCTTCAATGTTATCTTTATCCCAAAAAAACTTTTTAAGCCTGATTCTCCTAAAAAAGGAGAATAGATCCCTTCTAAGTTCAAATTTGGACAGTCTCGAGGTGGGGACAAAAGAGAGTCCTTTAGTAAGCAGTCCTATGGTATTAAGATCAAGGTTTTCCTTGCTCAAATTGAAAATGGGAATGTTTTTCAATTGCGCCAATATTGTTGGCGTCTCGTTTGTATATATTGCTGCGGTTGTTCCTGTCCTACAAATTGTCCCCTCTGCTGTTGTGTCCGATATCTCGGACGGTAATTCCTTCCTCGGCCGTTCCCTAAAAAACGGTTACTGGGTCCTGGCCTGTCAAAGTGTCCCCTTCTATTAGTATATGGATCCAGATGGGGGGATTGATCGTCTCCTTCTGAATCCGTGGTATCTGAAAAAGTAAGTATCTTACGATTTGTCCACGATTGTTGATCAAAATCAGAGTTAGAAGCTCCACTAGCAGAATAGAAGTTTTCTGTCAGGAAGGGATAAACTCTTTCCTGTGAGAATAAGCGAATATCTTTGCGAAGTTTCTCTGTTTTACGTTTAAGAAGATATTCTGAAAAAGAGTCCAATTCAATGTTTATTTCTTCGATCTTTTTCTTAGCTTCTTCTACTGGGTTACCCTGTTTAAGTTTATCTTCCAATTCCTCTATTTCTTTAAGTAGAACAGAGACAATTTCCCTAGCTGTTTCAATAATTAAAATCATCCAATCGCGGGAACAGCGATTGGAGATAAGTGCCCACTTTTCTAGGAACTTTCTAACTTCGATAAATAAGCCAGGTATATTGCGAACCCTAAGGCCTATAGGGATGGTACCTGCCTTTAAATATTGTAACATGAAATTGGCATGAGACTCTGTTCGTTTAGACTTCTTCTTCAAATTGAGAAGCTTGATCCAGTCATCATTGAGTCCCTTTGTAAGAGTAAAGGTCTTATCACTGGTGGATGTTTGACCTAATAGTCTGGCGAAATCTTCGTCGGTGAACCCGAACGTCTTAATGCTGTCCATGGGAGTCTAGATGGAGACTCAACAATAAAAAATAAAAAATAATAAAAAAAGATGTTGAATGAATAGTGTCAACACTCTCAAAAGGTATAGAAATAGAAAAAATGGAAAAAAGATAAGAAAAGAGAAACAGAAAACCGTAATTTCTATGTAAAGGATATAAATAAAAAAGAAGAAGAAGAACAATCCCTAACAGCAAAAGTGCTGGAGTAATAAATTACAACAACAAATAATAGGGACCCCGAGCAAAACCAATGTAGGTAGGGACTCTCGGGCAAAACAATAAGGAGAAATCTACCCCCAAGGGCAAGGGAAGAGGTTGTCACCTACCAAACGATATACCAAGAGCGTACTAATGTCTCAAATGATGCAAACTTACACTAATGAAAAGAACAGGGGAACACAAAACTATATATGCATTGCAATAGAAAAACACATAAATAAAAGTGTTCAATCCAATATTTTATTAATATTTTCATATATATTAAAGACATTTTTTTATATAAATTTGTATTTCGATAGGTATGTCCAATAGCAAAAAAACAAAACATATACATAGAATAGACTAAACAAATCAATTTTTTAATATACACAAAACAAATATATATTGTCAGACATACTAAATAATAAGCTAACAAGCAATTATTCTCTCTACCCCCACAAATAGGTACTAAAACACATAGACAAAAACAAACATATTGTTCAGTCTCTCCATTCATGCATACCACACTCACAAAAAGATGACATCAGACAATTTAATAAACATACAATATGTACAACAGACAGGAACCCAATAAGAATCAAGGGCTATGGTATACCAAAATGGTACTTTCGAGAGTTGGTCGCCCAGCGGGTTTCTGGCTGGCACGGTGCCGACGCGCGTTTCGGTGGTAGGCTAACAAGTGGCCGTCACCTTCATCAGGGCACTTAGTAAATTAAAGAAGACATCAAAGTCAATATATGGGGTTAAAAACTGGAATGAGCGGAAAAGGGGAGAGAGAGAAGGGCAATGGGTATAGATACACAATGTAATGAATCAATAAGTCTGGGTGTAACAACGAACACTCCTTATAGAAAAAAGGTCCGAGAAAGCTATAAAGAAAAAATATAAGACAACAATTAGACATATATTCTCCTGACATAATCTTGATAACATCAGAAATATTACGGTTTCCAAAAAATTAACCAAGTACAAAGATATTAAGCTAAAAGAAATAAGTGTGTGAATAGATATCTAAAGTCAAAAGCGTCAAAACCTTCACCAACAAACACCTCATAAGTGTGCCAGAAAAAGTATGGAGCAAAACAGGAATCAGGCCAGACCCAAACATTTAGTCACCAGGAAGGATAGCTATTTCCATGCAAACAAATTACACCAAGGTAAGTTAAATGAAGACTCACTATAACTATAACGGCCGAATTCCTCTGGTTTTGCACGAGTGAAATGTCCAACTAACTATAACGACCCTGAAACCTGTGGTTTTTTCAGTGAATATATATATATATATATATATATATATATATATATATATATATATATATATATATATATATATATATTAGGCCAATCAAGCACTATTTAATTCAGCCACATCTACAAAACGTAGGTCATAGAGATCAGTAGAGAAATTATCATAATGCATACACATCAATCATCAAGCTGTTGCTTGCTAAATTTGCAAACCAGTTCATGGTTACTGATACTAAGTAATGTTTATCCTGACTATCATTCTAGGATTATTATTGGCCCCAAACAGCCAATACATTTTTGCCACTCACCCAATGGTGTGATTACAATTCTCCTGGCATACCCATAACACTCCGTGTGTATTCATTCACAATTCCAAATGTACTTCTCCACCTTACAGGGAGATTAAAATTATGGAAGTAATTAAAGTCATAAAAATCGCATCAGCTCAGACTCACTATCACAATATTTGCCAGAGTCTTAAGTGAATGCCCACAGCAGTATTAGTTGATCTGCCAGACCTGTAATCCAGAGGGATCTCTCGGGAAACACCGGTTATATGTGTTTTCGGCAGACAAACACCTACAAGATATATACTCTTACTCTGAAGTGTTTCTGGACTCTGGTTGGCACCTCAACAGCTCTGTGTTTTGGGTAGATACACCGTCCAACCTGTACTCTGGTATAAATCCTTTTTCCAGACCTTAGCTTTGGTGAGACATAATGTAGGTGAGCAACCGCCTGGCACCTGTGAGACATGTACTCTTGAAAGGCACCCTACCAGAGGTACTCGCACAGAGCATATCTGTAAGACCTGAGTTCATTGAACATTATTGCATTACATGATTTCTACCTGCAAGGCTCCATCTCAATGGTTCACTGACAGAATATCGACACCCAAAATATCCCCATACCACAATATCGAGTTATAAATATCGATGTCAAAAATATTGACATCCTATATTTATAAAGGTAAGCACAAAAATATCGGACAAAAATATTGATAGCATGAATATAGTTGTACAGAATTTCGTTTTTCTTATATATCTATCTATCTATCTATCTATCTATCTATCTCTCTCTCTCTCTCTCTATATATATATATATATATCATGACATAGGATTTAGTTGTCATTTATAGGACAACTTTGCAAAGTTAAAAGCAACTCTATAATGCAAAAGTTTCTTTTTTACACACTGTGGGCCTGATTCACAGAACTAACTTACGTCAAAAACGTAAAGTTAGTACTTTTTGGTATTCACAGAATGAACTTACTCATTTCGGTACTTGAGCTTAAACATGAAAGTAACCCTGCGTATCTCCAGTATTATGTTATCGACACGGTTTTACCGCTTAAACGAGGTGGAAACCGGGAGGCGAAGTTACGCCTCCTAGAAACCCGGTACATATTGGAACTCGATACAAAACATCCTGCAGGGTTAAATGCCAGTGAAGACCTTTTCACATGCTTGTGAAGGCCTAGATTAGTGGGTCAAATAATATCATGAGGGATCATAATAGCATGGGGCATCAAAATCAGTTGTTTTTTTATATATTTTAGAGATCTAATGTGAGGATTAACAAACTAGGCATGTTGTATGGTCTTACCTCCTCAATAACATATGAAATGTATATAATCACTTTTTACATAATTTTAGAATTAGTTTGCACTTCTTTTAAGAAAATTGAGTTACACATTTGTTTGCACATATTTTAGGCTGACTAGGTGAATTTAATGCAAGGGAAAAATATGATTGACATTCATGTTTGAAGGCCCACTTGGGCATCATGACATAGGATTTAGTTGTCATTTATAGGACAACTTTGCAAAGTTAAAAGCAACTCTATAATGCAAAAGTTTCTTTTACACACTGTGTGTTTTATAGTAACTGTTTTAGCATTTATAAGCATATTTATTTATATTGATATATTTATTGGCTTATTTATTGTAACATGCATAAAGCTTTGCACATTCAATAGAATTTAACATGCTGCTAAGAGTAACTTTTCAGTTACCATACTTTGCACTTTGACTTCATGTCGTCATTTCCTGCACCATATCACTTTAAAGGTTGCTTGTTTTACTATGCAATGCGTCATGTGATCAAGACCAGAGTGGGGGTCGAAACGCGTAATGGCGGATTTGCTGGGCACAAAATAAACTACACCTGATTTGCACCAAGAACCATTGGGTCCGCTTTTCGTCCTTTGTCCGTGTGAGGCGATGGTGGTGGCGAACTTTGTTCATATATTTCAGGGTGGGGGTACCGTCTCTTGTCTTAGGCTTGCCCTGAACTGTCAGCTTTGTGTACAATCACCCACTGGGGTTATATATACTTTTACATGCTCATTTTGCACGATAGTGTTTTTGTATTCTGATTTGAATGAGGATTTTTTCAATTCAATGCTTTTTATAAAATCTTTTTTAAATTAGCTTGTACTTTAATATGAATTTATCACACCTATACAGTGTTTTTTATTTTCTAAAAAAGTATTTTTTAGCTATTTATTGTGGTGCTCAATTGCTGCCCTTTGTCGCAGTATGACTGTATAGATATATATTTATATATATATATATATTTTTTCTATGTCCATTACGTTTTGTCAGGCAACCAATCGTGTTACATGTTACTATGCACCAAGCACTTTAAATTTGGCATTGTTACTCCAATGGCGTTATGTGAACAAGGCCTCTGGTAGGCTGAAACGCTGTCATGGCAGACGTGCTGAGATTTTAATAAAATACTCACTTGCACTTTCAACTGGGTCGGTTATCGTCTGTCCTGTTGTTTCCAGGAGATTGGGGATTGCAGGAACCTCTGTGGCAAGAACTTCGCATATATATATATATATATATATATATATATATGTGATCAAGACCACAGGCTTGTGGTCGAAACGCGTCATCCTGACTTGTTAAGCAATAAACGTATTTATTTCATCTCCAACTGGTGTCTGTGCCCTTGTTTGGCCCACGGCGGTCGTGCATTGGGATCCTGGTTTTATATATATATATATATATATATATATATATATATATATATATATATATATATATATATATATATATATCCTTTAGCTTTAGTTCACGTCGCTGACTCCATGAGGCGCTTCTCTCTCGGTGCGTGACCCTTGGCTGAACCACGCCAAATTACATTTTCAAATCTCGAAGTGAAGGAAAGGGTCGCACTTCCAGATTAGGTGTTTTAACAACTTTATTTTGTTTCGTTTCATCAGCTCTTCAAAAGCTTTTGAAGAGCTGATGAAACGAAAATAAAGGATTGTTAAAACACCTAATCTGGAAGTGCGACTCTTTTTCCTTCACTTCGAGGGATTTGGAATATATATATATATATATATATATATATATATATATATATATATATTATCTACTGGTGGTCGCCAGTAGATAGTTATAGTTAGGACCTATTATCCATAGGAAATCCGCGACATTCTATTTGAAATAACGTTGGCGCCGGCTGACGAATCTTCGCGAAAGTTTCCAACTTGTTGGGGGCGCTCCGCTCCTACCCTGAAAGTCTCGGGTTGATTCGTCAAGCGGGGCCGAGAAAAAGGGGGTCCCAAAACGCGTTTTCCCCATTCATTTTTCCATAGGAACCTTTAGTCGCAGCTACAGCCCGAACTGCTGAACGGAATTACACCAAATTTGGCAAAGAGGTAGCCCTTGGTTCAGTGTCGTGCCTTTTGCTTAAATGGTGTAAACCGCTCAGTAGTTCCTGAGAAAATCAAAAGTAAAGTCACATATATATCTATGGGCGCGTAGGGTCCGCGTACTCCTCCCGATCACGAGCTGTATGCTAATTGGTTGTCAAGTGGCTGTCAACACTCCAAATCAGGAAGTGTTGGCAGTTATTTTGTCCCTCGGTAGAACCGAGGGACAGAAACAAGTGCGCAAAGCGCAAAGGGGGCAGGGTAGAAACACCCTGACCCCTAGGTCTGCTCAGGGGTCCCACAAGGACCCCTGGGCAGAAAAGCATTTTTTTAAATCGGCGGGATGCGCTTAGAGTGCGCGGATCCCGCCGAGAAAAAAAAAAAGAAACAAGTGCGCAAAACGCACAAAGGGGACAGGGTAGAAACACCCTGACCCCCTAGGTCTGCTCAGGGGGTCCCACAAGGACCCACTGGGCAGAAAAAAGCATTTTTTCAACAAAAAAAAAACGGCGGGATCCCGCCGAAAAAAACAAAAAATGAAGTGCGGTCTCCCCCGCTTCGTTGTTAATCGGCCCCCGGGTGGGCCAAGTCCCGGGGGCATGGGGGGTATTTATAATATGTGGGGGCCTCTATGGCCTCCCAAGCCCCGGGGACCGCCACCCCCGGGGCTTTAAAAATAAATGGTGCTGGAGGGCTCTCGGCCCTCCCGCAGCTCCGGGGACCGCCACCTCCCCGGGGCTTCTTTATTAATTTTTTATAAATTTACCTGTGTGGGGTGGCTCGAGCCCCCCCACACGCCCCGGGGACCGCCACCTCCCGGGGCACTAAAATGTCAATATGGGGGTCCATTACGGACTCTCAGAGCCCCGGGGACCACCACCTCCCCGGGGCTTTGTCAATGGAGGGAGGGGGCCGCGCGGCCCCCCTCCTGGAGCCTGTAATGGCCCTGGGGACCACCACCCCCAGGGCCGGCTCCTGCAGTGTCCCCGGGTGCCTACCCCCGGGACACTGTAGTTTGCTATGACAGGACGGGAGCCTCGCGGCTCCCGTCCTGTCATAGCAAACTGCTTTGGATATTAGCGAGAGCAGGAAACCTGCTCTCGCTTCCAATATCCAAAGCAAATTGCTTTTCACACGGGGAGCTGCATGTTAGCAGCTCCCCATGTGGAAAGCAATGCCGGCTCCCAAGGGACGCGGGAGCCGGCGGGACTGTGGGGGATTGGGGACCCCCCACAGTCCCCAACGAAGAGGGCCAGCCCCGGGGGATGGGGTCCCCGGGGCAAATAGGGCTCGGGAGGGGGCCACGCGGCCCCCTCCCCAAAAATAATAATTTAAAAACAAAAAATAAAGGCCTGCCCCGGGGCATGGGGTCCCCGGGCAAAAGGAGGCCTGAGGAGGGGGCCACGCAGCCCCCTCCTTAAAAATGTATTTAAAAGTGTGGCCATGCCCCGGGGATGGGGTCCCCGGGGCCGGATTCGGCCATGGGAGGGTGCCACGCGGCCCCTTCCCGTTTAATAAAAAAAAAGGGATAAGGCCCTGGGGGAGGGGGTCCCCAGGGCCCAAAAATAGGAAAAAGTAAGGGGGCACACCCTTGGGAAAAATGATCGGGCCGCAGGCCCCGCCCCTTCCTTTACCACTCTGCAAACGCGCCCTGGCGCGTTTGCAGATGGGAACGAATTCCCCTTCAATACTGGGGATCCTAGGGGCCAACTAGCCCACCAGGAACCTCCAGTATGCGCTAGGGCTGCGTTGCAGAGAGGTGTACAGAGGCCACGCCCTTTTACACCTCTCTGCAACGCAGCTCTGTGGCGCTTTTTGGAGGTACATGGTGAGCTAGTTGGCCCCCAGGGACCCTCAGTATTCAAGGGGACTTAATCCCCCAACTTAAAACGCGCCACGGGCGCGTTTGCACAGTGGTGAAGGGAGGGGCGGGGCTTCAGGTGACATGTGTGCAAACAGGCCCCGTGGCGCGTTTTAAGATGGGGAATTAAATCCCTTCAATCCTGAGGGTCCCTGGGGCCAACTAGCCCACCAGGTACCTCCAGTAAGCGCCACGGAGCTGCGTTGCAGAGTGTTGTAAAAAGGGGCGTGGCCTCTGAACACCTCTCTGCAACGCAGCTGTCTGGGGCATACTAGAGGTATCTGGTGGGCTAGTTGGCCCCTAGGGACCCTCGGGATTGAGAAGGAATTAATTCTCCAACTTAAAGCGCGCCACTGGGTGTGTTTGCAGACATGTCACCTCAGGCCCCACCCCTTCCTTCACCATTGTGTAAATATTCCTCTAAAATCAGCCGAACTACGAATTCCGATTTACTCACCTGTTATCAGGAGAGACCTCAGTGCTGCATCTTTCAGCCCAGTACTGATCCTGAAAAGTAATTTTAACCGTACTTACCAGCAACTTGAATTTCCTTCCATAGGCTAACATTGACTGGTTTCACTTGGAAATTCATCTAAGTGTGGAGTTTTGGAACTTTATAATATTCCTCTAAAATCAACCGAACTACGAATTCCGATTTACTCACCTGTTATCAGGAGAGAACCCAGTGCTGCATCTTTAGCCCAGCACTGACCCTGAAAAGTAATTCTAACCGTACTTACCAGTAACTTATATTTCCTTCCATAGGAATCCATTGTCTGGTTTTCAGCAGAAAAGTTTCAAAGTGTCGATTTTCACAAACTACAAATATTCCTTAAAAATCGCCTGTATGACTTAAACGCATTCTTTCAACTGTTTACAGGAGATGCACCAGTGCTGGATCCAGGATCCAACACTGAGTAAGAAAAAGTAACGATAACACTACTTACCTGCTAAGTGAATTTCCTCCCATAGGATAACATTGGTGATTCTATGTGAAAAAGTTTCTAAGTGTCAACTTTTAAAATACAATAATATTCCTTAAAAATCACTACTGAAACCAAAACGCTTTTACTCAACTGTTTACAGGAGATGTCCCAGGACTGAATCTAGGATCACAGTCCTGTGGTTAGAAAAGTAATCCATAA
Source organism: Calotriton arnoldi (assembly GCA_963921515.1). Classification (NCBI taxonomy): domain Eukaryota; kingdom Metazoa; phylum Chordata; class Amphibia; order Caudata; family Salamandridae; genus Calotriton; species Calotriton arnoldi. The sequence continues at coordinate 158,109 of CAWUFW010006084.1, read as the reverse complement.
AGTAACTAATTGCATTTAACTAGAAATTCACATTGAGCTCAATGTTGCATTGTGTTTGAAATTGTGTTGCCCATTGCAACAACTGTAACTACTGTACTTAAAAGTCTATTGCCTATTTGCAAAGTATTTAAACTAAAGTAATTCATTCAGAGAAAGTATATTTTGTAATGTAATGTATAATGTAATTACAATGTAATTTAAAAAATAAAATATGTAAAAATAAATAGTTTAAAAAAATGTAGTAAATCAGTATCCAAAAAATAAATATAACAATTAATACATTTAAAAATTGTCATTTACAAAACCTTTGAAATTCACTGAAAAAAACATAGGTTTCAGACATGTTATAGTTAGGAATTAGCATTTAAAAACCTTTGAAATTCACTGAAAAAACCATAGGTTTTAGGGACAGTTATAGTTAGAAATTAGCATTTAAAAAACCTTTGAAATTCACTGAAAAAACCATAGGTTTCAGACACGTTATAGTTAGAAATGAGCATTTAAAAACCTTTGAAATTCACTGAAAAAACCATAGGTTTTAGGGACAGTTATAGTTAGTTGGACATTGCACTCGTACAAAACCCGTGAAATTCCCCGTTATAGTTAGTTCAGCTAACTATAACTCGCGCCCCGCAATGCACTGCTGATGACGTCACATATTACATCACTCATGACATGGTCAGTGACATCACTGATGACATCACTGATGACATCTCAAATGACATCACTGATGACATCACTGATGACATCATCCACGTGATAATCTGATGCACCTCCTCACACCCTAATATAACCTTTGATACACCCACTCTAAATAACAGACTGCCATTCGCAAAACCATAGACACTCCAACACCAATAACTACATACCCACTCACTGATTCTTAGGTCTACACACACATCCACTAACTCACCCGTACAGTCACTCAAACTTACGGTCACTCAGTACAGGACTATCATATGCAATCATACTCCTATATAGACACTCACACACCGCCACTCATCCATAGAGGTACTCACACACCTAGTCAGTCATGCAAATAATTATTCACACTGCCATTTACTCACCTATACAGTCATACACACACCAGCTCACTTACTCATACAAATACTAGCACATTTTTACGCTCTTATACAATCACTTATACAAGCACACACTCATCCATACAGCCACTCTCACAATCACACACTCTCACTTATAGCCATTTATATACTCCAACACACATATATACTGCCTTTCACATATGTAGTTACTCACACATGTACCACTGGGACATACATTCACTCACTAACACACTCTTACACACCCTTACCCACCCATACAGTCTATCACAGATGCACTCTTGAAACCATCCACCCAGTGAATCACCCACTCACACATCTATGCACAGAGTCGCACACACCCCACCCACACAAACACTCAGGCACCCATACAGATACTCAGACAACCAATCAATAACTCATATAGACACTGATGTAGCTATTCACAAACCCATGCAGCCACTTACACAGCAACAGACAGACGGATTCAGACATTCACCCAGTTTAGTCACTAACCCATGCATTCAGTAAGATACGTTTAATCACTCACTTATACAGTCAGTCACGTACCTACTAAATCCTCCATACAGACACTTATACACCCACTCATTCCTCAATACAGCTTGGCATATATATAAAACAAAATTAAACTTTACAGAAACACAGAGTCACTGGATGATGTCATCAGTGATGTCATCAGTGATGTCATTTGAGATGTCATCAGTGATGTCATGAGTGATGTCACTGACCATGTCATGAGTGACGTAATATGTGACGTCATCAGCAGTGCATTGCGGGGGCGCGAGTTATAGTTAGCTGAACTAACTATAACGGGGGAATTTCACGGGTTTTGTACGAGTGCAATGTCCAACTAACTATAACTGTCCCTAAAACCTATGGTTTTTTCAGTGAATATATATATATATATATATTTTCTCCAAATCGCTGCTAAAGCGGTTGTCCTTCCTACGACGTTGGTGCCAGCCAGTGGCAGCAGCAGCCACTTAAATATTTCAAATTTTCAGTTCACAACCAGATGGTAGGAAATCAGAGGGGCACACCAGGAGCTGGCACAACAGGTTTATTGTGCACCAAACTTAAGGACCTTAAGTTTGGTGCACAATAAACCTGTAGTGCCGTTTCCTGGTGTGCGCCTCTTGATTTCCTACCATCTGGTTGTGAACTGAGAAATTTGAAGATATATATATATATATATATATAGAGAGAGAGAGAGAGAGAGAGAGAGAGAGATAGATAGATAGATAGATAGATAGATAGATAGATAGATAGATAGATAAAAATAATAAATATTGAATATATTAACCCCTTCGATGCTCATGACGAGCTGGACTCGTCATGGCACACAGTGCTCGTGTGCTCATGACGAGTCCAGCTCATCATGTGACCCAGCACAGGAAATCCCTCTGGTGCGGGCACCAGAGGGATTCCCTTTCTCCCTAAACCCTCGGGAGCTGGGGAAGAGCTTCCCCAGCTCCCGAGGCCCCCTGGTTTCCCTGAAATGACGATCGTCGCGCACGTCGCGCTGATGTCATTTCAGTGAAACTGAAACTGAAATGAGCCAAGAGGCTCATTTCAGTTTCAGCTTTACGTGCTCAGGGGCTATCTCAGCCCCCTGAGCACGTAGAAACTCAGGAGAGGTATCGTTAGAAAGGGGAGAATCTCCCCTTTCCAATGGTACCCCTCCCTAGTGGATCCCTGCTTAGGGATCGCCCCAGGAGGGCGATCCCCAAGCAGGGATCCACCCACTAGGCACAAGGGAGGGGGAGCGGCCACTTGGGCAAGGGCCTTTGCTCCCCCATAAAATATTTGGCATGATTAGTCTTTCTGCCCCCTGGGGGTAGATGGGGGCAGTAGCCCCCAATCTGCCCACCCGGGGGTAGAAAGCCCACTAGACACCAGGGAATTAAATGGGAGGTTTATTAGGGTGGGGCTGCCCAAAACGGGCATGCCAATGCCCCCCTGGCCACAAAATTAGTCTTTCTGCCCCCTGGGGGAAGATGGGGCAGTAGCCCCCAATCTGCTCCCGGGGGCAGAAAGCCCACTAGATACCAGGGATTTTTTTAAAAATTATAGTTAGGGGTGGGGGCTGCCCAATATGGGCATGCCAATGCCCCCACCCCACCCCGCCGTAAAGGTACAGTCTTTCTGCCCCTCCTGGGGGGCAGATGGGGGCAGTAGCCCCCAATCTGCCCCCCTGGCGGGGCAGAAAGCCCACTAGATACCAGGGATTTTTTTTAAATTATAATTTGGGGTAGGGGCTGCCCAATATGGGCATGCCAATGCTCCCACCCGACGCAAAGGTACAGTCTTTCTGCCCTTCCTGGGGGGCAGATGGGGGCAGAAAGCCCACTAGACACCAGGTTTTTTTTCCCTTGATACATTTAGGGGTGGGGGTTGCCCAAGATGGGCATGCCAATGCCCCCACCCCTCCCCCACGAAATTCCAGTCTTTCTGCCCCCCCGGGGGGGCAGATGGTGGCAGTGGCCACCAATCTGCCCCCACCCGGGGGTTCAGAAACACCCTAGATGCCAGGGATTATTTTTTTTATAGGCCCAAGGTGGGGGCTGCCCAGAATGGGCATGCAAATGCCCCCACCCTACCCCCCAAAGAAAAAAAAAGACTTTCTGCCCCCCCAGGAGGCAGATGGGGGCAATAGCCCCTGATCTGCTCCCCACGGGGGGGCAGAAAGCCCACTAGCCACCAGGGATTTTTTTTTTTACAAAGTTCGGGGTGTGGTCTGCCAAGAATGGACATGCCAATGCCCCCACCCACCCCAAAAAAGATGTCACTGTCTTTCTGCCCCTCCCAGGAGGCAGATGGGGGCAGTAGCCCCTGATCTGCCCCCCGGGGGGGCAGAAAGCCCACTATGTGCCAGCGATCATGCTGGCTTTTTTATACGCAGGGGTGGGGGCTGACCAGAATAGGCATCCCAATGCCCCTGACCCCCCAAAAGAATAGCCACAGTCTTTCAGCCCCCTTCGGGGGCATATCGGGCAATAGTCCCTGATTTCCCCCCTCCCCAGGGCGGCAGAAAGCCCACTAGGCACTGACTTTTTTTCGGAACGTGCCTACCTGTTGAATTTGGTTCCTAGCTCTGCCGGCACCCAGGGAAACCTAGCAAACCTATACATTTTTTAAAACTAGATACCCAGGGGAATCCAGGATTGGGTGACTTGACTGGCTCTCACCAGGTTCTGTTACCCAGAATCCCTTGCAAACCTAAAAAATTGGCAAAAAAAACACATGTTCCTCACATTTCTGTGATGGAAAGTTCTGGAATCTGCGTGGATCCACAAATTTCCACCCATCCCGCGTTCCCCAAAGTCTTCCGAGAAAAATGGCACCTCACATGTGTGGGTAGGCCTAGTGCCCCTGACAGGAAACGGCCCAAACGCAACGTGGACACACCACATTTTCACAGTGAAAACTGACCCTTTTTTTGCAAAGTGCCTAGCTGTAGATTTTGAACCCTAACACTGCCAGCACCTAGGGAAACCTAGCAAACCTATACATTTTTTAAAACTAGACACCCAGGGGAATCCAGGATGGGGTGACTTGACTGGCTCTCACCAGGATCTGTTACCCAGAATCCCTTGCAAACCTAAAAATATGTCCAAAAAAACACATTTTCCTCACATTTCTGTGGTGGAAAGTTATGGAATCTGCGTGGATGTACAAAATTCCACCCACCCCGCATCCCCCAAAGTCTTCCGTGAAAAATGGTACCTCACTTGTGTGGATGGGTCAAGTACCGCGACAGGCAAGGGCCCAAAACCTATTGAGGCGACATCAAAATTACCTATCACAAACCAACCTGGTTTTGCAAGGGGGTCCCATGAGTTTTGGCCCCGGGCTCAACGGCCATCTAGGAAACCTACCCAACCCACACATTTCTGAAAACTAGACACCCGGAGGAGTCCAGCGAGGTATGGCTTGCGTGGGTCCTCCAAAATTTTCTTACCCAGAATACCCTGCAAACCTCAAATTTAGCTGAAAAATCACGTTTTTCTCCAATTTCTGTGTGGAAAGTTCTGGAATCTACGTGGATCCACAAATTTCCTACCACCCAGCTTTCCCCAGGTCTCCCGATAAAAATGATACCTCACTCGCGTGGGTGGGTCAAGTACCCGCGACAGGCAAGGGCCCAGAACGTATTGAGGAGACATCAAAATTACCTATCACAAAACAACCTGGTTTTGCAAGGGGGGTCACCTGGGTTTTTGGACCCGGGCTCAGCGGCCATCTTGGGAACCTACCAAACCCATACATTTCTGAAAACTAGACACTTGGGGGAATCCAGCGAGGTATGGCTTGCATGGGTCCCCAAACGTTATCCTACCCAGAATGCCCTGCAAACCTCAAATTTAGCAGAAAAAATCACTTTTTACTCAAATTTCTGAGTGGGAAAGTTCTGGAATCTGCGTGATCCACAAATTTCCTACCACCCTGCGTTCCCCTAGGGCTCCCGATAAAAATGGTACCTCACTTGTGTGGGTAGGCATAGTGGCTGAAACAGGAAATGGCCCAAATCGTATTGTGGAGACTTCAAAACTACCTATAACAAAACTACCTGGTTTTGGGGGCACCTGGTTTTGGCCCGGGCTCGCCGCCATCTAGGGAAACCTACCAATCCCACACGTTTCTGAAAACTAGACACCCTGGGAGTCCAATGAGGTATGGCTTGCGTGGATCCCCCAACGTTTCTCTACCCAGAATCCCTGCAACCTCAAATTTAGCTGAAAAAAACATAGTTTCCACTATTTTTGCATGGAATCACCGTGCTGGCACAAATGTCCTACCACCCAGCGTTGCCCTTGTTCCCCCGAGTAAAATGATACCTCACTTGTGTGGGTGTCCAAAGCAGAACTGGCTAAAAACGTATTTTTAAAAAAATATAGCGCTTAGAATTCTCGGTGCTATACCCTAAATCCCTATGTTTTGGGCTCTTCCCAGTCACAGGCCTTTGGCCCACCCACACAAGTGAGGTATCATTTTACTCGGGAGAACAAGGGGAACGCTGGGTGGTAGGACATTTGTGCCGGCACGGTGATCCCACGCAAAAATGTATGGAAAAAGTGATTTTTTCAGCTAAATTTGAGGTTTGCTGGGGATTCTGGGTAGGAAAACGTTGTGGGACCCACGCAAGCCATACCTCGCTGGACTCCCCCGGGTGTCTAGCTTTCAGAAATATTTGGGTTTGGTAGTTTCCCAAGATGGCCACCGAGCCCGGGGACAAAAACCCAGGTGACCCCTCTTGCAAAACCAGGTTGTTTTGTGAGAGGTAATTTTGATGTCGCCTCAATAGGTTTTGGTCCCTTTTCTGTCGCGGGTACTTGACCCACCCACGCGAGTGAGTTATCATTTTTATCAGGAGACCTGGGGAACGCTGGGTGGGAGGAAATTTGTGGATCCACGTAGATTCCAGAACTTTCCCACACAGAAAGTTGAGAAAAAGTGATTTGTTCAGCTAAATTTGAGGTTTGCAGGGGATTCTGGGTAGGAAAATGTAGGGGACCCACGCAAGCATTACCTCGCTGGACTCCCCCAGGTGTCTAGCTTTCAGAAATATTTGGGTTTGGTAGTTTCCCAAGATGGCCACCGAGCCCAGGGCCAAAAACTCATGGGACCCCCCTTGCAAAACCAGGTTGTTTTGTGATAGGTAATTTTGATGTCGCCTCAATAGGTTTTGGGCCCTTTCCTGTCGCGGGTACTTGACCCACCCACGCGAGTGAGGTATCATTTTTATCGGGAGACATGGGGGAACACTATGTGGTAGGAAATTTGTGGATCCACGTAGATTCCAGAACTTTCCCACACAGAAATTTGAGAAAAAAGTGATTTTTTTTCTGCTAAATTTGAGGTTTGCAGGGCATTCTGGGTAGGAAAACGTTGGGGGATCCACGCAAGCCATACCTCGCTGGACTCCCCCGGGTGTCTAGTTTTCAGAAATGTGTGGGTTTGGTAGGTTTCCTAAGATGGCCACCGAGCACGGGGCCAAAAACCCAGGTGACTCCCCTTGCAAAACCAGCTTGTTTTGTGATAGATCATTTTGATGTCTCCTCAATACGTTTTGGGCCCTTGCCTGTTGCTGGTACTTGAACCACCCACACCAGTGAGGTTTTGGCTCTGGGCTCGGCGGTCATCTTAGGAAACCTACCAAACCCACACATTTCTGAAAGTAGACACCCGGGAATTCAAGGGAGGTATGGCTTGCGTGGATCTCTCAACGTTTACCCAGAATCCTCTGCAAACCTGATATTTTGCTTAAAAAACACTTTTTGCACATTTTGTGTGGTAAAGTTGTGGAATCATGGGGCTGACACAAATTTACTACACCCAGCGTCTCTCAGGTCTCCCGATGAAAATGGTGCCTCACTGGCTGGGAGGCCTACGCGTACAGGGCCCACAACGTATTGAGGCGACCTCAAATGGCCTATCACAAATCGACCTGGTTTTGCAAGGGTCCCATGACGTTTGGCCTGGGCTCGCGGCCACCTAGGAAACCTACCAAACCCACACATTTCTGAAAAGTAGACACCTGGGGACTCCAGGAGGTATGGCTTGCGTGATCCCCCAACGTTTTCACCCAGAATCCCTGCAAACCTGACATTTTGCTGAAATAATTAACTTTTTCACACATTTTGTGTGGTAGTTGTAGATCACGGGGCTGACACAAATTCCTACCACCCAGCGTTCCCCCAGGTCTCCCGATAAAAATGGTGCCTCACTCGGGTGGGAGGCCCAAGTACCCGCGACAGGCAAGGGCCCAAAACATTTTGTGATAGGCAATTTTGATGTCGCCTCAATACGTTGTGGGCCCTTGCCTATCGCGGGTACTTGGGCCTCCCACCCGAGTGAGGCACCATTTTTATCGGGAGATCTGGGGGAACGCTGGGTGGTAGGAAATTTGTGTCAGCCCCGTGATGCCACAACTTTACCACACAAAAATGTGTGAAAAAAGGGATTTTTTCACCAAATGTCAGGTTTGCAGGGGATTCTGGGTAAGAAAACGTTGGGGGATCCACTCAAGCCATACCTCCCTGGAATTCCCCGGCTGTCTACTTTTCAGAAATGTGTGGGTTTGGTAGGTTTCCCTAGGTGGCCGCCGAGCCCCGGGCCAAAACGTCATGGGACCCCCCTTGCAAAACCAGGTTGTTTTGTGATAGGCCATTTTGAGGTCGCCTCAATACGTTGTGGGCCCTTGCCTGTCGCGGGTACTTGGGCCTCCCACCCGAGTGAGGCACCATTTTTATCGGGAGACCTGGGGGAACGCTGGGTGGTAGGAAATTTGTGTCAGCCCCGTGATGCCACAACTTTACCACACAAAAATGTGTGAAAAAAGGGATTTTTTCAGGAAAATGTCAGGTTTGCAGGGGATTCTGGGTAAGAAAACGTTGGGGGATCCATGCAAGCCATACCTCCCTGGAATCCCCCGGGTGTCTACTTTTCAGAAATGTGTGGGTTTGGTAGGTTTCCTTAGGTGGCCGCCGAGCCCCGGGCCAAAACGTCATGGGACCCCCCTTGCAAAACCAGGTCGTTTTGTGATAGGCCATTTTGAGGTCGCCTCAATACGTTGTGGGCCCTTTCCTGTCGCGGGTACTTGGGCCTCCCACCCGAGTGAAGCACCATTTTTATCAGGAGACCTGGGGGAACGCTGGGTGGTAGGAAATTTGTGTCAGCCCCGTGATGCCACAACTTTAACACACAAAAATGTGTGAAAAAAGGGATTTTTTCAGCAAAATGTCAGGTTTGCAGGGGATTCTGGGTAAGAAAACGTTGGGGGATCCATGCAAGCCATACCTCCCTGGAATCCCCCGGGTGTCTACCTTTCAGAAATGTGTGGGTTTGGTAGGTTTCCCTAGGTGGCCGCCGAGCCCCGGGCAAAAACGTCATGGGACCCCCCTTGCAAAACCAGGTCGTTTTGTGATAGGCCATTTTGAGGTCGCCTCAATATGTTGTGGGCCCTTGCCTGTCGCGGGTACTTGGGCCTCCCACCCGAGTGAGGCACCATTTTTATCGGGAGACCTGGGGAACGCTGGGTGGTAGGAAATTTGTGTCAGCCCCGTGATGCCACAACTTTAACACACAAAAATGTGTGAAAAATGGGATTTTTTCAGCAAAATGTCAGGTTTGCAGGGGATTCTGGGTAAGGAAACGTTGGGGGATCCACGCAAGCCATACCTCCCTGGAATCCCCCGGGTGTCTACTTTTCAGAAATGTGTGGGTTTGGTAGGTTTCCCTAGGTGGCCACCGAGCCCCGGGCCAAAACGTCATGGGACCCCCCTTGCAAAACCAGGTCGTTTTGTGATAGGCCATTTTGAGGTCGCCTCAATACGTTGTGGGCCCTTGCCTGTCGCGGGTACTTGGGCCTCCCACCCGAGTGAGGCACCATTTTTTTCAGAAGACCTTGGGGAACGCGGGGTGGGTGGAATTTTGTGGATCCACGCAGATTCCAGAACTTTCCACCACAGAAAAGTGAGGAAAATGTGTTTTTTTTGCCAATTTTTTAGGTTTGCAAGGGATTCTGGGTAACAGAACCTGGCGAGAGCCAGTCAAGTCACCTCATCCTGGATTCCCCTGGGTGTCTACTTTTCAAAAATGTATAGGTTTGCTAGGTTTCCCTAAGTGCCGGCAGAGCTAGGGTTAAAAAACTACAGCTAGGCACTTTGCAAAAAAAGGGTCATTTTTCACTGTGAAAATGTGGTGCGTCCACGTTGCGTTGTGCGCTGCTTCCTGTCACGGGCACTAGGTCTACCCACACAAGTGAAGTACCATTTTTTTCGGAAGACCTTGGGGAACGCGGCGTGGGTGGAATTTTGTGGATCCACGCAGATTACAGAACTTTCCACCACAGAAAAGTGAGGAAAATGTGTTTTTTATGCCAATTATTTAGGTTTGCAAGGGATTCTGGGTAACAGAACCTGGTGAGAGCCAGTCAAGTCACCCCATCCTGGATTCCCCTGGGTGTCTACTTTTCAAAAATATATAGGTTTGCTAGGTTTCCCTAAGTGCCGGCAGAGCTAGGGTTCAAAAAGTACAGCTAGGCACTTTGCAAAAAAAGGGTCATTTTTCACTGTGAAAATGTGGTGCGTCCACGTTGAGCTTTGCGCTACTTCCTGTCGCGGGCAGTAGGCCGACCCACACAAGTGAGGTACCATTTTTTTCGGAAGACCTTGGGGAACGCGGGGTGGGTGGAATTTTGTGGATCCACGCAGATTCCAGAACTTTCCACCACAGAAAAGTGAGGAAAATGTTTGTTTTTGGCCAATTCTGTAGGTTTGCAAGGGATTCTGGGTAACAGAACCTGGTGAGAGCCAGTCAAGTCACCCCATCCTTGATTCCCCTGGGTGTCTACTTTTCAAAAATGTATAGGTTTGCTAGGTTTCCCTAAGTGCCGGCAGAGCTAGGGTTCAAAAACTACAGCTAGGCACTTTGCAAAAAAAGCGTCATTTTTCACTGTAAAAATGTGGTGCGTCCACGTTGCGCTTTGCGCTGCTTCCTGTCACGGGCACTAGACCTACCCACACAAGTGAGGTACCATTTTTTTCGGAAGACCTTGGGGAACGCGGGGTGGGTGGAATTTTGTGGATCCACGCAGATTCCAGAACTTTCCACCACAGAAAAGTGAGGAAAATGTGTTTTTTTGCCAATTTTTAGGTTTGCAAGGGATTCTGGGTAACAGAACCTGGTGAGAGCCAGTCAACTCACCCCATCCTGGATTCCCCTGGGTGTCTACTTTTCAAAAATGTATAGGTTTGCTAGGTTTCCTAAGTGCCGGCAGAGCTAGGGTTCAAAAACTACAGCTAGGCACTTTGCAAAAAAGGGTCATTTTTCACTGTGAAAATGTGGTGCATCCACGTTGCGTTTTGCGCTGCTTTCTGTCCCGCGGGCACTAGGCCTACCCACACAAGTGAGGTACCATATTTTTTGGAAGACCTTGGGGAACGAGGGGTGGGTGGAATTTTGTGGTTCAACGCAGATTCCAGAACTTTCCACCACAGAAAAGTGAGGAAAATGTGTTTTTTTTGCCAATTTTTTAGGTTTGCAAGGGATTCTGGGTAACAGAACCTGGTGAGAGCCAGTCAAGTCACCCCATCCTGGATTCCCCTGGGTGTCTACTTTTCAAAAATGTATAGGTTTGCTAGGTTTCCCTCAGTGCCGGCAGAGCTAGGGTTCAAAAACTACAGCTAGGCACTTTGCAAAAAAAGGGTCATTTTTCACTGTGAAAATGTGGTGCGTCCACGTTGCGCTTTGCGCTGCTTCCTGTCGCGGGCACTAGGCTGACCCACACAAGTGAGGTACCATTTTTTTCGGAAGACTTTGGGGAACACGGGGTGGGTGGAATTTTGTGGATCCACGCAGATTCCAGAACTTTCCACCACAGAAAAGTGAGGAAAATGTGTTTTTTTTGCCAATTGTTTAGGTTTGCAAGGGATTCTGGGTAACAGAACCTGGTGAGAGCCAGTCAAGTCACCCCATCCTGGATTCCCCTGGGTATCTACTTTTCAAAAATGTATAGGTTTGCTAGGTTTCCCTAAGTGCCGGCAGAGCTAGGGTTCAAAAACTACAGCTAGGCACTTTGCAAAAAAAGGATCATTTTTCACTGTGAAAATGTGGTGCACCCACGTTGCGTTTTGCACCGCTTCCTGTCGCGGGCACTAGGCCTACCCACACAAGTGAGGTACCATTTTTTTCGGAAGACCTTGGGGAACGCGGGGTGCGTGAAATTTTGTGGATCCACGCAGATTCCAGAACTTTCCACCACAGAAAAGTGAGGAAAATGTGTTTTTTTTGCCAATTTGTTAGGTTTGCAAGGGATTCTGGGTAACAGAACCTGGTGAGAGCCAGTCAAGTCACCCCATCCTGAATTCCCCTGGGTGTCTAGTTTTCAAAAATGTATAGGTTTGCTAGGTTTCCCTAAGTGCCCGCAGAGCTAGGGTTCAAAAACTACAGCTACGCACTTTGCAAAAAAAGGGTAATTTTTCATTGTGAAAATGTGGTACGTCCACGTTGCATTTTGAGCCATTTCCTGTTGCGGGCACAAGGCCTACCCACACAAGTGAGGTACCATTTTTATCGGGAGACTTAGGGTAACACAGAATTGTAGAGTAACTGTTATTACCTATTGACTTTCAATGCATTTCTGCCTTCCAAATGAAAGACAATGTGTAAAAAATAAGTCATTTTGAAAAATGACCTATAATTCTCATGCTAGTATGGGTACTCCCAATTTCGGAAATGTGCAAATGTCTACTGTTTCTAAAACCTACATTTTGTTCCCATTTCAGAAATACATAGGTGTCTTTCATAACAATTTTTCCATGTATACATTTTCCCAAAATAATTGCTATATACCCGGTACATAATAAAAAACCATTGCAAGATGCTGCTCAGTTATTGGCTCTGGGTTCATCGGGTTCTTGGTGAACCTACAAGTCCTATATATACCCACAACCAGAAAGGTCCAGCGGATATAACGGTATATTGCCTTCAAATAGCTGTCATAATTAGAAGAAGTTACAGGTGAAAACGTTGACACAAATGGCTGTTTTTTTCAACTAATTTTCAATTTTTCCTTTATTTAACTGTTAGTTTCTATAAGGAAAACTTTAAGGATCTACACAAATGACCCCTTGCTGAATTCAGAATTTTGACTACTTTTCAGAAATGTATGGCTTTCCAGGATCCATTATTGGTTTCATACCCATTTCTACCATTAACTGGAAGGAGGTTGAAAGCACAAAAATAGCAAAAATAGGCTATGTCCCAGAAAAATGCCAAAACTGTGTAAAAAAGTTGGTTTTCTGACAAAAGTCTGCTTGTCCCTGAAAGCTGGGAAGATGGTGATTTCAGCACCACAACCCCTTTTTTTGATGCCATTTGCAGGGAAAAAACAAGACGCTTTCATCTGTAGCCCTTTTTTCGCATTTTTCCCAAAAACCCCAAAATTTAGCTGTATTTTGGCTAATTTCTGGGTCCCCTCCAGGGGAATCCACAAACCCTGGGTACCTTTACAATCCCCATGATGTTAGAAAAAAAGGACGCAAATTTGGCATGGATACCTTATGTGGTCAAAAAGTTACAGGGGCCTAAGCGCGCACTACCCCAAATAGCCAAAAAAAGGCTTAGCACAGGGGGGGAAAAGGCCTAGCAGCGAAGGGGTTAAATAATAACATTAATTTAAAAAAATATGATTCAATATACATTTGATCAAATAGAATAAATAAACTTAATTTAAAAGAGTTAAACACATATAATAATTAATATACATATATATTTACTTCAAAAAAGTTATTAAACTAATAATTTCATTGTATTTTATAATTTTAAAAATATAAAACAATATAACAAATAAATATATATATGTATATGTATATGTATATATATATATGTAACCAAAACGCCCAGAAGCTTGAGGCTGCACACAGCTGCAGGTGAGTTACAAACTCCATTTGAACTAAGCAGGCAGCTTAACATCCCTTGAAGTCCATGGCCTGACGCTGTCGATGCCGCTGTTTGCATCTCCTCAGAGGCCGTTTCAGAGGAGGTGATTTATGGCTGCCACATTTCCCTGCGTGTTTGGGGTTAGTGAGCTATCAGTGCTCCTCCTTGGTGGAAGTTCATTTTCAAATGCACGCTGGGATATGAGGTCTCATTTTGCCAAATAACGCCCTCTGGTGGGTTACTCCGCTGCAGCTAATTATGGACGATTATTCTCGGCCCTCCATTGAGCCTTCGATGATACTCTGCCGGCTTCATTAATGGTACCCTGCAGCTTTGGAAAGAGGAATATTCTCTCCCTAGTCCCGTTGGCTGCGGGCAGTGCGATCTCTCTGCGGCCTGGAACCGCCGCATAATATGTAACCAAAACGCCCAGAAGCTTGAGGCCGTACACTGCTCCAGGTGAGTTACAAACTCCATTTGAACCAAGCAGGCAGCTTAACATCCCTTTGAAGTCCATGGCCTGACGCTGCTTCGATGCCGCTGTTTGCATCTCCTCAGAGGCCGTGTCAGCGGAGGTGATTTATGGCTGCCGCATTTCCCCTGCGTGTTTGGGGTTAGTGAGCTATCAGTGCTCCTCTCTTGGTGGAAGTTCATTTTCAAATGCACGCTGGGATATGAGGTCTCATTTTGCCAAATAACGCCCTCTGGTGGGTTACCTCCGCTGCAGCTAATTATGGACGATTATTCTCGGCCCTCCATTGAGGTTCAAATGGAGTTTGTAACTCACCTGCAGCTGTGTGCGGCCTCAAGCTTCTGGGCGTTTTTGGTTACATATTATGCAGCGGTTCCAGGCCGCAGAGGGATCGCACTGCCCGCAACCAACGGGACTAGGGGAGAGGAAGATTCCTCTTTCCGAAGCTGCAGGATACCTTTAATGAAGCCGGTAGAGTATCATCCAAGGCTCAATGGAGGGCCGAGAATAATCGTCCATAATTAGCTGCAGCGGAGGTAACCCACCAGAGGGCGTTATTTGGCAAAATGAGACCTCATATCCCAGCGTGCATTTGAAAATGAACTTCCACCAAGGGAGGAGCACTGATAGCTCACTAACCACAAACACGCAGGGGAAATGCGGCAGCCATAAATCACCTCCGCTGACCCGGCCTCTGAGGAGATGCAAACAGCGGCATCGAAACGCGTCAGGCCATGGACTTCAAAGGGATGTTAAGCTGCCTGCTTGGTCTAAATGGAGTTTGTAACTCACCTGCAGCTGTGTGCGGCCTCAAGCTTCTGGGCGTTTTGGTTACATATTATGCGGCGGTTCCAGGCCGCAGAGGGATCGCACTGCCCGCAACCAACGGGACTAGGGGAGAGGAAGATTCCTCTTTCCGGAGCTGCAGGGTACCTTTAATGAAGCCGGCAGAGTATCATCCAAGGCTCAATGGAGGGCCGAGAATAATCGTCCATAATTAGCTGCAGCGGAGGTAACCCACCAGAGGGCGTTATTTGGCAAAATGAGACCTCATATCCCAGCGTGCATTTGAAAATGAACTTCCACCAAGGGAGGAGCACTGATAGCTCACTAACCACAAACACGCAGGGGAAATGCGGCAGCTATGAATCACCTCCGCTGACACGGCCTCTGAGGAGATGCAAACAGCGGCATCGAAACGCGTCAGGCCATGGACTTCAAAGGGATGTTAAGCTGCCTGCTTGGTTCAAATGGAGTTTGTAACTCACCTGCAGCTGTGTGCGGCCTCAAGCTTCTGGGCGTTTTTGGTTACATATTATGCGGCGGTTCCAGGCCGCAGAGGGATCGCACTGCCCGCAACCAATGGGACTAGGGGAGAGGAAGATTCCTCTTTCCGAAGCTGCAGGGTACCTTTAATGAAGCCGGCAGAGTATCATCCAAGGCTCAATGGAGGGCCGAGAATAATCGTCCATAATTAGCTGCAGCGGAGGTAACCCACCAGAGGGCGTTATTTGGCAAAATGAGACCTCATATCCCAGCGTGCATTTGAAAATGAACTTCCACCAAGGGAGGAGCACTGATAGCTCACTAACCCAAAACACGCAGGGGAAATGCGGCAGCCATAAATCACCTCCGCTGACACAGCCTCTGAGGAGATGCAAACAGCGGCATCGAAACGCGTCAGGCCATGGACTTCAAAGGGATGTTAAGCTGCCTGCTTGGTTCAAATGGAGTTTGTAACTCACCTGCAGCTGTGTGCGGCCTCAAGCTTCTGGGCGTTTTTGGTTACATATTATGCGGCGGTTCCAGGCCGCAGAGGGATCGCACTGCCCGCAACCAACGGGACTAGGGGAGAGGAAGATTCCTCTTTCCGAAGCTGCAGGGTACCTTTAATGAAGCCGGCAGAGTATCATCCAAGGCTCAATGGAGGGCCGAGAATAATCGTCCATAATTAGCTGCAGCGGAGGTAACCCACCAGAGGGTGTTATTTGGCAAAATGAGACCTCATATCCCAGCGTGCATTTGAAAATGAACTTCCACCAAGGGAGGAGCGCTGATAGCTCACTAACCACAAACACGCAGAGGAAATGCGGCAGCCATAAATCACCTCCGCTGACACGGCCTATGAAGAGATGCAAACAGCGGCATCGAAACGCGTCAGGCCATGGACTTCAAAGGGATGTTAAGCTGCCTGCTTGGTTCAAATGGAGTTTGTAACTCACCTGCAGCTGTGTGCGGCCTCAAGCTTCTGGGCGTTTTTGGTTACATATATATATATATATATATATATATATATATATATATATATATATATATATATATATATATACCAATAACATAAAATCTATAAGAAAAACATTCTATTTAAATTAAAGCATTTAACAATTTAAAAATCTTTAAACTTAGTAAAACACATTTTCCAATTAACAAATATTAATAAATACAAATATTATAATTTCAAATAAACAAAACATAATAATTTAAATTATAACAATGCAAAATGTATTGTAACATTTAATACGCATACTATTCGCACTACAATTTAGACAAAATTACGCAAACTATTAAAATAAATATATAAACAATTTACCACTCCCATTTAGCACAACACTTAGGGGCTGATTACGATGGCGGACAAACTTCAGTCCATCCCCCATCATATCGGGGAGTGGGACAGCCCGCCTACAAGACAGCGGTCCCACAGAGGTAATTACAATGCGACTGCCACCAAAGCTGTCGCAATACCAATATTTTACATTGCGGCGGGTGCTGCTGGCTACAGCAACCGTCGCAATGTAAAAATGGGACATGTAACATATCCCTGCCATACGTGGCAGGCACCATGCGGTGCCTGCCACATGGTGCAGGGATATGTAGGGGGGCACCATTGGTGCCCCCCTGTGCCCAAATCTGGGGTGCAGGGGAGAATGGGGGCCCGCTACAGCCCCCAAAGTCCCTTTCCGTCTGCCTTTTCATGGCGGGTTACCCGCCTGTACTAAAGAGATGCACACCTGCCAGACGTCTACTAAATAGGGGCTCACCTGCCAGACCACTACTAAAGAGGGGCACACCTGCTAGTCTTGTATTAAAGAGGGGCACACCTGCCAGACCTGTACTAAAGAGGGGAACACCTGCTAGTCTTGTATTAAAGAGGGGCACACCTGCCAGACCTGTACTAAAGAGGGGAACACCTGCCAAACATGTACTAAAGAGGGGCACACCTGCCATACCTGTACTAAAGAGGGGCACAAATGCCAGACCTCTACTAAAGAGGGGCACTCCTGCCAGACCTGTACTAAAGAGGGTCACACCTACCAGACCTCTTCTAAAGAGGGTGACAAATGCAAAAACAACAATTGATGGACAGAATGCAGAACAATGTCATAAATTCACCCCAGTACAAAGATCTGGGCCTAAATCCATCGTTTTTTGCTCACCATGCCATTCCAGTTTGAACCCAGTTATATGCAAATCCGTCTTGACCTTGTGCCCAATGGGAACAGTCCAGCCCGAACTGCCAGGCCAGGTCCTCCCGGGACTGGAACCAAGCATCCTAGCACCGGTTTTGGGGTTTCACCCCTCATCAGCCAGAATAGCTTCACTCCAGTGGCATGGAGAGCACGCGACCCACATCTGGGCATATCCGTCCCACTCGGGGTGACAAATGCAAAAATAACAATTGATGGACAGAATGCAGAACAATGTCATACATTCACCCCAGTACAAAGATCTGGGCCTAAATCCATCGTTTTTTTGCTCACCATGCCATTCCAGTTTAAACCCAGCCATATGCAAATCAGTCTTGACCCTGTGCCCAATGGGAACAGTCCAGCCCGAACTGCCAGGCCAAATCCTCTCTGGACTGGAACCAAGCATCCTAGGTCCGGTTTCGGGGTTTCACCCCTCATCAGCCAGAATAGCTTGACTCCAGTGGCATGGAGAGCACGGGACCCACGTCTGGGCATACCTGTCCCACTCGGGGTGACAAATGCAAAAACAACAATTGATGGACAGAATGCAGAACAATGTCATACATTCACCCCAATACAAAAGTCTGGGCCTAAATCCATCGTTTTTTTGCTCACCATGCCATTCCAGTTTGAACCCAGCCATATGCAAATCAGTCTTGACCCTGTGCCCAATGGAAACAGTCCAGCCCGAACTGCCAGGCCAGGTCCTCCCTGGACTGGAACAAAGCATCCTAGGACCGGTTCCGGGGTTTCACCCCTCATCAGCCAAAATAGCTTGACTCCAGTGGCATGGAGAGAACGGGACCCACGTCTGGGCATACCCGTCCCACTCGGGGTGACAAATGCAAAAACAACAATTGATGGACGGAATGCAGAACAATGTCATACATTCACCCCAGTACAAAGATCTGGGCCTAAATCCATTGTTTTTTTGCTCACCATATCATTCCAGTTTGAACCCAGCCATATGCAAATCAGTCTTGACCCTGTGCCCAATGGGAACAGTCCAGCCCGAACTGCCAGGCCAGGTCCTCCATGGACTGGTACCAAGCATCCTAGGACCGGTTTCGGGGTTTCACCACTCATCAGCCAGAATAGCTTGACTCCAGTGGGATGGAGAGCACGGGACCCACGTCTGGGCATACCCGTCCTACTCGGGGTGACAAATGCAAAAACAACAATTGATGGACAGAATGCAGAACAATGTCATACATTCACCCCAGGACAAAGATCTGGGCCTAAATCCATCGTTTTTTTGCTCACCATGCCATTCCAGTTTGAACTCAGCCATATGCAAATCAGTCTTGACATATGTTTGGCAGTTCGGGCTGGACTGTTCCCATAAGGAACAAGGTCAAGACTGATGTGCATATGGCTGGGTCCAAACTGGGGTGGTGTGGTGAGCAAAAGAATGATGGATTTAACCCAGATCCTTGTGACTGGGGTGAATGTTTGCATTGTTCAGCATTCTGTTAATCAATTGTTTCTTTTGCATATGTCCTTGTGACTGGGGGTGAATGTTTGCATTGTTCAGCATTCCGTCCATCAATTGTTTCTTTTGCATATGTTGCCCTAAGTGGGAAGGGTATGCCCAGACGTGGGTCCAGTGCTCACTACACCACTGGATTTAAGCTAGCCTGGCTGATGAAGGGTGATGCCCAGAAACCGGTCCCAGGATGCTTGTTTCCAGTCCAGGGAGGACCTGGCTTGGCAGCTCGGTCTGGACTGTTCCCACAAGGAACAGGGTCAAGACTGATTTGCAAATGGCTGGGTCCAAACTGGGGTAGTGTGGTGAGCAAAAGAATGATGGATTAAACCCAGATCCTTGTGACTGGGGGTGAATGTTTGCATAGTTCAGCATTCCGTCCATCAATTGTTTCTTTTGCATATGTCGCCCTAAGTGGGAAGGGTATGCCCAGACGTGGGTCCTGTGCTCACTACACCACTGGATTCAAGCTAGCCTGGCTGATGAAGGGTGATGCCCAGAAACCGGTCCCAGGAGGGTTGTTTCCGGTCCAGGGAGGACCTGGCTTGGCAGTTCGGGCTGGACTGTTCCCACAAGGAACAGGGTCAAGACTGATTTGCATATGGCTGGGTCCAAACTGGGGTGGTGTGGTGAGCAAAAGAATGATGGATTTAACCCAGATCCTTGTGACTGGGGTGAATGTTTGCATTGTTCAGCATTCCGTCCTTCAATTGTTTCTTTTGTACTCTACTAAAGAGGGGCACACCTGCCAGACCTGTACTAAAGAGGGGCACACCTGCCATGCCTTTAGTAAACAGTCATACCTGCCAGACCTGTACTAAAGAGGGGCGCTCCTGCCAGATCATGGCTCTGGTGGGGTATATATTTGCCAGAATAATTCTCTAGGAGGACAGACATGCTAGCACTTTTCTTTGTTGGGACACTCATATCTGAGATGTACTCAGGTGGGATTCATGTGTAAGACTAGAGACCACTAAAGGAAGGACACTGCTGCTAGACTTGTTCTCACAGGGGGGCAGAGGGCAACAACCTAGCTTGTACCTCTGCTAGACCACTGCTTTGGATGGAAAACATGCCATATTTGTACTCTGGGGGAGCACCAGCCACAGTGTGTGCTCTGTTGGTGAAATCCTATCTGACCTACACTGTTGCGAGATACATCTATTTGACCTGTGCTGGAAAGATACATTAGGTCTGTTCTCTCTCACATGTGATCTGGAGCCACATTTCCATCAGATCTCTGCTCCGCTGAGCTCACCTTACAGGCCTGTGTGTGATGGGGCCCACCTTACAGACCAGTACTTGCTATGAACGGGCACAACTGCCAGTCCTGTACACTAATGAGCCACCTTTGTTGTACCTGTGCTCTGGAGGGACACGTCCTCCAGACAGTACGTAATCTGTGCTGGAGGTTGCAATGATTGGCACCAGAACTGATTTTTGAGGACCAGGAACTACTTTAATTATTAGCTCCGACCCCAGCAAGAGAGGAACATGCACATAAGAGAGAAAGAAGGAGGATGAGAAAAATATGAAACACTTATAAAAGGAGAAAGCAGAGTTGGACAAGAGCATGAAAGGATGAGATAAGGCGGGGGAAGTGTAGGGTGGTGGATGAAGAAGGCCTGAAGTGGAATGAGGAGGGAACCAGCCTTAACAAAGCGGTTGGAACCACGTGTGCCATAAGAATGCAAGTGGTACCACGCTTGCCTTTGCCAGGCATATGTGTTTACCATACATATTCCTTTACCAAGCATGCCTTTACCACGATTTCTCTTGTAAAGGCGGTAAAGATATATGCGTGGTAAAGGGAGTCAGCGCTTCAGACTTGGTGCAAATTGGTGGGAGTTAGGAGGTGTTGGAGAATTTTTGCTTGCTTACTTCCTGTCTGCGGCTTGGTAAGTAGTGTTTTGGGCAAGGTTGGGTCGGGGTAGTTTTCAGGGCTGGGGGCAACGTTTTAGGACTCAGGGTGGAGGGTTGGGTTAGTTTTAGGGCTGGGGCTGGTTTTAGTGCTAGGGGAGCTAGGGTGTTTTTAGGGCGTTTTTAGGGCTGGGGTAGTTTTTAAGGCTGGGGGCTGGTTTTAGGACTCAGGGTGGGGGGCTAGGGTGTTTTAACGCCTGGTGTCGGGAAAGTCTTAAATGCTGGAGTCTGGGTTTAAGGACTTGGGCGGGGGGCTTGGATGTAACCTTTACCACTTATTTACTTTTACCAGTCATGCCTTTACAACGAAATTCGTTGTAAAGGCATGCATGCCAAGACATGCGTGATAAACATGCGGCCGTGGTAAAGACTGCGTTGTTAAGGCATGCAAAGTAATTGCATGCGTGGTTCAGTCATACAACCGAATGAGGAATATGCAGCCCTGGCATTCAGCAACTTCAGTGGCGGGCGCCTTAGACAAGCTATGGGAGGATACACCTGGTTTTGTTCTACACACAGAGCAGTGTCCTCAGGGCTTTGTCTAAAGGATCCTGACTGCCACACCCAACCTGTGCTCTGGAGACCTCTGACCTGTAGGAGCAAATCTGGATGGAAGAACCCGTCTGCCAGGCCTGCACTCTTGTGACACACTCCTGCACAAAGATGGTGAACACTTGTACATTTATGAGGCACAGATGCTGGGCGCGCACCTTGGACGAGCACTCTTGTGTGACACACATGGCAGAAACTGGTACAAAGTGCCCCGCTTGGGATATTTACCCTAGCCACGCCCTAGAAGGGCCAGTACTCCCTAATAAATGGATTCCTTTAACATCCTTGTCTTACAGTCAGGATACCTAAATCCTTCTGGCTCATCCTCTGAGTGGTAGAAGAATACTGGTGCGACAGGGGCATTATAGTCACACTACAATGTGAGATTCATTTACTGTTGTCAAGGTGATCCATGTAGCCCTGAAGTCTGTTTAATAGAAATAATCAGAAAGAATCCTCTGTTCTGGGGGTGACATTGCGTGATCTTGGACACGCCCTATAGGTGTACGCTTCTCAATAGTAGGTGAGTAAAAATATAAGTAAGTGAGCTTTAAAGAACCCGAAACCAGTTCTTTGTAAAATGATAAGCGCTAAATCACTGCACTTTGGCGCCTCTATTTTTCTTAAGGTTTATCCGGACTGTTAAATAGGAAAGCACCCGCGGGAGCCATTTCTTTTAATAACAGCAACACAACCCTTTCCCACAGCAATAAAACACCCGTGCTGGGCTTATTTGGCACCACTGTACTTATTTCATTACTTTTGATCCGGAGGTAAACTAACCCTGCATAATCCTTGTAATTTTCCTCTGTTTTATTAACGCTATAGTGCTGCAGTCCCAGAGGCTAATTCCAATTTTATTAGCTTTCTGCTGGCTATTTTTATTGAATGTCGCGGGGGCAGAGCTGTCAACACAGCTGGTCAGAAGAGGAAATCACAGCAGTGCTTGTGTTTGCTAGCGTTCTTGATGCTCGGTCTATGCAGCGCCTCGTGGAAAAAGGTGCATGCGGCAACAGGTCGGCGCTACTCTTGTAAGGGTGATCTTCACAGCATGCGGCCGCCTGCCTACTGGTGGGTGGTTGCTTTCACCCAGGCCTGGGTAAGCAAGACAATTATTATATAAGGGAAATGATTGAACATCAATATTCACCAAGAGAATGTAACACCTATTGGTAAGATAGGTTGGAGAGACTGGTTACTGGCCTACAGACTCAGGGGCAGATTTAAAAGCCCCTTGCAACACATTTGCATCGCCGTTGCGCCGCCGTTGCGTCACTTCTGTGACGCAGCGGCGGCGTAAACCATGCGCTCACGTTGTGACTTATTTACAACTTGACGCATCTAGGCAGATGCGTCACGCTGTAGCACTGCGCCACATGAAACCTGTGTCAGGTTTCATGTGGGCTGCTCGCCGCAGGGTGGGCGCTCTGTCGCAGGAAAGCCTCGTAAAATTGACTCAGTGAAATCTACAAGATTTCACTGAGTCAGTTTTACGACGCTGCTGCGTCAAACCCTTACGCCTGCTTGAAGCAGGCGTAAGAAGTGACGCACCACGTTAAGTATGGGCGGCCCCTGTGCATTGCTGGAGCTGCGTCGGGCTTGCGACACGACTCCAGCAATGTGCCGCCCTTACGCCACAAGATGCGACACGCATCTGCCTATCCTTGCGCCGCGGTGCGCGGCATTGTAAATGTGACGCATCAGTGGTGGCGCAAGGAGAGAATTGCGTGTCGCATCTATTCTGGCGCATCCCTGCTGATTTGCAGAGATGCGCCAGACCTTGTAAATATGCCCCATAGAGGGGCAGATTTACAAGCCCTTTTGCCACTTTTGCATCACTTTTCCCATGTTAAAAATGACGCAAAAGTGGCGCAAGGGCCTTGTAAATCTGCCCCTCTGAACTCGAAACCAGCGGCAAGGAACATAACATACCATGGGGCAGATTTACAAGGAACTGACGCATCTGCATAGATGCCTCAGTTTCCTTGCGTCAGCGCCGAATGTCCTTGCGCCACTATGGAGGCGCTGTATTTACAATACAGTGCTCCATGGCGCAAGGATTAACAGATGCGTCAGAAATTCTGACGCATCTGTTAGCGCAAAAGTGACGCAGTGCTGGAGTTGCTCATGAAAGTGAAGCAACTCCAGCAATGCGCCACAATAGATGGGTGAGTCCCATTCAGAAAGCCCTGCGTCATTCCTTACGCCTGGTCTGAGCAGGCGTAGGGATTTTGATGCAGTGAAGGTGTAGAGTGACGCAGTGAACTCTTGTAGATTTCACTGCGTCAGTTCTACATGGCTTTCTGCATGGGAACGCCCACCCTGCATACATTATACCTGACGCAGGTATAATGTGCCGCAGGGCTTTACAACGTGACGCATCTCCCTAGATGTGCCACATTGTAAATGGGTCGCAACATTTACGCCGCAGCTGCATCACAAAAGTGACACAACAGCGGCGCAATAGTCACGCAAGGGGCTTGCAAATCTGCCCCCATGTGTATTTGTAAAGCGCACGTTCACCCAGGGTACCTTGGCGCTGAATAACAGATGTTTATTGTTACCCAACTCAATGGTACGGACTTTATCGACCTCAGAAGCATGAAAGGCTGAGTGGACTTGCCGGGATTCAAACCTGTGACCATGAGGTCGAACACAGGCCTCTAGAGTGGAAGCATTAGTCCACCAACCCATCAGAACCAGTAAAGCAGTGTCCCAGGTAAAATGTGGTGGTGCCTCTCTGAGTGCACCACATACAACTTAATTTTTTAATGAGTTTTACAGTTATCTGGTGCCACCAAGAGATGGAGCCCTAAGGCACCCAATGACATTGTAAGAGCTTTTGCATCCATAATAGGACTTCTGTCTGTTAGAGGTCACTCCGCAGCACAGGTCAAGTCTGCCCTTATCATGCAGAGCATCTATAGTACAGTAGGTTCCTTTGTCTTTTTTTAAGCGCAAACACGACCCGAAGGTTTCAGAGCGCTTTACATGAACACCAGTTGCATTACAGATGGGCTGGGATGGGTGCTGCTCCCAGTTCCTCCGGCCACCAGATCTGTGACCAGTTAGGGGAGAAATTCCCAAACAAAATCACCTCTGTCTTTCCGGAATTAAGCTTGAGGCAGTGCGAACTCATCCATGTGTTGACTGCCAACATACACTCTCTAAATCTAACTACTGGTGAGCTGACATCTTTGTAGATGGACAGGACGATTTGATTATCATCCGCGTAGGATGTTAATGCCATCCCAAAAGATCTGATTAATGCGGCTAGTTCAGATACATATACATTGAAGAGTGTAGGGCTCATTGATGAGCCCCGAGGAACCCCGCATGGGAGAGTGAAAGACGGTGAAACGTAGTTACTCAAGGCCACTAATTGTATCCTATCGGACAAAAAAAGAAGAAATCAAAGCTAAAGCATTGTCCGTAATGCCCAACACATTTAGACGGGTGAGTAATAGTTTATGGTCGACCGTAATGCAAGGGGGATTCAAACTCCCTATAAGTCCCTAGTACATAATAGGGCAGGGTGTTTAGAGGCCAAGTAGATTTCCTGCACTGGAGTGTACACTGCTGCGTTGCCTGCTGTCATTTTTAAAGGCAGCCCTGCTTTGCAGACTGTCTTTAAAAGTAAATAATATGCAAATTCGACTTTGGAATTCAAGGTACTTCCAAAGTGGTAATCTACCTTATTTTTACAGATAAGTCACCCCCAAGGTCTCTCCTTGGTGCCACAGGTGTGGGGTAATTGTAACTATAAGCAGGGACATTATAAAATGTTTTATATGTCCTGGTGAGGGAAAAACTGCCAATTTTGTTTTCCTCCACTGTAGATAATTATCTCCCTAGGCTAACATTGGAATACTTGATATAAGTATAAATATTTCTAGGAAGGGGATAAAATGTCATTCAAAGACTTAAAAGATTGGCAATGATTAATTCAACAACATGTCACTGTTTATCATAACTCGTACAGAAAAGAAGTTATAGGACTTTCATTTCTGTGAGCCAAAATCCAGCCTTCTAGCAGCCTTTAGTAATTCGTCAGCCTTAACCGGATTAGCCAAGTGGCTTTGATGAGGTGATAAGATGCCTGCATGGAGCAGAGGTTATCTGATGGGAAGCTCTGTTGCTTCAGAGAACAAGCCTGGTCGTGCGTTGGGGGAATCAACGTGGGCTTCAAAGAGAGCAGGACAGTAAGACATGCCAGCCAGGCCTACCCCCTCTTTCTGTACCTCCCGCCAGATGGCAGGTCCGGGATTGGAATTTGCAGAAGGTTTGGTTGGGCAGTGTTAATGGTTGGTTTAGCCAGCACTTACTCCAAAGGAGAGGAAATCTCCATCTTGAATGCAGTGCTTTGTGGGGCAAGAATATGTCACACTTTGGAGTAAGCTTTCATGCTTTTGGGTGACACCCTGCTCCTCATTGGACAGGGGTGCCTCTCTACTTGTCGCCCCAGAACATTGTATAAATATGTGAGAGCTGCTTAGCAACTGGGATTTGCTGCCTGAAGATACAAGAAGAAGGCCCTGCTGAAACCCTGGTCTACACCACACAGGATTGCTCCCTGAAGGACTGCTCCTGTTGCACACTTGGAACTACAGCCATGAGGACTTTGCCTTACTTAAAAAAGGATTAAGGAGTGTACCCCCTGAAAACAACAGATGAACAGAGCTTTCCTGCACCATCTTCCTCAAGAATTTACCAGCCTGGAGTGCGTCCAGTGGACTTTTAAGGATTTGGCCATGTGCATTGTGGGAATTGTAGTCCCAAACTTCCAAGAACAATCTCAGAGCTTTTAGACTCTTTGATTTGGGTGTTGGACATTTTGAACCTTCAGGAAGAAGTTCCGGAAGTTTGGAAAAGCTTGTAGTAACTTATTGAAAAAACTCCATAAGTGGACCATCCCTACATCGACAGTCAAGATGACTACCTTCAACCGTGACCTGGCCTGGATTTCTGTTTCGTCCCGCTGAAAGCTTCAGACTTCCAGTATTTGACTCATGGAGAAGCAATCCGACAACGCTGCATCGAAATTGGCCTGCTGGAGGGGACTGCACCGCGTGTTGCCATGGTGCAAGGGTGCCTGCGTTGCAGGGATGATTGTTGTTGTGCAGGAAGAGACACCTGCCTGCATAAAAACAATAATTAATGGTGTTTTGCTCCTTCTATGTGTGCTGCAGAAGGCAGCACATTTAGAAGGAGCAAAAAACGAGGAGAAATAAAAGTATTTAAGCTTGCTGTGCCACTCCTACGCCTCCCCTGGGGAGGCATATGATTCCAACGCATTTTCAGGTTTACCACACTTTTAAATTTGGAAATGTGTCAAGTTCCATGGATGTTGCATGGGAACACCCAAAGCAACACCCATGGAGCACCCCTTTCACGCAGAGCAATGCGTGAAAGAGGTCCATATTTACAAGTCCATGAAAAGTCACGCAGTGTGACTTTACGTGGCGTTGTAAGTATGGGCAGGCACACTGCACCACCGGTGCGTCAAAAAAAGTGGCACATTGGCAGCGCAATGGGCTTGTAAATAAGCCTCCTTGTGGTACTACATCATTGAAATTCTGTGATGCTGGAAGACAGACATCCACCTAGTAAGTAGCCGTGGTACTGACTCTTTGTAGTCTGCTGATACGGCAGAACACCACTTAGTACAAACTCGTTGTAATCTACCCATGTAACTCAGCAATGGCAGGCAACAAAAGAACAAAACCTGTTGCCAGGTTTTAGTACCGTGTCCCTCTTCATCCACAGATGACCATATGACCCGGTATGTTTTTTCCTAGGGTGGAGATTTACCCAGCAAGCTCTAGTCAGTGGTTGAATTGAAAGAAACATCAGCACAGATATTTTAGGGATAGTGGAAGGCACTGACTGGGTGGGCTTGAACAGCAGATATATTGTTTTTAAGGGACATTGACAGAGGGCAGGGAAGTGCAGATCTACACAAACAGTTCAGGCGCTCAAGAATGAACTATACATGATGTGACCCTACCCCCCTGCCTCGGTCGGATCACTTTCTGATCCCCATTTCTCTGAACCCTTCAACTCGCCCCCGTCACTAAATTAATTAGCAGGAAAGTCCACCCTCGATCCAAACTCCTGATATATTCGTGGATCTCTGCTCTTGAAAATTCAAAGCCTAAATTGGACTCCAGTCCTATCTTAGCCCTGGAAAAACTCACTCATTGGATAGAATCCTGCCTGGATACAGTTGTTCCTGTTAAACCCAGCTATAAAAAAGTGAGAGCGGAAATGTCACCATGGTACTCAGCCAAGCTTCGATCTCTTGAGCAAGCCTGTAAAAGATTGGAGAGGAAATGAAGGAAAGACTATAATGGACTGGGGTAAACAGAAATAGAGATAAACAGAAATAGAGAGTCTATAAAACTCTACCAGATGGAAATAAAAAAAAGCACAGGCACTCTACTACGAAGGAATAATTAACTCAGCAGCTAATACCCCTCGGGAAATCTTACGCGTTGCGAAGTCCCTTCTGGAGCTCCCTGGTTTAGGAATATCATCCGATGTCTCCCCAGAGCTTTGTAACAAACTTGCTGAATTTTTTCAGGGAAAAATTTAAGGTATAAACACTGCATTTCCTGGCTCACCATGTCCCAGTGACCTTCTATTAACGGGAAGCCCCTGCCTTACACAGAGCATCTATTGGAGGCACTACCAACTATGAATTTGGCTACCTTATCGGACATCTTCCCCCAAATAAAATTGGGCTCCCCCTTGATCTGGCTTCTCCCCACTTCCTTCGCAAAGCCAAAGACGTGATAATCCCAGTCATTTTGGAGGTGATAAACCGCTCTATTTCCACCGGCCAAGTCCCATCACCCTGGAAACACACCATGGTGAAGGCCCTACTCAAAAAGCCGAGCTTAAATCCAGAGGACTTGAGCAAATATCATCCCATTTCTTTGCTTCCTGCGATCTCTAAGATCTTGGAGAAGTTCGTCAACACAACCCTCTCTGATTTCTTAGAAACCCATGGTCTTCTGCACTATTCCCAGACTGGTTTTTGCCCTCACCATGGAACTGAAACTGCTTTTCTTGCCGGGGTTGAAGAATCTAAGAAAATCCTTGATCAGGGAGGAGCTGTAGCCATTATCCTCCTTGATCTAAGTTCGGCATTTGACACAGTCAATTTTGACATTCTCTTAAACAGACTTAGGAGGGTTGGTTTTTCAGGTGGTCTTATTACCTGGCTCTGGTCCTACTTAGATGGTGGAACATTGCAGTTCTTCTCAGGGGAGTCCCCCAGGGCTCGTCCCTGAGCCCTACATTATTTAATGTTTACATGAGACCGCTTGCTGTCATTATTTTGCCATTTGGGATTAAAATCGTCACGTATGCTGACAACACACACTGGTAGTTGCCCTCAACCACTTTCGGAACTTCCCCTCTGTTTTTGAATCCTGCCTGGAGAAAGTGGCTACTTGGATGGAACACTCATGTCTCAGGCTCAATGGAGGAAAAACAGAATTAATGTTCTTGGGCAACGCGACTAACATGGATCTTAGATATATATAGCCGAGTTGCCTTGGCCCTGCCCCAAACCCCAACACTAAGATCAAAAGCCTTGGCGTCTGGTTGGATAACTCCTTTAAATTTGACCACCAAGCAGTGAAACTGGCAGGAGCCTGCTTCGGCACTCTCAGACTGCTTCGGAAAGTTCTCCCTCTCTTTACGATGGGGGTAAGGAGAATCTTGGTCCAGGCTCTGGTCCTCTCTCGTTTGGATTATGGCAACTCTCTTTACTTGGGAGCCCCCAAAGCATCGATAAGGAAACTCTAAGTCGTGCAAAACTGCGCTGTGCGGTTGTTGCTCGGGATCCCTAAAACTTAGTTGGCTAAGCCGGCTTTGAAGACCCTACACTGGTTGCCAATTCTGGAAAGAATAAAATTAAAATCTCTGTGTTAGACCTGTCAGCCCTAGGGTGGTCTTGCCCTGTTTTTTTTCCCTTTTGCGCCTAATTTTTGCCACCGTATTTTTACTGGACCTAGGTCTCCGGGCGCCTTGCCACTGCTGGCCAGTGCTGAGGTGCAGGTGCTCTCTCACTAAAGATGGCTGCCACAGGCCCCTGCTACTGCAGAAGGGCCTTACACACATACACGCTAGTAGCCAGGGTCAGGCTGGGACATAGGGATACAGTATCCATCCCGTCCCCGCCTCTGGGCCACATAGCTAGATAGGCGGAAGGTTCCAGAACCTTCCGGGCTGTGGGAGGAGTTATGTTTTGCCGCCTTTGGGAGGGTCACCTGACCTAGGGGTATAAGAGGCTTGGAGGGAAAACCTTTAGTCAGTTAGGTTGGAGCACCACTGAACCTGGGAGAACCTGCGCCGGAGTATAGGCTTTAGGGCCTAGGGGGAGACCTACACTACTGCTGCTGACAGGACTGAGGCCCTGCTGAAGTAAGATAGCTGAGGAACGCCCACCACCCACTGACCTTGCCCAGTGTGAGGGGACCCAGGGAACCACCTTCAGCGTGCTGGGAGGAACATCAAGCAACCCCAGAACCACCAACTCACAACCCCCCCTCTCAGAAGAAGAACTTTCTGACAAGGAACTTTTGTCACAGACATTATAATAAGCCACTTCTGACAAGAAACTCATGCCAAGATTCTGAAACCAAGTAACTGGAACCCATAACCTGACAGCCAGTCCACCCAAGCTGAATCTTCAACTGGGGATCACGAGGCAAAGCGCCGTGCCCTGAGCGCTAGACCTTCACCCCCCTATCCACCCCTGCCTGCAGCTGGACTGTCCCCACGAACCCTTCCCAAGCCGTCCTGCTCATAGGCTGCCAGCGTGCCCCGCGCTGTATCTCTACTGGAAGGAAGTTGCCCCCAAGCCACTAACCTCGTGGCTACTTTCTGCTGGTGCGGCCGCCGCCGCGTGAGGAGCGCTGTGAAGACAGCCGAGGCCCCTCCGAGTTTATGGTGGTGAGGTGCGCCGTCCGCGCCTCACCGAAGCCTTCAGGATCACCCCCGAGATCACCGCCGGGCCCGAGTGCCCCACCGCCGAGTCGCGGCCGAGAAGAGCGTCTCCGCAGCCCAGGGGGCCGCGTGAAGAGAGCTGCGGCCTTGCTAGGCCTCGAGGACCGCGAACGCCGTTGCTGTGAGACCGGGGACGCCGACCGCGTCATCGGTCGCGCCCCCGCAAAGGCCGCGCAGTGATTGGGCGCCCGTCCTCGACACCGCCCCCAGCGCGTACGGAGGTCGGAGAGGGACTCCGAGTGCATCAGAGGGAGGCGGGAAGCCGTCCGAGGAGGACTGCCGGCTCCCGCTCCCTTCCTCAGAATACCGCCGAGACCAACGACCCGCGACGCCAGTGAAAGGCCCCACAGCCCAGTCTGGGCTCTGATAACCAACACGTGGGCCGAACCCGAACGGGCCCAGTCGCGTTGAAGAGCGACCACCGCCAGAACAGCAGGTGAGCCCGGGAGGCCCCTAGGGCTCCAGGAAACGCCACTGGGGGCCGGGGGCCAGCACTCCCTTGGTAGCTAAAGAGGGAGAAGCCCTCATTAACGTTTCGCACGAGGCGAGGCCCCGGTGAGGAGAGGGCCAAGCCTGACTTAACCCCTACATCCCCCTTGCAGACACAGAAGTCCTCATTTATAGGGAAGCCCCAGAATAACGGACATGTTGAGGGGTTCCCTACAGTAATTCCCTTATCTCATTGTTACGCCTGTTTTACATATTGTCTAGGCCTGATGCATATGCCTATAATGAAATGCCTTTACCTGATGTAAAGGTGCTTAACTGAATTGAGCTGAAGTGTACACCGCCAAGAGTTGAAGTGTTTATGTTGCAGGTGTACCGGATTGGCGACGCCCTTTGTACTACCTAGGGGGATGCCTAGACAAATGCAGGCCCTGTTTAAAATGTAACGGAAAGTGCCTATTTACACGTAATTGAATATTGAGGAAGTGAATTGCATGTGTTAGGCCATGTTTGATTCCTGCACCCCGTAATCATTATGGGTGCTGTGTTTAGGAGATGATTCCTGCGGCCTTTTAGTGGCCTACAATGTTGATGGTATTTTAAGAGGAATGTACACCAGTTGAATAACGCAATGATGGTCAATGTAAAGCTGAAGTAATCTGCCTCATCTGATGCAACCTTGATTTACATAAAAGAACTTGATTTTAATTACGCAAGCCTGGTGTGGTGTCCTGTTATTGCTTCGCAGTTCTGAGTCAAAGTAAGAGTGTGCTGCACAACTGCCTTACACATTGCCTTTGCGTGCCTTCCCCGCTTTGCGCCATGCTACCGTAACGGACTCGGTAACCCCGTTTCCAACACTCTGTGTATAGCCCATAAGACCCTATGGGGGAGGGGCCCATTAATCAATCGGTCCCTCATCTCCTTTTACTTCCCCAGGAAATGCCTTAGCTCAGCTAATCTAAAATTAGCAGTCATTCCCAAAACTAAGAGAGCAAGAAGTGGAGGAAGGTCCTTCCCTTACAATGTAGCTAAACTCTGGAATACCCTGCCCCTGCATCTTCGCTTGGAGTCTCGCCATCTCCCCTTTCAAAAACATCTTAAAACATGGGGGCCTATTAGCAATAACCGGCGATAATTATCGCTAAGCGCAGTTAGCGCTTGGATAATTATCGCCGGCTATCGCAGGTTTCTATCGCGGAGATAGCGTGCTATCAGCAACGCTTATCTCCTGAGCGATAGAAACCCTGAGAACAGTGTGAATATCGCTTGAAAACAAGCGATATTCACACTGTGACCAGTGTTAGCTAGGTGATAGGGCGAGGGGATTTAGCCATGTAATCCACCTCCCATTGAATTACATGGCTAAGTCAGGTCTGGACCAGGCGTTAACAAACCAGCGCTAAACGTGTTTAGCGCTGGTTCGTTAATCACCTCCCCTGCCTCGCTAATAGGCGATAGCGAGCTTAGCGACTGCTTCCAGTCGCTTTTAGGTTGGGAACGCCTACTTTGCATGCCATTAGCGATAAATATCGCTGGCATGCAAAGCGGCACCCAACCCGGTCGCTATCGCTTAGAAGCTGTCGCTAACAGCAGTTAGCGACAGCTTGCTAATAGGGCGTTAGAATTATCGCCGCTTTAGCGGAAAAGTCCCGCTAAAGCGGCGATAGAGCCCTTGATAATATGCCCCATGGCTATTTCGAATTCCCACCCTATAAATCCGCAGTTTTTCTCCTGTTCTGCCGTGCTAGCGCTGGGATGCCTAAGGGTAGCTACAGGGGCGTAACACAGGCCCTTAAGCTCCAGGGGGCCCCCTCAGCACAGCACTCTGGCCAGAGAGCTCTTGATTGAGCCTGGAGGGGGCCCCTCCACGTACCTTGCAGGGAGGCCCCCTCAAGTTTTGTTACGCCAGTGGGTAGCTATGAGCTTAATAAATGCTGAATAATAATAATAACATGTATTAAAAAGAGGCTAAGTTCCCTTTGTAGCATGAGGGACATTTCTCAATTAACATACTGTACACATCCAATGCACCAATCACATACCAGCATGGGTGTAGAGGAGACATTGTCCTGTTTGTTGATGCAGAATGTAAATGAAGATTTAACAGACAACGATTGAAAGGGACTCATGTAAGGCAGTCAATGGCTAAAAGGGTTGTCTCAAAGGCCCCCTCTGTATATTTCTTGTTGTTCACGTGGCAATAGACAGACAGATAGATACATCTATGATTATCCAGACCTCAAAAAGAAGCAAATGTCTGAGCAAGCAAAGTAAAATAGGGAAATATATTTAAAGAAATTTAGGGGCATATTAGCAATGCCTGGCGATAATTATCGCAAAGCGCAATTAGCGCTTGGATAATTATCGCCAGGCATCGCCGGTTTCTATCGCGGAGTTAGCGTGCAATCAGCAATGCTAATCTCCAAAGCGATAGAAACCTTGAGAACAGTGTGAATATCGCCTGAAAACAGGCGATATTCACACTGTTCCCCAGTTCTGCTTGCTGATAGTGCGAGGGGACTTAGCCATGTAATCCACCTCTCATTGGATTACATGGCTAAGTCAGGGTGGGACCAGGTGTTAGCAAACCAGCGCTAAACGTGTTTAGCGCTGGTTCGCTAATCACCGCCTGCCTCGCTGATAGGCGCAGCGACCTCAGCGACTGTTTCCAGTCGCTGTTAGGTGGGGAACGCCTACTTTGCATGCCATTAGCGATAAATATCGCTGGCATGCAAAGCGGCACCCAACCCGGTCGCTATCGCTTACAAGCTGTCGCTAACAGCAGTTAGTGACAGCTTGTTGATAAGGCGATAATATTATCGCCGCTTTAGCGGGAAAAAGTCCCGCTAAAGTGGCGATAATCGCCTTGCTAATATGCCCCTTAGTTCCTGAAAAGAGGCATGAGGAAAAAGGGGTCAGGCGATCTTGCACTGTTCCTCATTTAATGGATCTGTTTCTAAAAAAAACTAACATATGTTACAGCATGAATTTATAGGCTAAACCAGTACCATCTGTTAAGGTTTGGCGGTCCCTGATTGCTTTCAAAAGAAAAACGGGGACAAAACTCCTGCCAGATTTTGAAACAAATTGCTATGAAATTATTAGTGTAAAATTTAGCCACGAAAATTAAGATATTGCAGCATTTCTGAAGTCTGAAAGGAAAAACTCACTTATAGTTTCTCCGTGACACTGAAGTTGGTTCAAAATTAGGTAAATAAAGATGATTTAAAACTTAACACCTGTTGAAACAGAGCAAAAGAATAAATTTAACATTCCCCATTTTAAAAGGCATACATTTTAGTATCAAAATCACCGGTGTTATCTTAACAGTCCTTTTTCATAGCACATGTGTATTTTCCATGCCCTTTTTCTAGTTTGGGGGCGGGGGGATGGGCCACAACGGATCTCTTGGCTGCTGTTTCATGATGTCATTACACAGCGTCACCCCATACCTCAGTTCATTGCGGAGATCCCATGACCCCTTTTTCCTCATGCCTCTTTTCAGGAACTATGGGGCATTTGTACAAGCCCCTATCGCAACGGGAACATCACTTTTTACGACGTTCCTGTGGCGATAGGGGTTCGACTTATTTACAAGGCAGCGTTAAGCCATTTAATGTGGCTGCACGCTGCCTAGTAAATAAGGCCCCCTTTCACGCTATGCTTAGCATGAAAGGGGAGGCAACACCCTATAGATTCTGACGCTGCCTCCTATTTACAAGGGAGGCATAAATAATCATATTTTTAAATGCTGTTTTGCAACTTCTGTGTGTGCTGCATTAAGCAACACACATAGAAGTTACAAAACAGCATTTCTAGATTGTTTATGTGCAGGAAGGCGGACCTTCCTGTACATAAACAATCTTCCCCTGCACGCAGACACCCTTGCACTATGGTGCAAAAGTGCCTGCATTGGCACTAAGCTGCTAAACTAAGCGCCAGTGCAGGGGGAAATGTCGGGCTGCACCATAGTCTTGTAAATATAGTGGAGCCGTGTGTTTCAGAAGTGGTGGAGCGTGTCATTAAGCCAAGGAGGCTAACGACACACTACGGTACTTCCCTTGTACATATGCCCTTAAGTTAAGTGCAGTTCAACAGCTACTTTGGTCTTAGCCATGCTCTACAGCAGGAGAGTAAAGTTTTTCCTCGTGAAGTATGCTTAATCCTTGCAAAAAAACATTCTAAGGCCCCATAGTTCTGCACGTGAGTGGGGTGGCTTCATGTGAAAATCAGGACTTGCATTTTGGATTCAAGTGTACTATACACTAAATCACTCTACAGGTAAAGGTATACGTGCAAGTACAAAAGTTCTCGAACTACTGGTGCAAAATGTTGGAATAATCTCAAGAAAATTGCACAAAAGTTTTGCTCATGCATCCAAAAGACTCATAAGTTACTGCTGCAAACTCTCGGGCTTATTTATATGGAATTGGCATAGGGCAGCGCCGCAAGTCATTTTGCTTAACTGCCCCACACCAATTCGAAAGGGCAGGAATACACCGCATTTACAAGATGCGATGCAACATCTGTCCTTTCAGCCAGCGCCGGCGTATAATTAGCAGCCTTGCGCTAACGCAGGCACCCCTGCACCGTGGTGCAAGGATGTTTGTGTTGTTGGCATGATTATTTTTGGGCAGGAAGGGACACCTTCCTGCTCAAAAACAATGATTGGAAGAGTTTTCCTCTTTCTATGGAAAGAAAAATAACGAGGAGATAGAATGTTAAATCTCCTTTTTACGCCACTAGTGGGGAGGTGCATGGTTTAAAGCATTCCCAGATTTACGCCATATTGTAATTTTGGGAATGCGTCAAAATCTATGGGCGTTGCTTGGGAACACATACCACAACGCCCATGGCACCCCTCCCTGACACAGTGTGAGGCAACGCAGTGACTTGTGCTGTTGTTGCCTCACTCCATATCTACAAGGCCATAAAAAGCCACGCAGGGTGGCTTTACTTGGCCTTGTAAATATGGCTAAGCCCTGCGCGCCACTGCAACGTCATAAAAAGTGACGTTCCGGCAGCGCATAGGGCTTGTTAATAAACTTGCATATCTACAAGGCTATGGAAAGCCAATCACGGTGGCTTTACGTGGCCTTGTAGATATGGTTAAACCCTGTGCAGTACCGGAGCGTCACAAAACATTCTGCACTGATGGCACACAGGGCTTGTAAATAAGCCTCTAACATTTTTGAGAGAAAATTACGTTAGTGCATGAGCTTAGAGAAAGCAGGAAACTCTGCGAACAAGAGGCAACTCAATGACCTAAAGCCAAATCTATTGACCACTTGACACAAAAAGCAATTTTTAATGAGTTTTTGCAGATCATTGAAGACTGGTGAGTAAGTCCAACTAGAATTTGATGTAACAGGACAATATTTAACCTGCCCTGTCTGTTGTGCATGAGGCCATTATTTGTTTCAGGTGTCTCATCATTTACCTCTGGCCTGGTGTAATAAACAGTTTATGAGTTTTGTGCTTTTATATTCTTAGACTACAGTCACTCCACCAAATTAGTACTCGGCCAGACTCAGCTAATGAAATAGGTACTTTTGTTTGTTATCTACAAGACTGGAATGCTGAAGGCGTTCAGTTGTATAGGTTAGAATCAGTTGTAGCTTTGTTATATATTTTCACAGACTGGATTTATTTTACGCAGTACTACTGTCAGTGAGAATGATCTAAGCAGCTACAAATCCTTTGTTTAAAGATGATATTAGAAACTCTAGAAAGCAATGTTATAAATAAAGGCATCTACTGACGAAAATACCTAAACCCCAGAAATGTTAAAAGAAAGTTAAAAGTAGACTAATGTTTCTCGGTTATCAGTCAAGAAGTTCAGAGTTCTGCTCACTATAAACCCCAGTACACAAAAGATGTGTTTAGAAGGGAACACATCAGATTACATTTTCAGGGCCTATGGGCAAAATAGCTTAGAGAACTTGAGGCGTAAAATAACCCATTCAGGGGGCCAGACAGATACGTATTTAACGTAACCTAAAGTTATAGGTAATATTTTATGGTACACTATGTCATACTTAGCATATTAGAAAACTAATAAGCAAAACTATGGGGCATATTCGCAAGGACTTATCGCTGATTCATCGGCACCTTAGCACCGAAAAAGTGGTGATAGATATATCGCCCCATTCACAAGCTGGTGCAAACTGCTGATATCCCCAGTTTACCAGCGATAGCTTCCGCAACAAACATCGCCACAGATGAGAGCGACAACTAACGCTAAAGATATGCAGAGTAGGCGTTCCTGTGCAAAAGCACACGAAAACACCACTTCGCGACATTCTCAACGACCAGCCAGAACTGCGATGCGAACCAAAAACAGGCGAGAAGGTGCGTTAGCAGCAGAGATATAACACCTGCCTTCTACTGGTGTTAAGCAGGACGACAACCTGCAGTATGAAAGGGAGCCCAGCCCAGAGCCACATCTGAAGACCAACACATGCCATGGAGCTACTAATCATGCAGCTTGGAGACCCAAGAGGGCCACAACACCCACCCCCACCACCCCCAGGACCACCCCCACCCCTGGACCACCCCCCAGACTACCACCGAGGCAGCGCAGAACAAGACAGCGGACCTTTCTAAAATGCCCCAGCCTCACAGACTTAATGCCAGAGGAGGTCATTGCCCACTACAGGCTCAAAAGGACAACCATCCTCCGCATCCTGACCCACATTGCCCACAGGCTGACGGTACCAACACAGCAGACAACCAACATCCCTCTGCAGACAAAGCTGCTGGCTGTGCTGCACCTGTTGGCCTCTGGTACCTTCCAACCAACAACCGCCAGAGTCGGAGGAGTCTCACAGCCAGCCCTATCAAAGTTCCTCACACCTGTCTTGGATGCCATCATCAGCTTGCTACCCCAGCACCTTCTCTTCCCCCACACTGCGCAGGAACAGCTGGAGACCAAGCAAGGCTTCTACGCCATAGCTGGCTTCCTGCACGTGTTGGGGGCAATTGACTGCACACATGTCCTACTTGTGCCCCCTGCCGACACTGCACACAGTTACCGCAACAGAAAGCACACACATTCCATCAAAGTGCAGGCAATAGTGGACCACAGGGGACTCTTCACCAACGTCGTCGCCAACTACCCAGGCAGTGTTCATGATTCCTACATCTTCCGACAGTCCATCATCAACCAGCGCTTCCAGGATGGCACCTATGGAAATGCACTGCTCGTTGTTAAGTACCAAATGAACACACCACACACCTCAACTCCACAATCATGCAACTCACAACTGTGGGAATGCACACGTTACAAAATCACATACAACATGCCAAACAACATGCCCACCTACCAGACACGACAACATAAGTAACTGTGGTAACCGTGGCCAGCCATGTAGACAAACCATCCACGTCATGGCACCTCTGCCACACAATTGCAGAATGTGGGGAGAGGTGGGAACCAAGTCTGTGCGAAGGAGGCAAGTGAACCATGAATAAGAATGTACACAATGCCAAGTGTGGCGGTGATGTGCAGGACAGACTTCAGCATGCAGGGCACAGACATGTCCATTTGGACATATACTGCTGGTGTTTGTAGTGTTGTGGACAGTGGACACAACCATGTCACCTCAGGCAGTGGGGAAGACCTTGGACATGTAGCTATGTCGTCCCCCCCTGTAAGCGTAAGCGGAGTGGGCTGGGCCGGCGTACGCCAGTCCAGCGTAGGTGTGGGAATAAATAGCCCGGGGCTCTGGGCGTGGTTCACTTCCGGGATGGCCACCAAAGTAATTAATGCATGTGTCTCTGTGTCCGCCATATCCTGACCATAGGCCTACACACACGTGGCCGACCACCTTCAACGGTACAATATCACAGTGTCGTTGTCAGGCCTGTGGACATGCGCAGACATCCTTGACAATGGTGTGTCTTAGGAGTGCAAGTGATGCAACCGCGCAGCGCACACAAGTAAATAGGCTCGGGGGGAGTGA
This sequence comes from Calotriton arnoldi, assembly GCA_963921515.1. Taxonomy (NCBI): domain Eukaryota; kingdom Metazoa; phylum Chordata; class Amphibia; order Caudata; family Salamandridae; genus Calotriton; species Calotriton arnoldi. The sequence continues at coordinate 119,272 of CAWUFW010006084.1, read as the reverse complement.
GGAGCAGCTGTGAGGCAACGTTATGCACATGGATGCCTCTCATTTGGCACAAGCAATACATGACAAACATGATTCCCAAAGTCGCACACATCACACACCACTTAACTACTAAGCCTGCCAACACAGAATGCATAACCACCGATTGACACATATCTCTCGCCCCTGTCACAGGTGATCAAGGATATGCACTCTGCCCGTGGATGATGACACCCCTCTGAAACACGAACACCCAGGCCCAGAGGCAGTACAATGCGGCCCACAAACGCACCAGGGGCATTGTGTAGCGCTCATTTGGCGTGTTAAAGTCACGTTTCAGGTGCCTGGACATCACAGGTGGAAGACTCCTGTACAGCCCAGAGATAGTGTGCAAGATGATCATTGCATGTTGTGTGTTGCACAACATTTGTGTACGCTCCAATGCCCCATGGATCCAAGTGCCAGAGGCACCGGACGATGATGATGAAGATGAGGAAGGTGGACCACACCCCAGTGCAGCCGCAGCAGGATAAGCCCGAAGGAATACAATCATTAACAATTTCTTCACTTGAGCACGTCACATTGCAACTGTTTGGGGGGGGGCTGCCTTATTGATGCGGGACAGTGGACATTTCGACAACATCACGGATGTGTGTTTGAACTTGTACATTTTAATCTCACATTTCCCTGCTATGCCAAATGTGATTGGCCAGTTTCTCCACACAAGTGGCACCAGTTGTGTCCTCTGTTCTGTTGTGAACGTGTTGCAGTTTGTACCACATTGTTATCAATGTTGATGTGCTCTGAATGTTATGTGTGTGCACTGCATTTTGGGTGAGTCGCCCCTGCAGCTCTGATTTTGCTGCCCCTTATCCCTTTCAGGAGGTGTGCCTTTGACTTCTGTGCTTATACAGTGCTGAGATGTTGCATACTTGGGTGAATTGGGCTCTTGGTGGGAGTTGTGACTCTTGGGCATGGTTTGTCCGCAGATGTGCTATACTTAATTGTGCATGTGTGCCATTGTGCCCATCTCCCCCGTCCCCCAGTCCCTGGTCGTTACTCACCCTGTTGCTGTTGTGTCAGGTCATGTTGAGCAGTGTCCGGTCCCCCAACCCCTGCCACTGTCTCCACACTGATGACTGTGGACACCATTTCCTCCATCTCATCCAGCTCCTCCTGTGGCGCTGGACTCCCACCTCCAGTCTGCGTTGCTGCCTTCTGGTTGTTGCAGAGTTTCTGCTTGGTTTTGCGCTTCACATCATTCAAGCGCCTCTTGGCCTCTTCCATTGTCCTCCTCAGCACTCCGACTGCATTCACCTTGTCCACGATGGACTGCCATATTGCATTTTTTGTTGCCAATGACACAGTGGAGGTGAAGAACAGTTGTTGATGGTGTTCTATCACCTCCATTATCAGGAACCTGTTTTCCTGCGGACTGAACCGCGTCTTCCTCTTCTTCTCCTTGCCCTTCCCTCACCCCGAGGTCCCAGGCTGGTCCTCCGTGGAGCTTGTGGGGTTCTGGTTGTCCTCTGTACTTGCTCCGGCTACCTCCATTGTGCTTCGCAGTTGAATGAATGAATTTATATTTGTATAGCGCATGGCTACCCTGAGGCCTCCCAGTGCTGAGCACAGATGCAGATGGACACAAGGCAGAGAGTTAGAGCAAGTCCTTGAAGAGGCAGGTTTTCAGGAGTTTTCAAAACGCTAACAGGTTCGGCTCCTTCCGCAGATTTAAAGGAAGGGTGTTCCAGAGGTTAGAGGCATTGAAAGAAAAGGAATGCCCGCCCCATCTAGTTCGCAAGATAAGAGGAGCTGGAGCGAAGTTTTCTGGGAGGATGGTAGGGGGTAATAAAGGAATGGGTAATGACCGGGCCATTCTTTTAGAAGGCCTTGTGAGCCAAGCACATGGCCTTAAATTGTGTCCTTGCCGTAATAGGGAGCCAGTGAAGGCTCCTCAATGCTGGTTTCGCAGATTGCCTACGAGGAATCTGAGGAGCAAGCGAGCAGCACAGTTCTGGATCGTCTGGAGTTTATGAATAGTGAATTGAGGGGATCCCAAATAGAGGGCGTACCCATAATCCAGGCGAGAAAGAATAAGAGCTTGGACCATGATCCTTCTCGCCTGTAAGGGAAGGAGGGAGAGGATCTTACGCAACATCCTCATCAGGCCGTAACAGGTAGCTGAGAGCTTAGTGGCCTGATAGTTGAAGCTAAGAGAACAATCAAGCCACATACCAAGACTCTTGATCTGGACTTTTGGGTCTGGGGCAGGGCCAAGACAGTCCGGCCAGAGGAGGGCAGGGTTGAAGGAGGGTGAGTTGCCAAGGAGCATGAGCTCGGTCTTGTCCCCATTGAGCTTGAGGCATGAGAGTTCCATCCACTCGGCCACCGCCTCTAGGCAAGGACCTAGGGAGCTAGATGACCTCTCGGGGTGGTTTAATGCCACCACGAGCTGCGTGTCATCGGCATAGGTGATGAAAGGATGGACAATCTCCGCCAAGGGTCTCATATAGATATTAAATAGCGTGGGGCTCATGGAGGAACCCTGGGGAACCCCACAGCTAAGAGGCAACCGGTTGGACACAACATCTCCTTCAAACACCTGGAAAAAGTGGTCGCTGATAAAGGACTGGAACCAGGCTAAAGCCGTGTCGGTCACGCCAAGATTCTTAAGTCGACAGGTCAAGATGTTATTATTGACAGTGTCGAATGCGGCACTGAGATCGAGGAGGATGATTGCTGCAGTACCTCCCTGGTCCAGTATCTTCCTCGCCTCCTCAGTTACTGCCAGAAGGGCAGTCTCAGTCCCTAGCTGAGGGCGAAAGCCTGTTTGGGAGCGGTGGAGAAGATTATTAGACTCCAGATACTCTACCAGCGTGGTATTTATATGTTTCTCAAGCAGATTACTCAGCCAGGGAAGGAGGAAGAAGGGACGATAATTGGTTAAGTTGGACTGGTCAAGGTTGGGTTTCTTTAAAAGGGCCTTCACCAGAGCACGTTTCCAGGCAAGAGGGACCGTGCTGGAAGAGATAGACGAATTTAAGATGTCCAGAATTACGGGGCGAATGGTGTTGGCAACCATAGTAAGAGGCTGTGGGGGAGCAGGATCAATGGGAGAGCCCGAGATTACCTTGAGCATAATTAGATCAAGTGAATCTGAGTCCAAGAGAGGGAATTGCCCTAATGAGAACTGGGATTCAGGTTGCAATCCTGCAGTATGGAAAGCACAGGGATCATTCCGAGAGGCTGGGAAGGACAAATAGATATTTTGAATTTTTTGATGGAAAAACTCCGCTAGGTTGTTACAACGGATAAGTGCCCCCTCTAAGATTGGTGGTTTCTGGGGCAAGGTGGAAAGAGTTTTAGCAATTCGAAAGATCTCTTTAGGTGAATTTGCGGCTAGGTTAATTTTCTCCTCGTAAAGGCAACTTGGGCAGTTTTAATTCCTGACTTATATAGCCTGATTGCCTCTCTATAATCTGATTTCCTGGATTCTGAGTAATTCTGCCTCCACCTTCTCTCAACCTTCTGCTTGCTTGTTTTAATTCTCTTAATTTAGGGGAGAACCAGGGAGCCGTCTTTAATCTACATTTCTTGTGGGTGGATCTCTTGGGGAGGACTGAGTCAAGAGAGCTTAGGATCCAGTGATTAAAGTTATCATTGGCCAGATTGGGGTTAGGGTCACTGGCTGGTCTAGTAACCTCGAGAACTGAGGTCCATTGGTCAGTAGGGAGCTTGGACCAATTCCGTGCCAACACTGGCATTGTGTTGGAAGAGAAGGTAGGTCCACGGTTTCCCAAGTTAGGGGGATCAAGAAATGATCTGTCCAAGGGAGTGGGTTTGGAGTGCCTACCACAAGCTCTTGCAGGTTACTGAAAACAGGGTCGAGAAGATGACCTTTGATGTGCGTAGATGTAAATCCTTTCTGGATGAGCTGAAGCGCTAAGAGATTCATTGATAGCTCATTGGCCGTATGATCGGCGGGATCATCTAGGTGGATGTTAAGATCCCCAAGCACATTAAAACTTGACGGGGCTAGGGCCAGGTTAGCAACGGCGGTGGAGAGGCCAGTAAGAAATTGTACTACAGCCCCGGGGGGGCGATAAATTAGTAAACCAGAGAAGGTGTTTGTAGGAGAAAACTCTATAGAAAAGGCCAGGCTTTCGCAATCCGATAGAGAGTCTGTGGTAGTCCGACAATTGAAGGTCTCTTTAAAGATAATAGTTAGACCCCCTCCTCTGCCAATCTTACGATCAGCCCTGAGTATTAAATAGCCCGGGAGGAGGGTTTGAACAAGGACAGGATCAGCTTCACCATGAAGCCATGTGTCGGTTAAAAAAAGAGCGTCAGGTTTTAGCTCTTCCAATAATAAAGCAAGTTCAGTTGAGTGTCTGGGGAGTGATCTGCAATTCAAAAGGAACATCCTTAAGGAGGAAGGGGTAGTAACAGAGTCAACAGTTTTATTGTGTGTCCGGAAGGCGAAATTACAGTGAGAACAGTGGGAAGGTCTATTAGCAGCGTTCATAACATGCAAACAGTTTACATTAGGAACCCTTCTCAACCCGTGCAGAGTTTGGGGGCTATAGCAAATAGTATTTCCCGAGAAACCGCCAGAGGTTATGGCCCCTGGTCCCGCCCGGGCGCGGACGGGCGCAGACGGGCTTGCCTTTGGCGCGCCATCGGCGGTTTTGGTTTTGTTTGTGTTTTTTTTTTCTGCTTTTATAGTGGTTTTTCCCACCTGACTTGCGGGACTTGCAGGCCTGGCGCTGCTTATCGCTGGATTTTTTTATCGCAGTTGGGCCCATCGCTTTTTTCACGTTCGGGTTTAGATTTTTATCGCCGTCCCGGGAAATTTATTGCGGACATTTGTCGCGTTGTCTGGAAACTATTGCATGTTACCGCCGTGTTGGGAATATGACATTAACACAGGGCTGTTTTCCCGCGATAGACGGCGATGTGGAAAATTGCTTTAACCTATTTTGGCGATGATTATCGCACGTTCTTGAGAATATCCCCCAAACATTTTTATTGAAAGTCTTACTTATCGCTTCCGGTTTGCATGTATGGTAAGAACTTGTCTAGATTGAGGACAGTTTTATTATTGGAATTTAAAAGTGGAAAAACGCTTGTGGACGTTCTGTTATGTTATGGCAATTTACGAGCTTCAGAGGATCCTGGAAAGCTGGGGCGAGATTAGATACACTTTAGTGCAAAACCGGAGCAGATGATCCGTCTCCTTGCAAACCCACCATGCAATAACAATCATGCAAGTATAAGTAACTGGGAAGTAAGTAAGAGTAACTTGGAAGCAGTCGTTCCTGTGTAAAGGGAATTTATCTATTTAAGCGTTGGTACTTGGGTAGAAATTGTTACACAGGCGCTTCTTACAAGCGTAGAAGTTGAAGATAGAAAATATGACATCCAGTAAATAACACTTCCGACGACCTCCAGGCCCTGTAAGTAACTTGAGATAATTCGCCAGGGTTACTCAATATTGAGAGAGATAAATACACTTTAATTGTTGAGCCAGTTGTTTTGGTTAATGTTAGAAGGTTCGCCTGTAAGGTCATCTTCAAGGGTATTACTCTAAATCTAATGGAGATGTCAATCTGTATCTCCTTGGGGTAATTGAAAAAATAATCTTTGAGATAATCTAGTTTTACCCTTGACAAGGACCAAACATTCGACTGGTTATTTAAATAGTAATGGCAGATTGCACCTTAGTGCTTAGGAGCTCTGGAGCTGCTGGTAAGTAAGAAAGAGAAATGTAATGATATTACGAGTTGGATCATTCTTGGCAGGCTGTAATGTATTGTCAATCTCTTTTGAAAAGTGTAACGATTCAGATTTTAATTCACCAATGCACAGAATGAGAAACAAATTCTAAAGTAAACTATGTCCTGCATTAAAACCGGACTCTAGATATGCCAGCAGAGTACTGAAGCCATAAAACAAGTGTTAGAAATAGTCATTCAATTAGTGAAGGGACAAGCGGTGGGGAGGTTTAATCTTGCTTAATTTATAAAATATTAAGTGCCAGGGCTCTGACCAGGAGGCCACAGCAGCTTGCACCACCCATCGCCCTTGTCATCGCTGCCAAAACAACTACCAACCATCTCTCTCGCATGTAAATGCAACAGGCCAGATTATTCCAGGTCCCCAAAGCTAAAGGAATGGCTGGGGAGGCAGGTATTAGCAATTCTATTGTATATTGTATTCCTAAACAACCATTGTTCTGCTCATCTTTAAATTAGATGAGCAGCGCCACCATGTGGTGGACTGTTAAGTATGGTGTTGACAATTAAGTGCTGGTGCTGAGCACCGGAAAGCACGGCTCAAATTAAGCACATTCTGCATCTTCGAAGTTGCACGAAATCTGGAAAATTTGCCTGCGGCCAAGGCATCTGAGAGCCTGACTGTGCTCTGCTTTACCGAAGGGGAAATTAATACCACCTGGTTACCAACAGTAACTTTGTGCTATTAGAGACGTCATGGGCAGGATATCATGAAGCAAAAAGTTGTAGCTGAAACCTTGCCCGTGAACGGCAAAAGTGAGACGGTGCAGGGGAGCGGCTGCAGGTAGGTATGCGCTGCGAGGCACTTTGTGATGGGTGAGGGGCTTGGATTCAGGTGAGAGGACTTGCTAATGGGAAGGAGACTAGGGGTCCTTACATAGGGCTGTGCTGTGGGTTTGGGCAGGGGATAGGGGCAGCCTCCGAGGAACCCTAAGCAGCAGCACAACTAGTTCCCCTTTAAAATGCAAGGCTACGAAAGCTGCCCCCTTTTTCGCTTTTTTGCATTTTTTAATCTCACACTTCATAACATTTACCTTTTCTACAAAAAGAATATGAAAAAATCAATGAAAGCTTTATAATATTACAATGTAAACCAAGTATTTTGCATTAACTTAAACGACATTAATGAACCATGAACAGCTTTGAAAATTAATTCAAGCTGCTGTAATGCTTGAGAAGTGAGAAAGCATATGTCAAAGTATTTCTAGAAATAACTTATCTGTGAATCAAGATTCATGTCATATACCCTTTAGTTGGATACACAAATGTCATACAGTTAGTATCAGGACTGGAAATAGATCACCCCCTTCCTGTTGTGCAGTGTGATTCAAAGCAAGTATACAACTGACAAGAAATACTCTTAAATTTATCATATTAAGCTTCTTATGTTTCTTCTTTCAACATTTGCACCTAGTACTATGTTGCCAAATTATTGTGTAAAAATATTATGCTAGAAAATATCATGGCTGTTAGAAATTAGGGGGCAGATTTACAAGAAACTGACACATCTGTAGAGATGCCTCAGTTTCCCTGCACCTCCATGGAAAACTCTTGTGCCACCATGGATGCACCGTATTTACAATACGGCGCACCATGGCGCAAGGATTGACAGATGCGTCAGAAATGCTGATGCATCTGTTGGCGCAAAAGTCACGCATTGCTGGAGTTGTGCCACAAGCACGACGCAACTCCAGCAATGCATGGGGAGGCCTATACTTATTGTACTGCTTCACTCCTTACGCCTGCTCCAAGCAGGCGTAAGGTTTTGACGCAGTGGCGTCCTAGAAGTGGCGGAGTGCAATCTTGTAGATTTCACTGCGTCACTTCTACGAGGCTTTCCTGCATGGGAACGCCCACCCTGCATACATTATACCTGATGCAGGTATAATGTGGCGCATGGCTTTACAAGGTGACGCATCTCCCTAGATGCATCACATTGTAAATGGGCCGCAACGTGGCGCATTGTTTACGTTGCCGCTGTGTCACAATAAGTGATGCAACAGCAGTGCAAAAGTGACGCAAGTGGCTTGTAAATCTGCCCCTAGGTCTCCAGTTGGCAGAGGTTTGCACCCTGTCCAAGTAGGGACCACAGTTCTAGTCAGGGAAAGTCAGATACACAACCTAAATTAAACTGTGTTTACCCTCTGGTAGCTTGGCACAGAGCAGACAGACTTAACTTGAGATGCAATGTGTAAAGTATTTGTGCAACACTTAAATTACAGTAAAAAAGTGAGAATGCCGCAAAAAGACTCCACATAGTTTAGAAGAGTAAAGTATATTTCTATGAGTAACACAAGACCAAAATGACAAAAATCCAATAAGTAGAACTTGAGATATGAATTTGCAAAGAAATAACTGCAATCTTTTGCTTAAAAGCCAATACCGCTTAGGAGTTATTTGAGATCGCGCTGGACCGGGGTAAATTCAAAGTTCAGGCTGACCATGATAGAGGGCAGGCTGGATACAGGAATCATGCAGGTCCCGCTGAAAAAGTACCTTGCATGGAGCAAGCACCGGCTTCGAAGACTCGATGCATCAGTTCTGATCCAGGCAGTCGGGTAGATGTGTCAGTGTCAAGCGTCGTAGTCGGGTCCAGCGTCATCATCGAACCCCTTTCGATGCAGGCTCTTTGTCATCATCGAGCTTCATAGTTGGGTCCTGTATCATGGTCAAACCCCTTACGATGCAGGCACGGCGTCGTCGTCAAAGGGCATTGTGTTTGTTCTGTTCAACACAAAGGCATCACTGCGTCGATTTTTGTAGCCCACTTTCAAGGCTCAGGACTGGATTGGCACCTCTTTGCAGGGCAGGACTCACAGTTGGAAGAGTCCAGTAGCTGAAGCAGAGTTGAAGAAAGTCTGATGGTCCTGAGACTTCAAACCAGGAGGCAAGCCAGCAAGCCCTTAGAAAATGTGGGTTTAAGGATGTAGAGAGTAGGTGCAGTCCTCACTCCCAGGCAAGAAGCAGCAGGCAGCAGGCCAACACAGCAAGGCAGGTAGCAGATTGGCCGTCCCTGCTAGTGCACATCAATCAACAGGCAGCAGGCCAACACAGCAAAGAAGTTAGCAAAGTGGGAGTCCCTCCTACAGCACATCAGCTTTTCTTCCTGGCAGAATGTCCTAAGTTCCAGCAAAGTTCTAAAATCATTGTGTCAGAGGTCCAGTACTTACACCCAATTTGGCCTTTAAAGTAGTGAGATTTCGAAGATATGCTTTGAAATTCACAAGGCCCTGCCTTTCCTGCCCTGGCTCCTAACTCACTACAGGGGGGTATGCAGCTCTTTGTGTGGAGACAGGCACAGCCCTATTCAGGTCCAATTGTCAGCTCCTCCCTCTCATTCTGCCTCAGGATGACCCATCAACATGTAGATGGCTGCTCAGTCACACCTACTCTGCCTTTCTGTATGGCTGTCTAGAGGGTAGCAGGAGGCCAGCTGTCACTCACCCCAGAAGTGTATTCCAGGGACAGGCAGAAGGCACCAAATGGTTTAAGTAAGTAAATGCCAACTTCCTAAAAGTGGCATTTTCAGAACTACAATTTAAAAATCAACTTCACAATAAGTTGTGTTTTTAAGCAGTGAGTCCAGAGACACCAAATGTTATTTTTCTATCTGTGAGAAAGTCATCCTGTTTCCTGTTCAGCCTCATTTTTTGACTGATACTGATGGTTACTGACTTTGACTGTGCCCTGGGCTCGGCTAACCAGGCCCTGGGCTAGTGCTGTGATGAAAAAGGTATACGGTAATTTGGTATAATTACAATTGGCAATGAAATACCCTGTAAGTCCCTAGTATATGATAGAGCACGTTGGATTCAAACTATCTAAAGTCCCTAGCATATAATGGGGTCATGGGGGCTTAGAGGCCCAGTGGATTCCTTGCACTGGAGTGTGCACTGCTGTGTGCCTACTATCATTTTTAAAGGCAGCCCTGCTTTGCAGGCTATCTTTAAATGTAACTTACAAGTAAATTCAACTTTGGTGGTATAGGTACTACCAAAGTGGTAGTCTACCTTATTTTTACATATAAGTCACCCTAAGTTCTCCCATAGGAGCCCTGGGGCTGCATGCCTAGGGAATATAAGCAGGGACATTATAAAATATGTTTTATAAGCCCTGGTGAGGGAAAACACTGCCAAATACGTTTTCCCCATCGTAGATTATTAGCTCCATAGGCTGACATTGGAATAATGTCATTAAGTTATAAATATTGCTAGGAAGGAGTTAGAAATGTTGTTTAAAGATTAAAAGATTGTAAATGATAAATCCAACAACTTGCCACTGTTGAATTTATCATAACTACTACAGAAAAGAAGTTATAGAACTTCCTTTTCTGTGAGTCAAAATCCAGCCTTTCAGTAGTCTCTCCTGATTGGTCAGCCTTAACAAGCTTTGCCAGGCTGCTGTGATGAAGTGATAAGTGGCCGCATAGAGCAGACGTTATCTGATAGAGAGAGTCCTGCAGCTGCAGAGGATTGGTCAGAAAGGGGGATGGGTAAATCAAACTGGGCTTCAAAGAGAGAGCAGGACAGAAGGGAATGCCAGGCCTACCACCCCATTCTCCAGTAGCCCACGCCAGATGTCATGCCCGGGAATGGAATTTGCATGTGATGGAGGAGGAGTGTTAATTAAAATGAGCCACACTAGTAGGTTGGTTTAGCCAGCTCTTACTCTAAAGGAGAGGAATCCTCCATCCTGAATTTGAAAGTGCAGTGCTCTGTGGGACAAGAATATGCCACACTTTAGAGGAAGTTGTCCTGCTTTTGGGTGGCACCCAGCACCTCACTGGACACGGGTGCCCCCTGCTTGTTGCCCCAGGTTATTGAATAAATATGTGAGAGTTGCATAGCAACTCAGTTCTGAATTTGGATTTGAATTTGCTGCCAGAAACTACAAGAAGAAGAATTACCCTGCTGGAACCCTTCTCTGCACCACACAGGAGTGTTCCCTGAAGGACTGTTCCTGTTGCACACTTCGAACTACATCCCTGAGGACTTTGCCATGCTGCAAAAAAGGATTAAGGAGTTGACTCTCTGAAAGTAACAGGTTAACAGGGCTTCCCTGCACCATCTCCCTCAAGATGTCTCCAGCCTGGAGTGCGTCCAGTGGACTTTTAAGTAGTTGGCCAGGTGCATTGTGGGAATTGTAGTCTAAAACTTCCAATGACCATCTCAGAGTTTATAGACCCTTGGACTTGTGGTTTGGACATTTCAAACCTTCAAGAAGTTCCAGAAGTTTGGAGAAGTTTGAAGGAACATCTAGGAAAAGGTCCATAAGTGGGCCGGTCCGACGTCGAGAGTCAAGCCGACTATCTTCAACCACGACCCGGCCTGGATATCAGGTTCGTCCCACTGAAAGCTCCGGAGCTACAGACTTCCAGGATTCGACCAGGGCCTCGTGGAAAAGCAATCCAATGATGTTGCATCAAAATCGGCCTGCTGAAGGGGAGCACACGACTTTATGAGAAAATCCTCCAAAAAAGTTTCTAAATCAGAAGGTAAAATTTTGACTGGGGTCTCCCGCTTAGTGTATCTGACTAGGGCTCCATCGCGGTTGGCCTCAAACTTTGACTTTGTCCTTGTCAAGCGCATCCAGATGTCCCAGGTTGGCTCTATATGTTTTTAAGCACCATAATGTGGTTAATCTTTAAAAAATCATATCTCCGGTTCCCTACATTGGAATTTTTGTCAGTTTGGCGTCATTTTAAATATAAAAATATTTCCTATTTGCACAAATTGGTGTGGAGTTTTTATTTTGTGTTGTGTCTTACTTATTTAATGGATTGGTGTATTAAATGCTTTACATATCTGTCTCTTGAGTAAAGCCTGCCTGCTCACAGTCAGCTACCAAGGATTGAGCTTGGGGCAAATGTATTGAGACCTTGTCTGGACCTGTCTATTGTGTGGTTGGCCTTATTGCTAGTGGGAGGTGCAAACTGACCCCTACCAATAACCCATCCTCCAATACTATCTTGTCCCAATGGGTACCTACACTTATAAAATGTTATAAGGCAGTCTCCATGTTAACCAATGGGAGAGATAGGTCTTGCAGTAGTGAAAAACAAATTTAAGAGTAGTTCACTACCAGGACATGTAAAACTTAAAAGTACATGTCCTACACTTTAAATACACTGCACCCTGCCCTTATGGTTGCCCAGGGTTTACCTTAGGGTGACTAATATTTAATGAATGGAGGGTTTGGCCCTGGCAAGTAGGTTAACTTGCCACGTTGACATGGCAGTTTAAAACTGCACACACAGGCTCTGCCATGGCTAGCCTGAGACATGCTTAAAGGGCTACTTGAGTGGGTGGAACAATCAAAGCAGCAGGCCCACTGGTAGCATTTAATTTACAAGCCTGGTTAAATATACTGCACTTTACTAGGGACTCATAAGTAAAATTAAATGTGCCAATTGTGGATATGCCAATGTTGCCAAGTTTCAGGAAAAGAATGCATGCACTTTAGCACTGGTTAGCAATGGTTAAGTGCCCTGAGTAGTAAAGCCAACAAAAATGAATTCAGCAAAAAGGGGCGGAGGAAGGCAAAACATTTGGGGGTGACTCTGCAGAAAAGACCAGGTCCAACTGTGGCCAAAATATTGAGTACCACTATAATAAGAAGGCAATTTTATATAGATAGGTATAGATGCCGGATGTTTTTCTCCACATATAGGTACATTGAAAATAAATAAATATATACAATCATTTTATATATTTGGCAGGTCCCAAGCCCAGCTGTGAAAGGAGAAGGGTTAAGCGTGGGGCAAGCTACCCCACCATGTAAAGAAATCCTAGCTACAGAAACATCAACCAAAAGACATCCCGGCCTTGGGGAGATAAGACTGCCCCTGCTGGTTGTAAAAACAAATGATTCGTGTCAATGAACCTGATCAACCCACACCATGTGGCCAGTCTTATACTGTGGCCACTACCATACAAGAGATACCTTTGCAAACATGAACCAACACCGAGGTTTCTGTTCCCCGGCTGGGGATATTTGACACTGAAGTCTTTCCTATCCCAGTTACATCTACAGACTCCATACAAGCACTGTATGTGAATTCACAGGTTTCAACACCACATACCAACAACAAAGTTGTTTATTATTATCCACTATTGATGTTTACTACCAGTTCTACACCACACCTTGAGGTCCCCGTTTTTCCACAGACTACTTCTGGGTATTTTTTTAGACATTAATAGCTTTCCCACAGATTCGTAAGAACTGCCATTGCATGGAACCCATGCATTATTAATTTGGCTCAAAAAGACATATTTTGTTCCATCCTGGATTTACATTTGGATTTCAATTTGAGTTGCTTTTCCTTTTCATTTGGATGAGTTTAGTGACAGCATTATTTTTTCTTTTAAATGGATATTATCTCCCAGATTGCTCTGCAGTTTAACTGGTAGCTGAGGTAATGCAGCCTCATCCTTCAACACACAAAGGGGCATATTTACAATGAAGTGCCGAAGCACGGCGTTAGCCTCCTTGGCTTAATGCCACGCTATCCCACTTCAGAAACACAGGGCTGCACTATATTTATAACAATATTGTGCAGCCCTGCGTTTCTCCCTGCGCTGGTGCTAAATGTAGCAGGCTAGCACTAACGCAGTCAACCTTGCACCATAGTGCAAGGGTGTCCGCATTGGGGGAAGATTGTTTATGTGCAGGAAGGTCTCCCTGCACATAAACAATCTTTAAATGGGTTTTTGTAACCTTTATGTGTGCTGCTCAAAGCAGCATACATAGAAGTTGCAAAACGTCATTTGTTTTTTGATTGGTCACCTTCCTGCAGATAAACATTCAATGGCAATTTGCTGTTTCTATGTGTGCTGCACAACACAGCACACATGGAAACAGCAAAAATGAGGAGAAATAAAGCATTTCTCCTCGTTTCACCTAATACCAAGTTTTCCCTGGTCTTAATTTTGGCGTTGCCTCCTATTTACGCCATCCTTGCAAATAGGGTGCAGCATCAAAATCAATGGGTGTTGCGGTGGAATGCCTACCGCAACACCCATTGCACTCCCCTTTCACGCTAAGTACAGCATAAAAGAGTGCTTTATTTACAAGGCAGCCTTAAGCCACGTTAAGTGGCTTAACGCTGCCTTGTAAATAAGGCGAAGCCCCTATCGCCACCACAGCGTCACTTTTAGTGACGCTGTGGTGGTGATAGGGGCTTGTAAATATGCTCCACAGTCTTGCTGAATAAGTAGGGACCGTACAACACAGGAGAGGTACCACAACTTGCCAGCTAACCAAATTGGTCAATTTTGATGATGAAACCTTGATGTTGCAAGTTGCATTTTGGGGTCTGTTATGTCACAAATGGTAGGCCTAGCCTCATATGTGAAAAATAAAGTCACTTACTGGTTCCGAGAAATCAGACACTGCTACTCAATCATCAGGAGCAAAATCCTAAATGTAGAAAGGCTCCCAACCTCAGCTGGTATGCAAGACCTAATTCGGGTTTCTTTTGTAAGTAATGACCCAGTGGAGGGACTCATGGCGATTGAAGCCCGTACAATCTCTAACGCATATACCACCATCCAACTTAAATGTTGTACCCCGACAGATCTCTTGAGACCTCTTTGTGCTAAGCCAGATAGGGGGACAGGTGAAGAGACTAGTGGAGCTAGTATGGACTCCTTGAGACCTCATTGTGCTAAGCCAGATAGGGGGACAGGTGAAGAGACTATTGGTGCTAATAGGGATCTCCAGTGACTGGAGCCTATGATCCCGTGCACCTTGCATGCTGATGATGAGATGGGGGTAGAGGAACTGTTGACACACCTCTCCCAAGAAGAGGAAGTTCCTAAGGTTAGGGAGATATACCCAGGGCATTCTAGCATCTGTTCGAATAGGCAGGAAGTGCCGATGGTAACTAAATTCCATACTGTGCCTATTGATAGAAACCTAAACGCTAATTCTACACCCTTGGAGGTTGAATTAACATCGGAAAAACTGGTAAGGATTGCTTCGTGGAATGTAGCAGGAATAGTCAAACTACTGCCTGATGCTGAGTGGGGTAAATTCATTAACACCTTCGATATATGCCTATTTTAGGAAACATGGTGACTTACACCTTTTGATAGAAATGGTTGTACATCTTTTTGTGTTGAAGAAACTAAGACTTTCAAAGGGAAGGCCTTCAGGGGGATTGGGCATTTGGATTAAAACTACACTTCGCTGTAATATTAGCATCCTGCCCTGTGATTCGAAAGACATCTTAGCACTTAGACTTCTGTTTCCTTCTGGCCTATCTCTAAAAATATACAACGTATACAATAGAGTAGAGGGTAGAAATGAAGAACCTACCACCATTTACCAACTGGAGCAACTGCTTCCGAAATATGGGGCAAAAGACTTTATCTTGGTGGCAGGAGATCTTAACTCAACCTTTGAGCCGATAGCTGCTGCTCTATAAGATTTAACTTGTGAGATGGACAACCAATGGTGTATACCCCATTTAAAATTACCTAAAGTAAGATGGTCCACAAAAGCAGGCCAGTTGCTGGCATTAACACTCAATCATGACCTTAGAACCACTAATGGTAGATGTCCTTCGGATCGCCAGGGCAAAATCACTTTTAATAGATCGGGCCATTGCCATAGAATAGACTACATTCTGGTACAAGTTGACCTTTGGCCCGCCATCAAGGACATGAAAGTGTTTGATCGAGCAGATAGCGACCACAACGCCCTTAGTCTGACAGTATGTATTAAAACAACTTTACATCATGGGAGCAGGGGTAACTGTGATACTGGAGAACTCCATCACACCAATAATCTTAGATCCATCAGGTGGGAATGGTTAGTTAAAAACTCCGCAGCCCTCGATATCATCAAGTGAATTGTTATTGCAGACTAAGAACATCTGTCTAAACTTCCTAGCAATTTGAGAAGTGAAGCAATGGCAAAAACTCACGATATGCCAGGGGGGAAAATAAGGGATGTCTTGGGTAAGCCAAGAAGAAAAGAGAAACTACGCCCAAAATCGAGTCTTGGTATAATAATGCTTGTAGAGAGGCTAAAGGTAAGCTCCTTGCCTCTACTAAAACTAGATCACAAGCAGAGATTGCCAAATCTAGAGCCCACCACAGGAAAGTGATTATAAATGCAAAGAGGGAGTGGGAAGATTCACTATGGTTAAACCTGCACAAGGCCATGGTTAATAAGAACATCAAAGAATTTTGGAAAGCTGCAACTATGGCCTCAAATGGGAAAAAACCAATGCTCGAGTTCTGTATCCAACCAGAAGAGTGGGTAAAACATTTCAGTCAACTGTTTTGAAACAAGCCTAGGATGGCGAATGACAGCGGTATCTTATCAGCTAGTGGTGCCCTATCTGAGCCCAATAATTTGAAATTCTCGCTTAGTGAGACTCTAAAGGCAATTAACTCCTGTGCTCCTGGGCATGCCACATGGCCTGATAGGATACCCAACGACCTATACAGAGAAAACCCAGAAATTTGGGGTCCATATATTAATCTGCTCTCTAATAGTATTCTTTCGAGCATGGAAATCCCCCATTCATGGAAGCTAGCAGAAATAGTTACCATCTTTAAGAAGGGGGACCGTGCACTCCCAGTGTACTACAGGCCTATCAGCCTCATAGACTCCCTGCAGAGAATCTTTTGCAAACAGGTGCTTATCCATCTCCAGGATTGGATTTGTGAGGGGAGGCAGGTACAGACCACAAGTGAGCACCAATTAGATCAAATCTTCCGTTTCACTTGTAGCTATTGGAGGGAAGTGATTATCAACAACGGCAACTTGTATGTTGCCTTTGTTGATCTTCGAGCCGCTTTTGAAATGGTCCCCAGAGCAAAACTATGGGAAGTTCTAAAAGGAATGGGAGTTCCTGCTCCCCTTTTGAATATTTTAAAACGGCTGCATGTGGACACCTTGGCTCAAGTGAGGTGGGGGGAGAACGGGGCATTAACGGAGGCTATCCATATTTACAAAGGAGTAAGACAGGGGTGCGTATTAGCGCCTACCTCATTTACCCTGTACATAATTGATGTTATAAAGATGTTGAGCAGGGATGGGTGTGACACTCCAAAAATAGGAGGAAGGAGGACCCCTGCTCTCCTTTTTGCGAATGACACACTGTTTATTTCTATGTCGAATGATTTCCAGGCATTTTGCCTGGAATGGGGGCTGGAGCTTAATAGCTCCAAAACTAAATGCATGCTCTTTTCCTCCAGATTAATAACTAAGTGTAAGAAGCAGCTGTATGTGGGTGGCTCCACTATAGAGTTAGTGGCTGAGTTTGATTACCTTGGCATGAAACTTTCAAAGAATTTAAGTTGGGTCCCACAGATGGAAAGGGCACAGCTATCCCTGATACAACAAACGGCAAATATAGCAAAAATCCACAGGAAAACTATATCCAGAAAGGTGGCACCGGCGTTGGAGATTTATAATGTCAAAGTTTTAGGTGCAGTTTTATACGGTGCAGAGCTGTGGAGTTGCTCAAAATCTAGTCACTTGTCATTAATTGAACATATATTTTTTAGATCTCTGCTAAATCTTCCGGTGAGTACCCTGTTGATTCCAATCTACCTAAATCTGGCCCAAAAAAATTTTATCACAAAATTGAGCTTAGATTGCTCATGTTCTGGCATTGGCTATGGTCTACCGCAGCCCTTGAGTCTTATAGGGTGGGCCTCCGTTAATTAATGACACCAACATGTGTGAGCAAGATCCTGTGGCATCGTACCCTTAAGAACCTGTTACAGAGGTTAAGTCTAGGCGCATACTGGGAACAACCAGAAACCTTGTGTCAGATTAACAAAACTAGCCTTAAAGCGGTGTACTGGGGTTTTGCTGAGACTGAACTCATAATGAATTGTAAAGGATCGCTCTCAGCTGCTTTTATCGATTTTAAACCGACACCGTTATTTGAGGATGCTATAGATGAAATTGTACCTCCTTTAGCAAGGAAACTATACCTACAGTTTAGGTATGGCTGCCTACCTGTAAACTCTTTAAAAGGAAATGGTGTAAAGTAGGAGACAGGGTGGATGAAAATTGTACCTGTTGCCAAGGGGGACTAGAGTCAATCGGGCATGTTTTATTTTTCTGCCCCTTGTATAGTCAGTCTCGAGTTGAATGGATAGCCCCACTTTGTAGAAACTTGGGAGTAAGAAAGCACAAGGAGGCGTACAGAATACTGCAGTCAGATACATCTCGTATTACTGTATTCTGTACAGCCAAGTTTCTAATGGCAATGTGGATCAGACGTGACAAGTGCTTCCTTGATAGTCTTTAGGCTGACCCTCATTGAAGGGTCTCGTTAAACTGTATTGTGTAACTCGAACTATTCTATGTGGACTATGTCTTTTAATACTATCAAAGATATTTACTGATTTTTATTGCTGTTTTTAAAGTAATTTTATGATAAATTTCTGGTCCTTTTAAAAATGTAACTTCTACTGTTTCATTGTGCTGCTATTGTATTGGACAGTGAATGAGCATTTTAAATGTTTATGTTTTTATTTGTGTCTGTAAGTGCTTTGTTCTATGTTTTACTTTTTTGTTCTATAGTGAGCGAAATAAAGTCCCCTGAATTGAACTGAACTGAACATAAATGATATACCGTTTTTATCATGAGAAATGTGGGAACACAAAATAATAGAACCACTTATTAATATTCACTGAATTTCTCTCCACTTCTGGCTTCCACATATGTCAGTGTGCAAGAAAAATAAAGTTTTCAAAATGCCCTTTGAATCCCATGATAGTATGAGTAACTCCAAATTCAGATGTGTACAAATAACCAATATTCTGAAATTCAGTTTCTATGGCATAATTAAAAAAAATCTGTAGTGTCCTTCATATCTATTTTTCATTCTTAAATTCAGTTTCTATGTATTTAATTAAAAATGCATATATTCCTTCATAGACATTTTTAATTCAATAGTTTTTACCAAATAAACTGATGCATGGTTAGATCCCTCCTACAGCTTGACAGAGTATGGGCCATTGGAGGTTGACCTGCGTGTCGGTCTACCTAATTTAGATTTACGGACATACAGGTCAATTTTCACTGCCCGTAACCACCAGTAAAAACCCTGGTGATAAGGAGCAGTAAAAACTGAAATATGCCCCTGTGGGAAATTGTGTTGTTGGTGGATGGATGTGCAATCCCTTCCAAAGCAACAGCCACAATCCTAGCTAGGGTGAACCACAAAAGTCACTAAATTAATTTATGCTTAACCCTCTGGTAGCTTGGCACAAAAATAGTCAGTCTTAACTTAGAGGTAATGTGTAAACAATTTATGCAGCACTTAGACAGTGATAAAGTGAAAACACAACATCACTTTAGAAAAATAGAGTAAAATGTAATACATTATTTGACAACAAAATCACAAAAATCCAATTGATAGAACTGGAGTTATACATTTTTTAAGTGTTTATTGCAATCTAGCGGCTAATCTAAAAGATTAGAGCGCCAACCACGGACTTCTAGTCACGCGAGACCAGGGAAGAGTCAAAAATTATGGCCAACCTTGATGGAGCGTGGTTCCCGTACATGTAGTGGATTGGGCCTGATCTCTGCCTACCTTCGGACTTAAAAGAAATGTTGAAGAAAAAAATTCTGAGAAGATAAGGTTCAGTGAGGCAAGGCAGGAGGCAGTGTCCAAGAGGAGGTATCGTTGTTGGTGAGCCACTCGATGAAGTCGCAATGAAGATTTCTACATTCTGATTTAGGGGCTTAGTTACGAGCCCCCAATGCCGCCAGAGAGTCACTTTTTGTGATGCTGCGGTGGCGCAAATTACAAAATCATATCTATGAAGCCACGCATGGCTTTGAATGGCCTCATATTTGTGTAATACAGCGCAAATTGCTGCATTGGCTTACTATGCGCTCAGGAGGCGTTTCATGGGTATTGTGGTGGTTTTTTTCATGCAACACTCATGGATTTTGATGCTGCTCATGATTTACAAGTTCATTTAAACCTGGGGAAGCACTAAATCAGAGCAATATCTATATTTCTCCTTGTTTTTTCCTCTCTCTATGTGTGCTGCATTCTGCAAAAACAATTCTTCCGACAACACAGGCACCCGTGCACCATTGTGCAAGGGTGCCTGCATTGGCGCTAGGCCGGCAAAACTGCACTAACGCAGGGGAAAAGGACGGAGTGCACCGTATTGCATAAATATTGTGCATTCATGCCCTTTCACTTTGGCATAGGGAAGCACAGCAATATGTCTTGCTGCAGTACCCTCTGCCATAGCCCCGTATAAAAAGGCCTCAGTCTCTTTTTTGGTAGTCAAAGATCTCTAGCTGGACAAAGCTGCTGGCTATAGCTGACAATAGCTCTAGAAGTCCGGATACCCTTCCCATGAAAAGCCGCTGAACAGGATTTGGTGTTGTGCAGAAGAACATAGTAGGGAGCTACTGCAAAAGTCAGGCTGACTAACTTAGGTGGCTCTATGAGGTAGATCCCGGTCTCCTCTCGGTTCTGAGAACACTTTTTGGAAGAGAAAATTCTAAAAGACAAGTTCGAAATTTTGGCTGGTTAGGCACATTTAGCACCACTTCCAAGGGTCCATGACTGGGGAGACTCCACTTGGAGGGTCACGACTCACTTCAGGTGGGACCAAGGTGCTCTTTTAAAGTTGTTGAAGCTTTTTCTGTCCCTGTAGCTCTGAACAGGTGGCCAGCAAACTAACCCTTTGAGCCATTCTGGTGGTCCTGGGTGCAAGCAAAAAAACAGGTCTCAAGCAGCAAGGCAGTCTTTTGAGGGAACAGGTCAGGCATGATGCAGAAGAGCAGTCCCCTTGGAACAGCAGGACAGTCCTCTGAAGCACACAGTAGGTCACAGGCAGCAGGGCATTTCTCTGAGAGTCCTCTGCAGGTCCAAAAGTGAACTGAAGAGTGGGTCTGAAGGTCCTATTTTTATACTTAGTGCCAGGTAAGTGAAACACGTCTACAGTTTCCCCCCCACAGATGGTGCTGGAATTTCCTTCCTCCCTGCCCTAGTCTCAGGAAGTCCAGGGTGACAAAGGGCTAGTGTACAGTCCTTTGTGTGCGGGCAGTATCTTTGAAGTGTAAGTGGGGCTGTGCACAACTCCATTCTGCCATCCTACCAGCACCCAGTCCCCCTTTTGTGTGTCTGTCAACTACAAACTCCACTTAGGCAGTGATTACGACTTTTCGGTGGAGCAGTGGAGCGGCGGTGTAAACCGCGGTGCCACTGCTCTGCCAAAGGTCGTACCGCCTGACCGCCTGCATGCCAGATTAAAACTTTCAAGTAGTCTGGCAGGTGGGTGGCATGGCGGTCCTATTAAAGACAGCGGTGCCATTAAAAAAGGCACTGCAATGGGGCCGCACTACAAGGTTCCTGCACAGCATGGACTCGAAAGTCGAAAGCTGTGCAGGAACCTATGTGCATGATCACAGGGGGGGCACATGTGATGCCTCCTTGTGTGCATCCACATGCAGTTGAGGCACAGGGGGGCCCCGTAGGGCCCCTTTGTTTCCTCTCCTCTAAGGTTTACATGAAGGAAGAGCCTCCATGTAAACCTTGGAGGAGAGGAAACTCGTACTATGCTTAGCAGGATTGCAGCAGTCCTGCCAAGCATATTGCAGCCTCTGACCGCCACTCCAACGTTAGGGTACGGCGGTTCCCTGGTAGAGCCGGCGGTCCAACCGGCCAACTCTTAATGGGGCGGTCGGACGCCAGTGCTGCGGTGGCTGGATCCGCCACTGCCACGCCACCACGAGTCTGGTGGACCTCGGACCGCCAGACTCGTAATCGGGCCATTAGTCTTGTGGCCCAGGGAAAAGGCTGCAGGCACCAATGGTTTCTAAAATTGTCATTTTCAGGATTGTGACATAAAATCTGACTTTAACATTAAAGAGGGTTTTAAATTACAATTTGTTTAACCAGAAAACATGACTTTCGACATGATTCCAAACAATTGTTAACGCTTATTAATTGCAGTAAGGTATCCCAATGTTATTCTATGGGACAGGTTTGCCTCACAGTAGTGAAAAACTAATTTGTAAGTTTTTCACTATCAGTACTTGTAATACTTAAAAGTACATGTTTAACTTCTTAAATATAATGCACCCTGCTCTGGCTGTTACGACCTTCTCTAGGCCCTAAATAGCCCATATATGAATAAACATATATAACATATATGTATTAAAAAGAGAGTTTTAGGCTTGCTGAAAGGTTTATTTTGCCAAGTCGAATTGGCAGTTTAGAACTACACAAAAGCTGCAATGCCAGACTTGAGACATATTTTAAGGCCCTACTTAAATGGGTGGCACAATAAGTGCTGTAGGCCCAGTATTAGCATTTGATTTACCGGCCTCGGGTATATGGTATGCACTTTACTAGGGACTTATAAATATAACAATCAGGTGTAAGTCAATTTTCCTATGTTTTAGGGAGGGAGCATGAGCACTTTAGCAATGGTTACCAGTGGCAACGTGCACAGAGTCCTAAGACCAATAAAAATGAACTCATCAAAACAAGAGGGGAGAAGGCAAAAAGTATGGGGGAAGACCATCCTTGGCCTGACAGGTCTAACAGCCCCCTTGCCATGGGAGATAACTCCCATGGCGAGGGGGGCATTGTGTTTTTTTTATTTTCAAACACAAAATCCCGCTTTGGCTTTTGTTTTTGAAAAAAAAGTTATTTTGCTGTACTGCTCCATCATGTTTGATGGAGTCATAAGACACAGTTACAATACAGTGATAGTTACCGCCTTGACAGCAGTTCCTGTCAATGACTTAAATGTCGCAGTAAAACAAGGACAAGTCCCTACCTATTTATTTTACAATGTGCATCATGTCATGAGTATTAATAAGCTAAGCAGTGCTAAAGAATAGAGAAAACAGAAATGTCACAAAATAAATTTATTATTACAATAAAATGAAAAAATATACAAATGTAATACAAAAAAGTGCAATCCCACCACTCAAACAAAAACATTCGCACAAACAAGCATGCTATCATACCTCTTACATTCAGACTCACAACACTCATGCAATATCTCAAGCAGTTTAAACGAAACAATATGAACAGTAATGTAACCCCCAATTTCCTCAGGAATGTAGAACAAAATATCTAAGAGACACCGATGTGCTCAATATATGTCATAAGTATATACATTAAAACAATGATAGAAGAAATATATTGGCAAATACAGTTATAATTTCAAGGAGAGGAAAAAGGGTAAAGCAAATCTCTATCAAAGGTTAGAGTGTCACAAACGCCGACGCGCGTTTCGGTGTGAAGACCGGATATGGCCAAACACCTTCCTCAGGGCGTGGGTAACAGAGCGGTGGAGTGGTGGGGAGATTCTCAGAGTCAGAAAGACTTCTGATTAAACAGGCCAAGGTGCCGTGCAGCAAAGCTCAACGTGGTTCACTGGAGGAGCTGCAGTGGAGTAAAGCCTGGACTGGAATAGCGGCAGGACTCAAGGTGCAGGTATGGTGCTAATAATCCGAGTGTCCGTCAGCGTCGGGATGAGATAAGGAAAGAAACCCCGGGTGCCCCTCGGACTGGATTCGGGGCAGACTTGAATTAGGCTGATAGGCAGAGCGACGGCATAGTAGTCGATCCTCGGTAACCCGCTGGAGGCAGGGGAATCTGTTTTCTCTATTCTTTAGCACTGCTTAGCTTATTAATACTCATGACGTGATGCACATTGTAAAATAAATAGGTAGGGACTTGTCCTTGTTTTACTGCTTTGTTTTTTTTTCCCCTATCATTTCCCTACCTCCATCCGCCTAAATAGGGGCCCCCTCTGTTTGAGTGGTAATGACTTAAATGTCTGCTAGCCCAATGGGTATTTATTCATTTGGAAGTCTGGAGCTCCTCCACGGCAACTGAATAATAAACTACTCTGCCACCCTGGAAGAGGACGGCCCGATTCCCAACAAATAAATTGGGCCCTAAGACTTTTAAGTCCCAATCACCCAGAAGAATACACTTCTTAGGTCCACCCAGGATTTCTGCAGAGGCACTTAGAGACTCACTGTGTGTCAGTCGGAGGTCAGCATTAGAATGCAGTGCAGGTCCAGTTGACCTTTTACTGGTCAGTTGGGTACGTCCAGTAAAGGCCTCTTGCAGCTTGTTGTCTCCCTATAGCCATACATGATGTCATCCAACTGACGATTGGAGTCATCTTTGTCCTGAATACAAGAGGGAGGAGGTCCAGTCATTTAGGGATCCTCTCAGTTCACAGACAGCAGGTCCAGTCCTTGTCTGTTACAGAAAGTGTTCTGAAGTGGGTGACTGGAGGTGCCATATTTCTTCCTGGGCATATCCTGAGCAATGGGGTAAATGTTTCCTGGAGTCCACTCTATCTACTTTTTCAGTAGTACCTATTTGCCTTACAGGAAACCAAGCACAAAATGTCATGTGCCAGGGTATTTTTACGATGGAGAAGGTTTTTGCCAAAATAAATGTTGGCTCTGAAGTATGAGGGTGTGTCTGGGAAGTGTACAATGCCAATCCTAGTGTCCTCCCACCTCTAACACTGAAATCCTGTTAGAGGCAGGAACTGTACCCACAATAAACCCAGAGACAGAGGTCTGGTAGCACAAATGCAGGGTCCTCCATCCACCAGCCAATGGATACACAAGAATCGTCATTGCATGCTATTCTCTCCCTTTCAAGTGTACCCTCAGTGTTACATGTCTCAACAGATCTTCCAAGTAGGGTTTGACATAGTAGTGTCAAAAAAGGCCCATATCTCCCACCCTGCTTATTCTGTGGAATTCAGAGGAGTATTCACTGTGCATTCTGGTCAGCTACTGCGTACTCCTGGGAGCAGTTCACACCTTTCTCACACCTATTCAAGGATTAGCACAGGCTGAGGGCTTGCAGAGACTTATGCTAATTAGCCAGCTAACAGTTCAGGCAGGTAAAGGGAAGGCGCTGGTGGACGTGCACTCTAGAAATACTAAGAACATAATGTAACACGTTCCAACTATAATCTCACATGTGGTGATGGAGTTACACTAGTAGGTGCAGTTCTCACTAATTGTTCATGCAATGCAGCAAGGCAACTTACTGAGTTGCGTATAAGAGAGAGAGCAGAAATGCGCCACATGTAATAAGATATGGCACACTGCTGATCTCTCCTAGAGCTGGCACACTGTGTGAAGCTAGGTCCAATGCAGGCACCCTTGCCCCATGGTTCAAGGGTGTCTGCATGTGCAGAAAGTGATATCTTCCAGCACAAAAACAATCCTAATAGGCAATTTCCTCTTTCTATACATGATGCAGATTGCATAGAAGATATTTCCCTTTGTTACGCCTTGCTGTGTAGACGCTCTTTTTTTACTGCAATCCCAGGGTTACTGCCTTTAGTAAATCTCGGATTGTGTCAGATTTCAAGGGTGGATACAGGGGAATGCCCATGCTACACCTATGGGACATCTACCAGAATGAAATGTAACACAACGCAGTGCAAGCTGTTGTATTGCGGTACCTTTCTATACAAAATCATGCAAGGCAAACAGCCCCTTGCTTGGCTTTGTAAATCCAATTAAAGAACTTGCGTTGGGCTGTGATGATTTGCGTCGTGCAAGGAAAATGAAAGCACTTAGTAAATCGCTCAGAGTATAAGCAGTGGTGCCTGTCATCAGCAGAACTAGTGGCACCATTGTCAAGGACCATTTCAAGTGGGTGAGGACAGGCTGTTGTCAGGCTAAAGTGATATGATGTAGTTCAACCCTTAGACCATCTGCTTTGTATTGTCTCTTGACACAACTTTCAATCACTTTGCCTAGGAAAGGCAGGGTGCGAATAGGGTGGAAGTCATCCAGAGATCCTTCTTTTTGTAGAGGAGAACATTTGACCCCTTTTTACACCATTTGGGAACTAGCCCTGATCCAATGGTGAGTTAACCAAGTTTGTCCATATAGGGAGAAGCAGTTTGGCTAGGGATTTACAGATGGACACTGGAATAGCATCATAAAGATGGTTAGATGTTTTCACCTTTGATAGAGTTCATAATAAATCTGCCTCAGAGAGAGGTTGAGAAAGAGGCCCATGGCTGTATGCCTTGCAGGCTAGTACCTCCTCTGTATGTTTTCGAATTTGGAGGGAAGGGAGATGTTAATATCTTTTTTGTTTTGTCAAATAACTCCTTAAAGTTATTGCAAAGGATCGTTGATGCCATATGAAAATAGCTGGTCTTAAAAATAGAGAAAACACTTGGGGCCTCATTTCAGCAGGTTTTGGTGCTGGAAAGCGCTGCAAGAAATGTTGCTGCACTGCCCTGCGACAAAACTACAGGGCAGGAATGCACACCATCAATAGGATAGTGCGCATTCCTGGGCCTCAGTCATGAAAAGTGTTGCAGCGCTGCGACAAGACAGAGTTGCAACACTTTTCACTACGCCCTTCTTGCGACACCATGGATGCGCTGTATTAACTGGACAGCGCTCCATGTTGCAATTAATGACAGATACGTCTGGAATCCTGACGTATCTGTCAGCGCTAAAGTCACGCATTGCTGCAATTGTGTCACAAGCATGACGCAACTCCAGCAATGCATGGGGCCAGCCTATCCCGTAAGGTACTGACACAGTGCCGTCCTACAATAATTGCAGTGAAATCTGATGGATTTCACTGGGCCACTCCTATGAGGCCTTGTTGTGTGGGAACGCACGTCCTGCATACATCATACCTGATGCAGGTATGATGTGGCACAGGGCTTCACAAGGTCACGCATATGCCTACATGCGTCTCTTTGCAAATACGGAGCAACGCGGTGCTAGATTTGCCTGGTCTTTTCTTGAGGGGTGCCAGGGTGTTTGCGCAGTTGGAGATCCATCCGTGGCGTTTGCGGGCTGCGGTGTTATCGTCTGTAAGTGGTGGCGGAGTGGTGGTGCCTAGGGAGTTGGCGAGAAGTTCTTCGGTGGCCTTGATCCAGCTGCGAGGGGGGCGATGATGACGGTGGTGTACGGTGGGCATGGTGAAGACATGATGTATACAATGATGGTTGGTCCAGGAGAGTCCGGTGGTGTGGCTGTAGTTGAAGTTCCCGCTGGCGGAGGAGACATGCTCGACCGTGTGTCCTGCTACGTGGCTTGGTGCGGTGACTAGCTGCTTGAGTCTGATGTTGGCGAGCTTCCCCAGGAAAGGGTGGTGTTCTGGTCACTGGGGTTGTCCAGGTGGAACTAGAGTAGGATGTCGTCGGTGGATGGGCAAGCCTGGGGTGCAATGAGGTATACAATGGTGTCAGAGAATGGGGGTCCATGGCCCGGGGGGCCTGCAGATGAGGGTGCCACAGAGGATGGGCTTGGGGTTGGTCCGGATCTGGAAGTTGAGGTGTTCCATGGTCACCGTTGGGTCATTAGAGTGCATGGTCAGTCAGAGTGTGCTTCTGTAGGTGATGGCAATGCCTCCTCCAGTACGGTCGAGGTGGTACTTGCGGGTGATTTACTAGCCATCAGTAATGGCGATGGCGATGTCCGGTCCGGAGCAGATGTTGGTCCTGGCAGGCGATGTGGCATCCAGGGTTGATGGCGAGGAGGGTGCTGGAGTCGTTATGGTGGAGTGTCCAAGAGGAAGGGTCCTTGGTGCTGAGCGCGGTCCAGGGGCAGACGGACGCAGACGGGCTTGCCTACAGCTTACCTTTGGCACAGGAGACGTCCATTACAATGCAGACATTACATCGTAATGCCTTTACAACGCAACTCCAACAACGCAGGTGCATTTACATCGCTTTCCATTACAACGCATTGTGAGTTCAGTAATGGGATATTTTTAAGTTTTAGGGTGGGTATGGGTTTCGGGTGTCGGAGATGAAATTAGGGGTGTGTTATGGGGTTAAATTTGAATTTTGGGGTGTGTTTAGGGTCAATTATGAAAATTGGGGTGTGTATTTGGGTCAAATATGATTTTTAGGGTGTGTTTTGGGGGCTCAAAGATGAATTTTAGGGTTCAGGGTTTGCTTTGGGGTGCAAGGGTTAGTTTTAGGGTTGCACTCAGTGGGAATAGTAATATTTACATCTCCGCTATCCAACACCTTCCCTACTGTTACACTATGCCTAGTATTAGTATGCATTGTGATGGAGTGCGATGTAATGGTATGCGTCTTTACTTCATATATACCTTTGGCACACCAGTGGTACGCCCGCTGTGCATGGCTGCACAGTGGCCACCATTGAGAAGTGCTGCGGGGGGGACTGGACAGATGGGAGGTGGGAGACGCCGGAAAGGACCCTGGATGGGGCGTGGACGCGGGGGTGTGTGTGAGCGGGTATTGTTAATATATAAAAGAGAGAAACCTTACCTCGAAGCCGGGTCCCGTGTCTTCATTTCTCCTGCTCTCCTGAGTCTGCTTCCAGGAAATGGAAGTAGGCAGCCAGGCTTCCTCCCCTAAGCCAATCTCAATGCTGCAATGCATCGTTGGGATTGGTCATTGTCGCCGGGACAAGGCGTTCAGGCAGGGGCTGGAGGGGTGGGCATGTTCTCCATGCAGGCTGTAATGCAGCCTGCATTGCAAACAGGACAGTGCGCATGACTGCTTTGGGCGGCCTGAGTGGGCCGACCAAACAGTCATTGCGCACTTGAGTGGGAATGCCACTCCGCCCCTGCCCTGCTCCGTGAGTGGAGCAGCTCTACCCACCCTCCCGCCCGCAAAGGAAACATAGCACGATTACATCAGGAAGTTATCATCATGTGATGATTTTTCCTCTTCTTGCACTGCTTGAAAGCAGTGGGGCGACGCTCTTCCGCCATAGCGGATGAGCCACCACTGGGGGTGCGTCATCTACAGGTGCTAGGCCTGGGCGACTCGACCCCCGGGCCTCCTCTGCTACGTGTCCCACCTTCTCCTTACCTGGACATTGACACCGGGCGCAATCCGCTGCACTCTCTCCAAATCTGTGTCTCATCCAGCAGGAGCCTCAGCCAGGTGGGATTTCACAAGCCTGGGTACAGCAGTCGCCGACAAGTCCGCTGGTAAACCTCCCGATGCAGTTGATGCAGCAGGGCCCCCTTAGGTGTGAAGTTGCAGCGCTCCCATCACACAAGTTTGGCGCAGCTCAGGGGCCTCACCCTCCACATCGTCCAGCCAGCGCAACATCATCCGGCCTGCGATGCAGAGAGACGCCGCCCACCATTGGTAATCCCCTCTGTGCACCCCGGTGTAGTGGTGGATCGTAGTATGCGATGCAGACCTCCCTACGTTGGTTCGTAGGAGCGCCTCTACCATTCACAGCTCCAAGGGGCTCAAGGCGGTCTTCTCACACAGGTCAGCAACATGTCTCCATGCGACCTGCCAGACTTCACCACCAGGTACGGGCGATCGCCGCGCCTCAATGTCTACTGCCATGGTTCATCGACTCCATAGCTCCTCAGCATCCAGCGAGGCATCCAGGCTCCAAACGCAGGTCCAGCGAGGCATCCAGGCTCCAGACGCAGGTCCAGTGAGGCATCCAGGCTCCAGACGCCGGTCCAGCGAGGCATCCAGGCTCCAGACGCAGGTCCAGCGAGGCATCCAGGCTCCAGACGCAGGTCCAGCGAGGCATCCAGGCTCCAGACGCAGGTTCTGCGAGGCATCCAGGCTCTCATCCTGGTCATCCTGAATGTTGGGAGGCTTGAGGGGGTTGTTGCTGCACGTGGCCCTGCATTTCATTGTTTTTTTTGCCTATTTTTTATTGGAGGTCGACTGATAGGCTATTTTTTCCAATAGAGGCAAAAAAAACTCACGTTGGGCTGACTAACGTGCGTTTTTTGCCGCTAATGGGCCTTTTTTTTCGCTATAAGGACTATGAAAAGTGCGTTTTTGCATTTATTTTGTATTTGTCTTTTTTAAATGTATATTTCTTTATTCCTATTTACAGCTTTATCTTCTGTGTCTTCTGTGTCTTTCTCAGTAATTTCACACTAGAGGAAAGTTGACCTTTTAGTTTGTAAATTTTACACCGATGCCAATTTTGTGTATATAGACCAAATCTTCTCTACTTGAAGTTCTCTTAGTATGGATTTTGATTCAGGATTGTTGCGGGCAACTCAAGAGCAATAGAGCCTGCTCTTGAAATTGTGGCCTGCGTTCAGAGGAAGTGATGCATTTTGGGCATGTAGCCTGAAGCGTGCCCACAATGCTTCACTTTTGGGGTCTTTGGAAAGTGTGTATGAATCCTTACACGGAGTGAGAGATGTTGGCTCAAGTTTCCACTCATTAACTCCAAAGCATTCATAGCATTTCTTCCTTAAAGCAATTGGGAATTACATTAAAGCTCCCAATTAGTTCAGTACAAGGCACTGAATCTATGGCTCTGTTAAATAATCGCTAAATGCCACATTTTTAAAATGACAGTAGTTATTGAACCTCATTTAAATGTATCCAGTCATGTGTGCGGGGAGTCTTAGATCCCAGAGTCCTCCAAACCTCAGGCAAAGAGCGGAGCTGGTGCTCTCTCGCTTTGAGTTGTTTACAACGACTGATTTGTTATATTATACGCCCAATTAACATTAATCAAGTCACGAACATGAGCGACACATAAAAAAAACGTGATCAACCAAGTAAAGTGGATGTTGCAGCTGAGTTCACTTGGGCGAGCAGTGACTGCCTGCAGATGGCTCCGCTCCATCGACATGTTCAGCTGGGCTCGTTCCTATCACCGCAGCATCCTCGTCCTCGCGCACTGCCCGACTGGTCCCCGGCGCCTTCCGACCCAATCAGGGCGCGTGCTTCCGGGAACAATCCTCAGCATCTGCTGAGCTCAGCAGCTCTGCTAATTCAGCTGAAAGCAAATTAAGCTTCATGCAAAGCCGGTCTGCGCCTGGGCTGGCTTTCAGCTCACAATACCCAAAGTGGCTGCAATGCAATGTGGAGCGATGGCATCCTTAATATCGACAGCAGAACATCGCAGGGTCACAATATCGACGACATAATATCAAAAATAAAATATCGACAGGTTAGTAAGTCCACATTTTTTTACCTAAATCCCCATCTATGTACCTAGGTGTTA
This sequence comes from Calotriton arnoldi, assembly GCA_963921515.1. NCBI lineage: Eukaryota > Metazoa > Chordata > Amphibia > Caudata > Salamandridae > Calotriton > Calotriton arnoldi. The sequence goes on along the minus strand of CAWUFW010006084.1, from coordinate 88,534 downwards.
TGTATATTCAGGGAACATAGATGTGGGGTTAGGAATAGTCAATCTATACTTCCCTGTATGCACTTACCTTTCAGTATTTTCCCTTGATATTCTGCCTTCGATATCAGCGTATCTCGATATTATGAGGGTCGATATTCAGTAGTACAATCCACAGCATTCTCTTTTCGCTCCTGTCTTTGAAACATGGAGAATACACTGGTAGAGAAGACATTAAAGCCCTTATTTCCTTCTGGAGGAATGTACTGAAAGGGATAGGAATTAGACTTGTAAGTAAATCGTTGATATCAAAGCAAATCATTAATTGTGTTACCATAGCAAGTAATTGGGGTCTTGCCACATTGAAGTTTACAGATTGACTAATTTATGAAACCTGTGCTTGCACTTCTGCAATTATTGGTCCATCTTCTCTTTGGTGCTGACGGGGGCACCTTTCTCATGAGTAACTGTGGTATAAGCATTGAGGAATTACTGCATTGAGGAATTACTGCATTGTGGAATTACTGCAGTGAGGAATTACTGCATTGAGGAATTACTGCATTGAGGAATTACTGCATTGTGGAATTACTGCATTGAGGAATTACTGCATTGTGGAATTACTGCATTGTGGAATTACTGCATTGAGGAATTACTGCATTGTGGAATTACTGCATTGAGGAATTACTGCATTGAGGAATTACTGCAGTGAGGATTTACTGCATTGTGGAATTACTGCATTGAGGAATTACTGCATTGTGGAATTACTGCATTGTGGAATTACTGCATTGAGGAATTACTGCATTGTGGAATTACTGCATTGAGGAATTACTGCATTGTGGAATTACTGCATTGAGGAATTACTGCATTGTGGAATTACTGCATTGAGGAATTTCTGCATTGTGGAATTACTGCAGTGAGGAGTTACTGCATTGTGGAATTACTGCATTGAGGAATTACTGCATTGAGGAATTACTGCATTGTGGAATTACTGCATTGAGGAATTACTGCATTGTGGAATTACTGCATTGTGGAATTACTGCATGTGTGATGCGGTAATGTCACCCCCCTTTAGAAGGGATCAATGTGTTAAATGGGTAGTAATGTAAAGTCACACAAATGGCACTACTGTTGCGCGTATCATCCACCACTAAATGACAGTAAGCATACGGTGTACCATGAGCTAGACAAGCCACCAAACATGGCGAGATGAAGACACAAGACATTTAGGGATGTGAAGCTCTCTCTCCATCAAGAAGATCCATCAAGCGTCCTCACTCCTGCACTTCAGGGGTTGAAGACCCTCATCTTCAAGCGGCACTTCACTCACCAAGTGACCATGGCCCATATTTTTCATAGTGTCATGTTGCCCCTGCGCCCCACAAGGGAGGGCAAGGTTGACGCAACACCAATGTCAGATTTATCAAGCCACGCAAGGCCACTTTGGGTGGCCCTTCATGGCTTGCTAAATCTGGAGTAACGCAAGGCAGTGCAAATAACTGCCTTGTGTTACTCTGCCCCAGGGAGGTGTTCCAAGCATCCACCAATGGATTTTGGCACATTCCCAGATTTACCAATAGCGCGCGACCTGGGAATGCGCCAAAATGCTACACCTCCCCAGGGTAGGTGTAACAAGGAGAAATATCTTTATTTCCCCTAATTTATTTTCTCTTTGTATGTGTGCTGCAGACTGCAGCACGCATAGAAATAGAAAAAATGTCTCCCAGGATTTTTTTGTGCAGCAAGGTGTCACGTCCTGCACAAAATGATCCTGCTTACAACACAGGCACCCTTGCACCATGTTGGTGCAGGATTGTTTTTGTGCAGGAAGTGACACCTTTCTGCACAAAAACAATCCTGAGAGGCATTTTGGTGCACCATGGTGCAAGGGTGCCTGAGTTGCTGCGAGGCAGCCAAACGTGTGCCAGTGCAAAGAAAGCGCAGCGCAGCAAGGTGGCTTGCTGGGTTGCGCTGCGTGGAAGATTGATAGATCTGCCCCCATACTATCCTTTCGAGTCATAATGAATTTAATGACTGTACACACTGCATGTTTGTAGGTGAGCATACATGAATAAAAGGGAATTCTAGTCTAGAATTCCTTCTGACTGAGAGATGCAACGGTGCTGAAGGAAGAAGCAGACAGTTTGCAACAAGCTTGCGCTATTGTACGAATAAACATTCTATTTCAATATACCAACTATGTTTGAGTTACTTTCAGACACAAGTGATCAATGCAAAAAAGAGTGACTTCTGCTGTACCTATCTACACCTCTGTCAATGCTGTTATTCAGGAGGGAGAATTCCAGATTACAGAGGGACAGAGGGCAAAAGAATGAAAACAGACATTGGGGAACACTAAAGAGGTAAGAACGATAAGAGAAAGTGGGGGCAGAGAAAGGTCAGAAAGGTGAAAAGAACCAATTAGATTAAACAGAGAGGTTGAGAATACAGCGCATCTGTAGGGGAATTCATAGGTGGGAGAATCATCATTTTAACGTGTTATTGCCTGAAGACAGAGCCGAAAACATGGAGCAGCTGATGAGCAGTAAATGAGGCAGCTATGGAGGTCGTGGGGCTGTTGGGGAACCGATACATAGCTGTTCGGATAGTGCATCCTCTAAAAAACAACCAGCCACATGGTTACTGAAGTGGACAGGAGGGAAAAGGCCATTCAGTGGAGGGATGAGGACAGGTAGAGGGACGGGGACACATTCTAATGCCCAACACTTTTCCAATGGCATGAGTGCATTTAAAGTAGGGGTGGGCAGAATTTGCATAGTCGCGCTACGCAAAGCTCCGCGAAACGGTAAGAAAATCTCTGCGAGCACGCAAAAGTTCCGCGAACACGCGGAATTGCTTGCGCCGCCCGCTTGCGATGCTTTTTCCTGTTCGCTGAACGCTGTTTGCGTGCTCGGGGAGAAATATCTCACGAACACGCATTTTGAAAGCGCGAACAAGCAAAAAATTCCGCAAAGTCGTGGATCGCGGAATTTTTGGTAATTCCGCGTTCTCCGCAGATCGCAAAATTACCTAAATTCCGCAAATTCCGCGAGCGGAACGGAATTTACCGCCCAGGCCTAATTTAAAGTTAAAAAAACTCCCCTGGCAATGGAGCTCTGGCAGCCTTATGAGCGTCGCTCTGCATTCTCCAGGAACAATATTGCTTTAACAACATCTCTTTAGAAGGAATAGAGACTTGAGAAGGAGCCTCCCAGACAGCCGCGGTCCATGCAGGTAACAGCGGTGGGGCGGTGGGGCCGGGTAAGGGGGTATTTCAAGAGACGATGCAGATGGAAAATTAAATAAATAATTAATTTTCCCTCAGCATCATCCCTCGAAACCCCCCCTTACCCGGCCCCACCGCCCACTGCTGTTACCTGCACAGACCGCGGCTGCTCCCAGAGCTCTTTCATACCCAGTGAAGTCAGAGTCTTTTTGATATGTGAAAGCCAGGTGATTTTGTTAAATCTATCTGCATTCATGACTTCCTGCAGGGCAGCAGCATTGAGGATAAGTTCGGGAGGGGACCAGACCCGCCTCCAAAATAATAGAGGATGCAGTCTGGCTCTGTTTTGGACCACCTTCCTGCCCATATCAAGCAGCAGTGGATATAGCGGGGTACTGGGCGGGAGGTGGGTCGAATTCCTTAGGAACTTATTCTCCGATCATGAAAACCCAATACAGTTAGAAAGCCCCAGAGTTCAGCACCGTATAGGACAGATCCCACAGCTTTGGCTTCATATAGCTGAAGAGCAGACCAGTTTACCAAAGGATGCACAATGCTCCTTAGAAATAACTATAATATGCTGTGCTTAAGGAACATTTTGTTGACATGAAGCTTCCATGTCATTGTCCTCCACAATGTAATGCCCAGATAATCAAATGAGTCCATCCTCTCCATTGTCATGCCACCTAACAGTAGTCTCCCTTTAAATGTTTTATGCTGGTTAAATGACATGAATTTAGTTTTTGCTGCATTAATCTCCAAGCCGCGGGTGTCACAGAAAGGATATACTATCAACATAGCCTTAGCAATAAATGTGCTTGTCTGGACAGAGGCCTTTATGACTCTTCTGAATGAATAAAATCAGATTTCAAATATTAAAATTCGATATCACATAAGTAAGGGAAGACATCTGTCCCTGTTTGAATCCTGGATAATGTTCTCAGCACCAACTGTGCTTTCTTCCTAATTAACATATGCAATGTGCATTCTGACATCACTATGTCTTTGAGCATCTCTTGACACACCTTTTGGACTCCCATTAATCCTGTGTAAAGATGTTAGTAGGGGAGAAACTCTGTTCAGACAGTTAGTGAAAGTAAATCACTGCGTGAATACTTAAAGAGATGGAGGGGCAATTTAAGATTATTTAATGCATCTCAATGCAGCCACCAAATCTAAATATATATGATGCTGCTGCTCCTTTCCAAAGGGCTGGAACACAATCAGGTTAACTAGTGCCACACACAATCCTTTGCATCATGGTGCAAAAGTGTGCAAGTGTCTAGCATAGGTTTTGTTTTGTAAGGGTATTCTTCCAGTGCAAAACACTATGGTTAGATTAACCTCAAAATTTTTCTCACTTCGTATGTGTGCTATAAAGTGCAGCACACACGGAAAGTTTGAAAAGTTTGGAGGAATAAAAGCTTATCTTCAAATTGGTGCCTACTTAGAGGAAGCAAACGTTATGGCACAAAGCCCTGTCTACCATTGTTAATAAATACGATTTTGATTAAAAAGCCATGGGTGGTGTTGTGTCTTAGCAACTGAGCATTGTGTCCTAGTGATGGTTGCCAGCCTTCCTGTGTTCTGGAAGCTGGACCTCACTTGTTGGTACGGTTGCTGCTGTAAAGGACGTGACCGGGGATTGCTCCTCTGATACCTAATAAACTTCTTCTACCCCAATTTATGGTGTCTGGTCCTCTTAAAATTGGCCACGAGGAAGGGATCGGTGTTTCAGAGGGCAGACTAGACCAGATTCAAGCAAGCCCTAAACATGGTTGAGGCAACGCGTTGTGACGGAGCCTGGGTCTATTTGGTGTGTCCCTACGTGAACTGTGTGCCACTGTACGCACTGGAGGAACTTGCTGATTTTAATTGCCTTGGCTGAATTGTGCAGGGATTGCAACAACAACGTGTTTTATGGACCCCTGCAGATGAGAGCCTGTGGGGGAACTACAGCATCGTGTAAAGTGGACTGGGATGTGCTGTGCACACATGACTGAGCAAAGCTGTTGATTGCCAGGAAGCAGTGATCGGTTTGCCTGGGAGCAGTGATCGAGAGCATTGATCAGCAGCAGTAAGCCCATTCTACGCTGTGTTGGACGTGCCGGTTGTGCGTGTGTTATTATTTGAACATTCTTACCGGCAGTACGTTTGGCAGCGTGTGGGGCTCCCACGATCCAGGGTTCTCCATTGTGTCACTGCAAGGCAGTCTTCCATCAGCTTTCTCAAATGCCCGGCGGCACATCATCTGGTGAGCAAGAGCGTGTGGACGGCACGTCATCGACGCTGAACACGTCACAACGTCATCGAGGCTGCATCGGAATGTTGCTGATGCGGTGCAGCTGAGGCGCGTAGTGAGTCTATTGTTAGCTGCATTGGCTGTGGAGCGTGTTTCTAAGGACGTGCTGTAAAACTATACTGAGTTGCTGACGCTTGCCTGGGAGTATGTGGGCCAGTCAGCGTAGCTGAGGATTTTGGACACTTTGGACAGCAACTGATGACAGTCCCACAGTGACTACGGTGACTATCTTAATTGTTTTAACTTATTTTTCTGCGGTGTGACTCAAGTGCATGTAACTGTGAATCTTGAATAACGGTGACCATATTCTTTATTTTAATCTGTTGTGTTGTTTGGATTCGCTAGGTATGTTATTGAATTTGAAGGGCAATTCAATTGTGCAATTTTCGCCTGTTGAGTTAAGTAGTTTTTTTTCCTTGAGAATGGATATATCATCTGTTCTTGCTCCACCAACATTTTTACAGAATCCGGGGGAACCTGCAATGCCTTGGGAAGATTGGTTGGAGTCGTTTGAAACGTACCTAGAGGCAATTGGTGTGGAGGACTTCGTGGCTTCCCGGAAAGTGGCATTGTTGAAAAACAATTTAGGGGTAGAGGGCAGGAAAGTGTTGAAAACGTTACTTATACCCATGAGAGTGAATTCTACCAACCATGAGGGCAAAGAAGGTGATGAGGGTGAAGAGGTACAAAGGGATAGTGTTGATGAATATCTAGAAGTGGTAAAAGCACTAGAGGAAAATTTTGGAAAGAAAGTCAGTATAGTGGTTGAAAGGCACAATTCTTTTTCCAGATCACAACAACCTGGTGAGTCAGTAGAGCAGTGCATTTCCGTACTTAGAACATTTGCGTCAACATGTAGGTTTAAGGATTTATGTGAAGAGATAATAAGAGTCCAATTCATTAGCAGGACGAGCAACGTTAAGATACAGGAAAGACTACTGGATTTAAAAGATCCATCATTACAGAAAACTATAGGAGTGGCTAGACGTATAGAGAACACTTATAGGTATGTCAAAGAATTAAACTCTGACCAAGTTAAGGATAAGGGTGATTCTACCTAAGTTTGTGTTGTGGAAAAGAACGTAGTTAAGAAGGGAGAAAAGAATCTTAAGAATTTCCTGCCTAAACACAATCGTATTTGTTATAGATGTGGTAGCATGTAACATACTGCTCATTCTGATAAGTGTGCAGCAATCAAGGAGAGGTGCTATAAGTGTAAAAAAATAGGTCACTTTGCACGTATGTGCAAAGCTAGTTCATCTGATAATTGGAAACGTTCAGTACATACAATAAAGGAGTGTAGTGAGGAGGATTCACCTGACGAAAGAGATGTGGTTGAAGTGTTGGTTGTGTGCGATGACACAGTCAACAAAATTCGGGAAGGGTACAATCCACCCAAATGGGCTCTGGGAATTAATGGTACCAAAGTTTTGTTCTGGGTAGAGTCTTCCTCTCCGTATACCATCATAGATAAGGTTGCTTGGGAGAAGGTTGGCAAGTGTAAGTTGAGTTGAGTAAGTTGAGTTCCCCTGACATAGAACCTGTGGGTTATTGCGGCGTCAAGCTTCCTATGGTTGTTTTTTTTAACAGTAAATTATCACACAAAGACAAGAAATAACTAGCAAGGTGTATGTGGTGGAAAAGGGAAGAGCCTTGTTGGGGTGTGAACAAAAAATGTTAGGCATCATGTTAGATCCCAACCACCCTCAACAGGTACTTGTAACCGAGGATGCTGAGAAAGCTAAATGGAGTACAAAATATCCCAAATTGTTTGGAGGTGATCTTGGATGTTTGACCAAATTTGAGCATCACATTGTATTGAAGTCCAACAGTGTTCCGTGTGTGCACAAAGTGAGGAATGTGCTGTTTGCACTCAGAGAACTATTGAGGAAGGAGCTGCAGAGGTTATGCAATGCATAAGTCATCAAACCGATAGAGTCGTCGGAATGGCTTGGCCCCATTGTTTTGGCATGCAAATCCTACGGGAATTTGCGCATGTGCATTGACTTGAGAGATCTTAATCGTAATATCTTGGTAGACCGTTATCCACTACTGTATATCATTGAGATTGTGTCATCGGTCACCAACGCAGCTTATTTTTCTTTAATTGATCTTTCGAGTGCATACCACCAAGTTCAGCTCCACCCAGCATCAAGGCACCTCACTTCTTTTATAACAGCGGAGGGTGCATTTCGGTTCATACGAATGCCCTTTGGGATAGTTTCTGCCACTGCTGTTTTCCAGAGAATTATGTGTAAGATCTTGCAGAATATGTCTAAAGTCTTGGTATTTCCAGATGATGTTCTTGTGTGGGGTTCAAATCGGGGAGAACACAAGGTGATCTTGGACAGTACATTGAGCAGATTGCAAGACGCTGGTCTGACTGTGGGGATCAACAAGTGTAAATTTAGTGTGAAACAAATTGACTATCTTCGGCACACTTTGTCAGGGGAGGGGGCAAAACCCAAAAAGAAACTGTTGGACGCCATTGCTAATACGCCACCACCCTGTGACAAAGAGCAATTGCGATCATTCCTTGGGTTGGCTGAATTTTATTCCAAATTCGTCCAACATTTTGCCAACAAGGTGCATGTCCTGAGAGTCTTAATGAAGAAAGGAAACAAATTTGAATGGTCAGGCAATTGCCAGGTTGCATTTGATGTCATTAAAGAGCAGATTGTGAAGGTAGTAGCCTTGAAAACCTTTAACCCCCTAGATCAGAGTGTGGTTGTAGTTGATGCAAGTGCTTACGGATTAGGGGCTGTTTTAATGCAAAAATATCATGATCAAGAACGTGTGGTGGCCTTCGTATCCCACACATTAAAGGGAGCTGAGGCTACGTATTCGGTTATAAAGAAGGGAGCTCTAGCGTTCTGGTGGGGCATTAACTATTTTAAGATTTACTTGTGGGGAACCCATTTTAAGGTTAGATCAGACGATAGGCCTCTTATAGATCTGTTCACTACTAAGGGGGCTGGGAGGGCAACACCCAGGATTGCCAAGTGATTGTACAGGCTACAGGGGTATGATTTCATGTTGAATTATGTTCCTGGAAATCGTAACATAAACGCCGATTGTTTGTCTCGGTTGCCGCTGCAATGCGGAGACAAAGAGGATGAAACCAATGATGACTGTGTGGTGGCCAGTGTATCTGAGTCGTGTAACGGTGCCATCACAGTGGATGAGTAGAGGTCAGCGGTAAAGGAGGATGCCATTATGAAGGAGCTGATGGACGAATTGTCCAGTCCTTCCTAAACTAATTTGACCTTAAAAAGGAAATTCGGCGAATTCTGGACTGTATGGACAGAGCTCTCGGTTGAGGATGGTGTGGTGCATAGAGACAGCAGGTTAGTGGTGCCAGAAGGTTTGCGTTCCAGATTTCTAAAGTTACTGCATGAGGGGCATAGTGGGATGTCGGGTATGAAGAGAAGAGCCAGGGAAACCTTTTGGTGGCCTGGAATGGACAAGGAAGTGGAAGATTGTGTACGAGGTTGTATGGATTGTATGTGAAGCGACAAATCCCACCGAGCTGAAGAGTCTCCCATTGTCCCTACCAAGTTCCCCAGTAGACCATGGGAGAGGGTGGCCATGGGCATTTTTGGACCATTCTCAGCCAAGGGGATAATGAACAAATTTGCCCTTGTGTTGATTAATTATCACTCTAAGTGGCCGGAGGTGGCGTTCTCCGGAGAAATAAAAGCGGCCAATATCATTGAATTATGTGACCAAATTTTCCGCAGGGAGGGTTGTCCTGCTACTTTAGTTACTGACAATGGGCCCCAATTCATAGGGGAGGATTTCAAAACATATTTGTCCAAAATGGGAATATCTCACCATACCACAGCAGTTTACAACCCGAGGGAGAACGGTCTAGTTCAGAGGTTCAACTGAGTATTGAAAAAATATGTACAACTGAGTGATAGTAGTGGTGGGGACTGTGAGGAGGCAGTAAAGGAAATGTTGTGGAGCTACCGTACCATGCCCAACTCTGTCACTAAGGAAACCCCTTTTATGCTTTTGAAGGGAAGACAGCCGGGGACAAGAGTTTCTCCAGCATGGATGCTCAAGGGTCTCACACGATGTTTGGACAGAGAGAGTTTGGAGTGCAAAGTTTAGAAACACCAGGACAAGTATGTTAGAAGGCACAATAACAAATTAAAGAGGGAGAAACAAGTGTTTGCAGTAGGTGATTGGGTAAGGACTAACTGTATGAGTACCCAAAAGGTGGGATTGTCGAGATGGTCGGTGCCAAGATGTGTTACTAAAGAAGCTGGTAACAATGTGTGGTTGACCGATGGCAAGCAGTGGAACGTCCGAAGGGTCACGTTGTGCAATGCACTGGAACGTGACATGTAGTTGAAAAATACTGGTGGTGTTCAGGTGGAAGGGATGTTGAACAGCAAGTCTGTTACTGTGGAGGATGCGGGGTTACTGGTCAGGAGGAGACCTAAATGGCGAAATGACTACGTATGTTATTAACTACATGACTTGTATGATCACATCCGGGTGTGTTCAACTAGGCATGGTATTGTGACAGTTCCATTTATTTCGTATATGTATTATTCCTGTTTTTATTTTTTCTGTTTAATTTTATTACATTCCAAATTGTACCACCGTAATTCCTTCTGTTTTGCTATTGTTGTTGGGGAGGGGAGATGTGTTGTGTCTTAGCAAATGAGCCTTGTATCCTAGTGATGGCTGCCAGCCTTCCTGTGTTCTGGAAGCTGGACCTCACTTGGTGGGACGGTTGCTGCTGTAAAGGACATGTAAAGGGTTGTTCCTCTGATACCTAATAAACCTCTTTTACCCCAATTTATGGTGTCTGCGCCTCTTAAAAGGTGGGAGCATTGAGAAGCCAATGTCCTAGCCATGGGATACCCCCTTGACAAAACAATGCCAAGCAGTGCAAAGCACTACTTTGTGATGCGTTTAGTCAACTTTCCAGTGCAAAGCAAATTTGGTGCTGGTAAGAAAATAACAAATCTGATTTGCCTCACTTTTGGTGGCTTTGCAAATGTTGATAAGCCTGGCACTCAGCCCAGATTCCTTGGAGCTGTCAGGCAATGCAGCACAGCACCCAAAAAGGCTGTGCTGCGTTGCGTGACAAGGAGAGAGCAGGAGAGTGCCATATTCACAGAGATATGGCACTCTCCACCCCTCTCCTAGCGCCAGCACTGATTTCAGCTGCTGTGTGCCAGGCACACACTTTAGCATCATAGCGCTGGGGTGAGTGCCTGAGTATACCATAGCTTTTGTACTGGATGGATACCCTTCCAGTACAAAAATACCATGCGTAGACACACTTCAAAGCTTTTCCTACTTAGTTTGTATGTGTGCTTCACAGTGCAGCACTGTTGGGACCTTAGTTAGAATGTGGGTGCTGGTGTCACCTTGGCAACAGGACCATGTAGAATGTGACAGTGTGGTAGCTCGGCAGTTGCTGTTCTGCCATTAGCTCTGCTGGTCATTGATATGTACCTGGAGATTAAATGACTCAACCCTACCTCCGACTCATCCTTTCTTTGAACTTTTCATTGGTGATGACCGGGAGACAGACCACGATCCTTCGACCCGCAGAGCGGACCTCTCCGTGTTGGAGCCATTCATTGGAGCCGCGTTGGGGCCATTAACTGCAGTCACGCAGCAGTGTCGAGACATTGGAAAAGGGCATTTCCTTATCTGTTACGCTACACCCTTGCCACGCTTCTGGTGACACTATTTAGTGTTTTATTTCCGTTTCCGACCCGGCCTGCTCAGCCGCATTACGTCATCACAACACTGTCACGTGTCACCACAGAGTCAGGCTGCCTAGCAACAACGTTTCCGGCTTATTTTTCTCTAATAACCAATTCCTACAGGTTGCCTAGCATTTCTGAAGCCAGGGTTGTTTGTACTTGTTTCATGGCAGACTAGGAGGAAGCAGATCTACGGTGATCTGCACACCAGTACTTATATTTGGTTTCTTCCAGCAAAACCAGTACAGTGATTTGCAAACTTGATGTAAATTGTAGCAAGTGCAGATTTTCAAAGGCACGCATGAAAGGAGCAGGTCGACGGTGATGTGCACACTATTGCTACACTTGGCCAGCTTCAACTAAAGAGGAAACCATTGTGCGCAACGGTGATACGCACAACTAGGTGTCGTGAGTACCTTTTAATCCCTGTAATAGGGATATATTTATACACTTTGGTACTTCTAACTTTTAAACACTAAGTTCCTCTTTCAAGTTTTTAAACACTAAGTTCCTCTTTCATAGTTACTATATGTTGTTAATGTACTAAGCATTTCACTGAACTTGTATTTATCACAGTTTGAGCATTGAAATTTTGGTCACTTCCACTGCATCTCTGAATATCCCTTCCAACATGCAACAGGGGGTGCTGACTCCCATTCCTTTCCTTTCTACCTCAGGCAATCCTCCTGTAGAGTTGGAAGCGTGGTTGGAGGGTTTTGAAGCATACTTAGAAGCCATAGAAAGGGAAGTATTTAGTAAAAAAAAAAAGTTGGCATTGTTAGGCCATTCTTTAGGCACTGAGGGTAGGAAGGTTCTTAAACATCTACCTACAGTTGTAGTTATAGGTGAAGGGAATGCCACTGATGAATATGCATCTGCAATTAAAATGTTGGACTCTCGTTTTAAAAAGAAACGCATCATCATTATGGAATGGCACAAACTTTACATGAGGAAACAACTGCCGGGGCAGACAGTAGAGATTTTTATGAGTGACCTCAGACTTTTGGCTTCTACGTGTGAGTATAAAGACTTTGTAGATGAGATGTTGAGAGATCAATTGGTAGAGAAAACCAGCAGTAAAAAAGTACAGGACAAACTATTGACTGCAGAGAACCTAACATTAGACAAGGCTCTGGAAATAGCAAAGGGTGTAGAGGCAACCGCCTGATATATGGACCAGATGGTGTTGGAGTCACAAGTTCATACAGTGATTTCCGATACTGCAGCGAGGAAACAGAGAGGAAAAATGTTTTCAAACAAAAAAGTTACTTTGGAATGCCAAAGATGCAGAAGCAGAACAGATTTAGGGAATGCTCCGTCATGTCCAGCTTTTGACAAGACTTGTGTGAAATGTAAAAAAGGGGACATTTTGCTAAGGTTTGCAAATCTAAAGCAAAAAATGCCTAGGTCATTCCTAAACATGTCCTTGATCTGGAGTGTGTATCAGAGCATAGTTCTGAATCTGGTAGCGAGGAAAACAATGTTGTCATAATAATTTCCAATGCAGGTGATATGGAGCAAAATTATGTACTTAAATTAGATTCTATAGGCATGAAAAACCCTGTGTGTCTAATTGGTTTATAAAAACATTTGTATTTTGGCTGTGGCAGATTCAGGGTCATTTTTACCCTCATTGGTCCAGACGATTGGAACAAATTTGACAATGTCACCTTGAGGAAGTCACATATCAAACCAGTGGCTTTTGGGGGTAAACCAGTGGAGATTCTGGGGGAATTTAACAGTGAAATACACTTTAAAGCTCAAAGTAGACAAGCTGCAGTTTATGTGGCAAAGGAAGGGCCCAATTTGTTAGGATGGTTAGAGCAAAAGAATTTAGGCATCAATCTAGACCCACCCAGCCATGAGCAAGTGTTGCTCAAGGATGAATACAAATCTCTTTGCGCAGTTTAGGGCTGAAGTGGGAATCAAGTTACCCTGAATAGTTTCAGGAGAATTTGGGAAGAATTAAAGGATTCTCTCATCGCATAATTTTGAAGGATGATGTCCAACCTTTAGTCCACAAACCTAGATGAGTGCCTTTTGCCATGAGGAAAGAATTAGAACAAGAGCTGGAACACTTTTGTCAACAGGGTATAACTGAGCCAGTAGAAAGCTCTGAGTGGTTAGCCCCAGTAGTTTTGACCAGGAAAACCAACAGCTCCTTCAGAATGTGCATTGATTCGAGGGACCTTAATGAAAGGATTTGGGTGGATAGACATCCCTTGCCCAACATCACTTAAATGTTAAGTTTGTTGAAGGGAGTCAAAGTTTTTCTACCTTAGACATGTCTTCTGCCTACCATCAGGTTACATTGCACAAAGAAATCAGTCATTTGACGTCTTTCATTACTCCTTCTGGTGCGCACAGCTTTAAAAGAATGCCATTTGGGTTGGCGTCAGCTGCCTCAGTATTTCAAAGAGTTATTGAGGCAATGTTTAAGGAGGTTCCACATGTGAGCTGTTTCCAGGATGACATTTTAGTGTATGGGAAAGATATGGAGTCCCATAATAAGACTTTGGCTAATGTGCTTTCCATTTTGACAGTAAGAGGGGTTACTCTTAAAAGTGATAAATAATAGGTTCGCTGTTGATGCTGTAGATTATTTGGGATACAGGTTTTCCGCCCAAGCTGTAAAACCCAAAGAGGATCTAGTTAGGACCATCAAGGAATTCCCTGTTCTGCTCAACAAGGATCAACTTCGATCCTTCTTTGGAATGTTGGGGTTCTATGCTAGATTCATTCCTGAGGACGCAGCACATGAGAGAGCTATTGAAAAAGAATCAGCAGTTTGTGTGGTAAGAGGTGCAGGATAAGGAATTCAGAGATGTGAAATGTGAACTTGGGAATGCCATTCCCCTCCAACCATTTGATACTAATGACCCTTCAATTGTGGTAACAACAGGAGTTGGGTGCTGTACTATTGCAGAAAAGAGAGGTTAGAGAAGTGGTAGTAGCTTTTGCTTCAAGGGCTCTGAAAGGAGCCGAACCCACATAGTTATTGAGAGAGAAGCTCTAGCCTGCTGATGGGGAGTGGATCATTTCAGGAACTATTTGTGGGCTTCTGAGTTTACGATCTGGATGGACCACAAGCCGTTGTTGAATCTATTTACTACCAAAGGTGCTAGCAAAGCCACTCCCCGCATAGCTAAGTGGCATTATAGAATGATGGAGTACCATTTCACTCTAGAATATATTCCAGAAGCAAAGAATGTGTTTGCGGATTGTTTATCCAAGTTGCCGATCCAATATAATGTCACAGAGGTGGTGTGTGATGGGGATTATATAGTAGCCATCCTGGGAGAAGCTGGTTTTGGGTGCATAATCTCACAAGAAGAATGGAAGGTTGCTGTTGTAGGTCATGAGGTGATGCAAGTAGTTATGAGTATGCTGGGCAAAGGTTGGACACCCAATGATTTCAATGCTAGGGTAAATTTGTATAAGCATGTATTTCCTGAGTTAAGCATTGATAATGGAGTGTTGAGAAGAATGGATTCGTTGGTGGTCCCAATGAAGCTACAAAGTAAGATTTTAACTTTAGCTCACAAAGGACATGTGGGAATGAGAGCTATGACTAGGAGGATCATGGAACTTTTCTGGTGGCCGGGTATGGATCAGAGTGTGGAGCATTTTGTCAGGGACTGCGTAGCATGCGCAGTCAGTGATAAGACTCAGGTGACTTTTCCCAGCCCGGTGGAAGCAATTCCAGTTGCAGACAAACCTTGGTTTAAGTTAGGTTTGGATATAATTGGTTCCATGTATGTTTTGGACGAACACAGTAGGTATGGATTGGTACTGGTAGATTATGGAACGAAGTGGCCAGAGGTCCAATTTGTCAAATCAGCCAACACGGAGGAGGTATTAAACTTTTTGCAATCATTATTCTTTAGAGAAGGGGCACCAGTGGAACTAGTCACGGACAATGGGGTGCAATTTACATCTAAAGAATTTCAAACGTTTGTGTCTCATTGGGGTATCAAACATGTTACCACCTCCCTTTACCATACCCGTAGTAATGGTTTAGTAGAGCGCTTGAACAGAATCATCAAGGATAATATTCAACTTTCAGTAGCCAATGGGTTGAACTGGAAGAAAGAACTTTTGGATTTGTTGTGGGCATTACGTACCACTCCTGGTGCCTCCACCAATGTCTCACCTTTTGTTTTACTGAAGGGAAGGATGGCTGCTACCAAATTGGTCAGACCATGGATGAATGATTTGGTAGTGTCACATGCCAAACTAGAGTGTGTCAAGAAGAGATGTACGGAGGCTCAGGAAAAGTGTGCCAGTACAAATCCAATAAAGGGTAGACGTCAACCCATTGTCATCAAAGGAGATGTGGTGAAAGTAAAACTACCTGGAATTCTGGATAAGGGCCACTCCAAAGTCTCCCAACCATTGAGGGTTGCGGTGGTTAAGGAGAGAGTGGTGAGATTGAGTGATGGCAAATAGTGGAACAAAGAAAAGTTGTCTAAGCAGACAACAAATGGCATAGGACAGTGTGGAGAGCCCAATGTGCCTCTGAAGTTGGTGGGGAGGCTAAAGAGGCCTCTGGAACCATACAGATCCAAGTCGATACCAGTTCATGGAGGCCTGTGAGGGCTAAGAAAGCACCTTCTCGATTCAATGATTATGTCAGGGTTTAAGAATATCTTGTTGCGGTTTGACAATTTGAATGTTTAATTTCTGCTGTTCTGTGTTTTATGTTTCGCTGGGTATTTACATTATGGCCATGCTCGTACTTGGATTATCCTGTCAGGTTATTATTTCAAAGGTCATATAATTCTCTTATTGGTGCATTAGGCTTTTCTGTTCATTATAGATGTTAATCCCTGTTATGCGCGACATGTTTTTATTTCTTTAAGCAGCTTATTTGTGCATTGTTTATTATAAGGGGGATGATGTGTTGGGACATAGTTAGAATGTGGGGGCGGGTGCCACCTTGGCATGTGACAGCATGGTAGCTCGGCAGTTGCTGTTCTGCCGTTAGCTCTGCCGGTCATTGATATGTACCTGGAGATTAAACGACTCAACTGTACTTCCGACTCATCCTTTCTTTGAACTTTTCAAGCACGCATGCAAAGTCAGAAAAGCAAGAAGAAATGACATTTCCCCTTTTAATGGCTGCTTTCCAACAGCGTTGATTTTTGGCGCTAAACCCTGTCTGGCAATGTTAGTAGATAGGGTTTAGCATCAAAAAGTATGGGTGTTTGCATGGGAACACCCATGTATCACCCATATAACGCCCCTGTGATGCAAAACTATGCAAAGCAATATTTTGCACTGATTTGCATTACTTTTCCATTCAAACCAATCAAAAAATGCCAATTTGCGTCATTTTGTTAATCTCAAAACAGGTTTAGCATCAGGTTTGCTTTGAAAAAGTAAGGTTAACCCGACGCTAAACCTTTGAGAATCTGGGCCTCAGTGTTTACTCGTTGAGCATAGAAAAATAATGAACAAGCGCCATGTGGACAGCATGTAATATAAAGCAAGGCACTCTGCATACAGTGAATGAGGTAGACACACTATGCTATGAGTTGGGGAGAAACAATGGAGAGACTGGGGATAATAAAACAGTAGTGAGTAGAGGAGAAGCACTGTGGAGCAGACAGTCAAACATCGGAGAGGGAGTAGCACCCTAAGCGGTGCAGTACCATTATGTATGTCCCTTTGTGTCTGTCAGTGAGAAAGGGTACAAATTGAATTTAGAACACGGATGTAGGTTGCTGACCGAGTTTTGCAACAGGGCTATATGAGTAGTTGTTACACCACTGCAGTTCTAGAGTCCCGCAACAGTTTGTCCTCCTGACAGAGTAGATCATAAGCGGCCAGCTGACTCCTGAAATCAAAATATTTCTCTCAAAGATCATGAATGGACACAGCTGGGTACCCTGTTTGTCAGCGAATTCTCCTGCTTCCCACATGTGAATGGCAATACCAAGAAAGTACCCCTGTACTTGTGGACCTCATAATGTTGACATCCACATGAACTACATGTTACTTCACCAGATATCAAATGTCGATATGCAAAAAGTCCAGCATCATGATGCCTTACTCATATTTTGCATCAGACATAGACATTTGCTTCGGCTATTCTGCTCTTGCCAATGAAAGAGTTATTTCAATTCAAGGCACTTTCCACAAGAATCTCCACAGCACCTTTCCACGCAACTTCCCCAAAGTCACCCTTCCTTGCAATCCCAAAAAGGCACCTGAGGTTAGAATCCTTGAAACTACTGGCCATTTAGTCAACTAGCCTTCTCTGATTCATAGGCCTATCCCTCCATGTACCAGGGATGTTCCAATGGAATGCCATGCCTCCCCCAGGCAACGTGAGGAGGGCTATCTTACTGCTCTGCGAAA
This sequence comes from Calotriton arnoldi, assembly GCA_963921515.1. NCBI lineage: Eukaryota > Metazoa > Chordata > Amphibia > Caudata > Salamandridae > Calotriton > Calotriton arnoldi. The sequence goes on along the minus strand of CAWUFW010006084.1, from coordinate 70,935 downwards.
AACATACCTCTTCTTCTTGAATATTTGCATGATTGTTTTGATGTGTATTATTGGTGAAAGAGTTAGTCCTTAGAGGATGACTGTGAAATTAACTACTTTGAAAACAGAGCTCCTTAGTTTACGTTAGGACCACTCATTCTTTAGTAGGCTTTGGGCTCCCAAGCCGTCCTTGCCACCCCAAGAAACTGTTGGGCATATTTACAATGAAGTGGCAGAGCGCGGCGTTAGCCTCCATGGCGTAACGCCGCGCTCCACGACTTCTGAAACGCAGGGCTGTACCATACTTACAACAATATGGTGCAGCCCTCCATTTCCCCCTGTGCTGGTGCTCAATTTAGCAGCCTATCGCCAACGCAATCAGCATTGAGTTGAAGATTGTTTATGGTAGGGAAGGTCCACCTTTCTGCACATAAACAATCTTTAAATGGCGTTTTATAAATTCTATGTGTGCTGCTTAATGCAACACACAGAGAAGTTGCTAAACGTCATTTTCTTTTATTGATTGTGTATGTGCAGGCAGGGAGACCTTTCTGCACATTAACAATCAATGGCCTCCATGGCTTAACGCCGCGCTCCACGACTTCTGAAACGCAGGGCTGTACCATACTTACAACAATATGGTGCAGCCCTCCATTTCCCCCTGTGCTGGTGCTCAATTTAGCAGCCTAGCGCCAACGCAATCAGCATTGAGTTGAAGATTGTTTATGGTAGGGAAGGTCCACCTTTCTGCACATAAACAATCTTTAAATGGCGTTTTATAAATTCTATGTGTGCTGCTTAATGCAACACACAGATTAGTTGCTAAACTTCATTTTCTTTTATTGATTGTGTATGTGCAGGCAGGGAGACCTTCCTGCACATAAACAATCAATGGCCTTTTGCTGTTTCTATGTAGCACACATAGAAACAGCAAAAACAAGGAGAAATGAAACATTTCTCCTCGTTGCGCCTGTTTGAGACCAGGTTTTTCCTGGTCTTAATTTTGGCGCTGCCCCATGTTTACGCTGCCCTTGTAAATATGGGGCAGCATCAAAATCAATGGGTGTTGCGGTGGAACGCCCACTGCAACACCCATTGCCCATCCCTTTCACGCTAAGCATAGCGTGAAATGGTGCCTTATTCACAAGGCGGCGTTAAGCCACTTTATGCTGCCTTGTGAATAAGGTGAAGCCCCTAACGCCACTACAGCGTCCTGAAAAGTGACGTTGTGGTGGCGATAGGGGCTTGAAACTATGCCCCTGTCTGTGTTTTTCTTTTTAAATATTTTTTTATATTTAAGCTAGTACAAAAGAAAGAAGCAATACAGCATTATATATATTAGGAGCAGGCATCATAAGAATTAATTTACAAATCCGAGAAACAGGAGGAATACGCAATAGGGAGAGAGTCAACAATGAGAAAAAAATGGGAAGATAGAGACATGAAATTTGGGAGAAATACTTAAGTAATCAAAAACACAGTATTTCATAACCTATAATGCGTAAATAAATAAATCTAATATTTCATAGCAGATATCCCAATTGCTAAAAATGATGCCGTTCCGACACTTCCCCAAAATATTTTTGCCTAGTTGATGTTTCCTGTGAACTTTAAGTGTATAGACACTAGACTCCAAGTTATAAATTGCCAAAAATCTAGCTCTCCACATTTCAAAAGACAGGGGCTCTATGTTCACCCAATTAGAAGCAATGCATAATCGGGCCACTGCCACAAATAACAGATACCGTCCTTTCCTTAATACTCGATTATTTTCTGTCTCATCACTTATACCAAGCAACATCATTGAGAGTGTGAGGATGACAGATGTACCAATGATGTCAGTCAGGAAATGTTCCATCCCCTCTATTAATTGTCCAGGTTTAGGGCACATAAAAAAGACATGGAGAATCTCTGCCTGTGCAGCCCCACATCACTTACATTTATCATCTGCTTGCCCCCCCCATCCCCATTTAGCTATCTTTGCTGGGGTGTAATACAGGTTAAAAACAGTTTTATAGTGTTTTGCCCAGAGATTAAGGGCCATATGTAGGTAATTTCTATTTACTGATTCCTAAATACCGAATTTTACCGATTCGGTATTTCAGAATCGGTAAATAGAATGTAGGTAAACATTCGGTAAATTTTACCGATTCGGTAATATTCGTTATTACCTATTCGGTATTTACCGAATCGGTAATAGAGGGAGCATATTCAAGGGTGGCAGGGTGTCAAATTGACACCCTGTTGCACCCCTGAATCGTGCATGTGTGCACATGTGGCGCACATACATGCCCTAGGGGCATGTATGTCTGCCACATGGCACTTTTAAAAAAGCACAAAATTGCTTTTTAAAAGGTATTCAGTATTTACCACCAACTTGTAGTTGGTGGTAAATAACGAATCCTTAAACCAAAAATGCACTCACTTGAGTGCTCCCTACATAGGATTTAAGGAATCGGTAACTTACCGATTCCTTAAAATAACGAATTGGTAAATTACCGACTCCTTAAATCCGGCCTCCTACATCGCAAAGGGCTAAATACCGGTCGGTAACGGGAAATTTACCGATTTTCGGCCGTTACCGACCGGTATTAGCCCACCTACATATGGCCCTAGATGAGAGTAAGCCCTTCTCTGCCATATCAATAGAGTCCTGCAGTAATACTCCCTCTTTGATTCTGGTTCTCTAAATCAATGGTTTGAGTCTCAAGGAGCCAACCATATAAAACACCAATTATATTCCTCCTGCTAATTGCCTCAATTAGAGGATTCCTTAGCATCATGCTCAAAGAATTCTTCTTTCTGTTCAGAAAGTCTCGTACCTGTAAAAACTTTAAAAAATCGGATCGTGACAGCGTAAACTTATTTTGTAATTCTAAGAAAGAACTAATTTGAGAATTAGTGTACAAATCACCTATTTTACTTATCCCTTTTGGCCTTCATCTTCCCATTATTGTGTCCCAAAAAATGGAGGGTAATAATAATGCAGATGACGTCAGTGTATAGTAACAAATTATATCAAGCTGAAGAGATCCTCTGACTTGTTTCCACACTTTATAGGCGGCTACCAGGACCCTAAATCTATTTTTTTTTTCAAGTAACTAGGTTTCACGTTCTTCAGCAAACATCCCTTTGCTTCTGAGCCCAGTAACATTTGATAAATAGATGGGGCCTTGGTATCATCTATAGTATCCTCCCCTGTTATCAAAATACCCATGTTTTGTAAAAGAGAAGCCCAATAGTAGAATGTAAAGTTGGGCCACCTTCTCAATTTCCACTACGGCCAGTGCAGGTTCCGGAGTAATGATGGCTATATTATCTGCATAGGCAAACTCCCGGAACTCGACCTGTCTATCAAAAATAGATTTAATAACCATGTTATGTTCCAGCACAGTATAAAGGGGTCATGTACAAAGCAAAAAGAAGGGGGGGAACAGGGACAGCCCTGGCTTGTACCTCTTGAAATAGGTAGTAAGTCTGATTCAAGACCAATTGCACAGATTTTAGCAGTGGGCGTTCTATACATAGCCCTCACAGCAGATATGAACCCGTCTCTGAATCCTTGCCATCGCATCACAGCCCAAAGAAAGCGCCAAGAGACACGTTCAAACACGTTCTTGGCGTCAAGTAAAATCAGACCACTCGGAGCTAGCTGTACGTTAGCCAGATCGAATAATGTGACTATTTGTCTTATATGATTGACTGTGCCTCTTCCTGGGATAAAGCTGTGTTCTCTGCGTGATACTAAGGGAGTGATCACCCTAGCTAGATGACTTGGCACGATCTTTGCATAAATCTTACCATCACAATTCAATAAGTATATGGGTCTATATGACCCTGGCAGCGTAGATGATTTGTCCCGCTTTCTAAAAATAGCGATATTTGCCATTTCCCAAGAGGGAGGGGCCTGGCCCTGCTGGGCAGCTAGAAAAGAACTCAACATATCATTACATAATTCTGAAGTAAGTTTGTAAAACTCCATAGGAAGCTTATCAGAGCCAGCTGCCTTGCCCAGTGCCAATGAGCAAATCACCTCCCATATCTCCTTTAAAGAGATGGGGGCATCGAGGAGAGCTTGGTCTTCTTCAGTAAGCCTACTTCTGTCCAAGTCTCAAAGCAATTCCTTGTAGCCCTCATTAGAAGTTACTGGCCCGTCTGTATAGAGTTCTTCATAGAAATCCTAAAAACAGTGAAGCTATCCAGTGGTGCTTCCACAAATCTACCAGAATAGTCCTTAATGGTGGCTATACTCCTCTGCACCTCCTTTTGCCTAGTACGTCTAGCCAGAAATTTGCCTGTAGTCTCACCATATTCAAAACATTCCCTTTTGTACAGTAAATATTTGCTTTCAACCTCCAGACTCCAATGCTGATTTATTTTGGCTTTACAGACCATAACCGTCATCTGTGCCTCACAGTTATCCTGGTTATTTTGTAAACACTTTGTGAGCATGACCTCAGCCTGTTTAAGATCCTTGTTTAATCCCGGAATAGCCCTCTTTTCCTGCTTCAGTAAAAACAGGCCAAAGCTCAAGGCCTCCCTCCCCCGATTCCAGCTTTTAGAGCATCCCATAATAGCGGACTGGCAGCTGCGTTATGATTCATTTGCAAAAATTGTACTAACAAGACTTTAATATGACTGACAAAGGTTAGATCTAATAAAAGCTTTATATCAAAGCAAAAAGAACCTAGAGATCTGGTAAATCCAGCCAACAGAGTCTCTAGTATCAAGGGGCTGTGATCTGAGGAGACTCTCGGAAGGGACTTTATCCTAACTCCGGCCACATGGGTCAAAGACATAAAAAGTAGTCTAGTCTGACCAGCTTATTATAAGGAAAGGAGTAGAAAGAGAATCCAGGATCGGGGTACTTATATTTCGTCCAGACATCTATTAGGCCATGGTCTAAAATGAATCACCGCAGTGCCCTATAGACCTTGGGTTTCCTTCCAGTGTAATTCCCACCTGTCATTTGAGTGTGTGACGCCTCGAAATGAATATTCAAGTACCCACAAAGAATCAAGGGAGCTGGCAAAGATGCAAGCTCGACTTTGAGAAAATCCAGAATCTACACCTCATCAATATTTGAGCTATATACCAAGCACAGTGAGAATTTAGTTACACCGATGCGGCGATCAACAATCAGCCACCGGCCATACCTATCTGCTAGCATCCTGCCCACTGTGCAAATTGAGTATTTAGTGAGCATAGCAACCCCTCGAGTCGAAGTACTGTGCAGTGTACAGGCTAGCAGAGTGTATCCTAACTCATTTAACACCCTGCGCTTCCCCCATGGAATGTGAGTTTCTTGAATGCAGACAATATCCAGCTAGATTAACCCCAATTCCAGAGCTATGAAGAGGCAAGATGGTGGCCGAGTAGTTGGCCCAGCAGCGTCTCCCCCTGATCGAATCAAGCCTCTCCTGTCTAGGACGTCTCATTCCATTTTATGGACTCATGAATAGTATCTAAAACTAGGTAGTCTGGGCTTCATATAGGTCGTTGGTTTCCGGGTGTATTTGGCGATCGTTGCACCTACCCTGGCAGGGCCGACTCACCTGGTGCCTCCCTAGCTTCCTGACTTCATATTCAGCAGGACAACGTGCCTCTCCGCAGAACGCCGCAATGCAGCGGAAGGTCGCGAGAGAATCCAAGAAGCGCTGCTCCGCAAACCTTCTGAATCCTCTGAGCGTGTCAAAAGTAGAGAGCGACTCCCAGTGCTGGGCGGTGCAAAATGCAACAGCTATTGAGGACTTGCCTGAGAAGCTCCACGCCGGAGGTACTAAAAAACTGAACCCGACAGCTATCTTTGTGACGAAAGGTACCGTCAAAGGAGCAACTTTGTCAGAAACCAGCTCCGTCAGGACATCCTCAGAGGTGAGCTGCTCGAACGGGGATCTTGCTGACAATGGTGCTGGGCTCCTGGGGGGTGAGGGGGGCACTTCCATAACAGCACCAGAAGGAAGGCTATCTCCCCCTTTAGAATTTGCCCCTGTTACACATAAGGCTGCAATTACTGAAGGAGACACGGCTGACCCTGACACTGAGGAGACCTTACCACTTAAGAAAGTAAACAAGGTGCTGCAGACACGCCTAGGTGGGAACCACCAAGGTCGGAGCCTATAACTTGGGGGGAAATGAGGTAAGTTCTGGGGACACATTTTTTTCTTTGTCCTACCCTTCTAATTCATCCAGCGACGAGGAGCTTCATGTATGCAAGCGGAGTTCAGGAGGCGAGTCACTTGTGAGTGGATGGAGTGATTTGTGTAGCCTGTCCTTGGAGGAGGAACAGACCTCAGTGACGGGTCTTGCCACCCGCACGATTTGTAAGAAAGTGCAATTGGGTGTGAGGCAGTCACGCAAATGCACAGGTGCTCTATCTTGGGACTACTTGTTTTCTTCGGTGCTCGATGCTACTAGGGAGCGCCTCCCGAAGGAGAATCAGGCCTGCCCTGCTGTATTGGGAAGTTCTGCTTAATGCAATATACCAAAGTATAATGGAACACCGGGAAGAGACAAGATCTGAGAGTGAGAGACCCCAACCTGCCTGCCCCAAAATGCAGAACGCTATTCGCCGGGTGGCTAAGTCATGCTCAGAATTTGCTGAACGGATCAGGGAGGTGGAGAATCACATTTCTAAATTGAAAGACAAGTTGACAGGACAAAGAGCTGTAACTGAGCTGCTTAGATCCCAAAAGGAGGACACTAAATGGAAGCTTACTGAATTGGATAACCACTAGCAATGGAAATACGTTAGGATACTCAGGATTCCGGAGGGAGTCAAAGGCTCAGATGTTCGTAAATTTGTTGTTGAATTCTTCATGGAAGCCTTCCCTAAGTTAACTCAATGGATTTGGGACCGTGAAGTACAGAGGGCTCACCGTTTTCTATTTAAAATATATGCCCGACCTGGCCAAGAGGTTGCAAGACCTAGGGCATTACTAATCTCTTTGAACAATTTTCTGGCATGTCAGGCCTTGTATGATCTTGCGAGGCCAGAAAGGAAAAAGTCTGGGAAGGGGCATGCATTTTTTGTTCGGCCTGACTATTGCCAGATGACTGTAGAGAAGAGATGGCAATTTAGACAGTCAATTCCAATATTCCAGAACAAGAGGACTCAGGTGTTCTTACTTAATCCTGCGAAACCTAAAGTTACTTTTAAGGATAAAACCCACTTTATCATCTCTGAAACTAAATCCAAAGAGTTTTTGATGAATGTAGAGTCCTATTATTAGTATTTGTTATTTGTAATTTGCATGAATCACCCCCAAGGGGATATCTCGGTGTGGTCCTAGACACTTAGGGGAGGATTTCTGGTGCGACTGTCAGAAACAGGGGGAGTTGCACAATCTATATACTTATCACAATCCCCCTTTCTTTTTCCTATGTTAGTTTGAGTTTAGTTTTATAGCTATCTATATTTTGGGCTTGTTCGGGGGAGGCATGATCTCCATCACAATGGACCTTAGTTGTCCGGAAGCCTCTAAGGTTGGGTGCGGGATGGGAGGCTCCATAGAGTGGGGGAGAGAGGGATGGAGTCAAGGGTTGGATTGGGTTGGGGTGAGGGAGTTTGTCGGGATGGGGAAACGGGGAAGAGGGTGGGGTGAAGGGATTTGGGTGGGGTTAAAACAAGCTAGTTTGTCAAATGGAGTAAGCAAGAGAATGCCATATTTTTGTGTAAGTTAGAAATTCTAGATATGATGCAGTATCTTTTCAGGCGATTTTTCATTTCAATGATGGAGGGATTAGGTCTTCTGTTATTTAATGCATAAGTGATGGCTCTGGATAGAATCCGTATTTGCCCTGCCTATGTTAAAGTGGCTCAGATATGTGTAATTATTTATTTGCCTTTCTAATGCAGATGTGACAAGCTTTGTTGGGAATTGACTAGGCACTGTAGAAGCCAGTTGGTGTTCAGCCGTGAGTTCAGGCTGCTCATTGTACGTAGGGTTACACATAGGGTCTCTTCAATGGCGATGACAATGGCTTCTGACATTTGATACAATTTTGCTGGGAAAAGTAGGGTAAGAGAATTCATTGTTGTGCTTGTACTGATTTATGGCCTCTCTTTATCCTCAACCATGGACTCTCCAATGTATATGTAGGGGAGGGGAGATACGTATGAAGCTTAATACTAGTCTACGGGACTTCTAAGGCACTTTACTGGATTTAATCGCACAAATCATTTGATAAGGGACTCTGCTTTCACACTTTGAGTTGTTGGTGGATTTCTATTGTACAATATTGAGCCCCAATATTGACAGGGTACTTCTACTCCAAAATAGTTCATAAGGGACTTAAACTACAAAATACTACCTGACAGAGGTCTGCTATGCACAATAAATGATTTTGATGATGTAGGAAATCTTCACTCTTGGTATGCCTGTTCTAATTACTGCCACCTACCCATGCACACCGATACTGTGCATTGCCAACAGTAGTCTCCACTAAGCCGCAACAGTATTGAGTTCCTATAACAGAGACACATCAGAGTTGCACAAACAGGTTTGCTTCAAAACTGGTTCTTCTCAAAAGCAGTGCTGTAACTCGCCCTCTTGCATAATTCTTTTAGGTAATGCCTCAGAGGATAAGGGTTGAAGTGGCCTTGGGATGAATAGGGGGCCTCTGCAGGATACAACACAGGGCTGTTAGAAAGTCATCCTTTTTGCCCTGTTCACCCCAATTGTCTGACAGATACTGGTGGTAACTGAATCTAACTGTGCCCTGGGCTCTGCTAAACAAGTCCAGGACCAGTGCTTTGATGAAAAGGGAATATGGGATAATTACAATTGGAAATGACAGACCCTAGTACATAATAGAGCAAGGGGGATTTTAGAGGTGCACTGGAGTATGCATTGCTGTGTGTCTACTGTCCTTTTTAAAGGCAGCCTTGCTCTGCAGACTGACTATAAAAATAAATTACATGCAAATTTGACTTTGGTGGTACAGGTACTTCCAAAGAGTTAATCTACCTTGTTTTGACATATTAGTCACCCCTGTGATCTCCCCTGGGTGCTTCATGGGTGGGGTGCCTTGTAACTATAAGCTGGGATATTATAAAACATGTTTTATAAGCCATGGTGAGGGAAAAACTGGCAATAGTGTTTTCCCTAGTGTAGATTATTAGCTCCATATGCTAAAATTGGAATATTTAATTTAAATGTAACTTTTGCTAGAAGAGGTGAAAAAATGTCATTTAAAGACTTGAAGGAAATCCAACAGCTTGCCACTGTTGAATTTATCATAACTAGTACAGAACAGAAGTTATAGAACTTTATTTTCGGTAAGCCAAACTTCAGCCTTCTAGTAGCCTCTCCTGTTTGGTCAGCCTTAATAGGCTTAGCCAAGTTGCTATGATGAGGTGATAAGTGGCCTCAGAGAGGAGAGGCTCTCTGATGGAGAGAGCTCTGCAGCTGCAGAGGATGGGTCATAAAAGGGGGCTGGGTAAATAAAGCTGGGCTTCAAAGAGAGAGCAGAACAGAAAGGAATGCCAGACCTACCTATCCAAACATCCTATTCCCCAAGCCAGATGGCAGGGCCAGGAAAGGAATTTGCAGAATGGCAGGGCAAGTGCTAATTTAAATGAGCCACACCAGCAGGTTGGTTTAGCCAGGCCTTACTCTCTTGGAGAGGATTCGTCCATCTTGAATTTTAAAGTGCAGTGCTTTGTGGGACAAGAATACGCCACACTTTAGAGGAAGCTGTCATGCTTTTGGGTGGCACCCTGCACCCCATTGGACGGAGGTGCCCCCCTGCTAGTCACCACAGATCATTGAATAAAAATGTGAGCTGCAGAGCAACTCAGTTCTGAATTAGATTTTTCTGTCTGAAACTACAAGAAGAAGGATTGCCCTGCTGGAACCCTGGTCAGCACCACACAGAATGTTCCCTGAAGGACTGCTCCTGTTGCACACTTGAAACTACAGCCCTAAGTACTTTGCCTTGCTACAAAAAAGATTAAAGAGTGGACTCTCTGAAAGCAACAGATTAAGAGATCTTGCCTGCACCATCTACCTCAAGAAGTCCCCAGCCTTTTAGTGTTTCCAGTGGACTTTTAAGGTTTTGGTCAGGTGCATTGTGGGAACTGTAGTTCAATTTTCAAAGGACTATCTCAGAGCTTCTACACCCATGGATGTGTTTTTTGGACACTCTGGACCCTAAAGAAGAACTTCTAGAAGTTTGTAGAAGATTGAAGCAACTTTTGGAAAAAGCTCCATAAGTAGACCAGTAGGATGTCGCGAGTCAATCCAACAACCTTCAACTGCAACCTGGCCTGAATTTCAGGTTCGTCCTGCTGAAAGCTTTGTAGCTCCAGACATCCAGGATTTGACTGGGGCCTCTTTGAAAATCAATCCGATGATGTTGCATTGAAATCCGCCTGCTGGAGGGAACTGCTCAATATCGAGAGAAAATCCTCCAGGATGGTTTTCAAGTGTGTAGGTAACATTTTGACTGGGGCCCCTTTTTGACTGAGGAGAAACCCATGAAGTTTGACAGTAGTTGATTGCTCTTTACCTCTGGAAATTGATTCGCCCATCCCTTGGCTAGTGTAAATGTCAAACCTTTTCCAGGGAAGAAAATAGTTGAGGAGCTTCATCACAAACTCATGTTTTTGTGGGAGGTCACAAACGTTCTAGGCAAGCCTGCCTTGAACACTCTCCAACCCATTTTGTAGAGTTTACTCCAGTGTATTATTACACAACCCAGGTTTAATATTATGCAGGAGTAAATAGATCCATTCCTGAAAGCAGTGGCGTAATGCAAAATGATGGGCCCTTCTGCAGAATGTGAAGAGGGGCCTTTGAGTCTCCAGCTCTCATAGATATTCATTACCTTTGTGCTGAGTGACAGCCCCTTGATTAGTTGGTGGACCCCTGATGGGTTGGGCTGCAAGGGCCTGCAGGTGGTTTTAACCTGGTATTTTAATCGAGACTCTCAGATAGCGCTCTGTTCCTTTAAGGCACTCCGCAAGCCAAATCCCCGGTCCACCACGGAAGGTTCCGTTTGTGTGGAGGGAGGCGGCTGAGGAGGCGGGGCTAAGAGAATCAGGCGGTAGAAGAGGCAGCTATAAAGTCGCACACAAACGCGGACGCGACGCCGGCGCGCCAAAGGCAGGCCCGTCAGCGCCCGTCCGCGCCCAGCCGGGACCAGGGATCAGAATCCCTGGCCCAGAACCTAAGGATAAGCAATGGTACTCGGCCCCGCAATTGTATATATTGCGGCCCCCAACCTTAGATAGATGCCTACATTCCATCAGCTGCACTGCTGGCCCTACACGTTGCGCGCACTGTCATTTTGAACCGGCAAACTCCACACCAACACATGCCATAACACAACGGCAAAATAAATACAAAATGCTCCTCCTTAACTGCAGGTCTCTCCCGAAACATGCGGGAGAAATCAACACCCTACTGAATGAGGAACAGCCAGAGATCCTGTTTCTTACAGAAACTTGGCTTCATAAGGACTCTGACCCAGATGTGCTAAAAGCGCTGGCCCCTGGCTATCATAGTTTAAGATCAGATAGGGAGCAGAAAAAGGGAGGAGGTATCGCCATCATTTTGTAAAATCATTTGAGGGGACGCACTGAGACGGGAACTATTTTAGACTGTGAAAGTATGTCATTCTCAATTTATTTCGCAGCAACCTGCACCCTTTCAGGGATTCTGGTCTACCGTCCCCCGGGCTCTGGGGGTCACTTTATAAAATCACTAATAGACGCGTCCGCTTGATTAGCATGTAAGACACCTAACCTGATTTTATTAGGTGATATGAACTTACATGTAGAGAACACCCACAAGGGGGAAGCAGCAGACTTAGTACACAGACTCCAGGCCATTCAGCTAATACAAATCGTGTCTAGCCACACACATGAAAAGGGTCATATCCTGGACCCAGTTTTCTCAAATAACAAACAGCTCTATAGAGAAAGCCCGGTCCCCATGCCATGGTCTGACCATTTCCTAATCCCGATGATTTGGAATACCACACATCAACGGGCGGGGACACAAAGGGACAAGCTGTGGGCTCACCCCTGGGCAAAACTATCGCCAGAAGCTTGGTATGAGACGCTGGAGAGATCCAGACCAGTGGAAGAAACCGATACAACCATAGCATCTGACAACTACCACCATTGGATCAAATCCGCTTTGGATGTCACGATCCCACATAAATGGATGATGGAAAAATCAATGGAAAAACATACACCATGGTACTCACCTAAATTAAGATAACTCAAACAAAATTGTAAGAAACTAGAGAGAGCATGGAGAAAAGACTATAATGTAGAAAAAAAACAGACTTATAGAGAGGCCATAAAAATTTATCAATCATTTATAAAGAAAGCCCAAGCCCTATACTACGAAGAAAAAATAATAGCAGCTGCAAATGCACCCAGGGAAATATTCCAAATTACTAAAAAACTCACCAAATACTGCGCACCAGATCCCCCCTCTGACTCCGCACAAGCATGATGCGATGAACTTGCAGAGGTTTTTAATAAAAATTTTTTTGACATTTATAACACATTCCCCCAAAGTAGAAGTACCGATAAGACCGATCAGAACAGAGACCTCGTGAGCAGTAGCGCTCCCAGCCTGGAAGTTTTTCCATGTTTGGATTTTACCATGTTATCACAGCTCCTTGCCCAGGTCAAATCAGGCTCTCTCCGCGATCCAGCACCCCTCCCAAAACTCCGTAAGGTAGGAGGAACTGTTCTGACGGTCCTGTTGGAGGTCTTAAACTCCTCGCTAGCGAGTGGACAGGTACCGCTGACATGGAAACATGCCATGATAAAGGCTCTCCTGAAAAAACCTAACCTGGACCCAGAGGTGTGGAGCAATTATCGACTGGTCTCTCTACTTCCCGGTAAAATACTGGAAAAATATATAAATAAACTCCTCTCAGAGCACCTGCAGAATCACTCTCTTCTGCATTCCACCCAGACAAGCTTTCGCCCAAACCATGGGACAGAGACAGCTTTGTTAGCAGTTGTGGAGGAATCCAGGAAAATTCTTGAATAAGGAGGGACAGTGGCGGTCATCTTATTGGACCTGAGCTCCGCATTTGACACTGTCATTTATAACATCCTGATTGACAGGCTCAGAATGGTTGAAGTCTCGGGCAAGGCCCTGTCATGGATCAAATCCTTCCTGAAGGATAGAACATTCCAGGTGTTCGAGGGGGAGTGCACTTCTAAATGTTTACAGCTCTCGTGCGGAGTCCCCCAGGGCTCATCATTGAGCCCCACTCTTGTTAATGTATATCTTAAACCACTGGCCGAATTAGTCTTTCCTTATGGAATCCAAATTATCACCTATGCGGATGATACGCAACTGGTGATAGCGCTAATGCACCCTAAGAAGTCACGGATCAACATTGAAGCATGTATGGAAGCGGTGGCCTTGTGGATGGATCAGTCTTGTCTCAAACTCAATGGAGACAAGACGGGGCTAATGATTTTAAGCAACCACCCCGGGGCGGCTATAGAGGCAGCAGGACTAAGCTGGCCCAAATGCCTTGGTCCCCCCCAACCCCCAAAGAGCAGATAAAAAGCTTAGGAGTCTGGCTAGATAAAGCTCTTAACTTCAACAGCCAAGCAATTAAGCTAGCCGCAACTTGCTTTGGAATCATCAGAATGTTACGGAAAATCCTCCCATTGCTCCCAGTCCCGGCACGAAGAGTGATAGTACAGGCATTGGTACTCTCACGGCTGGACTATGGGAATTCCCTTTACTTGGGTACCACAAAGGCCACTATAAAGAAAATACAGGTGGTACAAAACTGTGCAGCTAGACTGCTCTGGCCTGTGCCCCACGGTGAGTCAGTGAAGCCTGTGTTAAAAAAACTTCACTGGCTGCCGATAACAGAGTGGATCAAGTTCAAAGCTCTGTGCATAGCTCATAAAACGCTATGGGGAACAGGTCCCAAGATAAATCAATCTCTGGTGGCCTTTTACCACCCAATGAGACGTCTTCGGTCTGCAGACTAATTTTTGGTAGTGGTCCCAAAAATTAAGAGAGTGCGATCCGGGGGCCGCATGTTCTCCTATAATGCAGCCAAGCTCTGGAACGCCCTCCCGCTTCAATTGCGCTCCACCCCACACCATCTTACCTTTCGTAAACAGTTGAAGACTTGGCTGTTCCAGAATCTGCCATAATCTGCATGCCTTCCGACTCTTCTTGTCACTGACAGTGCGGGGATGCCTAAGGGTAGCCAGGCGCTTTACAAATACTCAATAATAATAATAATAATAATACTATGCCTTGCCTGGATGTCACCATGTGAACATGTAATTACTTATGTGCAAAAAGCTTTGAGTGGCATTTTTTTGCGGAGTGTGCCATTATAAACTATTCATTCCCGAAGTAATCACAGATTATTAAAAAGTACTCCTATGGTGGATTTGTGGCTATAGGTTATGTGATATTTTTGAAAATTAATCATTGAGTTTCAGTACCCACTTTTATATTTTGTAGTCTAGATTGGGAATAATAGATGCAATCATTCTTGTTCCGGTTTCATAATGAAAACTGTGAGAAATTGGGTTGTTTGTTGAATCGGGGGTGATTCGTGTTCAAAACAACCACAATTACCATCAGAGTGAACTACAAAAACCACTACATTAATCTGTGCTTAAACCTCTGGTAGCTTGGCTAAAAAGCAATTAGGCTTAATTTAGAGGCACTGTGTAAAGTATTTATGTAGCACACAAACATCAAGAAAACTCCCAAGCCAATTTAGACAAATAGAGTCAATTTTTATAACTTATTTAACACTAAAACTACAAAAATCTTATCAGTAGAAGCAGAGTTATTAATATTTAAAGTTTTGGTAAAAACTAGTACCTAAAAGATGAAAGAGCCAACTGCGGACATCTAGTTGTTTGAGTCGGGGTCAAAGTCGAAAAATGTGGCTGACTGCCGTGGCTTGCAAGTTGGATACAAGAAGGAGATTGGGCCAGGTCGGCATTTACCTTTGGACTTAGCAGAAATTTTGAAGAACATTTTCTAAAAAAGGTAAAGTTCAGAGGGGCAAGGCTGCAGACGGTATACCAGGAGGATGCGTAGTTGTTGGGGAGCTGCTAGAGGAAATTGTGGTGAAGATTTCTATGCTTGGCTTTAGTGTCTTTTTTGGAAGTCTCAAATCTCTAGTAGGACGAGACAGGAGGTTGTAGGCAACGAGAGTTTCAGGAGGCCAGATACCCCTTTAACCAAGGGCCGCTGAACAGAATTTTGTAATAAAAGGCAGACAACGTAGTTTGCGATGAAGATATTTATTGAACATAAGCGTAGTCGATCACCCTAGACCACTCCAGGCAGAGTTGCACTCCCAACTGCCCCAGCATACATTCCACAGAACTCTGTGGGTTCTCCATTCCAGAATGGAACACACCGACCCACAGAGCACACCATCATCTAGAACCCATTATTAAACAAATATGTTTAACGCATCAATAAATACATAGTTGAACACTACATTGAGTTTTCCCCCTTTTTTTTTCTTTAAACATTTTACCAAAATAATCACCATATGAAAGTACTAAACTTTAATTGCTGCAAGGGAGAAAAAGAAAAAGAGAAGAGCAGTAACAAATAAACAAAATAAACATAAACAAAAAATATATATATAAAAAACATGCAGCAAAGATAATCCATACAAATAGCAAAATTTCACAACCTTAAGAATAAGGCACTAATGGAACAAAGATCTAGAAGACACAAACCTAGACTAACTGAACCTCCATGGTACACTACGAGCCCAAACACTCCTCCGCACAGGCCCGTCAGGAGATAATGCATTCTGTGCATTTTTGGCTAACCCACACTGAGAGCACGTGGTCAACCCCATACTTCTGATAGGCTCCTTTTACAAGTAAAAGCATAGTCTTCCCACAGTTGATTCGAAGGAGACCTTACATTTGCTTCTTCTGGGACCTTAACCAACTTAGCTGTGTTCCACCAATTGTACCCCAAAACTCTTGCCGCCTTACCACATACTTTATCTATGACTTTAGGATCAGAAAACTTCAGGACGCCTTTTTTTTTGCAAAACCAGGTGTTTTAATACGGACCCAATCACCCATCTTAATTGGATACTCTTGAACACATTTTTACACATCATAGTATTTTTTTTTTTGCTTGGATTGAGCCCTTTCAACATTCTGTTGAATGATGATGTCACAACATTCATATGGCAACTCCCCTTTTAGAAACTTACTCATCCATGCTGGCCTAAATTACGTGGAAGGCTTCCTACCTTTAAGAGACTCAAACGGGGAAACTCCTGTAGTAGAATGGGGCGTGGTTCTATGAAACCACAACATAAATTGTACAGCACCATATACCTCACACCTATTAGCCAATGCCCATCTTACACACTCACCAAGAACCCTGTTAAAGCAATCTACCAAACAATTAGCCTGGTCTTGGTACAGCAAACTCTTAAGATGCACAAATGGAACTTTCAGACAAAAATCTCTCCACATGCCTTGACACAAACTGTACCCCATTATCTGAGATAGTCTCTTCAGGAAAGTCTTCACTCATGAAAATGTCTTTAAGAAAAACAATCACTGCTTTGGAGTTGGGTTCACTAATGAACTTGACATAGGGCAATCCATAAGAACTCAGGGATAGTGCAAATGATGTAACAAAACATTTAACGACCCCACTAAATCAATACCCAGTTTGCTCCAAGGCCCAGAAGGACATTCAATAGACATTAAAGGTGGTGTGACCGTTTTCAGTGATTTGTCACACTTAGCACACACAGGACACCCCTTTACCAAAAAATCGATTTCACCATCCATTTGTGGCCACCAAAATGAGGCACATACCCTCCATTTTGTCAATGTTGCCCCCATATGTCCTTCATGAGCTTTTTCAAGGATTAAGTGTCTCAAATCCATAGGAGGTATAAATTTGTCATCCCTCATGAGTAACCCATCCTCAATGGTCAACTCATCAGAAACTTTTAAAAGCGGTTGTAAATTCAAATCCAATGACTTCTCTCTAGGCCACCCTACTCTGACATATTCCATGACACTGTCATTCACCATACCCACTCTTCCACTCATCCTC
Source organism: Calotriton arnoldi (assembly GCA_963921515.1). Taxonomy (NCBI): domain Eukaryota; kingdom Metazoa; phylum Chordata; class Amphibia; order Caudata; family Salamandridae; genus Calotriton; species Calotriton arnoldi. Next base: position 53,878 of record CAWUFW010006084.1, on the reverse strand, counting down.
AGTGAAATGACATTTTCCACTTCAATGCCTGCAATCAAACAGCACTTGTCTTCAATCTCGCCAGTCACATCCTCTTCCCAATAATAGGGTTTCTCGACAAGTAATCGTTCCTCACATTTCTCCCTCAAGAAATGTGAACAACTTCAAAATCAAACTGAAGCAACCTCGCTGCAAATCTAGCAATCCTGGGAGTGCTGCTTTTGCAATTGGTGCCATTAAAAATCGACACCAACGGTTTGTGATCCCTTTGTAAAACAAAGGGGCATATTTACTAGTAAAGTGGCAAAGCGTGTCGTTAAGCCAAGAAGGCTAACAACCCACTCCATCACTTTAGAAATGCAGGGCTGCACCATATTTACAAGAATCTCGTGCAGCCCTGCGTTTCCCTCTGCGCTGGCGATGAATTTAGCTGCTAAGCGCCAACGTAGGGACCTTTGCACCACAGTGCAAGGGTGTCTGCGTTGCAGGGGAAGATTGTTTATGTGCAGGAAGGGAAACCGCCCTGCACATAAACAATCTTTAAATGGTGTTTTGTAACTTCCATGTGTGCTGCTCATTGCAGTACACATAGAAGTTGCAAAATGGCATTTTTTTTAAATGTTGCTGTTTCCATGTGTGCTGTACAACGCAGCACACATGGAAACAGCATTTCGCCAGGGTAAGACCGAGTTTTCTCTGGTCTGTATTTTGGCTCTGCTAGATATTTACGCCACCCTTGTAAATATGGGGCAGAGTAAAAATCCATGGGTGTTGCTGTGAAATTCCCACCGCAACACCCATTGCCTTCCCCTTTCACGCTATGTGTAGCATGAAAGGGTGCCTAATTTACAAGGCAGAGCTAAGCCACGTGAAATGGCTTAACACTGCCTTGTAAATAAGGCGAAGGCCCTATCGCCACCACAACACCCTAAAAAGTGACGTTGTGGTGGCGATAGGGTCTTGTAAATATGCCCCAAAATGTCACCCCAGAGATAGCACTGAAATTTCTCTATGGCTCACCAGCAGGCCAATAGCTAAACGGGATAATGGGGTTCTGCTTCCCTGAGAACCCTGGATGTGAACCCAATTGTATTCTCTAAATCACCAGACTTCTGTGTTAAAACAGCGCCAACGCCAAACTTGCTAGCATCCACCATTAAACAACAATTCAATTTATGATTAAAAAGCTTGAGTGCACTCACAGTGATCAACTGTTGTTTGATGTCTGCAAACGCGGCTGCACACTCAGCATTCCATTGAAAATCTGCCCTGTCTTTCAACAAATTGGAAATTTACCTATCCCTAGAGGTAAAATCAGGTACAAACCGTGAGTAAAACAAACAGAGACCCAAGAATGATTTAACACTTGCTTTATCTACTGGGGGCGAGGGCTTCCAGAATGGCATCAACTAACCCTGGTTTGGGATGAACACCCTCCTTAAAAATTATGTGCTCAAGATATTCCACTGAGGGTTTTACAAATTGACACTTTACCCTCTTAGCAACAATCCCTGCTCTGTCAAATGCCATGAGGACTTGTCTCAAAATGTGGTCATGTTCACTGCGGTCATTCGCATGAATCAATACATCATCCTAAAAATGGAAACATTACTCATCCCCTTTAATAACTCAGTCATCAGTCTCTGGAACACGCCGCTGACGCCAAAACAAATGGCGAGTGGGTGAGTGGGTGAGAATCTACCCAAATCTCTTTATTGAGAGCCCTAAGATCCACACAGACTCTCAACTCACCATTTTATTTATTTGCTGACAATAAGAGATAAAAGCCATAATGAGGATCAATGGTTCCTTTCATACACAATCCATCCAGTTCCTTTTCTAACTCGTCACATACACTGAAAGGGACACCCCTCAACTTATGCTTTACTAGTATAGCATTTTCCTTTGTCTTGATTTTGTGTTTGAATCCTAAAATTGTCCAGTCGCGGCTCGTGCAGGTAAGAGCGTTGAGGCTGGATGGAGGGATATTTTGTCAGACGACGACGAGGGAATATTTATTTTTTATTCAATTTTCCCTCAAGGTTGTCTGTTGAATCCTCCCCAACCCGGTCCCACCGCTCTTACCTGCACGGGCTGCGGCTGCAATTTTCCCAAGTTCACCAGAACTCATTCAACAGTGCCTCAATGTCTCATGAATCTCTAATCACCGTAACCTGTTCCTTAGTTCCTGGGCGCAGAACAATTTCAAACAACCTTGATGGAACCATCCTAAAATGTTCAACCACCTCAGAGCCACATATATTTTACCATAAATAGGTCTTCACCTGAAAATCTATCTTTCTGCCTTCATAAGAAAATGGAAATCTATCAGGTAGAGACAATGAGCGCCCCAGCCAATTCTGGTGGCACTATTCTTGTGTGATCAACGGAATTCTGGCTCCAGAATCTACTAGAAGATGAACCTGTTTATCTCCCACCTGAACATACACATATGGATCAACACACAGTTCCAGATCAACATTATCCATTTTGTCATGACCTACAACTAAGACCATATCTTGGACTTCACCCAATAAATTGTCGATATTAGCCTCGTAGCCATCACATACAGCTAAAATCCTACTTCCCTTACGTCTCACACTTTGACACACTTTGACAAAATGCCCAATTTTTGCATATAGTCTACATTGGACATTTTTAGCGGAACAAACTCTTCCCCCTTTGTGATGTGCGGGATTCCCACACCAGAAACACGTTACTTTCTTTGAAAAATGAATTCTGTTGCACAGGATTGGTAGGAAACAATTCTGATGCAGCAGCTTTGTTCGTTTTTGCCTTGTTGTCTCTTGAATGCACTATATTAACCTGGTCCACAGTTTTGTCCTCCAGCTCTTTAGCTGACCTGATGGACGTCTCAATGCTCTTTGCAATCCTGATGGTATTAGACAAAGAAGGATTGCCCAATGATAACAACTTTTGTTTGAGGGACTTATCCGTGCAGTGACAAATAAACTGATCTCTGATAAGTTGCTCTGCAAAAGTTTCAAACTGACATTCTGCCGCTAGTTTGCGCAGAACACAGAAATACGTATCAACATCTTCTCCCAACTTTTGCTCTCTCTTGGAGAACTTGTGCTTCAACACCACCAGACTGGGAGCAACATTGAACCTTTGAACTAGTTTTTTAATCGCTTCCTCATAGACATCCTCATCCTCCCCATCAACTTGAACATCAGGAGGATGTTTGAAAGTGGATCTGCCCCCAAAACCTAGTGAGTGCAATAATAGATACCTTCTCTTCTCCGGTCTGAACCTAGAAGCACCAATCACTCCTAAGTAGGTTTCAAAGGCATCATACCACTGTGTACATGGTATTGGTGGATCCTCTGGTGTTTCTAAAAACGGTGGTGGAGGATTTACAGACTGCATGATAGCTCCGTCCAAACTGCGGAAAAACAAGGCGTGCTGATCACCGCAACCAGCTTGTAACTAAACTGAGGGGCATATGTACAAAGAAGTGGCGGAGTGAGGCGTCAGCCGTCATGGCTTAACGCCTCACTCTACCACTTCAGAAACACAAGGCTGCACCATATTTACAAGAATATGGTGCAGCCTTGCATTTCCCCCTGCGGCACATAGCTGCCTAGCGCCAACGCAGGCACCCTTGCACCATAGTGCAAGGGTGTCTGTGTACAGGGGAATATTGTTTATGTGTAGGAAGTTGTCCCTTCCTGCACATAAACAATCTTTTAGTGCTGTTTTGTCACTTCTATGTGTGCTGCTTAATGCAGCACACATGCAAGTAAATTTTTTTTAAAGATTGGCTATTTGCAGGAAGGGACACCATCCTACACATAAACAATCCAAGGCATTTTGCTTTTTCCATGAGTGCTGCACAAGGCAGCAAACATGGAAAAAGTAAAAACAAGGAGAAATAAAGCATTTCTCCTCATTTCGCCAAGTTAAGACCAGGTTTTCCCTGGTCTTTATTGTGGCGCAGCCTCCTATTTACGCCGCCTTTGTAAGTAGGGGGCAGCATCAAAATCAATGGGTGTTGCGGTGGAACGACCCACCGCAACACCCACTGCCCACCCATTTCACGCTAAGTATAGCGTGAAAGGGGGCCTTATTTACAAGGCAGTGTTAACGCTGCCTTGTAAATAAGGCGAAGCCCCCATCGCCACAGGAACGTCGGAAAAAGTGACGTTCCTGTGGCGATAGGGGCTTGTTTATATGCCCCTTAGTGTTCCAGAATCTATTTTCCTTAACGTGCAAAAGCTGATGTTTTTTTCCCTCCTTTTTTTTTCTTCCACGTAATCCAATTTGATATGGTAGCTGAACCAGATTTAATAGAATTTAACACACTGTGTGACTACCTGTGCCACAACATATACAATTCTGTTTCTATAAATGTTCCACTATAGATAATTATCCTTCTTACTTTTGAAAATGTTATCATGAGTAATAATCTTCACCTGGTATGTGGCGCTGTACAGATTCCTACGAAGTAACCATCACTCAGTCATTGTTATGCACGGAGCCCTTCACACATGAAAAACGTATGTCAATGAAAAGTAAGTGCAACTGTCCCAAATGATCAAAATGGCCACCCGTTTTTTCCCTTTTTTTATTGCAGATGGAGCACCTTTTTCTGAAGATCCAATGTTCTGATAACCGTATCTGCATGCACTTTGCACAACACTGCTTTTAAACTCCCTCAACTCATTAAAATGTAAACCAGATTTTTCCATGTTTTTATAGCGAATGCAGCTTGTTTTACTTTAATAGTGGTTCTTTGCCGCACATGCAAATGCCTGTCCAACCACTACGTACAGCCAGAGTCAATTTATTCAAAAATGGCCACCAGTGTATGCTTTCTTTCTATAGGAAATTGCTGTACTGTCATGCACGTCAGCATGACCTCTTCTGATGCTGTGCAGCTCGTACTGCCCTTCCCCTGTACAACAGAGGAAAACACACAGACACCTACCCTCACTGCTGCGCAGTGCTACAGCACCCAAACAATCCTAGTAAGACTGTAGGTTCTGTCCGTTTAGGGTATCCATAGTCCACGTGTAAAAAGTGGCGGACAACGTCGTTTACGATTAAGATATTTATTGAACATAAGCGTAGTCGATCACCCTAGACTGTTCCAGGCAGAGTTGCACTCCCAACTGCCCCAACAGACATTCCACAGAATTCTGTGCGTTCTCAATTCCAGAATAGAAGGCACTGGCCCACAGGGCACACCATCATCTACAACCCTTCATTAATCAATATATTTAACACACCAATAAATACAGAGTTGAACACTACAGATTTGCTTCTGTGGAAAACAACGTAGCAGGAGCTACCACGAAGCCAGGCCGACTGGCAGTGCATCTTGGGTGGACAGACGACCAGGTTGGTCCTGGTCTTCCTTCGATTCTCAGAGCAGTTTTTAGCCTACGTTTTTCTAACTCCCAAGTTTTGAATTTTGGCTTTCTGGGCACCTTTAACACCACAACCAAGGGCCCAGGACATGAGGGGCACCACTTGGGGGTTCAGTACTCAGGCAGGCTGGGACCAGGTGCAGGTTGAAGATGTTTGGAGCCTTTTCTGTTCATGAGAGTCTGATCAGGAGGTCAATCAACTAGCCCTTGGAGTTACTCTGGTTGTCCTGGGTTCCATCAATGGAACAGGGCTCAAGCAGCAAGGCATCCCTATGAAGGTTCAAGGCAAGCTCCAGGCAGTAAAGCAGTCCTTCCAGGTGTAGCAAAGCAGTCTTTTGGAATCCACAGCAGGCCACAGCAGCAGGCAGACCTCCGAGAGTCCTTCTGCTGGTCCAGAAAGTGAACTTAAGAGTGGGTCTAAGGGTCCTATTTTTATACATGGTGCCTCATTTGAAGTAGCAGAAGTTTCTAGGGAATTGCCTTTGAAGTGCTTGAAGTTTCCAGACGCCCTTGCCCTGGCTCCAAGCTGGCTTCATGAACAATGCAGTGGTGACAATTCCTTTGTGTGAAGGCAGAGCACACCCTATATAGTAAAAAGTGGGGCAGGCAAATGCAAATTTTCTAAAAGTAGCATTTTCAAAATTAAGTTACAAGTGGGGCTTACACAGCTCCATACCCCCATCCTGCCAGTCAAAAGCCCATCTAGGCACACCTATTCCCTCTATTGTGTGACTGTCTGGGAGGAATAAACAATATCCATCTGCACTACACCCAGTCATGGGACCTAGGACAGGCTGCAGGCACCAAATAGGGCGAGAAAATGGTAACTTTCTAAAAGTACACTAGAAATTGATCCGCGCACAACTAATGTTCAACGAGGTTGTAATTGGGTAATCAATATTGTGAGTGCTCCTGGGGTAACATCTTCCATTCACAACGTCAAATGAAGGTATAGTAGTTGCACACCCTGGATACGGTGTTAAATCATAATTTACTAATACACCCGTTAGAGTCACCAACACCTAAACGCGAAGGATATACTCGCTGCACCAAAACGGATTCCCGTGACTGGATCGATTGGTCCCTGACGAAGGGTGAGATACCCGAAATGCATTGGATATTCCAGTCCAGTCATTATGATTTAACGTTTGTTATCCGAATGGAATTAAGCTACATCGCATGAATAACTACAATGAATAAAAATATATATGGATTGAACTCTTGTTTCTACTGACTTTACATTGAGAAACGTAGTCCTCAAGACGTGCCCAGGGGGACACACCCTAGCCAGGGTGTGCAACTACTATAACTTTCTAAAAGTGGCATTTTCAAAATTGTATCTTAAAATTTGACTTTACCATTAAAAATGGTTTTTAATGAAAATTTCTGAGACACCAAACATGAAATGTTTACCTGTTCCCAATCAAAGGTTAGCACTTGTTAAATGTAATGAGGCAACCCTATCCTATCCTACGGAAGAGGTAGGCCTCACAGTAGTGAAAAACACATTTCTGAGTTTTTCACTGTCAGGACATGTAAAACTGAAAAGTAAGTGCAAGGCACCCTTCATTATGGGCTACCTAGGACATATCATAGGGGTGATGTATATGCAATAAAAGGGAGTTTAAGGCTTGGCAAATATTACCAAGTTGAATTGGCAGTTCAAAACTACATTCAGGCCACAATAGCAGGCCTGGGACATGTTTTCAGATGCTACCTAATGAGTGGCACAATAAGTGCTGCAGGCCTATTAGTAGCATTTAATGTACTGGCCCTGGACACAAGGAATGCCAGTCTACAAGCGGCTTTTAAGTAAACTAAATATGCCAATCAGGTGTAACCCAATGTCACTGTGTTTTGGGGAGTGAGCATAAGCACTTTAAGACTGGTAAGCATTGGTAAAGTGCAAAGAGTACATAGGCCAGCAAAAACGAATTTCAGGAAAAAACTAGAGGACAAAGGGAAAACGTTTGGGGAAGACCACCCTAAGGCTGACAGGTCTAACAGAAACTTCTTCATTTACACCTTTTTGCAGTTTTCATGCCAGCTAAGCTGCTGTTAATGCACATACACAGAGTGATCACAATTATTGCTAATCACATTATCAACACCAGTTCAGAAAAGAATGCAAATTACACAAAGTTTGCAATAGTTTTTTGCACTGTCCTAAACTCTAAATGAAACTTTAAATGTTAGAAGATTCCTTCTCTCCCATGACACTAGTTAACAAGACAAGTTCTGCAGCTATACACATACATAATATCTATAATCACTATATCATAATTCTACAGAATCTTTGCAATTCAGATGACCAATTACATCACTCTTTGTGACTTTTAAAGGAAGTCAAGGACTTTTTGAAAATTCTATGAACAATTCAGTTTTCTTAGAAACGGATGCTGTGAAGATGTCTAAAAACCCATCCTGAAGGATGCTTCATGATGGATGATTGTTTGAACATGACGGTGTGAAACCAAGGTGAGACAAGCAGGCTGTCAAGTCCCTATAAAACAGCTTCTCAGATCACAAACATCTTGCTGAGCCAGGTGTCCCCTGACCTACTGTAACTGTGATTGTGTTTAAAGTGTCATCTTCAGAAATGTTCAGGACACATTTGCAATGACATTCAAAACGCTTTGATTTTGGCATTTCCTCATGAAAATGGATGACAAGCTGGTTGGAGGGACATCCGTGAACATTTTCTGACTCGTTTTCAGTGTTTTATGCTGATATTTTGAAGTTTAGGCACCCTTGAATAACGCTGCATAATTGTTGTGTGGTGAGTGCACAGGAATGAGGAATACTGAATACTTATACCTAATTACATTTATATATTGAAGACAATTACATGGATTAGGACCAGTAATGGCTAGCATATATCATCTGGTGCTTGTTGTTCTGTCTCTCAGGGGTGGCACCTCCGCTATGGCGGAAGAGCGTCGCCCCACTAACTGCAGAGGCAAATGGAAAATAAAATGATCTTAATGCAGATCATTTTATTTTTCGTCCTGCGGCTGAGTCTTGGGGGCGGGGGCCACAGTGCTGCAGCAGGGGAGGGGGAGTGGTGGGCCCTGCTGTCAGTGCGCATGACGGTTTGGCCAGCATCTCAGGTCGGCCAAACCATCATGCACACTGACATCTCTCCAACCCAGCTGTTTTGCTTGGTGGAGAGATCAGCAGCCACAGGCCCCGAGCTCCCGATGGAGTGCAAAACCAGGGCGCCCGGCAAGCAGCACAACGAGCAGAAAAATGGCAGGTACGTTTAAAAAAAAAAAAAAAATTGGGCCCCGTCGAGATGCCATCACACACCCTGCGCTGCCCCGCCACATTTCCCTTACACCAGCCGCTACTGCTGTCTCTCCCTGTTTATTTTTGAACATTCTACCCTCAGTGGAGAAAATGCTCAAATTGTGTTGTAGCATGTGTGCCTTGGGCTATGTTAGTTGTTAAAGGCCCTCTCCCACATTTTAAGGCCCTCCCCTGCAGCTGTTATCTATATTTTGGGACGAAAGCCTCTGACAATTAATATAGCCTTTGTGAGTTGTCTGTAATGCCATATCATCATTTCAAGCTAATTAGTTTAAAATAAAATTGTGAAACAAAAAATGTAGTGGTAAGCGTCAGGAGGAAGGATTCAAACATTGATTTGAACAATCCATTGTGAATGACAATATGCTTAAAGTTGGACTTGGACCTCTTCAGCAGGGTCACTCCCAAAGTTTTGCCTTCACCCTTCCTGTTTTCTTAATTCATTTTTGTTGGTATCAGCAACACTAATTGGCAGTGCTAAAGTGCTTTGGCTCTCTCCGTAAAACATAGTAACTTTGACTTACACCTGATCTAGATATTTAATTTACTTATAAGTCCCTAGTATATGGTACTACATGATACCCAGCACTCATAAATTAAATGCTACTACTGTGTCTGCAGCATTCATTATGCAACCTACTGAAGAAGCTTGTGGGATAGAGATAGAGATAGGTAAGAGAACATAGAATGTGGGAATGTAATGGAATATAGAATGTGGAATCTTGTTCTAGGAGTGATGGTGGGAAGTTTAGTTGTTAGTGGCAAGTTCTGTAATGCCACAAACTAGTACTGCTCCTTGCGTGGATCTTATTTATGGATTGAATAAACTACTTTACATCTGTACCATGTGGAAGACCTCTTGCTTTTCAACAGTGGTGAGGAGGATGGGATGGAGAAGTGCTGGCATATGAGGAATTGTTTTACATCATGCATGGTGGCTGTTCATATCCTGACGTTGGTGCTAAAGATGACGAGTGGATGTTCAGTGGTTGCCAGTGTTGTTTGAAGCTGTAATTGTCAGAACAAGGAACCTAGAATACCTTTATTATGGGCTGTCGGCTGCGTTGATATCTAGGTGTCTACAGACTATAGGGTTTGCTGATGCGTAGGCATACTGTGCATCACGTGACCGGTATAGTGTTCCTGCGAGGCATTGTACATATTGAGTGCATCAGAAGTGTGTTGACGCTAGCGGTGATTGCGTAGTGACGCTTATGCCGGCCGCCATTTTCTTAATTGGATTATGATGGATTGGAGGTTGCCCCTCTAGTTGAGGCCGTGATGTGTCGTCAAGTGACGTTTAAGCTGGCGGCCATTTTCTTCATTGGTATGCTGACAGATGGAGATTATTGCTGTAGTTGAGGCTGTGACGCGTCGTCAATGGGCTTCCCCCTGCAGCAGGAATATTGAGGCAGTGAGACAACACTTCCTGCGGCAGTCTTTTCCTCGGCTAACGCTGTGATATTAAAGCTACTGTTCTGGATCTTTGCAACCATTAAAAACAACTGATCACAGCTGAGTTGATACCTTGTGGTCTATGGCATGTAATGTACATGGACTGGAGATATTATAGGTGAGATACTACTTCGGTGATTGGCACCCCATGTGTCTATTATGTAGGCTTTTTTCAGTGTATAGATTGTGAGACATTAAAACCGATTATTGGTACACCGCTGGCCAATTGAAATAACTACTAGCATTACTTCAGTGATTGGCACACCTCTGGGCAATTATAATATCTGCTAGCATTTTCCGGTTAATAACTGTAAAAGTATTTTGGCTCCAAAAAGAGTCAGGTGACCTGTTTATCAATTTAAGTAATTTCTAGTTTAAGCAAACCCTATTATTACGTAGGGGGACATTTATATGTATTATTACCATACAGAATACCTGTGTTCTATCAATTTAAGCAATTACATAATTATTAGTAACATACAGGTGCTTGTATTATGGCGAGTATTCATCTTCCTCCGTTTTTCTGGGCAGAGCCTAGAGAACCACCTTTACATTGGCTTTATGATTAGACATGTTTGAAGCAGATGTGGAAGTACTAGAGGAGGATGAATGTTCGGAAGAAAGACATTTATCATTATTGAAACATAGATTTGGTGCTATAGGGTGAGAGAGTTCAAAAATGTACCCCCGTTAGAGAATGCAGGTGATATAGGTGTTTACCAATGTGCAATTAAAAAAATGCAGAAAAGATTTGGTAGGAAAGGTAATGTGGTTATGGAACGGTTAAGTTCAATTCGATGAGACTATTGATCAGATTGTGTGCTGCTCTTAGAGGTTTAGCTGTAACCTGTGATTTCGAGCATATGTTCAACCATGACCAGGTGTTACAGGACTAAATTCTCATGAAGACCAAATCTAAAAACTTTCAAGAAGAGTCATGGTCTTGTGAGGAGATAACATTGAAGGCAGCAGTTGATGGGCTAGCAGTCCAAAGGTATCTGAGAAATGCATCCAAACAGTAGGAAGTGAGAGTGGTAGCAGTACACAAGTAAGTGCCATTGGTGCAGGGATGGATACCAGATACAAGAATAAAGCTGGAGAGGGGATGATAAATGATAGGGGATTCAAGAATAAATCTGGTGGGGTGAAGGCAAATGAAGGGGGCATACTACTGGTAAAGGGTTTGTGTGTTTCAGATGTGGTTTGAGTACCTATTTGGCTAAATATAAAATGCACCCAGCTTTGAATAAAATATGTATCACTTGAAAGAAAAAAGAAATCACTGATATAATATCCACAGACACAATATCGACCTACCAAAATATCGTGACAAAAATATTGATTACACTAATATCGACATCCTATACTTAATTAATAAAACACACAAATATCGACTACAAAATATCGTAAAACATTTATATCGTTTTCAACATTATCGAAGTCAAAAATATTGTGATAACTAATATCGCACACATTAAATTAACATACAAAAAAACAAAAATATTGATTACAAAAATATAGACAACAAAATTATTGTTAAAAAAAATATATCGACATGTTAAATAATTTATAATAACTCAATACATACCCCCAAAAAAATAAAAATAGCAATAACACACATAACATGCATTATAAATGACTTAACACATATTTAAAAAAAATAACAAAACAATATCATAAACATTTATAAGTACACAAATATTATTTACTACTCCAAACATCATATCAGAAATAAAATGTAACTCTTTAACATTTAAAAAGTTATAAATATCAAATAATGTAGTACACCATTTTTTTTTAATTATAAAAAGTAACTGAAACTTAATTAGCGTTTTCCATATATAGAAAACAACTGACAAATTAAGTAAAAAGAAAAAGTAACAACCAATGAAATACACATACAATTAAAATAACCCAATAAGATACAAAAAGCAATTAACAACACACTATATAAACACACGCAAATTCAACATTATTTTACCTTGCAACCAAAAAAGAAACAATAAGGAGAAACTCAGCCCGATTGCTGACACAACACTGAACTGCATTAGAGAAAACTCTGATTACATCTCCACAAAGTAAGTAAAATAGCATTTTAAAACAACTGCTACTAAAAATGCTCTCCAAAACAATTTGTATGAACAAAATAATTAATATGTATTTTTTAAATTATATCTCCTCTACAGATAATTCTGAACAAATTCAAGGAACATCAGAACAGTGTGAAAAGTCAATTTGCAAATAAGGCAAGTATTACTCTGAGATTAACTGAAACAATTTTTTTAAATACCAAACAGAAGAACTACCTAACCACAACTCCCACCCCCCCAGCTAAAAACGCAATTAAACCCATTAATTAATATTACTCTTTTTTAACAGGAATCTCTACAGAAATACCAAAACCAAACAGCAGAGAAAAACAATCAACATTTAAAAAAGTCTTCAAATTCAACATTGTAGGTATAAAATTGACAATGTTCATTTTCAGAAAATAAAACATAACAGGAATTATTTTATTAATTTTTATATACATTTCTCTTAGCATTTGAAGCACCACCATGACTGAAGTGGCCCAATTCACTACTTCCCAAAAAGGCAAATTATTATTATGTTATATGGGGTATGTGTACACCCAAGAAAAGCAAACAGGGGACAAAGTCAACTGGAAATGTAGCAAATATTATTCTAACAAATGTTATGGAAGGGCTGCTACAAAGGAAACAACTGTATTATATGTTAGAGAGCATAACCAACCCCTAACATACCTGAAATTGAAGTTAGAAATGATATTGAAAATATAAAAGAAATTAGTACTGCATCTCAAAAGCCCACAACAGAAATCCCTAAACAAATGCTTCCCAGAGTTCCAGAGCATGCACCTGGCCAAATGCCCTCAATATCCTCATTAAAAAGAACTATAGCCAGAACTAAAAAAGCTATTGCTACCGCAACGCCTATCCCTAAAACTGAAGTAGAAATACCACCTGAACTCACAGTTACACATACCGAAGAACAATTTCTTCTATATGACAATAAATCAGCTGGCAAAAGAATAATAATGTTTGAGACTCCCACAAATTTACTAAAATTGCAAAACTGTGAGACATGGATGATGGATGGGACTTTTAAAATATGTCCCAAACCATTTTACCAGTTATATACAATACATGGACTATTTCAACATACAAACATCCCCTTCATATATGCTCTACTGCCAAACAAGCAAACAGCAACCTATGTTAAACTTTTAAGCAAAGTAAAGCAAGTAACTAACAATTATTTCCCCCAAAAAACAATAGTAGACTTTGAGCAGTCAATGATACAAGCAATACTAAAAAACTACCCTCACACAGCAATTTAAGGTTGCTACTATCACTTTAACCAATGCATTTGGAGACACCTCCAGAAATCTATATTAAGGGGCTCATTACAATGCCGGATGGAAAAGGCTTCCGTCCGCCGTGCTCGTGGCAAATATCTACCTGCATGACCCTCGGCATCTCCGTCGGTCAAATTACGATGCAATGCACGGAAAATCCCACCACGGCGGAGGGAACTCACAGTTCAAGGGTCTGAAAAAGCCGCTCCTGCCGCGGAATGACCGCACGGCCAATTACGATGAAACCGCGGAGCTGGAGGACGGAGCATTGCGTTCCGTTTCCCTTGCTCGCGCATAGACCAAATGAATGGTGATAGTAACAAACTGAACAGCGATGCACAAAGTGTGCCTGCACTCGACGCCGCCCTCAATCACATCACAATGATACACCCCAAATGTCCATTGGCAATGTAAGCAATGCCCAGCATGGAAGAAACACCTGGAGGACATCACTCATTTGGACACACCCACATACAACAGCATAAAACTAACCCCTTCCTGGACCAGCATCCTTTGCACACCAGAAGCTGACACAGAAAGATAGGACACCATTTACGCATACAGCACAACATCACATACACCCATCTCCACAAAACACCACTTCCCACCCACACACCTGACACACTTCACATAACTCCACCACCCCCTGCACTTGTCTTACCTTTGCACCATGGCCAAACAGAAAATGCCCAAATTCACTGACACTGAGTTGAAAGTGATGGTAGACGAGATATTAAGGGTAGAACCACATTTGTACGGGAGCCTGGTCCAACACACACCACTTGCGCGCAAAAACCAGATGTGGACAACGATCTACAACAAAGTCAATGCTGTAGGGACCACCCTACGCACACTGCGTGATATCAAAAGGCGGTGGGTTGACCTCAAGGCCCGGGTCAAGCATCAGCGACAGAGGAACCACGAGGTGGCCCAAAGAACTGGTGGCGGCCCTCCCATACCACCACTAACCTTCACTGAATGGGAGGAGAAGGTGCTTGCCATACTGCATCCCGAGAATCTCACAGGAATCGAGGGGGGTGTGGAGGCTGGTAAGTACAAACAAAACGATCACATCCCACTGTAATGTACCGTTGTGCACAACAAGTGAGCCTCAATTGCCAGACAAAATCAAACTCATGTAGAATGCACGCTGTCAACATGAATGTCTCATAAGGCTAGCATTTCCTCCTTCTGCTTCACCTCACAGGTAGGTAGCCATCTTATTGGGGAGGGGGTTGTTGGACCTGACAGCAAGACCACAACTCCCACAAGGCCCTCTGTCTTCCCTCCCAATCAGCATGGAGAACCCACCCCACCACACAGCCATCACCCTCCTCTACTTCACTCAACAGGTAGGTAGCCATCTTACTGGGGAGGGGGTTGTTGGGACCTGACAGCAAGACCACAACTCCCACAAGGCCCTCTGTCTTCCCTCCCAAACAGCAGGGAGCTATCGGACTACCACATCCCGCACTTGTGAGCCAACTCAGTCAAGCTGCATAAGTTGCAGCCAGTGCACACACAGAAAATACCATTGACAGTTCATATGAATCACAGTGTCATTGATGAAGTCACATGTAACTGCAAAGCAAAACCCAGGAACACAGTGGGGAAACCCAATGTGCAAGTACCATTATCCCAAAGCATAAAGGCTCACATCAACACCACACATGCATGTAGACTCAGTCAAACATCACAAACCACACGAGGACAGTACAAAAAGCACAACAGAAATCAGGAAGTTGCGGCATAGTAGACAAACAGTCATAGCAAAGTCACAAATATCCTAGCATGAACAGAAGTGGATGAGCAATAAGTTGGTACTAGAGATTCAGATTCAGATTACTTTATTTTGCATAGTTACCAAAAACCATTGCATCACGATTTTTAAAAAACAAATATTCAGTAAAATTTCATCAACCATTGCCACCTTTTAAAAAAAAAATATGTTGTAAGATTAATATTGTCTTCTAATAAAATCAGTTAAAACCCAAGATAAAGAATACTGTACAGTTTGAAATCAATGTTGACAATGCTGGCGGTGACGAAAGTCGTCAGTTCACAAGGTAAAGTGCAGTGCGATCACAATTTTTTGGCTCATGCCGGACATGCCCGTGGCTCAGTGCCCCATAGTGCATATTGTTCAGTTGTTTGAGCCTGTTCCGAATTTGTTCAGTGAAAGTGCTAGTGTTCTGTCTTTGGTGTGGTCGAGAAAAGCCGCTTCCCATCTGCAGGCCGGCTTGCAACACCAGCAGCTTCGTCCTTAAGTTAGATTATTGAATTTTCGACATTTTAGGCCTTTTTTGTTCGACCAGCATGAGATATTTTATTAGTCTACAGTTCAGTTGTGTGTTCTCCGGGTTTAAGCAGGCCAACACTGCTTGACTCCTGGTGCGGATGCCTTTCTGCTTAAAGGGTGCTTTTAGTAACTGTAGCCGTTCTTGATGCAATTCCTTGCATGTGCAGATTAGATGTAGAATGTCTCCTTGCTTGGTGTTACACAGCCTGCATGTGCTTTGTGTTTTTGCCCTCAGCCATGGTGGAAGGTGCTGAGCGCATGGGAGGATACCCAATCTATGCCTTAGAAAATTCATTTTTATACCTTTGGGATAGCCCTGATTAAAAAATGCTTGTTGTACAAGCGATTTATAGGAATTCAAGTTCATCCAGGCATGAGATCTATTTGAGAAGCTTGCCTTGTCCTCCACCAGGGAGATTTGTTTTATGCATTTCCAGACCAGTTTTTTAAAAGTTAGATGGCCGAGTTGTGTGTCCCAGAGTTCCTTGAGCCTGGTGATTTCCAGGGCTGTCTGAAGGTAGCTTCTCGCTTGGGAAGTTTCCCTGTGCTGGATATCGTGCCACAACAGATAATTTAACGTGTTTGTAGTGGCACCTCTGATCTTATGCCAGCAGATGATGTAAGATCCGTGCCTGGCCACGGCTTGTTGTAAAAGTCCGAACTCCAGCCTTATTTGAGCCGGCGAGGTGTAATGCAGGAGGCAAAACATGGTCCTATATGCTTTGACCAGTGTGCTGTCTAGTACCTTGGCATCTCTCCCCCACATTGCCTCATTGCTGTAGGTGATCGTGGGGAGTAATTTGGCCTGGACTACCATCAAAAGCGGGCTCAGTGTCGGCCCCATCAATTTATTTGCAAGAGTTTAACAGCCCTTTCCTTCTTATTTCCTCTTTTTGGCGCGTAAATGACCCTTCCTTATCAATTATGACTCCTAGGTACTTATAATCATGAGCTGGTTCGAGTTTAGTGCCACTCAAAAACCAATTCCTCTGCCGTTTTTTTTTTGTTGTTTGTTGTCATTGACCGAGTCTTACTAAGATTAATTTTTAAGTTGTTTTCTGTGGCGTAGTTCTGCATTTCCGTTAGTAGATGTTGAAGACCAACATAGGTATGACTAAGCAGAACAACGACATCTGCATACATAAGATTGGTCAATGTTTTGCCTCCTAGCTTGGGTGAGTGGGAGTTACAGGCATCAAGTGCCTTTGGGAGGTTGGCGATGAATAAATTAAACAGGGTGGGTGCAAGCACACATCCCTGTTTCAGTCCTTTGGTTGTGGGGACTTTTGAGGAGAGGTGGGTGCCGCCCCCTAGTTTCACCTGCACCCAGGTGTCTGTGTGGAGAAGTGACAGAATGTTTAAAATAGGCTGTGGGATTCCCCAGAGCGCCAATTTCCCCCACAGTCTACCCCTCTCCACGTTGTCGAATGCAGCACTAAAGTCGATATATCATAGGTGTAAGGGTAGGTTGGAGGTTTTTGCTGCGTCAATCATTAGAGAGATTGTGAGAATGTTTGTTGATGTACCAGCCATTTTGCGAAAGCCGGTCTGGTTCAGCGGTATTATCTTGTTTGCCTCTGCCCAGGATGTGCCTTTAGGAAATTCCCGTAAACTGTTTCATTTCGAAGTGGCAAGGGGAGGGAGTTCCACATAGAGGGGCCAAGACAGGAAAAGGACTGACCCCCCATTCGTGACAATCTGGTCCTAGGGAATGAAAATTTGGCCTGAGTGGCAGAACGGAGAAGGCGCAGTGGTATGTAAGGGTGAGCTAGGACATTTAGGTATTGGGGAGCCTTGCCCAATTTGATCTTAAACATATAGCTCAGGGCTTTGAATTTAATCCGATTTTCCACCCTGAGCCAGTGAAGGTCCCGAAGATAACCTGAAATGGGAGCCATTTTGGGAACCTGGCAGAGCAGCCTAGCAGCCGCATTTTGCACCACCTGTAGTTTGCGTACCACCTCCTTATTGGCTCCTAAATATAAGATGTTACCATAATCCAATCTGGAAGCGACAAGAGCCTGGACCACAGTTCTTTGAGTGGAACCAGGCAACATCCAAAGGATTGTTTTGAGCCATTTAAGGATAGTGAAGCAGGTCGAAGCCACCTTCACCGCTTGTTGCTTTATTGATAGTTGGTCATCAATGATAAAGCCTAAATTGCGGACCTGGTGCTTAGGCTGTGGCAAAGCCCCCATTTCAGAAGGCCAGTGTTGAGGGCCCCAAAGATCTTTGTTATTACCCAAAATTAGCACTTCCGTCTTTTCGCCATTGAGTTTGAGCAAGTTGGTTTGCATCCAGCTTGCAATATTCCGCAGTCCACTCACGTGATGGTGTGTCTTCTGTGGCTGGCAAATTCTGCTCCATCGTCTCATTGTCGCGTGCTCCAACTTGTTCTTCTGATGGCCAGCTATTAGGGATTTGTGCTCCAACGCCTCCCGTTTGGTTGTTAAAGTGCATGGAAGAAATTCCACCCAGACTGAAGTGGCCGAGATATATGACGCGACGCCCTCATGGTGAGGGTTGATAATCCCGTTCACAGTTTTCCAGAAGCGGGCACTGTCGTTGCGATTTATATCATGTAGAAGTTTTGCCCAGGTTGCATTCTCTTGATCTCTACTGATCTTCCATTTTAGTTTTTTGAATGATGACCTTTGAACCCTCAAGAGTGAGCGTATAATAGCGTCACCCGGAAGTCTTCTCAGCCTGCGCATTGTGATGTTTATTGATTATTTGAGAAACTTGAGGCGATCTCTTTGGCCTTTCGGTATTATGTTTTTCCGGCACGTGGCCTGGGAGTGTTCTTTTTTGGAGAGAGTGGCGGCATGGTGTTCTAAAAGTATGGCAGTGAACTGTCCCCAATGGGCGATTGGATCGTTTGAGCTTGACGCTTGAGATTTAAAGAGTTCGATTGCAGCTTTTGCCAGAGGATCTGTGTTATATACTGAACATTTGATCCTTCTTAAGTTGGAGGTGTATATGGGCTCCAGGTTAGATCTTGCTTAATAGACATGGGTGCGGTGGCTGTTAACTGCAGTTCTTGTGGGCGGTGATCACTATCCCCCTTGTCCCCCATTCTAATCCCCAAGATATGTGGGAACAGAGAGAGGCTTGCGAACGTGTAGTCCATTATGGAGCTTGTTGTTGCGGAATAGAACGATTCGACTGGCAGGTCATCGGGGAATCTGCCGTTAAGCGCTCGGAGGTTTAGGTGTTCTAAGTCATCTAGAAGGCGACTTTTGATGCGATTCTTCCTACCATGTAATGGGGCGCATTGGATGTAGATGTTGTAGATTCCAGTTTGTATAGATACCTCCTCTCCCTCTGCTGAGCCAAAGAGGTATTGGTTTAGATCCCCTGCCAGGATAAACGTTGGTGTTTTCATCTCTGTTGCGTACTTTGCCACTTGGTCGGTGAGCTTTTTTGAGTCTTTCACTTTACGTTTTGGATGGATATATGTGTTGATTAGGCCCACCTCAGTTTCTTCGCCCTGGAGGAAGATGGTAATTGTAACTGCTATTATTGCTGCTGAGGCCGTGCCCACGAGAGTTGCTAAAGGTATACTCGTCGTAGACACATAGGTAGCAAGCCCCCTGACCGATGTCCGAATTTACCGCCCCTTGTGGCTGGTGTAGTGAAGCACATAAAACCCTGAATATGCTGTGGGTCCGTGAGCCAAGTTTCATGCAGCAGGATTATATCGAAGGTTCTGACATAACTCAGGAAGTCTGGATCCTCTATTTTTGTTGCTAGACGATTAATATTCCACGAGCATAGTCTGAGTGGAGTCCCCCTTGCTCCACTGTAGCCTTCTTCCTGTGAATGGCATCAGTCCCCCTCTGTGTGGTTATAGTTCAGGAAATTACATCCTTGTCAGTTAATTGGCTCCAGGAGGCTGATGCTTTCCGGCATCTTTCTCGTGGGTCCGGCAGTCCGCTAGCACTCTGTTGTGGCGATCTTCCCCGAGCCCCTCTAAGTACAGAGTTTGTGTGTACATGCTGTATTGTTGGACCAAAGCTTGAATTGCGTGGTAATAAGGGAGATGGAAAACCTGGTTTTTGGAAGGGGGAGATGTCAATACCCCAGTTTTAAAAAGTACCCTGTTCTGCTAGGATTATCTCTACAATTTTACTTGATTTCCACATTGCCTTTGTGGCCTCTGGCCTTAGAGGGTTTGCAGTGCGTATGAACTCTATGGAGAGTAAATCATTTGAGCTTAGACCAGCAAGATTTGGAATTGCCTTCATTAGTCTTATAATGTTGCCTCTGTTTAGCATGTCCTGATGGCCCTTGGAAGAGTACAGGGAGTGGAAAATCAAAGCCTGTATTTCTTGCTGCGTGGTTCTTAATGTTTGTGTTGCCGACAGATGTGCAGTTGCTGTGGCCATCGGTGCATATTGGTTAATGAGGCTGGTTGCTTCTTTGGGCTGGATTTCCACTTGGTTATTTGTGGTTCCTGACCTAGTGTTCCATGGGTTTGTTTTGGATGTTATTAGCTCAGGGGGGGGCTTGTTTTGTGTCTTGCGCACCATTCTGGTCCTCTTTAACTGGGATCCTCCAGCTGGGGCAGTCGTTGGTTGGTGGGAAAGGCCGATTGAGCTCTATGAGCCGTGGGTCCCGGTTTGGCCTAGATTTATTTCCTGTGCATCCTCCACTGGGCCCGTAGCTTGAATTCATGTTAGTTTCTTTGCCCATTGTTTCTGACAACCTTAGGACCCCAGAGTTATCCACCTCTCCATTTGGCTGTTGGAGATGTTCAGGGGTATTGGACAATGCCAAGGGCTCTCCTATGAGAGCTTGGCGGTGCGATGACTGTTGGCTGTAGCCTCTACAGGGCTTTTTTGTTAGGGGGTTAGATGTGGTTCCTTGTCCTTTTTTTTCTTTGGTTTCTGCCTGTGCCCTGGCTACATTTGTCTGGGTTGAGACGCCTCCTTGCTCCGGAGAATTGTTGGTACTGTTAGGTGACCGTTGTGCTTGGTTTTGTGGACTTGATTCGCCTAAGTTGATGTCCCGTTTATTGTGAGGACCTGAGAAGATGGAAAAGTAGGCTGTTGCGTTTATGGGGGGCTTCTGGTAGCGCCCTTTCCTTTACTGTTGACGGCGTTGTTTGGCATTTAGCTTTTGAGCTTGCGCCCCTTCTAGTTGGACTTTCGTCGGTTCGCTGTGAGCTCCTCCGTTGCCAGACCCACCTATCTTCTCAGTGTTCTCGTGTGAATTGCCTTGGTGCATCTTACTTTTTGAAGTATTTATTGATTGACAGTTGATCATGCCCTCCGTGGTGCTGAGGTTGCCCTGGCAGTTGCTTGTAGTTCCAGCTGCTGCGCATTTTATGTCCTTTATCATGCTACTTAGCATTGAGGGCAAAGTGGACAGTTTGTCGACAATCTGGTTGCAGCTGCAGCTGAGGTGAGTGTCAGATTGAGCCATTCAGGTATCCTAATTTCTCGTTGATGCCTGCCGTGAAGAGTGCCAACGTATTCGATAATGAGAGCTGGATCTCCATCTTTTTGGACTGGCATTGAAGTGCTTCGACGGCCAGTTGTATTGTGTTTAATAAGGAAGCCCAAGTACTAGCAGCTTGTTCCTTTGAGCGCGCTCTCTCCTTTGGCTCATTTTTGCTCGGGTCCATGGGAGGTGGGTCCCAGTGAAGCCCCTGGGAAGGGTGCTCCCTTTGTGCCTGATCTGGTGAGTAAGTGGCGAGCATGTCTTCCCATTCTTGTGTATTCAGGTAGGAGATAATCGCCTTCCCCTCCTCTTGCTGAATTGGGTCCGAAGTCCCTGCACGTGGTCCTCCTTGTTGGTTAAGCTGACTCACTAGGGCAAAGAGTAGTGGAGTGGTTGGCGATTTTGCATTTGCTAGGTATGATGTTGGTGCGGGAGTGCTGTGGATACTGGTCATCGTATTCTGTGTGGGGCTGATATTGGTGTCGGTAATTTGGCCCCCTATTGCTCTCCCTTTGGCTCCTGTGGCGTCACTCGCGCCTTTAATCTTGGTGACGCTATCCCCTGCCCTGTGCACAGGTGGTAGCAGCTGCGTAGTTGTTTTTTGATCCGTGTCATCCCGAGAGGGGACCCTTCTATGGGAGGCCCTGTTGGCTAGTTGTTATTGGGGGGAGCCCAGAGTTCAGGGACGCTCCATCGGGAGCCGGAGGGGATGTAGTCGCTGCTGCTTGTTCCCACACTGGATACATTGGAGATCGAGGCTTGAACTGGGCTTGTTGCTTGTCTTGTTGCTGGACTTGTTGCTGGACCTGTTGCTGGTGCTGTTGTTGTAGCTGATCCGGCAGTGTCGGGTGTCCAAGAAGACACAAAAGCCGTGTTGAACTCAAGGTGTCTCCTGCGCCGAAGGGCAGGACCCTTGGGTTGCCTGGTTGTTCAGGGCCGGCCATGCACATAGATCTCCGGGTACCACCCGCCTCTTGGGCTGTTGGGCTAAGTTTTAAGACGTATTGGTTGGCTGTCCCGTTTGCCGTGGCATTACCAGGCTTAGGTGGGCTCTTTAGGTCCCTAGTGCCCGGACTGACTTCCTCTGATGACAATGTGCTTGGGGCATACCCTTGTGACTGTAGGGGTTGCAGCGGAGTTCGCAGACGTTTGAGGGTGGCATTGCTTGAGCAGAGAACGGATTCTGCATCCCTTAAGAAGTTGAATTTAGTCTAAATTTTGGGTTGATCCCTCCAAAGCACAACTGAAGGAAAGATCCTGGGGATGGGTGGATGACAACCTTTTCAGGAATAGTGATCCCTCGACAAACGGTCCAATTTCTAGTTGCTAAACCAACACAAAAGTTAGAATCTTACTGGGACACCATTACGAAGCCTCATGATAGAAAGCTCTTTTTTCAACTGAGAGTGGGCACGTTACCTGTCAAGTCTTTCACTGCAAAATCGGACACAGCAGATGACACTTCTTGCCCCATTTGCCATGCAAACTTGGAGTCTCTGGCCCATTTGTTATTTGTGTGTCCTGCTTACACAGTTCCGCGGCGTATATGGCTGGCCCCAATCTGTAGAGTTTTGGGTACTCGAAAATGTGAGGTAGCACTTAGATTAATTCGTACCGAAACATGGTTACCACTTGTCATATCCCTAGCAAAATATCTAGGATGGGCATGGATTATAAGATCAAAAGCGATTACGGCGTTATAACTAATGCATATTGTATGCCGTATTCTTTATTTTTTTTTTTTGTGGTTGGGTTTGAGTTTTCCTCACGTTTTAATGTTTTAATGTTTTTATGTAAAAAGTCCTCTTTGTATACATGTACATATTCTTGAGAGGAGCATATGAATCTATATTGTTGCTTCTATATATTTATATGGATTTTTTTATATTTGTGGGAAATTTCCCTTTTAAAAGTTTTGTATACTTTGGTCATAAATCTTGTACTGGATTCAGCTTTCATGACTATTTGTCGAATAAAGCTATTATGACTATGCTGAACGGGTAAGTCCCGTCGGTACTGACATTTCACTTTGGTCCAGGTCTGTTGCTATGAGTTGCGGTTTGGCGCTGTGCTGAACGCAAGAGTTTTGTTTCTTTCCTTTTCTCCCCCCTGACCCAGGGGGAATGGCCACCCTGGTTCTTCCTGCCCTCATCTCCTTGAATGCGTTGTGCTTAGGATCGCTTAGGGTGGCTGGAGATTGCTAGCAGCTGATACTTCCGAGACCGCTTCAGAGGTTTTTTTTATTTATTTTATTTATTTATTTTGTGTTTCATAGAGTGCGAACTTGACCCGTTAGGGTATCAGAGCGCTTTACATGGATCATAGAAGTGTACAATAGGCATGGAATCACAAAGTACAAAAGATAAAGAGGGGGCGGGGGTGCAGGATACATAAGGGATAGAGGACATGTATGTACAGATTACATTTATGATTAGTCAAGATAAGGCCCCAGAATTCTTGGTGAGGTAGCTCGATACTCAGATGGGCGGCGCTAGTCGGTAGTTGGTCAGGGTCTCTGTGTTGGTAGGAGGCAACATTTAGGAGAGGAATTTACCCATTAGGAAAGTTTTGGCCTCCTTTTTGAAATGTGCCAGAGAAGGGATTCTTCTGATGGCGGGCGGGAGAGAGTTCCATATTCTTGGAGCGGCCCCAGAGAAAGCCCGATTGAAAGTTTTTTTTTTTTCGGAAACGTGCAGGTTGGAGTAAGAGGTCTTTGGCGGACCGGGAGTTTCTGATTCTGCCGGATACCACAAGTTTCTGTGCAAGATAAGCCGGGGAATTTGAGTATAAAGACTTATGTGTGATGCAGGCCAGTTTAAGTTGTATTCTAGCCTCCAGGGGAAGCCAGTTCAAAGCTTTCAAGTGTGGAGAGATATGGTCGAATTTTCTTGAACTTGTAAGAAGTCTGGCGGCAGCGTTGAGGCAAGCTTTTAAAGGTGCCAGGGAGATCTTGGGTAGACCCGAGAGGGTGGAAAAGCCATACTCCAGTCTGGAGATTACTAGCGCTTGGACTGCACTTTTTAGGTCGGCAGCGTCGAGGAAGGGTTTCAGTTTCCTAAGGTAGCTCAAGTGGAATCTGGCTGATTTGGCCATCGATTTGATGTGGTCCCGCATGTTCAAATTGCTGTCCAGGGTTATTCCCAGCGATTTTGCTGAGTCCACGATGGTCGGTGGGCAATCTAAGGCTGTGATAGCCTTGATCCATATCTGCATCTCAGGATTGGTTTTTGGAGGGGAGATTAGGAGAAATTCTGTTTTCTTTGCGTTGAGTTTGAGTTTATTGGAGGTGAGACAATGGACGATTGATTTCAGGGCCTCATTCAGGGAGAGAATCTCCTCGAGAGATGAGGTTTTGATGTAGAGCTGAGTGTTGTCAGCATACATATGGTAGGAGATATTCGCTGAGCGAAGTACTTCGGCAAGTGGTTCAAGGTAAAGGTTGAAGAGGGTAGGGAACAGGGTTGATCCTTGAGGGAATCCGATCGTGACCGGAGAGGGAGCAGATAGGTTGCCGTTGATTAGGAATCGCTGCGATCGGTTTTGGAGGAAGGATCTAAACCATTCTAGAACAGAGCCATCCAAACCCATCCTGAGTTTGAGGCGTTCGAGAAGTTTTTCGTGGTTGACCGTGTCGAAGGCCGAGGATAGATCTAGGAGGATTAGAAGGCAAGTTTCCCCTTGGTCAAGGGCTTGGAGGGCATCGTCAACGATGTGGAGCATGGTTGTTTCAGTACTGTGCCCAGGTCTGAATCCAGATTGGAAGTCATCGAGAAGGTGGAAGTTGTTGATGTGTTGGCTTAGCTGCTGTTGCACACACTTCTCCAACATTTTTGCTAAGAGGGGGATGTTGGAAATAGGTCTGAAGTTGTGGGGGGAGGCTGGATCCAGCGACGGCTTTTTCAAAATGGGGAGGACTTGGCCGGCTTTCAGAGAGTCAGAAATTGATCCCTGCCGGAGAGAGGCGTTGATTATTGCAGTCCAGCTAGGAATAATGGACTGGGCGACGACCGCTAGGCAGTTGGAGGGGAGCGGGTCGTTGTAATGGTTATTCGGGTTTATAGACAATAGGATTTTGGAGACGGAGTCTTCGTCATAGAGTTTGAAGTCGGTCCAGAGTGCTTGATTTTTAGGTGAGATCTGTGGGGGCATCGCAGGAGGAGGAAGCAGGTCAGGAAGGGATAGAGAGAATGTGGCGGCACTAAGTTCGGGGCATATTAACAAGGGCCTTATCTCCGTTTTTTTGGCTTTAAAAGCCAAAAAAGCGGAGATAATATTATCGCCCTATGTACAAGGGGAGGCTAACATGCATTAGCGCATGTTAGCACCCGTTTTCCCGACGCCTCGCTTTGCATCTCTAATGAGATGCAAAGTGGGCGTCACTGGGCAGTACTCCCTGTAAATTATCGCTGATGTGCACATCGCAATATTTACAAGGAGGCCCACGTATTTTAGCAGACATTAGTTTTTGGCGAAAACCACGGTTTTCGCCAAAAACTAACGTCTGCTAAAATGCTGACTTAGCCATACTTACCATTGGGGGTGGATTATGCTGATACGACCAGAGGGTCGTATCAGCAAGGTTATCGCCGTTTTCAATGGAACATCGCTGAAAAACCAGCGATGTTCCATGGAAAACATAGCTATCGCTGGGTAATTATCGCCATCGCGCTATGCGTTGTTAATACAGCGCTAGCATGGCGATAATTATCTGCGATAGCCGGCGATAAACATTTTCACGCTGAGGGCGGCCAGCGATAATTATCGCTGCCGCTTGATAATATTCCCCTTCATTTCCTAAGGTTGTGACTTTGTCGGCGAAATAGGAGGAGAATTCCTCCGATGATATTAAGGACTTGGGGGTTTCTTTCGAAGTTTTGGCCAGTTTATTGGATTGGTGTTTGACCAGTTCGAAGAGCTTGCGGGGTCTATTCTTGGCGTTCTCAAGTTCAGATCTGAAAAATTCTTTTTTAGAGTTGAGGATATTCCTATTGTAGGCCTTTCTGGCCTGACGGAGAAGTTTTAGATGTGCAGCAGAGGGGTGCTGTCTCCAGATTCTTTCGGATTGCTGGAGGGATCTCCTCTCATTATTGAGGGATCCAGTGAACCAGGGGTTCCTGTCTTTGATTTGGGTTCTTTTTAGCTTTAGTGGGGCTAGGTCATCCATAATGTTCGACATAGTTGCAGAGTAGTGATAATTGAGGTCACTGACCGTTATGATATGCGAGGGGGAAGGTCAGATTTGCAGCGAGCCTCCAGTTCATTGTGGTCCTGGTTCTTAGTGTCTCTAACCCAGCGTTTAGGCAACACTGGTTGCGGTGCCCTTGTCTTGTGGGTGCCCGGTAGTAGGAATGCGATGCCGTGGTGGTCAGACCAGTCACAAGGGTCTATAGAGATAAGCTTGACTGTTGGTTCCTTAGAGATGATCCAGTCAAGGGTGGCCCCTTTTGAGTGTGTTGGGAGTGAACAGGCTTGGATCAGGGCTTGATCGGTCAGGAGGTCTTTGATGGTGTTGACATGGGGGTCCTTGGGGTCATTCCAGTGCAGGTTGAAATCACCCAGGAAAATATCTTTATCGATGGAGGAAATCTTAGCTGTGATGAGTTCCATGAGGTGGTCCGTGAAGGAGTCGTTCCTGCCTGGGGGGTGATAAATGATGTGTAGGTTGCACAGTAGGGTGGAGTTGCTGCAAATGGAGAGTGCGAGGTATTCGCAAAAATCGGAGGAATCCGCCAGGAGTTCTGAGACACTGAGGTTAGAACGGTAGATGCAGGCGATGCCTCCTCCTTTCCTGGTAGATTGCCTGTCCAGCCTGGCAATGTTGTAGTTGGGGGGACTAAGAGGTCCAGGCATGGAGATGAAGAGTCGTTAAGCCATGATTCTGTTAGGATTTCTAAGTCGAAATTTTTGTTCAGGATGAGTTCAGCAATATCGGCGGCGTGTTTAAACGCTGATCGGCAATTGATTAAGAGGAAAGACAGAGAGGAATCGGAGGGAGTGTCGGGAGTGGGGGTGGATAGGTGGACAGCCGCTATTTTGCTTTTGACCACACTTCTGTTGCGGAGGGTAGCCGATCTGTTAGGGTTGATAGTGACCGTGCAGATGGCATGTTCGGCACTCGCGTCTAGAGGGCAAAGGGTAATTGGGGCAGAGTTGTAGTCACGGAGGATGGCAAGGATTTCCTCTTCAGTGAGGTCTGGCGGACTAGGGGTGGCAGGTATAGAGCTGTAGGAGAGGACGAGAGCTAGAGTTTCCTCCTTCGAGAGGTGGCAAGGTTGCTTGCGAAGGTGTCTCGAGGCTAGCGGTAGTGGGTGCTTGGGAATCTCTGTGATATGGGGGGGTGGAGTTCCGCTGGGTTTTGAGGTTGGCAAAGGAGAGTTCAGAGAGCGGTAGTGGTATTGGGTGCTTGGGGATCTCTGTGATATGGGGGGGTGGAATTCCGCTGGGTTTTGCGGTTGGCGAGGGAGAGTTCAGTGAGGTGAAGGAGGTTCATTAGATCCAGTATGGAGATGTGGATGCTCTGAGTTAATTTGGCAGCTCTGGAGTGCAGGGTTTCAATGTCCCTATAAGAGGGAGGCGTTAGAGGGCAGGGGGGCAGTTGTTCTGGTGCAGTACTATCGGTATCCCTGTTAGAGGGAGGCGTTAGCGGCAGGGGGGCATTAGTTCTGGAGCAATACTATCGGCATGCATAGGAGACCGGGTAGAAGGGGTAGCTTGACCTGTATCGTAGGTGTTCGGTGGCAAACCGGTCTCACGGTCAGCGAGGGGAGCTAGCGGTGAGGAGGCCAAAGGACTAGAGACAAATCTATTGGCAAAGCTGGGAGATGTTCTAGCGAGGTTGGGAAGATCAGTGGCAAGGTCCCGTTCTTTGTGCCTCGATGTCTCACGGACTTGTTTCCCTTGACGGGGCTTTGTGGGCTAGCAGAGGCAGAGCTGTGATGTGGAAGTGAGAGCGGATAGCCCAGGTGTTGTTGGTGTTATTGTTATTGTTATCATATATGCTGTATTTGGTTGGGCGCAGTCCTTATCCTTCCTTATTCCTCCTGGTGGCCTCCTGAAGAATCAGCCCTGTGGTCCGCCGTGACCGAAGAGTTGCTGCTGGCATTGTAATTAGTCCTATTGAGTCCCTCTACACCCTTGTATCCCCTTTTTCCGATGGACTGGGTGTTAGGGCACTGGGGCCCTAGATAGACGGAGGGCTGTGTCTGCAGTTATGCTAATGGTGGCCCTGGAGAGCCTAGGCAGATGGATGGGGCTCCAGGTGGGGTGCTGGGTGAGGCTGAATTGGCTGAGTGAAACTGATGCTAATGCTGCAGCCTTTTGTTTGACTTTTTGTTAACTATTTAATAACTATTTGATGACTCTTGTGTGGGTGGCTGGTAAACTGGTAGGCTGGTGGGAGGCTGGTGGAGCCTAGTCTAGAAGGCTCTGAGGGAGACCCTATGGAAGCTCCTGTGCGGGCTCCGCCCTCCTGCTGCACCTCGCCCGTCTCACCACACCTTGCATGCTAAGCTGAATAGCTGGTGCAGCTGGTACATCTAGGCAAAGTCTGGCTGCAGTCCCTGTAACTTAGGGAGCCTTTTGAGCGGGAGGAAGGAGAAAGGAAAGGACCCGAGCTGGAGCATTCGGGCACCCCCACAAGCCGCACCCAGCCTATCCGGGCCGCTTCCGCAGAGCTGCCCGGCTCACTCTTCCACAGAAGGGGATAGTCCCCCCTGAGCTCAGGTCCCTTGCCTTATGCCCAGCCGTCACTGGGCAGCCGCCACTACGGTTCCTTGGAGCCTGCAACAGGCTAGCAGCGTCAGCCGCGGCACAGCAGAATAGTGGGCTCCACGCACCCTCCCTCACTTGCCTCGCAACGTCTCACACCGAGGATGCGGGCCGGGAATAGGTGCGGGAACTCATCTCTGCTGCAGTCTGCCCCACCACACCTCACCTCGGACCCGCTGTGAGAGGGGATGTAGCCGCCGCCCAGAGGTCTCGGGTGTCAAAAGCCGGTGAGGCGGTGGTCAGCAACAGGAACAGCACAGCCGAGTCTCTGGCACCAAACAGAGTCTGCTCGGCTTCCTCTCCAGAGGACATGTACTTGGAAATACAACATCTGTACATATGAAATTGTCGCTACAGCCATGTCACATCGCTGACGAGCAATGTATTTACCTCCACATCATGTCCCACTACTGACAAACTGTTAGGAATGACACGTAATGCCAAGATGAAAAGTCATGTTGTCTCAATTGAAATGTGCCAAACATGAACATCAATGTTGTGCCGTGTACTGAACATGCTGACAATCCAACCTCTGTTCAACAGGTGGCTCGCCAGCGACAGCAGGCGCCCATGCTGTGGATGAGCCCAGTCTCCCACCCAAGAAGCAGAACCCTCAGATGCAGACTCCCAGGTTTTTACGGATGAGGAGGACTGACCTGGCCCCTCTGGCGTGCCCGGCCAAGCTCAGTCTCCGGCCCTCACTGTCCCCACCACCACCACTTCCACTTCCACAACAGCTGCAACAACAACGCTGACCCCTGCAGCACCGACCTGTATGGCAGCCACCTCCACCATCACCACCGCTGCCTCCAACACTGTCCCTGTGCCAATTGTAGCCAATACCACCAAGCAGCCTCGGGATGCTGGGGACGGTGTGCGGCGGCAGCGCCAGACGCCGCCACAGGTCCGTGGCAACAGGGCAGGTGGTAGGCCAACTGGGGGACAGTCACAGGAGGACAATGAGACTGAGGCCCAGGCCACCGTGCAAACTGTCCTCGGGGCATACCAGCAGAACCAGGGACAGATGGGCCAGGTCCTTGACGAACTGCGTGAACTCCGCCTGCTGCAGAGGTTCATGGACACTCGTTTGGGACAAATTGCAGAGTACATGGGCCAGCTTTGGGTTGTCCTGAGGGACATGCATGCAGCACAAATAGCTGCCCACCCCCCCGTGGCCAGCCGGATGATAGTCACAACACCACAGCAGCGTCCACAGGGAGGGGTGAGTCACATCACAGCGAATCCTCAGACACCTCCGAGCATGCAGCAGGTTCCCCCCCGGCCAAACGACTGAGGGGGCATCCGAAAAAGTCCCAGGGAGGATCACGTGGCAAAGCACCGTGCCGTACCAGTTCTCGGAGCCAGCGTTGATGTCACCAGTGTCACATCGAACAGTGACTTGGTTGAAAATCCGATCCCACATTGCCACAAGGATGGGAGTGTACTGTTGGACTGTGGAATCCCACCATTGTGTGTTCTACCCGATCCATCCATGTACCATCACTTTCAACTCCAACCCTCACCTGTCACTCATTTACAAATAAACACAAATCACACCCGTATGCCTTTGTGTCAAGAGGAATTTTTATCATAGTAAGTAGCATGTTCACTCACATTGCAATGTATCATGAGACGTAAATGCGACAATCCATTGAGAGAGTAGAGGAACCTGGAACCACACAAGAAAAAGACAGTGATTTGACATATGATGGCAGTACAGGAAAAGCACTGCACTAGGCAACACTGTACAAGATGCATAACAGTTAACACAGGACAACACCATCAACATGGACAGAAGGGGGATGGGAGCACACAACTTCACCTCCCACACAGTGTACCCCTCAGCATCCTGGCAAATGCACTGCAGTTGAAATGCTTACTTCTTTTTCCGTGGAAGTGAGTCACCACGGCTGGATGCAGGTTAGTGCTGTCAATCCCTAGACACATGTGTTTGCACGAAATTATACCATTGAGATTGGTGTCTGCTGAGAAAGCTGCCACAATACATTAATGTCTCTGTACCCCTCACTGCCCAACTCAGGTGAAACACTCAAAGCTACATTGCAAGTAAGCATTTTTACCGAACTGCATTTACCAGAATGCCAAGGGGTGAACTGTGCTGGAAGGTGAAGTAGTGTGCTCCCATCCCCCTAGGAACATCAATATGGATATGACCTAGGTTGTTACAACACACAAACCGCTAATCAATGAATCCCACAAGAGCCAGCATCAAAACACATCCTGTCACAGTTACACGGGGCTTTTCAGGGGTCATGTCCAGTCTTTTTGCATTTGTTCCAACATGGACAACAGTCACTGACGACATACCCACGCCAAATCTCCTTCTCAACGGAAGTAATCTAATCCTGAATGACCACAACTGCTGCGGTTTACGGGAAGGCGTCCCGTAAATAGGAACACTTGCACTACGTGTTCCCTGCTGTAGCAATGTTCTCTTTACTCCCCCATATGTGCTTGTAGATAGTTAGTTGTGGCCTCACATTCCCACAAGGAAAGCAGACTTCAATTAGTGATGCAGGCTCAATGGGCTTTTGTTTCAACAAGTAGTCACTCTCACATTAGGCCGTGAGACCTTCGATTCCCAGGTGCCTTGACCGTCGCGCGCGATTCACTGTCTGCGAGACACAGCTCTCCCACTTGTTTTTGGGCTACTGACGCACCAAATATCAATAGCGTCTGATACTGAAGACCTTGCACATTTTTTCTACTTGTAGTCTCTGGCCTTGTCACTTCGTTGCACACTATTAATGGAGCCCTACCGGGTGTCACTACTCATATTTACCGACTGCATTTGGCGGTTTCACATCAACCCTTTGCCAGTACTGCAGATTGCTTGTTTTCCGGCTCCTCTCACGCAATGACAGCCTGTCCTGTGGTCCCGGCCAACCCCGGTCGGTTGCAACTGTACCGTGAACGGATGCAGCTCATCTTTGGATATATACCATTGGCTGTGCTCCGCATCAGTTATAGGCTGACCTTCCGCTATGCCTATTTCACCTTCGTGCAACTTGTGTTCTACTGTCGCCGATGCCCCTTTCAATGGGCCATGGATCTCTGCCTTTCCGACACATTTCTTGCTGATCTGGATTATGACCTGTGGGTGAGTCCTTTGTTGGCCCACGACCAGGACTGTTCCGGGGATAGCTGTTTATGGGATGCCTTTCAACATGTCAGACAGGCTGCCAGCTGCACTTGTGCGTTTGCGCAACGGCTCCTGTGCCATGCCTACATCGAGCCACTTCCAGCTTGCTATGAAATGCTCCTTTCGTCCTCGTGGTGCGAGGAGCACATCTGTTCCTTCATGCTACTGGATAGGATGGCGGTCCTTTTTGCTGAAGCTGATTTGGATCGTTTTTTGGAACTGGTTGCCTTCGAAGCTGCATGTGCCTTCTTGGATCCGTAGCTACTTACCAGCATCCGGAACTGTTGGCAACTGATTCAATGTTGTCTCAACCTTTCTCGACTCCTTCTGACAAAGGTTCTCAGCCATCTCTGACTTTGGCCCTGTCTGCATTAGCTTTGACTTTGCTGACCTCTGCGGTCTGTTTCGCTTGGTACCACAGAACTTAGGAAGGGGAGGCTGTCATATGTCTGTCGGGGTGATTGTCGCATATTATGAGCCAGGCTTCCATCGTGCAGCTGATGCACTTGTAAATCCCTGACTTTGAAGTCTTGCAAGTAGCTTCGTTCATGTCTGTCACATGTGAACTGTCCGCAGAGCTTGATCTCTCCGCGCTCCTGGAGTACTGTCTGCACATTCTGTCCGTGGTCGAACAACAATGTCCCTTGTCATTCTGTTCTGGTCAGGCCCTATCACCACGACTCAACAGAGTCTGGCAGCTGCGAGTGACCACGGGTGCCTCTTAGATGTTATGGGGCAGCGGGCTAGGTGCACCACACTTGGGGAGGGGACTATCCAGAGAGAAGAGCGACACAGCACATGTGATGTACATTTGACCATCTATGGACTGAGGAGTGTGTTCTGCTGACAAAGCCAATAGTTTAGGGACATTTGATACAGGTTCTTCCAGCAGGGGGAGGGGTATGGGTTTGTGGGTCTTCATCCAGAGTGCTTATTGATATACCATCTTTCTTAATGATAGGTGGACATGTTACTCTGCTAAATGTTTTTGTGCAAAATGCATTTTTCAAATACTTTGGTGCTGTATACTGCATGTTCTTACACGGTAGTTGAAATAAAACTTCTGAACTGGTTCTTGTCTTCAAAAGAACCCCTTGTGGACAAGTATAAGAGTCAGGGCGACAGGGTGTGTCTTGTTAACGCTATTCCTGTGAGATCTGAGAGTGTTGTGTCCTGGGGTGTCTGTGCGCTTGTATCACTGACAGTGAGTGATTGAGCTAGTGAGGCACTATGGCTATTATGTCCAGGGCTTCAGGGTGCTCAAGTGGTCGGATGACTCGGTCCCGGGCTGCCCAAGTCCTTTAATCCTGCGCATAGTTCTGTGTGTGGACAGAATCCCTGCAACAATCCTCAAAGTTTGGGAGACAACAACATAGCACACAGACACAGCCATAGTCGCTCATTGTTAACTTACACTCAACGGAAGTAGTTGGCGATGAGATGTTGACGCACGTCAAAGCCTTCTTCCTCACCACTGTCATCGTCACTGGGCTTGTATGGGTTTGGAGTAGGGGGCTGCTGCTGTTCATCATTGTCCAGAATCAGGGGGATCTTCTTGCGCAAGGCCAGGTTGTGTAGCATGCAGCAGGCGACTACAATCTGGCACACCTTCTGTGGGGAGTAGAGTATTGCACCACCACTCTTGTCTAGACACCTAAATCTAGACTTGAGCAGTCCAAAAGTGCGCTCCACCACACGACGTGTCCTCCCCTAGGCATCATTGTAGTGGACTTCCCCGGGCGTTGTTGTATTGCTCAGTGGGGTCATCAACCACGGACGATTGGGATACCCTGATTCACCTAGTTGTGAGGAACACAGACAAACATTACAATCAGAATGGTTCCCTGATTAAATATCGATGTAAAAAATATAGTTTACAAAAATATCGTGTTAAATATATCGAATACAAAAATATCGACTCCCTATACTTAAACAGGTAAGTACAATACTATCGATACAAAAATATCGAAGTAAAAAATATAGATGTAAAAAATATCGACTTAAAAAAGATATATAACTTAAATAAAATATATTAAATAATAATAATATTTGTAACAAAATAAATTACATTTAATATATATTTTAACTAAATATAACAAATAAACTTAATTAAATAAAATATAAACACACAAAAATGTGCACAAATACATATATTTACTTAAAAACATTTTATTAACATTATCTTTACTTAGGGGGTCATTACGATGGCGGGCGGAAGCACAACCGCCGTGCTGGCGGATGCAAAAACCACTAGTTACCGCCGGCACGCAGCAGTCCACACGCCCGCCCAATTACGATGCGAAAAGTAGGCCAAACACCGCCGGCAAGCCAGCAACACCGTCCGCCATCAAAGTGCGCCCGTACACGTAGCGGGCAGCCCAACTGACACACACCGTCCGACGAAAACACGTCCCGCCCGGCGCATAAATTACGATGCCGCAAACAAACGGCTCCCACGGCCAAGAGATACCGTACGACAAACCGAAGCGGTAACATGGACGCCGAGCACGGACAACGAAGAAGCGGCTCCCCGAGCATGAATCCAGCACTGCAGGCCCTCCCCATGCTCTTGCTGATGCACCACCAAGGACGCAACGTACCGCGGAGACGCAGGTAGGCACACACACAACAAGTGCACGCAAACAGCGCACACAGTGCAAGGGCGGAAAAAGCGGACAACCCCCCAGCGCGTGTACACTACACATCCACCATTGCATCCACATATGACACACAGGCCAAATCGTAACATCGCGTAACACATGTGTACACACCACCTGGGACTAGGAACCAACGACCCCGTCACGGCCCCAAAGCGGCGATGACGCCGCCACACATGCGCACAACGCAGAGGCCAACCGCAGCGCCATGCATGCGTCACACACAGACACAGGGACACAACCAAGCAGCACACACATCAGCCCCACCCCGAACGCACATGACACGTGACAGGCCTGCCACAGACATGTCCCCAACGCCCAATTCACGGACAACACCCAACGCCACACAACCGACGCACACATGTCAGTGAAGTCACGCAACAGCAGGACACACCCCAGTGTGACAAACATGGCGAAGCACACAGCTGCGGCAACACTAACTAGGAGAAGCAGGGCCCCTTCGGGAAGAGGAACGCCAGTACCACACTGAAACACCCATACCACCCTGCACATATGAACAAGACATATAAAACGGAACACCAAAGAGCCCGGGGACCGACAACAGGTGGCCCAAGAATAACATTCACACACAAGGCCCAACGCAGAGCGGAAAGGTAGCCTGCCGCCCACACAAGGGAGAGCAGACAGCACTGAATGACCTTCCATTCCAACTCCGAAACCACAGCCCTACGAAAGAAGCCGGTGAATACAGCCATTGTCCAAGAAAAGACCAACACAGGCATGCCGAGGAGACCGACCACAGGGCAGATAGCGCATATCACAGAAGCACACAACGGACGGGGAAGAAAGAAGAAAACACTCCCCCATGTCGGCCACATGCAAGTTAATTGGAAGGAGTCACACATCACTGACCTTGAACTGTCTGAGAAGCATGTGGGATGAGGGCCCGTGTCCTCCAAACAAGCCAACAGAACACAAGTCCTGTCTCCCTACGACTACACAGAGCTCACAGCAACCTCGGAGCGTGCACATTGCAGACTGCACACACAGCCGGAGCACGCCACCACAACGCACCGCTGCGAAATGGCAACCGCAACACACCTACCCAACTACGCCGGACAGCTCAAGCTGTACAAAACCAACCTGATACATATATTGGGATGCGATCTCCTGTCCCTGCTGAACGTAAGTTACCGACTGACTTACCGCATCACATTGTTCAGCTGTGTCATGCCCGTCTTCTACTGTCGGAGGTGTCCCTACCAGCATCCCGTGGAGATATGCCTCTCCAACCCGGCATGTCTAAAGGCGGACCTGCTACCACTACTCCTCCCTCTGGACGCACACGACAGGGCCTGCTCTGCCTATGGGGGCATGGCGTATGTGGCCAACATCGCACCCGCACTGAAATGGGACCACTGTGCCTCCACACGACGGATCATCGAGAACAGCTACATCGAATGTCACCCAGCATGCCCCATCATGGTCCTCCAAGGGACAACTTACGAACAACACCTTGACAGCCACCATCCGCTACATTGGCTGGCAAACATGTACACCACCAATGACATGGAAGCCCTGCTGGACGGCATCGCATACCTGACAACCTGTAAATTCGTCGGACCACAACGCAGGTTCCCCGATTGACCTATGATGTCCAACCCCGCACCCATGCTTAGCTTCCGCACGGACTGGCCAGTCACCACTACAACAGCCATACCAAACGACCGGCAACTGTTACCACACCATCAACGACATCGCCATGACATCGGATATGACCGGGACATGCACACTGTTCCCCATCACATCCAGGAACACCGCATGCATCGTGGGAGGCAGTGGCATGGGTCTGTGTATCGCACCCACATGGACGGAACTGCACGAACAACCAGGACACGACATGGATCCAGCGCCCATGGACACACACACCGCTCAGTGGACATGAATAGGTCGCCTGGAGTCTGTGGGTGCTGCACCCCTCCCACCCCCGCCCCGGGAATCCCATACCAGGACCTTTGCATGGACGACAAGTGCATACAACAACAACACGACCCCAGTGACTGTGACATGTCCAGTAACCACCACATTGCAACAACAA
Organism: Calotriton arnoldi; assembly: GCA_963921515.1. Classification (NCBI taxonomy): domain Eukaryota; kingdom Metazoa; phylum Chordata; class Amphibia; order Caudata; family Salamandridae; genus Calotriton; species Calotriton arnoldi. The sequence goes on along the minus strand of CAWUFW010006084.1, from coordinate 16,973 downwards.
GTGGCACGCCGCTGCATGCACGCAAGCACATGCCCTGATGTCATCTCACATGCACGCGTGCATGAGGAACAACCGCAGCAAACCTGTCACATGGAACTGAGATGGACTGTGCCCATGATGCCAAGCGGTCTGGTAGGCTACATGTATACCGTCTGTGTCAAAGTCCGCAGCTCCGCAGCTATACGTAAATGTACATTAGCACAGCCTTGGCCAAGCAGATGTAACTCTGAAGCCCACATCCCACATGCAACAGCCAATCACATGTAACCCCACACCCTATCCCATTTGCAATCATGCTCAGTATATCCTCAACATGTATTCCGCTGCCAGTAGTGTCCACTATACTGCATCACAGAGGACGGAGGACTCAATATAATGTTTGAAACCAAAACTGTCTCCGCTGACTCATTTCACAAGTACGAATGAGAGAGGATGAGAGTATGTGAAGTACACGGCAGTCGTGACATGACCATGTAGTCCACTGGTATTGGATGTCAACGCAAATGAGTAGCACAACTGTGGAAGACACACATGTGTCGTGTGAAGTCGTATGGACGCAGTGCTCAGGTGGGTGGGTGTGACGGGTAGATGCGCACATGCCAAGTTGGAGCACGCCGTGTCGGGAGGGGTCATGAACAGTACACCACCGCTTCCCTGGGCATTGTGAGAGGACACCTGTCGGGGGGGGAGTGAACACGTGTGTGCACAGCAGCCGGGCACACGTACAAAGCGGTACCATGCGCACCTCAGCCCACTCTCTGTGGACAAGCTGGATCCTGTTGTGCGCCCGCCATGCCCCTTGACAAGGCACACACAGCCCCAGTCGACCAGGTGTAACCCCAACATAGTCAATCCGCACAGGCGATACAGGGCACGGGATGGCAGTGGAGCATGGTGTGTGAGAGGTCTCCTCGCGCTCCTCCTGGTCATATCACGCAGGCAATAGAACCTCAACGTCTAGCATGGCACAAGTCAAATGGAAGTGTAGGGGGACGCACCACAGCACGAGCAGCACTGACGTCACGGGAGGTGGCTCGCACCATCCCATCCATTGCCCATTATACCAACCACGCCACATGCCATTGCGACTAAGTGCAAGCGCGTGCGCCACCACCCCCGAGCCCTCCCCAGAGAGGCCAAAGAGTGAATGTGTGGGCCATCAGTCACAGACGGACGCGGCATGGCCGCAAGGGCAGCCACAGCCACTGGGTGTCGCAGGTGGCGGATCCGGAAGGCGAAGACTGTGATGCATAGTCCATGCAGGCCGGGTCTCCATTTGGGGCACCACGCAGGTGGACGGCGTCCCGCCACACATCATACCCTGAGACAGCCCACTCGTGCAACTGGACCCACACATACACTCCTTGCCCTCTCTGGTGCGAGCTTGGGGCTGCCTGTGCAAGCGCTAGCCTCGCAGGTGCACATGCATATTGGGGGAGCGAGGGGAGGACATGAGGGCTGGGGCGAAGATGACTGTATCACTGTCAGTGAGTACAAGGGATGACCCAGATGTGGAAAGGATGAGACGTGTCCCGTGTGTACTGCAACTAGTCACCAATCCAACTACCCCCATGTCCGGAATGTAAGCCCGCACCTAGGCCCGCCCATCCGCCACATCGAATATACCACCAGCACGACAACCTTCCCATTCGAAACACTGACTGGGGGTGGCGACCAGTGAACAATCATGTGTAGCCTACCCACGCGTACATGTGGGCCCTCCATGATCCATGTCACCTGCGGCAAAGTCATGACATGCGCAATGAGGGAAGTGAGGAGAGCTGTCCGCCCCACGCACAGAAGGTGCATCAGCTCCACAGACCCAGCAGCGAGTCCAGCAGGGGTCACATGTGCAGGGGCAGCTGTGCCTGGTGTGAAGGCACATGCATATAGACAGCACATCGACCAATGTGTAGTCTGCCCACATCTACAGTCCATCATCATGCGGACATAGGAATTGAACACAGGGCAACACATCTGAGTGGGTGCACCCACCGTGACCAACAATGCGCAATCATCGACGTACCCGCCCTGTGCATGGCCCCCCACCCAACGGAGGCACATCCAGTGCCACCATCCCACACACACAAGCCTTCCACGGAACATGCTGTGTCCAATGCTCAGTACAGAGTCAGCGCCCATCTGGTGGATCCTGAACAGGAGACACATGCACACACATGCCAGCTCCCACTATGTACGTCTGCCACCTGGCACGTGCAATGTAACCTCTCACCTGTGACGTGTGACTGCAAGCACACAGCCGTCTTGGCATGGGGCTGTCAATGTGGACACCTGTCAATGTTTCGGGAGGTGTGATCCGTACAGTGCTGTACATAGGGTGCAGTGCTGACACCTACTACTGTCTCATATCCCCTCGTGCCACAGGTCCCACTTGTTTTGGCCGCTCAGCCTGTGCCCACATCGTCGTCGTCGTGTGCCATACTCATCCAGCCTCGGAAGCAGTTCCATGCTCAGCAGACATTCATGTTGCCGTGGCGTTGCCGCTTGACGAATATGCAGTCAGTCCCCATCAGCACGCCCCGCAAGTCATTGGGGCCTAGATCCCCATGTGCATGCACATGGCAGTGGTTTGTATCACTTGCCATTGCCATTGTTGGGAGACCTGTGTAAGTGTATTGTGGCCGTGCCGTCCCAGCTTGACAGCTGGGCTGTGGCTCATGTGCTTGCTCAGTCATGTCAGTGATGTGTATGCGAAATTGCTATGTGTTGTGTTGCTTTGACATGTGTCCACTGCCATTTTCCCTAGGCGGAGACCGAACATTGACCGCCCATACCAATTGCTGGCGGACATGGACGATACAGAGGTCATTAGGAAGTTTCGGCTGGACAGGCCAACCCTGCATCGACTGTGTGCCATGTTGGAACCCCATCTCCGTCCCCGCAGGGTGTATCCGACAGCTGTCACCCCCACGGCTAAGGTGATGGCCGCCATGCATTTCTTCGCCACTGGGTCATTCCAGCACACAGTGGGCAGTGGAGGAGGGATGTCCCAGCCCATGTTCAGCAAGGTGCTGAGGGATGTACTGGCAGCCATGATGCTGTACCGAAACAGGTACATCCGCTTCCCCAGGGCTCGTGAATTGGCGGCAGTGAAGGGTGCATTCTATGCCCTTGGCAGAATCCCACACGTCGTTGGAGCCATTGACTGCACACATGTTGGCCTTGTTCCACCACAGGCCACTGAGCACCTGTACCGCAACAGGAAGCACACGCACTCCCTGAATGTGCAAGTGGTGTGCCTTGCGGACATGGTGATCACCCACGTGTGTGCAAAGTTCCCAGGCTCGGCCCATGACGCACACATAATGCGCAACAGCATCTTGCCACGACTGATGTCCAATCTGCAACAGGATCGTGGCTGTATTTCGGTGAGTATGTGGAGTGGTGTAGCGTGCTGGTTGTGCGATGCTGTCCCCTGTCCAGTTGGAATAGCAACGGTTCTCTGTGTCCCTCACACACAGGTGACTCTGCGTACCCGAATGGGGCATGGCTGCTCAGTCCATTGAGGAATCCTCGCACCCCAGCAGACGATCGCTACAATGAGGCACATGGGAGGACCAGACGTGTGGTCGAGCGTACCTTTGGCCTCCTCAAGTCCAGGTTCAGGTGCCTGGACCGCACCGGGGTGCGCTGGCGTACTCCCCACAGAAGGTGTGCCAGATAGTGGTGGCGTGCTGCATGCTGCACAATCTGGCCATTCGGAAGCAGATCCCCCTCATCGTGGATGACGGAGATCAACCAGGGCCCCAGCCCGCAGACCAGGACAGCTCGAGTGAGGAGGACAGCGGAGAGGAGGAAGCTGGTAATGTGCGGCAGCAGCTCATCGCCCACTACTTCACTTGACGGTGAGTGTCCATGTACGACGGCTGATGTGGCTGTGTCTGTGCAGGTGTGTGTGTGCTGTGTCAGGGTGGCCGTTTGTTCACTGCGTGCTGTGTGTCAACGCTCCATGGCCAGGGTAGTATGCCACTGTTGGTGGCTGTGGCATTGTGCCCTATTGCTCTGTGCGATGTGTGTACATTGCTTGTAGTTGTTGACATGTACTGTGTGATGGGTGTGTGACACACTCATTGAATGTGCTCCTGTTCTGTCTCCCACCCCTAGGTCCCTACAGGCCCTCCGGTTCCATTGCCATGCCACGCATCAGGTGCCTTTCCGCCCAAGGTGGCCGTTGTATTCCGTACAAATAAAACACAGGGCACAAACAGCAGTTTGTGTAAGAGGTGCATTTATTTCAAACTGTGACATGTGATTGTGTGTAAGGTGATGACATAAGTGGTGCGTGCAGTGACAATGAGCTGTCGGTCATGGCTGCGTGATGCTCAGGGTGTACCCACTGGTTCTATGTCCATAGTCCAACACACACATGCCATCCAGATGGCTGTGTGGAGTGGGATCGTAGTCCAAGTCAATGCAGTGGGTGGTCAAGGAAGGCTGGCTGGCTGCCTCACTTGCGACTGGAGCATGCGAAGTCCTCCCGGGAGATCTGTTTCCACTTCGGACGGCCCCTTCCACGTTTGCGAGGGGGGGTGCCTGCTTGCGACATGCTGGTGGTTGAGGTGTGCTCACTGGCTGTGGACGCAGGGGAACTGGACACTGCTGCTCGACCCTGCGCCCCGGCAGGTGGTGGCGGAGGGGGAGCTGCTGTCCCTGGCTGTGACCTCACAGCCACCACCAGCTGGCCCATGAGGTCCACGAGTTGGCCCATACGGGCGTCGATGGACCTCAGCACCCCCAGCACCTCCCGCGTGTCTGAAGCAGACCTGACCCATTGTTCTTGGGCCTCTTCATAGGCCCCAAGGACTCTGGCCATTTGAGGCAGGGCATGGCTCCCAGGGGAGACTTGCGTTTCCCTGACCCTGATCCTCCTACCAGTACTGCTGCCACAGGCCTGCCCACTAGCCACATTGCTCACCACGGTCCTCGCTGTGGCTCCCAGGGTGGATCCAGTCGGCCGGGCCACCACCTGCACTGGGGCTGGTGCCAGCGAAGACGTGGTGGTGGTGGCGGCGGTGGTGGTCGGTGCGGCGATGGTGGCGGTTGCGGCAATGGTAGTGGCCGCAATGACCGTGGGTGTGGCCGCAATGACCGTGGGTGTGGCCGCAATGACCGTGGGTGTGGCCGCAACGACAGTGGCAGCAGGGGGCTGGGAATGTTCAGCAGCCCTGGATGATGGGTTGGTGGGTAGGAGGGGTCCTGGGGAGCGGCTGGGCCCTGCCACACCAGATGGGCCTGCTTGGTGGTCCGTGTCCGAAGAGGAGGACAGATCCTCCACATCCGTGTGTCCTCGTTGGGGGCTTGTAGGCTGGCTGTGCTGGCTGCTGTCTCCATCCCCAGCATCCAGCAGTTCGTCACCTGTGGAGAGAATGAGATTTGTTATTGTGTTGCACCTGGCGAAGTATGTATTTGTCGTCTGACATTAACAGTTCGTTCAATCTCGTACATGGGTTTCCCGGAGGCGTGTGTGTGGCTGTAGCATTTGTAGTTGTGTGTGCTTGACAATGGGACTGTGTGCTGTGCACATGTGGCATGGGACGGATTGGCCATGCCGATGGGTGTGTTGCTGTGCCCCTACTTATTGTGACTCTGGTGTATGCGGGCTCCTGGCCCATCCTGGGTCTGGTTTGTACTTTGCTTTTGGTGTTCAGATGGGACGCTTAGGAACGCATATGGCAACATGGGGGCCATGCCCCAGATTCGCATTTGGGATGGAATATGCTTTTGGGGTACATGCTGTGAGCCATGGGTGCCGAACGTGACATGTGTTGTGGCAGCATGACAGTGCATGGTTTGAGGTGTGTGCATGCTTGACATGGCCTGCATATTTGCTGTCTGTTGTGATTACTGGACATGGCATTGGACGCATCGTTATGAGTGAGTGATGGTTGTGTGCCAGCCAACGTATTGCAGTTGTCCCATCTCCTTGGTGTGCGTGCTGCCCTGTGCCATGTGCATCACTGCAGTGCTCGGGGGTGTGGCCCATGTTGTGTGTTGTTGCTCACAGTGTGTCGTGCGCTTCATTGACTTCTGGCACATGGTTGGTCATGGGCATGTATCTTAGCGTGACTGCTGTATGTGTGGCAGCTGTGCGGATGACATGCCTTTCATGAGACTGGGGCTGACGGATGGGATGGATGGTATGTTGTATGTGCATGGTGTGTCTGTGTGTTTGATGGGTTCAGTGGTGTTCGTGTGCATTTATGTTGTTCCGCTCTGTTGCGTCTAGTGTTGTTTGTCTTACATAGGTGTAGTTGTGGGGTGTGTGGTTGACAGGCAGTAGGGGCTACATGGACAGGACTTCAATGGTGTTTCGGTTGTGTGTGATGGGTTGTACAGTGGCTGCCGTGTGGTACTATATTCAGTGTGGCTTGTGCATGCAGACGTGGCTCCTTGGGTGTTGCTGTGTTTGTGATGGGTCATGTGGGGTGTGAGTCTGTGGTTCATGTCCGTGTGCACATTGTTCACTTGTTCGTGACGGTGGGCGGTGCTGCGTGTTCGTCTGCTACGTGGCATGTCCCATGTGTTGGTCGTGTTACGGTCCTCATGCCTCCAGTAATCCAGCCCTGTCCAGTTTCCCACCTGCAGGTTGTTCGTGCGTGCACTGTACTGGATGCCACATGGTTCTAAGCGGGGGTGCTCCATGTTGCAGGTCTGTGGGGGTGGGGGGTGTTGTGGGTCGTGGTGGTGGCTGGACACCCACTGACACCGATTGCTGTGGACCGTGATGTCTACCTTTCGGCTGTCGTTGTGCACTGCGGTGACTGACACGTGGCTGTGGGGTGTGGGGGATGCTCCTCCTTGCTGTGCTGTGGGACTAGGGGCCTGGTGTGTTTTGTACTTGGGCTGTCCACCCTCCCACCCACTGCACTTTGTGTTCCTGCCACTTACCTGTTACTTGTCGGTTAGTGCAGCTATGGCGGACACATGGGTGTGGTGGGTGCTCGTTGTGGCGCTTCTGGCATATTTGGGGACCTGTTGGTGGTTACGTGGCTGGCTGAGTGTACACATGTCCCCACGCATCTTACAGTTGTTCGGTTTGGGCTGTGTGTGGTGGTGTCTGTTGCATGTGTGTGTGATGTGTTGTGTATTGTGTGCTGGACATGGGGGTGTTTGTCCCTGGGAGCTGTGGCATGGTGGTAGTGCATGTGAGTACATAGCGGTGTGCTGGTATACATTAGTTTGTACTTACCAGCCTCCACTCCCCTGCTAATCCGGCGAGGATCTCGGGATGTATGATGACTCGCACCTTCTCCTCCCACGCTTTGAAGGTCTTGAAGAGCGCGGGATTCCCTCCGCCAGTGACGGCAGCCAGCTCTCTGTTCTTGCTCTCCTTCTTCTTGACCAGGCTCTTGACGTCATTCCACCGTTTGTTTATTTCGACTCTGTTCCTGGGCAAGGTCCCGACTGCATTGACCTGGTCTACGATCCGGTTCCACATTCTCTTTCTGGTGGCTAGTGGTGTGTGCTGGACCAGGTTCCCATAGATTTGTGGGTGCACCTTGATGATCTCGTCGACCATGACCGTCAGCTCCATGGGCGTGAACTTGGGCATTCTTTGTGGTGCCATGGTGTTTGTGGTGCTGGTGCGGTGTGTGTTGTGTAATGTGCAGGGGGTTTGTGGTGCCGGTGTTTGGTGGTGGTGGTGGTGGTGGTGGTTGTGATGTGTGCGTTTCTGTGGTGTGCTGCTGTCCTTGCTGTGTCACTGTGTCCTCTCCTCTCCTCTCTAGTTTGCAATGTTGCAAGGGGTTGTGGTCTGTGGGAGTGCTGCTTTTGTACTTACCTATGTGGGTGTGTCCTCATGGTCTGTTGTTTTCAGGTGTGTTGTGTCTGGAGTTCTGGCCTTTGTAGTTTTTGTTTGTCCAGGGGGGGGGTGTTTTCGGGATGTTTACTGTGCTTGTGTATTTGTGCGTGCCTTGCTGTGTGGACTTGTTGGCCATGTTGTGTGCGATTGTTTTTGTCAGCGGATTGTTTCTGTGCAGGGACGTGGGCGCCATGGCTTCTGCCGTGTCGATTCTCATCGGCGTTGTTTGCGCTGGCGGGCGGTATATTTGTAGTTTTCCCGCGCTCATGGCGGTGCGATCGTAATCTCACGTGCGGTGTGTCGGGCGTGAGGGCGGGCGGTTTTGTGTTGTCGTGCGTGTTTCCGTCCGTGGCGGGCGGTTTGACTCCGACTCGGACGATGGCGGGCGGTATCTTGTGTGATTTTTCCGCCGATGGCGGTTTTCGGTTTGTGTAATCGTAATGGCGTGGTCGGTGTTCAGACGGTGTGTGCGGGCGGATTTTTGCCGCTTCCATGCCTGGCGGATTTTTTTACGCCGGGTATCGTAATGGGCCCCTTAATTTATAAACTTTTTAAATTATATAAAAATAAAATATATACATATATGAATAATTTAAAATAAAATAAACCATTCTATAATTAATTAACACATTAAACTATTAAAAGAAATATTAAAAATACATTTTGCAACACAATAAATGCAACAGTAGGGAAAATGTTGGATAGCAGAGGGGTAAAAATGACTATTCCCACTCCAGTGAGTGCAAAAGCAGGGAAAGTGCTGGATAGAGGAGGGTAAAAATTACTATTCCCACTCAGTGAGTGCAAAAGCAGGGAAAGTATTGGATAGCGGAGGGGTAAAAATTACTATTCCCACTCCAGTGAGTGCAAAAGCAGGGAAAGTGTTGGATAGCGGAGGGGTAAAATTTACTATTCCCACTCCAGTGAGTGCAAAAGCAGGGAAAGTGTTGGATAGCAAAGGGGTAAAAATTACTATTCCCACTCCAGTGAGTGCAAAAGCAGGGAAAGTGTTGGATAGCGGAGGGGTAAAAATTACTATTCCCACTCCAGTGAGTGCAACAGTAGGGAAAGTGTTGGATAGCAAAGGGGTAAAAATTACTATTCCCACTCCAGTTAGTGCAACAGTAGGGAAAGTGCTGGATACCACACCAATAAAAAAATAAACATCAACATTTTTATTAAATTTTATTTCCATTATTAACATAATTAATATTGACATTTAAATATATTATTATTTAAAAAAAATAATAAAAATTCATTAATTACACATTGTTTAACACTATAATATCCACAACACACATCTAAAATTAATTACACAATTACAATGAATAATTACTAATTAAGGGGCCCATTACGATACCCGGCGTAAAAAAATCCGCCAGGCATGGAAGCGGCAAAAATCCGCCCGCACACACCGCCTGAACACCGACCACGCCATTATGAGTACACAAACTGAAAACCGCCATCGGCGGAAAAATCATACAAAATACCGCCCGCCATCGTCCGAGTCGGAGTCAAACCGCCCGCCACGGACGGAAACACGCACGACAACACAAAACCGCCCGCCCACACGGCCGACACACCGCACGTGAAATTACGATCGCACCGCCATGAGCGCGGAAAAACAACAAAAATACCGCCCGCCAGCGCAAACAACGCCGATGAGAATCGACACGGCAGAAGCCATGGCGCCCACGTACCTGCACAGAAACCATCCGCACACAAAACCAATAGCACACAACATGGCCAACAAGTCCACACAGCAAGGCACGCACAAATACACAAGCACAGTACACATCCCGAAAACACCCCCGGACAAACAAAAAATACAAAGGCCAGAACCCCAGACACAACACACCTGAAAACAACAGACCATGAGGACACACCCACATAGGTGAGTACAAAAGCAGCACTCCCACAGACCACAACCCCTTGCTACATTGCAAACCAGAGAGGAGAGGAGAGGACACAGTGACACAGCAAGGACAGCAGCACACCACAGAAACGCACACATCACTACCACCACCACCACCACCACCACCACCACCAAACACCGGCACCACAAACCCCTGCACATTACACAACACACACCGCACCAGCACCACAAACACCATGGCACCACAAAGGATGCCCAAGTTCACGCCCATGGAGCTGACGGTCATGGTCGACGAGATCATCAAGGTGTACCCACAAATCTATGGGAACATGGTCCAGCACACACCACTAGCCACCAGAAACAGAATGTGGACCCGGATCGTAGACCAGGTCAATGCAGTCGGGACCCTGCCCAGGAACAGAGGTGAAATTAACAAACGTTGGAATGACGTAAAGAGCCTGGTCAAGAAGAAGGAGGGCAAAAACAGAGAGCTGGCTGCCGTCACTGGCGGAGGGAATCCCGCGCTCTTTAAGACCTTCAAAGCGTGGGAGGAGAAGGTGCGAGTCGTAATCCATCCGGAGATCCTCGCCGGATTAGCAGGGGAGTGGAGGCTGGTAAGTACAAACTAATGTATACTAGCACACCGCTATGTACTCACATGCGCAACCACCATGCCACAGCTCCCAGGGACAAACACCCCCATGTCCAGCACACAATACACAACACATCACACACACATGCAACAGACACCACCACACACAGCCCAAACCGAACAACTGCAAGATGCGTGGGGACATGTGTACACTAAGCCAGCCACGTAACCACCAACAGGTCCCCAAATATGCCAGAAGCGCCACAACGAGCACCCACCACACCCATGTGTCCGCCACAGCTGCACCAACTGACAAGTAACAGGTAAGTGGCAGGAACACAAAGTGCAGTGGGTCGGAGGGGGACAGCTGAAGTACAACACCCACCAGGCCCCCACTCCCACAGACCAGCAAGGTGGAGCACTCCCCACACCCATGTGTCAGGCACAGCTGCACCAACCGACAAGTAACAGGTAAGTGGCAGGAACACAAAGTGCAGTGGGTGGGACGGTGGACAGCCCAAGTACAACACACACCAGGCCCCAGTCCCACAGCACAGCAAGGAGGAGCATCCCCCACACCCCACACCCACGTGTCAGCCACCGCAGTGCACAACGACAGCCGAAAGGCAGACATCACGGTCCACAGCAATCGGTGTCAGTGGGTGTACAGCCACCCCCACGACCCACTACACCCCCCACCCCCACAGACCTGCAACATGGAGCACCCCCGCTAAGAGCCATGTGGCATCCAGTACAGTGCACGCACGAACAACTTGCAGGTGGGAAACTGGACAGGGCTGGATTACTGGAGGCATGAGGACCATAACACCACCAACACATGGGACATGTCACGTAGCACACGAACACGCAGCACCGCCCACCGTCACGAACAAGTGAACAATGTGCACACGGACATGAACAGCAGACTCACACCCCACATGACCCATCACAGACATAGCAACACCCAAGGAGCCACGTCTGCACGCACAAGCCACACTGAACATAGTCCCACACGGCAGCCACTGTGCAACTCATCACACACAACCGAAACACCATTGAAGTCCTGTCCATGTAGCCCCTACTGCCTGTCAACCACACACCCCACAACTACGCCTATGTAAGACAAACAACACTAGACGCAACAGAGCGGAACAACATAAATGCACACGAACACCACTGAACCCATCAAACACACAGACACACCATGCACATACAACATACCATCCATCCCATCCGTCAGCCCCAGTCTCATGAAAGGCATGTCATCCGCACAGCTGCCACACATACAGCAGTCACGCTAAGACACATGCCCATGACCAACCATGTGCCAGAAGTCAATTAAGCGCACGACACACTGTGAGCAACAACACACAACATGGGCCACACCCCCCGAGCACTGCAGTGATGCACATGGCACAGGGCAGCACGCACACCAAGGAGATGGGACAACTGCAATACGTTGGCTGGCACACAACTATCACTCACTCATAACGATGCGTCCAATGCCATGTCCAGTAACCACAACAGACAGCAAATATGCAGGGCATGTCAGGCATGCACACACCTCAGACCATGCACTGTCATGCTGCCACAACACATGTCACGTTCGGCACCCATGGCTCACAGCATGTACCCCAAAAGCATGTCCCCTCCCAAATGCGAATCTGGGGCATGGCCCCCATGTTGCCATATGCGTTCCTAAGCGTTCCATTTGAACCCCAAAAGCATATTCCATCCCAAATGCGAATCTGGGGCATGGCCCCCATGTTGCCATATGCGTTCCTAAGCGTTCCATTTGAACCCCAAAAGCATATTCCATCCCAAATGCGAATCTGGGGCATGGCCCCCATGTTGCCATATGCGTTCCTAAGCGTTCCATTTGACCCCCAAAAGCATATTCCCTCCCAAATGCGAATCTGGGGCATGGCCCCCATGTTGCCATATGCGTTCCTAAGCGTTCCATTTGAACCCCAAAAGCATATTCCATCCCAAATGCGAATCTGGGGCATGGCCCCCATGTTGCCATATGCGTTCCTAAGCGTTCCATTTGAACCCCAAAAGCATATTCCATCCCAAATGCGAATCTGGGGCATGGCCCCCATGTTGCCATATGCGTTCCTAAGCGTTCCATTTGACCCCCAAAAGCATATTCCCTCCCAAATGCGAATCTGGGGCATGGCCCCCATGTTGCCATATGCGTTCCTAAGCGTTCCATTTGAACCCCAAAAGCAAAGTACAAACCAGACCCAGGATGGGCCAGGAGCCCGCATACACCAGAGTCACAATGAGTAGGGGCAAAGCAACACACCCATCGGCATGGCCAATCCGTCCCATGCCACATGTGCACAGCACACAGTCCCATTGCCTAGCACACACACCTACAGTTGCCACAGCCACACACTCGCCTCCGGGAAACCCATGTACGAGATTGCACGAACTGCCAATGTCAGACGACTAATACATACTTCGCCAGGTGCAACACAATAACAAATCTCATTCTCTCCACAGTGACGAACTGCTGGACGCTGGGGATGGAGACAGCAGCCAGCACAGCCAGCCTACAAGCCCCCAACGAGGACTCACGGATCTGGAGGATCTGTCCACCTCTTCGGACACGGACCACCAAGCTGGCCCATCTGGCGTGGCAGGGCCCAGCCGCTCCCAGGACCCCTCCTACCCACCAACCCATCATCCAGGGATGCTGAACAGTCCCAGTCCCCTGCTGCCACTGTCGTTGCGGCCACACCCACGGTCATTGCGGCCACTACCACTGCCGCAACCGCCACCATCGCCGCACCGACCACCACCGCCTCCACCACCACCACGTCTTCGCTGGCACCAGCCCCAGCGCAGGTGGTGGCCCGGACCACTGGATCCACCCTGGGAGCCACAGCGAGGACCGTGGTGAGCAATGTGGCTAGTGGGCAGGCCGGTGGCAGCAGGACTGGTAGGAGGAGCAGGGTCAGGGAAACGCCAGCCTCCCTGGGAGCCATGCCCTGCCTCAAATGGCCAGAGTCCTTGGGGCCTATGAAGAGGCCCAAGGACAATGGGCCAGGTCTGCCACTGACACGCGGGAGGTGCTGGGGGTGCTGAGGTCCATGGACGCCCATATGGGCCAATTCGTGTCCCGTATGGACCAACTCGTGGACCTCATGGGCCAGCTGGTGGTGGCGGTGGGGTCACAGGCAAGGCCAGCAACACCACCTCCACCACCACCTGCTAGGGCGCAGGCTCGGGCAGCAGTGTCCACTTCCCCTGCGTCCACAGCCAGTGAGCACACCTCACCCACCACCAGCAGGTCGCCACCACACTCCCCCTCCCAAACGTGGAAGGGGCCGTCCGAAGAGGAAACAGATCTCCCGGGAGGACTTCGCACGCTCCAGTCGCAAGTGAGGCAGCCAGCCAGCCTTCCGCCAGCCTTCCTTGACCAGCCACTGCATTGACTTGCTCTACGATCCCACTCCACACAGCCATCTGGATGGCATGTGTGTGTTGGACTATGGACATAGAACCAGTGGGTACACCCTGATCATCACGCAGCCATGACCGACAGCTCATTGTCACTGCACGCACCACTTTTGTCATCACCTTACACACAATCACATGTCACAGTTTGTAATAAATGCACCTTTTTCACTAACTGCTGTTTGTGCCCTGTGTCTTTATTGTACGGAATACAACGGCCACCTTGGGCGGAAAGGCACCTGATGCGTGGCATGGAAATGGAATCCGGAGGGCCTGTAGGGACCTAGGGGTGGGAGACAGAACAGGAGCACATTCAATGAGTGTGTCACACACCCATCACACAGTACATGTCAACAACTACAAGCAATGTACACACATCGCACAGAGCAATAGGGCACAATGCCACAGTCACCAACAGTGGCATACTACCCTGGCCATGGAGCGTTGACACACTGCACGCAGTGAACATACGGCCACCCTGACACAGCACACACACACCTGCATAGATACAGACACATCATCCGTCGTACATGGACACTCACCGTCAAGTGAAGTAGCGGGCGATGAGCTGCTGGCGCACATTCCCAGCTTCCTCCTCTCCGCTGTCCACCTCACTCGAGCTGTCCTGGTCTGCGGGCTGGGGCCCTGGTTGATCTCCGTCATCCACAATGAGGGGGATCTGCTTCCGAATGGCCAGATTGTGCAGCATGCAGCACGCCACCACTATCTGGCACACCTTCTGTGGGGAGTACGCCAGTGCACCCCCGGTGCGGTCCAGGCACCTGAACCTGGACTTGAGGAGGCCAAAGGTACGCTCGACCACACGTCTGGTCCTCCCATGTGCCTCATTGTATCGATCGTCTGCTGGGGTGCGAGGATTCCTCAATGGACTGAGCAGCCATGCCCCATTCGGATACGCAGAGTCACCTGGGTGTGAGGGACACAGAGAACCGTTGCTATTCCAACTGGACAGGGGACAGCATCGCACAACCAGCACGCTACACCACTCCACATACTCACCGACAATACAGCCACGATCCTGTTGCAGATTGGCCATCAGTCGTGGCAAGATGCTGTTGCGCATTATGTGTGCGTCATGGGCCGAGCCTGGAAACTTTGCACACACGTGGGTGATCACCATGTCCGCAAGGCACACCACTTGCACATTCAGGGAGTGCGTGTGCTTCCTGTTGCGGTACAGGTGCTCAGTGGCCTGTGGTGGAACAAGGCCAACATGAGTGCAGTCAATGGCTCCCACGACGTGTGGGATTCTGCCAAGGGCATAGAATGCACCCTTCACTGCCGCCAATTCACGAGCCCTGGGGAATCTGATGTACCTGTTCCGGTACAGCATCATGGCTGCCAGTACATCCCTCAGCACCTTGCTGAACATGGGCTGGGACATCCCTCCTCCACTGCCCACTGTGTGCTGGAATGACCCAGTGGCGAAGAAATGCATGGCGGCCATCACCTTAGCCGTGGGGGTGACAGCAGTCGGATACACCCTGCGGGGACGGAGATGGGGCTCTAACATGGCACACAGTCGATGCAGAGTTGGCCTGTCCAGCCGGAACTTCCTGATTACCTCTGTATCGTCCATGTCCGCCAGCAATTGGTATGGGCGGTCAATGTTCGGTCTCCGCCTGGGTTAAATGGCAGAGGACACATGTCAAAGCAACACGGCACATAGCAATTTCGCATACACATCACTGACATGACTGAGCAAGCACATGGGCCACAGCCCAGCTGTCAATCTGGGACGGCACGGCCACAATACACTTACACAGGTCTCCCAACAATGGCAATGGCAAGTGAGACATACCACTGCCATGTGCATGCACATGGGGATCTAGGCCCCAATGACTTGCGGGGCGTGCTGATGGGGACTGACTGCATATTCGTCAAGCGGCAACGCCACGGCAACATGAGTGTCTGCTGAGCATGGTACTGCTTCCGAGGCTGGATGAGTATGGCACACGACGACGACGATGTGGGCACGGGCTGAGCGGCCAATACAAGTGGGACCTGTGGCACGAGGGGATATGAGACAGTAGTAGGTGTCAGCACTGCACCCTATGTACAGCACTGTACGGATCACAGCTCCCGAAACATTGACTGGTGTCCACATTGACAGCCCCATGCCAAGACGGCTGTGTGCTTGCAGTCACACGTCACAGGTGAAGGGTTACATTGCACGTGCCAGGTGGCAGTCGTACATAGTGGGAGCTGGCATGTGTGTGCATGTGTCTCCTGTTCAGGATCCACCAGATGGGCGCTGACTCTGTACTGACCATTGGACACAGCATGTTCCGTGGAAGGCTTGTGTGTGTGGGATGGTGGCACTGGATGTGCCTCCGTTGGGTGGGGGCCATGCACAGGGCGGGTACGTCGATGATTGCGCATTGTTGGTCACGGTGGGTGCACCAGCTAAGATGTGTTGCCCTGTGTTCAATTCCTATGTCCGCATGATGATGGACTGTGGATGTGGGCAGACTACACATTGGTCGATGTGCTGTCCATATGCATGTGCCTTCACACCAGGCACAGCTGCCCCTGCACATGTGACCCCTGCTGGACTCGCTGCTGGGTCTGTGGAGCTGATGCACCTTCTGTGCGTGGGGCGGACAGCTCTCCTCACTTCCCTCATTGCGCATGTCATGACTTTGCCGCAGGTGACATGGATCATGGAGGGCCCACATGTACGCGTGGGTAGGCTACACATGATTGTTCACTGGTCGCCACCCCCAGTCAGTGTTTCGAATGGGAAGGTTGTCGTGCTGGTGGTATGTTCGATGTGGCGGATGGGCGGGCCTAGGTGCGGGCTTACATTCCGGACATGGGGGGTAGTTGGATTGGTGACTAGTTGCAGTACACACGGGACACGTCTCTTCCTTTCCACATCTGGGTCATCCCTTGTACTCACTGACAGTGATACAGTCATCTTCGCCCCAGCCCTCATGTCCTCCCCTCGCCCCCCAATATGCATGCTCACCTGCGAGGCTAGCGCTTGCACAGGCAGCCCCAAGCTCGCACCAGAGAGGGCAAAGAGTGCATGTGTGGGTCCAGTTGCACGAGTGGGCTGTCTCAGGGTATGATGTGTGGCGGGACGCCGTCCACCTGCGTGGTGCCCCAAATGGAGACCCGGCCTGCATGGACTATGCATCACAGTCTTCGCCTTCCGGATCCGCCACCTGCGACACCCAGTGGCTGTGGCTGCC